>JASDDO010000014.1:196601376-197862210 GCA_030015575.1 Agapanthus africanus | reverse complement strand
CACGTCTTCAGGCAAGTTTAATACTTGCTTTATGCGAATTTTATATGTTACAATTCAATTTACCAATAATTTCCGCATATACTTTTCATGTGAATCGTTACAATTCAAGTGTTCGATGCAAAACCCGAATGGAAGACCCCGTTAAAGTGACGGCAACAAATAACATGTGATGGCCCGAGTTATAATGAATGTCCCTTAAGACTTTGGTTACAATACGATATCGTTTGCTCACGTAAAATGGTGTCCCGATTTCTGTCGTAAAACCTGAAAACTTTCGTACATGCTAAACCGTAAAATTCATAATAAATTATGTATAAATCGGATTTTGGTGTTCCATGGCTCTTATCGAATTCAACGGAATAAGATACAGAACCCTATAATTGATATTTAAAGTTGAACTAGTTAAGATAGAGAAAACTGCGGTGAATCACGATTCTGGACTGCAGTCCAGAGCAGTAATTCCAGGTAACCCCTGTTTTTAACCCACTGAATATCCTTGCACCAATGCGGAATTGTGCGGAACCATATATCGTTACGAAGAGAATTGAGTTAGCTTCCTTATCCCAGTGGTCTCATTGGATTCCTCAACTGGATGATATTTTTAACACAATTTGTAATGTCGGTATGTTCTGCTGAATTCTGCAGTAACAGATTCTACACATCAACCTTAACCTGACCATAACTCCCTGTTGATATAGGATATTACTGATCCTCCAATTGAAGTGGAAACCTAACTGATAACCCTAAATATTGTTCAACTATAGCGTCGCCTAATTTTGACCCAACTGGGAGTAAATTGTGTTACGAAACGGACTTCCAATTCTGAAATTGGATTTCCAGCAGTGAACACTTAAAATGAAATGGCCATATCTAACGATACTGAAACCTGATTAACGTGAAACCAATTTTCATGGATAGATAACTAAACATACCACTTACCCCCTTTACATTGTTTCGCTAAATTTTGCATGCATGATTTATACTAAATTATGCAAGTGATAGGACACTGACTGGGGATATTTTGTTCATATCACAACTGTTGTATTCTCATCACATCATGTAGATGTCATTGCATTGGTAACCTAGTGATCATGTGCATTACTCAGTGTTAGGTATTAGTGTTTGATTGTGGCAAGTACGTTAGTGTTAAACATGAATGAATAAGTGGAAGTGACATGTACTTGTACACAATTAGCGGACCCTATTGATATATTGCATTGTCGACGTCTATGGGACATGTATAAGTATAACTATAATTGGTATGAGACGATTATGGAAGCACTTATATGGGTGTCATAGGTAAAGCACCAAACACTGTCCATTTATCTTGGGTATCAGTCGAGACTTGCTTGATGGAGATCATGTCTCCAGTTCTCACGTAGACTTGTTATGGACCGATTGGTATTTGAGTTTATAGTTGGGGTTTGATGTAGACCAGGGGTGTGGAGTAGTTTGAGTGTGAGTTCAACAGAATCTCGGGAGTCCTATTGCCGGCACATACAGCGATTCTGGAGATATATAGGGATATTACTGATTATTAGCGAGCAACTCGGGCCCGTGTTCCCTTGTCCTTGGGTCCTACCCTTGGGTGGGGGATACTCACGAGTGGTTGACTCTCACACTTGGATTGACGATAGGCTTAGCGACCTGTACAGTGAGATTTAGAGACTGACAGGGTTAGTGACATTGATATGCATTGCTTACTAATTCAACATACCTACCATACCGTTTACTGCTTTACTGTTTACCTGCTCTATTAGCTACATGCATTGGCTACTTCATGTTCACGTCATTATTCCATGCTTACTGTTTCATATTCATCATTATTGCACATGTTCACATTTGTATCTATATATATATATATATATATATATATATATTGCTATCGTGTCGCTCTGACGACCTGAGTATGCATACTCAGAGTGAGAAGTAGATCTAGCTTGGACCAGGACCTGACGTACCTCGAGGACATCGCGGACATCTTGATCAGCGACCCAGAGCTATACTTCCTTGATCTCCATCTGGTTAGTTCTTTTGATTTAGATACTGCATTTCTCATTACCCGTGCATTGATTACTGATTACCACGTAGTGCTAGAAGCCGAAGTGTCACTACAGAGGGATATTTCCTCGACCGTAGGAGCATGGCTGGCCTTGTCAACCCCTCGTATTCCGTATTTTGGGAAGCAGGGCGTGACACGATTTTGTTGGTATCAGAGCCAGGTTTTGCTTCGATTGGGATTGCAGTTTCTGTATAGGGCTTGACAATCTAAGATATCCTTCGGTCTAGATTGGAAACTTGTTATCGTTGATTCTGATCCATCCGCTAGAGTTTCGGGTGGCTTAGTAGAGTTACATGATTGTAATGGTGAACTGCAGTATAGTTACAATACTGTACTCTACATGAGTGACTTGGAGTTCTACATTTGATTTCCGCTCGCTTGAGTTTCACCTCACCCGATATTCTTGTTTCGTTGTCTATTCTATATCTTGTTCTGATTTTTACTCCTTGTACCTTATGCCGTCCTAAAATTGTTGTTTCAGGACTATGTCTTCTAACGACTCTTCTTCTATCTCCACTCGCTAAAATCAGATCGTCGAGATTTTGAATGTACTGCAAGGTTTGAAGGAAGCCCAGGAGCGAACGAACGACCTGTGAGCTGCAGGATTAAGAGGGCAGATGACTCAGGCGCCAGAGGAAGCCTCCACTCGTAAGGGAATCCCCGTTAAACAAGGAAAAGAAGTGAAAATGAAGCGCCCACTTGTTCCTCAGCAACGGAAGCAGCGGAAGACCCAATGTTTAGGATACTGCAAGAAGCCAGGACACTTTCAGAGAGACTGTCGCAGCGCCAAAGGGCACTGCCTGATTTGCGGATCCAGCAAACATCTTGTCAATGGTTGCCCTAAAAGGAAGGAACTACAAGGAGGAGATTCGTCCACACTCTCCGCTCCTGCTAAGTGATGGTTATTTCGTAGCTCGAGTTTCGATGACAGTACGGGTCCAGCACAGAATTCCACTTGCTTGACGAGAATACAGCGGTCTAAATGTCAAAGAAGAATTACCACCTTTCTGCTTTCAATAAAAATATTGTCACTCTTTTGTAAATGTTTCCTTTCGTTTAAAATCTTGTATCCGTTGAACTTTTTAGTTTGAATGTAATAAAATTTTGAGTTGTGATGTATGTATCGTCCCCTTGCCACTCATTTTCCTTATACTGCTTATTGCATCAGTATTCTAAATTTTGATTTTTCAGTCCTTACCTACCGCATATTTTCATTGTGCTCCGTATCCTTGGTTATTTTCTTGGTATGTTCCACTGTCTGATCATGACTCCTTCTTTTCAGGCCATGGCCCATCCTGGAGCAGCGCCGCCTCTAGATGAGGACACACGGTCGTGCGTTTCCTTGGACTGCATGCTGGTAAGTTCAGATGACGAGATCAACGGCCCACAGGTTATTTTCAGAAACAGCGATTCCGAGGATGAGAGAGTCGCAGCCCCAGAAGTCGACATGATCAGTGATTCCGACGAGGAGGAAGAAGACCCCGAAGAGGACCCGATAGAAGAAGATCCCGAGAAGGACCCGATAGAAGAAAATCCATGGGAGGAAGACCTTGGGGAGAACCCAGTGGAAGAAAATCCCATAGAAGAAGGTCCAGAAGAAGAGAATCACGTGGAAGCACCTCGATGAAGAAGCTTCAGCCGAGGAAGAAGGACCAGAAGAACAAGATCCCGCGGCAGAAGAACCTCCAGTGGCGATCCCTAAGAGGCGCTATAGAAATGGACGCCCCTATCTGAGTGCGCGAGCCTACCGTAACCTGCTGAACTTCCATAACCGTGCCTGACGTGATTTATCTTTTGTCTACTCTGGCAAAATAAATCTATGTATAGTTTAGGGCCATCTTTTATCTTTCGAGAATGCCTTATTTGGAATTTTCTGGAATGATAATAAAATTTCTGAGTTCACTAATCTTTTGATTTTTGGTTCGCAATATGCATTGACTGTTCTCCCTCCCCAATATATTTCTTTCCCTCCTGAGATTCATGACTGTTCACCCTTACGCCCTGTGCTGACCCGACCCCAGTCTCTTCGACATTCAGTTTGAAGCACCACAGTCCGACCTTTTGAGTGGGCCATACTCCATTGTAATCCCTACCCTGGCTAGCCTCTATACATTTTTGTGTTATCTCCTATTACCATAATTACATTCAGAGACACCGTTATTCGAAAATTTAGTTTTCATTATTTTGTATTTATCGAAAAATTGCGTGTTATTAACTACTTCCGTTTTATTTATTTTAAATGCTTTACTATTCTTCACATTTTCAATAGCACGAACATATATCGCGCATATTATTTTGTGCTATGTTTCTTATTTTCACCATGTGGGTTTTCTAAGTTATTTTAAAATTATTTGATCGATACATTTATTCTGAAATACTTTGGCCTAGCGGCAAACCCTTCACTATTGTTTGTTATTGCTATTTTATTTTCTGGTATTGTGCATATAATTTATCGTTATAGATGGTCTTGTCTTATGCTTGTTTAGGCATATTCTGTTAGTTGCGTTATTTCTTATACTTATATGGACCTTGGATTTTCCTAATCGCTTTAAGTAAATCACTATATGTCAGTACTTGATTTTGTGGCTTTTGCATATCATTTTATAGGTTATTGTTTATTTTGAATTTCGAGGACGAAATTTTTGTAAAGGTGGTATGATATAATACCCAGTTCTTTTATATGCCAATATCCGTATTTTTATAACAGGGTCACTTACAAAATTTACTTATTTATATTTATAATTATTTTAAAACCCTAATCCCTTCATTGTATCTTGTTTCCTTTTTTTAACCCTAACCCTATTATCTAATTTCCCTCTTTTTTCCTTTTCCTTCTTCTTCCCGAGCCCGGCCCATCTCTCTCTCCCTTTCCCAATTAATTTCATTTTCTTCCCGAGCCCGGCCCATCTCTCTCTCCCTTTCCCAATTAATTTCATTTCCTCCCGAGCCCAGCCTACTCCCTCTATTTCTCCTCCATTTTTCATTCTCGCCCAAACCCGACCCATTCCCCAATACCCGACCCGCTTCACCCTCCTCTATCCCCACGTCTTCTTCCTCGCTCATTCCCGCTCTTTTCTCCCCTTCACGATGCGGTCGTTCCCACGCTCCCGCCTCCCTCACGCCCACGACCCATGACCTCACCTTCGCCCAACGTCCTCCCTCACGACTTGCTCTCTCCTCACAACGTCCCCTCCCCCATCTCCTCCAACTCCTTCACGCACCCACTTCTTCACCAGCAGCCCTAGCACCATCACCGCCGGCGATCACCTCGTCTCCCCCTCTCCCATCCTACAAACAGTTCTCTCTACCTCCTCCTTTAACCCTCGCCTCCACTTCCTTCCCCGAGCTCAAGCTTCCTCTCCGAGACCACCCCCGACCTCGTCTTCAACCTTCACCTCACCGCTTCGTCGTCGATCCTCCCCCGACCACTTTTCCCGAGCACCCATCACTTCCTCGACCACCCCGACACCAAGCCCTCGTCCGCACCCCCTCTAAGCTACAGGCCCCGAGCGCAGTACCCCCTCGCCTGCACACCGGAACCCATCAAGCCCCGAGCTCCAGCTCCATCGCCGACCCTCCTTCTACCGCTGACGAGTTCCTCGACCTCGTCACCACCAAGCTCCCTCTCTCTCATAGCAACATCTCTCTCTCTCTCACACACAGCAACATCTCTCTCTCTCTCTCTCTCTCTCTCTCTCACAGCAACATCCCTCTCTCTCATCTCTTCTTCAAAAAGAACCCTAGACTAAACCTAACCCAATCTCTAGTCGAGCCCAACACCTTGACCACCAACCGCCGGCGACCCCTATGCCGTGGCCGAGCCCCTGCACGACACCCGAGCTTTCACAATTCGCTCTCGAGCCCTATCTCACAGTCGAGCCCCGGGCATTTCGTCGAACACTTGCATCGATCGCTATTGCTGCTATTCTGGTCACCGACGTCGCCATCAAATCTGTGGCCTCGATCCATTAAGCCGTCATCGTCATCAACACGCTATCCAACGCAACGCCAGCTCACGCCCGTCGCACCCACCGAGCCATCGAGTCCAAGAATCAAGATCCGACAGGGATAAACCTGTGCCGTGTTCGTGACGCGATCGTGTTGTTGCCGTTTTCGCTGCCGTACCGTCGTCGACACATCTTCAGGCAAGTTTAATACTTGCTTCATGCTAATTTTATCTGTTACAATTCAATTTACCAATAATTTCCACATATACTTTTCATGTGAATCGTTATAATTCAAGTGTTCGATGCAAAACCCGAATGGAAGACCCCGTTAAATTGACGGCAACAAATAACATGTGATGGCCCGAGTTATAATGAATGTCCCTTAAGACTTTGGTTACAATACGATATCGTTTGCTCACGTAAAATGGTGTCCCGATTTCTGTCGTAAAACCTGAAAACTTTCATACATGCTAAACCGTAAAATTCATAATAAATTATGTATAAATAGGATTTTGGTGTTCCATGGCTCGTATCGAATACAACGGAATAATCTACAGAAACCTATAATTGATATTTAAAGTTGAACTAGTTACGATAGAGAAAACTGCGGTGAATCACGATTCTGGACTGCAGTCCAGAGCAGTGATTCCAGGTAACCCCTGTTTTTAACCCACTGAATATCCTTGCACCAATGTGGAATTGTGCGGAACCATATATATTTACGAAGAAAATTGAGTTAGATTCCTTATCTCACTAGTCTCATTGGATTCCTCAACTGGATGATATTTTTAACACAATTTGTAATGTCGGTATGTTCTGCTGAATTCTGTAGTAACAGATTCTACACATCAACCTTAACCTGACCATAACTCCCTGTTGATATAAGATATTACTGATCCGCCAATTGCGGTGGAAACCTAACTGATAACCCTAAATATTGTTCAACTATAGCGTCGCCTAATTTTGATACCAACTGGGAGTAAATTGTGTTACGAAACGGACTTCCAATTCTGAAATTGGATTTCCAGCAGTAAACACTTAAAATGAAATGGTCATATCTAGCGATCCTGAAACCCGATTAACGTGAAACTAATTTTGATGGATAGATAACTAAACATATCGCTTACCTCCTTTACATTGTTTTGCTAAATTTTGCATGTATGATTTATACTAAATTATGCAAGTGATAAGACACTGACTGGGGATATTTTGTTCATATCACAACTATTGTATTCTCATCACATCATGTAGATGTCATTGCATTGGTAACCTAGTAATCATGTGCATTACCCAGTGTTAGCTATTAGTGTTTGATTGTGGCAAGTACGTTAGTGTTAAGCATGAATGAATAAGTGGAAGTGACACGTACTTTTACACAATTAGCGGACCCTATTGATATATTGCATTGTCGACGTATATGGGACATGTATAAGTGTAACTATAATTGGTATAGGACGATTATGGAAGCACTTATATGGGTGTCATAGGTAAGGCACCAAACACTGTCCATTTATCTTGGGTATCAGTCGAGACTTGCTTGATGGAGATCCTGTCTCCAGTTCTCGCGTAGACTTGTCATGGACCGATTGGTATTTGAGTTTATGGTTGGGGTTTGATGTAGACCACGGGGTGTGGGGTAGTTTGAGTGTGAGTTCAACAGAATCTCGGGAGTCCCATTGCCGACAGATACAGCGATTCTGGAGATATATAGGGATATTACTGATTATTAGCGAACGACTCGGGCCCGTGTTCCCTTTTCCTTGGGTCCTACCCTTGGATGGGGGATACTCACGAGTGGTTGACTCTCACACTTGGACTGACGATGGGCTTAGCGACCTGTACAGTGAGACTTAAAGACTGACAGGGTTAGTGACATTGATATGCATTGCTTACTGATTCAACATACCTGTCATACTGTTTACTGCTTTACTATTTACCTGCTCTATTAGCTACCTGCATTGGCTACTTCATGTTCACGTCATTATTCCATGCTTACTGTTTCATATTCATCATTATTGCACATGTTCACATTTGTGTGTGTGTGTGTGTGTGTGTGTGTGTGTGTGTGTATTGCTATCGTGTCGCTCTGACGACCTGAGTATGCATACTCAGAGTGAGAAGTAGATCTAGCTTGGACTGGGACCTGACGTACCTCGAGGACATCGCGGACATCTTGATCAACGACCCAGAGCTATACTTCCTTGATCTCCATCTGGTTAGTTCTTTTGATTTAGATACTGCATTTCTCATTACCCGTGCATTGATTACTGATTACCACGTAGTGCTAGACGCCGAAGTATGACTACGGAGGTATATTTTCTCGACCGTAGGAGCATGGCCGGCCTTGTCAACCCCTCGTATTCCGTATTTTAGGAAGCGGGGCATGACAGATATCTTGAGGCGCCGCATCTGTCAAGGTGAAGCCCCACCCTGGAGACAAGTCTATAAGGTAAAGCTTACCCCTCGTCATCCAATCGGCTATCTTCCTTGGGCTCGATATGTCATCTCCGCCCACCGTGCACGGTTGCAGAAGGTTGGGTTATATCAAGCGGTGTACGCGTCTCTTTTTCATGACCCGGCTCCTCACGTCTGGTGGGTTAAAGTTTCCTGAACCAATGGAATTTTCCCACCAACACCTTCTTGCTAGGGGATCGTGAGGTCTCGATTTCACTGGGGGAGTTCCGCGAGATCTCTGGATTGCCGATCAGGGGAGAGTACTATGAAGAGTTGCTGCCTCCCGATGAGTACGTATTTGCGACCGTGCCTGCTATGCTTGACGGCTTGACGACCGAAAACACCGTCCGTCATAAGTACCCCAGTCTAATCAAGGCTCTGGGTATTCTCGAGAAGCTGTTCGCGGAGTCAGAAGAACAGGGGGTCACCTTTAAGAGCTTTATCGCCTGTTTTCTTCATGAAGATGTCTTATCAAAAGAGGCTCCAAAATTTGCGAACATTAATGACCCTTTTGGGTTTGGGCTAAATAAGTTGCCGGCCAAGGAAGAGGACTTGCTGCAGTTTTACATTCCAGGCTCGTCGGCCGTGCCCTTCGACTCAATCGCTGCCCCTGGCATGGACGAAGAGACCTTCTTCGTTGGCTTCATCAGTCTTCGACTCAGTTGGTTTGCCATGCCGACGCATCGACGCTTCATGAGAGTCTCTGTCTTCTACCCCGCTCATCGCGTAGCCGAAGGGGCACGGTTGGCCGTTGGCATTGCTGGATTGTCGCATCATTATCATGGATTAAGTGTTGCGTCCAACACTTCAACCCCTGGTGCAGACATCGTGAATTCCTCCCTCCACTATTTCACGTCGTGGATCGAGATGCATGTATTGAGGGAAAAGGTCCAGTAAGGTGCGCACTTGGCTCGATGTGCATCCAACGGGGTGCGCACCTAACCAAATAGACACCTAGCACGGTGCGAATAGGGTCGAAACTCAATGCAGCAACAGTCCAAAAACACAAAGATTTTGTCTTTTGAAAATCAAAAGGATCTGTTTTTCCCTTTTTCGAAGCCTCCTAACACGCGCACTTAAAAAAAATAAAGGAGAGAAAGATAGACTTGCGCACTAAAGAGCAGCTCAAAACCTTAGATTTTATTTGGGAAAATCAAGATTAGTTCTTTTTCTTTTTATCAAATAATCATTGGAGGACTTTTATAGGCTTACATCTTTTCATTTAGCCCCGTGGCTTGTACAAAATTGGCATTTTGCTCATCCCATGCTAATGTACTTATTTCTTTTTGCACATGAGCCATAGGATTTATAAAATTTGGTTTTTTGCCCATTTATTTTACATTTATTCAAGATAATTACATCAAACATATTTATTGCTTTATGATTATTCCTTTGGCATGGGGGTTGGTCTGGGCTTGGGCCTATCTGCTTGGACTTGGGTTCGGGCATGGGCCGGGCCTGTGTTCAGGAGTGCAGTTCGTTTGTTTTGGCTTGACTCTACTTGTTCGCGGTTTGGTTTTGATTTTGACTTTTGGTCAATAGAGTGTAAATTTTAACCTCGACAACTTCCAATGGTGTATCGCGTGCATGTTCCACACTTACTCACCACATATTGGATATGCTATATTATACATGTGGTATGTGTATCCTATGCATTTCTTGCATCCATGTACTGTGTATTCCTTACATGTGTTGGGCCAAAGAACATGTTAGGCTGTTAGCGCCATATTTTATATATTAAAATCTAGAGCTCATCACACACACATGTATACATATGGGTGTGTTAATACGTCTCTCTCTCTCTCTCAACTGATTCTAAAGGGTTTCAAATGTAAAAGAGAGGGTGAGGCGAGCTAAGAAGAATAATGACAATCATGTGAAACAGTTCCATCAGATCAATATATATTTACCTTTGAAATTTTCCATGTCGCCGTATCCTTGTTGCGTCAAGCTCTTCCAATCCTTAGCAAATGTGGTTTCTTTCAAACCTAATGAATAGTACCACAAGAGTAGTTGGTGACTTGCACTGCTTCATGCGCTAGAATTGGAGCCACTTCATTCCTTAACAAAGTATTGTTGAAGGGGATAACCGAACAAGCAGATGGAAATACCCATCTGGTCCTATTGGGGTAAATGCTTTCACTTTGATTAAAAACTCGGTCTACGGTTTGTAGACCATGTTTTGCAAGTCGCTCAATTTATGTGCACCATTTTTTCCTTCATATGGAAGAGAATTTTAGTTATGTTACAAAGGTAGCGTTTCAACCTGAATAAGATTGTTCAGGACCCATCTGAATTGAATTACAAATTAAACTGGGCCATTTGCACAACAAAATAAAATGCAAATCATCATTTATGATTGAAGTACTTATTATTGGATACTGAGTGGCATCTACACACAAGTTGAGATAATCATAATAACATAAGTGCAATGTCATATTATTCACAGTTTTTTATATGAGCATATATGATTATAATTGAAGAATACCTTTTTTCTGAAAAAAAGGAAATAAATTTGAAAAAATGAAACCATATGTTAGTGCCATTTATGCATTAGTTGAATTAGAACCTGAGGGGATTACTAAGAGAGAATCATCAATGCAGCTGCAATATTATAGTATAAACATTGTTTTGTCCATTTAGCATAACCAGGGAAAAAATAATCCTTGTCGAGAAAATGCATGGAAATAGATTTGAACCGTTATAGTTACTCCTAAAGTGGTTTCATCAGTGTGGGATGATCATGAATTTGTTGAATACGGATTAACATGAATCCGACCTAGAGGGGTAGCCATTTTTAGACAGGTTATATATGGCCTGTTACACAAAGCATCTCAAAATGTATGTCCTATTCATAGTTTTAGCCCCCCCCTCCCCCCCCCCCCCCCCGAAAAAAAAACCCACAATCTGATCAATGTCTTTGTATATGCTCGATCTACTAATGTCAACTTGCAGGACTGATCCAACACATTCTGACGGGAATGTCGAATCACGCCATGATGTTATCTTCCGTAAATCTACTGTTGGCGACGATGAGCGGCTGAGATTAGGTTGGAGGTTGGCTCCTGAAGCGTGTGGATCTCAATGGGTTTGAGGTGGTTGAGATCGAGCTACCTGCAAGGAAGTCCCAGGATGGTTGTAACACCGAGGACCCTCCGACGATCAAGTTAGACCGGATATTTGAGCAGAATAACGGTCTAGTGGAGAGAAAATGACCTATTTGAACCGTCTGAAAGAAAGATTTATATAGTGGTGGCAACAGGCAGGCAGGCGCGAGAATCACGCCGGCCGTTACGCTCCCGGCGTCACGTCCGCGTGATAGGCGGGATCCCGCATTAATGACGAGACGGGCTCATTAATGGGGGATCGTGATGGCGTGGAACGCGGGACGTGGCCGGCGGATATCTCGCGCATGGCGAGATTCGTGGAGGTGAGGCGGATGCGTCTGCGATTGGTACCGTTGGTCGGTCGATGAGACCGAGGAAGATAAGCTCGACGGGAGGCTCGGGGACGAGCGGGAGGCCGAGGTATCTTGGTTCTGCGATAGCCCGGAGGCGAGCTGAGAGGGCTGAGGAGGCCAATTGTGCAGGGGGGCTCGGAGGCGAGCCGGATGGCCGAGGAAGCTCGGGCCTGTGATACCTCGGAGTAGAGCAAAGGGACAGTTGACTTGGTTGCTGAAGTGTTCGGAGGCAAGGAGTGGGGTGCAACCTCGGAGACAGGGTTTGAGAGAAGCCCCCACTGTAGCACACGGGTTCCCCCTCCGTGGCCCTCAGGGGCCTAACTGGCTTATGCATGTGAAACTTCATCCGCCACGTGTCATGATATAAGGAATTACCGTTATTGAGCATCATCATTAGCCCCCCACTCTCGTTCTAGTCTATTGGTGGGTCGGGTCGAGAGTGCACTGCTTGGTTCTTTCTGTGTGACTTGGCGCTGGTAATTCCTCGTGGTGGATTGTTCGGGGACAACACGGCATTTTTGTTGTCGCGCGTCGAGTATGAGTCGAATGAAGGACGAGTGTTAGAAGGTTGGTATCCTCCTTTTGCCAGAGTTGAGGCACTGATCGCGCGTTGAGTATGAGTTTATTCGGAGGGTCTTGGATCCGTGTCTTTGTAGGGGAGGAAGATACCCGCTGCAGATGCACCAAGCAGGAAGCTACTCAGCGGCCTCGCGAGGAGGGCTTTGGATCCACCGTGTTGATGGGCAGGAGGATGCCCGCTAGGGATGCGCCGAGCAGGAAGAAACTCGGCGGCCTTATGAGGAGGGCTTCGAATCCTCAGTGTTTGATGGGAAGGAGGCTGCCCGCTAGGGATGCGCCGAGCAGGAAGAAACTCGATGGCCTCTTGGCGAGGGCTTAGATCATTGGTGTCGTGGGGTAGGGAACTACCGACCAGGGATAACCGAGCAAGGGCGGGCCCAGTTGCTTCTTGGTGAGGGCTCCGATCCTTAGCGCGGGAGGGGCCGCAAGAGGCCTGCTAAGGATGGACCGAGCAGGGTTGCTGTCCGGTTGCCTCTTGGCAAGGGCTTAGATCCTTAAGGACAGGCCGAGCAGGGTTGCTGCCCGGTGCCTCTTGGCGAGGGCTTCGATCCTTGGCATTGCGTGGTAGGGAACTACCAGCCAGGGATAACCGAGCAAGGGCGAGCCCGGTTGCCTCTTGGTGAGGGCTTCGATCCTTAGCGCGGGAGGGGCCGTAAGAGGCCTGCTAAGGATGGGCCGAGCAGGGTTGCTGTCCGGTGCCTCTTGGCGAGGGCTTTGATCCCGGGCGTTGTGGGGTAGGGAACTACCAGCCAGGGATAACCGAGCAAGGGCGAGCCCGGTTGCCTCTTGGTGAGGGCTTCGATCCTTAGCGCGGAAGGGGCCGCAAGAGGCCTGCTAAGGATGGACCAAGCAGGGTTGCTACCCGGTTGCCTCTTGGCGAGAGCTTAGATCCTTAAGGACAGGCCGAGCAGGGTTGCTGCCCGGTGCCTGATTAGTTCAAAAATATACTTATAACCGCAATCAGAAACGGCGTCGCTTTGCAGCTAGCCGGTGAATACGGGTCGATCCACAGAGATGTGTAATTTTCTTAATGTGTTTTTACGAGTTGATTCCAAATGTTGTTTGGATCGATTTATTAAATCTAAAAAAAACCTAGATCTATCAATAAACTAAATTAATCTAAATTAAAGTCTTGCTAGAGTTAGGCTTAGGGGAAGTTGGGAGATTAAAGGTTTCCTCACCGCTTTCAATGCCTTATTTTAGATCTATTAGATGTTATGGTAATTATCAATCAAGTGGATTAGAATCTTTTAGGAAGATATTTCTTCCTCTAGATTCTTGTCCTTCCTTTATCGATCCTTACCCTAACCTCCATGGAAAACACACGCAACCGGTCCTTTATACTACGGTATCACCGTTACCTCGAGGGGTAAGGTGCCGTAGGGAGCGGTATGTGCGTGCATGCATGGAGTTCTAATTTTTAGGTGTGAAGGGCATGAAAGGGGTGAGAGATCTCATCTCTCAAACCTTTCCCTAAGGCTAACCCTAACAAGCGAGGAGATTACTTGCTCATTAGGGGATTTAAAGACATTCTAAATTAAAAAAGAATAAAAACAAAGAAATAGAAGTAACTTACTAATTTTTATTGATGGCTCTCTCCAAACAATAATACAAAACAGATCTGAATTTGTGAAATGAAAAGAGGCATCGGGTTTTACAATTTCTGATTACAATTTATAAGTAAACAGGAGAATTTAGGGTTACGGGATTCGCACATGTGCAATTACAGATTTGCCCACAAAAAATCCAAACCCCCGCACCGACGCACCGACACAAGAAGTCTGTGCCGACACGGGCACTGAATGGCCGCGGAACCGCAGCGCCAGCCTAAGTTTGGCCGCGGTTCCGCGGCCAAAGAAGGGAGTTGGGTCATGAAACTGTTGGGCTTTCTTCTATGCTTCTTGGGCTTTCTACTTTTATACTTCTTTTCTCCATTTGACTTCTGGGTCTTCTCCAGATCTTCAGTGAAAACTTGTGAGGATCTTTTGACCGTTCACTTTGACATTTCGGACTGCATTGCCTTATACAACTGTAAATTGTTCTTCGTGACTAGGATCCGTCTACTTGTTGGTCAAAAGTCCCTTTTCTGTATCAACTTTCGTCTTTTTCACTATATTTGCTCCAAGAGCCTGTATCCTGTAATATGCAACAAACGTGCGTCAAGAGTACCTGTTTATTTATAAAACGAATAAAAATGGGGAGTACAATAATGCAATATTATAGTATGAACAAATACCCCCAAACTTATCTTTTGCTCGTCCTCGAGCAAACTTATTATTTTATTCTCAATAAAACCTAACCGCACTTTCTCAGGGAAACGCGATTGCACTGAGCACGTGCAACAAGCCGTTAAACCTCTAGGTGTCCCTAGTAGGAGAAGTGTTGTCTCCTGAGGGTTTTCAGCGGATTACACCCACAAAATCCTATCAACTCGGCCCATTGACTTTTGTTCCCCAATAAGGTTTTCTAACAAGGAATTCTATTATCTTTTGACTCGCAAATTATCCACCCATATTCTTCACACTTCCTTATTATTTAACTTAAGATTATATATGTTATGTAGACCTACTTAGCTTTCGGCATCTCTTAAGTTTTCCTTCTAAAGTTCCATCTCCACTTAGGAATTCTATCAACTCTACTAGAGATACAAGTTCTATTCTTCATTCATTTCTCTTATCTAAACTCTAATCACATATCCCTACGTGTGTGTATAGATCACCCCTACACTTGAAAATTCAAATCAAGCATTCGTACTCTCGTCCATTGTCCAAAGCACTTATTGATTAGTGAATTTTTAATTGAATTTTGCTTCCACATCCTTCATGCGACCGTTAATACTTCTTGAGATACCAACGACCGATTACAAAATGTGTTTGCACATTAAAGCGTACTTCCTAGTTTTGCAATCCCCAAGGCTTTAGCAGTGACTCCCAAACCAGTTGGTCTAAGGCACTAGGTGATGAGGCACCCTCGCTAAATATTTTTCTATTTTTTACAGCCTTAAGTAATCACAAAAACCAGTGTCCATTTTTTCTTTATTCACTTTTTTTTTCTTTTATTTTCATTGTACTAAGGACTTTAGACAAGAGCATTTCAAGGTCTCTTCTACTATTCCAAGTTTTAAGGTGCGTGATTGTGCCTTTTGTAGGGTATACGTTTTCAGAATCTAGACTTAAGCTAGGAACTATTTTTCAAACTTATACTCTAATAAGAACATCAATACTTTTCCCTTATCTCGACTTAGCCCAAGAAGTGAACCCAAAATTTGCCTATTTCTAAATAAACTACAAGGCATATACTTTCTACCGTTAAACTTTAAGGAAGGTTATCTTTAGGGTTTTTAATTTACTACGTCAATGATCTAGTTGTTCCTAGCCAGTTAACCTATTTGTTAAACTCAAGTCAATTAGCCAAAATTGAATACATTAATTTTTATGAATTTTTGAATTTTTTTTTTCAATTTTTATGGGTTTTCATACAAATGAATGCGAAGGAAGAAAACGTACCGAGCATACCCCCAAAATGTTTCTGTGGGTCCTCTATTGACTTGGCATCATCCATCAATTACATATGATATTCAATTATAGGGGAACTGATCTCCTCGATGTCCGCCATAGTCCAACCGAAAACTTGCCGCCTATCTTGTAAGACCTTTAAAATAGCGTTCTCTTGCTCGAAGGCTAGAGAGGCTGATATTATAATGGGAAAAGTCTCATTCTCACCTATGTAAGCATATTTAAGGTGAGGCGGTAAGGACATGAGTTCGAGTTTCGGAGGCGAAAGAATCATTGCGGAATCTACCTCGAACTCAAAGGACTCCAACACAGGTTCGAAATCACTGCAAACAACCGATTCGGATGGTTCAACTAACTCATCCACAAATTCAAAAGACTCATACTCGGGCTGTGAGTCGTCATCATCCGAAAAAGTGAAACATTCATAATCCATATCGGTTGTGTCAACGGTGGTAGGCTCAAGGAGGGACGCACTAGTGGCGTCAAAACTGTTTTCATCAAACAAGAATCGTTCAAGCTCGCAGTTCTCCTGCGTGATTTCGTGAATAGAGCAAACTTCTCGTGTACTAGTTTTAGGCACGGGGGGCAGACTTCCTAACTTATAAATATTGAACTCACTAGACGTCTTCCCGAAGGATAGAGTCATGGAGCCATTGCAACAATTTATTACGGCATTGGAAGTGGCCAAAAATGGTCGACCGAGAATCACCGGAATTTGGTTTCTTGGGTTAGCAACAGGTTGTGTATCCATAACAATAAAATCAACGGGGAATATGAACTCCCCAACTTTGATCAACACATCCTCTAGCTCACCCCTTGGATGGGTGATTGATCGATCAGCCATTTGGAGAGTACAACGAGTGGGTTTCAACTCTCCAACCCCTAATTGTTCGTACACGGAGTAAGGAAGCAGGTTAACACTAGACCCAAGATCTAAAAGTGCTCGATTAATTTTCTTATCCCCAATTGTGATTGAAATCGTAGGACAGCCGGGGTCCTTTCGTTTTTGGGGTAAGGGTTGAGATTGGTTAATGGCATTGCTCACTGCACTAGCCACTAGGACTTTCTTGGGTATTTGAGATGACTTTCTCTTCGAGGTGCATAAGCCCTTTAAGATTTTCGCGTATGAAGGGACTTGTTGGATTGCATCCAAGAGAGGTATATTTATGCTAACCTGCTTAAATAACTCCACAATCTTCTCCATTTGTGCAGTTGGTTTATTGGGACTCAACCTGTTTGGAAATGGAGCATTTTGAAAATTTGTTGAGTCAAATGTCTGTGGAGTAGAATGTGGAGTAGGAACGAGTCCCAGTGTGGGTCCGTTCGGATTAGAAGAAGAAGAGCCTTTCGAAGAATGGAGAATAGGCTCTAGCGGAGGAAATGAGGGTGAAGAAGAAAAAGGAGAAGAAGGAGAAGAGGACGATGGAGAAGAAGAAGAAGAACCACCGGCGAGGATGTCATTACTAATACCCACATTATTCTGCAACACTCTTCCGGATTTCAACGTGGTCACCGCATTTACATTGTGATTGTGATATGCGTTTTGTGTGTGACCGGGATTTGGTAATGGTTGAGATGGAAGCTTTCCCTTTTCTCTCTCGCTCAACGCAGCAGTTAATTGTGCAATTTGTGCCTCAATAGATTTGATACTTTGATCGTGTGAAGCATTGTTATGCATCAAAGATTGAACATAATTTTCAAATCTTGCTGTGGATTCTGTAGATTGCTTGAGAAATGCATCTAGACTTTTTTCTAGCGAGATAACCTTATCATCATTTGGTTGAACCAAATTATTCGTTTGATTTGTATAAGGTTGTTGTTGGAAAGGTTGCTGGTTTTGAGTTTGTGAAGGTGCTTGTTGTTGTTGTGGAGGAGGAGGTCTTTGAAAATTGTTATTTCCTTGGAATTGTTGATTTTGGTTCCAAGCGAAATTAGGGTGACTCCTCCATCCCGGATTGTATGTCGAAGAGTACGGATCGTTTCTTTGTCGTTGCTGAAATGCAGCATTGACTTGATCCTGTCCTTGAGTAGATGCATTATAAGGACACTCTTCGGTTAGATGCGATGGGTCCGCACAACAAGCACAAACAGTTTGTGGAGGCATAACAGGGGCAGGAGAAGGCGATGAGATTTTGGTCTCAATGGCTTCTAGCTTTTTCATAAGTGCGGCCATCTCGGCCTTCATAGCAATCGACATATCTACTTGATGTATGCATGCCCTAGATTGACCAATAGAGGAAGATGATGTGGTCTTGGTACTCTCCCACTGAATTGTTTGCTCACTAAGATCCTCAAGAAACTGCCACGCTTCGTCGCTAGACTTGGAGAGAAAATGACCTTGACATATGGTTTCTAGCAACTGCTTCGTTGCCGAGTTCAATCCCTCGTATAATGTTTGGCAAAGTTGCCAACTTTCGATCCCATGATGAGGGTATTGAACGAGTAGGTCTTTAAATCTCTCGAAGCACTTCCAAAATGGTTCGGAAGGAAGCTGTGAAAATTGTATAATCTCGTTACGGATTCTAGCAGTTTTGTGATGAGGATAGAACTTTTTCAGAAAAGCTTTCACAAACTCGTCCCAATTTCTAATGGAATGTGATGCGGTGCTGTATAGCCACTTCTCGGCTAGGTCACATAAGGTAAAAGGAATGACCCTTAGCCTTATAGCGTCATCACTTAATTGGGTCGTTTTCATCATAGCGCACACATTTTGGAATTTATTGATAAAGATATATGCATCTTCAGATTCCAAACCATGAAATTTTGGCAGCATATTGATGAAATGTGGTTTTATTTCAAAATTGTCCCCATTTGCCGGTGGGGGTGAAAGACAGGTAGGTAAAGAAGTGCGGACGGGGCAGAAGAGATCCTGGAGCGCAACTCGTGCGGGCGCTACAACAGGCGGAAGATTCGGGTTATTCGCACCTAACGGAGGTGGAATCATTCCCGTCAGTGAGGTATTGTTCGGGTTGAATCCCGACATACCTTTGAAAGAAGAATTTGAAGGTGGGGGTAAGGAAATGGAGGGAATTTCGACTTCGGTGTCGAAAGGTTCGTCGGTCGGTACCAACGAAACACGGACTAATCGGGCGTTAGTATCCCTAGTCCAAAGTGGCATACACTAAAAGGGGTAGTGTAGTCAGAAAAAAGAAAAAACAGAATGTGGAGGTAAGATAACGTCAATGAGAAGAAGTGGTGTAAGCGAGGTGCAAGATTTCTTTAGCGACAAGTTGCAAGTTTTGAAAATATTTTTTCTTTTTTTTTATTTTTATTTATGTGAGAATGCTTGCAAAGAGATTTTGAAAAGGGACTTGTGACACAAATGTATCAACCACACATGCACAATCAGGTCTAGATCTAGGGTCACCTAGGTCTGCTAGACAGTTCCTAACTAGGGCTAGAAATAGGACCTCAAACCGCCTCTTCACCGACAATTACGGCCAGGTAAGTGCCAGGTAAGTGGGAAGGAACCACAATAGTGGGCCTAATTAATAACCACTAGTCTAAACACACTTGCCTAGACACCGCAAGGTCAGGTTAGGATAAACGGCCGATGCCTATACTAGTCCTTTTCCTATGAGCTCGAAGTCCTTAGGGCTGAGTCTAGTATTTTTTAATTAATTATGGTCAATGCAAATGCTTTAAAGTGTTTTCTGGGGTCCTGGGAAGGATGATGAAATCCCCACCCAATCTGAGTTTGATCAATTACCCCCTTAAAGTCCGATTAAATTATGTAAAACATTAAATTCACTTGCAATCAATTTTTTAGCGCGGCGCAAAGAAACCTGCAGAAAATCTGTTATTTAGAAGGGGGGAGAAGAATTTTTAGCGCAAAGAATTCCTGCAGAAAATTTCACAAGAGATATATGGAGGTTGGCCGAGGGGAGCAAAAGAAAACAAACCAGCAAAATTGGGTGCGCTGACGTGGCAAAATCGCGGCGGAACCGCGGTCTGGGGCCCACCTTTGCCGCGGAAGCGCGGTGTAAATAGGAGATCAGCTTCTGGAAAAAATTGTGTAGCTCCTATTCTCCAATTCTCCTCTGTTCTGATGTGATTTTTCCTGATTTGCCCTCTGTAAATTTTCAGATCTGCGATTCTTCGCTGTTCCTGCAAGATTCAAAAGAGGAACCCTTCAAACAGATAAAAATAATGAAAAAATTTTGTACTTTTTATATTTTCAGATTTTTATGATTTTTAAGATTTCTATCAACCCGAAATTACACAAAAGAATTTTTACGCTATCCCCGGCAACGGCGCCATTTGATTTGTTCAAAAATATACTTATAACCGCAATCAGAAACGGCGTCGCTTTGCAGCTAGCCGGTGAATACGGGTCGATCCACAGAGATGTGTAATTTTCTTAATGTGTTTTTACGAGTTGATTCCAAATGTTGTTTGGATTGATTTATTAAATCTAAAAAAACCTAGATCTATCAATAAACTAAATTAATCTAAATTAAAGTCTTGCTAGGGTTAGGCTTAGGGGAAGTTGGGAGATTAAAGGTTTCCTCACCGCTTTCAATGCCTTATTTTAGATCTATTAGATGTTATGGTAATTATCAATGAAGTGGATTAGAATCTTTTGGGAAGATATTTCTTCCTCTAGATTCTTGTCCTTCTTTTATCGATCCTTACCCTAACCTCCATGGAAAACACGCGCAACCGGTCCTTTATACTACGGTGTCACCGTTACCTCGAGAGGTAAGGCGCCGTAGGGAGCGGTATGTGCGTGCATGCATGGAGTTCTAATTCTTAGGTGTGAAGGGCATGAAAGGGGTGAGAGATCTCATCTCTCAAATATTTCCCTAAGGCTAACCCTAACAAGCGAGGAGATTACTCGCACATTAGGGGATTTAAAGACATTCTAAATTAAAAGAGAATAAAAACAAAGAAATAGAAGTAACTTACTAATTTTTATTGATGGCTCTCTCCAAACAATAATGCAGAACAGATCTGAATTTGTGAAATGAAAAGAGGCATCGGGTTTTACAATTTCTGATTACAATTTATAAGTAAACAGGGGAATTTAGGGTTACGGGATTCGCACATGTGCAATTACAGATTTGCCCACAAAAAATCCAAACCCCCACACCGACGCACCGACACAAGAAGTCTGTGCCGACACGGGCACTGAATGGCCGCGGAACCGCGGCTCCAGCCTAGGTTTGGCCGCGGTTCCGCGGCCAAAGAAGGGAGTTGGGTCATGAAACTGTTGGGCTTTCTTCTATGCTTCTTGGGCTTTCTACTTTTATACTTCTTTTCTCCATTTGACTTCTGGGTCTTCTCCAGATCTTCAGTGAAAACTTGTGAGGATCTTTTGACCGTTCACTTTGACATTTCGGACTGCATTGCCTTATACAATTGTAAATTGTTCTTCGTGACTAGGATCCGTCTACTTGTTGGTCAAAAGTCCCTTTTCTGTATCAACTTTCGTCTTTTTCACTGTATTTGCTCCAAGAGCCTGAATCCTGTAATATGCAACAAACGTGCATCAAGAGTACCTGTTTATTTATAAAACGAATAAAAATGGGGAGTACAATAATGCAATATTATAGTATGAACAGTGCCTCTTAGCGAGGGCTTTGATCCTTAGCGCGGGAGGGGCCGTAAGGGGCCTGCTAAGGACGGGCCGAGCAGGGTTACTGCCCGGTGCCTCTTGGTGAGGGCTTGGATCCTTAAGGACGGGCCGAGCAGGGTTGCTGCTCGATACCTCTTGGCGAGGGCTTTGATCCCTGGCATTGCGGGGTAGGGAACTACCAGCCAGGGATAACCGAGCAAGGGCAAGCCCAGTTGCCTCTTGCTGAGGGCTTCGATCCTTAGCGCGAGAGGGGCCGTAAGAGGCCTGCTAAGGATGGGCCGAGCAGGGTTGCTGCCCAGTGCCTCTTGGCGAGGGATTTGATCCCGAGTGTTGCGGGGTAGGGAACTACCAGCCATGGATAACCGAGCAAGGGCAAGCCCGGTTACCTCTTGGTGAAGGCTTCGATCCTTAGTGCGGGAGGGGCTGCAAAAGTCCTGCTAAGGATGGACCGAGCAGAGTTGCTGCCCGGTTGCCTCTTGGCGAGGGCTTAGATCCCTGGTGTCGTGGGGTAGTGAGCTACCAGGCAGGGATAGCCAAGCAGGGTAGCCGCTCATCTGCCTCTTGGTGAGGGCTTCGATCCCTGGCGTTGTGGGGTAGGGAACTACCAACCAGGGATAACCGAGCAAGGGCGATCCCTGTTGCCTCTTGATGAGGGCTTCGATCCTTAGCGCGGGAGGGGCCACAAGAGGCCTGCTAAGGATGGACCGAGTAGGATCGTTGCCCGGTGTCCCGAATGGATGAGCTTCTCGATGTAGTCTCGGAGCTGCTTACAGCTCTCTGTGGAGTGGCCTTGCGACCTGTGGAAACCGCAGTAGGGGCCCCGGGTGTGCTCTGCCGCCATACGCGAGACCGGGGGGAGATTGAAGAACCCCTCACCCTTAGCCTCCTTTATCAATACCGTTTGGGAGACGTTGAACGGGATGTACTCCTGAAACTTCGGGGAGTGGGCTTTGGCCGCTCAAGCCTCTTTCTCTCTTCCCTCGCCCTTTTCTTTTGGTCAGTTTTCTCTGCCCTGGGGAGATTTGCGTTCACCTCGAACTCGAGTTGGATCTCACACTCGGTCCAGGCCTTTACCTCGGCCATGGTCTTAGGTTGCGCTAATGCAAAGGAGCATAACTACTCCTTGTGCCTAAGACCAGACCTAAGTGATGTAATGACCGTCTCGTCCCGATGTTCTGGGATCTCGAGAAAGGCGTTGTAGAAGCGGGTGATGTACCCTTTGAATGTTTCATTGTCCCCGCTCTTGATTGTGAAGAGATGGTCGATGGTCTGTTTCTGCCGTCTGTTCCCGACGAAGTGGCCGAGAAATTGGGTAGCCAGCTCGTCAAAGGTTGAGATCAATCATGGCGCGAGTCCTCGGAACTAGTCTCGTCCGGAGCGGATGAGAGTGGCCAGGAAAGCTCCGCATTGGGAGGCGTCAGAGTTGTCTTGGAAGCTCATCCCTGTGGTGAACGCGTCCAAATGGTCCTTCGGGTCAGACTTACCGTCGAAGAGAGAGACCTTTGGGGGCTTGTTCCGGGAGGATACATGGACGGCAAGCAGCTCCTCGGTGAAGGGTTTTGTGAGCGAGTCAGCGGCGTACTTAGCCCCGTCGCTCGAATGATGACCTTCTCGATGCATACCCTCGATCTTCTTTTCAAGGGCGTCGAGTCGGCCGTGGTATCTTGACTGTAAGTCCGTGTTGCCCACCCCGGTGCTTACGGGGAGGCGGAAAACATAATAAAAATCGGATTTTTAATGACTTAGGCAACATGGACTAAGCTTGTGAGGATCTTTGCTAAACTAAAACTAGCTAAAGTAAACTAACAACTAACAAAGTTGTAGAAAGGTTATACCTTTGGTCTTTAGTCCTTCTCTCCTTGCTCCTAGGTATGGTAGAAAAGGATCACCTTGCTTGTCTTCTCCCGTTAAAGAAGGATCCACCCGAAAGCCACCACCTTTAGCTTCAACTCCAAGCTAGGAGTAACTAGAGTGCAAGAAATGCTAAGACTTGAACCCTAGAAGTGAGTAGAGAAGATCAAGAGAGGGTTTTTCTCAAGCTTTTTGTTTCTCAACACATGAGAGGGAGAGAGCTTGAGGGAGAGGATGAGCAAGAGAGAGAAAAGAAATGAGAGAATGAGAAATAATAGTGAGCCATTCTCACTAATATGTGTGAGTTATTTTAAGTAATCAATTAGCAAGAAAATTGTCATGGTTTAATCAAGAGGTGACCATTATCATTTCATTATTAATGCAAATTGCAAGAATCAAAGAGCATCTTCCAAATGAAATGATCATGGTCAAATTGTCAACTTGGTCAACAAGTCAACAAAGTCAAAGTGTCAACAACAACAACCATGCACAATAATTAAGCTAATTATTAATTAACAATAATACACACAAAAACAATAGGGTTAATAAAATGACAATAGTCATTAACCCTAAACAAGGTCCTCTCCCTCAATCTCAAGCAACTGTGCATACGCACCCGCATTCGTGATCCGAGGAACACGAACACAATGAGAAAAACCAATCTCAAATCATATACTAGGATCCGGCTTAAACCAAAGCCCGCTAGTATAAACTGTCCGGACAGCAAACGTGCACAAGTGCGCGGATGCGAACGAACCCTGTCGCAAAACCATGCGACCTCTACTCGTTTTGCCTAAAGGCGAATAGCTCTCTGTGTGGGACTCTAAAGACTCGACACTACGCTGGCAGTGGGTTTAACCACAGACCGCAAGCGGCACTAGCTGTACGTAACGGTCCCCAGGTAGATGTCGATAAGAAGACTGACGAGGTGAACCCCATCTGCACTCCTACTGAGCCTGTATGTGACAGTCTCCGTACAGTCCGGTCTGTTCGTCTGATACATCGCATGGCGGGCCTAGGGGGGCGGTGAACGTCAGTCCCCTAATAGCGGTACAAGTCGTGTCGGAGTGAAGCCCAGAACACCCTGAGATAACACTGGAAGCCTACCAGTATATCTCGCTTGCCCTGGCCAGGGACTACTCGTGTAATGGCTCTCCTGGACACAGCGCGATGTCAACCCCCAATACCGGGAGAGACGAATCCTGTCTAACCGTCACTGCCTCCAAGTGCTTCGGGACTGCACCCAAAAACTACCTGTTTGCACGACTCCTCTGAGCCGTGGTAGGGTAGTAATCAAAGTGCAGTGGGAACACACTCGAGGCGAAGTGACAGTGTCAAGTCAGCGGACTAAGCTGTACTCATGTCACCTGGGAACTGATAACTGACGATAGGTATATTACCAACCAACAGTTCCCGACGAGTCCTGTCCAGTGTACTCGTAACCTAACGAGCACCCGCATACTATCCCAAGTACGACGTACTAACGGCTGTGGGACAGACCGTCTCCCACACTGGGATGAGAAGCGCATACGCTAGTCTACTCCGGAGTATCGATGCCCTGTCTCGATAGTCCAACGACCAGGGACCTGTATAAGGATGTGCTTATAGATTACCCAGCTCCCACGAGTGCGAGCGCCATCACAACGCTGGTAATCAAGCAAAGATCCTAAGGGCTCTACTAATATGTATACCAGCAATATGCTAAAAGAAACACATGCACATATTAAAGCAGAGACAAACCAAGTAGCATACTACCATTTCGAGCAAGATTGTATATACAACTGTGAATATCCCAAGCTTCCATTAAGTAATATACAAGCCAGTATGATACAGTAATGGCCTCTAGGGCATATACACTAACAATCTCCCACTTGCACTAAGGCCATGTACTGGCGTATCGAAGACCTATCATCTCGATCAGCCGCTCGAACTGAGTCTGGGGCAAGGCCTTGGTGAATGGATCTGCTGTGTTATCCTCTGATGCAACTCTCCGGACCTCGATCTCCTGGCGATCCACGATCTCCCTGATCAGGTGATACCGCCTTAAGATGTGTCTGGATTTCTGATGGGACCTGGGTTCCTTCGCTAAAGCTATAGCCCCGTTGTTGTCGCAATACAGAGGTATTGGGTCAACAATGGACGGAACCACCTGAAGTTCTTTCAAGAACTTCCTCATCCAGACAGCTTCTTTTGCGGCATCAGATGCAGCGATGTATTCCGCTTCCATAGTCGAGTCAGCAACGGTTTCCTGTTTGGAGCTCTTCCAACACACCGCCCCTCCATTGAGGGTAAAGACAAAACCCGACATGGACTTGGAATCATCCTTGTCACTCTGGAAGCTGGAGTCAGCAAAGGCCTCAATCTGCAGGTCTTTTCCGCCATACACCAAGAACATCTCCTTAGTCCTTCTCAGGTACTTGAGAATGTTCTTTACTGCTATCCAATGTTTCTCCCCAGGGTTTGACTGATACCTGCTTACCACACTCAGTGCATAAGCCACATCCGGTCTGGTACACAACATCGCATACATTATAGAGCCTACCGCAGAAGCGTAGGGTATAATAGACATGCGATCCCTCTCCAAATCAGTCTTGGGAGACATCTCTTTGGAGAGGGTGATCCCGTGACAAGCCGGTAGATTACCGCGCTTGGAATCTTCCATACTGAATCTCTTCAGTATGGTGTCGATGTACCTGGACTGCGAGAGTCCTAATATCCTCTTGGATCTGTCACGGTAGATCCGGATACCCAGAATGTAGGAGGCATCACCCAGGTCTTTCATGGAGAACCTGTGTGACAAGAACCCCTTGACAGATTGTAGCATAGGAATGTCATTTCCTATTAAGAGAATGTCATCCACGTATAACACGAGGAATACTACAGTTCTCGCTACAAATCTACAATAGATGCATGGTTCATCTGGATTTTTGATAAAGCCAAATTCTTTGACCGTCTCATCAAAACAGATGTTCCAACTCCGCGATGCCTGCTTGAGTCCATAAATGGACTTGAGCAACTTGCACACCTTTCCGCTGCTCCCACCCTGAATGAAACCCTCTGGCTGGTCCATATAGACACACTCCTCTAAATGACCATTTAGAAAAGCTGTCTTTACGTCCATCTGCCAAATCTCATAATCGTGGAAAGCAGCGATGGCAAGAAGGATCCGAATGGATTTCAGCATAGCTACTGGAGAAAAGGTTTCGTCATAGTCCAAACCAGGTCGCTGACGAAAACCCTTTGCTACCAGTCTAGCTTTATAGGTCTCAACCTGTCCATCTACACCAATCTTCCTTTTGAAGATCCACTTGCATCCTACGGGTTTTACCCCGTCTGGAGCAATGTCCAACGTCCATACTTTGTTGGTGTACATGGACTCCATCTCGGTCCGCATTGCATCCAGCCATTTTACCGAGTCGACGCTCTGAATGGCTTGCTGGAAGCTAGTAGGCTCATCACAATCTAGGATGCAGTCCTCTCTATCCCCGTCAATGAGAAAACCGTAGTATCTCTCGGGCGGATGAGACTGCCTACTACTCCTGCGGAGCGGCGTAGGAATGTCCTGTTCTTTTGAACCTTCTGGTTCCACTAAACTTTCAGTAATAGTTTGTGGTTCTGGAATTTCTTCCAGTTCTATTGCGCTCCCACTTATTTCTTTTTCTAAAAACTGATGTTCCAGAAAGTGGGCATTGCGAGAAACAAGGACTTTTTGTTCCTCTGCGTAATAGAAAAGATACCCCCTGGAGTTCTTTGGGTATCCCACAAACTTGCACAGTACTGAGCGTGCCTCGAGCTTGTCCGTATGCTGCTTTTTGACATAAGCTGGACATCCCCAAATCTTCAAGTATTGAAGATAGGGTTTCTTCCCACTCCATAACTCATATGGTGTGGTAGGCACAGTCTTAGTGGGAACACGGTTCAAAAGATATGCAGCTGTTTCTAGCGCATATCCCCAGAAAGATCGCGGTAACTCAGCATTACTCATCATGGACCGTACCATATCCAATAGGGTTCGGTTCCGTCTCTCCGATACACCGTTATGTTGCGGGGTGTATGGAGGAGTAAGCTGAGAGAGAATTCCATTCTCTTTTAAGTAATTCAGGAATTCGGCACTTAAGTATTCTCCTCCTCGATCCGATCTTAGGATCTTGATACTTTTGCCGGTCTGTTTTTCTACTTCATTCTTATATTCCTGGAACTTATCAAAAGCTTCGGATTTATGCTTTATTAAGAAGACATGTCCGAATCTTGAGAAATCATCCGTAAAAGTTATGAAGTAAGAAAAACCGCTTCGCGCATGTGTAGACATTGGACCGCACACGTCGCTGTGTACGAGTCCCAAGAGCTCGCTCGCTCTTTCTCCGTGTCCAGAAAACGGAGCCTTTGTCATCTTTCCTTTGAGACAGGATTGACAAGTTGCATACGATTGATATTCGAACGAATCTAAATATCCTTCAGTATGTAACTTAGTCAATCTTCTCTCGTTGATGTGACCCAGTCTACAATGCCATAAGAAAGTTTTATTAATATCTGGAGACTTTCTTTTATGTGTATTCTGGATATTGAAAACCTGTGGTTGGTTTAAAACGTAAATACCGTTGTTTAATGTACCTGACCCAATCAAAACTTGATTAAGGTGAATGTTCACTACATTACTTACAAATGCAAATTCATAACCTTCTTTAGATAATAAAGATACAGAAATGATATTACAGGTTGCATTTGGTACATAATAACAACTACGCAAAACCAAAAAGTGTCCATCTGATAATCCCAGGTGATAGTCCCCCACGGCCTCTGCATCCATGCTAGCACCGTTCGCAACTCTGAGTGTCATGTCACCTGCCTTCAAAACTCTACGCTTTCTCAACGCCTGCAAAGAATTACAGATATGAGATCCTGATCCGGTATCCAATACCCAGGATGTAGAGTTTATTGATAGACAGTTTTCAATAACATACACACCTGAAGCTGAAGCTGCAACTCGCTTCAAATCCTGTGTTCTGGCTTTCCAAGCCTTGCAATCTTGTTTCCAGTGGCCACTTTTGTGACAATAGAAGCATTCTTCCTTCCCCACCAGCTTCCCCGCTACCTTTGTTGCTTTACCCTTTCCCTTCGTATCCACTTTACCGACACCGCCTCTTGGTTTGGCGGGGGCTTTCTTCTTCTTGCCCTTGGCTTTCGCCCTGGACCTAGAAGAGGAAGATCCTCCTACAAACAAAGTGGATGTCTCCCTACCCTTCTGTAGGGTGCCCTCAGCAGTCCTCAACATGTTCAGAAGCTCGGCAAGTTCAACCTCCTTTCCTTGCATGTTGAAGTTAAGAATGAACTGGGCGTAAGTGGAAGGAAGGGACTGGAGAATCAGATCAGTATAGAGTTCATTCTCCAACGTGGTCCCAAGGTCCGCGAGCTCCTCTATGTAGCCGATCATCTTAAGCACGTGGTCCGCTACCGATGATCCGACGGCCAACCTTGCCGAAAAGAGCTTCTTCGACACTTCGTATCTTGCGATACGAGACTGCTCTCCATACAGTTCTTTTGTATGGAGAAATATGGACTCTAGGTCCATATTCTCGTGCCTCCTCTGATGGTCGTTGTCCATCGAGGCTAATACGAGGCATTTGGCCCTCGCGCAATCTATCTCCCATGTCTTACGGATTTCTACATCCGCGACGCTGGAGGTGGGACCTGGGACGGGGGGAGCTTTGGTGGTAAGTATATACCCCAGCTTGTCATAAGTGATAGCCATCTTGACATTCCTGAGCCAATCTTTGTAGTTTGGCCCTGTCAATATGTTTTTATCTAATAGTAACTTAAGTCCGGTCATCTTGAATGGTCGCTGCAATTAGGAGAGAGAAAAGAAACACTTTAGAATGATGCTCTTGCAAGTTTAGAGTGGTTTTTAGTTTGTCTAAACTGGATGGCTCCCACTGTCTCTCGAATCCCTTCTCAAACCATAAAGAAAAGGATTAGCCGGGATCATTCTCACCGTACAATACTTGCTTAACCGTTCAGCCAGGCCAGTGTCGGTACTTCGAGGGAGGTTTTCCAACGCTTTCGCGAAGTTCCTTAATTAAGTAACCTCTTTTCCCTGTGGGCGTAGCCCCGCTAACACCTTTCTAGGCACCTACTAGGTTTATAGCATTGATCGTTAAGTGAGAGTTTTCCCGAGGAGTAGCATATACTCACAGTAGGATCGGGATCCAAATATCATCGCGTGATAAAACCGAAGGAATCCTATCAGAATTATCACACTCCAAATGGTATGCAACGCTAGCAAGTTTCAGTACTTATGAAACTCCCGATGTGGATTTTTGCCCCATGCTCTTATGACCTTGGCGTGAGGTCAAAATGTCATAAGTCACATGTCAAGTTCTTCCCATCATTATCTTGGTTAATTTGAACCCACCCGTACCTACCCTTGACGTAGGCCAAAACGGCAGTACGACTGTCTCAAATCAACGCATTCTATCTATGCAACGGATAAATATCCGGCAGCTACCAATCACTATGCCTTGGCGTGAGGTCAAAATACATAGCTTGAATACTACCGAATATTTAACCGAAATGATGGAGGGCTACGGATGGTTTTGGCGAAACCGTGAACGTAGTGAACTTGATATAATCGATGGAACGAGATAGCTTTTAAAAGGAGTGGTTCAAGCTCCGCGTTTAAAAGTTTTAGTTTTGAAAAGAACCGAGTGGTTTTCAAAGTGTTCCAATCGACTTTTACTTGGTTTATTTCTTGCATTAGTTCTTTTAATGCGTCCCATCATTTAATCCTACCATTGCAGAAAACAACCAAAATATGACGTACGCTTATGCCATTCGCATTCGCCACGGGGCCCCGTCATCACCCGTTAGGTTACTTAACTAACGACAGAGCGGGGGCTGGGCTAGCGCGGCTGTAAAACATAAGCAACGCCTAAATAGTTATTATATATAAATATATAGCAATGATAGACATTACAGATCACAGATGAATACATTGGATATACTAGGAATCCGCAATGCGTTCGAGCCTGCAACGCAAAGCGGATTACACGGTCGCGGTGAATAGCCAATACCCCACCCAAGACCCCTACGGGTGCGGCAAACTACCCGCCAAGCACCCGAAGCGAAGCAACCTCCCTCACCACCGTGAGTAGGCCACTCGGCGCTTCGAGATACCCGGTAGTTTGTGCACCCCCTCCATGGGTCTATCCTAGGAGCAAAAACAGTAAAAAGAATTATACAATGACGGCTACAACCCCGACCCGGTTGTGCGGCCATACAAAGAATATTATTACATCAATTTACATGTTACAAATGAATGAAAGGAAAAAAACGCTCATCTCACATCCAACCCGGCTATTCACCCGCGACAATCCAATCCATTCATATCCACAAACCAACAATCACAGATCATGTATAACCCCGACTAATCGTCTTATAGCGATTAGCCGACGTTCAATACATGCAAGCATTACAGATATAACCGATGTAGTTAAAGTGTAGTGAAGTTCCGAAAAATACGGATTTATAGGCCCCCAAAAGTAAATTTTAGTTCTGGAAAATCTGGGCATATATTATATATCCTTAAAATCCCAAAATCAACACATACAGACACTGCACGAAAAACGATGCAGAGAGGACATCAAACCGCGGCGGTTCCGCGGCACGAGCCTACCTCGTGCGGCGGAAGGGCGGCGGTTTGAACGAATCTCTGTGTCGTTTTTCATGGGTGTTCATAAAAAACCCTGAGATGAATTTACAAATATACAGTTTTTCATTTTGAGCAGAAAAAATTTCAACAGAAACTAGGGTTTTTCAAAAGTTCGGTTTTTGGATTTTCGGTTTCGAAACTTCGTTACACTTCACTACCTAGCTAGTTTGAGTTTAGTTAGGCTCTGATACCACTGTAAGTCCGTGTTGCCCACCCCGGTGCTTACGGGGAGGCGGAAAACATAATAAAAATCGGATTTTTAATGACTTAGGCAACATGGACTAAGCTTGTGAGGATCTTTGCTAAACTAAAACTAGCTAAAGTAAACTAACAACTAACAAAGTTGTAGAAAGGTTATACCTTTGGTCTTTAGTCCTTCTCTCCTTGCTCCTAGGTATGGTAGAAAAGGATCACCTTGCTTGTCTTCTCCCGTCAAAGAAGGATCCACCCGAAAGCCACCACCTTTAGCTTCAACTCCAAGCTAGGAGTAACTAGAGTGCAAGAAATGCTAAGACTTGAACCCTAGAAGTGAGTAGAGAAGATCAAGAGAGGGTTTTTCTCAAGCTTTTTGTTTCTCAACACATGAGAGGGAGAGAGCTTGAGGGAGAGGATGAGCAAGAGAGAGAAAAGAAATGAGAGAATGAGAAATAATAGTGAGCCATTCTCACTAATATGTGTGAGTTATTTTAAGTAATCAATTAGCAAGAAAATTGTCATGGTTTAATCAAGAGGTGACCATTATCATTTCATTATTAATGCAAATTGCAAGAATCAAAGAGCATCTTCCAAATGAAATGATCATGGTCAAATTGTCAACTTGGTCAACAAGTCAACAAAGTCAAAGTGTCAACAACAACAACCATGCACAATAATTAAGCTAATTATTAATTAACAATAATACACACAAAAACAATAGGGTTAATAAAATGACAATAGTCATTAACCCTAAACAAGGTCCTCTCCCTCAATCTCAAGCAACTGTGCATACGCACCCGCATTCGTGATCCGAGGAACACGAACACAATGAGAAAAACCAATCTCAAATCATATACTAGGATCCGGCTTAAACCAAAGCCCGCTAGTATAAACTGTCCGGACAGCAAACGTGCACAAGTGCGCGGATGCGAACGAACCCTGTCGCAAAACCATGCGACCTCTACTCGTTTTGCCTAAAGGCGAATAGCTCTCTGTGTGGGACTCTAAAGACTCGACACTACGCTGGCAGTGGGTTTAACCACAGACCGCAAGCGGCACTAGCTGTACGTAACGGTCCCCAGGTAGATGTCGATAAGAAGACTGACGAGGTGAACCCCATCTGCACTCCTACTGAGCCTGTATGTGACAGTCTCCGTACAGTCCGGTCTGTTCGTCTGATACATCGCATGGCGGGCCTAGGGGGGCGGTGAACGTCAGTCCCCTAATAGCGGTACAAGTCGTGTCGGAGTGAAGCCCAGAACACCCTGAGATAACACTGGAAGCCTACCAGTATATCTCGCTTGCCCTGGCCAGGGACTACTCGTGTAATGGCTCTCCTGGACACAGCGCGATGTCAACCCCCAATACCGGGAGAGACGAATCCTGTCTAACCGTCACTGCCTCCAAGTGCTTCGGGACTGCACCCAAAAACTACCTGTTTGCACGACTCCTCTGAGCCGTGGTAGGGTAGTAATCAAAGTGCAGTGGGAACACACTCGAGGCGAAGTGACAGTGTCAAGTCAGCGGACTAAGCTGTACTCATGTCACCTGGGAACTGATAACTGACGATAGGTATATTACCAACCAACAGTTCCCGACGAGTCCTGTCCAGTGTACTCGTAACCTAACGAGCACCCGCATACTATCCCAAGTACGACGTACTAACGGCTGTGGGACAGACCGTCTCCCACACTGGGATGAGAAGCGCATACGCTAGTCTACTCCGGAGTATCGATGCCCTGTCTCGATAGTCCAACGACCAGGGACCTGTATAAGGATGTGCTTATAGATTACCCAGCTCCCACGAGTGCGAGCGCCATCACAACGCTGGTAATCAAGCAAAGATCCTAAGGGCTCTACTAATATGTATACCAGCAATATGCTAAAAGAAACACATGCACATATTAAAGCAGAGACAAACCAAGTAGCATACTACCATTTCGAGCAAGATTGTATATACAACTGTGAATATCCCAAGCTTCCATTAAGTAATATACAAGCCAGTATGATACAGTAATGGCCTCTAGGGCATATACACTAACATTGACGATTCGGCGCATTTTGATCTTTGGCCTCTGCTGTTGGAGACCCGTGTCTGGCCTCGGCCCCGGTTCTTCGATGAGGTTCCTTAGGTCCCCTGGCGAGGTAGTTTTTGAGCTGCCGTGATGAGTCTCGTCCGTACGACCCTGTCGAGGGAGGGGGTGTCGGTCATGCTTGGGCACAGGCGAGCTGACCGACACCTTCTCGGGAGGGACAGGGGCGTGATGAGGCTCGGGACGAGGCGCTCTGGCGATAGATCTCGGTGTTGAACTGTGGGGCGCCCAGCGGGTCATGGAATACGTTGGCCTGGGAGATCTGCGGCCGTGGGAGGCAGCGAGGTGGTGGTCGGCAGTGCTGACATGAGCAGAGTCTTCTCTCCCTCTGTAGAGGTCCCGGTCCCGAGGTGGTGGAGCGGCGACCTGGGGAGCTTGCCCAGCCGTTTGGACACGGACGAGCACATCCACGACTGACGCGAGTCGATCTATCCGGGCGGCTAGGGCATTGATAGCGTTCAGGGGAGAAGATTCGTCCGCGCCTCCGTTGTGGGGGAGGCGGCGGCTGGTGCTTGGATCGTCGCGGTGATCGCTCGCCATTGAATTGAGATCGGAAGATGAACTTTGTTCAGTGGAATCAATATTTTCCCATAGACGGCGCCAGCTGACGGATGTCGAATCACGTCAAGATGTTACCTTCCGTAGATCTGTTGTTGGCGACGATGAGCGGCTGAGATTAGGTTGGAGGTTGGCTCCTGAAGCGTGTAGATCTCAATGGGTTTGAGGTGGTTGAGGTCGAGCTACCTGCAAGGAAGTCCCGGGGTGGTTGTACCACCGAGGACCCTCCGACGATCAAGTTAGACCAGATATTTGAGCAGAGTAATGGCCTAATGGGGAGAAAATGATCTACTTGAACCGTCTGAAAGAGGGGTTTATATAGTGGTGGCAACAGGCAGGTAGGCGCGAGAATCACGCCGCCGTTACGCTCCCGGCGTCATGCCCGCGTGATAGACGGGATCCCGCATTAATGACGAGACGGGCTCGTTAATGGGGGATCGTGATGGCGTGTAACGCGGGACATGGCCGGCGGATATCTCGCGCATGGCGAGATTCGTGGAGGTGAGGCAGATGCGCCTACGATTGGTGCCGTTGGTCGGTCGATGAGACCGAGGAAGATAAGCTCAGCGGGAGGCTCGGGGACGAGCGGGAGACCGAGATATCTTGGTTCTGCGATAGCCTGGAGGCGAGCTGAAAGGGCCGAGGATGCCAATTGTGTAGGGGGGCTCGGAGGCGAGCCGGATGGCTGAGGAAGCTCGGACCTGTGATACCTCGGAGTAGAGCGAAGGGACAGTTGGCTTGACTGCCGCAGTGCTCGGGGGCAAGGAGTGGGATGCAACCTCGGAAACAGGGTTTGAGGGAAGCCCCCACTGTAGTACACTGGTTCCCCCTCCGTGGTCCTCAGGGGCCTAACTGGTTTATGCATGTGAAACGGCATCCGCCACGTGTCATGATATAAGGAATTACCGTTATTGAGCATCATCACATTCATTGCCAAGTCTCCTTTGACCAAGACATTCCTGGATCACAATTTTCATGAGGGGACCAATTTATTCTGGCTAATTGCTAGAAAATGAGGCCATTCTTATATACATTTGTGCTAATATATATAGTGGCGGAGCCTGGACCTTTGGAGGCAAGACAGAAGTCTACATATAAAGACATGATCCCCCCAAAAAAAAAATCATTAAAGAGAGGATTTCAACCTAAAAGAAATTCAATATAAAGTAACCATAAACCTTATTTGACTAACATAAACGTGTTTCATAAATCATCTTACTATTATGACCAACTTCTAAAACAATTTATTTAACATGTGTTTGATTTTTAGCTCATGAGAAAAGTTTTGGTTGTCTAATTCATTGCAAAATGTATACAAATATTATTAAGAATGCGACCTTATGGAAAATTATATTTAAACCAAAGTTAAAAAGTAAGGTAACCAAAATTCAAGAGAGAACAACTGTAGCTATATGATGCGGTGCCAAAAAAAGTTAACAAGGGAGTACGTTGAAAAGAATAAGGTGAAAATAAAAGAAACTCCCAATTCCCAAAAGGAAAAAAGTGATGATGAGCGGTTTCGAACGTTTAAAACGAAATCTTTTGCTCCAGCCACTAGGCAAATGAGCATTTCATATTTTGTTGCCTCTGTTTATTTTTCTATATAAACTGGTATATTTTCCTCCTATGGCGGGGAATTAAGTCTACCTTTCACTATTTTTGTATCGGTAAATACCATCCTCATACTCATTGGCTAAGATGCACGTATACCAAATTTCATATGATTTCAACATGTTCTCACCGTTGTTTTGGTGGGTGCAAAATTAAAAGTTTTTCAATAATTGAACATTTAAAAAAAAATTACATCGCTAGATCAACGATGAAAAGGTGTTTGAATCGTATGAAATTTGGTGTGTCTACAACTTAGATGATAAGGATCAAGTTAGATTGTGTCGATCGGTGAAAATAATATTGGAGCGTAGACTTATTTCGCTGTCATAGAAAGAAATCCCCTCTTAGGGCCCCTCCTCTCTCTCTCTCTCTCTCTCTCTCTATATATATATATATATATAATGAAGAAAAAAGGCTATAGCAGAGAATTTCCTTGTATGGCGTCGAAAAAATACACCCTTCAATATTTTTTTTCCGACGATCGGCACCCATCATCTTCATCTTCAACATTAAGATGTAAATACACCAAATTTCATGTGATTCTATAACTTTTCAACGTTGATTTAGTATATGGCCAGGTGCAAAATTAACGATTTACCAATAATAGAACTTTTTACATTTTTTTCCGGCATTAACCCGTAAGCCTTAACTTAAGCACAACGCACACACAACACACGCACTCAGGGACCCACGAATTTACGGACAATAGAACTACAACTTTGTGAGCTTATATATATATATATATATATATATATATATATAAGAGGAGTAACTAAGCCATGCAGCATATGGTAGATTTTCTTTCAGGTGACCTCTAAACTTTGTGAGCTCCCTGGTCATCTATGCTATCTAGACTAGAAGTTGAAAGCAGTTGTTGTAAATACTGCATGTACTGCCATGAGAACTTCCTCGGAGGTTCCCCCGCCCCCCACCCCCCATCCCCCACCCAAAAAAAATCCTACCACTAGCTCCTCTAAAGAATGCTTTAGCACATTTTTCTTCATGGCTAACCGTGACTTTGTAGAATCGTGATCACTTGTAGGACCGTGACATACCCCCTCTTTATGATAGTTGGCATCCTCCACCATGCTACTACTTTGTAACCTGAACAATAGATACATAAACATTTGCTTGATTGGATGCCTGTTTGGCTACATCATGATCTTCTGTATTTATGCTGCAGTGTCCTAGTGGGCATACTCTGTGCTGCGCCCGTAAAAACAAAGTGATGATGCTCAATATTGGCGATCTCCAAGATCGGGACACATGGCAGATGACATGTCCCAGAACTCAGAAGAAAGGGCCCATAGGGGCCGGCCAGGCCAAACCTGTACCCGACCTGCAAGGACAAGCTGGCCCTCCTCAGGGCCCCCTGCAAATCGGCCTCCCCGGCCCCATAGCTCGCCCCGAGCTGCCACAAGACCAGGACTCCTCGGCCTCCTCGCTCGTCCCGAGCTCCCGGCCGAGGCCGTCTTCCTCGGCCCTCCGACCAACTCCACCGCTCACAGACGTAACCGCCGCTCCGCGAATCTCGTCATGCGCAGATTCTCCGCCAGCAGCATCCCACATTCCACGCCACCACGATCCCCATTAATGGGTGATCCGCTCCTTACGCGGGCGTGACGTCGGGAGCGCAACTGCCGGCGAGATTCTCGCGCCTGCTGCTGCGTGCTGCCGCCACTATATAAACCCCCATTACAGAGGGGTCAAGTAAGCCATTCTGATTCCATTTAGTCGTTACTCTGCTCGGATCTAGCACTAACTTGATCATCGGAGGGTCCTCGGTGGTACCAAACCACCCCGGGACTTATTTGCAGGTACTCGACGCTAAACTCCTCAAATCACCAATCTCCTCAAACCCATTGAGACCCACACGCAACAGGAGATCATCTCCAAAATCCACCGGGAGATCGACGGAAGACAACATCTGAAGGAGGCCTGAAAAGGACCTCCATCAGTTGGCGCCATCTGTGGGAAACGCAAACTCCACAAAAACAAAGTTGGCCTTCCGATCTCCGTCCGTATGGCCAGCAACCATCCTGAAAACCCGGGTACCAGCCACTACCTTCCCCTCAGCGGAGGTGCGGACGGACCTTAACCGAATGTCATTGGCCCATCCTCCGGCCACCGCCTTGTGGGCCCCGCCAAAGGAAACCAAGGCCCATCAAGAGCATTGGTCATGACGACAGGGGGCCAGTCTGGCTCCTGCGAGGCCCGACACCCCATGCCGGCAACAGGCGTCAGCGGCCGCCCGAGCAAAAAGGCCAGAGGCCATGAGCCCATCATCTTTGGCGACGGGGACCTCCCCGGCATATCCGTGCCCCACAACGACCCACTGGTGATCACGACCCGAATCCACCGGTACGAGGTCCACCGGATACTCGTCGACTCAGGCAGCTCAGCGGACATCCTCTTCCACGTCTGCTTTCTACGCATGGGACTCACCCCAGCAGACTTGAAACCGACCTCTCACGTCCTTTCGGGGTTTACCAACCACTCCATCCCGGCACAAGGGGTGGTCACCCTGCGGTTCACAATCGGGGAGCCCGGCCGCACGCGTACGTTGCCTGTGGACTTCATCGTAGCAAAAGTCCCATCGGCCTACAACGTCCTCCTCGGCCGTCCGACGCTGAACTCCCTCCAGGCCCAAATATCGACCTACCACCTGGCGATAAAGTTCCCTCTCGACCAGGGCGGGATAGGTCAGGTCTAAAGGAACCAGCGGGTCGCGAAGATATGCATTACCGAGACGTCTCCGCCCGAGCGGCCGGCCGACGACGCCGAGGTAAGTGACGACATCAAGGGTTCCCTGGACACCCGAGACGAGCGGAAGGAGGTCCGGGGGGCGCCAGTCGAACCCCTGACCGAAGCACCCCTAACAGAAGGGGACCCGGGAAAAACCGTCCAGGTCGGATCACTCTTGACGGAGACCCAGCGAGATGACCTGGTCAGATTCCTCATGGATAACTCCGACGTCTTCACCTGGGGGCCTGCTAACATGCCTGGGATTGACCCCAAAATCATCTCCCACAAGCTCGGGGTTGATCCTGCGGCCCGACCCATCAGATAGAAGAAGAGGAGCTTCACCCCGGTCAAACAGAAGGCTATCGAAGAGGAGGTTGATCGGCTCCTCACCGCCAACTTCATCAGAAATGTACCCTACTCGGAGTGGCTGGCGAACATAGTTCTGGTCAAGAAGTCAAGCGGGAAGTGGCGCATGTGCGTCGACTTCACCGACTTCAATAAGGCCTGCCCCAAGGACAACTATCCACTCCCCCGAATAGTTCAGCTCGTCGACAGCTCAGCCGGCCACGAGCTGTTGAGCTTCATGGATGCTTTCTCCGGTTACAACCAAATCCGTATGTGTCCTGAAGATGAAGATCTCACCGCGTTCACAACGGACCGGAGGGTATATTGCTACAAGGTGATGCCCTTCGACCTCAAGAATGCCGGGGCCACGTACCAAAGGTTGGTCAACCACATGTTCAAGCCGCAGATCGGCAGGAATATGGAAGTCTATGTCGATGACATACTCGTCAAATCCGTCTCGTCGGCCGACCACGCCAAGGATCTAGGCGAGGCTTTCGAAGTGCTCCGCAAGTTCAAGATGAAGCTAAACCCCGCCAAGTGTGCATTCGGAGTCACCGGGGGAAAGTTCCTCGGGTTCATGGTCACTCACCGTGGAATCGAAGCTAACCCAGAGAAAATCGACGCTATCCTCAACATGGTCGCGCTCAAGACCAACGTCGAGATCATGCGGCTGACAGGACGAGTCGCCGCTCTGAACCGTTTCATGTCCAGGTCAGGGGAGAAATGCCTTCCGTTCTTCAAGACTTTGAGAAAAATCCCGAGGTTTGAGTGGTCGGAGGAGTGCCAATCCGCCTTCGACCAATTGAAGAAGCACCTCGCGACGCCACCACTGCTCATCCGACCAGTTGAAGGAGACGAGCTGTTGCTGTACCTGGCGGTATCCGACCAAGCAACAGGCTCGGTGCTCGTCCGGGAGGCCGACGGAGCGCAGAATCCAGTGTACTATGTGAGCCACATATTTAAGGACGCAGAAACGAGGTACCCTGCCATAGATAAGATTGTCTTAGCCCTCGTGGTAGCCTCAAGGAAGTTGCGACACTACTTCCAAGCACACACCATCATCGTTCTCACCGAGCGCCCGTTGGGGGCTATCCTAGCGTCGCCAGAATCCTCGGGCCGCTTAGAAAAGTGGAGGTGGGAGCTATCTCAGTTTGATATAAAATATCGCCCGAGGCAGGCCATCAAAGCGCAGGCCCTGGCCGATTTCATCGTTGAATGCACCATCCCTAGCAAGAAACCGGAGTCAACGCCGCCCCTCGCAACTCAGTGTCCTATCGCGGAAAGGCCTGGCTCGGTTCCTGAGTGGGTCATCTATGTCAACGGATCTTCAACCGAGGAAGGCTACGGTGCCGGCCTCAATATCCGGGGCCCGAACGAAGCAGAGATGGAGTACTCCCTGAAGCTCGGTTTCAAGGCCTCGAACAACGCGGCAGAGTACGAGGCCTTCCTGGCCGGACTGCGCATGGCCGCTGGGCTGGGACTGAAGGTAATTTGAATCCGCAGCGACTCGGCTCTTGTTGTCGGTCAAGTGACCGGCCGCTTTGAAGCTCGAGAGATTTTGATGATGAAGTACCTGGACGAGATGAGGAAACTCTGGAGGAACTTTGACGAAGTCCAGGTAGAATAAATACCTAGGCAGCTAAATGCCCAAGCCGACGCCCTGAGAAAGCTGGCTTCGTCATACTCGGCCAACAATAAGCGGTCCATCCTCTTTGAAACCTTGCCTCGACCCAGCGTGGAAGACGGGGCGATGACACTCCACGTGTATGCGGCGCGGGAGGGCGACCAGGATTGGAGGAAGCCCCTCATGGAATTCCTAAAGGACGGCACGCTCCCAGAAGACCAGGAAGCCACCCGCCGTCTCCGGGCCAAAGCCCGCCACTTCGTCTAGAACAATGGGAACCTCTACAAGAAGGCCTTCACTTAGCCCCTACTCCGGTGCGTTGACCCCCACGAAGCCGACTATGTCCTTCAGGAAATCCATGAGGGGGTTGGCGGTGCACACCAAGGGGCCCGGACCTTGATCCAAAAGGCATTGCTTCAGGGGTACTACTGGCCCACCATTCATGAGGACGCCCAGAAGCTAGTCAGGAGATGCAAGAGCTGCCAGCTCCATGGCAGCATTCCCCGCCTCCCAGCTACCGAACTGACTGCCCTGACATCCCCATGGCCGTTCACCCAGTGGGGATTGGATATGATCCGGCAGTTCCCTACCGGTGCGGGCGGACACAAATACATCCTCATCGCGGTAGACTACTTCACCAAGTGGATCGAGGCCACCCCCATCAGGAAACCGGACGCCGCTACAACCATCAAGTTCCTGCAAAACAACATGATACTCCGGTTCGGCATCCCAAGGTGTATCGTCACTGACCACGGGATGAACTTTGAGAACGAGAAAGAGAAGTACTTCTACAAGGAATACCATATCCTCATGAAGTTCGCCGCAGTCGCACATCCTCAATGCAACGGACAGGCCGAAGTCGCCAACCGAGACGTCCTCCGAGGCCTCCGGACCCGTCTAGAAGGGTGACAAGGCAGTTGGGTCGAAGAACCACCGCGGGTCTTATGGGCCCTGTGCACGTCGAAGAAGACTCCTACCGGGGAGACCCCCTTCAGCCTCTGCTACGGGACCGAAGCGATGGTCCCAGCGGAGATCGGGATGCACAGTCACCGGGTCGAGCACTTCGATGATGACGCAAACACCTCGGCACTACGTACCAACCAGGACATCTTGTTGGAGAAAAGAGACCGGGCTCAGATCAGAGACGCCTCTTATCAACAACAAACAGCCCGATACTACAACGCTCGGGTCAAGCACCGCTCCTTCAAGACCGGGGATCTGGTCCTGCGGCGAAACGAGTTCATCGACCAAAGCAGGCTTCACAAGTTCTCCCCGAAGTGGGATGGTCCCTTCCTCATCTCTGGAGCGCTCCCCGGCGGAGCCTACCGCCTACAAGACGCAGATGGACGCAAGTCGCCTCGGCCTTACAATGCCGAGAAGCTCAAGCTATACCAATGAGGTTAAAGCCAGCAAATGTGTACCTCCCCTTTCTTTTTCTTCGCAAAGATGATGTAAAATTTTCTCTAAAAATCCTATCCCTTCGAATAAAGAAACGTCGGAACATCTCGAATAGAGTTCTGTCTTTACAACCCAAACCCCTCACCAAGAGGCGGCCGCGCAGCTTCACTGCCCGGTTATCCTTAGTGGCTTCCTACAGCCCCTCAAACACTAAGGACCAAAAGTCCTCCTTAGAGGCAACCCAGCAGCTGCCCTGCTCGGTTATCCCTGGCGGGTATCTTCCCTACCGCAACGCCAGGGATCAGAAAGTCCTCCCAGAGGCAGTCGAGCCCAACCATCGCTCGGCTATCATTGGCGGGTAGCTTCCCTACCACAACGCCAGGGATCAGAAAGCCCTCCCAGAGGCAGCCAAGCCCGAGGATCCCTCGCTTGGCTATCATTCAGGACAAAAGCCCTCGCCAAGAGGCACCGGGCAGTAACCCTGCCCGGCCAAGGATCCTTGGTATTCTTCTACAGCCCCTCCCGCGCCAAGGACCAAAGTCCTCCCAGAGGCAGTCGAGTCCTTGCTCGGCTATCCCCGGCTGGTAGCATCCTACCACAACCGACATGGATCAAAGTCCTCGCCAAGAGGCACTGGGCAGTAACCCTGCTCGGTCCCCGTCCTGAAGGATCAAAGCCCTCGCAAGAGGCAACCGGGAAGCTACCCTGCTCGGTCATCTGCGACTGGTAGCTCCCTACCCGTGACGCCAGGGATCGAAGCCCTCGCAAGAGACATCCGAGCGGCTATCCCGCTCGGTCATCCCAGGCTGGTAGTTGCCTACCCACGATGCCAGAGATCAAAGCCCTCGCCAAGAGGCAACCTTGCAGCCCCGCTGCCCGGTCACCCCTGCCCAGTTATCCTCGGCAGGTAGCCTCCCTACCGCAATGCCTGGGATCGAAGTCCTCGCCAAGAGGCATTGGGCAGTGACCCTGCTCGGTTCCCGTCCTAGGGAATCAAAGCCCTAGCAAGAGGCAACCGGGCAGCTATCCTGCTCGGTCATCTTCGGCCGGTAGCTCCCTGCACATGACACCAGGAATCAGAAGCCTTCGCCTGAGGGCAACGGAGCGCCCTCCATCCATCCTCGGCACAAATAAGGCGAACAGCCCTTTGCCCATCACATGCAGAGGATCCGAGCCACCGACAAAAGGCATCAGGTCTATCCAAGTCTCGAGCGATCCCCCCTCAACTTCGGGGCCATGGAAACGCCTCCTTCTCAGCGGCGCTTGACACGCTCGGCAAGTGATCGAAATCAACTCGACGAACAATCACTGGACAGATGGTCGACCTGGCATGAAAGCCCAATAGCGCAAGCAGAGATATTTTACAAGAATTCTTCACAAACGGAAGATAAAGTGCAGACTCATGAAAATAAAAAAGAAGCTCTATTATCAAGCGCGCAGTCTTTACAAAGGGTATTTTGGGCTCCCCAGCCTTACAAGCTGCCCGGAGGCTTACAAAAGAGGGACGAGAAAATATCAAAGAGGCCCAAGTCGCAAACCCCCTCCTTCATCACTGGGGGCTTCACCACCGAAGTTTTTGCCACCAGGAACGTGCCTCACTTCCCCCATCGTTGTCAGTCGGAGGCCTTACCATCGGGAGTGGGACCCGAGCACGGAGATCGTCATCGGCGAACTCGGGAAGCTACTCCTTCACGGCATCCAGAGCCTTATTCCACGCAACAGCGGAATAATCACCAAGTTCGGCGTAAAACTGCTCTGACACCTTGTAATGGGCCACGACTTTCCTGGCCCGGACCTCGGCAGCCTGAGCCGCCAGGAGCGCCACCTCGGCATCCCTCCTGCCGGCATCTCTCTCCTTCTCCATGGCCGCGAAGCGATCGGCCAGGTCCGCCGGCTTCCTCTCGGCGACCCGGTGAGATGCACTCAAGCGACGGCGGACGCCCTGATTCACTGAATTGGCGAGCTCCGCAGCCTCCGCACGGGCTGCCAGGACATCGGCCCTAGCCCTCTCCAGACGCAGGTCACGCCGCAGGACCTCGACCTCCGAAGGAAATGCTTCTACCAGCCTCGGTGCGTGGAACGCCCCCTCGGCCTCCATACGAGCGGCGATGGCGCAGTATTAAAGGACCTGACGGGAAGCGGATGAGAAACCGGGAGTCGCTTGGGCCAAAGAAAGGAAGGCCAAAACAACGCGTGAAGGGGTTCGTACCTGGACTGCCCCCTGAGCTATGGCCTCCATTTGGGCCCTCAGAGTGCCGCACGGAAGTCTTCCTCCTGCGGACTCTTCCATCCCGGCGAGCAAGCCGGCAGCAACGGAAAGCCCAGACGGAACCATGAGGACGGCATCGCCCTCCTGCACGGGGATCCCTTCAGGGACCATTGACGACGGCGCACGAGAAATTATCCTTTTCCTCTTGAGGGGGACCCCATCCTCACCCTCCCCTCCGTCTCCCGTTTGGGGCTCGGACGACCGCGGGCGCCTCTGACCGCCGCCGAAAAAATCCCCAGGAGCCGCCAATGAGGGGGACGACCCTGTCGCCGGCAGAACGTTCGACACAGCACCTAGGCCAGCCAGGGGCACGGCCGCGTTGCGGGCCTCCCTCTGGAGCGAGCGACCCAAAGAGTGGGAACGAACCATGTGTCCCAAGGAAGAAGAGCGCCGAGCAACCGGGACTTAGAAGCAGGAAATATGAAGGAGTAGGGGCCCAAGGACGGGCCCCACCCCCATTTATTGCTGCAAGCGACCTCATCCAACGACGCCCATCATCTCCCGCCAAAACGACTCCTCGTGTCCAGCGGCTCCGATCGCTCCACATGTCGTTCCTGCGCTGGGCCGCATCCCATCAGACGCCGTAGGCCTGTATACGTCGTGTCGGCCAATCGACGCTTGACACGTGGACCGTCGCTTCAGTGGCAGAATGCACGAACCGGCGCACCTTTTTTAAATGCAGAGATCTCGCCCTGATTCGCTGGCGGAAAAGACAACTGACAGCCCGGGGATGCGTCCCGACGAAACCTTAGGAGGGAGCTCACCTCGGGAGGCCCGGCAGTCCACTCCTGACCCGACCCGCTAGCTGGTCGGGACAGAAGTGGGGGGATAATGATGATGCTCAATATTAACGATCTCCAAGATCAGGACACGTGACAGATGACGTGTCCCGGAACTCAGAAGGAAGGGCTCATAGGGGCCGGCCAGGCCAAACCTGTACCTGACCTGCAAGCACAAGCTGGCCTTCCTCAGGGCCCCCTGCAAATCGGCATCCCCGGCCCCATAGCTCGCCCTGAGCTGCCACAAGACCAGGACTCCTCGGCCTCCTCGCTCGTCCCGAGCTTCCGGCCGAGGTCGTCTTTCTTGGTCCTCCAACCAACTCCACCGCTCACAGACGTAACCGCCGCTCCGCGAATCTCGCCATGCGTAGATTCTCCGCCAGCAACATCCCACGTTCCACGCCACCACGATCCCCATTAATGGGCAATCCGCTCCTTACGCGGGCGTGACGTCGGGAGCGTAACTGCAGGTGAGATTCTCGCGCCTGCTGCTATGTGCTGCCGCCACTATATAAACCCCCATCACAGAGGGGTCAAGTAAGTCATTCTGATTCCACTTAGCCGTTACTCTGCTCGGATCTAGCACTAACTTGAACGTTGGAGGGTCCTCGGTGGTACCAAACCACCCCGGGACTTCTTTGCAGGTACTCGACGCTAAACTCCTCAAATCACCAATCTCCTCAAACCCATTGAGACCCACACGCAACAGGAGATCATCTCCAAAATCCACGGGAGATCGACGGAAGACAACATCTGAAGGAGGCCTGAAAAGGACCTCCATCACAAAGTCAACTACAAGTGCCCAATTTGTCGGGAAGATATTGGTAATTTTAGATGCCTAGCGATTGAGAAGCTTGCAGTTTCCCTCCACCTGCCTTGTACATACCATTATCTTGGTTGCGAGGAGATGCTCCCTTACTACAGCAAGATTCAGCATGAAGAGCAGTGAGTTTATAGGCCTTATGAGTGCCCTCACATCCCGGTTCAGAGTGCCCATTTAATGGAGATATTCAGTCTCCGTCAACACATCTTAAAGAGAATCATAAGGTCGGTCTTCAAACTTGCTCCACCTTTAATCACCGATATATGAAGCAAGGCCCATGCTCAGTCGATAATGCTTCTTGGACACGCTCATTTGCTTTCCTTGTTTAATTTAGGCTAAGTTACACTTAAGTGCCCTTGACCATCCCTGTTTTTTGCTGAACGGCTTAATTTTCTTTTTTAAAGTACGGTAGGCTCCCTTACTGTGCTACATTTAAGGGTATACAGTGAGAAGAATTCCCTTAAAACTAAAGTTTAAGGGAGTTTTTTGTAATAGTAGTTAAGGGTGGATTAGCATAATGTAGTCGATAACTTCATCATATTTTATTGAACTTTCTCAATATTATACCCATGCTCTGATTTCTGAAGTTTGTAATGTCAATTCCTGAAGCAAAATTCACTGCCGATTGACTTCTCATATACCTTGAAGGCGAATTTTCCTTTTAATCGTTTGACTTTAAGAGCAGTGATGCAGTTTTGTATAATTTATTAAGGAAAATGTCTAGATGTTTTAAGCTTCAATAATCATAATCTTGTGCCGTGGATTACAGTTTTAAATTTTTGGACCTAATTAATTGATTAGAACTTATGTTGCCAATTTTGTTTTATTTTAAAATTGTGTTGTGGGTTTAATTTTCCCTGATCATTTTATTCCCAGAATTGTTTAGGCAACATCGAGTAATGAAAATGCTAACGAAATTCTGTATGTTAATGTTGCCTCATTTTGTCAACTGGATTTTGTTGGTTTAAAACATCCAGTAATGTTGATTAGGATACATTATCTTCAACTAACCAATTCATTTACTGAAACTTGAAGCTCGCTTCAATTCCACTATTGATGATGCTCAATATTGGCGACCTCCAAGATCAGAATACGTGGCAGATAACGTGTCCCAGTACTCAGAAGAAAGGGCCCACAGGGGCCGACCAGGCCGCCCCTGTACCCGACCTACAAGCACAAGCTGGCTCTCCTCAGAACCCCTGAAAATTGGCCTCCTCGGCCTCTCAGCTCGCCCCGAGCTGCCACAGGACCAAGACTCCTCGGCCTTCTCGCTCGTCCCCGAGCTCCCCAGCCGAGGCCATCTTCCTCGGTCCTCCGACCGACCAACTCCACCACTCACAGGCGTAACCACCGCCCCGCAAATCTCGCCATGCGCAGATTCTCCGCCAGCAACATCCCACGTTCCAGCCATCACGATCCCCATTAATGGACGATCCACTCTTTATGCGGGCGTGACGTTGGGAGAGTAACTGCCGGCGAGATTCTCGCACCTGCTGCTGCGTGCTGCCGCCACTATATAAACCCTCATCACAGAGGGGTCAAGTAAGCCATTTTTTACTCCACTTAGCCGTTACTCTGCTCGGATCTCGTACTAACTTAATCGTCGGAGGGTCCTCGGTGGTACCAAACCACCCCGGGACTTCCTTGCAGGTACTCGGCGCTAAACTCCTCAAAACCACCAATCTCCTCAAAACCCATCGAGACCCACACGCAACAAGAGATCACCTCCAAAATCCACCGGGAAATCGACGGTAGACAACATCTGACGGAGACCCGAAAAGGACCTCCATCAGTTGGCGCCGTCTATGGGAAGCTAAACTCCACAAAAAACAAAGTTGGCCTTCCGATCTCCATCCACATGGCAAACGATCACCCTGAAGATCCAGGTACCAGCTGCCGCCTCCCCCTCACCGGAGGCGCAGATGAACCTCCTCTGGCGACCGTCATCAACGCCCTCGCCGGCCGAATAGACCGACTACAGTCCATCGTGGAGGCGCTCGTCCGCGTCCAAACGGCCGGGCCAGGGCCCCAGATCGCCGCTCTTCCGCCTCCAGAAGACTTTGCCCTCGTCGGCACGGCTGACCACCGGCAGGCCACGTCCCATGGCCACAGATCTCACGGGCCGATACTCTCTGAGGCCCGTTGGACGCCCCACCGCTCCACACCAAGATCCGCCGCCAGAGCGCCTCGTCTCGAGCCTCCTCATAACCCTCACCCCCAAGGGGATGTTGGTCACCTCGCCTGTCCCCAAGAATGACCGACACCCCCTCCCTCGACGGGATCGCACAGAAGGGGATCGCCACGGCAGCTCGAGGGCCACCTCGTCCGGGGATCTGAGGAACCTCATCAAGAGGAACCGGGGCCGCGCCCAGACGCAGATCTCCCACAGCAGAGGCCAGGGATCACAAGGCGCCGAATCCTCGGGGTACCACGACCGACTCGAGAAGAAAATCGAGGGCATACGCCGAGAAGGTCACCTCTCGGGCGACGGGGCTAAGTACGCCGCCGACTCGCTCACCAAGCCATTTACCGAGGGACTGCTCGCTGTTCGCGTCTCCTCGCGCAACAAGCCCCCAAAGATCTCTCTGTTCGACGGGAAAACCAACCCGAAGACCATTTGGATGCTTTCACCGTGGGGATGAGCTTCTAAGACCATTCCGACGCTGCCCAGTGCAGAGCCTTCCCAGCCAGCCTCATCCGCTCTAGTCGAGACTGGTTCCGAGGACTCGAGCCTTGCTCAATCTCGACCTTTAACGAGCTGGCTACTCAGTTCCTCGGCCACTTCGTCGGGAACCGTCGGCAGAAGCGCACGGTCGACTACCTCTTCACTATTAAGAGCGGGGACAAGGAGACGTTCAAAGCTTACGTCACCCGCTTCTACAACGCCCTCCTCGAGGTCCCTGAGCACCGAGACGAGATCGTCATCACGGCGCTCAGATCTGGTCTTAGGCACGAGGAGTGGTTGCGCTCTTTTGCATTGGCGCAGCCTAAGACCATAGCCGAGGTCAAGGCGTAGACCGAGCGCGAGGTCCAGCTCGAGTCCGAGATGAACGTGAACCCCCCTCGAGCAGAATGGTCTGACCAGAAGAAGAGGGCTCGGGAAGAGAGGCCGGAGCGTCAGCAGCCCTATCACCCGAAGTTTCAGGAGTACACCCCGCTCAACGTCTCCCTCACAGTGTTACTAGAGGAGGCCCAGGGCGAGGGGTTCTTCGAGTTCCCTCTAATCCCACGTCAGGCCTCGAAGCAAACCCGGGGCCCCTACTGCGCCCCAACGGAACCCAACAGTCGCCCATTTTCGCCCACAAAGTCGCTGCCACGCGGCGATCATTGATCTTTCTCTGGCGGAATCGAAACGACGCGACTCTGGCGCTTCGCCTCCCCACACATTCAATGCGCATGCTACGCGCACGCTCACCGCGATCGTTCCTGTTCCCCATACCTGCAACGGGATGGTCGGGCGAAACCTCATGAAGAATCGACCAAGCATCTACCATGCTCGGCTATCCCTGGCCGGTAGCTTCCCTACATGCAACGCCGGGAATCAAAGCCCTCGCCGAGAGGCAACCGTGCAGCTTTACTGTCCGGCTATCCTTAGCAGGCCTCCTACGGCCCCTCCAATGCTAAGGATCAAAGTCCTCCTTAGAGACAGCTCAGCAGCTACCCTGCTCGGCTATCCCCGGCTGGTAGCTTCCTACCACGACCGACAGGGATCAAAAGCCCTCCCAGAGGCAGTCGAGCCCGAGGATCCCTCGCTCGGCTATCCTTCAGGATAAAAGCCCTCGCCAAGAGGCACCAGGCAGTAACCCTGCCCGGCCAAGGGTCCTTGGTAGGCTTCTTACAGCCCCTCCCGCACTAAGGACCAAAGTCTTCCCAGAGGAAGTCGAATCCTTGCTCGGCTATCCCCGGCTGGTAGCTTTCTACCACAACCGACAGGGATCAAAGTCCTCGCCAAGAGGCACTGGGCAGTAACCCTGCTTGATCCCCGTCCTGAAGGATCAAAGCCCTCGCAAGAGGCAACCGAGCAGCTACCCTGCTCGGTCATCTCCGGCTGGTAGCTCCCTACCCATGACGCCAGGGATCGAAGCCCTCGCAAGAGGCATCCGAGCGGCTACCCCGCTCGGTCATCCCAGGCTAGTAGTTGCCTACCCACGACACCATAGATCAAAGCCCTCGCCAAGAGGCAACCGCGCAGCTTCACTGCCTGGTCATCCTTAGTGGGCTTCTTACAGCCCCTCCAACGCTAAGGATCAAAGTCCTCCTTAGAGGCAACCGAGCAGCTACCCTGCTCGGTCATCTCCAGCTGGTAGCTCCCTACCCATGACGCCAGGGATCAAAGCCCTCGCAAGAGGCATCCGAGCGGCTACCCCGCTCGGTCATCCCAGGCTGGTAGTTGCCTACCCGCGACGCCAGAGATCAAAGCCCTCGCCAAGAGGCAACCACGCAGCTTCACTGCCTGGTTATCCTTAGTGGGCTTCTTATAGCCCCTCCAACGCTAAGGATCAAAGTCCCCCTCGCCAAGAGGCAACCGCGCAGCTTCACTGCCTGGTCATCCTTAGTGGGCTTCTTACAGCCCCTCCAACGCTAAGGATCCAAAGTCCTCCCAGAGGCAGTCGAGCCCGACCCTCGCTCGACCATCCCCAGCTAGTGGTCGTTGCTCGCAACGCTAGAAATCAAAGGCCCTCACCAAGGAGCAACCAAGCAGCTTCCCACTCATGCCCATTCATGCTCGGTACAAATACGACGGACGGCCCTCTGCCCATCACATGCAGAGGATCCGAGGCCCCAACAAGGGGCATCAGGTCTATCCAAGTCTAAGCGATCCCCCCTCGACTTCGGGGCTATAGAGATGCCTCCTTCTCAGCAGCGCTTGGCACGCTTGGCAAGTGATTGAAATCAACTCGACGAACGATCGCTAGACAGATAGCCGACCTGACATGGAAGCCTAACAGTGCAAGCAGAGATATTTTACGAGCATTCTTCATAAACAGAAGATAAAGTGCAAACCGATGAAACCAAAGAAAAAAGTTTTATTACCAAAGGTAAAGTCTTTACAAAGGGTATTTTGTGCTCCCCAGCCTTACAAATTGCCCGGAGGCTTACAAAAATTTCAAAAGCAACAAAATAAAAGGAGGAAGACGGGGGCTTTAGTCCTCGGAGCCGGGCGCGACCTCGAGGTCCTCGACATCCACCACGGGACGAGCAGGGTCCTCGGCGACTTCCTCGTCAGGAATCTCTTTCCCCTGCTCCTTGGCGTCCACGAGGGGGTATTCAGCCCGGAGCTCTTCGTCAGCGAACTCCGGCATCGGGCCTTAACGGCGTCGAGAGCCTCGTGCCAGATGAGGGTTGTGGCCACGGCCAGGTCATCATAGAAGTCCTTCGACTTCTTGTAGCCCTCCACCGCCTTCGCCCCCGAGAGGTCGGACAACTTCGCCGCTCTCAGGTCGGCCGACTTCGCCGACTCGGCCGCCGCCCCCAGCTCCTTCTGGAGGGTCTTCACCGTCTTCTTCAGGTTGCCAGAGAGCACCTGAGCATCCTCGAGCTTGGCCTCGGCAGCCTCACGGTACCGGGCAACCTCCCGTTTCCCGGCCTCCACCTCGCCCTCCAGGGCGGCAACCCTCGCCATCACCGCCTCCAGCTCCCGCTTGGAGCTCTCCTCCAGCGAAGCGAGCTGAACCGCAGCCTTCATCACCGGGGCTATCACCTCGGCCTCCATGCGTAAGGCGAGGGCAACGTGCTGGAGAACCTGAAAGATAGGAAAGAGATCAGAAAGACGAAGGAGGCACCGAATCTCACAAAAAACCAAACACTTACCTGCACGGACTCCTGGGCGATGGACGCCATCCGGGCCCTGAAGGTCCCCCCGGGGATCTTTCCCCCCTCCGATTTCTCTATCTCATGAAGCAGGCTATCCGTGACGGACAGTCCCGAGGGCACGGTAAACTGGAGGCCTCCTTCCTCCACCATGATCGACGAGGGCGGACCCCGGGAAGGCCTCTGGGAACCCCTCTTGAGCGGCTCCGATGGAGAGCCGATCTCCTCCTCCAAGACCGGGTCCTCAAGAATTTGAGCCCGCTTCCGGCCCGACGCTCTGCTAGGCCCCGGGGCGGGATCCGCCCCCGAACGCTCACGGGACGCTACTTTCGGAGGAGAAGGGGCCGGGGCGGGCTTCGAGCGGGAAGAGCTGGCGTCTCCAGCCTTCGTGACCTTCCTCGGCTGGCGCATGGAGGCTCGGAGCTCGTCCATATCCATGGGTCCTGCACAAAACCAAATGCAAAGAAGTCAGCGACACATGCAATATAAAAGCCAAAAAGCAAGCCTAACTTAACGACGAACTCAACGGGGCTAAGCCCGGCCTAACTCAAGACCGTCTCAGATAGCAGCACGTCGAATCGGGGAACGGGCTCCCACGACGCCACTCTCACCGCGGCGGGATCATTGGACTGGTTCCCCGGCAAGCATTTTTCCCTCGACCACTTGGTAAGCACGGGCCAGTCCACGCCCTCGGGAGGGGAAACGAAGAAGAACTTCTTCTTCCAGTCGTGAATGGAAGAAGGCAGGGCCACAACCCCTGTCCCGGCGGTGCCCCTTTGTCGCTTTCTAAAAGAGAGGTAGACCCACCTCGGGTCGCCCGCTCGACCCCTAGGGTGATTTTTGAAAACGAGGGAAGAATCAAGGAGTGAGAGGCTGGAGGGAACCGCCTGTAACTTCAAGCGGATCAGGAACCCGAGGAGAATCCTCCATGAGTTCGGCACTAACTGACCAGAGGCTAACCCGAAGAAGTTCAGCGCTTCGACGACTTCAGGAGAGAAGGGCAGGCGCATTCCACCCCAAAAATCTTCCAAGTACAGGACGATCCCCCTACCCCGTACTTGGTCTGCCCTCTCTCCCTCCTTGGCCAGATGAAGCGTATAACCTGAGGGGATGTGGAAGCGAGCCCGAGTATTGGCGAGATCGTCCTCATGCCTCACCCAACACGACGCGCCAGGGGCAGTGTCTACCGCCTCCTCCCTGGGGGCTGCCCCCGCCGTGCGATCCCGGGAAGAGGATCCGACCCCTGCTCCCCGGGAAGACTCAGGCTCAACTAAAGGGTCCCAAGAACCTACTCCTACAACATCTACAGATTCCACGAAAGAAGACATCTAACCTGAAGAAGAGGGATCCTCGGAAAACGAAAGCAGAAGAAAGAAGACGAGCGCCGAGCAACCAGGGCTTATAGCGAGGAAATATAAAGGAGTAGGGACCCTGGAGTGGGCCCCACCCCTATTTGTTTCCGCAATCGCCCTCATCCAAGGGCGCCCTTCATCTCCCGCCAAAACGCCTCCTCGCGTCCAAAAGGCTCCGATTGTTCCACTTGTCGTTCCCACATTGGACCGCACCCCATCAGATGCCACAGGTCTGCACACCTCACGTCGGCCAACCGACGCTTGACACGTGGACCGTCACTTCAGTGGCAGGATGCACAAATCGGCGCACCTTCCTTAAATGCAGAGATCTCGTCTTGATTTGCCGGCAGAAAAGACAGCTGACAGCCCGGGGACGCGTCCCGACGAAACCTTAGGAGGGAGCTCACCCCGGGCGGCCCGGCAGTCCACTCCTGACCCGACCCGCTAGCTGATCGGGACAAGAGTGTGGGGCTAATGATGATGCTCAATATTGGCGACCTTCAAAATCAGGACACGTGGCAGATGATATGTCCCAGTACTCAGAAGAAAGGGCCCACAGGGGCCGACCAGACCACCCATGTGCCCGACCTACAAGCACAAGCTGGCTCTCCCCAGAGCACCTGAAAATTGGCCTTCTCGGCCTCTCAGCTTGCCCCGAGCTGCCACAGGACCAAGACTCCTCGGCCCTCTCGCTCGCCCCCGAGCTCCCCAGCCGAGACCATCTTCCTCGGTCCTCCGACCGACCAACTCCACCACTCACAGGCGTAACCGCCGCCCCGCAAATCTCGCCATGCCCAGATTCTCCGCCAGCAACATCCCACGTTCCACGCCATCACGATCCCCATTAACGGGCGATCCGCTCTTTACGCGGGCGTGACGTCGGGAGCGTAACTGCCGGTGAGATTCTCGCGTCTGCTGCTGCGTGCTGCCGCCACTATATAAACCCCCATCACAGAGGGATCAAGTAAGCCATTTTTTACTCCACTTAGCCGTTACTCTGCTCGGATCTCGTACTAACTTGATCGTTGGAGGGTCCTCGGTGGTACCAAACCACCCCAGGACTTCCTTACAGGTACCCGGCGCTAAACTCCTCAAAACCACCAATCTCCTCAAAACCCATTGAGACCCACACACAACAGGAAATCATCTCCAAAATCCACCGGGAGATCGACGGAAGACAACATCTGACGGAGATCCGAAAAGGACCTCCATGAGCTATGGTGCTCCTGATGTGAAATGGGCACCATAGCAAATAAGATCTTTGCAGGGTTCCTCTAAAATCCCTAGGATAACCGTAACTGAAAAGGTTATAACCATATAAACCACCAAGGCACCAGAACAAAACTGTTCTATTTAAAGGTTAATTGCACAAAACACCCCTGTAGTTTACCCTATATTGCACATATTCACTATGCCAGGTGATCTAGTAGCAAACACCCCCTCTGCTCCCTGAAAACACCCAAATTTTACTATGAACAACACAATCCATTATTTGGGTTTTTTAGAATTAAGTTTGAGTGTTTGTAAGTGGTAGTTGATGAGGAAGCAGTTCTTACACTAATAAATCCGTGTTAGTGCCATACGGTGCTAGCGTGCTAGGGTGCTTTGTGCAATTAACCTTTTATTCTAGTACTGTTGTAAACTCCTGTTGTGTTTACCAGCTTTTCAATTGCTTTGGACAGTACTTCTGCCTCCACTTTGAAGCATTCCTGCTTGGAACCGAACCTGTCTACATGGCTTTCCTCCATTTCATGGGCGAGGAGTCCGAGGCTCGGAAGTTCGGTTACTGCCTCGAAGTCGGAGGCAACCGCCGAAAGCTGACATGGCATGGGGTCCCACGAATCATCCGGACCCATCAAAGGACTGTCCGAGACAGCCACGACGGCCTCATCATTCAAAGGAGCATGGCCCTCTACTTCTCAGGTGGAGAACGAAAAGACTAGAAGCTGAGAGTTGCCAGCAGAAGTGGGAGGAAGGTGTGAGATTTTGCAAAGTGGTCTTTGTTCCGAAATGATTTGGAATCAGAGCCAAGGGAGTGAATTTTGACTCTTTGTTTCTTCTTTGGTTTATGCTTATCAATTCCCAGAGATGATGTCGATACACGAAAGGATTTTTCAAATGCAAAGTCCTCGACTCTGTCTCTTACATTGTAGGATTCTGAATTCTGTATGCATTTTGAAGGGCCCGAAATGCGTTGAGCAATATGTACCATTGTACCTACACCTTTATGAAATTGTCATGTAATTGAATTTGAAGAATATGTATCTACACCTTTATGAAATTGTAATGCAATTGAAGAAAAGTATTTATGTAGCGTAACCCCGAACGCTGGGATAAAGACTTGTTCTTACGTTTCTTCTTTTAACCAGGCAATTAATGATTTGAAGTAAATACAAAAAAGTTAACTTCTTTCTTTTTTTAACCAGGCAATTAATGATTTGAAGTAAATGCAAGAAAGTTATCTTCTTTCGCAATGGGAGATTTTTTATGTTTTCTATTTTGAGTCCCTTTATGGAATTTTCCAAGATAAAATGGTCTTGATCTGTCTAAATTCAGTTTAGGCTAAATTAAGGCCACGGTTGATCGCCGTGAATTGTCTGCCGTAGAGTGACTGATGGAGATCCTTTTCGGGTCTCCGTCAGATCTTATCTTCTGTCGAACTCCCGGTGGATCTTGGAGGTGATCTCCTGTTCCGTGCGGGTCTTAATGGGTTTTGAGGAGATTGGTGGTTTCGAGGAGTTTGCGCCGAGTACATACAAGGAAGTCCCGGGGTGGTTTGGTACCACCGAGGACCTTCCGACGATCAAGTTAGTGCAAGATCCGAGCAGAGTAACAGCTAAGTGGGGTGAAAAAAGCTTACTTGACCCCTTTGTGATGGGGATTTATATAGTAGCGGCAGCACGCGGTAGCAGGCGCGAGAATCTCGCCGACAGTTATGCTCCCGACGTCACGCCCGCGTAATAAGCGGATCGCCCGTTAATGGGGATCGTGATGGCGTGAAACGTGGGATGTTGCTGGCGGAGAATCCGCGCATGACGAGATCTGCGAAGCGGCGGTTACGCCTGTGAGTGGTGGAGTTGTCGGTCGGAGGGACCAAGGAAGATGGCCTCGGCGAGGGAGCTCGGGAACGAGCGGGAGGACCGAGGCATCCTGGTCCTGTGATAGCTCGGGGCGAGCTGAGAGGCCAAGGAAGCCAGCTTGTGCTTGCAGGTCGGGTACAGGGTGGCCTGGTCGGCCCCTGTGGGCCCTTTCTTCCGAATTCCGAGACACGTCATCTGCCACGTGTCCTGATCTGGGAGATCGCCAATATAGAGCATCATCATTAACCCCCCACTCTTGTCCTGACCAGCTAGCGGGTCGGGTCAAGAGTGGACTACCGGGCCACCCGGGGTGAGCTCTCTCCTAAGATTTCGTCGGGACGCATCCCCGGGCTGTCAGTTGTCTTTTCTACCAGCGAATCAGGGCGAGATCTCTGCATTTAAGGAATGTGCACCGGTTCGTGCATCCTGTCACTGAAGCAACGGTCCGCGTGTCAAGCGTCGGTTGACCGATGCGACGTGTGCAGACCTGCGGCGTCTGATGGGATGCGGCCCAGTGTGGGAACGACAAGTGGAGCGATCGGAGCCGTTGGACGCGAGGAGGCGCTTTGGCGGGTGACGAAGGGCGCCGTTGGATGAGGGCGATCGTAGTGACAAATAGGGATAGGGCCCACTCTAGGGCCCATATTCCTTCATATTTCCTCGCTTTAAGTCCTGATTGCTCGGCGCTCGTCTTCTTTCTTCTGTTTTCGTTTTCCGAGGATCCCTCTTCTCCGGATTAGATGTCTTCTTTCGCAGAATCTCTAGATGTCGTAGGAATAGGTTCTAGGGACCCTCTAGTTGAGCCTGAGTCTTCCCGGGGAGCAGGAATCAGATCCTGTTCCCGGGATCGTGCGGCGGGGGAGCCCCCAGGGAGGAGGCGGTAGACGCTACTCCCGGCGCGTCGTGTTGGGTGAGGCATAAGGACGAACTTGCCAATGCTCGGGTTCGCTTCCACATCCCCTCACGTTATACGCTTCGTCTGGCCAAGGAGGAAGAGAGGGCAGACCAAGTACGGGGTAGGGAGATCGCCCTGTATTTGGAAGCTTTTTGGGGTGGAATGCGCCTGCCCTTCTTTTCCGAGGTCGTCGAAGCGCTGAACTTCTTCGGGTTAGCCCCTGGCCAGCTAGTACCGAACTCATGGAGGATTCTTCTCGGGTTCCTGATCCGTCTGAAGCTACAGGCGGTTCCCTTCAACCTCTCCATCCTTGATCCTTCCACCTGTTTATTTGATCATACCATAATTTTGTATTATTTTATTGCCCATTCTTATTCATTTTACAAATAAACAGGTGTTTTTGATCCATGTCTGCTACATAGTTGCAAGTTATAGGTTTTCGGAACAAAAACAGTGAAAACGATGAAAAGACGATACAAAAGTGAGACTACGACCGATAAATGGAAGAATCTTGATCAAGCCTACAGTTTGGAGAATAAACAAAGATCAATAAACAAGTTCACAAAGTACAAAGGCAGCACAAGGTTCAAGACTTCGACACGAAGTAAGCGGTAAAAGTCCATGACTTTATTCACTGTGAAAATCTGGAAGAAATCTAAAAGACAAACTGAGAAACCAAGTAAAGAAACAAAAAGCAGAATGTAACCAGAAGCAACTAGGAAAATTTCAGCCAACAAGACCCCTAAATGGCCGCGGAACCGCGGCCAAACCTGGCTCTTGGCCGCGGTTCTGCGGCCGTGCGAAGCGCGTGTCGGCGCAAAATTCTTATGGCGTGGCGGTGCGTTGACTAGTTCTTTTCTTAGGGGGTAAAATTGTAATTGCAGATATGATGCGATTGTAACCCTAGGGTTTCTATATTCTATAAATAGAAACCCTAAAACTTGTTTTAGGTTATGCATCTTCTTGTGCCTCATTTCATTTTATCAAAATTCAGATCTGTAAATTTCTGTAAAGTATGAAGAGTGCATCAAATTAGAGTAAGTTTCTATTCTTTCCCTGGTTAATTTTTATTATCTGCCCTAATTAAATTTTATTCTCTGCCCTAGTTAGATAGTTTAGAAAAAAAAATTTAATTCCCTAATGAGTGAGTAGTCTCCTGGCTTGTTAGGGTTAGATTTGGGGAAGCCTTGAGAGATGAAGATCTCTCACCCTTTTCTTGCCCATCATACGTTTTTATAGGACTCCATGCATACATGTACACACCGCTCCCTACGGCATCCTATCCCACGAGGTAGCAGTGATACCGTAGTATAAACGACCGGTTGAGCGTGTTTTCCATGGAGGTTAGGGTAAGAATTAAGAAAGGAAGGACAAGAACCTAGAGGAAGAAATATTGTTTCTTCCCGATGGTACCAATCCACTTTATTAATTATTACCATAACACCTCATAGATCTTAAACAGGGCAAAGAAAGCGGTGAGAAATATTGACTTTCCAAACTTAACCTAAACCTAACCCTAGCAAGATTTTAATTTAGATCAACTTAGTTTTTAGATTTAATCAATCCGACAACAATCGGAATTAACTCGTTAGAACAATTAGGAGATACACAAAATCCCTATGGACCGATCCGTACTCACCGGCTAGCTACCAAGCGACGCCGTTCTTTATTGCGGTTATAAATAATTCTTCGATACAAATCAAATGGCGCCGTTGCCGGGGATGGCGTGTTATTTTCTTTTTGCAATTTGGGGTTAATATAAAATTAAAAAAATCATAAAAACTGAAAAATAAAAAAAATATTAAAAAATTTTATCATCTTGTTATTTTGTGAAGGGTATTTTCGTGTGAATTTTGCAGGATCGACGAACGAGTTCGGATCTGGAAAAATCCAGCAAGTAAAACAGAAAACGGCATATCTGAACGACAGAGGAAAATCATACCAGAGCAGAAGAAATCTCGGTAATCGAACCGCCGCCGCCGCCATGTTTCCGCCGCCGAAAGCGCCCTTTGGCCGCACTTCCGCCGCAGGGAGGTGACGTCATCACCTAAAAAACTCACTGTAAGTTTTCTCTCTCCTTCTATGAACCCCCTAATATATCTTCTGTAAAAATTTCCTGCAGGAATCTTTGCGCTAAAAATTTCTCCCCCTTCCAATAATTGATCTTGGGCGGGATTCTTTGGGTCGCGCTAAAAAATAAATTGTTTGCAAGTGATTGTGTTACTGCTTTGCATATTTTAATTGACTTTAAGGGGCTTCTACACCAATCCAGATTGGGTGGGGATTTCATTACCCTTCCCAGGACCCCAAAAATCACATAAGGCATATTGCATTAACCATCAATCTAATTAAAAAAGATTAGACTCGGCACTAAGGACTTCACGCTCAATAGGACAAAGGAATAGTTGTAGGTATCGACCGTTAATCCTAACCTGACTTTGTGGTGCCTAGGCTAGACAGGTAGTGAAAGGTAATTTTAAAAGGCCCGTCTCACGGTGATTCGTGAGCGGATCCCTCCTTTCTCTACTTGTGCTTACCTGGCCACAATTGGCAGTGAAGAGGCGGTTTGAGGTCCTACTTCTTGCCCTTTGGAACAGTTAGGAGCTGTCTAGCTGACCTAGGTGACCCTAAATCTAGGCTTGATTGTGCATTTGTGATTGATTGAACGTGTGTCTAAGCCTTTTATCGAAAATCTTTTTTGCAAAAAGCTCCACATAAAAAAAAACAAAAAGGAAAAAAAATTTACAAAAAAACTTGCAACTTGTCGCTAAGAAATCCGTGCACCTCACTTTCGCCCACATTCTTTTTCTTCCCCTTTCTTATATCATGGGTACCCCACCTCATAAAACTCTTGCCGAACTTTGGTATCCTGAACCAAACTTTGCTTCCTACGCGAATTGTTTTGGTCGAATTACGGATGACCCCTCCATTCCCAAAATTTCTTTGAAAGATCGAATAGAAGAGTCTACGAGAAACAGTTCGACTCCGCAATCCACTTTGTATCAACCATTTCAACATTCACCACCTTCTTATGTTGATACTACTTTTTCGAGTCCTATGTCTATCGCTGAACACATTGAACAATCTCGTAACCAATCTTTCACTCCTTTCAACACTTCTAGTTCTTGGGATCAACAAGTCCATTCACCTTTTTATCCAAATGTTGATCCTACTCCTGTCCAACCATTCAATTCCTACCAGTCCTACCCGACTTTCACACCTTCCCCAGACATTGCTTCTACACAACCATTTGGGAGCTTCACGTATCCAAACAACTTTGAATATTTTACTGAAACCCCTTCACAACCCATGTCTAGTCTGGAACAGTCGTTGGAAGCTTATATTGCAGCAACAAACCGACAGATGAGGAATTTGGATGGGTCTATTGCCGTCCTTATTCAACCGAGTGAACCGGTAGCTAGTTTCCAACTAGCTCCAAATTTTCCAATGTATGATGAGGCGGTTGGACAGAGTGAGAATTTGAGTGGTGAGAGTGAGTTCTACACACTTCCAAATCAAACTTACCCATCCACAATTGAATCCCACAACTCCGGTTTTCAAACAAGTGTCCCAAATGATTCACCAGTTAAAGATAAAACGTGTAATGAGTTGTGCGACTTTGTAGTGTTTGATTTACCTGACTGTGAAGAGCCCCTTTCGAGTGAAACCGTCACCAATCCTTTTAATCTCTACACCTCCAATCTAGAATCTGAATTGATAAATATACATGCTTTTGATGAGATGTCAGAAAAAATTGATTTTCACTTGATTGAGGATATTGACGCCGGGAATATTTTGGATGATGAACCCGTAAATTTAACTGAAATTTTATCTCCAATTCATCATCCCGAGTCATTAAATGTTTCTCCCGAACTTCATATGCGTCTGGATAAGATAACTTTTGAGGAGAATTATGAGGATAGTATTGAGGATAGTATTGAGGATGAACTAGTTTTCTTTGATGTGTCGGATTTTCCAATTCATCTTCCTGAACCTTTAACCGTTATACTTCCTAAATCACCCTCCCTCCTTTCCATCGTTCCGACCACGCAAAAGATCATGCAGGAGGACTGTGAGCTTGAAAGATTTTTCTTCAATCACAGCAGTTTGGACGCCACTAGTGCATACCTCTTGGAATCTGACACAGTTCTCACAGCCGATAACGATTATGAGTGTCACGCCCCGCTTCCCAGAATACGGAATACGAGGGGTTGACAAGGCCAGCCATGCTCCTACGGTCAAAGAAATGTCCTGCCGTAGTCACACTTCGGCTTCTAGTTTTAACTGGTAATCAGTAAATAACACGCAGGTAATGAGAAATGCAGTAACTGAAACAAAACAATGTAAAGAACTGACCTGATGGGAAACAAATGGGTATAACCCTGGATAGCTAAACAAGATGTCCGTGAAGTGCGTCTAGTCCTGGTCCAGGCTAAATCTTCTCCTCATACTGAGCATGCATACTCAGGTCGTCAGAACGACACAATAGCAATATAATATATATAAAATCATGTGACAATTCTAACAGTGATAATAGGTATATATAACAGTAGATCAATGGCAGTATGGATATGAACATGCAGTAATCAATGCAGCGGAACAGTAAAAGCAGTAGAATGATATACCACGTATGTCAACACAGTATGTAAGGTATATCAATGCCAGTATCCCTATCAGTCTCTAAGTCTCACTGTACAGGTCACTAAGCCTATCGTCAGTCCAAGTGTGAGAGTCAACCTCTCGCGAGTGTCCTCCACCCAAGGGTAGAACCCAAGGGTAAGGGACCACGGGCCCAACATGTATATCACGGTAATAATCACATACCCTGTAAATCTCCATATATCTCCCTAAATATATAAGCCGGCATGGGACTCCCGAGATTCTGTTGAACTCACACTCAAACTACCCCACACCCCGTGGTCTACATCAAACGCTAACCATAACCCTAAATACCAATCGGTCGGTGACAAGTCTGCGCGAGAACTGGAGGCAGGACCTCCATCAAGCACGTCCCGACTAATACCTAAGATAAATGGCAGTATCTGGTGCCTTATCTGTGACACCCGTGCAAGAGCTTCCATAAGTGTCACATACCACTTATAGTCACACGTACACGCATCCCACAGACGTCGACAATGCAATAGAATAATAGGGTCACTGATTGTATACAAGTACGTATCACTTTCACTTATTCACTGATACACGAACACTGACGTACTTGCTACAATCATCACTAATACCTAACACTGGGTAATGCACGTTATCACTAGGTTATTAGTGCAGTGACATGTGTATGATATGATGCGTGAACAGTATATAAAGCATGTTTAGGATGTCCTAAATCAATAATCTACCACTTGCATAATTCATCATAAATCATACGGTTACAATTTAGTGAAACGATGAACAGGTAATAATTAGTATGTTCAGTTATCTATCCATCGAATTTAGTTTCACGCCAATCGGGTTCCAGGATCATTAAGTATAGCCATTTCATTTTAAGCGTTTACGGCTGGAAATCCGGTTTCAGAATCGGAAGTCCGTTTCGGAACGCATTTTAATCCCAGTTGGGATCAGATTTTAGCGATGCTAAAGTTGGATGAAATCTAGGCTTTTCAGTAAGGTTTTTAACGCAACATACGGATTTTCAATCGCGTCTGTACGTCGGGAGATATTCACTGTTTAACATTAATATGTCATCTCAGAATCTGTTCTGGACTGTTATACGTCCACATCTATTAAATTACAGATTAAATAACAAACGATAACGAAACAGAATGAAACCACTTGTGTTGTCTAGCTAACAGATTCACCTACAATAAACAGTGGAGTTCCGCAACCTACAAGTTAAGGAAATCTTGTGTTACCCATTACGGAACAGCAAGCAACAATTGGAGTCGCTCTAGACTGCGGTCCAGAGTCGCACTCCGATCCAAATATTATTACAGTTAAAGTACAGGAATATCTGGAAACTAGTATATGGTTAAAGTTCGTCGAGTTGGCTTCGATTTGAGCCCTCGAACGCATCATTCCAATGTGTATATAATTTGTAGCGATTTTAACGGTTTTCAGGTACATTAAAATTTCAGTTTTACGAGTGAACTCGGGGGTAGTCGTTTTGGTCGTTGTCGGTCATATTATCCAACGAAATTCACACACTAGGTTCACAGCCATACGGGCCAAACAATACCATTTAGTTCCGTCAAATTAGGCGAGTATTTTCATTGGAAACACACGTCGAACAGGTATGGCACACAATTGGTCTAAAATTGTAACTTCATGATCTATGTAATTAAATATTGTAACCTGAGTATATAGCATGTAAGCAAGTAAAATACTTGCCTGGAAACGGTGAACTGATGGCGCGACAGTTAAGGCAGTAGTGACGCGTCCCAGCACGGAGTAGCAAACGCACGACGAGTCTCGGCTAAGATTGGGCTTGGCTCGAGCTTGAGGAGAGGTTGTTGCGAGCTCAGGCGGTGTCAGGGCTGGGGATCGCTGATGCTGTCGAGGCCGATGGAGAGATTGCAGAGGGAGAGAGGGAGAATTTAGAGAGAGAAAGAGCTAGAGATATAGAGAGAGAAAGATTGAGAAAGAGAAACAGTTAGAGGGAGAGAGGGAACTGAGAGAGAGAGAGAGAGAGAGAGAGAGAGAGTACTGAGACAGAGGGGAAGAGAGTGTACTGAGAGAGAGAGAGAGAGAAATGAGATGCAGGGAGAGAGAGAGAGTGAGGAGGAGAGAGAGCCACAGAGAGAGAGAGGGGAGGCACACAGAGAGAGAGGGTTTAGAGAGAGAGAGAGAGAGTGTGTGAAGGAGAGACAGTGAGAAAAAGAGGGGGAGATCGGGAGTGAGGGAGAGAGAGAGTTGTAGAGAGAGAGAGTGAGATGATGGCGACGATGATGCGGGAAGTCGACGGGATGCAGGTGTGTCTACGACGAGACGAGAAGCTCACCGGTCGTCGGCGCAAGGGAGGTCGAGCTCGGGTGCAGGGGTTCGAGCTTGGATGTGGGTTTAGGGGTACTGGGTGATGGTGGCAGGGAAGAGTGAGGGAAGGTGGTGAGGAGATGAGGGCGGTGATGAGGGAAGGAGGTGGCCGGAGGTGACGACGGCGACGTGCTTGCGAGGTCGGGATGTGGGTTTGAGAGGGGAGAGACGCCGGGAAAGGAGAAAAGGAATTATGAGGGGAAGAGAAAGAGGCGTGTCAACGAGGAGGGGTCGAAGGCGTGCATCGTGGGTAACGCTCCCGAGCGTGAGCGTCGGCGGAGGCGAGGAGCGCGGCGGAGAAAGTGGATCGCGCGCGTGAATGGGGAGAGAGCTGTTGGGGAGATGCACAGGAGCGGGCCAAAGAAGTGGGCTTGGGGTTTAAAAATAATTCCTTATTTAAATTTTTTGGGCTGAGGGGAGAATGGGCCGGGGAAATAGATTAGGGATTTATTTATAAAAAAATGTGTGGGTGAGTGTGGAACGGGCTGGGGGATATAGATTAAGGATTTATTTAAAAGTGTGTGGGCTGAGTGGGGAACGGGCCAAATAAAATAAAAAGGAAAAAAGAAATTGATTTAAATGGGAAATGGAAGAAACGGGCCGGGGCGAGTTGGGCCAGGGTATTTAAAGGAAATTGGATGAAACTAAAAAGGGAGTGGGCCGGCTGAGATGGGCTGAGGAAATTATAATAAATCAATTGGAAAAATAGGTGAGCCGGGGGACTTAGAAAAAGAATTGAGTTCATGAAAATAAAGATAAAGGAATGGGCTTGGGATTTTTGGTTTAGGATAAATAATTTTTATAAATAAGATAAATAAAATTATAAATAAAATAAATAAAATTATAAATAAAATAAATAGAATTATAAAGTAACAAATTACAGATTTTGGTATAAAAGGGGCTGGGTATTACAATGAGTGTTTCACTTTTTCGGACGATTTTGAAGACTCACCGTCCGAGTTTGAGTCCTTTGAATTTTCAGATGAGTTAGTTGAACCATCAGACTTGGTTGCTTACAGTCATTTCGAACCATTGATGGAATCCTTCGAGTTCGAGACAGATTACTTAGGTGAGAATAAGACTATCCCTAAATCACTCCCCTTCGTCCTTTCCATCGTTTCGACCACGCAAGAATCCGTCGCGCTTCCATTTTCAATGGATGGTTTACCAAGTTCAACGTACCCATGTTTTCTTGCGAAACTTGAGGGATTTGATCCCATTTCTCGACGGGTTGATAAATTAGCATAATCGCTTTTAACATATCGGTCATCACAAATTGTGCTAATTTATTCATTCGATTTACGCTCTCAAGTTCGTACTACACTTCTTTCTCTCTTCCGCCATTCTTCTCCGAATATACCGAGACCATATTCCACCCTTCTTCCCATATGGTCTCGTTTGTTTCTCAACTTCTTTTTCTACACTCCATTCTTTCACCAACCCTACCATTATCACGATAGAATTTTTGAATGGTTGGTGCTAATCTTTGGTCTGTGTAAGACCTTGTATAGTTTGATTTTTCTCCTCCCAAACTCTAAACTTTAACGCTTAATCAGTGGAAACACTATCTCACTTAAGTTTGGGGGGACCTTGTTGTATATATATTTTGTTTTTCTTTTAACAATAAAAAAAATTTAAAATAAATAAACAGGGGAATGCCGACATTTTGACCCTCTTGGTGTAGCCTGACAGTGAGGACACTGTCAAGTTTAAGTTTGGGGGTGTGCTCGGTAAACTTTCTTCCTTCACATTCATGTGTATATTCTTGCATTTGCATACTTATTTTAAAACCCATAAAAATTGAAAAATTTTAAAAATTATAAAAATTGAAAAGTTCAATTTTGGCCATATTTGACTTAAGTTTGACATGACGGTTAACTAGTTAGAAAAAACTAGATCTTAGACTTGGTAAATTAAAAACCTTAAAAATAACCTTTCTTAAAATTTAATGGTAGAAAGTATATGTCTTTGTAGTTTATTTAGAAATAGGCAAATTTTGAGTTGACTTCTTGAGCTAAGTTAAAACAAAGAAAAAGTATTGATATTTTTATTAAAGTATAAGTTTGAAAAATAATTCCTAAGCTCAAGTCTAAATTCTGAAAATATATACCCTACAAATTGCACAAACAGAAACCTTGAAACTTGGAATAGTAGAAGAGACCTTGAAATGCTCTTGTCTAAAGTTCTTAGTATAAAGGAAAATAAAATAAAAATATAAGTGTGAATAAAGAGATAAAAAAATGAACACTGGTTTTTGTAATTACTTAAAGCTGCAAAAATAGAAAAATATATAGCGAGGGTGTCTTATCACCTAGTGTCTTAGACCAACTGGTTTGGGAGTCACTGCTAAAGCCTTAGGTGTTACAAGACTAGGAATTGCGCCTTAATGTGCAAACACATTTGTAATCGATCGTTGGTACCTCAAGAAGTATTAACGGTCGCATGAAGAATGTGTGAGCAATTTCATCAAAAATTCACCAATTGAAAAGTACTTTGGACGATAGACAAGAGTATGATAGCTTGATTTGAATTTCCAAGTGTAGGGGCGATATATACACACACATGTAGGGGTATGTGATTGGGGTTTAGATAAGAGATAGGAATGAAAAATAGGAATTGTATCTTTAGTGGAGATGATAAAAATTCCTAAGTTGCGATAGAACCCTAGAAGGAAAACTTGAAAGATGCCAAAAGCTAAGTAAATTCACAAGAATATATATAATCTTAAGTTAAATGATAAAGAAGCGTGAAGAATACGGTGGATAATTTATGAGTCGAAGATAATAGAGTTCCTTGTTGGAAAACCTAATTGGAGAATAAAAATTAATAGGCCGAATTGATAGGATTTTATGGGTAGTATCCGCTGAAAACCCTCAGGAGACAACACTCCTCCTACTAGGGACACCTAGAAGTTTAACGGCTTGTTGCACGAGCTCAGTGCAATCGCGTTTCCCTGCGAAAGTGAGGCTATGTCTTTTTCGAGAATAAAACTAGGTTTGCTCGAGGACGAGCAAAAAATAAGTTTGGGGGTATTTGTTCATACCATAATTTTGTATTATTTTATTCCCCATTCTTATTCATTTTACAAATAAACAGGTGCTTTTGATCCATGTCTGCTATATAGTTGCAGGTTACAGGTTCTCGGAACAAAAACAGTGAAAACGATGAAAAGACGATACAAAAGTGAGACTACGACCGATAAATGGAAGAATCTTGATCAAGCCTACAGTTTGGAGAATAAACGAAGATCAATAAACAAGTTCACAGAGTACAAAGGCAGCGCAAGGTTCAAGATTTCGACACGAAATAAGCGGTAAAAGTCCACGACTTTATTCACTGTGGAAATCTGGAAGAAATCTAGAAGACAAACTGAGAAACCAAGTAAAGAAACAAAAAGCAGAATGTAACCAGAAGCAACCAGGAAAATTGCAGCCAACAAGACCCCTAAATGGCCGCGGAACAGCGGCCAAACCTGGCTCTTGGCCGCGGTTCCGCGGCCGTGCTAAGCGTGTGTCGGCACAAAATTCTTATGGCGTGGCGGTGCGTTGACTAGTTCTTTTCTTAAGGGGTAAAATTGTAATTGCAGATATGACGCGATTGTAACCCTAGGGTTTCTATGTTCTATAAATAGAAACCCTAAAACCTGTTTTAGGTTATGCCTCTTCTTGTGTCTCATTTCATTTTATCAAAATTCAGATCTGTAAATTTCTGTAAAGTATGAAGAGTGCATCAAATTAGAGTAAGTTTTCTATTCTTGCCCTAGTTAATTTTTATTATCTGCCATAGTTAAATTTTATTCTCTGCCCTAGTTAGATAGTTTAGAAAATGTTTTTTAATTCCCTAATGAGTGAGTAGTCTCCTCGCTTGTTAGGGTTAGATTTGGGGAAGCCTTGAGAGATGAAGATCTTTCACCCCTTTCTTGCCCATCATACGTTTTTATAGGACTCCATGCATACATGCACACACCGCTCCCTACGGCACCCTATCCTACGAGGTAGCGGTGATACCGTAGTATAAACGACCGGTTGAGCGTGTTTTCCATGGATGTTAGGGTAAGAATTAAGAAAGGAAGGACAAGAACCTAGAGGAAGAAATATCGTTTCTTTCCGATAGTACTAATCCACTTTATTAATTATTACCATAATACCTCATAGATCTTAAACATGGCAAAGAAAGCGGTGAGGAATATTGACTTTCCAAACCTAACCTAAACCTAACCCTAGCAAGATTTTAGTCTAGATCAATTTAGTTTTAGATTTAATCAATCCGACAACAATCGGAATTAACTTGTTAGAACAATTAGGAGATACACAAAATCCGTATGGACCGACCCGTACTCACCGGCTAGCTACCAAGTGACGCCATTCTTGATTGCGGTTATAAATAATTCTTCGATACAAATCAAATGGCGCCGTTGCCGGGGAATGGCGTGTTATTTTCTTTTTGCAATTTCGGGTTAATATAAAATTAAAAAAATCATAAAAACTGAAAAATAAAAAAATATAAAAGGTTTATCATCTTGTTATTTTATGAAGGGTATTTTCGTGTGAATTTTGCAGGATCTACGAACGAGTTCGGATCTGGAAAAATCCGGCAAGCAAAACAGAAAACGGCAGATCTGAACGACAGAGGAAAATCATAACAAAGGAGCTGAAGAATTTTCAGGAACCGAACCATCGACACGACCGCGTTTCCGCCGCCGCAACCCACTTTTGGCCGCGCTTCCGCGGTCCTCTGGTGACGTCGGCGCTTGGAATCTCCACTGTAAATTTTCTCTCTCCTTCTCTGCAACCCCTGATATCTCCTCTGTAAATATTTGCCTGCAGGATTCTTTGCGCCCAAAATTTCTCCCCCTTCCAATAATTGATCTTGTGCAGGATTCTTTGCGCCGCGCTTAAAAAAAAATTTGCAAGTGATTGTGTTTACTGTTTTGCATATTTAAATTGACTTTAAGGGGCTTGACACCAATCCAGATTGGGTGGGGATTTCATTACCCTTCTCAGGACCCCAGAAATCACATAAGGCATATTGCATTGACCATCATTTAATTAAAAAAAGATTAGACTCAGCCCTAAGGATTTTGCGCTCAATAGGACAAAGGAATAGTTTTAGGCATCGACCGTTGATCCTAACCTGACTTTGTGGTGTATAGGCAAGTGTGTCTAAGGCGAGTGGTTACTTAATTAGGCCCACTGCTTACGTAGTGGAGAACCTCCCACTTACTGGCACTTACCTGGCCACAATTGGCGGTGAAGAGGCGGTTTGAGGTCCTACTTCTTGCCCTTTGGAACAGTTAGGAGCTGTCTAGCTGACCTACGTGACCCTAGATCTAAGCCTGATTGTGCATTTGTGATTGATTGAACGTGTGTCTAAGCCTTTTATTGAAAATCTTTTTGCAAAAAGCTCCACATAGAAAAAAAAACACAAAAAGAAAAAAAAGGAATTTTTTTTCACAAAAACTAGCAACTTGTCGCTAAGAATTCCGTGCACCCCACTTGCACCCGCATTCTTTTTCTTCTCCTTCTTATATCATGGGTACCCCACCTCCCAAAACTCTTGCCGAACTTTGGTACCCTCAACCAAACTTTGCTTCTTACGCGAATTGTTTTGGTCGAATTACGGACGACCCCTCCATGCCCAAATTTTTTTTGAAAGATCGAATAGAAGCATCTAGGAGAAACAGTTGGACTCCGCAATCCACTTTGTATCAACCATTTCAACCTTCACAACCTTCTTACGTTGATACCCCTTTTTCGAGTCCTGTTGTAACTCCGAAACCCATATCTATCGCTGAATATATTGAACAATCTCGTAACTGATCTTTCACTCCTTTCAACACTTCCAGTTCTTGGGATCAACAAGTCCATTCACTTATCCAAATGTTGATCCTACTCCTGTCCAACCATTCAATTCCTACCAGTCCTACCCGACTTTCACACCTTCCCTAGACATTGCTTCTACACAGCCATTTGGAAGTTTCACGTATCCAAACAACTTTGAATCTTTTACTGAAACCCCTTCACAACCCATGTCTAGTCTGGAACAGTCGTTGGAAGCGTACATTGCAGCAACAAACCAACAGATGAGGAATTTGGATGCGTCCATTGCCGCCCTTATGCAACCTAGTCAACCGGTAGCTAGTTTCCAACTAGCTCCAAAAATTCCAATGTATGATGAGGCGGTTGGACAGAGTGAGAATTTGAGTGGCGAGAGTGAGTTCTACATACTTCCAAATCAAACCCACCCTTCCTTAATTGAATCCCACAACTCCGGTTTTCAAACAAGTGTCCCAAATGATTCACCAGTTGAAAATAAAACGTGTAATGAGTTGTGCGATTTTGTAGTGTTTGATTTACCGGATTGTGAAGAGCCCTTTTCGAGTGAACCCAAACCTAATTCTTTCGAACTTTACACCTTCAATCTAGAACCTGAATTGATAAATATCCATGCTTTTGATGAGGTGTCTAAAAAAATTGATTTTCACTTGATTGAGGATATTGACGCCGGGAATATTTTGGATGATGAACCCGTAGATTTGACTGAAATTTTATCTCCAATTCATCATCCCGAGTCATTAAATATTTCTCCCGAATCTCATATGCGTCTTGATTTTGATGATAATTGCATGGATGGGTTAATTTTGAGGAGAATTATAAGGATAGTATTGAAGAGAGTATTGAGGATAGTATTGAGGATGAACCATTTTTGTTTGATATGTCGGATTTTCTAATTCATCCTCCTGAACTTTTAACTGTAATCCTTCCTAAATCACCCTCCCTCCTTTCCATCGTTCCGACCACGCAAAAGATCACGCAGGAGGACTGTGAGCTTGAAATTTTTTTGTTCAATCACAGCAGTTTGGACGCCACTAGTACGCTCCTCTTTGAATCTGACACAGTTCTCACAACCGATATCGATTACGAGTGTTTCACTTTTTCGGACGATTTTGAAAACTCACCGCCCAAGTTTGAGTCCTTTGAATTTTCAGATGAGTTAGTTGAACCATCAGACTCGGTTGCTTACAGTCATTTTGAACCATTGATGGAATCTTTCGAGTTCGAGACAGATTACTTAGGTGAGAATAAGACTATCCCTAAATCACTCTCCTTCGTCCTTTCCATCGTTTTGACCGCGCAAGAATCCGTCGCGTTTCCATTTTTAATGGATGGTTTATCAAGTTCAAAGTACCCATGTTTTCTTGCGAATTTTGAGGGATTTGACCCCATTTCTCGACGGGTTGATAAATTAGCACAATCGCTTTTAACACATCGGTCATCACATTTTGCGCTAATTTATTCACTTGATTTACACCCTCAAGTTCGTACTACACTTCTTTCTCTTTTCCACCATTCTTCTCCTCCACCGAGACCATATTCCACCTCTCTTCCCATACGGTCTCGAGTGCTTCTCAACTCCTTTCTCTACACTCCATTCTTCCACCAACCCTACCATTATCACGATAGAATTTTTGAATAGTTGGTGCTAACCTTTGGCCTGTGTAAAGCCTTGTATAGTTTGATTTTTCTCCTCCCTAACTCTGAACTTTAACGCTTAAAACAGTGGAAACACTGTTTCACTTAAGTTTGGGGGGGACCTTTTTGTATATATATTTTGTTTTTCTTTTAACAATAAAAAAAATTACTATAAATAAATAAACAGGGGAGCGCCGACAATTTTGACCCTCTTGGTGTAGCCTGACAGTGAGAACACCGTCAAGTTTAAGTTTGGGGGTGTGCTCGGTAAGCTTTCTTCCTTCGCATTCATATGTATATTTTTGCATTTGCATACTTATTTTAAAATCCATAAAAATTGAAAATTTTGAAAATTATAAAAATTGAAAATTTTGAAAATTATAAAAATTGAAAAATTCAATTTTGGCCATAATTGACTTGAGTTTGACAAATATGTTAACTGGCTAGAAACAACTAGATCTTAGATTTAGTAAATTAAAAACCCTAAAAATAATCTTTCTTAAAATTTAACGGTAGAAAGTATATGTCTTTGTAGTTTATTTAGAAATAGGAAAATTTCGAGTTGACTTCTTGGGCTAAGTTAAAATAAGAGAAAAGTATTGATATTTTTATTAAAGTATAAGTTTGAAAAATAATTCCTAATATTAAGTCTAAATTCTGAAAATATATACCCTACAAAATTGCGCAAACACGAACCTTGAAACTTGGAATAGTAGAAGAGACCTTGAAATGCTCTTGTCTAAAGTCCTTAGTACGAAGAAAAAAAATAAAATAAAAATACAAGTGTGAATAAAGAGATAAAAAAATAAACACTGGTTGTTGTGATTACTTAAGGCTGTATTAATAGAAAAAATATTTAGCGAGGGTGCTTTATCACCTAGTGCCTTAGACCAACTGGTTTGGGAGTCACTGCTAAAACCTTAGGTGTTATAAGACTAGGAATTACGCCTTAATATGCAAACACATTTTGTAATCGGTCGTTGGTACCTCAAGAAGTATTAACGGTCGCATGAAGAATGTGTGAGCAAATTTCATCTAAAAATTCACCAATTAAGAAGTACTTTGAACGATGGACAAGAGTATAATAGCTTGATTTGAATTTCCAAGTGTAGGAGTGATATATACACACACGTAGAGGTATGTGATTGAGGTTTAGATAAGAGATAGGAATGAAGAATATGACTTATATCTTTAATAGAGATGATAAAAATTCCTAAGTTGAGAAGGAACCCTAGAAGGAAAACTTAAAAGATGCCAAAAACTAAGTAAATTCACAAGAACATATATAATCTTAAGTTAAATGATAATGAAGCGTGAAAAATACGGGTGGATAATTTATGAGTCGAAGATAATAGAATTCCTTGTTGGAAAACCTAATTGGAGAATAAAAGTCAATGGGCCGAATTGATAGGATTTTGTAGGTAGTATCCGCTGAAAACCCTCAGAAGACAACACTCCTCCTACTAGGGACACCTAGAGGTTTAACGGCTTATTGCACGAGCTCAGTGCAATCGCGTTTCCCTGCGAAAGTGAGGCTGGGTCTTTTTCGAGAATAAAACTAAGTTTGCTCGAGGACAAGCAAAAGATAAGTTTGGGGGTATTTGTTCATATCATAATTTTGCATTATTATATTCCCCATTCTTATTCATTTTACAAATAAACAGGTGCTTTTGACCCATGTCTGCTACATAGTTGCAGGTTACAGGTTCTCAGAACAAAAACAGTGAAAAAGATGAAAAGGCGATAAAAAAGTGAGACTGCGACCGACAAATGGAAGAATCTTGATCAAGTCTACAGTTTGGAGACTAAACGAAGATCAATGGACGATTTCACAAAGAACAAAGGCAGTGCAAGGTTCAAGACTTCGACACGAAACAAGCGGTAAAAGTCCACGACTTTATTTACTGTGGAAATCTGGAAGAAATCTAGAAGACAAACTAAGAAACCAAGTAAAGAAAAAAGAAGCCAAAAGCAGCAGGAAGCAAACCAGAAAAATTGAGCCATCAAGGACCCTATATAGCCGCGGATCCGCGGCCAAACAGGGGCTTTGGCCGCGGTTCCGCGGCCTTGCGTCGCCCGTGTCGGTGGAAAATTTTGATGCGGCTGGCGTGCGTTGACTAGTTCTTTTCTTAGGGAGTAAACTTGTAATTGCAGATATGACGCGATTGTAACCCTAGGGTTTCTATGTTCTATAAATAGAAACCCTAAAACCTGTTTTAGGTTATGCCTCTTCTTGTGCCTCATTTCATTTTATCAAAATTCAGATCTTTAAATTTCTGCAATGTATGAAGAGAGCATCAAATAAAAATTAGGAGTAAGTTTTCTTTTTATTGCCCTAGTTAAATTTTATTTCCATGCCCTAGGTAATTTCTTATCTGCCCTAGTTAAATTTTATTCTCTGCCCAAGTTAGATAGTTTAGAAAATGTTTTTCAATTCCCTAATGACTGGGTAGTCTCCTCGCTTGTTAGGGTTAGATTTAGGGAATGCTTGAGAGATGAAGATCCCTCACCCCTTTCTTGCCCATCATACGTTTTTATAGGACTCCATGCATACATGCACACACCGCTCCCTACGGCACCCTATCCCACGAGGTAGCGGTGATACCGTAGTATAAACGACCGGTTGAGTGTGTTTTCCATAGAGGTTAGGGTAAGAATTAAGAAAGGAAGGACAAGAACCTAGAGGAAGAAATATCGTTTCTTCCCGATGGTACTAATCCACTTTATTAATTATTACCATAACACCTCATAGATCTAAATTAGGGCATAGAAAGCAGTGAGGAATATTGACTTTCCAAACCTATCCTAAACCTAACCCTAGCAAGATGTTAATCCTAGTTTAGATCAACTTAGTTTTTAGATTTAATCAATCCGACAACAATCGGAATTAACTCGTTAGAACAAATTGAGAATACACAAAATCCCTGTGGACCGACCCGTACACACCGGCTAGCTACCAAGCGACGCCGTTCTTGATTGCGGTTATAAATTATTCTTTTGATCAATCAGGGGCCTAGCAGAGCGCCAGGCCGGAAGCGGGCTCGAATTCTGGAGGACTCGGTTTCGGAGGAGGAGACCGGCTCTCCATCGGAGCCACTCAAGAAGGGTTCCCGGAGGTCTCCTCGGGGCTCGACCTCACCGATCATGGTGGAGGAGGGGCCCCCCCGGTTCGCGGTGTCCTCAGGGCTATCTTTTGTGGATAGCCTGCTGCACGAAATAGAGAGGTCGGCAGGGGGCAGGGTCCCCGGGGGACCTTCAGGGCCCAGATGACGTCCATCACCCAGGAGTCCGTGCAGGTAAGTGCTCAGTTGCTTGTGAGATTTTGTGCTCCTTCGTTTTCCTGACCTCTTTCTTATTTTTTCAGGTCCTCCAGCACGTCGCCCTTGCCTTACGCATGGAGGCCGAGGTGATAGCCCCGGCGATGAAGGCCGCGGACCAGCTTGCTTCGCCGGAAGAGAGCTCCAAGCGGGAGCTGGAGGCGGCGATGGCGAGGGTTGTCGCCCTGGGGGCAGAGGTGGAGGCCGAGAAACGGGAGGTTGCCCGGCACCGCGAGGCCGCCGAGGTCAAGCTTGAGGACGCTCAGGCGTTCGCCGTCAACCTGAAGAAGACGTTGAGGACCCTCCGGAAGGAGCTGGGGGCGGCGGTCAAGGCGGCGGAGTAGGCCGACCTCTCGGCGGCGAAGACGGTGGAGGGCTACAAGAAGTCGAAGGACTTCTACAATGACTTAGCCGTGGCCACCACCCGCATCTGGCACGAGGCCTTCGACGCCGTTAAGACCCAGATGCCGGAGTTCGCCGATGAAGAGCTCCGGGCCGAATACCCCCTAGTGGACGCCGATGAGCAGGGAGAAGAGATTCCTGACGAGGAGTTGGCCGAGGACCCTGCTCGACTCGTGGTAGATATCGAGGACCCCGAGGTCGTGCCTGGCCTCTAGGCCTAAAGCCCCCGTCTTCCTCCTCCTTTTATTTTGCCGCTTCTGGAATTTTTGTAAGCCTCCGGGCAGTCTGTAAGGCTGGGGGGCCCAAAATACCCTTTGTAAAGACTTCGCTTTTGGTAGTAAAACTTTTTTGGTTTCATTAGTTTGCACTTTATCTTCTGTTTGTGAAGAATGCTAGTAAAATATCTTTGTTCGCACTGTTGGGCTTCCTTGTCAGGTCGGCTATCTGTCTAGCGATCGTTCGTCGAGTTGATTTCGATCACTTGCCAAGTGTGCCAAGCATTGCTGAGAAGGAGGGCTCTCCATAGCTCCGAAGTCGAGGGGGGATCGCTCAGACTTGCATAGACCTGATGTCCCTTGTTGGGGCTTCGGATCTGCTGCATGTGATGAGCAGAGGGATGTCCGCCGTAGTTGTGCCGAGCATAAATTGGCTCAGTGGCCTCGTTATGAGGGCTACAAACCCGCAGCGTCCGTTGGGCAGGAGGATGCCTGCTGGGTATGACCGAGCAGGGAAGCCGCTCGGTTACCCCTTGGCGAGGGCTTTGATTTCTGGCGTTGCGAGCAGTCAACCACCAACCGGGGATGGCCGAGTGAGGGTCGGGCTCTACTGCCTCTGGGAGGACTTTTTGATCCATGGCGTTGCGAGTAGGGAAGCTACCGGCCAGGGATAGCCGAGCAAGGTAGCTGTTGAGCTGCCTCTAAGGAAGACTTTGATCCTTAGCGTTGGAAGGGCCGTAGGAGGCCTGATAAGGATAACCGGGCAGTGAAACTGCGCGGTTGCCTCTTGGCGAGGGCTTTGATCCCTGGCGTTGCGAGTAGGGAAGCTACCGGCCGAGGATAGCCGAGCAGGGAAGCAGCTCGGCTATCTCTTAGGAGGACTTTGATCCTTAGCGTTGTAGGGGCTGTAAGAAACCTACTAAGGATAACCGGGCAGTGAAGCTGTGCGGTTGCCTCTTGGCGAGGGTTTTGATCTCTGGCGTCGTAGGTAGGCAACTACCAGCCTGGGATGACTGAGCGGGGTAGCCGTTCGGATGCCTCTTATGAGGGCTTTGATCCCTAGCGTCATGGGTAGGAAGCTACCAGCCGGAGATGACCGAGCAAGGGTCGGGCTCGGTTTCCTCTTGCGAGGGCTTTTGATCCTTCAGAACAGGGACTGAGCAGGGTTACTGCCCAGTGCCACTTGGCGAGGACTTTGATCCCTGTCGGTTGTGGTAGGAAGCTACCAGCCCAGGATAGCCGAGCAAGGGTCGGGCTCAACCGCCTCAAAAGAGAGCTTTGGTCCTTAGTGCAGGAGGGGCTGTAAGAAGCCTACCAAGGACCCTTGGCCCAGCAGGGTTACTGTCCGGTGCCTCTTGGCGAGGGCTTTTGTCCTGAAGGATAGCAGAGCGAGGGTCGGGCTCGACTGCCTCTGGGAGGGCTTTTGATCCCTGTCGATTGTGGTACGAAGCTACCAGCCGGGGATAGACGAGCGAGGGTCGGGCTCGACTGTCTCTGGGAGGACTTTTTGATCCCCGGCGTTGCGAGTAGGGAAGCTACCGGCCAGGGATAGCCGAGCAGGGTAGCTGCTGAGTTGCCTCTAAAGAGGACTTTGATCCTTTAGCGTTGGCGGGGCCGTAGGAGGCCTGCTAAGGATAACCGGGCAGTGAAGCTGCGCGGTTGCCTCTCAGCGAAGGCTTTGATCCCTGGCGTTGCGAGGAAGGAAGCTACCGGTCAGGGATAGCCGAGCAGGGAAGCCGCTCGGCTGCCTCTACGGAGGACTTTGATCCTTAGCGTTGGAGGGGCCATAGGAGGCCTGCTAAGGATAACTGGGCAGTGAAGCTGTGCGGTTGCCTCTCGGCGAGGGCTTTGATCCCCGGCATTGCGTGTAGGGAAGCTACCGGCCAGGGATGGCCGAGCATGGTAGATGCTTGGACGATTTTTCATGAGGTTTCGCCCGGCCATCCTATGGCAGGTGAGGGGAACAGGAACGGTCGCGACGAACGTGCGCGTAGTATGCGCATTGAATGTGCGGGGAGGCGAAGCGCCAGAGGCACGTCGTTTCGATTCTGCTAGAGAAGGCTCAATAATCGCCGCGTGGTAGCGACTTTGTGGGCGAAAACGGGCAGCCGTTGGGTTCCGTTAGGGCGCAGTGGGCTATATAAGGCTGAGGGAGCACTGGTCCTTCCTTTCTTCGTAAACGGATCGTTGAGAATGGAAGAATTCCCCTTTACCATCCCGACATCATCCACTTTAAAGACGTATACCTCTACGACCAGAACTGCACCGAGGACACGGTGCAGTTGGTCTATGGGAGCATCGAAGACCACTTCGGCCGGCTGCTCCCCTGGCGCTCCCCCCTGCTGCAGCTGCTGATGTACTCCATCTGGAGGGCGTCGCCGGGGCTTTACAACCCCTTGTCCGAGCAGCTCTACGACGAGGCCGTGGGCAAGCTGCGGTCTCTGAGGCGCTTTGGCCTGATCTCCGCGAGTCGGCTGGCTCGCTCGGTGGCGCTCGTCTGTGAGTGCTACGAACTGAGGCTCGAGGTCAACGCGCGCGGGGGGAATCGAGGGCCTCGGCTGGATCTCACGAGGCCTCGGCTGGCGGAGATCTTTACTGAGTACCATGAGCAGTGCTCTCTGCACCCCCTTCCCCCGCTGCTGTAATTTTCTTTTTCTTTTTGTATGTATGGCTGAGGAGCCCATAATACCTTTTTGAATAAATAAGACATTTCCTTCTTTTTCGCAATGTTCTATCAATCTTTTATTAAATTAACAACAGACTCTAGGAAGAGTTTATATTGCCCTTAAAAAAAGTACATGCTAATAGATGACCTTATTAGCCTGGCTCGAGCTCCTCGGAGGCTTGTTGTTCTCCGTGCTCGGCGCCGGGTACGGGGCTCCCTGGGCGCCGGACTGGTCATCTGCCGAAACGAGCATGATCTGGCCGATGGTCAGCTCGGCGGGAGGGGGACGCTGCTCCTGCTCGCGGTCGGCCTGCCGTTTGTCCCTCAAGTAGGCGACGAGGTGCCCCGATCGGATGAGCGCCTCGATGTAGTCTCGGAGTTGCTTACAATCCTCCGTGGCGTGGCCCAGCGTCCGGTGGAAGGCGCAGTAGGGGCCCCGGGTTCGCTTCGAGGCCTGATGCGGGATTGGAAGGAACTTGAAGAACCCCTCGCCCTGGGCCTCCTCTAGTAACACTGCGAGGGAGACGTTGAGCAGGGTGTACTCCTGGAACTTCGGGTGATAGGGCTGCTGACGCTCCGGCCTCTCTTCTCGAGCCCTCTTCTTCTGGTCGGACCGTTCTGCTCGAGGGAGGTTCGCGTTCACCTCGGACTCCAGCTGAACCTCGCGCTCGGTCCACGTCTTGACCTCGGCCATGGTCTTAGGCTGCGCTAATGCAAAGGAGCGCAACCACTCCTTGTGCCTAAGACCAGATCTGAGAGCCGTGATGACGGTCTCGTCCCGATGCTCGGGGACTTCGAGGAGGGCGTTGTAGAAGCGGGTGACGTAAGCTTTAAACGTCTCCTTGTCCCCGCTCTTAATTATGAAAAGGTAGTTGACCGTGCGTTTCTGCCGACGGTTTCCGACGAAGTGGCCGAGGAACTGAGTAGCCAGCTAGTCAAAGGTCGAGATTTAGTGAGGCTCGAGTCCTCGGAACCAGTCCCGACCAGAGCGGATGAGGGCGGCTGGGAAGGCTCTGCACTGAGCGGCGTCGGAATGGTCTTGGAAGCTTATCCCCGCGGTGAAAGCATCCAAATGGTCTTTCGGGTCGGTTTTCCCGTCGAACAGAGAGACCTTCGGGGGCTTGTTGCACGAGGAGACGTGAACATCAAGCAGTCCCTCGGTAAATGGCTCAGTGAGCGATTCGGCGGCGTACTTAGCCCCGTCGCCCGAGAGGTGACCTTCTCGGCGTAAACCCTCGATCTTCTTCTCGAGGGCGTCGAGTCGGCCATGGTACCCCGAGGATTCGGCGCCTTGTGATCCCTGGCCCCTGCTGTGGGAGATCTGCGTTTGGGCACAGCCCCGGTTCCTCTTGATGAGGTTCCTCAGATCCCCGGGCGAGGTGGCCCTCGAGCCGCCGTAGCGAGCCCCTTTTGTGCGACCCCGTCGAGGGAGGGGTGTCGGTCATGCCTGGGGATAGGCGAGGTGACCGACATCTCCTCAGGGGGGTGGGGGTCGCGGGGATGCTCGAGGCGAGGCACTCTGGCGGCGGATCTTGTGTGGAGCTGTGGGGCGCCCAGCGGGCCTCAGAGAGTATCTGCTCGTGAGATCTGTGGCCATGGGACGTAGCCTGCTGGTGGTCAGCCGTACCGACGAGGGCAGAGTCTTCTGGAGGCGGAGGAGCGGCGATCTGGGGCCCTGGCCCGGCCGTTTGGACGCGGATGAGCGCCTCCACGATGGACTGTAGTCGGTCTATTCGGCCGGCGAGGGCGTTGATGACGGTCGCCGGAGGAGGTTTATCCGTGCCTCCGTTGAGAGGGAGGCGGCGGCTGGTACCTGGATCTTCAGGGTGATCGCTTGCCATGTGGATGGAGATCGGAAGACCAACTTTGTTTTTTTGTGGAGTTTAGTTTCCCACAGACGACGCCAACTTATGGAGATCCTTTTCGGGTCTCCGTCGGATGTTGTCTTCCGTCGATCTCCCGGTGGATCTTGGAGGTGATCTCCTGTTGCGTGCGGGTCTTAATGGGTTTTAAGAAGATTGGTGGTTTTGAGGAGTTTGCGCCGAGTACCTGCAAGGAAGTCTCGGGGGGTTTGGTACTACCGAGGACTCTCCGACGATCAAGTTAGTGCAAGATCCGAGCAGAGTAACGGCTAAGTGGGGTGAAAAAAGCTTACTTGACCCCTTTGTGATGGGGGTTTATATAGTGGCGGCAGCGCGTGGTAGCAGGCGCGAGAATCTCGCCGGCAGTTACGCTCCTGACGTCAAGCCCACGTAATAAGCGGATCGCCCGTAATTGGGATCGTGATGGCATGGAACATGGGATGTTGCTGGCGGAGAATCCGTGCATGACGAGATCTGCGGAGTGGTGGTTACGCCTGTGAGTGGTGGAGTTGGTTGGTCGGAGGGACCGAGGAAGATGGCCTTGGCGAGGGAGCTCAGGAACGAGCGGGAGGGCCGAGGCATCCTGGTCCTGTGGTAGCTCAGGGCGAGCTGAGAGGCCGAGGAGGCCAGCTTGTGCTTGCAGGTCGGGTACAAGGGTGGCCTGGTCGGCCTCTGTGGACCCTTTCTTCCGAGTTCCGGGACACGTCATCTGCCACGTGTCCTGATCTGGGAGATCGCCAATATAGAGCATCATCAGTGACCCTTCCTAACTCTTCAACCCATCTAACCAACCCCCCTCCCCCACCCCCACATGTCCAGTGTTGCAGCGACGACAGGAATTTGTCTATAGTCGACCGTAACACCACTGAACTTTTCAATATATTCAGCTAATTATTTTTATTTAAGAGTAAGGTAAATTATAGAAAGCTATACTTAACTGCCATTATTTTCCATTATAAGCTATCTTATGAACCGACTTGGTTTTGCTCAGTAGGTACTAATTTACTTTTCAATGTGAGAGGTTGCAAGTTGGATCCGAGATTGATTTCATAAGAAAAGAAAGAAAAAATACCTTGTGAAGTCTTTTTATTACTTTAAACAGCTCATGACTAATCAAATATAGACTGACGAAAATATTCGCTCGGAATATTCTCAAATGTTTTCGGCAGCTGTTGGATTATTTATTACGAAAGAAGCGCCAAGTTATTTGCCCCTCTGTAGCTCTCTCACTCCTTCCTTCGATTATCCCAATTTATTCAAACCCTAATAATATTAAAATCCCTCTTTTTTTAATCTCCAAAACCTCAAATATCTCTTCTCCTTCGTCCAGTCCTTCGATTCTTCACTTCGATCATGGATCGCCTCGCCGCTCCTGCTCGTCTCATGATCGTTTCCCATCTAGATCAGACAATGGTAAGGTTCTCAATCTTGAAATCCCAAATTTCGTATCAGATCACTTAGGGTTTCAATTTTTTTTGGAGGTTGACCATGATGATCCCGAGAACCTCGCGCTGCTAAGATTCAACGCCCTTTGGGAATCTAACTACCGCCACGATTCTCTCTTAGTGTTTTCCACTGGGAGATCGCCGACGCTATACAAAAAGCTGAGAAAGGAGAAACCTTTGCTGACTCCTGATATAACGATTATGTCGGTTGGCACGGAGATCACTTACGATGAATCGATGGTTGTCGACGAAGGCTGGGAGCGGTCTCTTGATCAGAATTGGGATCGGAATGTTGTTCTTGAGGAGACTGCGAAGTTTAGTGAGCTCACGTTTCAGGTGAGGTTGTAACTTGTAAGAGATGCACAACAAAAGGTTTCTTTTTGGTTTGGTATTTAGATACAGTTGTTAACAGCCCTGGTTTTGATCCACAAAAGTTTAGTTTGTAATGGAACCAAAAGATTGCCTATTGATTTGTAATGGTTTTTGCTTGTTAACCACTTCATGAAGAACTTAAGTCAAGGTTGGCAAACACATTTTCTGAAACCATAGCTTTAAGGTAAAATTAAATTTATGTTCTTGTACATCCAAACCATAGGTTCTAAATTTGGCTATTCGCAGATTCTATTTGCTATGTTAGGTTTTGTAGAATCCATTGAGATTGGATTCTCCTCAAGCCAGTATCGTTAACTTTTGAGATTCTGCAACCCTGATTAGGAAAACTCTACTTTGGTCCCCAGTTCCAAAAATTTAGCGCAATTTTTTATTCTGGAGTTTGGATTCAAACTCCAAGAAACCATTGTTTTGTTGGTGACTAAAGCCGTGTCACCAAATTAGGCCTAATTTAGGCCCCGTTTGTGGGAGCGGCGCCCGCCACTCCCCTCACGTTTGTCGCTGCTCTACGTTTCCCACCCCTCCTTGGGAGCTGTGGAGGGGGGCTGGTGGCCCCCCTTTAACTTTGGTATTTTAAAAAAAATTAAAAATTATGGTGGGGCCCACTTGTTTAAATTTTGTTTTTTAATACACATTATTTTGCTAATTTATATTTAAAATCATGGTTACAAAACCATGGTTCATGCCTGGACGATCAACGACAGAGGCTATTCATTTGCTTCGTCAACTTGTCGAGCGTTTTCGAGAGAAGAGAAGAGATTTGCATATGATATTTATTGATTTAGAAAAAGCGTACGACAAGGTACCTAGAGAGGTATTATGGGGGACAATGATGAAGAAAGGGGTCCCCGTCAAGTATATTGACATAATCAAGGATATGTACGATGGAGTAGTGGCAAATGTCAGAACTTGCGGCGGCTTAACGAGTGATTTTCCGATTACTATTTGTTTACATCAAGGATCTGCATTAAGTCCATTCCTGTTTACCATCGTGATGGATGAGCTTACTAGAACTATCCAAGATGAGGTATCTTGGTGTATGCTATTTGCTGATGATATTGTTCTAGTAAATGAGACGAAAGCAGGGGTTAATGCCAAATTGGAATTATGGAGGCAAACATTGGAATCTCGGGGATTCAGATTGAGCAGGTCCAAGACAGCATATATGCATTGCAAATTTAGTAACCGGAGAAGTCAAAACCATATTGGTATATCATTGGAAGGGCAAGAGATATCATCGAGCGACCAGTTTAGATATCTAGGTTCCATCATCCAAAAGAATGGGGAGATCGATAGTGATGTTAATCAAAGGATCCAAGCTGGTTGGTTGAAATGGATGAGTGCGACAGGGATTTTGTGTGATCGTAACTTTCCGTTAAAATTGAAAGGGAAGTTTTATCGGAGCGCTATTCGGCCTGCCTTATTATATGGTACAGAATGCTGGGCTCCTAAGAAGCATCATACACAGAAGATGCACGTAGCGGAGATGCGCATGTTTCGTTAGATGTGCGGCAACACTAGAAAAGATAAGATGCGAAATGAGGATATCCGTACAAAAGTTGGTGTCGCCCCTGTGGAGGAGAAGATGCGGGAAAACCGGTTAAGATGTTTGTTGTCGTGTGCGACGCAGACCTATGGAAGCACCGGTCCGACGAATAGATACTCTCGATATGGGCAATGGCAAAAGGGCGAAAGGAAGACCGAAGAAAACATGGATGGAGGTGATACGAAACGATATGGTTGCCAAAGGACTCAATGAAAGTATATTGTTCGATAGGAGTGAGTGGAGGCAGAGGATTCATGTGCTGGACCCGGCGTGATTCTCATGTTGGTTCATGTAGCCTACCCCATATGCTTGGGATAAAAGGCTCAGTTGTTGTGTTATAAAACCATGGTTCAGGTTATCCAAACACACTTCATGGTTACAAAACAATGGTTTCACACCACTTCCTTGAACACACCCCAAATATGGTTTGGTTACAAAACCATTGTTTCACAATCTGGTTTCAAAACCATGGTTTCACATCGCTCACCCGAACTAGCCCTTAGTAAGTGGTGTTGTGACACTTGTTCCGTCTCATCCAAAACTTCCCCTCACATGGAAGTGGCACCGGCACACATTGTTTCCCATGTGGAAGAAGATTTATTTATTTATTACTACTACTACTACTACTACTACTTGGTATTATTCTTAAAAGTAATTAGTGTTGTTGATGGTTAGAACCTAGGAGGCTAGGACCTTCTAGTCCTTAAGCTCTATATCATGTCCGCAACAACTTTACCTAAAAACATAAGCTAGTGAGTAGCGAAGCAATAATTATTTAATTCCCCGACAATCCTTAGTTAGTTGATTCAATGTTTGATATGATTGCAGTCTGCAACTGAGCAGCGTCCTCACAAGGTTAGCTTCTATGTAGAGAAGGGGAAAGCTGAAGGAGTGATGAAGTCTCTATCTGAGTGTCTGGCTATTCGTGGGGTGAGATTACTTATGTAAACTATAGTTTTTTGCGAAGTAGATGATGTTTCATATTGTGATATATTTTTGGTAAAACTGGTTGTTTTTCAGTTGGATGTTAAAATAATTTATAGCGGCGGAACGGACATTGACATACTGCCACAAGGAGCCAGCAAGGGACAGGCTCTTGCTTATTTGCGTAGAAAGTTCAAATCAAATGGAAAGATGCCTATTAATACTCTTGCTTGTGGTGACTCCGGCAATGATGCTGAGTTATTTACCATTCCAGATGTCTATGGCATATTGGTAATTAATTAGCTAATGTGGATGAGTTTCCTTGTTAAGTAATGGTATTGTTATTTGGAGCTTTCATATGTTGTTTAGAATTGTAGGTCGGCAATGCCCAGGAGGAACTACTGCAATGGTATCAAGAAAATGGCAAGAATAACCCAAAGCTAATTCATGCCAGTGAAAGGTGTGCTACTGGTATAATCCAAGCTATAGGGCATTTCAAGCTCGGACCTAACACATCTCCTAGAGATATTGGGGATCTGTCTACTTGCAAGCTAGAGAACTTCGACCCTGGGCATGAGGTTGTGATGTTTTACTTGTTGTATGAGAGATGACGTCAAGGTGGGCTAGAGAACTCTGAAATAATTATTGAAAATATGAAAAGGATCAGCGCAAGTTTCCCTACCCTTCTTGGTTGGCAGAAATGACTTTTAATCTTCCTATCAAAAAGTCGGTACATGGTGTCTCGTTTTACGAACTTTCTTATTCAACTGATACTGGATGATGAGTTCCTGAAAACAAGTTGGTTTCCGAAAATGATTTAACTTTACTATTTTAAACTTAAATGGACATGGATTTTGATTTCATTGACCTAATGTGAATGACTGATAATCCCACTTGCTATAAAATTCATATCTTCATGCAATGTAAATTAATTTTTTTGTTGTTGTTATAGTATCCAAGTGGAGTAGTTGTACATCCTTCTGGGATTGAGCACTCTATTCATGAGAGCATAAATGCATTTGCGCCATGTTATGGTGATAAACAAGAAAAACAGTTTCGGGTTTGGGTGGACAGTATCTTTTTCTTAGATTGGTTCAGATGCCTGGCTAGTGAAACTTGATAAATGGGAGCAGTCAGGTTAGTTTAGATAAACTGCATTATTAATTCTCTCATTGTCATTCCATTTTATTTTTATTATATATAGAGAGAGGTGTCATATGAGGGAATTTCCTTTTATGGCGTCGAAAACATACGTCCTTCATGATTCTTTTGGACGATCGGCACCCGTCATCATCATCTTTATCATGTAAGATGTGAATACACCAAATTTCATGTGATTCATTCACATTTTCACCGTTGATTTAGTGGGTGCAAAATTAACTGTTTACCGACAATAAAGCTTTTTACATTGCTAATTCAACGGTGGAAAAGTGGTGGAATCACATGAAATTTAGTGTATCCATATCTTACATGATAAAAATAATGATGATGGGTGCCGATCGTCAAAAAAATCGTGGAGGATATAAATATTTGAGGGCTTTAACACATCAATTTCACTATTCTATTCTTCCAGCAGAGAAGAGCTTTTAGAAGTGAAATCAGTCCATTGATACCCAACGCCATCTAACGAAAAAGCCTCATAGGGCCTCTTTTTCCATGATATATATATATATATATATATAATAATTTAAGTTTTCTCTCTTTCTGCGCGCGTACACAGTACATAGGTGAAAATTATTGAGAGAAGAATAATCTTATTGGTTTAAGAGAAAAGTAGTGGTCTATACAATTATATATGGAGAGTTATAGATCACATTTTTTAACAAACATATAATAACTAAAATATATTTTCATAACAATATTCATAACATTCCCCGCAAGCTGAAGCGTAGATGTCAATCATGCCAAATTTGGACAGAAGACGAGCGAAAATCGGTCGAGGAAGAGCTTTGATGAGAATATCTGCTAATTGAGTTGCAGAAGAAACATATTGGAGTGCAACCACCTTATCTGACATTTTGTCACGAATGAAATGACAATTTATCTCGATATATTTGGTCCTCTCATAAAAAACTGGATTTCAGCAATGTGAATTGCGACATTGTTATCACAGAAGAGTGTAGTCGGAAAAGTAGAAACTCCAAAATCTGTCAAAAGGGAGGTAAGTCATACCAATTCAACAACTGTATGCACCAAAGATCTATATTCAGCCTCTGCAAAAGAACGAGCTACTACATCTTGCTTCTTCTCCACGTAACCAAATTTTCTCCCAAGAAGACACAATAGCCACTTATGGAATGACGATCATCAACGGATCCCGCAAAGTCAGCATCCGCAAAGGCTATGAGCGATAACATAGATGATGCGTTGTAAAGAATATCCTATCCTGGAGAACCTTTGATATATTTGAGAAAATGCTCAACCGCCTTAAGGTAAGAGGTCAAAGAATTCTGCATATACTAAGTCACTATGCTAACGGCAAAGGCAATGTCTGGTCGAGTGATAATGAGGTAAATAAGTTTCTCAACTAGACGTAGATATTGTCCTGAGTCATGTAGTGGAGGGTCCGAGAGAGAGCTTAATCGAGATAGCTTGACTGAGAAATACATAGGGGTGTTTGATGGTTTGCATCCCAGAAATCCTGTCTCAGATAGAAGATTAAGTGTATACTTGCGCTGAGAGAGCTGCAATCTACTAGAATTCCGTGATACTTTAGTTTCAAGGAAATATCTAAGTAGCCCAAGATTCTTAGTATGAAAGTGTGAAGCTAAATGTTTTTTCACCTAGGATATGCCAGTAAAATCATCTCCAGTGATGATAATATCATCAACATACACCAACACAGTTATCATGTCATGAGGACGATAATGTGTAAACAGACACGTGTCGGCGCTACTACGTTTGAAGCCAATCTATTGTAAAATCATGCTAAAATTTTCAAACCAGGCATATGGTGACTACTTCAGTCCATATAACGATTTGTATAGAAGACAAATCATAGACTCTTCCGATCGTTTAAAGTCAGAAGGCTGCTGCATATAAATAGTCTCCGATAGGTCGCCATTAAAAAAGGCATTCTTCATATTAAGCCGGTGAAGAGACCATGCCTTAGAAACAACCAAGGATATAAGAACAAGAACCGATGCTAATTTGGCAACCAGTGAAAAAGTCTCAACATAATCCAAATCATATTGCTGAGTAAATCGTTTGGCTACCAATTTAGCTTTGAGACGGTCAGTCGTCCCATCTGAATTTTGCTTGACAGTAAAGACCCATCGATAGCCATCAACCTTTTTATCTGAAGACAGAGTACCAATTTCCAAATCTGATGAGAACGTAGTGCGGCAATCTCCCCTAATATAGCTGCATGTCAACCTGAGTGTTGAAGTGTTTCCTGAATAGAGAAAGAAAGAGTGATGACAGGCAAGAAAGAAACAAACTGACGAGCAGATGGAGTCAGTTTATGATAGGAAACAAAGTTAGAAATCGGATGAGCGGTAGTACAAGAATGCTTACTTTTGCGTAAGACAATAGGAATAGAGAGATCTTCTTCGGAAGGCAGCAGTTGTGGGGAATCAGGAACAGTGGACTGTATTGGAGTACCTGCGGAAGAATCGTTAGAAGAATTATTGGTGGGAGGTGGCGGGACAACTTTCTTACGACGGTAGTACACCTGTGGATAAGAGACTATAGGATGGTCATTAGGGAGCACAGGTTGAATAGATGAATCAAGCTCTGATGAAGGTCGGTGTAGAACAAAAATAATAAAAGTGGGGCCCTTAACAGGTGTTGGAAATTTGCTTGATTTTCTAAGGTCACATCATATGAAGTGCAAACTTTGGATATGGCAAAGTTAAGGCATACATACCCTTTTTGGGAACGAGAGTAACCTACAAACACCATACGAGTAGCTGTAAGATCAAGTTTGTCAATATAAGGACCTAGAATATGGGGATATCATAGGCAACCAACCACTTTAGGAGAAACAGGAAAAATGTTACCATATGGAAACAAAATAGAGAAATGAGACTGATTGCATAGGACCGGAGAATGCATGCGATTAATATAAAAACATGCTGCTAAGACTGCAAAATTCTACAATCGTTTAGGGACATGAATATACAAAACAAGAGAACGAGCTAGCTCAAGCAAATGTCGGTCATTTCGTTCAGCAATCCCATTTTGCTGAGGAGTATAAGAATAAGAAGTTTGATGCAATATACCCTTGGTCTGACAAAATGGAGTAAAATCCTTGCTAATATACTCCTTAACTTTATCTGAACGAAGAACCTTTACCGGAATACCAAATTGATTAGTAATCTTAACTACGAAGATTTTAAAAGTAGACAAAAGTTCAGATCCATTACGCAAAAGATACAACCAAGTGATACGTGATTGATCATCGATAAAACTTACAAAATATCTATAACCAAATACACTAGGAAGTTTAAACGGACCCAAAATATCGGAATGAACTAACGCAAAAGGTAAATTATGTCTTTTATAAATGGGAGGAAAAGAGGAGCGATGATATTTACCAAGAATACAAGATTCATAACCGAATTCTGATAAATCAAGAGAAAGCAACATATTGCATAAAGAAGAAAGAGGAGGGTGACCAAGCCTCCGATGTCATTGGATAATGAAACAGCTGCAGACGTATTAGAAAGGTGATCAACGTAATATAGTTCATTCTGTCCATGCCCCTCGTCAATCCGCTATTTCTTCAGAAGTTAATGTATCACAAAGTGAGATGGATAAAATGTTATAGAGCGGTTAGAATCATTTGTAAGGTGACGAATAGAAATCAAGTTTTGTTTTAAAGATGGCACAGTTAAAGTATTTTTTAAGATGTAAAGATGAAATAAGTGATAAATCAGCAGAGCCAGAAACATGTATGGTTTACCATAAGCCATGGAAATCAACCTGTGAAGACTAGAAGCAAGATCAGACGGTCCATCACGAGACATAATGTGAAGCGCCGGAATCAACGATCCACGAATTAGAATAAAAAAGAAATAATGTACCTGATGGAGTAGAAAGATTGGCAGGAGCTACAAAGAAGAGGAGACGACGTAACTGGATCCACTCAGCACTGGATAAAGGTAAATTGCCGGCAGAAGAGGAAGATCGGGTAGTAGTAACTGCTGTGGATGTCTAGCAAGCTGGATGAGCACCATCATGGTAGCTATATTTCTCCCAACACCAGTGTACACGATAATTAGTATCGCCGCAATAAAAACAATAAAAGCTAACACGACGACGATTACGAGTACAGGGACCACGAGCACAAGCAGTAACAGGGGAATGATCACGAGCAGGAATTGAAACCAAAGTAGAATCCATGAAGAATGGCGCAGAAGTAAACCCCGAGAGAGTGAAAATAAGGTAGACAATCAACAAGATCCAGGCGGAGGTGGCGGTTCACAATCCACTCTCAAATACTAAATCCACACATTTTCATATCAAAAAAATAGCTAGAACTTCAATTGTGAAAGAAAATACCTTCACATTTACTGTAGCAGATGATCAAAGAACCCCAAATTATGCTCCAAAAACAAAAGGAGGCCTTAACTCCAACTCAAAAACAACAAATCTTCAAGAACGTCCAAGATCTGAACCGTATCAGTAACAAATCGGCAAAAGAACCTCCAAATCAGCAATAAAAGCCATAATAAATTCCCAAATCAGCGAAGAAATCATTGAGAAATTCCAAATCGAACGCAGATTTGAAGGAAGCGACGAGAGATTGGCCCGACTTGGCAGCAGACGCTGGAGGGTGGCTGTAGTAGGAGATCAAGAGCTTGTGAGGGTTGCCGAAGGTGCAGGAAGGGGGGATCGAAGGTGCAGGGAAGGGGATCGAAGGTGCAGGGTTGCGGGTGGGTTCGAAGGTGTAGGGAAGTGGTTCAATGGTTGCTGGGAAGGGGATCGAGGGTGCTGGTGGGGGCAGGAGAGGGGTTCAAGGGTTGCTGGGAAGGGGGAACGATGGTGGTGGTGGGTTCGAAGGGGGATCGATGGTAGTGGTGGGTTCGAAGGTGAGGCAAGGGGATCGAGAATTACTGCGAAGGGTAGGCAATGGTGTAGAGAGAAGGATTGATGTGTTTGAGGAGGGTTAAAAGGGCCGATGATGGGGTCAGAGGGCTGTTGAGGGGTTGCAGGAGGCGAGGTCGAGGTTACGAAGATAGGGAAAGGGTCGGCGGCTAGGCAGAGGAGGTAAATTAGGGGTTTTTTGGATTTCTTTCTTTCTCAATTATTTTCAAGCTTTGATACCATGAAAATAATTGAGAGAAGAATAATTTTATTGACTTAAGAGAAAAGTAGGGGTCCATACAATTATATAGAGAGAGTTATAGATCACTTCTCCCAACAAACATATAACAATTAACTGATAACTAAAATATATTTCCATAACAATATTCATAACAATAGGTATACAACAACAACTGAGCCTTTTATCCCAAGCATATGGGGTAGGCTACATGAACCAACATGAGAATCACGCCGGGTCCAGCACATGAATCCTCCGTCTCCACTCAATCCTATCGAACAATATACTTTCATCGAGTCCTTTGGCAACATATCGTTTCGTATCACCTCCATCTATGTTTTCTTCAGTCTCCCTTTTGCCTTTTTGCTATTGCCCATATCGAGAATATCTATTCGTCGAACCGGTGCTTTCATAGGTCTGCGTCGCACATGACCAAACCATCTTAGCCGGTTTTCCCGCATCTTCTCCTCCACATGTGCTACATCAACTTTTGCACGAATATCCTCATTTCGCATCTTATCTTTTCTAGTGTTACCGCACATCCAACGAAGCATGCGCATCTCCGCTACGTGCATCTTCTGTGTATGATACTTCTTAGGAGCCCAGCATTCTGTACCATATAATAAGGCAGGCCGAATAGCGCTCCGATAAAAATTCCCTTTCAATTTTAACGGAAAGTTACGATCACACAAAATCTCTGTTGCACTCATCCATTTCAACCAACCAGCTTGGATCCTTTGATTAACATCACTATCGATCTCCTCATTCTTTTGGATGATGGAACCTAGATATCTAAACTGGTCGCTCGGTGATATCTCTTGCCCTTCCAATGTTATACCAATATGGTTTTGACTTCTCTGGTTACTAAACAATAGGTATACATAAGTCTTAAATAAATCATGAACTGGACATATATCTATCCCTAAGGAATGCGGAAATGCAGGCTGTTGACTGTTTAGAAAATATGAGAGCGCTATTCGGTTCGTCTCTGACCGGTTTTAGTCCTAAAGATGGATGTGGTTACATTCAGCAAGTCTATACTTTTTGTGCCTGGAGTATAGTTACTATGATGGGACATGGATAAAGGATATGAAACATGAAATTACGGCATATATGCTGTCCCAGAAACATGGGAAATGCAGAACATTAGGATTCCAATGACATAAGAATCGGGTGAAAAACATTTGTAGAACTTGCAAGATATTTATGAAGACACTTCTGTATTTTGAGAAACATAGGATACCACAGAGGCGGTGAAAAGAAACTTCCAGAAAACATAATCATGGTAATGTTTTGGAGTTTTGAAAAGTTTTTGGTAGTTTTTTGCCATACATTGAAACTATTTGGTGGTTTTTTACTTTTTGGGAAATAAGCCTTGAAACTATATCCATGCTCCTAAATAACAATAGGCCACTTGCGAAGGTAAATGAATAATCATGAGATTATCTGTAGGCTGTAGCTCTTACATTTCATACACACACACACACACACAATAAATAAAGAGAGAAGAAAAACCTACCGAAAATCTTCTTGGAGCATATTAGAAATCTATATTCCTATAATGGTACAAATGTCATTTCCCTATTTAAATCTAGATTCCCACTTAACCCTTTCCCAAATTACAAATCTTTTAGGGGGCCAATTAAACAAGATCAGGGGATTAATCAAATTCATCTGATTTTAGGGGGTTACACAAGAACTTAAACAGTCAATAGGTTTCTCTTTGCAAAATGCACTTCTTTATTAAGACTGTATCGTTTACTAGTTAAACCAGTAATTAGCTTACAGGCGGCACCTGGAAATAAAGATGAAAGTATAATAATGGCACACATGTTACGGAAATAAAGTTCCAAACATCATATATGCCAACCAAATAAAAACTGCAAATGTTATTTTTGAAGCCAGTCTGGATTTTCAATGAAGAGTGCCAGAAAGTATTGTAAGAAGATGCTGCCATTGTTATTTGGAAAGAGTAATGTGGATAGTTTCTTTGTGGCTAGTTAGACTACTAGAACCTCAGACTTATTGCACCTTAGTGGCAAAGTAAAGGAAAAGTCATTGGAATTTTTTTTTGATGATAAAATAGGTATTGTTATCGACTATATGTATTTACATTGAGATCACCAGCGCTGCAGTCAGCCGCAGCTAATTCGCTGCTGTCTCCGTAATGCAAACAAAGTTACCCACCCCCAGGGCTGTGTCTCGCGACCACAACGAGCGATGGGGATGCTGTCGTCTGCATCCCCATTTGAATCGTCTGCATCTTACTTGATATGTTACAGTCATATTTCTACAATTGGATATTTAGACTAGTATATGCACCATCTATATATTATTGCAAATATATTGAAAAAATCATACCTAGCTTGCAATATTACACTGTCTTATGAAATGGCTTATTTTGTACCGTCTAATAGTTTGGTCATATATTAGCTATAAAATACTATACATTCACATTCACATAAATATCTATGCTTATTTATGAAAGTTAACTTGAGTAAATATTCAACAATGTTTTTCTTTTTGAAGAGGGTCTAAGGAAAAGATTTTTATGATTTGCAATTCTTTTCTTATGAGATTTTTGCCATAGATTCTTATCCAATTTTCAGATGATTCTTTAGTCGGAGTTTCAAAACATGTTTATATGAGTAGAAGTTTGTCTAGCACATGCCGCACCATTAACCCAATAACTAAAAGGTCATTTCTGCTAATTGCTGGACTAGTATCAAACTGATGCCTTGTATAGGTTTGAGAATGAGGCTTGACCCTATTTCTCTTAAGTTCCTAATGTTATATATTTTACAGTTCAATCTTCCTAGTTTCTGTTTGATGGATGTAATTCCTATAGACGATGGATGACTCTATTTAACTCCTATAGTTGATGAGCATGAAATTAATTTATTTAAGGCAAAATTTCAACTTGCTACCATGATCTATAGGCATTTTCTCCAAATGATACCATGAACTTTCAAAATGAATGTGTCTATAGTTCATGGTAGCAAGTTGAAATTTAGCCTTTATTTTATCTGCTTAAGGTTCGGGGTCATAATTGGTTCTAAACTCAGTGGGGACTTTGTTTTGTTAATCCCTGAAGGGCTTATTATCTATCGGTGGCAAATCCAGATTGATGCACATTTTGTGCCTAGCGAAAGTGTTGCATATCATTAGCTGAGATGTCGACAAAAAAGGAGGATTCTGATTCTTCTGAACCTGCAAGAAATTGTTAGAAGTTAAACTAAATTACTTAGCCCTTACCAGTTTTTTGGTATTTTTTCAGCGGCAATATGATGTATAAAGCTTAATTTCTTGCAGATCTTTGAGAGGAAAATTATATGAAGTGGCTATACTATGACTATATTTTCTCTATGGATTTAAATATGTATATGAGGAAACAAGTCTAAAAGTAGTTTGTACCCAAAACAATAGTGTTGCTTGTGATTTGTGGTATATGATAAAAGATACAATAAGGAAATGCATGTATTGTTAGATAATTAGGGTTAGCTTCAATTGATGAGAGAATTGCTTGAGATGGTTTGGATTAGTGGAGGTGGAAACCTATGTGCATATGAGTAGGAGCGAATAGTATTGCAGTTGAATGTGAGTAGTGGTAGAGTAAGAACATGGATTTATGCAGTGGAAAATGATACTGTGATAGCCAATTTAACAAAGTCGAAAGGGGAAAATAGATTCATTTACAATTGCTAAATCTTGAGAGAAAGGCTTAGTTGGTTTTGTTACCGTTCTTGTCGTTATTTCATAGAAGTCTTCCAGACGTTGGGTATGCATCATATGCTTTTTTTATGCAACCTCTCAGTTTGGAGAGAAAAGTTATACCAAATGAGCTATGCATGTTGGATGTGTATATTTGTATTTGATGTTTAATTACTTGTTATTCTTACATGAGCAAAAGGTCACCATCATTGTCAGAGGCAATAGAGCTTGTTATTCTTACTTCTAGGTGTGCTGCAGTCTGCATATCATTATGCTTTCTGACCTCCATCTAATTCTTTCACAATTTCTTTGATTGGCCTCAGAGTTTGACCATTTTATGAGACTAAACCTTGCTAGTGCAAGAATCTATATTGGATTGCAGCTTCCTTTTTGATACCTCATAAATCTTATTCGTACTCTGCTAGTATTATTGTGCACTATATTGTTACTCATACTCGCACACACAAACACTTATTTGCTTGTTTTGCATTACCAGCCCTCGTTCTCAACCCATTGCAGTTGAAGGGCGACAATGTTGTATCATGACCACTCTATTGATCTCAAAGGTAAGCTATAACCCTAAATATTCAGCTTATATTATCGGTTTTTTAAAACTCTGCTTTAATTAAGATATTTGAATTGCTTTTGCAGCCTGAAACCCCTGAAGGGTTTGCATTGGCGCATGTGCATCAAACATGGAGGGATGGCTATGCAGCGAGAGATCAAAGCTCGTGGATCTTTTAACTTAAAATACTAACTGCATCTGCCCAGAAACTGTATACATCAAATACGTGTAATAATTTATTTTAATGTCCCAAAGAAACCAAAGAAAGAAAGAAATTGTTGTATGCCCTACATTTCCAATCATGTTGCGTTGGAAATATTTTTGCTGGGGAGTTCATTTATAAGTGGCTACAATTCATATGTTCAACATAATTTTCCTGAAACCGGACAAAAATGAAGTCTTTTGATCTGAATATATCTGATTTGATATTTCTTCTGTGATTAAATAAGTATGGGTCTGTGAATGAGAGTTAGTGCATTAACTGAGCCTACTGAGGGTAGATAAGCATGGGCTTTGTTTCTCATATTGCATCATATTGAGTTTTGATTTGATTTATTTTCTTTTTGGTTTTTATTATTTTCTCTCCATTTGTTTAATGATCTATTTAGTTTTATTTTGTGTGCTTCTTTCTGTTATCATTTTTTATAATTTACATACTAGCAATTTTTTTCGCAATGGTATTGAATATGCCTTAAATTAGGTGGTGGAATTGGTTCCAGAGAAAGTTCCACAGTGATTGTGATCTGGAGAGTTTATCCGCGAGCTTCAATCGATGAGGTATTCAGCTTCTCTGTTTCACACATGTCATATTGTACATATTACTAGAGAAGCAAACCCCATGCATTCTTAGAAAATCTCTTTGAGCATTTGCTGTAATTCTGTCATGATTGCTTGCAACACTCAACATCACATTTTATTGCTCGATTTGCTCTCTGTTATCTGTTAAATATTTTAGCGAATATAGTTGTGTAGATGCAGTTTAGATAGTCTTATTTTTAACTATATCTTTGTATCTTTAAGTGGTATTAGATTGATTGTTCCAGCACAATTCTGCAGAGAATGGGCATTTAGTTGTATGTACACAGGCATATGTATATGCATTATATTTCGTATTTTCTTGTAAATTGAACAGAAGTCTCAGGCTGTTCGCTCGACAACTTACTGTATATTAGAACTATTTATCAATTCCATGTAACAATATAATCCAGACTTTGTTTCTTATTGTGCTTAAATCCCTAATGAACAAGCCATGTTTTGTTATTTGTTGTGACATTAAACAGGTGCTCATACTTCAATTCTCAACTCGGTCTTTTATCATGATTGTGTGCCTCTGTCGCAGATTAAAAGGGACGAGGAACCTTTTTTGGATGAGTATATCTGCCAGGAATTGCTGAGTTTCGCACTTTCGGTTTCAAATCCTTGTTAAAAATGTTGTTAACCAAGTATCGGAAATAGACCTTTTTCTGTGGCATTTGCTGCGCATGCACCTCTATTTCCTAGAATCTAAACACCGCACGTGTGTTTATGTGTGTTTCCTGTGTGTTAACATCAGGAAAGAGTTCGGTGCATGGTTACAGTATCGTCTTATTAATATGTACTAGAATTTTGCATTTCTATGACCAGGTAATTCCATAATGACATGTATGTTTGATTTGTGCATATAGATCCTTGGACATATCAAAGCCAATCACTTCAGAAGGTCAGATATAATTTTTCTAGCCAAGATGAGATAGATGACAGTAAGTCATCCATCCTACTTTTCTCTGAAGAGTTTGTTCTAATCTAGAACGTATCTCCATGGCATGATTAATGTTTTATACTTAGGTATATATTATAGTTACTCCATGGCATGATTAATGTTTTATACTTTGGCATATATTATAGTTACGCATATTTGAATTGATCAACAGTACATAAAATAAAGCATATGTGTGACTTCTAGATGCACTCTTTCTTTATGAAATTTCTAGGAATCTATACCTTTCACATTCATGTCACTGTACTAAGCAACACTGATATCCCCAACTCTCTTTTTTTTCCTGTGCGTAATATTATAATTTCATAAATATGATGATCAATTGAGAAGTTGAAATTTAGACTTATTTTATGTTTTCTATTTACTTATATATATTTAAACCTGTAGAGCAATCATCTTCACTGCATCCAGAGCATCATACCTACTTAAATCTATTATTTCTTATAGTTTATTTTAAACTTAGGTAAGAAATTTCTTACAGTAAAAAATAATATTATAGACTTTAAATAAATATATATTTACTACTCTATAGTTGAATGCAATTAATTATAATTAGTATATTATTTATTTTATTTTAAACTATTTTTTCATCTTTGAAAATAAGTGGGCAAGGATTATGTTAAGGTCATCAATCTCTTTTTATAGCAGAAATTGCAGTTAAAGGAGCGTTAACGTCATGTTCATAGACGTTTATCAAGCTTTTTCCAATATTTTTAATGAGTCACGTCCTATAGCGACTCCTGGGAAAAAAGCTTTGATGATGATGAGTGACATATATGATTGTAGTGGGCGTGAATTTAAAAACCGGATTAAACGGCCCATGCATAAAGGTCCATGTATGAGATGCTCGACCTGAGGAGTATATTTAAGTATAATGGTATATCCCTCACACTACTGCAATATGGGGTTGCCCCTACGGACACAGAAATCCGTAAGGGCAAATATTTCTTGCCTTTATCCGTAGGGCCACATCGTTGTCCCTACGGTGCCTTACGTTCTAATTTTTTGTTTGGCCCTACGGAGCCGCAAACCGTGGACCTACGGTTATGTTCGTATGGGCATCTAAATAGGTAATTAATAAAAAAAAAAAGCACAGAAAAATTATTCATCGTTCCCAAAATTTCTCTCTCACTCCCGCGCCTCTCATCGCCTGTTCCCGCGCCTAGTCGCCACCGCGCTCGCGCCTCGTTGCTAGCTTCGTTGGTCGTTCCCACACCTTCGTCGACTTCCCGCGCCTCGTCGCCACCTTCGCCGATCGTCGTCGACCACCAATTTCTACCGTCTCCTCCACCGCGCGCACGGTTTGTAAATAAATTTCAAATAATTTTTAATTTTGACGTTGTAGTCTAGGGTTCAGGCCAGGTTCGGATAGGGGTGAGGGTTTGGCATCGGCGTCGGCATCGGGTTCGGTTACGGTAGGGTTAGGGTTAAGGTTAGGGTTCGGTTGTGGGGCTCGGTTGGGGTTGGGGCTGGAGTTGGGGCTGGGGCTGGGGTTTGGTTAGGGTTGGGGTTGGGGTTGGGACTGGGCTGGGGCTGGGGCTGGGGTTCGGTTGGGGTGGGGCTAGGCTGGGGTTGGGGTGGGGCTGGGGCTGGGGTTCGGGTGGGGTGGGGCGGGGCTGGGGCTGGGGCTGGGGCGGGGCTGGGGCTGGGGCTAGGGTTCGGTTGGGGTTGAGGCTGGGCTGGGGCTGGGGCTCGGATTCGGTTGGGGTGGGGCTGGGAATATTGCTATATGGGATAAACTAAAAGGGGGTTTTGTGCAATTAACAGAAAACAAGAAAGATGTGAAAAAATAACAATATGTAATATTACAACTATCCAATCCAAATTTCTCGTTTTCCTTATCCTAATATAAATATATATTTGTTAATTATCTTGACATTTCCAGCCTCTATGATTTTAACTTGATCAACCAACTGCTCATGATATTTGTAGCCCAGCATAGAGATCGCCACATCAACTTTCTTTATTACCTCTAGCAAGCTTTTGTGATCATGCATATCACCCTACATATATTCAACATATATATCATCAGGTTTTTCTAAAATCAATGACCTTTAATTCAAAAAAAACAAACACACACACAGGGAGTGCATTAATGAAGAAAAGAGGGTCCACTTTTCGTTAGGTGTCGTCAAAAGTTTATATCCTCCATCAATTATCAAGCTACCGAGGACGAAAAGCCACCTTTGTTAGTCGAGAGTCATGGTAATAGACTTGTCATTATAGATCATAGTCAATTGTTTTTCCTATCATTTTCTTGATCCAGATACTAATCAACTTGTTAATTGGTTACTGATTTTATGACGTATTTGTCTATATTTGTTGACAGTGGCCTTTCTTTCGGATGAACATGTTTTTTTGATGCATGTTTCAGTCATGTGAATTCATATGTTGCGTATAACGCTTTATGATATCAGTATCCTACATTTGTAGTTTTAATTGTTGATTGTTATAGATGAATGCAATTGCAATAATAGTTTTTGGTAGATGACTGCCATTGCAATGTAAGATGATCAGTTCTATCAATCTTGATCTCAATGGTTTAAAATCATGTTACATATACAACACGAATGCACAACAAACGCATAATTGGAGAGTGATTCAAGATGTTTAAGTTAAAACCAATATATGATACTCGATGATAATATGAAACCTTCATATTCTCATCGATACTCATATATGAAACTAGAAGCGCCACTTAGTCCCCGTCTATCGGTTAACATACGTGCAATGTTCGTCGTGACATAGAACTATACGAAGGTTGTTAAATATCGGACGGTATAGCTCGATACTAACAACCGTCGTATAGTCTATGTGACGAGAAAATTTAATCGTATGGTAACCGATAGATTTGTCCCGTATGGACAACTTAGGAATGTATAAAGTAAACACCTTCATTCACTTGTGTTTTCATCCGTTTCGAGATATTTCGTCGGTACCTTTCCGCTGGTTCTCCGTGTAGAAAGATAGATTAGATGTTCATTTCAACGTTGTTTCACAGCTTTGAAATAATTATCTATTCTATTACAGTGTACCGGAGAACAGCGGGGAGGTGCTGCCGAAATTTACTCGAAACGGTTGAAAGCACAAGTGATGGGTGTTCGCTCTATACATTCTTAATGGGATAGAAGCCATACCCCCGACAGCCGGAACACACACATTGTTGGAGATAGTGCCCTCAGAGTCAATTATTGGATCACAGGCACGTGATTGCAATGATTGATAGAGGACCTATCCTGATAGGACAGTTTTACTCAAGATGATAGTATGCTATCTGGTTTCTCTTTATCATCGTGTACTGCTTTAGGTGACCTTATAAGTCACTATTGTACGTTGATAGAGCCCCTAGGATTCTTGCTTGACTACCAGCAGTATGAGGGCGATCATATATGTGGGAGTTGGGGTCTATAAGCACATCCTTAAAAGGTCCCTAGTCGTGGGAGTTTCGAGACAGGGCATCGATACTCCAGAGTAGACTAGTGTGTACAGTCGAGACCCCGACGAGGGGCGGTGGTCGGTCTCACAAGCCACTGGTGTCAGTTGGTTCACCTAAGATGTATACAGGTGCTCATTGGGTTATGAGTACACCGGACAGGACTCGCCGGGAACCTGCTAGTTGGTATTATACCTGACGTCAGATAGCAGTTCCCTGGTGACATGTGTACAGGTTAGTTCATCGACCTGAGATCGTCATTTGTCTCGTGTGAGTTCCCACTGTACTTAGATTACTACCCTACCACGCTCAAAGGAGACGTGCAAACAGGTTTTAGTTGGGTACAGTCCCGAGCCACATGGAGGCAGTGAGCGGATCTGCAGGGGTTCGTCTCTCCCGGTATTGGGGGTGAGGTCGCGCTGTGTCTAGAAGAGCCATTACACGAAGTCCTTGGCCAAGACAGGAGATTTATTGGTAAGTATTCCAGTAGTATCTCAGGGTGTTCTGGGCTGCACTCCGACACGACTTGTACCGCTTTTGGGGGTCTGACTTTTACCAACCCCCTAGGCCCGCCATGCGATGCTCATAGAAGACCGGACCGGACTGTACGGATATTGTCACTGACAGGCTCAATAGGGTGTCAGGATGAGTTCGCTCATCGACGTCCCTTTTGGTCAGTACCTGGTAGCCCGTTACGTATTGGCTAATACCTCTGACGTGCTAGTGGTTAAATCCACAACTAAGGTGTTGACGAGTCTTTAGAGTCCCCCACAGACCAGTTTCTCAAGTTTCGGGCGAAACGCTGTAGAAGCCATATGGAGATATGGCAGGGTTCGATCAGATCCGTACGGTATTGCACGGATCGTGATCGGACGGTTTTTACTAGCGGGCTTTGGTTTAAGCCGGATCCTAGTATTGTACAGTGTAGATTTTGTCTCTTTGCATTCATATTCAGTGGGAATACAAATGCGGGCATGTATATGCAGTCGCGGGGTTTTCCTGTAATTTATTACGGGATCATTTTTCTGAAGTTACCAGTTTGCATTCCGTTCCGGCCGGTTTTCCTTTGTTCCTTCACGGCCGGACTTTTGTGATGGAGGGGGGTATTTGCAAGTTTGCAAATAACTTATTGTGGAGGGGTTTGTTTGTAAATGGGAATTATGATAAGACTATCATCTTTTGATTCCTTTCTTTATTCATCATGATATGCATTTATGAGATAGGAAATGATGTGAGGCTTGCTTTTCTTATGGTCACCTTGAGCTTTCCTACACTCACCTCCCTTGCTAGTTTTTTCCCTCCCCATTTTCTTTAAGGGGGCCGGCCACATTTAGAAGGAGAGAGGTTTTCATTTTTGAGGGGTGATTTCTTGATCTCATTTCATTATTCCTTGCTTGAAAAATGATAGCACCATTTCCCTCCAAAGTTCATTCTTTCTTCACCTCCATCAAAGGCAACTTCATCACCCCAAAGAGACAATGGTTTCTACACTAGTCTACAGCATTTCTTGGACGCGTCGGCTAGCCAACTTCGCGCCCGAGTTGCCTCGGTCCAGAGGTGGGAGCCCGTAAAAGAACCCGGCGATGTGGTGCCCGTTTCGATGAGGAGGCGACGACCGGAGATTCCGCGAGGAGATCGGAGTGGAGACGAAGACCGAAGGACACGGATCGCTTGGTATAACTCTTTACCCGTCTTTTAGTTTGTTAGTAGCTAGGTTAATGGCCCGATCCGGGTTGATAGTGCGCGGTGGTGCCGGTTTGCATGTTTCGCAAAGTTTTTCGTTTCCGCATTCCGGCGTCGGATTGATGGCCGGGGCGCCGCCGTGCACTTACATTGGTATCAGAGCCACGCCATTAACCTAGTCTAGCTTGCTCTAACGTGTTTACAAGTTCGATCGAACGGATATTCCAAAAACCATATTTCCATGTCGTACTTTCTGTCGAATTTTTCTGTGCTCTAAAAATTATTTGGTACATTGGAAAATTACGTGCAGGGATTTTTATGAATTCTGTGAAAATTTGGTACGCTGATGTTACTGTAGCGCGGCGGTTTAGCGGCCAAAACCACGTTTTGGCCGCGGAACCGCCGCCGTTTTGTGGCCAAACCGTACCAAATTTTTACAGTGGTTTACTGACATGGAAATAGGGTTTCTGGTATATTCTTTTTGGGCCCAGATGTTTTTGAGTGCTACAGTTGTGCTTGGGGCCCACTTCGGTAAATTCTGTCGATCGGAAATTTTAAGCATGTTAGTTCACAGTATTTACATTATATCTGCGACCGTGAATGTCATTTGATCGGTAAATCCTGTCTAACTGCTATAGCCCTTTTAGACGGATTTGCGAACATGACATTCATGTTGATGTTCTGTGTTGTGCTGTGATGTTACAGATCGGTCGTGGGGGATAGCCTGGATGCAATGTTAGTACAGTTTGGTTTATTATGTACATTTGATATTGCGGTGCGAGTGTCCAACATGTGGACTGCCGTCACTGCCTGTTTGTATTATTCTTTTGGGGCACGACCGGGTCGAGGTCGATGTATCCGTTGTATGTATATTTTACTTTCTGTACTAGGATTACCCCGCGAAGGGGTGCACGGATAGCCGAGTTCTAGAGGGCAACGGGCCCGCATCTCATGGCATTGAGACGGAGAGGGCTTCACTCTAGAATTGGCAGGCTATTCGCCGCACTCGTAGGGGGTATAGGTTGATCCAGGAGGGGTGCCCAAGTTACCGGATTCCGTGAAGTGCTGGATGGTCCATTCACGTTGCTGAAGGGGGCTGCCTCGCTTCAGGTCTTGGCGGGTAACTTGCCGCGCCCGTAAGGGTCTAAGATTTTCATTGCACAGGCTATCCACACGACCAGGGGAACGTCGGGTTTCAGTAGCGGCTCTATGAAATCCGGGGATCCCAGATATCTGTATTGTTCTGTGATGCTGGTTACATTTCTGTGATGTTGCATTTTTATCATGCCTTGAGCGAAAATTATATATTATATATATACTAGTGGATGTTGTATAGGTTTTGCATCCGCGCTAGTCCAGTCCCCGCTATGTCGTTAGTTAAGTAACCTAGCGGGTGATGACGGGACCCAGTGGCGAATGCGGATGGCATATACGTACATCATTATTTTCGTTCTTTTGTGGTGTGATCAATTGATGGGACTGCGTTGATTTGGATCAATGCAAGATAAACAAAGCTATTCTGATGTTGTTGGAACATTTTTCAAAAAGCTGTTATTGCAAGGGCGTTTTCTTTTGTTTTGCACAGTGGTATTCAGTTGGAATATCTTGCTCCTCAGTCGATGAGGCAAGGGCCGAGATCCCTTCACCGGGAGTGACCCCTTGGACAGAAGTTTGCGTCAGGGCAATAACTTCACTATAGCCAATTACTTTTGCTTTGCATCGTGGTATTCAGTTGGAATATCCTGCACCTCATTCTACGGGGAAAGAGCCGAGATCCCTTCACCGGGAGTGACCTCTTTAGTAAAGGTTTTCGTCACTACATTTTTAAAAGCTATCCAGTTCCTTCAACGATATCAAGTTCATTACGTTAAAGGTTTTCGCCAGAAACTATTCGTAGCCCTCCGTCGTTTCATATGAATAGTCAATAAGTATTCAAGCTGTGTATGTTGGCCAAAGTCAAGGCACAGTGATTGGTAGCTATTGGGTATTCATATGCAGCATAGATAGATGCGTTGGTTTGGGACAGTCGTACTGCTATTTTGGCCAAAGTCAAGGGTATGTACGGGTGGGTTCAAATTAACGTGGAGAATGACGGGTAGAACTTGACATGTGACTTATGATATGTTGGCCAAAGTCAAGGTCATAAGAGCATAGGGCAAAAATCACATCGGGAGTTTCTAAAGAAACTGAAACTTCCCAGATATGCGCATACCTTCTGGAGTGTGATAACGTGATCGGATTTCGTCATGTTATCATGCGATGATAGTTGGATCCCGATTCCCACTGATGAGTTGGTTTACTCCTCGGGTGATCCCGGCTAATTCTTCTTTCAGGTTTGGGGAAGAATTTGACGTTATAGTGGGAGGTTTCCTGATTAGATAAAGTGATAACCATTCTGATCTAGGTTAGAATGCACGCTGAGTGTTTCTTTTCTCTTTCTCTCTTTGGCAGCGACCATTGACCTGACCCTAGACTATGACCCAGTGACCAAGTTAACCGAACCTTCTTTAACACTGGCTTTTGGATTGTCAGAGTTGCAAACCTCATTGCCACTCCTACTTTTACCCTTTTCTTCAGGACACCCCGTATTACTACGAACGTCCACTTCCATTGGACAAAACCATCGTATGGTTATATACGAACTCGAAGGAATTTATTCGAGGATGGTTTCCGGTTCTGGAGAAAACGAATAGGACTATTCAGTTGTCTTTTCCTTTTACCTTCTCTCAGGTTGTGAGTACTCCTTGGTTTAGGAGATAGTACACCTATTACGCAAATTGGATAGTCTTCTTCCAAACCTTAGGCTGGTGCCGAGCGGTGGGGAATGAAGAAAACCAATTAGCCTAAATGGTGTACAGAAGGTATTAAGTTAAGACAAAGAAAGGGACTAGTAAGAGGGCAAAGTAAATTGCGACTGCTATTCACGACCAAACCAAGTATTTCTTCACCAATCCTAAATCACCTTTGTATTTCTCCAGGACACTCCGTATCACTACGAAGATCCACAGTTTATTGGATACTCCATCGTATGGTTATATACGAACTCGAAGGAACTTGTTCCAGTTCGGGGATGGATTCTGGTTCAGGAGAAATAGGAATAAGGTTTATTCAGGTGTCTTTTATCTTCACCTTCTCTCGCATTGCGAGTGCTCCTAGGATTAAGACAGTACACCCATTATGCTTATTGGATAGTCTTCTTCCAAACCATAGGCTGGTACCGAACGGTAGGGAAGGAAGAAAACCATTTGGCCTAAAGGGGTATACAGAAAGTAACGACTAAAGACATATGAAGGGATTTGGAGAGATGGCAAAGAATTATACGGTTACAGTTGTGAATCTGGATAATGGAAGAGGCATTACTAGGAATACCGGGATACCCCATTGAAACATTTCAATGTTTCAGTTTCATTGTGTACTGTTAAAAGAAAACTGATTTCCTAATTAGACACTTGCTCCAGGGTATGTATTTACCAGGTATGATTCTCACATCTGTATGGTTTTACAGATGATAAGTGGAAGTAAGCTACTGGGAATTAGGTGATCATCCTCATTATATCAGGATTCGTTGTAATCGGTGATATTTAAGGAAGTCACCTGGGTTGTTTGCCGGACGGCAAATATTTGGTTTTGAATATCCGTTGTTATGCACCAATTTCAAATTGATATATCTGTACGTCTATTTTTATAGAGTGAGATATATCTTTTTGAAATTATATCTATGACATTTACCTACATCATTGGATGGTTAGGTAAGGAGTATTAAACAGCGGCGTAATTCTTCTTAACCATAAGTACAGTTTTCAACCTACGACACACAGGGAATTGAGTCACTAGACTCAGGGGACTTATACAGAGTAGTGTATATTGTCCAGTGTCCATTAGGACAGAGGGGTTGGTCCTCGTACTATATTCGGTTTACTTATGACTTCTCTAATTTTTAGACAAGTGTTTCGTAGAAACGCAAGATCTGAGTTTTGAGAAGTTATAGGTATAAGAGTAAAGTAGAGAACCAGGTATTGCAAGTATCGGGATTCTTCAAGGTGATCGAAGATGTAGATACTTGTGTATGGTATTCAGGTGATAGTAATGTTTAAGAGAACTTGCTTCTCTTTCAGGTTACTCATAATTGGAAGCACTCCTAAGTTGAGTAACACTGATCGGCTTCTTTCCATTTACTTGACATGCACTGAAGACAGCTGCATGATTTGAATCTGGTTCAATTAAATCAGTGCCTCTGTTCCTGTATTGGATATAGAACAGTTCATATCTTGACATTGTTAAGATACGGGGAGTTGTCCAGCTTATGCTTAAAACCAGACTCTGGATGACTCAAGGCACGTTTCTGTAATGGCTGTTTGTGGGTTGACCCGGGCTATGATGAGGGTTGACTTTCTACCATCTGGAAGATCAATAGTGATATTGATCTTGACTCGCCACAGTTTTATTAAAAATGGATTTTTTTTCTTCAGAAAACAGTAGTGGGAGTATGGTAGAACTGGAAGTGATTCCAGAACCGCAAACGATTACTGAAGATTTGATAAAGAACCTAAAGATTCAATCCGGTTTGATATTCCATTGGCCACTCCGCAGATGTGGTGGGTAACCTCAGGCACCCGAGAGGTACTCCGGTAGCCTCAAGGACGGTGACAGGGAGGTTCTTGTTTACCCAGACTTTCCATTGCTGTTGTTCCAGACTGTGAGACCCGGCAGGAGGATGAGTATAGCGTCGTTCTAAACTCGCTTTAGAAGTGCACGTGTATATGACTCTGCCAGAGGGTTGTCGTAGTCAGTAGGAGCAGCGGAAGCATTGGTGGATAAGTGGCTTATGTCTATTTATAGACTAAAGCAGATATAGCGGAGATAGATCATCTGTTTCTGATGTGACAGTCACAGGTTTGACTTCATCAGAATAGGGGATGGATCTGTTAAGAAGGTAGTAGGGTGTGATGTCGTGGTATTTGGATGACATACACAAAGTAGGAAGTGATATTCCTATACTACGATCGGTTATACTTTGGTTGTCACACAGTAGTTTCTCCACATAAGGCTTGGATATTATATCAGACATTCTGGTTACTGGATCTATGGTATTAGATCTAGATTTGGGTAGTTTCCCAATCTGGGTACTTAGACAGCATTCTATGAGTATTTAGAATGGACGACTCCTGGCACGGTAGTGTACCTGCAGGTGATGGAGTCACCCTCCCTAAAGGTGTCCTACAGACTAAAATAGAGAGGGATGTGTATGATTGGCAGATCACTTGCTTAGGCAATTGAGTCAATCATGAGATGTCAAGTACCACACCAGATGTTGTTCTTGCAGTAGATGCAATAAGTTGATATTGATCCAATCCTGGAGAAACATTAGGAAGCAGTTTTAGAACATAAGTGGATGTTCTAGGGATATGATAACGACAGCCTCGTTCTGGAGACGGTTATCATTCCAGGCTTCCAAGGTGACATGGACGACAGGGTGGTCGTCAGAGTTATAGTTTTCCCTCTAACGAGGGGCAGTATTTTGGACAAGTGGTCCAGGTGGATACTGAGGGAAGGATGGCGCAGGATACTGATTAAGTTCAGTTGACGATAGAGCTAGGTCCCATCAGACATCCAGACATTCTAAGACAGATATTGCTCATTTCGGGATATGGCTTTCTCCGCGATCTTGAGAGATAGAGAGACATAGAAAGAAACATCAGAGCGGATCCACTCACTGAGGCTATTCCTCGAACACAATAGTTTCGCAAACGAGCTTTGTGAGACTGACTAGTAGAGGAGTTGGGTGTTCGATATCACACGGGCTGTGAGTATGCGACATCGCAATAATTAGCCTTGAGTGCAAGTGGGAGATTGGAGATAGTGCCCTCAGAGTCAATTATTGGATCACAGACACGTGATTGCAATGATTGATAGAGGACCTATCTGGATAGGACAGTCTTACTCAAGATGATAGTATGCTATCTGGTTTCTCTTTATCATCGTGTACTGCTTTAGGTGACCTTATAAGTCACTATTGCACGTTGATAGAGCCCCTAGGATTCTTGCTTGACTACCAGCAGTATGAGGGCGATCATAAACGTGGGAGCAGGGGTCTATAAGCACATCCTTAAAAGGTCCCTAGTCGTGGGAGTTTCGAGACAGGGCATCGATACTCCAGAGTAGACTAGTGTGTACAGTCGAGACCCCGACGAGGGGCGGTGGCCGGTCTCACAAGCCACCGGTGTCAGTCGGTTCACCTAAGATGTATACAGGTGCTCATTGGGTTATGAGTACAACGGACATGACTCGCCAGGAACCTGCTAGTTGGTATTATACCTGACGTCAGATAGCAGTTCCCTGGTGACATGTGTACAGGTTAGTTCATCAACCTGAGATCGTCATTTGTCTCGTGTGAGTTCCCACTGTACTTAGATTACTACCCTACCACGCTCAAAGGAGACGTGCAAACAGGTTTTAGTTGGGTACAGTCCCGAGCCACATGGAGGCAGTGAGCGGATCTGCAGGGGTTCGTCTCTCCCGGTATTGGGGGTGAGGTCGCGCTGTGTCTAGGAGAGCCATTACACGAAGTCCTTGGCCAAGGCAGGAGATTTACTGGTAGATATTCCAGTAGTATCTCAGGGTGTTCTGGGCTGCACTCCGACACGACTTGTACCGCTTTTGGGGGTCTGACTTTTACCAACCCCCTAGGCCCGCCATGCGATGCTCATAGACGAACGGACCGGACTGTACGGATATTGTCACTGACAGGCTCAGTAGGGTGTCAGGATGAGTTCGCTCATCGACGTCCCTTTTGGTCAGTACCTGGTAGCCCGTTACGTATTGGCTAATACCTCTGACATGCTAGTGGTTAAATCCACAACCAAGGTGTTGACGAGTCTTTAGAGTCCCCCACAGACCAGTTTCTCAAGTTTCGGGTGAAATGATGTAGAGGCCATATGGAGATATGGCAGGGTTCGATCAAATACGTGCGGTATTGCACGGATCGTGATCGGACGGATTTTACTAGCGGGCTTTGGTTTAAGCCGGATCCTAGTATTGTACAGTGTAGATTTTGTCTCTTTGCATTTATATTCAGTGGGAATACAAATGTGGGCATGTATATGCAGTCGCGGGGTTTTCCTGTAATTTATTACGGGATCAGTTTTCTGAAGTTGCCGGTTTGCATTCCGTTCCGGCCGGTTTTCCTTTGTTCCTTCACGGCCGGACTTTTGTGATGGAGGGGGGTATTTGCAAGTTTGCAAATAACTTATTGTGGAGGGGTTTGTTTGTAAATGGGAATTATAATAAGACTATCATCTTTTGATTCCTTTCTTTATTCATCATGATATGCATTTATGAGATAGGAAATGATGTGAGGCTTGCTTTTCTTATGGTCACCTTGAGCTTTCCTACACTCACCTCCCTTGCTAGTTTTTTCCCTCCCCATTTTCTTTAAGGGGGCCGGCCACATTTAGAAGGAGAGAGGTTTTCATTTTTGAGGGGTGATTTCTTGATCTCATTTCATTATTCCTTGCTAGAAAAATGATAGCACCATTTCCCTCCAAAGTTCATTCTTTCTTCACCTCCATCAAAGGAAACTTCATCACCCCAAAAAGACAATGGTTTCTACACTAGTCTACAGCATTCCTTGGACGCGTCGGCTAGCCAACTTCGCGCCGGAGTTGCCTCGGTCCAGAAGTGGGAGCCCGTAAAAGAACCCGGCGATGTGGTGCCCGTTTCGATGAGGAGGCGACGACCGGAGATTCCGCGAGGAGATCGGAGTGGAGACGAAGACCGAAGGACACAGATCGCTTGGTATAACTCTCTACCCTTCTTTTAGTTTGCTAGTAGCTAGGTTAATGGCCCGATCCGGGTTGATAGTGCGCGGTGGTGCCGGTTTGCATGTTTCGCAAAGTTTTTCGTTTCCGTATTCCAGCGTCGGATTGACGGCCGGGGTGCCGCCGTGCACTTACACACATACAAAAAGAATACACAACAATCGCATAATTAGAGAGTGATTCGAGATGTTCAAGTTAAAACCAATATATGATACTCGATGATAATATGAAACCTTCATATTCTCATCGATACTCATATATGAAACTAAAAGCGCCACTTAGTCCCTGTCTATCGGTTAACATACGTGCGATGTTCGTCGTGACATAGAACTATACGAAAGTTGTTAAATATCAGACGATATATCTCGATACTAACAACAGTCGTATAGTCTATGCGACGAGAAAATTCAATCGTATGGTAACCGATAGATTTGTCCCTTGTGGACAAGTTAAGAATGTATAAAGCAAACACCTTCATTCACTTGTGTTTTCATCCGTTTCGAGATATTTCGTCGGTACCTTTCCGCTGGTTCTCCGTGTACAAAGATAGATTAGATGTTCATTTCAACGTTGTTTCACAGCTTTGAAATGATTATCTATTCTATTACAGTGTACTCGGAGAACAGCGGGGAGGTGCTGCCGAAATTTATTCGAAACGGTTGAAAGCACAAGTGATGGGTGCCCGCTCTATACATTCTTAATGGGATAGAAGCGTTACCCTCGACAGCCGAAACACACACATACAACAAGAATACACAACAAACGCATAATTAGAGAGTGATTCGAGATGTTCAAGTTAAAACCAATATATGATACTCGATGATAATATGAAACCTTCATATTCTCATCGATACTCATATATGAAACTAAAAGCGCCACTTAGTCCCCGTCTATCAGTTAACATACGTGCGGTGTTCGTCGTGACATAGAACTATTCGAATGTTGTTAAATATCGAACGATATAGCTCGATACTAACAACCGTCGTCTATGCGACGAGAAAATTCAATCATATGGTAACCGATAGATTTGTCCTGTGTGGACAAGTTGGGAATGTATAAATCAAACACCTTCATTCACTTGTGTTTTCATCCGTTTCGAGATATTTCGTCGGTACCTTTCCGCTGGTTCTCCGTGTAGAAAGATAGATTAGATGTTCATTTCAACGTTGTTTCACAGCTTTGAAATGATTATCTATTCTATTACAGTGTACTCGGAGAACAGTGGGGAGGTGCTGCCGAAATTTACTCGAAACGGTTGAAAGCACAAGTGATGGGTGTTCGCTCTATACATTCTTAATGGGATAGAAGCCTTACCCCCGACAGCCGGAACACACATATACAACAAGAATACACAACAATCTCATAATTAGAGAGTGATTCGAGATGTTCAAGTTAAAACCAATATATGATACTCGATGATAATATAAAACCTTCATATTCTCATCGATACTCATATATGAAACTAAAAGCGCCACTTAGTCCCCGTCTATCGGTTAACATACGTGCGACATAGAACTATACGAAGGTTGTTAAATATCGGACGATATAGCTCGATACTAACAACCGTCGTATAGTCTATGCGACGAGAAAATTCAATCGTATGGTAACCGATAGATTGTCCCGTGTGGACAAGTTAAGAATGTATAAAGCAAACACCTTCATTCACTTGTATTTTCATCCGTTTCGAGATATTTCGTCGGTACCTTTCCGCTGGTTCTCCGTGTACAAAGATAGATTAGATGTTCATTTCAACGTTGTTTCACAGCTTTGAAATGATTATCTATTCTATTACAGTGTACTCGGAGAACAGCGGGGAGGTACTGCCGAAATTTACTCGAAACGGTTGAAAGCACAAGTGATGGGTGTTCACTCTATTCATTCTTAATGGGATAGAATCCTTACCCCCGACAGCCGAAACACACACATACAACAAGAATACACAACAAACACATAATTAGAAAGTGATTCGAGATGTTCAAGTTAAAACCAATATATGATACTCGATGATAATATGAAAGCTTCATATTCTCATCGATACTCATATATGAAACTAAAAGCGCCACTTAGTCCCCGTCTATCGGTTAACATACGTTCGATAATTTATTCTTTTCAACGACAAACACACACACAAAGCATATACACGGATTTTCTCCTTTGTCAGTAACTATCTCGTTCTTATATTTCTCAATATAGTCACCATAACCTACAATTTATATGTTATACAGTCTAACATGGCCCATGAGTACGTCAGAGTTAAGGACTGAATGTATGTGGATTGGCAACAACGTATGGAACCTAAGTTTGTCGCAGGAGTTCCTGATTTCATTGAATTTGCACGCGCACATAATAAGATCATAATAGAGAAGATTCTCTATCCGTGCGATAGATGTGGCAATAAGTACTGGCAGAAGGTAGAATTGGCAGAGCTTCATATTGTAAAATATGGGTTTACTAGACTTTATACAACTTGGAAATATCACGAGGAAGGAGAAGAATGTAGTACCGCGGCACATGAAGAAGGAGAACACGATAATGCAGCAGGAGAAGAAGAAGAATTCGGTAATGCGACAGAAGGAGAAGACAGTAATTTATTTCCATCAGAAGAAATGGAGGATATGGTAGAGGCTGCCCTAGGTGAATCTATTCGTACCGAAGATGACATTCCTTCCGGTCAAGGACCGCGTGCGGATAAATATGAAAATTTCATGAATGATGCTAGAAAACCAATTTATGAGAATCCGAAGTATTCCACCCTCTCATGGTTCGTCCAACTTTTTCAGATTAAGTGCCTAAATGGATAGAGCAGCAAGTTATTCACAATGCTTCTTTCGTTCTTGAAAGATTCTATACCCCCGGGAAATAACGTGTCCGACAGCTGGTTCAGAGCCCAGAAGATGATGTCTGATTTGGGTCTAAAGTGCGAGAAGATTCAAGTATGTCCTAAAAATTGCGTGTTGTACCGCAAAGAGAATTCAGATTTGAAAAAGTGTCCAACATGCGGAGATGCCAGGTATAAGCCGAAAGATTCTGATAAGAAACCTGATATACCTGTCAAGATAGCACGATACTTTCCCATAACACAGAGGCTACAGAGGCTATTCAGGTGCAAGAAAACAGCCGAGGCAATGATTTAGCATCACCGTGCTCCTCCAAGTGAAGATGGAAAAATGAGCCATCTAAGAGATTCACCGGCATGGAAGGATTTCGATAGAAGGCACGCAATCTTCAGTAGCGATCCTCGCAATGTCCGGCTCGGACTGGCTACTGATGGCTTCTGCCCATTCAACTATATGGCTGGAAGTCACAGCACATGGCCCGTTGTAATGATAATTTATAATCTGTCGCCTTGGTTGGATATGGACCAATCATACTTTATGATGTCTCTTCTTATCGACGGACCAAACTCACCGGGGAACAATATCGACGTCTGTCTCCGACCTTTGATCAAGGAGTTGAAATCTTTGTTCATTGATGGTGTAGAGACATATGATGCAAACACAAATACAACCTTCATACTGCGTGCGGCTTTAATGTGGACAATTAATGACTTTTCTGCGTATGGAATGCTATCAGGTTGGTCCGTACATGGTCACAAAGCATGTCCTCATTGCCATGAACACACAACATCGAAATTCTTGAATTTTAGCAGGAAGGTTTGTTATTGTGGCCATCGACGTTTCCTGCCTCCAGACCACCCCTATAGGTTAGACACGGTTCACTTTGATGGTCATCAGGAGCTTCTTGGACCTCCATCCCCATTGTCCGGAGAGGACGTGACTCTAAATGGGATTGTTCCCCTCCGAAAGACGGCGGAGACGTGATGACGTCTGGCCTGAGATTCGGGGCAGATACTATATGGTTTTATCCGTCTACCTCTCCGAAGATGCCAAGTTGATTTATGGCACCATGTATCGGAAGTTTAGACGGATGTGGCCGATGTAGCAGACTTCGTCAGATTCCCCCTCGCTAGAGGGGTTTTTGATTGTGGGGACGCTCTTCCCTGCAGGCGCAAGCCCCTGCAGTTAATTACGCTACCGCATCGCGGTAACAACTTTCTCCTTCTCCAGAATTTCACTTCGTGTCGTGTGTGTTTGTTTTGTTTGTGGTTGCCCGTGGATTGTATACGGAGACTAAGTAATGCCGTCGCCCGTAGGACGTGGATTAGTCCAAATCCGTATTTACTTAGATTTGGGTTTAGTGTTTTTAGTTTAAGGATGCATTAGTCGCGTTGCGGCTAAGATCAACTTAAACGTTCGTTAAGGATACGATAGTCCTGTTTGAGACTAAGATCAACTTAATGTGGTGATCCATTTAATATATGGCCGTCGGGACTCATCACCTCTCTGACGTCGTTGAAGGATTACAACGATAGGTGTCAGAGGAGATCAGAGATGTACCCTTGAACCAAAGTTGATTTGGAGTTTTATAGTCCATTTGAATGCATAAGGATACGTTAGCCGTGTTTAGGGCTAAGATCAACTTAAACGGGATCGTTTAGATCCGGCAAAAGAGCGTTTGGAGGCTCTATCGTTCCAGTTTAGGGACGTAGTAGTCCATAAGTAGTTTAAGGCCATTGCGGTCCATATTCCAGTTTAGGGACATGGGGGTCCGTATTCCAGTTTAGGGACGTGGTGGTCCGTATTCCAGTTTAGGGACGTGGTGGTCCATCATTAGTTTAAGGACATTTCGGTCCATCGCCAGTTTAGGGACGTGGTGGTCCAATATTAGTTTAAGGACGTCTCGGTCCAATATTAGTTTAAGGACGTCTCGGTCCAACATTAGTTGAAGGACGTTCCGGTCCAATATTAGTTTAAGGACGTTTCGGTCCACGAGTTTAAGGACCCCGCAGTCCAATATTCATGTGTGGTCGTTGGGACCCGTCGCCTCTCTGACGTCGTTGAAGGATTACAACGAGAGGTGTCAGAGGAGCTCGGAGATGTACCCTCGAACCGGATATAAATTGATTTAAGGGAGCAATCTCGCTCAGTCAATTTAATTTGAGAACTTACGGCCATGATTGGGATAAGTCCAGTTGAAAAGTATTCAACGCTTTTTATTTGTTTTTGGTCTGTTAGACCTGTGTTAGGGTTTGGCCCATTTTTAAATAATGCATTGCATTATTTTCTATTTTTTGTTTGGGCTCTGCCCATAAAAAATGCAGAGCATCAATTTATTTTGGGCTCTGCAAGGCATCTGCATAGCATTTTATTATTTTGTTTGGACTTTACCCATTTATAAATGATGCAGAGCATCAATTTAATTAGGCATGTTTGGTCTTTAAATTGGGCCTGGCCCTTCAGGAAACGCATTGCATTTTCAGGCGCTTTGCGCCAATCAGAGAGCGCAAGCGCTTGCAATGACAACACGTGTCATGCAAGCGCAGTGCGCTGCGCCAGTGCGCTGCGCTTGCGCTTGTTTCCTGATTTAAAATTAGGAAAGCTTATGGAAAAAGCTTGAGAAGAGGGTCACGTGCTTACACGTGACCAGCAGTCACGTGTTGGCACGTGACACCCAAAAGTACCGGCAAAGCAAGTTCAGCTTCCTAATTACATCAAAGAAAAAGGGCTTAAGAAAGGGTCACGTGCCCCCACGTGACCAGGGTCACGTGTTGGCACGTGACATTTTAAAGCGGATTCAAAGGCATATCGGTTCCCTGATCAAGTCAAGGAAAAAGAGTTCAGACAAGGGTCACGTGCTCACACGTGACCAGGGGTCACGTGGCAGCACGTGACGGTTAAGCGACAACCAGAAGACAGCGCAAAAAGAAAGAAGAAGGCTCATTCCAAAAGGGGTCACGTGCCCACACGTGACCATGGGTCACGTGGTCACACGTGACCGGCTTTCAAAGCCCATTTTGTCAACAGAATTAAATTCTGAAAGAGATTCAAATCTTTCCAAAGGAAAGGGACTATCTAGAAACAATTAAATTAAAGGTTCAGAGGTGATTAAATATTTATGGGAAAATCTAGGGTTTGGAAAGATTTCCCCTTTAAATTTAACCGAAATAACAAAGGAGAATCCCGGGACTTGAAATCCAATGATGAATAAAATTCACCAAATAATCCAAAGGTCCAAAACGAATGATGGATGCAAATCAAATCTCTCAATGAAGATTCGTCAAAAAACTGATTGATTCGGCTGCTTCTCCTATAAATAGGAGAGATACAGAGAAGGGAGATATACAAAAAAGAGATAGATATAGATACAGAGACAAGGAGAGAAAAAGAAAAGGAAGAGAGCTTTGATACTTTGAGAAACTTGGATCTTCTGCAAAAACCCTAGGTAAGAAAAGGAAAAGCTCCTTGAAAGAAAAAGAGAATTTAATTCTCAACAGAGTTTAACTCTGATATATAAAACAGAAGAACATATTTCTTCTCTCTTTGATAGAGGATCTGCAAAGTGCACATCTCCCCTTGAGGTTGAGAATTTAATTCTCAATGGGTCGAGATCCTGCCATGCAGATCCAAAACATAGAGAGGGAATGCAAGCACGAGAATTTAATTCTCACAGAACTATAGGAATTTAATTCCTTTAAAATAATATTAGGGCTTGACCCTGTATCATGGGAATTTAATTCCTTCAGAACAGAAAGAAACAAGGTTTAACCCTAATTAAGAACCTAGTTCTGTTGAAACAGCGGGAATTTAATTCCCTTAATCATAATTTAACAGAAAGTTTTTATTAGGGTTTAACCCTATTCAGTTCTTCACATATATGAGGAATTTAATTCCTACAGAAAATTCAGAGTTCAACTCTATTCCAGAATATAAGTCTTCAAAAGGAAGTAGGAATTTAATCCCTCTGAAGTTTGAAGCTCGAGGAATTTAATTCCTGAGAAAAGGTTAACAGATCCTCTAAATAACATATATAGAGGCAGGGTCACGTGTCACCACGTGACCCCCCCAGAAGATCTATAGAAAACCCCTTTGAGGCAGCACCCCACGTGACCCACGTGACCCTTGACAGAAGCTTTTATACATAGGCATTTGAATGCCCATCACGTGATGGCACGTGATGCTCTGAAAGATGCGATAATCTCAGCAGAATAAATGAAGGGAGGGCGCTCTCACGTGTTGCCACGTGACCCCTCCTGCCTTAGTGTTTAACACTAAATTGAAACTCTCGAACCCAGTGTTAAAACACTGTTGGGCCTTAGTGTTCAACACTAATCAAAAAGCTTTATTTGCAGTGTTCAACACTGATCTGTTTTAGTGTTTAACGCTAATTTGAAAAGCCTTGTTGCTGGTGTTTAACACCAATTATCTTTTAGTGTTAAACACTAACTTGTCAACCTCATTCCCAGTGTTCAACACTGATTGCTCTGTAGTGTTTAACACTAGGCTTTGGCCCAATTGGCTAAATGGATGGAGGCAAAGCCTCTCCTGATTGGACTTAGCCCAAGATGGCCATAAGTCCTCAATTTGTGATTAACTGGGCCAATGGGCTCATAACATAATTAATCGGTCTTGATCCCAAATTGGGTCAAAGACTATTTAAGCCATTCCGGTTCTAGGGTACATCTCTTCACTCCTTTGATATTTGGCATTGTAATCCCTCAATGTCTTCAAAGAGGTGACGGGTCCTAACGACCACACATTGATATGGACTGTGGGGTCCTTAAACCCGTGTCTAATGCAAAATTCCTGGCCATGTGGAACGCGGATAATGTCACTCTTCGACCCCGTGGAAAACGTCCAGAGCGGAGCCTGGTCCTCGCAGAGCACGGCAGTGAACCCGTGTGAAGCATCCAGAGCACATACCGGACTGTGGGGTCCTTAAACCCATGGACTACGACGTCCTTAACCTTGACCGAGATGTCTTAAAACTAACAACGGACTGTGGGGTCCTTAAACCCATGGACTACGACGTCCTTAACCTTGACCGAGATATCTTAAAACTAACAATGGACCGCAACGTCCTTAAACTACCCATGGACCGCAATGTCCTTAAACTAGAACAATAGAGCCCCGTATGCTCTTTTGTCGGATCTAAACGGTCCCGTTTAAGTTGATCTTAGCCTCAAAGATGGCTAACGTATCCTTAAACCTTCAAACAGACTGGACTATGAATCCCCCAATTAACTCTGGCTCGAGGGTACATCTCTGAACTCCTCTGACATCCGTCGTTGTAATCCTTCAACGTCGTCAGAGAGGTGACGGGTCCCGACGGCCATACATTTAATGGACCACTATGTCCCTAAACTGGAACAATAGAGCCCAAACGCTCCTTTGTCGGATCTAAACGATCTCGTTAAGTTGATCTTAGTCTCAAATTGGACTAACGAATCCTTAACAAACGTTTGAGTTGATCTTAGCTTCAAATATGGCTAACGTATCCTCAAACCAAAACCCCAAACCCAAATCTAAGAAAATACGGATTTGGACTAATCCACGTCCTACGGGCGACGACATAAATCAGTCTCCGTATAAAATCCACGGGCAACCACAAACAAAACAAACACCCACGACACGAAGTGACCAGCTGGAGAAGGAGAAAGTTGTTACCGCAATGCGGTAGCGTAATTAACTGCAGGGGCTTGCGCCTGCAGGGAAGAGCGTCCCCACAATCAAAAACCCCTCAAGCGAGGGGGAATCTGACGAAGTCTGCTACATCGGACGCATCCGTTTAAACCTTCGATACATGGTGCCATAAATCAACTTGGCATCTTCGGAGAGGTGGACGGATAGCACCAATTAGCATCTGCCCCGAACCTCAGGCGAGACGCCCACGTCTCGGCCGCCGTTCGGAGGGGAACAGATTCTGGCACGCCCGGTGGGACCTTTTCCTCTTTCCACTCCACACTTCGTGCGTCGTGACTCGCGAACCAATCGCGGTTCGCTATTGGTTGCCCTTGGGTTTCAAGATACTAAGAATTGGCGTCTCGCTTATTGCAGAAAGCAAAGGATCGATGGCTTCTACTTCTGCGAAATTCTCCAACTGCTCAGACTGCAATTGCAACCAACGCTCGGTCTCGCCAGGAGGTATAGCCTACGGACCCCAAGCTGCTTCGCTATTCACAATGCCCGTGGAACAGGTCAATCGCGCCACCACAGGATTGTTCTTTGGGACCATGCTCCCGCCGACAAGCTTCACCGCTCCAGTGCTGACAACGGAAGCTCTTAAGAAGTCGGTCTTTGATCGTCTTACCCCTGCCACGGCTCCTCTCAACGAGTCACCCAACGTCAACGCCTCGGTCTTCTCTAGATTGGGCCAGAAATCCTGCGAACTCATCATGGGGCCTACAATCTTAGAGAAGGCTGCTTCTAAGGAAGTGGCCGCTCCTGCCCCCGAAATCGTCAAGGCGGCTCCCCCGGCCAAAAGGTCGGTCTTTACAAGATTAACGGCTCCAGCTCCCGCTCCTGCCGCCCAAAGGACATCGGTCTTTGACAGGCTAATACCTACAGCGACCCCCCACCCAGACAGGGGGCAAGACGAAACCATTCTTACCGCTGAGCCTACGCCGTCCGCTCGACACGCTCGACGTCGCCATTGGCGCCGAATAAGGAAGGCTGGGGCAACTCCCCCTCCGGGTTGACTCCATCGGCCCCGGTGGCAAAAGTTAATGCTGCTATTCCAACTGGAAACAGCTTCGAAATGCTAAATAAGGTGCGAAGGAATTCTGCTACTGCAGTGTTGAAGAGGTCTCCTCCCCCATTAAAAAAGGTTGTGGAAATAAAACCCGAACAGCCCCGATCTCCTCAACGGCTGTCTTCCAAAATCTATAAAGTTTGGCGGCAGGCCCGAGACTCGATCATCGATCCAAACTTCTCCCGCCAGCACAAGAAGCCGAAAATCCAACCGGAAGCTGGTCACCAAGCTAAACCCCAAAAGGCTGTTAATCAACTGGCTCATAAAAGGAGGAGGCCAGAGAAGACCCCCCAGTGTGCAACGACGGCTAAAAGCACTGAGCCCAGACGCCCTAAGTCTGGGGGCATGGTGGTGCACACTGTTTACATTGCCTCTGGAAAAGAGGAAAGCCGCACTTCTACGGGCCACCGACCGCTAACCCGATCCGTGACGAAAGCCCAGGAGCAGCAACAAAAGCTTCAGGAAATGATGAATGCTATGGCCGCGCTTACCGGGCCAAAAGAAAACCCAGAAACGTCCTCAGACGCACGCCGAGAGGAAGAAACCGACGCTGAATTCCTTCGCCGGACACTGGAGAAAAAGGACAAAGAGGCTGCTAAACAAGCGGCCAACATACAACGTATGGGCCTTCTCTTCCAAGATATGATAGGAATGATGATCCAGCAGGACTTACCCGCCGAGGATCCCCCAATAGTTCTTGAAGACGACCGAGGAGAAACGTCAAATCCACCACCAGCCCTCTCAACGGCCAAGGAGGAGGCAATCTCTAAGGCTGACTTGGTTGACTACATAGCCCAGCAAATCCGGGTTCATCACGCGACTGAGGCAGCTGGTCAAGTCGTGAAAACGGGGCGGCCGTATCCGAGCTGGTACGACCAAATCAAATACCCGCCAGGCTATACGATACCAAAATTCCACGTGTACAAGGGGACCGGCAACCCCCATCAACATGTCGCCCAGTTCCGGGCCCTCTGCGGTAACACCGGCGGTGATGATAAACTGTTGCTCCGCCAGTTCGTGGGCAGCTTATCAGAAACTGCGCTCAAATGGTATTCAGAACTCCCGAACGATTCTATCAAAACGTTCGCTGAAATGGAGTTGTTGTTCACTCAGCGATTCGCAAGTGCCAGCGAACGCACTCCAATAACTGCACTGATTAACGCCAGGGTAAAACCAGGCGAAACCTGGGTCCAGTATGCTATACGCTGGCGGAATTTGTGGTCGAGATGCGAGCAACGCATTGAGGAAGCACCCGCAGTGGGAATGTTCGTGAGAACTCTAGACCCTCACGCAACTATCTCCCAGTTTATGATGTTCTTTAAGCCAACCACATTCCAGGCTTTAATCGACAAGTTGGCTCAGATGGACCAGATGGGTCATAGACCACCTCCCCCGAAGTCGGAACCTCGGAACGACAAGGGTAAAGGAAGGGCAACCTTTGTTGTGAATGCCCAACAACAACCTAACGCCCCGAAACCGGCATATCAACTGGAGGAAAGACGTCGGTATTATAATGAGAAGATGAAGCGTCCCTACTCGTTCCCACGAGATAAGACGAAACGGTTGTTCGAGCTGGTAATACGCAACAGACTTATAAGCCTACCAAATCCAAGGCGACCGCCGCAACCCACCGAGGTGAATAACCCTAACTATTGCCCTTACCATCAAACGGTAGGCCATCCGATTGAAGATTGCTTCGTCTTCAAAGGATGGATTGAAGACCAGTACCTCCAGGGGAAGTTTGTACTGTCCGAAAAGTGGAAGGTGAACCCACCACAGCCGCATGCTCCTAGGAAAGCGGATACACCGGGGGCAACATGTTCTTTTATTGAAAAAGCTCCATGGGAGGTCGTGCTATCAACTAAAACCAAAAGAATGCTGAGAGACCTTCATGCGTGCCCTGCGATCGAATGGAAGGACCCTCTTGAGCCTCAAATTATCGAAGGGATGCTAAGGCGCCGCCCAACTACAAAGACTCGCGATAAGAGCCCAAATACTCACGCCCAATCGTCAAAATCTTCGAAGAAAAAGAAGAAGAAATCCAAGAAGTCCGTGAAGCTTGGAAACGAGCACACGAACTTGCAGAAGCAAATCGACGCGCTGGAAGAGTACAATCAAAAGGCGCGAACTCCCATCACACTGCAAGAGTTCCTCAACCACATTTTTCAAGAGGAAGATGATGAAGAGAGCTCGTCGGATGAATCCGAAGGATATGTGGCGAGTTGTAACGTAATCTCCCACTCGTTTACCGATGATGGGAAAACTCTTGGCACTAAGAAGCCGGAGGCAGAGCCTGTACCAGAGCATGCATGGCCAACAGACAAAATGATCGACACTTTTCTAGACGAGATTCGTCTAAAATGTAAAGCGGACCAGGAGCGTGAGATGACCACGTCGGAAGGAGCCAAATGCGGGCAACTGAACGAAAGAGTTGAACTACCCCTGCCAGAGCGAAAGGCATCCGAAGTAGACAAGAAGATATTCAAGACGAGGAAAAGGTTTGCCAAAGCCATGTCAATGGGAATGAAGCTACCACCCTCGGAAGGAAACACACACGATGGGGTGGAGAGGCACCCTGACTATTGCGCATATCACCGGAAAATCTCACACCCCACGGAGGAGTGCGACGCCTTTAAGATATGGTGGCAAGGATATGTCGCTCGTCGGCAACATGTTAAGCGCATGAAACGCAAGAGCCGTCGAGAGCGAAGAAGTACTATCGATGGGCACGACAGAGCTACTGGCAACTGTTACATGGTAAACGCCAGGGGGTCACAAGTTCTCACCTTTGGGAGCGACTCTGATGAAGAAATCGCTCTGGGCCCTCTCTTCAAAGAATCCGTGTTGGGGAAAGAGGAGGAATCGGAGATCTGCGAGAACATTCAGCTGCGCAATCGCACACTCCTAGAAAAGAATCTCGGGCCCGGGAATAGAAAGGATAAGGGAAAGGAAAAGGTCACTGAAGATATCACTTTAGATGACCAAGTCATGAGAGAGCTGGCTGCCAAAGACCCTCCTAGGAAGGGTAAGGTGGACTATAACATCCTCGCGCACCTAAGGAAGCTACCTTCTCAGCTTAGCATTCTCGATGCCCTCCTATTATCAAAAGAAGCGCGAGACTCACTAATTAAGGCGTTATAAGAACCTGAGCAATTCCAAGCCTTCCTCGCCGCTGAAAAGATGAAGGATGAACTGGAGGAAGTGCATACGGCCGACATCACTTTCGGTGATGAAGACCCCCTTCTCGGAACGTGCGATCACAACCGTCCCCTATATGTCTCCGGATACTGCCATGATATCAAGATAGGAAAGATTCTGGTGGATAATGGATCCTCCGTTAATCTCCTTAATGTTCGGGTGTTGAAGGAAATCTGCATGAGCGTGCAACACCTCGCTCGTGACAAAATTACTATCTCCGGTTTCGATTCACAATCGTCATGGACTCTCGGGTCTGTGGTACTAACGTTACGCTTCGGACTTCTCGTCACAGACATCAAATTCCATGTCATTGACGCCAAGACCTGCTACAACGCCTTGCTCGGTCGTCCTTGGTTACACGAATACAACATCATCCCTTCTACACAACATCAGTGTATGAAGTACTTTAAGGATGGCTTCGAGTATACCGTAACAGGTGAGTTAAACCCATTTTCCGTGAACGAAGTCCGCAAATACGAAGATGCGAAGTACTTTTTGCCAGATTTCGAGGATACAGAAAGATGTCACAATCCGGAGAACAAAACTGCCGCCACCATCCCTGTTTTCGGGAGCGATACCGAAGAAGAGGAAGAGATAGCTTATGCAGGGCCATCTCAACGCAACAACCTGGGGACGCCCGCCCCCATGTTGGTCTTCGGAAGTGATTCAGAAGATGAAGTTAATGCCGTGTCCTCCAATCGGCTGTCAATACAAACACCCCATGGCGATGACCATAGTTTGCAAATCACCATGGTACCGCGAGAACACTACAAGGATCTCGACACGCTTCAGGCTCATAATGTGCAGGACCTGCAAACATTTTACGTCCCTCCCAGGCAAAAGGGTGAGAAGGTGATCCTATTCTACCGATCCTCAGAGTCGAAAATAAAGAAAGAGATCTGGCATGGCGCGGATGCTACACTTGACAGGCTCCAACCCATCCGTCTGCCCAGATACTATACGAATGGATTAAAGAAGCTATTGAAGCGCCAAGGAGTACCCTTAGAACAGACCGTTCGGCAGGCTCGGTTCTACAACAGGATTTGGGATGTCCCCGGGACTCAACGCAAATTGCCCAACGGGAAGATGGAAGCACTCGGGCTTGGATACGCAAGAGCCGGAAAGCGGGAACGGGCTCACAGCAGCTACGCTATATATACCTTTGATGAAGAGGAGGACGCCCTGTCAGGAGATGCCAACCCCCCATCAAAACTAGACCCCGCGATTAAAGCGCCGAGTCCGTCGTTTGAGGAACGAATAGGTAAGCCTATCAGGAAAGTGGGTCAGAAGGCTCGGGAAGACCACAACCGCGAAACGGCCATCTACGAGAAGGCCAGGACGCAACGTCTATTTCAACGTGCTGCAAAAGACAAAGACGCTTATCCTCGTCAATCCGCTGTACGAAAGGCCCGACGCAGAGACGGAAATAAATCAAGAAGCGGCTCGGGTTTGTCCCTCATGAAGAAGATGAGTCGAGCGTACTCCTTCCCCCGAGACAAGACGGAGAGGTTACTCAACCTCGCTATAAAACGTCAAATGATCACGCTTCCAGAGTCTAGACATCCTGAGCAAGCTAACAAGGCTTCTCATCTGAGCTATTGCTCTTATCACCGAGCCATAGGACACCCTACCGAAGACTGCTTCACCTTCAAGAACTGGGTCGAGGACCAGTACCAACAGGGCAGATTCGCTTTATCCGACGGCTGGAAGGTAACGCCGCCACAAAAGCATGAGCCCAAGGCCGCAAGAGCAGAACCGGGTCCACCTCAGTCCGGGGAGCGGGTTCGCACCTGTTATACGATTACGATATTAGGAGAAGAGCTCGAGAACGTAGATGACCTTCCCCGGTGCTTTGAGAACAGCGATGATGAAGTGGTCTCAGAATTTCCGCCCGCTCTGAAAGAACTGGAAGATGGTATACATACTACTGCAGATAACCTCAAGAAGATTGAGTTGGGATCGGCAGACGACCCGCGACCGACATTTATCAGCGAGCTGTTATCCGAAGAGAGGGTGGCTGCGTTAAAGAACGTGCTTCTACGGCATAAAGACTGCTTCGTGTGGAACTACTCCGAGATGCCAGGATTAGATCCGGAGATTGCTGTGCATAGATTAGCAATATCCCCAGATATCAAGCTGGTCAAGCAGGCGCCAAGAAGGATGCGACTCGAGCTTGAGATGAGCATCAACGCCGAAGTCAAGAAGCTGATCGATTCTGGATTTATCCAAGAAGTCCAATATCCCGACTGGATCGCCAATATCGTCCCGGTAATGAAGAAGAATGGGACGGTACGCATATGCGTGGATTTCAGGGATCTCAATAAAGCCTGTCCAAAGGATGATTTCCCAGTACCAGTAACCGAGCTAATGATAGATAACACGTCCACTCACGAGGTTTTCTCCTTTATGGATGGTTCGTCAGGATACAATCAGATAAAGATGCATCCCGAAGACCAGAAGCACACCGCTTTCCGCACCCCTTTGGGTATATTTTGCTACAGGGTTATGCCCTTTGGTCTAAAGAACGCTGGCGCTACCTATCAAAGGGCCATGACAAAGATCTTTGATGACCTCATACACGACGTCGTCGAGTGTTATATCGATGACCTTGTAGTAAAGAGCATGTCATACGAAGATCATTTAAAGCATCTGGAGACTGTATTTCAACGCCTTCGGCAATATAATTTGAAAATGAATCCCCTCAAATGCGCGTTTGGAGTCTCCTCGGGCAAATTTCTGGGATTCATCGTTCGACACCGAGGTATTGAAATAGATCCGTCAAAGATTAAGGCGATCATGGAAATGCCTCCGCCAAGAACCCTAAAGCAGTTGCGGTCTCTCCAAGGGAAGCTCGCATACATCCGGCGGTTTATCGCTAATCTTTCGGGCAAATGCCGTCCTTACAGCCACCTGACGAAAAAGGGAACTCCATTCGCTTGGGATCACAAATGTCAAGGTGCGCTAGACGAGATCAAGCAGTACCTGCAGAACCCTCCGGTGTTGGCTGCGCCGGTCAAGGGAAAACCCCTCATTATTTATACGACCGCCCTCGAAGGTTCCTTGGGCGCATTGTGGGCACAAGAGAACGATCAGGGGAAAGAGAGAGCACTCTACTACTTAAGTCGAGTTCTGCGGGGGCAGAAAGCAACTATTCCCCCATTGAAAAGCACTGCCTGGCGTTGATCTTCGCAATAACAAAGCTTAGACATTACGCATTAGCACATGAAGTCCGTCTTATCTCGAAGGTGGACCCTCTCAAATATCTGATGTCGAAAGCCATATTGACGGGACGACTCGCTAAATGGGCCCTGCTCTTGATGAAGTTCTCGATAACGTATCAACCTCTCAAGGCAGTGAAAGGTCAGGCCATTGCCGACTTCCTCGCTGAGCACCCGATACCGGCCGATTCTCCTCTGAACTGTGATTTGCCGGACGAGCATGCATTTGACGCGATTAGCGGCGGGAGCACCCGATGGGAACTCTATTTCGATGGAGCGTCCTCCATAAAGAAACAGAAACAAGGTATCCCAATGATCAAATCAGGGATAGGCCTCATCTTTGCGACTCCACAAGGAGGGATAATGCGCTTCGCCTTCTCCTTAACAGAGCCGAGGACAAACAATGAAGCTGAATACGAAGCTCTGATAGCAGGCCTCGAGATCGCCATCGACATGGGAATTGAAGACCTCCTTATATACGGGGATTCTCAGCTGGTCGTTAGTCAAGTAAATGGTGACTACCAAACGTGCAAACCGGAGTTGGTGAAGTACGGCGAAAAGGTGCAACAACTATTGACCCAAATTCCCTCCTATACTTTGGAGAACATACCGCGCGCGGAAAACAGCAAAGCAGACGCGTTGGCTAAACTTGCTAAAGAACTGGCTAACGAGAACCTCGATGACGTCAGAATCGTGGTACAAAACCGTCGAGTGCTCGCCTCGGCAGAAATATCTCCGGAATCATGCGAAGAAAAGGGAACGACTGAGCAGACGACCCTACAAATAAAAGACCATGAGAAGGCCGAAGACTGGAGGGAAGTCTTCATAGACTACTTTAAGTCCCACCGAATGCCCAAAGAAGCGTCCTCAAGACATCAGCTCATGAAACGAGCTTTATCCTTCGCTTTCGTCAACGATATTCTATACAAAAGATCGTTTGATTCTCTATGGCTGAGATGCTTAGGACCTGACGAAGCAGAAAGAGTCATTCAGGAAGTGCATGACGGACTTTGCGGTTCTCACCAAGCAGGCCCAAAGATGAAGCTAAAAATTAAACGGATGGGTTACTACTGGCCCATGATGATCCAGGACTGTCTTGAGTATGCGAAGCAATGCCACTCATGCCAAGTTCATGGAGACTTCATCTACCAACATCCGAATCCACTGCACCCAACGGTAGCTAGCTGGCCATTCGAAATGTGGGGGACTGACATAGTCGGCCCCATTGAGCCAGCATCATCCCGGGGACATCGTTTTATCCTGGCGACAACTGATTACTTCTCCAAATGGGCAGAAGCAGTACCACTGAGGGAAGTGAAGACAGAGAATATCCTCCATTTCTTCAAGACGCACGTCATCTACCGGTTTGGAACTCCACGGCGGATTATCTCCGATAATGGGCCGGCCTACCGAAGCCATAAGATTAGCCGCTTCGCACAGCAGCACAATATAGACTGGAGATATTCTTCAGTTTACAACCCACGAGCTAACGGTCTGGCCGAGGCCTTCAATAAGACCTTGACGAAGATCATAAAAAAGACCATTTCCCGGAATAAGAGAGACTGGCAAGAAAGGCTGCAAGAAGCCCTTTGGGCTTATCGAACTACGATCAAGACGGCCACGAACACAACGCCGTACGCGTTGGTATTTGGGACGGAAGCAGTGCTCCCCCTCGAGATAGAGTTACCCTCTCTACGAGTAGCAGTCCACCACGAGCTGATGAACGAAGAAAATGCTCACCTTCGGCTTGAGGAGCTTGATGCCCTCGATGAAACCCGGCTCATAGCGCAACAACATCTAGAGGCCTACAAAGCAAAGATGACGCGCTCATACGAAAGATTGACCAGGCCGAGGACATTCCGCCAAGGCGAACTCGTACTAATAGTCAAAAGACCTATGATCCCCAATCGTGCCAAGCGAGGAAAATTTGAGCCAAACTATGAAGACCCGTACATCATAGACAATGTCTACCAGGGTGGAGCCTACCTACTCATGGACATGCACGGTGAAAGGCCTTTCAGGCCAATAAACGGCCGCTTCCTGAAGAAATACTATGCTTAATAAGCCACAGCCTGGGTCAATGATAGATGACGACGACTATGTCCGCTCACTATCTTCCTAGGCTCAGACTTTACAAGCAGCAGCCAGCCTTCCCATATCGACGGACCGAAACGTCCTTAAACTAACGACGGACCGAAACGTCCTTAAACTAAAGACGGACCGAAACGTCCTTAAACTATCGATGGACCGAAACGTCCTTAAACTATCGACGGACCGAAATGTCCTTAAATTAACGACGGACCGAAACGTCCCTAAACTAACAACGGACCGAAACGTCCCCAAAACTACTACCGCAGCATCCTTAGGCTGATGAGATGGATAAAAAAAAAGGAAAAAAAAAATGATAAAAAAAAAACGGTATGTCCATAAGCAAAATGGGCACGGATGAAAACCCGAAAGGGCTCCGTGAGTAAAAACAGCAGGGCTGCCGGCAAGTGTTCGTGAAAACCCGAAAGGGCGCGACCTTGTAAAATAAAAAAAGTGAAAAAGAATAAAAAAACGGTATGTCTATAAGCAAAATGGGCACGGATGAAAACCCGAAAGGGCTCCGTGAGTAAAAACAGTAGGACTACCGGCGAGTGTTTGTGAAAACCCGAAAGGGCGCAACCTCGTTAAAAGACACTTGTAGGGTCCTCTCGACCTTGTAAAGAGAAACCACCTGCGTGAGATCCTTACGACTCACAAAGGAGCAACACACTTAGGGATCCCCACGATTCCTAAGGAGAAAATACACTTACGAGATCCTCACGACTCGTAAGGAGAATTCTCTTATGGGACCCTCACGGCTCATGAGATTTGAAAGTCTTAAGTTACAGAAACCTAAACCTGTTCTTAAGCAAATCCTCCACAACCTTCGATATTGCCCTACAAGAGGCTCAATACTGACCCTTGTATACAATCCACGGGCGCGAAAAAACATTTCCCCAGCGAAGTCACACCCGTGACTGGGGATATGTCCATATGATGAGCAACCCTTGTAGGTCCTCTCGACTTATAAGGAGAAAACCCTCTTGTAGGATCCTTACGACTTACAGAGGAACATACACTTAGGAATCCTCACGATCCCTAAGGAGAAAATACACCTGTAAGATCCTCACGACTTGTAGGGAGAAATACCTTTGTAAGACCCTTACGGCTCATGAAGTCAAAAGCCTTGGTCGACAGGACCCTTAACCCTGTTTACTAAGCCACCTTTATTCAATATCGACAGAGGCAAATGATGATTCGCTCATGGCAACGTCCCAGTTGCAGCGGTGCTGATGCCGAAATCGGTGTCTAAAATCCAAGCTTGCGGCGAAAAAGCTAGCAAGCCACGCATGCTTACGAAATAGCCGAAATGATGGGGCAACTTGCAATAAAAAGCAGCAAGTAAAAATGTATGCATAAAAAATAGCCGAAACCATGGGGCAACTCGCAATAAAAAGCAGCGAGTAGAAAATAAATAAATAGCCGAAATGATTGAGCACCGCGAAAAATAGCCGAAATGATTGGGCGATCGCGATTTTCGCGATATAAAAAGCTGAAATGATAGAGCATCGCGGAAAAAAAAATAAAATAAAAATGAAATGTATGCCTTACAGGTGATGTTCCATCACACCCTGTATACAATCCAATGGCATAAACAAAAAGGGAACGTACCTCCCTCCCACAGGTTTCACCAAAGAAAGAAGATAAATCTCGACGGGCCACAAGCGACCTAGAGATCATCCCAACACTCGTCTCGTAACAACGGACACAACTTCAAGCTAAGCGGAACAGCGGCAACTCCCAGTTCCATGGCTCGGTGGTATACATATCGCCAACAGTCAAACCTTCATCCCGTGAAATGCGGATATATTCAGCAAAATTCCTGGCTACGTGGAACGCGGATAATGTCACTTTTTGACCCCGTGGAAAACGTCCAGAGCGGATCCTGGTCCTCGCAGAGCACGGCAGTGAACCCGTGCGAAGCATCCAGAGCGGAGCCTAGTCCTCGCCAAGCACGGCAGTGAACCCGTGTAAGGCATCTAGTGCAAAATTCCTGGTTGCGTGGAACGCGGATAATGTCACTCTTTGACCCCGTGGAAAACGTCCAGAGCGGATCCTGGTCCTCGCAGAGCATGGCAGTGAACCCGTGCGAAGCATCCAGAGCGGAGCCTAGTCCTCGCCAAGCACGGCAGTGAACCCGTGTAAGGCATCTAGTGCAAAATTCCTGGTTGCGTGGAATGCGGATAATGTCACTCTTTGACCCCGTGGAAAATGTCCAGAGCGGATCCTGGTCCTCGCAGAGCATGGCAGTGAACCCGTGCGAAGCATCCAGAGCGGAGCCTAGTCCTCGCCAAGCACGGCAGTGAACCCGTGTGAGGCATCTAGTGCAAAATTCCTGGTTACGTGGAACACGGATAATGTCACTCTTTGATCCCGTGGAAAACGTCCAGAGCGGATCCTGGTCCTCGCAGAGCACGGCAGTGAACCCGTGCGAAGCATCCAGAGCGGAGCCTAGTCCTCGCCAAGCACGGCAGTGAACCCGTGTGAGGCATCTAGTGCAAAATTCCTGGTTACGTGGAACACGGATAATGTCACTCTTTGACCCCGTGGAAAACGTCCAGAGCGGAGCCTGGTCCCCGCAGAGCATGGCAGTGAACCCGTGCGAAGCATCCAGAGCGGAGCCTAGTCCTCGCTAAGCACGGCAGTGAACCCGTGTGAGGCATCTAGTGCAAAATTCCTGGTTACGTGGAACACGGATAATGTCACTCTTTGACCCCGTGGAAAACGTCCAGAGCGAATCCTGGTCCTCGCAGAGCACGGCAGTGAACCCGTGCGAAGCATCCAGAGCGGAGCCTAGTCCTCGCCAAGCACGGCAGTGAACCCGTGTGAGGCATCTGGTGCAAAATTCCTGGTTACGTGGAACACGGATAATGTCACTCTTTGACCCCGTGGAAAACGTCCAGAGCGGATCCTGGTCCTCGCAGAGCACGGCAGTGAACCCGTGCGAAGCATCCAGAGCGGAGCCTAGTCCTCGCCAAGCACGGCAGTGAACCCGTGTGAAGCATCTAGTGCAAAATTCCTGGTTACGTGGAACGCGGATAATGTCACTCTTTGACCCCGTGGAAAACGTCCAGAGCGGATCCTGGTCCTCGCAGAGCACGGCAGTGAACCCGTGCGAAGCATCCAGAGCGGAGCCTAGTCCTCGCCAAGCACGGCAGTGAACCCGTGTGAAGCATCTAGTGCAAAATTCCTGGTCACGTGGAACGCGGATAATGTCACTCTCTGACCCCGTGGAAAACGTCCAGAGCAGAGCCTGGTCCTCGCCAAGCACGGCAGTGAACCCGTGTGAAGCATCCAGAGCAAATACCGGACTGTGGAGTCCTTAAAATCCACGGACTATGACGTCCTTAACCTCGACCGTGATGTCTTAAAACTAACGATCAACCACCCCGATTCCTTACAGATTTTGCCTTGGTTTAAGGGTACATCTCTTCACTCCTTTGATGCCCGGCGTTGTAATTCCTCAACGTCTTCAAAGAGGTGACGGGTCCCTGCAACCAAACACCGGACTGTGGAGTCCCTAAATCCACGGACTATGAGGTCCTTAACCTTGACCGTGATGTCTTAAAACTAACAGCGGACTGTGGAGTCCTTAAATCCACGGACTATGAGGTCCTTAACCTTGACCGTGACGTCTTTAAACTACGATACCTTGAGAGACCCCTGACTCCGTGAAACACGGATAAGGATGATCGCATCCGGCACTTGCAGGCCCTCACGACCTGTAAGGAAGAAAAACTCTCTTGTGAGATCCTTACGACTCTCAAGGGAAAACCCGCTTAAGGATCCTCACGATCTCTAAGAAGAACTTACACCTATGGGATCCTCTCGACCTGTAGGGAGAAAAACTCTTTATGAGACCCTCGTGGCTCATAAGATGCAAAAGCCTTAGGAAGCAGATCTTAACCCTGAATCCTGAGCCATTGCTGTCCTGCAAGGAGATCAAGAAAGAATATCCGCAGAATACATTCAATGAAATGGGGACACATCATTGAGAAGAAAAATGCATCTTTTATTCATAAACCAAAATGGGTACAAAGTACAATTCATGAAAGAAACAAAAAGAAAATACTCTCATCCATGAGTATGTACAAAAAGGAAGGAAAAGATACAAGTCCTCAAGCCGGCGGGCAATTCAGCAGCTTGGTCAGCTCATCCTGCTTTTGTTGGACCACGGCTTCATGACGCAAGATCTCCAAAAGACGAGCCTCCGCCTGAGCTTGTTGGGACTGATATGAAGCAAGCCGGGCTTCAAGCTCTTTCTCAGTGGCCTTATGAGCCTCAACCCTCTCACGAGTGAACGTGGCAGCTTTATCGAGGGCCACAACCCTATGTTCGCTACGTATCGCTCTATCAGGCCACGTAAGCTCGCTTTCGTAACCACAGCCTTGGAAACAAGACATCGACAAGACCATATAAATGGGCTTCCAGTCGACGGGAATAATCGATCTAAAACGCGCTCACATCGCCTGATGTGAAAGGCAACAAGAAAAGTTTCCGACGTATTTCAAGCATGCGTTCGCAATCATATGAGTATTCAAAAAGGGAATAATAATAATAATAGCGTTTGCAATCGCATGAACGTTCATAATACCCAAAATGGTCTGATGCTCAGGAAAGTGATGGTAGCATTTGCAACTAAAGAAAGTTCTCATGAGAAGAATACAAAGTTTATTTATGCAAGCGGAAACATACATACTAGCACCAAGCCTACACGGAATCTCGGCATAAAGCGTAAAAAAAAGGAGGGACTAATTTAAAAATGTTCTACGCTAACGGAAAAGGTCACCAAACATGGGATCAACGGCACAAGGGTTAATGAAACAGAGGACAAAATTCTCCATCTCTCTCTCTGCTTTCTCCAGCACGTCAAAGCGACGGTTCTTACGAGGAGTCGCTCCCCATCGATTGGCGCCGTGTTCGTCCGCGAAAGCAGACATAATAGCTCGCCGGGCCTTGATCTGGCTCAGCAGATAAATTGAGCAATCCTTCAAAGCCTGAGTAATCAGGCACGCTTCATAAAAACCCTCGAGCTTTTCTTCTGCCGCGTCGAGCATCGCTAGGGTCATCTCCGCCGGGTGAGGAGGGATGTCGGCAAGCACGGCCTTGAGAATCATCCGGAGCCAGAGAGAACCCATCGGGAGGAGGGATCCCCTACGGATCGAGAGTTCATGCATGGCTGAGTCGCATTCGTTGTCGGTAAGGAGGGGATCCACCAACCGAGCAGCAAAGCGAGGGACCATTTCCTCAATAGGAACTTCCCATGGCTGTCGACGAGCATGAGGGCGATTGCAGGCCATGGCGCTCGTTTGTTTTTCAAGACAAGTTACTCCAAGATAAAAATAATAATAATAATATAAATCTTTTTGTGAGAGGAAAAGGGAAGCTATAGCCTCATATATAAGGAAATGCATTAAGTGTTGTGCGCGGAAAATCTTGCATGGTGAAACTATTTCCAAGGCCCAAAAAAGGAAAGGCATCGAAAATCAAGGAAATGGAACTATTTCCAAGGCCCTTTTTTCTGCGTCTAATATTGTGCGCTGAAAATAGGGCATGAGAAGATTTTGTGAACAGCCACATCAAGGGACCCCACGTGCAGACTACGTGAGGCCTAAACCTGATGTACACTAAAAAATGGAGTAGCACCCTGCATATTGAAAGCACCAACAACAACAGTAGCAAAATGATAAAATCCCAGAGAAAAGACATGCAAACATAGAAAGACATAATAACAATTGTCACTCATACTTCAAGAGGTTCATACAAAATACAGAGGACACATTTACAATGGTAAAACTTCAGATGCGGGACATGGGTTGAGAAACTCAAAATTAACTTTATTCAAGATTTTCCAAGCATTTCGAACCTCCCGAGTATGCTTCTTCTCACGATCACAAGCATCGGGGTCCTCACGAATGTCCTCCACCCTCCGATAGGCGGCAAGTATGGCCGACTGCTAGAACATCTGATGCAGGAGATCATTGAGATTATCCCGCCTTCTCTTTGAGATCAAGTGCATCAGATACACCGAGTGTACTTTATCCTCGGCGGCGTCCAATGCCCCAAGCGGCACACCAGCACAGAATAGAGGGAGAGCCTCCCTGATCGCCAGCACGATCAGCCTCAGAAGAGAAGAGCGACGGGGGAGTAGCCGATGGTTGTACTCATCAAAGCGGCTCATAATCTCGGCACATTGAGCATCGGTGAACTCCTGGTTCTGACTGCGGCCCAGTGCACGAATATTCCCATAGGAAATGATCTCGTCAAGACCATACAGATGGGCATCCATGATACCTGAAATAAAGGTCATGAGATTCAGTAGAAAACTCCTGTTTCATTAACTGCAGAAGAACAACCTCGGGCCAAGAGACCCCAGGAAGACTCCGCATGAAGAAATCAAGTCCTTCATTGGAATTAAAATTCCTTATTAAGAAAAGGGAATTAAATTCCCAGAAACATTTTTGATGGAATTAAATTCCATGGAGTTGAAACGCCATCATCATCTCCCCAAAGATCATCTAAACCCTAAAAGATCTACAGTTTGAAGGTTAAGCGGTTCTTATGGGAAAACATGAAGAGAAAAGGGTAAAAACCCTTGTTTTGGATTTAAAATCCAGAGGAATGTAAAGGTCCATCGTTTGTCGAAGAACATTACCTGAGGAAAAGAAATCTTTTCGAACAGAGTTAAACTCTGAAGATTATTTTAAGACAGAGAACTAAGCTCTGGAAGCGAGAATTAAATTCTCAGAAAAAGTTCTCAGAAGAAGAAGATGAGAAAAGTGAAGGCTCCTATGAAGAGACAGAGGTATTTAGAGAAGGCAATGGAAACGTTTCATCTCCCCAGATCCCTAAAGGAATCCAACGGTCGCAAAAGGTGACAGCGTTGCACTCACGTGCTGACACGTGAGAACAACGCTGTGGGGGCATTTGTTTCCTGATTTAAAATCAGGAAAGCTTATGGAAAAAGCTTGAGAAGAGGGTCACGTGCTTACACGTGACCAGCAGTCACGTGTTGGCACGTGACACCCAAAAGTACCGGCAAAGCAAGTTCAGCTTCCTGATTACATCAAAGAAAAAGGGCTTAAGAAAGGGTCACGTGCCCCCACGTGACCAGGGTCACGTGTTGGCACGTGACATTTTAAAGCGGATTCAAAGGCATATCGGTTCCCTGATCAAGTCAAGGAAAAAGAGTTCAGACAAGGGTCACGTGCTCACACGTGACCAGGGGTCACGTGGCAGCATGTGACGGTTAAGCGACAACCAGAAGACAGCGCAAAAAGAAAGAAGAAGGCTCATTCCAAAAGGGGTCACGTGCCCACACGTGACCATGGATCACGTGGTCACACGTGACCGGCTTTCAAAGCCCATTTTGTCAACAGAATTAAATTCTGAAAGAGATTCAAATCTTTCCAAAGGAAAGCGACTATCTAGAAACAATTAAATTAAAGGTTCAGAGGTGATTAAATATTTATGGGAAAATCTCGAGTTTGGAAAGATTTCCCCTTTAAATTTAACCGAAATAACAAAGGAGAATCCCGGGACTTGAAATCCAATGATGAATAAAATTCACCTAATAATCCAAAGGTCCAAAACAAATGATGGATGCAAATCAAATCTCTCAATGAAGATTCGTCAAAAAACTGATTGATTCGGCTGCTTCTCCTATAAATAGGAGCCAAGAGATACAGAGAAGGGAGATATACAAAAAAGAGATAGATATAGATACAGAGACAAGGAGAGAAAAAGAAAAGGAAGAGAGCTTTGATACTTTGAGAAACTTGGATCTTCTGCAAAAACCCTAGGTAAGAAAGGGAAAAGCTCCTTGAAAGAAAAAGAGAATTTAATTCTCAACAGAGTTTAACTCTGATATATAAAACAGAAGAACATATTTCTTCTCTCTTTGATAGAGGATCTGCAAAGTGCACATCTCCCCTTGAGGTTGAGAATTTAATTCTCAATGGGTCGAGATCCTGCCATGCAGATCCAAAACATAGAGACGGAATGCAAGCACGAGAATTTAATTCTCACAGAACTATAGGAATTTAATTCCTTTAAAATAATATTAGGGCTTGACCCTGTATCATGGGAATTTAATTCCTTCAGAACAGAAAGAAACAGGGTTTAACCCTAATTAAGAACCTAGTTCTGTTGAAACAGCGGGAATTTAATTCCCTTAATCATAATTTAACAGAAAGTTTTTATTAGGGTTTAACCCTATTCAGTTCTTCACATATATGAGGAATTTAATTCCTACAGAAAATTCAGAATTCAACTCTATTCCAGAATATAAGTCTTCAAAAGGAAGTAGGAATTTAATCCCTCTGAAGTTTGAAGCTCGAGGAATTTAATTCCTGAGAAAAGGTTAACAGATCCTTAAAATAACATACATAGAGGCAGGGTCACGTGTCACCACGTGACCCCCCCAGAAGATCTATAGAAAACCCCTTTGAGGCAGCACCCCACGTGACCCACGTGACCCTTGACAGAAGCTTTTATACATAGGCATTTGAATGCCCATCACGTGATGGCACGTGATGCTCTGAAAGATGCGATAATCTCAGCAGAATAAATGAAGGGAGGGCGCTCTCACGTGTTGCCACGTGACCCCTCCTGCCTTAGTGTTTAACACTAAATTGAAACTCTCGAACCCAGTGTTAAAACACTGTTGGGCCTTAGTGTTCAACACTAATCAAAAAGCTTTATTTGCAGTGTTCAACACTGATCTGTTTTAGTGTTTAACGCTAATTTGAAAAGCCTTATTGCTGGTGTTTAACACCAATTATCTTTTAGTGTTAAACACTAACTTGTCAACCTCATTCCCAGTGTTCAACACTGATTGCTCTGTAGTGTTTAACACTAGGCTTTGGCCCAATTGGCTAAATGGATGGAGGCAAAGCCTCTCCTGATTGGACTTAGCCCAAGATGGCCATAAGTCCTCAATTTGTGATTAACTGGGCCAATGGGCTCATAACATAATTAATCGGTCTTGATCCCAAATTGGGTCAAAGACTATTTAAGCCATTCCGGTTCTAGGGTACATCTCTTCACTCCTTTGATATTTGGCATTGTAATCCCTCAATGTCTTCAAAGAGGTGACGGGTCCCGACGACCACACATTGATATGGACTGTGGGGTCCTTAAACCCGTGTCTAATGCAAAATTCCTGGCCACGTGGAACGCGGATAATGTCACTCTTCGACCCCGTGGAAAACGTCCAGAGCGGAGCCTGGTCCTCGCAGAGCACGGCAGTGAACCCGTGTGAAGCATCCAGAGCACATACCGGACTGTGGAGTCCTTAAACCCATGGACTACGACGTCCTTAACCTTGACCGAGATGTCTTAAAACTAACAACGGACTGTGGGGTCCTTAAACCCATGGACTACGACGTCCTTAACCTTGACCGAGATGTCTTAAAACTAACAATGGACCGCAACGTCCTTAAACTACCCATGGACCGCAATGTCCTTAAACTAGAACAATAGAGCCCCGTATGCTCTTTTGTCGGATCTAAACGGTCCCGTTTAAGTTGATCTTAGCCTCAAAGATGGCTAACGTATCCTTAAACCTTCAAACAGACTGGACTATGAATCCCCCAATTAACTCTGGCTCGAGGGTATATCTCTGAACTCCTCTGACATCCATCGTTGTAATCCTTCAACGTCGTCAGAGAGGTGACGGGTCCCGACGGCCATACATTTAATGGACCACTATGTCCCTAAACTGGAACAATAGAGCCCAAACGCTTCTTTATCGGATCTAAACGATCTCGTTAAGTTGATCTTAGTCTTAAATTGGACTAACGAATCCTTAACAAACGTTTGAGTTGATCTTAGCTTCAAATATGGCTAACGTATCCTCAAACCAAAACCCCAAACCCAAATCTAAGAAAATACGGATTTGGACTAATCCACGTCCTACGGGCGACGACATAAATCAGTCTCCGTATACAATCCACGGGCAACCAGAAACAAAACAAACACCCACGACACGAAGTGACCAGCTGGAGAAGGAGAAAGTTGTTACCGCAATGCGGTAGCGTAATTAACTGCAGGGGCTTGCGCCTGCAGGGAAGAGCGTCCCCACAATCAAAAACCCCTCAAGCGAGGGGGAATCTGACGAAGTCTGCTACATCGGACGCATCCGTTTAAACCTTCGATACATGGTGCCATAAATCAACTTGGCATCTTCGGAGAGGTGGACGGATAGCACCAATTAGCATCTGCCCCGAACCTCAGGCGAGACGCCCACGTCTCGGCCGCCGTTCGGAGGGGAACAGCGTTGCTGACACGTGGCGCACCTTGGTGAATTGCGCCAATCACAGAGAGCAAAGCTCTATCTCAAAGCTCATAGCGCAAGTGATTCAGATACTGACACGTGGCGCTCTCTGGTGGCTTGCGCCAATCCAGAAGCGCAATAGTGCTGATCTGCAAGTGCAAGGCACTGTTTTAATTTCTTGATCCAATTCGAATTTAAGAAAAGAATCTTTAAGATTCCAGAACCAATGGTTCATAAAAGTGCAAAGCATTATTTTTTTATTTTTGTTTTCTCTTGTTTAAAGAACCAGTGGTTCATGAGAAGTGCAAAGCACTGTTCTTTTTTATATGAAGATCATTGATCTGGTTTTTAGATCAATGATCTATTAGAAGAGATTTCTTCTCTCTCGTGAAGGTTTTTACCTTTTTCTTTGAAATTTTCTCAGAGTTCTCTCTCTGTTTGAAGCTCTTGACTTTTTTCAAGAAAAAAATGTTCCTCCCCTTTGAATTGAGGCTTGAGGTCCTTTTTATAGTGCCCATAAATTAGTTAAAGAGATTTTTCTCTTAGTGATTTGGGGAATTTTCCCCACCGTTGGATCTTTGATCCAAGGGCTTCTATTTTACAGAAAAAAATCTTCTTGTTTTAACAAGAACAGAAAATATTTCTTTAAATCTCCATTCTGTTTTGCATATCTCCCCAGCGCTTGACACGTGTCGCGCATCCGCGCTGACACGTGTCACGCAGCGCACAGCGCAGCGCAACTGCGCAAGCGCATCCGCGCTGACACGTGTCACGCAGCGCACAGCGCAGCGCAACTGCGCTAGCGCATCCGCGCTGACACGTGTCGCGCAGCGCAGTGCTTGCGCAACTGAAGCGTTGCTTCCTTTAATTTTACTTGAAATAGAGCTTTGCTCTGATTGGGCGCACTGCCTTGGGCGCTGCGCTGCCGTATCAGCTTTTGACACGTGGCGCATTGCGCGCAGCGCACGGGATTTGAAGCGTTGCTTCAAAATTTTGAATTTTTGAAATTCAAACAGAGCTTTGCTCTGATTAGGGTAAACAAATACCCCCCCCACCGTTGCACTTACGTGGCCTCCGAACGCAAGCGCAACGGTGGTAGAATCCCAACCGTCGCGGCAGCTTTTAGAAGTTGAAGAGGCACTTGATGCCTATAAATAGGACCTTTGGTCCCCCACAGATGCTTATCATCTTTCAGATTTTTACTTTCAGAACTCAGAGCCTTGCTCTCTTGTTTAAACACTTTTAAAAGTTCAAACTTTAGAGAATTTTGGGGGAAAATATTAATTTTGATTAAATTAAATCAACTTTAAGAGCCTTTCTCTTGATAGATCCCTGATCTAAAGAAGACCCATTTAGGGTTTCACTTAGCAGAGCTTTGCTCTAAAGGGGTCTAAAGAGAACTAAAGGGAACCCTATTAGGGTTCCATTAATAGAGCTCTGCTCTCCAAAAGGTTTCCCTTGGATTTTCTTAATTAATGGAGCTTTGCTCCTTCCAAATCATATAGAAGAACTCTTAAGAGTTCTTCATGGCATTTGATACTATCACTATTATTATATCATTTTTTCTCAAAGCAAAGCTCTCAATGTTCTTAGGGAATTTTCCTTAAATTCTCCTCATAATTGGTTTTTTTTTGACAAGTGTCACTCCTGTCTATAGAGCATTGCTCTCGAGGAGTTTTAACTTCCTATACCTTTTCCTCATTGCTGATCTTCCAATGTTGCTTCCTTCAGGCATTATGGCGGTGCATCTATACAGTCTGCACGAGTTCATTACCTACAAGGATATTCGTGCACAGGGCCGTCAACAAAACCAAGAGTTTACAGACGCCCAATGTGCAGAGGTCATGGGTCGTCTGAACGCAAGCGGTGGTTGGCTGCTACCTCGTCGTTCGGCTCTTTTGAAAGTCGTGCTGGGAGCAATATGGAGAGCACTTCCGGGTCTTCACGAGGCCCTACCGCTCAATGCGCTGGATGATGCCGAAGACAAGGTGCATTCAGTGTACCTGACGGGGCTGATCTCGAAGAAACGGCGGGACATCCTTATTGACATCCTACATCAAATCTTCCAGTAGACGACGATAGTTGCTGCTTATCGAAGGCCGGGAGGGCTTGCCGAGGATCTCGACACAGAGGAGCACGAGAGGCTGCGCATAACAATAATTAGAAAGGCCAGAAGAACTCTGGATGGCCTTACTTTTGAATTCCTCAATCCGTGCCCCGGATCTGAGGTTATACCGTTGTAATAATTTGAATAATGTTTCTTATTCATTACTCTTATGATTGTAAGAATTTTTAGCAATATGAATGGAAACCTTCTTTTTTTATTTTAGCTTGTCTTATTTCTCGTCCTGAGTCTTCTGCCCATGCATAAATGAGTACGTCTCAAACGCTTGATTAAACGTAAATCGGATACTCCTTCTGTAGCTTTCTTCTTTCTCTTATTATCGGCATGCTATCTTAATAAACATGGTTGACAGATAATAGAGTAGGCATCTTGGTTTCTTCAAGAGATAGCGATGGCTTAGGCTGCAAGTTCAGATCTGCCTCCTAAGACTTTTCAACTCCATAAGCCGTGAGGGTCTCATAGAGACTTTTCTCCCTACGGATCGAGAGGATCTCGTAGGTGGGTTTTTCTCCTTAGGAATCGTGAGAATTCCTAAGTGTGGTTTTCTCTTATAAGTCGTAAGGATCCTATAAGAGAATTTTTCCCTCTTATGAGTCGAGAGGACCCGTAAGCGGTTGTTTCCCTCCTTGTCGAAACTCGACTTTGGAAAGTGAGACCCGTGAATAGTATGCAAGAGACTGTTTTAGATCGACTTGTAGGGTCCCATTGTTCAGGAAGCAAGTTTTTCAGTCCCTGCTGCCTGAAGATTCATCTTGCAAGTTGAGACGAATCGGGAATTTCCCGCGGAGGCACTAGTTTCACTGCGATCCGACGCGAATCAGGAGGCTCTCGTCAAGGAGTGTTTGTATCCGTGAGTCGAGGAATTTGCTAGGGATTATTTGTTTCCCAAGCGCCAAGGATTATTTGTTTCCTTAGGGTTTGAAACGAGTCGAGGATTTCCCATTGAGGCACTGGTGGCTCTGTGAGTCGACGCGGATCAGGAGGCTCTCGTCAAGGAGTGTTTGTATCCGTGAGTCGAGGAGTTTGCTATGGATTATTTGTTTCCCAAGCGCCAAGGATTATTTGTTTCCTTGGGGTTTGAAAGGAGTCGAGGATTTCCCACGGAGGCACTGGTGGCTCTGCGAGTCAACGCGGATCAGGAGGCTCTCGTCAAGGAGTGTTTGTATCCGTGAGTTGAGGAGTTTGCTAGGGATTATTTGTTTCCCAAGCGCCAAGGATTATTTGTTTCCTTGGGGTTTGAAACGAGTCGAGGATTTCCCACGGAGGCACTGGTGGCTCTGCGAGTCGACGCGGATCAGGAGGCTCTCGTCAAGGAGTGTTTGTATCTGTGAGTTGAGGAGTTTGCTAGGGATTATTTGTTTCCCAAGCGCCAAGGATTATTTGTTTCCTTGGGGTTTGAAACGAGTCGAGGATTTCCCACGGAGGGACTGGTGGCTCTGCGAGTCGACGCGGATCAGGAGGCTCTCGTCAAGGAGTGTTTGTATCCGTGAGTTGAGGTATTTGCTAGGGATTATTTGTTTCTCAAGCGCCAAGGATTATTTGTTTTCTTGGGGTTTGAAACGAGTCGAGGATTTCCCACGGAGGCACTGGTGGCTCTGTGAGTCGACGCGGATCAGGAGGCTCTCGTCAAGGAGTGTTTGTATCCGTGAGTCGAGCTATCTGCTGAAGACACTGGTTTCTTCAGAGTTGGACTGAACCGTCGAGATTTGGCTTCGTCTTCTGACGGAGCCTGTTGGGAAAGTATGGTTCCCTCTTTGTTTACGCCCTTGGATTGTATACAGGGATCGATGTGATCTTAACTGTAGGGCCAAAGTTTTATCATCATTTTTTTTGGTCTCCGCGATGCTCTATCATTTCAGCTTTTATATCGCGAAGGTCGTGATTGCCCAATCATTTCGGCTATTTTTCGCGGTGCCCAATCATTTCGGCTATTTATTTTATTTTTACTCGCTGCCTTTTATTGCGAGTTGCCCAATCATTTTGGCTATTTTGCATGCATACATTTTTACTTGCTGCTTTTTATTGCAAGTTGCCCAATCATTTCGGCTATTCCGTATGCATGTGCGGCCTATTGGCTTTTCGCCGTAAACCTGAAATTAGATATCGATTTCAGCATCAGCACCGCTATTACTGGGATATTGCCAGGAGGGAATCATCATCTGCCTCTGTCGATGTCGAACAAGGGTGGCTTAGCGAACAGGGTTAAGGTCCTGTCGACTAAGGCTTTTGACTTCATGAGCCGTAAAGGTCTCACAAAGGTATTTCTCCCTACAAGTCGTGAGGATCTTGTAGGCGTATTTTCTCCTTAGGAATCGTGGGGATTCCTAAGTGTTTGTTCCTCTGTAAGTCATAAGGATCCTACAGGAGGATTTTCTCCTTGTAAATCGAGAGGACTTATAAGGGTTGCTCGTCATGCGAACATATCCCCAGTCTCGGATGGGACTTGATTAGGGAAATGTTTATTTGCGCCCATGGATTGTATACAAGGGTCAGTATTGAGCCACTTGTAGGGCAATATCGGAAGTTGTGGGGGTTGCTTAAGCACAGGTTTAGGTTTCTATAACTTAAAACTTTCAACTCTTATGAGCCGTGAGGGTCCCATAAGAGAGTCCTCCTTACGAGTCGTGAGGATCTCGCAAGTGTATTTTCTCCTTAGGAATCGTAGGGATCCCTAAGTGTGTTGCTCCCTTGTGAGTCGTAAGGATCTCACGCGGGTGGTTTCTCCTTACAAGGTCGGGAGGACCCTATAAGTGTCTTTTAACGAGGTTGCGGCCTTTCGGGTTTTCACAAACACTCGCCGGTAGTCCTGCTGTTTTTACTCACGGAGCCCTTTCGGATTTTCATCCGCGCCCATTTTGCTTATGGACATACCGTTTTTTTTTATTTATATATATTTTTTTTCTCTTTCTCTCTTTTTTTTTACGAGGTCGCGCCCTTTCGGGTTTTCACGAACACTCGCCGGTAGCCCTGCTGTTTTTACTCACGGAGCCCTTTCGGGTTTTCATCCATGCCCTTTTTACTTATGGACATACCGTTTTTGTTTTTGTTTTTTATATTTTTTTTTATTTGTATTTTTTTTTATTCATCTCGTCAGCCTAAGGATGCCGCGGTATTAGTTTAAGGACGTTTCGGTCCGCTATTAGTTTAAGGACATTTCGGTCCGGCGTTGAGAGGCTGGCTACTGCTTATAAAGTTTGAGCTTAGGAAGATAGCGAGCGGACATAGTCGTCGTCGTCTATCATTGACCTAGGCCGTGGATCATTAAGCGTAGTATCTCTTTAGGAAGCGACCGTTTATTGGCCTGAAAGGCCTTTCACCGTGCATGTCCCTGACTAGATAGGCCCCACCCTGGTAGACCTTATCTATGATGTACGGGCCTTCATAGTTTGGCTCGAATTTTCACCGCTTGGCGCGATTGGGGATCATAGGTCTTTTGACCACTAGCACGAGTTCGCCTTGGCGAAATGTCCTCGGTCGGGTCAATCTTTCGTATGAGCGCGTCATCTTTGCTTTATAAGCTTCCAGATTTTGTTGCGCTATGAGCCGTGTTTCTTCAAGGGCATCAAGCTCCTCAAGCCGAAGGTGACTGTTTTCTTCATCTGTTAGCTCGTAGTGGACTGCCACTCGTAGAGAGGGTAATTCTATCTCGAGGGGAACTACTGCTTCCGTCCCGAATACCAACGCGTATGACGTTGTATTCGTGGCCGTCTTGAACGTGGTTCGATACGCCCAGAGAGCTTCTTGCAGTCTCTCGTGCCAGTCTCTCTTATTTCGGGACACCGTCTTTTTCATGATCTTCGTCAGGGTCTTGTTGAAGGCCTCGGCTAGACCATTAGCTCGCGGATTGTAAACTGAAGAATATCTCCAGTCTATATTGTGTTGTTGCGCGAAGCGACTGATCTTGTGGCTTCTGTAAGCTGGTCCGTTATCGGAGATGATCCGTCTTGGCGTTCCAAACCGATATATGACGTGCATCTTGAAGAAGTGGAGGATACTTTCCTTCTTCACCTCTCTTAACGGTACTGCTTCTGCCCATTTGGAGAAGTAGTCAGTCATCGCCAGGATGAAACGATGTCCTTTGGACGATGTTGGTTCGATAGGGCCGACTATGTCGGTTCCCCACATTTCGAACGGCCAGCTAGCCACCGTCGGGTGTAGTGGATTTGGATGCCGATGGATGAAATCTTTATGAATCTGACATGAGTGGCACTGCTTCGCATATTCGAGACAATCCTGAATCATCGTGGGCCAATAGTAGCCCATCTGCTTGATCTTCAACTTCATCTTTGGGCCTGCTTGATGAGAACCACAGATTCCGTCATGAACTTCCTGAACGACTCTTTTCGCTTCGCCAGGTCCCAGACATCTCAGCCACAGAGAATCGAATGACCTCTTGTATAGAGTATCATTGACGAAGGCGAAAGACGGAGCTCGTTTCATGAGCTGATGTCTTGTGGACGCATCTTCGGGCATTCGGTGGGACTTAAAGTAGTCTATGAAGACTTCCCTCCAGTCCTCAGCTTTTTCCTGGTCTTCTATTTGCAAGGTTGTCTGTTCAGTCGCTCCCTTCTCTTCGGGTGATTCCGGAGATATTTCTGCTGGGGCAAGCACCCGACGGCTTTGTACCACGATTCTTACGTCATCGAGGTTCTCGTCGGCCAGTTCTTTAGCAAGTTTGGCCAACGCGTCTGCTTTGCTGTTTTCGGCACGCGGTATGTTCTCCAAAGTGTAGGAGGGGATTTGGGTCAACAGCTGTTGCACCTTTTCGCCATATTTCACCAATTCTGGTTTGCATGTCTGGTAGTCGCCGTTTACTTGACTAACGACCAGTTGGGAGTCCCCATATATGAGGAGATTTTCAATTCCCATGTCGATGGCGATCTCGAGGCCTGCTATCAGAGCTTCGTATTCGGCTTCATTGTTTGTCCTCGGCTCTATTAAGGAGAAGGCGAAGCGCATAATCCCTCCTTGTGGAGTTACGAAGATGAGGCCTACCCCCGATTTGATTATAGGGGTACTTTGTTTGCGCTTTTTCATGGAAGATGCTCCATCGAAATAAAGTTCCCATTGGGTATCACCACCGTCGATCGCGTCAAACGCATGTTCGTCTGGCAAATCGCAATTCAGAGAAGAATCAGCCGGTATCGGATGCTCAGCGAGAAAATCGGCGATGGCCTGGCCTTTCACTGCCTTGAGAGGTTGATATGTTATCGAGAACTCCATCAAGAGCAGAGCCCATTTAGCGAGTCGACCTGTCAATATGGCCTTTGACATTAGATATTTGAGAGGGTCCACCTTCGAAATGAGACGGACTTCATGTGCTAATGCGTAATGTCTGAGCTTTGTTATCGTAAAGATTAACGCCAGGCAGTGCTTCTCAATAAGAGAGTAATTGCTTTCTGCCCCCAGCAGAACTCGACTTAAGTAGTAAAGTGCTCTTTCCTTCCCTTGGTCGTTCTCTTGGGCCCATAACGCGCCTAAAGAACCTTCGAGGGCGGTTATATAAAGAATGAGGGGTTTTCCCTTGACCGGAGCAGCCAACACTGGCGGGCTCTGTAGGTATTTCTTGATCTCGTCTAGCGCGCTTTGGCATTTTTGGTCCCAGACGAACGGAGTTCCCTTCTTCATCAGGTGACTGTAAGGACGGCACTTTCCTGAAAGGTTGGCTATAAATCGCCGTATATACGCGAGCTTCCCCTGGAGAGACCGCAGCTGTTTGAGAGTCCTCGGCGGAGTCATTTCTATGATCGCCTTGATCTTTGACGGATCTATTTCGATGCCCCGGTGTCGGACGACGAATCCTAGGAATTTGCCTGAGGAAACTCCGAATGCGCACTTGAGAGGGTTCATCTTCAAGTTGTATTGTCGAAGGCGTTGAAACACGATCTTCAAATGCTCGAGATGTTTTTCGTATGATTTGCTTTTAACCACGAGATCGTCGATATAGCATTCGACGATTTCGTGTATGAGGTCATTGAAGATCTTCGTCATGGCCCTCTGGTAAGTGGCACCGGCGTTCTTCAGACCGAAGGGCATCACCTTGTAGCAGAATATCCCTAGAGGGGTCCTGAAAGTGGTATGCTTTTGGTCTTCGGGATGCATCTTTATCTGATTATACCCTGACGAGCCGTCTATAAAGGAGAAAACCTCATGAGTGGACGTGTTGTCTATCATCAGTTCGGTGACTGGCACTGGGAAGTCGTCTTTCGGGCAGGCTTTATTGAGATCCCGGAAGTCCACGCATATACGTACTGTCCCATTTTTCTTTATCACTGGGACAATGTTGGCGATCCATTCCAGATATTGAACCTCCTGAATAAAGCCAGAGTCGATCAGCTTTTTGACCTCGGCGTTGATGCTCATCTCAAGCTCGAGCCGCATTCTCCTCGGCGCCTGTTTGACTAGCTTGATGTCCGGGGATATCGCCAATTTGTGCACGGCAACTTCTGGATCTAGTCCCGGCATTTCGGAATAGTTCCATGCGAAGCAATCTCTATGCTGTACAAGAACGTCTTTTAACGCAGCCACCCTTTCTTCAGATAGCAGCTCACTGACAATTGTCGGTCGCGGGTCGTTTAGCATCCCCAACTCAATTTTCTTGAGGTTATCTGCAGTGGTATATATTCCATCTTCCAGCTCTTTTGGCGCCGGTGGAAATTCTGAGATTACCTCGTCGTTGCTGTTTTCGAAGCACCAGGGAAGGTCATCTATATTCTCGGGCTCTTCTTTTAATATTGTTATCATGTGACAAGTGCGAATCCGCTTCCAATCCCAATGTGGAGTTGGTTCTGTTCTCGTGGCTTTGGGTTCGTGCTTCTGTGGCGGCGTTACCCTCCAGTTGTCAGACAGAGCGAACTTACCGAGCTGGTACTGATCTTCGACCCAATTCTTAAAGGTGAAGCAGTCTTCGAGCGGGTGCCCTATTACTCGATGGTAAGAGCAATAGTCCGGGTGTGAGACTTCGCCCGCTCGTTCGGGGTGTTTAGACTCCGGCAATGTAAGCATTTGATGTTTTAGAGCAAGATCAAGTATCTTCTTCGTCTTGTCCCGCGGAAACGAGTATGCTCGACCCATTTTCTTCATAAGGGATAGATCGATAACGCTCGACTCCCGTTTGCGTGGCTTCTTAGCCCTGCTCTGTTGCTGTTGAGCGCTTTTTTGGCCTTTCGACTTATTTCTGCTTTTGCGTTGAGCCCTCTTTATAACTGGTTGACAAGGAGCGGCATTTTCATCTTTCACGGCCTGTTGAAGGAGGCGTTGCGTTCTGGCTTTCTCGTAGATGGCCATTTCGCGGTTATGGTCGTCCCGGACTTTTTGACCTGCTTCCCTTATAAGCCTGTCCATTTGTTCTTCAAGCGATAGACTGGGCACTTTCGTATCAGGAACTTTTACTGGTTCAGGATTAATGTCCTCCCGTTGAGCATCTGCTTTTTCATCGAAGTCTTGCACGACGTAACAGTCACGGAGCAGTTCTCGTTTCTTGGAGCGAATGTATCCGAGCCCGATCGTCTCCATCCTCCCGTTAGGCAGTTTGTGTTGAGTTCCAGGGACATTCCAGACCCTATCATAGAATCTGGCCTTTCTAATGGTCTGTTTGAAGGGTATCCCTTGGCGCTTCAACAGCTTCTTCAAACCCTCTGTATAATATCTGGGAAGACGGATAGGCTGAATCCTGTCGAGCGTAGGATCCGCGCCATGCCAGATTTCTTTTTCCACCTTGGTTTCTTCAGAGCAGTAGAACAGAATTGCTTTTTCGCTTTCTCGCCTGGGAGGGATATAGAACGTTTGCAGCTCCTCTACATTGTAAATATTAAGCGCATCCAGTTCTTTATGATGTTTAGGCGGCACCATGGCGACTTGCAGACTTTGCTCTTTGTCAGCGGAAGCTTGTATTGAAGGTCGAGCAGAGAATACGACATGGACCTCATCCTCCGAATCACTACCAAAGACCAACGTAGGAGTGGACGGTCCTGGCTTGTTGTGTTGGGGCGGACCCGAATACACTATCTCCTCTTCTTCCTCGGTATCACTGCCGAAGACAGGGATGGTGGCATTAGTTTTATTCTCCGGCTTGTGACACTTCTCCGTGTCTTCGAAATCCGGCAAGAAGTATTTGGCATCTTCGTATTTGCGGACCTCGTTCACAGAGAACGGGTTCAGTTCTCCCGTCACGGTATACTCGAAACCATCCTTAAAATACTTCATACACTGATGTTGTGTAGAAGGGATGATGTTGTACTCGTGTAACCATGGTCGGCCGAGCAAAGAGTTGTAGCATGTCTTGGCGTCTATGACGTGGAACTTAATGTCCGTGACGAGTAGCCCGAAGTATAGCGTCAGTATCACAGATCCAAGAGTCTTTGACGATTGGGAGTCGAACCCGGAGATGGTGATCTTGTCCCGAGCAAGGTGCTGGACGCTCATGCAGATTTCCTTCAACACCCGCACGTTGAGTAGGTTAACAGACGACCCATTATCGATTAGGATTTTGCCTATCTTTATATCATGGCAGTATCCCGAGACATAGAAAGGGCGATTGTGTTCGCGCGTCCCAAGTAGAAGGTCTTCATCGCCAAAAGTAATATCGGCCGTGTGCACTTCCTCCAATTCATCCTTCATCTTTTCTTCGGCCAAGCATGCTTGGAATTGTTCTGGGTCTTGGAGCGTCTTAATCAACGAATCTCTCGCCTCTTTTGATAGCAAAAGGGCGTCAAGAATGCTGAGCTGTGAGGGCAGCTTCCTCAGATGTGCTAAAACGTTGTAATCCACCTTATTCTTTTTTGGCGGGTCTTTGGCAGCTAGCTCTTCCACCACTTGGTCATCTAAGACGATATCTTCAGAGGCCTTTTCTTTCCCTTTATCTTTTTTGTTCGAGGGTTCGGGGTTCTTTTCGGGCAGCGTGCGATTACGTAGCCGGATATTTTCGCAAACCTTCGGTTATTCTTCTTTTCTCGAAGCGGACTCTTTAAAGAGAGGGGCAAGTTCTAGCTCTTCATCAGAATCACTCCTGAATATAGGCACTTGTGATCTACCGGTGTTAACCATGCAACAATCGCCAGCAGTTCTTTTAAGCCCTTCGGTCGTATTTCTTTGCTCTCGACGAGTTTTACGCTTTTCCTGCTTAAAGCATTGTCGATGAGCAACATATCCTTGCTACCATCTATCGAAAGCTTTGCACTCTTCAGTGGGGTGCGAAATCTTCTGATGATATAAGCAATAAGAGGGGTGCGTTTCCACTTCACCGGCGATGTTTCCTTCAGAGGATGGTAGCTTCATGCCCATTGATATGGCCTTAGCAAACTTTTTCCTCATCTTGAATTGGCTTTTGTCGGTAGCGGAGGTGTTTTGCTCCAGCGGGATTGTCTCAGCTCTTTCATCAAGTCGCTGGTGCTTGGCCCTTTCAAATATAGCCGTCTCGCGTTCTCGATCAGCTTTACTTTTCAACCGAGCTTCATTAAGGAATGCGTCAATTACCTCATCTGATAGCCCCAGAATTTTTGATTCAGGATCTGCCCCCAGCGTTTCAGTACAAGAAGTTTCCTTATCGTTTATGAACGAGTGGGAAATCACATGACAGCTCGCCACGCATTCCTCAGAATCATCAGATGAACTTTCTCTCTCATCTTCCTGTTGAAAGACGTGATTGAGGAATTCTTGGAGCGTAATGGGAGTCCGTGCCTTTTGGTTGTATTCATCCAGTGCGTCAATTTGCTTTTGTAAGTCCATGCGCTTGTCGCCAGGCTTCACGGGCTTCTTAGATTTCTTCTTCTTCTTTTTCGAAGATTTTGACGGCTGGCTGCAAGTGCTTGAACCACCACCATCGGTCTTTGGAGTTGGACGTGGCTTCAACATCCCTTCAATGACCTGCGGTTCCAACGGGTTCTTCCACTTGATCGCTGGACATGTCTGAAGATCGTTTAGCATCCTCTTTGTCTTGGTTGATAATACAACCTCCCAAGGAGCTTCTTCAACGACGGAGCATGTTGCCCCCGGCGTATTCGTCCCCTTTGAGGTGTGGGGCTGTGGGGGATTCACCTTCCATTTGTCAGATAACGCGAACTTGCCTTGTCGGTACTGGTTTTCAAGCCAATTCTTGAAAACGTAGCAGTCTTCGATCGGATGGCCCAATACTCGATGATAAGGACAGTAGTTGGGCTTGTTGACGTCACTTGGTTGCAACGGACGTTTTGGATCCGGCAGATTTATGAGTCTGTTGCGTAACGCCAGCTCGAATAACCTCCTCGTTTTATTGCGGGGAAAGGAAGAAGGACGTCCCATCCTATCCTCAAGGGGTACGTACGGGCGCATATTATTTTGACGAGCAACCGGCTTCGAGTCGCTCGGTTGTTGTTGAGCATTAGCGACGACGATCGCTTTTCCCTTCCCTTTATCATTTCGGGAGTCCGGCCTTGGAAGAGGGGGTTTATGGCACATCTGATCCATCTGCGCTAGCTTGTCAATCAAAGTCTGGAAGGTAGTTGGCTTGAAAAACATCATAAATTGTGAGATGGTTGCTTGCGGATCAAGGGTTCCTACAAACATACCCACTGCGGGAGCTTCTTCAATGCGCTGCTCGCACTTCGACCATAAGTTCCGCCATCGTATAGCGTACTGAACCCACGCCTCGCCGGGTTTTATCCTGGCGTTAATCAGTGCCGTCATCGGGGTACGTTCACTGGCGCTTGCAAAACGCTGAGTAAACAGCAGCTCCATCTCCGCGAAGGTTTTAATAGAGTAGTTCGGGAGCTCAGAGTACCATTCGAACGCCGTATCTGATAAGCTTCCAACAAACTGGCGAAGCAACAGCTTGTCATCACCGCCGGTGTTGCCGCAGAGTGCCCTGAACTGGGCAACATGCTGATGAGGATTGCCCATCCCTTTGTAGACATGGAACTTGGGAATTGTATAACCTGGCGGGTACTTGATTTGGTCGTACCAACTTGGATATGGCCGCCCCGTTTTTACGACCTGGCCGGCTGCTTCGGTCGCATGATGAACCCGTATTTGCTAGGCGATGTACTCATCCAAATCAGCTTTGGAGATTGTATCCTCCTTAGCTGTTGATAGGGCTGGCGGAGGATTCGATGTCTCTCCCCTATCATCTCTAAGGACGATCGGGGGCTCTTCGGTCGGAGGATCTTGCTGTATCATCATCCCTATCATGTCTTGGAAGAGGAGGCCCATACGCTGTATGTTGGCTGCTTGTTCAGCAGCCTCTTTGTCCTTCTTCTCCAATATCCGACGAAGGAATTCGGCGTCGGTTTCTTCCTCTTGACATTCATCCGAGGACGTTTCAGGGTTTTCTTTTGGCCCTATAAGTGCGGCCATAGCGTTCATCATTTCTTGGAGCTTTTGCTGCTGCTCCTGAGCCTTGGTCACTGACCTCGTGTGCGGTCTATGACCTGTTGATATGCGGCTATCCTCCTTTCCTGATGCCACATAAACTATATGAACTATCATGCCCCCGGACTTAGGGTGTTTAGGCTCACCACCTTTGGCATTTGTCGCGGGCGCGGGGGTTTTCTCCGGCCTTCTTCTTTTGTGGGCCGTTGAAGTGGAGGGGGCCGTTGCAGTGGGCATCTTGGTGATTGTTGTCTTCTGTTGTTTAATAGGACGGTCCTTTTCTTTTTGCACCTTCGCCTTCTTCTGTTGACAAGAATAACCTGGGTCAATCATGGAGTCTTGAACCCTACGCCAAACCTTGTATATTTTTTAGGACAGCCGTTGAGGGGGCTGTTCTTGCTTCGTTTCCGGAACTCTCTCCGCAGGTGGAGGAGATCTTTTCAGTGTAGCGGTTGGAGAGTTCTTACGTACCCTCCTCGGCAGTTCAAAGCTGTTCCCAGTTGGAACAGCAGCGTTGACTTCCACTTCTGGAGCTGGTGGAGTTAGCCCCCTAAGGGGGAGTTGCCCCCTGCCTTCCTCACTCGTCGCTAATGGCGACGTCGAGCATGATGAGCCGTTGGGACTGGCTCGGAGATAGAGACAGCTTCTTTTTGCCCCCTGTCTGAACGAGGCGTCGCTGGTGTTAACCTCTCAAAGACTGAGGTTGTCATTTGAGGGATGATATTTAACCTGTTGAAGACAGATCCTCGGGCAGGAGCAGGAGCAGGAATCGTCAGTCTTGAAAAGACTGACTCTTTGACAGGGAAAGCCGCTTTGACGACTTCTGGAGCAGCAGTTATTGCTTTCCTTGGGACAGCCAATTAAGAGTTCTGATTTAGCCTGGTGAAAACAGAGGTTGTCGGTTTGGTAGTGGGCGACCCGTTGACAGGGGTCGTCGTAGCAGTGAGCCGGTCGAAGACCGACTTTTTGTTCACTTTCGGTGCAGGTATTGGCTTAGGGAAGCTTGTAGGTGGAATCATGGTCCCGAAGAACAGGCCAGTAGTGGCTTGGGTCACCTGGTCTACCGGCAGAGCGAGGAAGGAAGCCGCTTGGGGCCCATATGCTATACCTCCTGGTGAGGTGGAGCGTCCGTTGCAGTGACATTTCGAGCAGTTGGTGCAGTTAAATGCCATTGAATCTTGAGTTCTGTGCCAGGAAAAAGACCAAATCTTAGTAACTTGAAATCCAAAGGCAACCGTTAACAAACCGCGATTAGTTCGCGAAAACGACACACGAAGTGTGGAGTGGAAAGAGGAAAAGATCCCACCGGGCGTGCCAGAATCTGTTCCCCTCCGAAAGACGGCGGAGACGTGATGACGTCTGGCCTGAGATTCGGGGCAGATGCTATATGGTTTTATCCGTCTACCTCTCCGAAGATGCCAAGTTGATTTATGGCACCGTGTATTGGAAGTTTAGACGGATGCGGCCGATGTAGCAAACTTCGTCAGATTCCCCCTCGCTAGAAGGGTTTTTGATTGTGGGGACGCTCTTCCCTGCAGGCGCAAGCCCCTGCAGTTAATTACGCTACCGCATCGCGGTAACAACTTTCTCCTTCTCCAGAATTTCACTTCGTGTCGTGTGTGTTTGTTTTGTTTGTGGTTGCCCGTGGATTGTATACGGAGACTAAGTAATGCCGTCGCCCGTAGGACGTGGATTAGTCCAAATCCGTATTTACTTAGATTTGGGTTTAGTGTTTTTAGTTTAAGGATGCATTAGTCGCGTTGCGGCTAAGATCAACTTAAACGTTCGTTAAGGATACGATAGTCCTGTTTGAGACTAAGATCAACTTAACGTGGTGATCCATTTAATATATGGCCGTCATGGCTCATCACCTCTCTGACGTCGTTGAAGGATTACAATGATAGGTGTCAGAGGAGATCAGAGATGTACCCTTGAACCAAAGTTGATTTGGAGTTTTATAGTCCATTTGAATGCTTAAGGATACGTTAGCCGTGTTTAGGGCCAAGATCAACTTAAACGGGATCGTTTAGATCCGGCAAAAGAGCGTTTGGAGGCTCTATCGTTCCAGTTTAGGGACGTAGTGGTCCATAAGTAGTTTAAGGACATTGCGGTCCATATTCCAGTTTAGGAACGTGGTGGTCCATATTCCAGTTTAGCGACGTGGTGGTCCATCATTAGTTTAAGGACATTTCGGTCCATCGCCAGTTTAGGGACGTGGTGGTCCAATATTAGTTTAAGGATGTCTAGGTCCAATATTAGTTTAAGGACGTCTCGGTCCAACATTTGTTTAAGGACGTTCTGGTCCAATATTAGTTTAAGGACGTTTCAGTCCACGAGTTTAAGGACCCCGCAGTCCAATATTCATGTGTGGTCGTTGGGACCCGTCGCCTCTCTGACGTCGTTGAAGGATTACAACAAGAGGTGTCAGAGGAGCTCGGAGATGTACCCTCGAACCGGATATAAATTGATTTAAGGGAGCAATCTCGCTCAGTCAATTTAATTTGAGGACTTACGGCCATGATTGGGCTAAGTCCAGTTGAAAAGTATTCAACGCCTTTTATTTGTTTTTGGTCTGTTAGACCTGTGTTAGGGTTTGGCCCATTTTTAAATAATGCATTGCATTATTTTCTATTTTTTGTTTGGGCTCTGCCCATAAAAGATGCAGAGCATCAATTTATTTTGGGCTCTGCAAGGTATCTGCATAGCATTTTATTATTTTGTTTGGGCTTTGCCCATTTATAAATGATGCAGAGCATCAATTTAATTAGGCATGTTTGGTCTTTTAATTGGGCCTGGCCCTTCAGGAAACGCATTGCATTTTCAGGCGCTTTGTGCCAATCAGAGAGCGCAAGCGCTTGCAATGACGACACGTGTCATGCAAGCGCAGTGCGCTGCGCCAGTGCGCTGCGCTTGCGCTGCTGACACGTGGCGCACCTTGGTGAGTTGCGCCAATCACAGAGAGCAAAGCTCTATCTCAAAGCTCATAGCGCAAGTGATTCAGATTCTGACACGTGGCGCTCTCTGGTGGCTTGCGCCAATCCAGAAGCGCAATAGTGCATATCTGCAAGTGCAAGGCACTGTTTTAATTTCTTGATCCAATTCGGATTTAAGAAAAGAATCTTTAAGATTCCAGAACCAATGGTTCATAAAAGTGAAAAGCACTATTTTTTTATTTTTGTTTTCTCTTATTTAAAGAACCAGTGGTTCATGAGAAGTGCAAAGCACTGTTCTTTTTTATATGAAGATCATTGATCTGGTTTTTAGATCAATGATCTATTAGAAGAGATTTCTTCTCTCTCGTGAAGATTTTTACCTTTTTCTTTGAAATTTTCTCAGAGTTCTCTCTCTGTTTGAAGCTCTTGACTTTTTTCAAGAAAAAAAATGTTCCTCCCCTTTGAATTGAGGCTTGGGGTCCTTTTTATAGTGCCCATAAATTAGTTAAAGAAATCTTTCTCTGAGTGATTTGGGGAATTTTCCCCACCGTTGGATCTTTGATCCAAGGGCTTCTGTTTTACATAAGAAAATCTTCTTGTTTTAACAAGAACAGAAAAGATTTCTTTAAATCTCCATTCTGTTTTGCATAACTCCCCAGTGCTTGACACGTGTCGCACAGCGCAGCGCAACTGCGCAAGCGCATCCGCGCTGACACGTGTCGCGCAGCGCGGTGCTTGCACAACTGAAGCGTTGCTTCCTTTAATTTTACTTGAAATAGAGCTTTGCTCTGATTGGGCGCACTGCCTTGGGCGCTGCGCTGCCGTATCAGCTTTTGACACGTGGCGCATTGCGCGCAGCGCACGGGATTTGAAGCGTTGCTTCAAAATTTTGAATTTTTGAAATTCAAACAGAGCTTTGCTTTGATTGGGGTAAACAGGGATGGTTAAAATAATGTGACCTTCGGGATGGATCCGACGAAATAGGTCAAACCACCATTTTGGAACAAGTTAAGCATTTTCTTCGAGCTTTCGTACTGGTCAACAAATTCAGTGTGTCATTGTCTGGACGTCATGCATATAGAGAAGGGAGTATCAGAGCACATACTTAATTTGTTTCTTTGTAAAGACGGGAAATCGAAAGACAACCTGAATGCTCGGATGGATCTACAAGAGTGGGGAATAAGAAGTGAATTGCACCCTAGACCGGTAGCGGGTAAACCAGGCAAGTTTGTACTTCCCAATGCCGCTTATCATATGTCACAACCGGAGAAGAAAAGATTCCTGCAAGTGTTGCATGATTTGAAAGTTCCCACAGGTTTCTCAAGATCATTCAGCGAGAAAATAAAAATTGTGAAGGGCAGGATTGATGGGCTGAAAAGTCATGATCACCATGTTATCGTGGAGCACCTTCTTCCATTAGCCCTCAGAACTTCTCTCCCCGAATCGGTTGGTCTAGTAATCAACGACCTATGTTGTTTTTTCAGAGAGTTGTGTGCTAAAACACTGAAGGTTGTGACGCTGGATAAACTAGAAAATTCTATTGCGTTGATATTTTGCAAGTTTGAGCGTATTTTCCCACCGTCATTCTTTGATATCATAATACACTTGACGGTTCATCTTGCAACTGAGGCTAAGTTAGCCGGACCGGTACAATATCGATGGATGTATCCCGTCGAGAGGTACGTGTAATTTTTCGTTTCGCGTAATTTATAAATTTATTGTTGTCATGTATGCCCGTATTTATTTATTCAACATATTTTCATTAGGTACCTCTACACTCTTAAAAAGTATATACGTAATAAAAATCGACCAGAGGGTTCTATCATGCAAGGTTATCTTCTTGATGAAGCAACCACATTTTGTTCCCGCTATCTGGACGAGAACATTGAGACAAGACTTAACCGGCCTCGAAGAATTCAAGACGGGCCATATGGTAAAGCCGAGTATAAGAGGGTAGATACTATATTTATCAACAAGATATACCGGTTTATCTTGCTTAATTGCGCATGTCTTGAACAAATTAGAGAGTAAGTTTTTTTGGATTAATTGTTATATCTGTGTTTGTGTGTATGAAATGATATAATATTAATGTCACCATTATTTGTCGAAAACAGAATTCATTTTAACGAGGTACGTGAGGGGCATCCTGATTGGAACGAAGAACAATTGGAAAAATATCATCAGGATAATTTTTGTGATTGGGTCACAGATCATGTAAGTTATTCGAATAACATTTTATTGCTATCAGTTTTAATCTAAACTTGTATCGTTATGTATTTTTCGTAAAATTTGTTTTGTTAGATCCACGATCCGAACTTGTCTGCATCATTTGAGAGTGATTCAAGATGTTTAGCTCAATTTCCTAGTATGGAGATTGCATATTACAAAGGATTTGGTGTCCTTAGATACAAATTCGAAGTTAAGGACATAGAAACATCTAGAACCACTCAGAATAGTGAGATTGCGACGGTAGGATCGGACGGTGTGATTTATTATGGGTACTTAAATTGTATACTCGGCATCCACTATCCCGGACGATCAGAACCCTTTTATATATTCCAGTGTACTTGGTACGATATGCGAACCGATACGGATAAGTGGAGAAGCAATCTTGGGTCTTGGAAAGATGAATATGGATTGACCAGTGTGAACACACTTCAATTTTACGGTCAGGAAGATCCGTTTATCTTTCCAAACCAAGCGTTCCAAGTATACTACTCACAGTGTTTGAAGCATCCGGGATGGAATGTTGTATGCCGATGGAAACCCAGGGATGTCTACGATGTCCCAGAATTCGAGAACAGCGATGAGGATGAAGAAGAGAGAAGGCTTAGAGTGCTCCGACCGTCTGTTTCAAAGAACGGGTTGTCTTCGGCCGATCATGAAGTTACGTGGGTTAGAAATGACATCGACGATGAAATCCAAGTAGATATGTATAATGCGCCCACGAAACGAAAAAAGTTATCAGTAATGTTATATTATTACTTCACATTTTACGATCTATACATATATAGTCAATACTTTTAATGATTGTCTAATGCGTCCACGAACCGTTTATCTAGATTTGATGACGATGTCGGGAGCAGCCAGGGGCGGCAGGAGCTCCAGCCGCGGCAGAGGCAGAGGCAGAGCGGTTATACCGCCCGGAAAGCTCCGGAGGGAGCTTCAGAGGGCCGGTCTTGCACCCAGGTCGGAGACCCCTTCGGATGCCTCCTTCCGTGTAGATTTTGCTACACCTCCAGGTATACTGCACGCATATCCATTTTGAATGTAATATTACAGATATTCATGCCTGTTTATGTCAAAATTACTTATATTGTCAATGTTTGATTGTCTAGTTGTTGGTGATGCGTCCACATCTGGGACAGAGGCCACTCCCGCTCCTCCAGGTATGTTTATATATCATATAGTGCATGTATATTGATTTAGAATGCTATATCATAAATATACACACATTCATTTTGCTCTTACTTAGCAATTTTTATTATTGTCTAGCTGTAGGTGGTGACACCACCGCACCTGCGGGTATGTTTATATATCCTATAGTGCATGCATATTGATTTAGAACGTTATATTATTGATCTACACATTCTTTTTGCAATTACTTATATAATCTATTTTTAATTGTCTAATTATAGGTGGTGCGTCCACATCTGACGCAGGGTCCACTCCTGCCACTTCCATACCCTCCGCATCGTCTGCAGGTTAGTATGAATAAATATAAAATATTTATTCATTTTACATATGCTCTATAGAATGAATATGAATTTCATGGAAATTTAGCGTCAATGTTTATTTTCTAGTTGGAGGGGATGCGTCCGCATCCGGGACCCCGGCTGTTCCTCACCGGAGGAACTATCGTCCCGTTCGTGCTGCTGCCCGGGCCCAGGCTCATGCTTTAGTCACCGGAGGTATATATCACACTTCAATTTTCGTTTAACCTTGATTTCTTAATACAACTTTGTCTTAATATTGATAGTCTTGATATTTCTTGCAGACGCGGGGCCTCTCCATCCCCAGAGGGGGACTTAAGGCCCGAATCAGTCCCATAGGCTGAGGCCTGACAGAGCTAGGGGGAGACAGCATTCCCCCTCTTTTTTACCCTTGACTATCGCTATACCGGTCCTCATGCCGAGAGGTTCGGCCGGTATATGGGGGACGAGAGCCGGCTCGTGAAGAACTATCCACTTCACATTGAGTGGGGCGAGCAACACCGGCGCTCATTCGCCCTCTTCTTTGATCAGGCTCGGGTACGTATTAATATATATTTTCATTTGATTTATCCAATATATTTATTATTAACACTTGCAATCTAATAACAATGTTTTTTTTTGTATTTTCAGTCGGATTACGATTTTCAGCCTGTACCCGACCCTAATCACCCTGGGAGGGTGCTCGACCTTCATGCTCTGTGCAATAGCCTGATGAAGAACATGCAGACTAAGGTCCGATACAACAGGAATGAGCTGAAGGCCGACTGCTACTCCTTGTGGATGGCGACCCCCGAGGCAGAGAGAGCGGCCCTCCTATCTACTCCGGCGTTTGCGAGAGTCGACGTAGAGACATGGCCTCTATTGTGCGAATATTTCGACTCTCAACGCAAACAGGTATGTATTTTAAATGTAATTCATTGTTTAGAATATAATTTATTTTTTTGTGTTCCTTAATTAGAAAACTAAATGTTAATGCGTTGTGCAGAAACAGGCCGCTCAGAATACAGAGAACAGGAAGTTGGCGAAGAGGGTCGCCCCACTTACACAGGTCGCTCGAGGAATATTACTCGAGCCATGGAGTTATCGGTAAATTACAATAGACCGACCTTTGTGATATTCTGCAATATTAAGAGTTATTTTCTAATATATCTAATATTAAGAGTTATTTTCTAATATTGCAGACAGCTCAGACCCTGGCGCAAGGTGGTACACCGAGCGTGCTGTCCGCATATCTTACCGTCCACGGCACCTCGACAGATATCGCCACGGGCGAGCTTCGATATCCCGACGTCGCTACCCAGGAGTATTGCGTAAGTGTTAATATTTATTCTACCCATATTTGAAATTTTAGTTTTGGAAGGTTCAAATTTAAGTTTTATACTTATACTTTACTGCTTAATGTGGGTGTAGGAGCGGGCGGTTGAGCAGGCCGAGGCCTCGGGAATCGATTTTACCGGACAGAGCGATCCGAGACTGCTGACCCCAGTCCTGGACGCCGCACACGGAGGGCACCATGGAGGTTGGGAGAGAGGCCGGGGACTGGGCCCTAGCAGGGCCCATATGAGGTTGGACTCCACCCCGGCGGTTACTTCCTCCGTCTCCAGTGAGCAACGTGTCCAGCAGGAACTGGAGTGCTTGAAGGCCACCGTTCAGGAGTTGAAGGAGATGCTGGTATGTATACTATTTTATAGTAAAATATCATGTCATATTATAGATATCAACATATCCATAATTAGTACGTAGCCTGAGCTTATTTGGTTGTAGACTTAGGTATGATTAATCATGCATACATATCTAATTAAAATAAACTACGGTTATTACACACTAGATATCCAAATGGGGTTTCGAAATAACTTGATAATGATACGAATTCGAATAATACACAGTTCTTACACGCTTATTACACACGTTAGGTCCAGACGCGACAAGGTACATCGGCCGAGCCTCCACATGCATCTCCTTCGGCTGCGGTTCCGCAGACAGCTCCTATAGCTCCACCGCCCGCTCAGACTCCCGCAGCCGCGGCTCCGCAAGCCACTACCTCGACGGCGGCTGCGCAGACCACATCCCCAGCTCCACAGCCCGCTCAGACTCCCGCATGCGCCGAATTGCATGGTTTATTGACCGAGGAGCAGGGGCGCCAGATTCTAGCGTTTATCAGAGGTGGAGCTGGACCGAGCTAGGGTAGCTTCTTGATTCTTATTTTTTGAAACATATATTTATTTATATGATACATTTTGTACTACATTTTGAAACATTTTGGACGGTATTGATATTGGTTTATATTTATATCATATTCAGTTTTTTGGTTTCTTTTGTATATTATATGCGTGAGATGTGATTATGAATACTGCGATATATGTTGTGTGATGATTAATTTTATATTTGATTGATGTATATATTATTGTGCACAGGGCGAGAAAACATCAGGCAGCCCCCTTTTAGAAAAAAACAGATAATATGTACCTACGGATTAATCCGTAGGTACACATGTTGCCCCTACGGATTAAACCGTAGGGGCAAAATATCAGAATAACTGATATTTTCCCCCCTGATCTCAGTATCAGGGGGTTGGGAGTGTCCTTATGGATATATCTGTAGGGGCAAACAAAAGCCCCTACGGAGTTATCCGTAGGGGCAAAATATCAGGATTTCTGATATTTTGTCCCTACGGATATGTACCTACGCATGTATCCGTAAGGGCTATTACTTGGCCCTACGGATTCATCCGTAGGTACAAGTAATATATTTTAAAAAACCATAAATAAAATAATTTTTTTGCCCCTACGGCCTACTCCGTAGGTGAAACGGGACCTACACAGAACTCCGTAGGGGCAAGTTCAGGGCTTCAACTTGCATCTACGGCGTTTGTACCTACATGGTAGTTTATTGTCCCTACGGATATATCCGTAGGAGCAACCCTTATTTGTAGTAGTGTCAATACTCACCACAACTTGGATGTTTAATTCTTCTATAAGTTGCACAATAACATTAAGTCAAAATTTATTCAAAATATCCCTCAATACTCACCACACCTTAGATGTTTAATTCTTCAACAAGTTGTGGTTTAAAATTATGTCAAAATTTATTCAAGATGATATATATGTCCGACAATATTAAACCTACCCGGTTTCAATTCAATTCAATTAAATTGCATGCATGTGATTGTAGCTTATTCTTTGCTGACCATATTTATCTTCTCATTGACTCTTGGGTCATGCATGCTTATTTATTGTGTTATTCTCTTATTAGTATTGTGACACTTCACCTGCCTAATTTGTCCGAGCTTTACGTGATTAGTGATCATTAAAGTTTCGTTGCCTTCTAATTTGAGAAAAACATGTCATGGGATACATGTGCATTCCTTTTAATGAAATTCATAGGATTTTCATAACTTATATATATGTTTGGTTGTGTAGAATTAGGATATGCATTAAATTATGGTTGACTAGTAAAAGATTATTTCTAGGAATTTAGCCATTATGGCTTATTAAAAAAGATTACAATTGTAATAAAAAAATATTTTCTTCAAATAAATAGCCGTTATGCTTTTTAATAAATATATATTTTTAAAAAACTAACCATTAGGAAGCATAATTTTTTTTTAAAAACTAGCGGTTATGACATATTAAAAAATATATTTTAAAAAAAAAGCAGCCGTTATGCGTTCATCTTATATATATTTATGAGTTTCTTCACTATAATAAAAAAATTTATCTACGGGTTTTAAAGGAGGGGCAGGCAATGAGAGGGAGATTGTTGGAGATGCCAAGGGGTTTTTTTGGGTAAAAAGGCTTTAGAGATTTTGAGAGAAGGAAAGAAAAAGAGAGAGGAACCGAGCCCACTCCAAAGTTGGAGACACGAAGTTGGGGAAAAAATTGTCCCCCTCACTCAATTTTTTATATCTAGTGAATAGGATCAAAGTAGAGGTTTTTTTTTTCTCTAGATCAAAGAACAAAAATCCCATACAAACAGCACCTTTTTGCAGGTTGGACCAATCCTGCGGAAAAATGACATTTGGGTATTTTCCCCAATGGGGCATGTAGTATCCAAACAAGGCCTTAATTTAAGGAACTGATCTTTCCATCTATGCTGTCATCATTCCTTGACCTATAATGCTCGCTCAAGTTTAATTTAATTCTAATATCAGTTGTTTTTAAAGAACCAAAATTCTATTTTATTGTCCTGATAAATACATAATGGCATTTTCAATACGATTTCTTTGATCACTTTCATGCTCTAGTATCACTTTCTTCTTGCATTCATACTGCATACTCCAACTAAAGTTGTGCTCTTATTGAATTTTATTTGAAAATTTCGACTCTTTTTTCCTGATTTTATAGTCATATATCATTGAGAATCTGAGCGATTTCTAGATCGACATCTGATCAATTTCATATTGTGGACAAATACAATGCAATGCAGGTGTTTAATTACTTCAGGCATTCCATGTCAGAAGTGTGATAGAATTTTCAAAGCTAATTACAAAGGTTAGTTTCAAACTTTTGAGCTTGGGGATATCTTTTTCTTTTCGGTCACTTATTACTGACATATCATTTCTAACGGTCTTTATCCATACTTAATCATTGATGTTTCATAGATACAATTATATTGCTCCTTAGGCTTGGTATGCTTATTGAATATTGATCTCTACCCTCCATATAATTCGTTCGACTTCGGAAAAAATGGGTTTTTTTAATATTTATTTATTTCAGCTGCACTCATACGTAGATACGATCGTTTTCCGAAAAGTTCTTCTGTTTCGTCCTTTGACTGAATGTGAAGTCCTACAAATTATCATAGGCCTCATATCATCTTGAATTTTATTTCTCTTTCATTGGAACAAAGCTTTGAGACTGAATCCATTGTAACAAATAAATGAAGCAAAAGCTTGTTGATGTTTCGAAGCATCATCTACAGAATCTTGTCTCCTATAATTAAAAGCACAAGCAGACATGAATGAAACAAGCATGCGTATAATTTATTCACAAGTTGATATTAAATAGTGAGGGCAGTTGTATAGTGTTTACTAATCAAATTTATTTGTAGTTTTCGATTATTAATTTATCTATCACTTGTCTCTTTCGTGGGTTCGCTGCATTGTCGACCCGGAGTTAGCCTTTACTTTTTTTCATTTTTTTTACTAGACATTTTTTTCAATGTTGCCGGTGTTTTAAAAGCAGAAAAGAAAAGCGGAGCGATTGAGAAGCTAAAATGTTTAAGCGACCGCCCAGGCGGCTCAGAAATCAGAACAGTGGTGTTTCATCAATATTGCTTTTTTTGTCAATAAATAATGATTCTTATTACATTCTAACTATTTTTATGTTGCTTTTGTATTAGTAAATGCCTAAATCTAATCCAAAATTTAACAAATTTGCTTAGACAATATATTATTCGCTACAATATACTCAAATAATTCAATGCAAAATTGAAATGTTCTTAGAATTTATTAGCTTATATAGTGCTTATAAGCTTTTCGATACCCATTATCAAGTATCATAGCTCAAATCAGTAAACATACTTACCAAATTATTAAAAAAAAGTATCTAAAAGATTGTAGCTCGAAACCAAATGGAGTCAAAATCGAATTGGAATTTCATGATCGAAATTCAAAAACTATTCGAGATCGAAATAGAAAACTCAAGAATCGCTCGAAATCGATTTAGATCTCGACTTCTTGAAGTTGATAAACCTAAAATTTTATAGTCTTGAAATCCAAATCTTGAAGTGTCTCAAAGTCGGCTCGACAACCGTGAGATTTATCGAGTCGAGGACGAAAGATAGAAACGTGGAAAAAGAGAGAAAGAAAAGATGGAATGTTGTATTAATTGGTATTTGTGTATTCTTACTCCAATAACAATAGTTATATACTCTTTATAATACTTATGAGATGTATACATCAATAAAATAGCTTATGTAATATCACCTGCTTAAGCGGGATAAAGCGGAGCGGCAAAATCCGCTCGGCCGCTTAAGCCGCCGCTTTTTAAAACACCGATTGCTGCTTATTATTGCTAGTGGTGGTCGTTTTTACTATGCTTTTCTTTGCATTTGTTCATTCTATTTGATAATTCACGGAGTTAAGCGACTAAAGCCATATATTCATCTTTGTTGGTTGTGGGGAATAAACCTTTCCCTTTAATACATATGCACATCAAATGATTTTACATTTAGATTAAAGCATAATGAATTTCGAAAATGCATAGAACTCTTGCCCTGCATGCTTGTACGTATATCTAACTGGATTTGCGCACCTTTTTGTTGTAGTTTGAGCTGAACCGAGATCCAGGCTTTGCTTGCTTGTATAGATATCCAGTTGGATTTGTGCACCTGCAGTTGTAGTGTGAGCAGGACCGAGATCCATGCCGGCGGCGTCCGCATTATCATCATCTAAGGTTTTTTCCTATTTATCATCTAAATTCTGTAAATGTTGACAAGAAAAATTTGACGGAATGCCTGCTTGATGTCAATCTTCTCATGATTAATCCTAAATTGTTAAGCAAGAAATACAAAATTAGGGAAAAAGAAACTGGCCATAATTCTTATAATGCCAACTAAAAGGTTAATTTAAAGTAGACAACATTCAACTCTATAGGCATGAGTAATCCTCCGACAAAAATAAATTTTCTAGAGTAAAATCTAAGCATTAACAGCACAATCTATGACCGAATTGATGAATTCTCATTGATTTGTCAGAGCCCGTTTAATTTGTCATGCTCGAGTTAGGTCAGATGTTGTCCCTAGACTCCACCATCTTCAACCCCTGCAGCTCCAACTCATAGGCTACTTTCAATTTAACAGACTTAAAAGTCTCTAACCCAAAAAAAAAACAAAGGACTTGTCAATTGAGACCCTAACAAATCCTCAAACCACAAACGAACACGTTCACCATCAAATTTTCTTAGTTAGGACTTCAAACAACAAACCCTGGTCCCATTTTTTTCAATAATACTAATAATAATAATAATAAAATGAACTTTGGTCTTTAGCACCAATTCCTCTATTTATTGTCAACTGCTTTCACTCTACTAAGACAAAGCCATTTTAGTTTAACAACAGAGAGAGAGAGAGGATGGGGAATTGCATAGAGACTTGTAAAATGAGGCAAGAAGAGAAAGAAGAAGCTAAAGATTGTAAAGAAGAGGTTGGTCATAATAGAAAAGAGGGAGGCTTGAAAGTTAAGGTTGTGTTAACCAGAGGAGAGCTTGAGTGGTTGATGATGCAGTTGAAGGAGAAAGGAGAGAGAAAGCTCGAGGATGTGTTAATGGAGATTGAGAAAGAGAGAGAAAGAGAGAGTAGTAGAGATAAAGGGTGGAAGCCTAATTTAGAGAGTATAATGGAGATCCCTGAGGTCCAGGCTTTTGATGATTTAGGACAATGATTTTTCATTTTACCTTCTTCTTCTTTTTTTGAGTTTTAGAGGAATATTTTCGGTGTTCGGATGAAAGAGATATAGATAGCAGTGTTCGGAAGGTCTTCGGCTAGTTTTGTGATGCTATTTCTTTCTCTTTCCATATGATCAGAAACTTGGCCGCAGCGCTGAAGTTTTTAGAGGTGCCTGAATTAGAGTTGTATAATATTAGTGCAATGTTTGATATGGTACTTACTGTTATTGACTTGTAGAACTTTCTTTGTTATTAACAGGCCTTTTTGAGCTTGATTACTTCATGGCATCTTATCAAGTTTTTTTAATTTTCCTTTGCTTTGTTTTCTCACAAGTTCTTACTATTTTCTAGAGAATTACATGTGTGTAGAATTCTGGGCAGCCCTCTGCTTTGTTCATAGTTTGTCGTGTCAGAAATTTGAAACTGATTACGACAGGGTTGATGTCTGGATGAGAAATAGATTATAAAACTTTGCTTATTTTATTAGTGAAAGATTTTGGTGATCTATTGCTGGCTATATTTTGATGATGAAAAAGATTTGAATATTGATGATGATGATGATGATGATGATGATTTTAAACCATATTCAGTGCAACACTTTTAACTAGGGTGGAGAAAAGATCTCTACTTCTGAGCTTTTTAAGAACATGACACATTTTGCTTTAATTGTAACAAAGTGGAGTCTTTTAAGAGTGTTATTCCAGGGCAATTATACTATGACAAAATATATGATGATTTTTGTTGGACAATACTCGACACGGATACCGCAAAAAAAACCCGAACCCGCAAAAACAGTATAAACAAAGCAAGTAAAGACGGAAATACAAAGAGAGGGAGAGGAGCACAAAGGCAGCCCGGGGAAAGTGGATAGGAAAACTGGCCCAGCCTCACGAGGTTGCACTGATGAAGTACGAAGTGAACCTCTCAACCATTTCGTTTCGGGTATAAAAGAAAACTAATTATGATAATGAAGATTCTAAAATACTTTTATTAGAGATTTCTAAATATTTGATACGATAAATATCTTTCCTATTCTCTTCTCACCTCTGATATCTAGTTAAAAAATATTGGTTCTTTATATCTTGGTGTGATCATCAACAGGCTAAAAGCTATACTACATTAAATAATTCTTAAGCATCAAATTAAGACTCTCTATGATCTTGAATTAATTAGTGATTAGTTTGCTTGGGAAGATGGGAACATTTGATGAGAACACGACTGTTTTAACTTTTGGGTGAAGCCATTGCCTTTCCTGCAACTTGCGCTGTTGTATATTATTTCAGATTGGCTGAAGAATTGTTAACAAATCCTACTTAGATCACTTGATCACCCTGTATATATATACTTGTTGTTTATGCGAAGGAGAAAAAAGCATGGTATGGTGTTGAGCAGTCCTTTTTTCTGGTGTTGTGCACCATCATCGAACTTTTAAAATGCTATTAATCCCTACTGAACTAGCGGAGTAATAAGAAAGCGATGGTCTGTATAACCCCAAATTGATTTTGTATGTACATGGACTACATATCCTCAAAATGAAGTGAATATGGTGTTTTGGACGGTAATAACCTTTAACATTTTGAAAAAAGTATCCTTCAAGGAAGGTTTTTCACGGTATTATTTTTGACGTTTGAATAGTCTTACATCACTATTTTGTCCAATCAATCATTAATTAATGATCTACTTTTTAAGCACGACCATTTTCTTGCGGTTGAGTTACAAGATTGGCCTCTCTTTATAAATGCCTTTCCCTTTTTTATTATGTTTGTCGTATGTCTTGAATTTGTCATCGGATCACATTCGATCATGCTTTGGCGTATATGCCATCCTTTAGGGGTTTAGTAACATTTGTATTATGCATGCATATGCATGAAACTAAACTATTTCAATTCAAGTCATAACTGAACTTTTGCATTTATTCATAAAATCTACAAGCCCCACTTGGTCACTAGTCTTTTTTGGTGGGAGTTGCTTAATTAACTTAAGCTTGATGTTGCATGCAGTGGTACTGCGCCACAATGTTAATATTCAAATGCTTGTTTAATTTCTCTCAAAAAAAAATGCTTGTTTAATTAGTATGTATACATTGCAATGAGCCCATCTTTTGTTGGGTTAGATAACTTACATTGCAACCTAACCTAACTAAAAAACACAAGGAACACATAAAATCATATTTATAGTTATACAATACTGTTCATAGTTTGTATTGAGTTGTTGTACTGTCTATGTACCTAACAATCTAGGCATTTTATGCAATATGTTAGAAACTAGATATATTCTTCACGAGGATGAGCTAAGATCCATGATATATATAAAATGATGATGTCCTGCAAATTTCTCCAATTATGAACCTACTTTTGATCTTTGTTAGAACTATAATATCTTTCTTTGATTATACAGTACTGGGATATAATAATAAAGATTCAACCTTTAATGTATACTCTATCGCTTCATAAACTTGAAAACTAGGAGATAATTGTTCGAAAACTATGCTTTATTGCCACAAAAATGTTTCTGGAGTAACAAGGATTTCGCATCGGTTTAGTCTGGTATTATGGAAGCATGTCGATGCAAAACTTGAGACGACGGCTTTTAATGTAATGCTATCATCAAACAATACATTGATCGCATCGCAAATTCATCCCTATTAATAAAAGGCAGCGATTGATTTCTAAATACAAGCATTACAAAGATGAAGATGGCTTAGCTGATCATTCAATCATGAAAATATTCTTTGCCTGCCAGTTGATCTTCATGGTTTGTGCAACAAACGTCATTCTTTCTCTCGAGTTTCAAAGAAATCGACAAGATTATGATCTATTAGCATAAAGTTCGAAAAATAGGATGCTATTACGTTTGTTGTGTTGGGGGGAGGGGAAGGAAAAGGGGACTTGGGATCATGATATTATTCCATGCAATAATTAGAGTCTATCCTTGCATCTTATATCCAAAAAAACACAAATTATTTGACACTCTGTTTTACCGTTTAATTTACTCGTCATTGAATCTAATAGCATAAAATAGCATGGACAAAATAAGATCTCGATCCAGATCATAGCCAGAAAACAAAGCAGTTGAAACTTTTTTTTATTTATTTATGAAAATCATTTTTAAATTCTACATAATGAAGTGGGCCCACCCCTATATACACATTTGCACCCAGCACCCTAGGCTTTTTTATGAAAGAGCTGGGCTTGTGCTCAGTACAAGCCCGTCTCATGATATGCTTTTGGGTAAACTATCAAACCCTGGCTTTTTGTAAGAAAAAACCTTCGGCTCCCAAGCGGCCGCAAAACTATCTAATTAGCTCCTACAAATCGTAGTTGTATACGTATAGCAAGCAACTGCATACAGATCGCAGTAGATATACATGACATGCAACTACATGGATAACGCAGGCAAGGGTTTTTTTGACATCTGCTAACCTTTTCAAATTGATATTTAGATTAGATATTCACATGTATGTAAAGGAGGTACCCATGAGAGAGACAGAGAGAGATCGGTAGTATCTGTATTTAAATAGATTTTTAGATTAGATATGCACATGTATGTGCATGTAAATTAATGGAGAGTTGCTTCATTGCTATATATATATTGGAAGAAACTAGCAAAAATTAACAAGATTTGATTTGAAACAAGTCAAAAAAAATGATGCTTTGAGTACTGTCAGCAAAAAGATTTATTGCTTACTCATGTGAAAGAAATGGCCTGCAGCAATATATCCCTGACCTATGCTTATCACAGTTGCTCTAGTTTTTTATTTCATCTTGAAACGAGAAATAAATAGGCAAAAAATTTCTCATTAGTTTAATTTTTTATTGAAAATAAGAGACTATCATCAATTGATTGCATGATTGCGTTTAGCTGCAGCATACCGTAGACCAATCATACATGAGAGAAGGCGGTTCTGTCTTTTGCTTCTGCCAAAAGAATTCTGCGCATAAATATGCACCTCAATTAATTCATTTTCAGTTGGATGAACAATACACGTATGGCACATATGTGGCAAAAAATATAATAAGAAGAAAGTTTTATGGAGGAAAAAAAAACTATATATACACACACAGAACACATTGGTGATCCATCCAAAAAAAATTTGGACGCAAATTTGACTCAAGAGAGTGACACAAACGTGAGCACAATCTGTCACCTCTCAAATCTTCACATGCTAGATTTTTTGCGCATTCAATCCATGTATGCTAGGAGTAAAAATTATATAATTATCACCTTTTGAGCAAGTATAATTATCAAATTATATAATTTTATATTCCGGTTTTTTTTTTCTATTTTATAAATTTGATAGGACATGATAAATTTGAGTAGGAGGCCGCGAGTTCGAAAATGTATGAATTAATCAACTTTTGAGTAAGTAAAGGCTTCTGGTGAACTTGAATACTATTCACTACTGGTGACTTTTTTTTAGAGAAAGTTCACTGCGAGTGACTTGACAAGCTGTGATACTTAAATTCCAAATATTTACAACTATTTTTTTTTGCGTGTGGGATGCATGTAAACTATAGAAGGAAGTGTTGTGTATCTAATGAAAAAGATGAATTTATTTGATTAGTGTATATATAGAAGTTATAACTTGATGTCATTCATTATAAAAATTTAATATAAAAATATATTCATTTTAAAGTGTAATATGGAATTAATTGATCTTTTATTTCTCATGGTTTAGGTATAATGAAATTTAAACCAAAGCCAAATTTAAATCATAACGTAACCCTAAATCAATCTCAAAGCAGATAATTATACTCCCACAATTCATCAAGTGTTGTATTTTAGAAAGACATTAAGGGGCATGCAGGGTCGCTGCGTGCCTCCGCTCATTTATGAATAGGGCCCAAGGGCAATTTTGTAATAAAGACTCTCGGCCACACCCGTAAATGGATGAGGCCACTAAAGCAAGGGGCCTGCATGAACACTGCAGGCGATGTAAGCCTTTGTGGATATTGGAGAAGGACAAGGACAAGGGCTTCAAGCAAGTCAAAGTATTGAGAGTAGAGAAAAGGATCCAGAGAGAGCGAGGAGGGGGAAAGGGGGAGGGTTGAATTAGAGAAAGAAGAAGCGAGAGTATTTTCGTCGCAATAACCTGTCGTTAACCTCCTAATTAACATTGTACCGTTATTTCTGAATTCAAAAGAAGTGCTTCTTTCTATACTGAATTCCTGAGCCTAATTTGAGCCAAGGGAAGTGGAGCAATGTAAATATATAATTTTTTTGAGAGGTTTTGATGTAACATTTTGAAAATTATAAATAATATTTTATAATTTAAATATGGATATTATGAGTTACGTAAATCATATCATGTATGAATTTTTTGGTTTTCGTAGATTGATATCCTCATGTGTATCATTTTGAGAGAAAAAATGGCAATATGAGATATTTAAAAATAATAAGTATTTTGTTTTGAGAATGATATGAGATTTTGGTGCAAGATTAATATTTTATTTGTAAACGAGAGGGAGGGAATACGTTACATCATAACCTCCCTCCAACTTACTATGGCTACACCTCATTCTTCACTCATTATCCTCTCATTTCTCATTATTCTCTCATGAAAATTAATTTCTCATTATTCTCTCATGAAAATTATCTTCTCGTGCAAATACCCGCACCCAAACCCTCCACCAAAATTCATATCTTTTTCCATCAAAATTCTTTTTTGAGCCAAAATTTGCAACTAGAGCTTCAAGTAGACATCTCCAAAGCTTGGATCCCCACTTTTAATCACACATATTGGTAAAAATCTCTCTTTTTCTCAAGTTCTCTATGATTCAAAGTGTTTCGATATGAAAAATTGCAGTTTTCATGTTGAAATTGGGATTTTGAAAGAGATATAAGTTTTTAGAACATGGATTTCATGAAGTTTTTGATATTCAAATTGAATCTGGAACGAGTAAGGTTTTCTAAAAAATAAAAGAAGATTATTTTGAACTCCTGAGGACCTCTTGAGACCAACCTAGAAGCCCGAGCTTCTAACTCCTCTCTTTGTCCACAAACTTAATCCTTCTGGCCGAATTTTGTTCAGCAGCTCACAAACATGATAACTTGGCCCATGATATACCCCTTTTATCCCAGATTCCCTGTATCAAAATCTGGGAGAACTTTGGATAGTTTTTGACTATATTTTCCGATTTTTAAACTTGGTTTTGGGGATTTCTATATCTTGACTTGATCGTTCGGCATTCGTATGTCGACGCTGAGGGTATTTTGTCGTATTTGAGCGTATGTTGATCATATGTTCTAATTTATGCGCGCATCGCTCGTCGTGACGTTTTTGATTTAGATAATTATGCAGTTGTGTTATGATTTCGATTGTAAGTACGATCGCGGAGACTTCCGAGACGACGAGGCGGTCGTAGGTTTCAACTAGCTCGAGATGTCGGGAGAAGTCGGATGGATGACGTATAACACCCCTACAACCAATTAATTAGAATACATATACTATATACCTAGACTATAGTGTTAAGTTAGATAACTTAGTCTATAATTAAGTTAGTATATAGTTTGTATCTAGTATGTTATATGTATGTGTGGATATATATTTATACATGATTATTGTTATATGCGTACGCGACTATAGATCTTATGATATTGATTAGGTATTTGATGGATATTGAAGATAGTTTGCTGAATACGGCCGAAATTCATTTGGACTTGCGGAGTCATGCATTTATCCCAATTGGGACATTGTGATTGGTTGAGCTATACTCTTTTAAAAACTAACGATCTGTTTTCCACTTTTAAATGATAAATGGTAAGGATGCGCCGCTAATTTTAAACGGGTATCTATTTTGAATATATCGTAGCTTCCTTATTTGTAAAATAACGTTTCGTTCTATATCAAATTATAACGGTATAGCTCATATTAGTTAGCTATGTTTAACGATTATTCACATTACAATTAGATTACTCTTTATACGCTCACAATTCGATTCCCTATTATATATGCTAGTTGCGTTGCTATTCTCGTATGAACACACTGATAGAATACTGCACAACCACCAATAATTACTATGTTGTACAAACCGCAAACGCGTGTGTTACACTATATCTCATTGGTACTATCATGACACTGTAGGATTGCCACACTTGATAGCACTAATGTTATTATATGAATACGATGGTTGACATATCCATATGATTAATCATCAACTAACATAGATGCATGACGCATCGTTGATGATTGCGATAGTGATGTTCTAACACCCTTAATAGAACATTTGCACAATTACTAATGATTTCCATATGATACAAGCACTGACGCATATCGTCATAACACAGCAGAAACTGTCATGCTTGCTTGTGTTCTAGATATCCATGATAGATGTGATGATACCTATCATGATTTTGATATACGAATACCATCGCTATGGATATTCGTATATGATTGTTGCCAATGTTGCAAAGATGATATATGTGTTATATTCTTATGAACTTGTGATAAATTATATATGTGTTTTTCGGAGCTTATTGTTTTCTATGGATTTGAGAAATTGTGGTGTCATTTATAAAATTTGTGAGTGTATTAAAATGCGGGTTTCTCTTAATAGGATAATTTAACGTCCACCATGAGTTTTCTTGGTTTTAATGGTATGATATTATCCGAATCGAGAGAGGGGTTAATCGATTACGGATACACGGTGGACCCGATACGACTCCGAGGGGCAGGAAGTCCATAGGGAGATTAAGGGGAGTCTAGCGAGGATGATCGATACCAGAGATAGTATTAAAGCGCGGCGGATATCTTGAAGATACCGACCGAGTCTATTCGATATCGAAAGAGGACCGATCTTATGAGACGGTGCCTACGATATCTGAATTTTACGTGTCGATGATAGACATGAGATTTGCAACAATCCTAAATTTCCTATACAAGTTTTTACAAAAAAGTTTTCAAAAATTCATAAAGGGGTATTTATTGTCTGAGCACAAGATAAATAATTAATTAGCAATTTAATTATAAGAAGGAGCTTGTGGCTCATTGGTAATATCTTGCACTGCTAAACTAAGCGACCAGAGTTCAAATCCCATACCCCACATTATTTTTAATATTTATTTGTTTTAAATTTTATAGAAGCCCAACAGTCAACACGTGATAAATTCCAAAAACCCCTCTACACATAGAAAACTAAATATACCAGTGTGTACATCTGATGACCCCCCACCTCCCCATGCCCCGAGCCGGCCGACTCGGGCCGGCCGAGTCCCCAACTGCAAAGTTGGGGCTCTTCCTCTCCCCTACTCCCATGCACACTTCATTTTCTCAGGTCGGTTCCAAAGACCTTTGAAATCCCCATTTACTTCATATTTTAATGAATTTTAATATATATTTTTACATTTTTTAATTTAAACTTTTCACCTACCCTAACCCTATAAATACCATCATACCCTCTACCCTCTCACCCTAAAACTCTGACCCAACTCTCTAAAATTTCCAAAAAACTTGTGTACTTTGAAATCGAGCACGAAGCGAAACTACGGCGAAATTCTCGGCGAACTTCCGGTGATCGTTCTAAGAGCTCTCGGCGACGAAGCGACGCACCGGCGATACCTCTCCTTCCATCTCACTCTCGTTATTGTTCAAAACCCGTAAGTCTCATTTTCTATCTCTCTTTTCTATTCTAAAAATACGGATTTACAAACCCGACGGAATCGGAACAAATCCGATTTCCGATTCGGTTTTCTTATAAAACTTCACATCTCGTTAATACAATTATGCTTAAATTCTCTCATATTGACTATTAAACACTAATCAACCAAATTGATCAAGTTTCATTTCATAAAATGATGGCTATTTCAATTTATCGTATTTTTCACTTAAATACCACATTGTTTCAATTCTACATTTAACTTGTTATACCTTTAAGTAGACCATGAGGTAATGACCTACCTCCTCACACACTCATATGCAACATAACACGATACCCTCGAGAACTTAGAATACGGGAAAACAAAAAATTTCATTTAAATACCCTTTACTTAATAAAACCATTTCTAAAACATTTAGTATTAATACATCTTTACAAATAAATAACTTTTGAGCTAATAATAAAAATATCTAGACTCAGCCAATTAAGAACTGTCGCACTCATTAGGACAGAGGAAGGTTGTGGGCATTCAGTCATTTATCTAAACCTGACTTTGTGGTGCCTAGGCTAGACAAGTGAGAAAGGTAATTTTAAAAGGCCCGTCTCACGGTGATTCGTGAGCGGATCCCTCCTTTCTTCACTTGTACTTATCTGGCCACAATTGGCGGTGAAGAGGCGATTTGAGAGATATCTCACAACTTGTCGCTTTGGACCAGTTAGGAGCAGTTTAGTTGACTTAGAAGACCCTAGAACATAGAATATGGAAAATTGACATCTTTACAAATAAATACCATTTACTTAATAAAACCGTAATCTAAAGGATTTAGTATTTATACAATCTTTGCAAAGCGCCGCTACAACCCATTTTGGGAAACCTGTTCGGGATGGTGCGGATTATCGCACATCCTCGGGCTTAGTAATGCGAGATTCAGACCTCCGCAAGGAGCATTCGATCTCGAAAGATTTAAAATACGATATCTTGAGAAAATGAGATTTTTAGAATATGAAATATATATTAAAATAATTTTTGTATAAATATATGTATACTTATCATTAAAATACCTATTTTTGTTATGATATAAATATTTCATCTTTCTAAAATATCACAAGAATCAATTTATCTTAAAATACCATGAATTCCATACAAGTTTAATATTACACTTTAATACCATATAATATGAAAGTTAGGTTATTCTCATTAGAATTGTCACAAGTATAAAATCTACAATTATTATAATTTTAAAGACGATTAATAAATACTTGGGGTGTATTTTGAAAACTATACAAAAGTATTTTATATAAAAAACCCTCAAGTTCTATAAATTATAATAAGGATCCTAGTAAATATAGGTTTAAGCGGGACCAATCTCTTGAGCCTCGGGGAGCCGGAGAAGTGGGTGTTTGCCTATGTAAGGTAGACAACATAACAATGGTGTTATCAAAAAGGTAATCGTCTTTGAAAAAGACACAAATCCTGCCGCTCATGTGCAGCAGTTACCGATAATATCAAAACAATTAGGACTTCAATTTACTTTGAGTTTCTTTATAATCTGACTTGAACATGATTCAAGTACAATCTACAATCTACAATCTATAATCTACAATTTACAATCTACAATATTCTGATTCAACATGAATCCCTATATTCAATCTATTCAATACATTCAATTTACATTGACCGAACCGAACCATGGATATACATCCATTTACATGATTCTCCAGATATTCCATTTACATGATTATACAGTTACATCCGTTTACTGATATCATGGTTTTCATCAGTCATTCAACCATACAATCTATCCAACACAATACAACAATACAAACAAGACATCGCGGGGTAAGGGGTAGATTGGTACGAAATGTGTTAAAAGCGGCACGAGACGGTAAGATTAAGACACCTAACCTATATTCCGTTGCTGTTGTACCGTGGCGTAACGGTTCCTTGAGTTCTTGATACCTTAGTCTCCGGAGCAAGTGAGACTCCTCTCGTATACACTGGCATCCTTCTGTACCAAACTACAAATAATAGCGTCAACACTAAATACAACAATATAACAATATAATACAACTGTAAAAGCTACTCTCTCTCTTACTCTCTGTTTATTCTATTTCTCCTCTTATCTTTGGGACTTACCGAGCGATCTGTTCGTTGACGACATTCTCCTTCTTTCTTTTTTGAATGTCGTCAGGTGATCTGGACACGTCAGAGATCGAGCCCACTGCTGAAGACTTGGACCAATTCAGTGAAGACCCCGAGCTCTAGTTCATTGTACACTTTCCATTCAGTACTTTTCATTTCTGTTATGCCATTGTTTAAACATTACTTTTTATCAGTTGTATTTACCTTCCATGTATTGTACAGAAAGAATGTGAATAAATAAATTTGCTGTTTTATTATATTTTGTCTCTTGTGATTTTACTTTTATATTGTTTAGATACGCTTAGCGTATTTACATCACAGTAAATACGTAGCGGACCAGTTGCGTCCTCTTCGCCGTATACTGGGAAGCGGGGTGTGCCAGGTTTTGTTGGCGGCCCATGCAGGTCAGAGCTGTATGAAACTCTATCATGCAATTCTGTTCTGCGTGAACAACCTGAGCAATATAACACAAGAAGCAGCAACTAAAACATTCTTTACAATTCATGTTCCTTGAATCTTACAATTTCATATTTTTTGAATCTTATCAATTTCATATTTCTTGAATCATATACTTTGAATCTGTTCTAACCCAAAATTCCCTCCCCTCTTTTATAATCTTACCAAAACCTTCAAATTCTTTCATTCCTTCACACATTTTTTCACATTTTTTTAAAACCCTTGCACCACCTTGCTATTTTTCACACACTATCAGTACTTCAGTCACCACACTTTTCTTAAATTTGTTACACTTTCCTTTTATAAATTTCGAGGACGAAATTTTTTTAAGGAGGGTAGAATGTAACAACCCTAAATTTCCTATACAAGTTTTTACAAAAAAGTTTTCAAAAATCCATAAAAGGGTATTTATTGCCTGAGCACAAGATAAGTAATTAATTAGCAATTTAATTACAAGAAGGAGCTTGTGGCTCATTGGTAATACCTTACACTGCTGAACCAAACCATCAGAGTTCAAATCCCATACCCCACATTATTTTTAATATTTATTTGTTTTAAATTTTATAGAAACCCAACAGTCAACACGTGATAAATTCCAAAAATCCCACTACACATAGAAAACTAAATATACCAGCGTGTACATCTGATGACCCCCCACCTCCCCATGCCCTGACTCAGCTCGAGTCGGCCGAGTCGGCCGGCGCCACTGGATGGAATCTGCCGGACGGCCGAGTCCCCAACTGCAAAGTTGGGGCTCTTCCTCTCCCCTGCCCCCTGCACACTTCATTTTCTCAGATCGGTTCCAGAGACCTTTGAAATCCCCATTTACTCCATATTTTAATGAATTTTAATATATATTTTTATATTTTTTAATTTAAACTCTTCATCTACCCTAACCCTAGCCTAAATCTATAAATACCACCCTGCCCTCTACCCACTCACCCAAAAACTCTGAGCCAACTCTCTAAAATTTCCAAGAAACTTGTGTACTTTGAAATCGAGCACGAAGCGAAACTACGACGAAATTCTCGGCGAACTTCCGGCGATCGTTCTAGGAGCTCTCGGCGACGAAGTGACGCACCGGCGATTCCTCTCCTTCCATCTCACTCTCGTTATTGTCCAAAACCCATGTCACGCCCCGCTTCCCAAAATACGGAATACGAGGAGTTGACAAGGCCAGCCATGCTCCTACAGTCAAGGAAAAGTCCTGCCGTAGTCACACTTCGGCTTCTAGTTTTTCATGGTAAACAGTAAATGATGCACAGGTAATGAGAAATGCAGTAACTGGAACAAAACAGTAATATAAACTGACCTGATGGGAAAAAACCGAATGTAACTCTGAATAGCAAGTCAAGATGTCTGTGATATGCGTCTAGTTCTGGTCCAGGCTAAATCTTCTCCTCACACTGAGCATGCATACTCAGGTCGTCAGAGCGACACAATAGCAATATAATATATATAAAATCATACGACAATACTAACAGTGGTAATATGTATATATAACAGTAAATCAATGGCAACATAGGTATGAACATGCAGTAATTAATGCAGCGGAACAGTAAAAGCAGTAGAATGATATGCCACGCATGTCAACACAGTAGGTAAGGTATATCGATGCCAGTATCCCTATCAGTCTCTAAGTCTCACTGTACAGGTCACTAAGCCTATCGTCAGTCCAAGTGAGAGAGTCAACCACTCGCGAGTGTCCTCCACCCAAGGGTAGAACCCAAGGGCAAAGGACCACGGGCCCAACATGTATATCACGGTGATAATCACATACCCTGTAAATCTCCATATATCTCCCTAAATATATAAGCCGGCATGGGACTCCCGAGATTCTGTTGAACTCACACTTAAACTACCCCACACCCCGTGGTCTACATCAAACGCTAACCATAACCCTAAATACCAATCGGTCGGTAACAAGTCTGCGCGAGAACTGGAGGCGGGACCTCCATCAAGCACGTCCCGACTAATACCTAAGATAAATGGCAGTGTCTGGTGCCTTATCTGTGACACCCGTGCAAGAGCTTCCATAAGTGTCCCATACCACTTATAGTCACACGTACACGCGTCCCACAGACGTCGACAATGCAGCATAATAATAAGGTTCACTGATTGTGTACAAGTACGTATTGCTTTCACTTAATCACTTATACACGAACACTGACGTACTTGCACAATCATCACTAAAACCTAACACTGGGTAAATGCACGTTATCACTAGGTTATCAATGCAATGATATGTGTATGATATGATGCGTAAACAGTATATGAAGCATGATTAGGATGTCATGAACCAGTATTCTACCACTTGCACGATTTATCATAAGTCATATGTTTACAGTTTAATGAAATAATGAATGGGGAATAAATAGTATGTTCAGTTATCTATCCATTGAATTTAGTTTCATGCCAATCGGGTTCCAGGATCATTAATTATAGTCATTTCCTTTTAAGCGTTCACGGCTGGAAATCCGGCTTCAGAATCAGAAGTCCGTTTCGCAACGCATTTTAATCCCAGTTGGGATCATATTTTAGCGATGCTACAGTTGGATTAAATCTAGGGTTTTCAGTAAGGTTTTTAACGCAACAGACAGTTTCTCAATCGCGTCTGTACGTTAGCAGTTATACACTGTTCAATACCAATATGTCAGTTCTGATTCTGCTGAGACTGTTATACGTCCCCATCTTTTAAATTACAGATTAAATAGCAAATGTTGACGAAACAGGATGAAACCACTTGTATTATCTATCTAACCGATTCATCTTTAATAATCAGTGGAGTTCCGCAACCTACGAGTTTAGGAAACAGGGTGGTGTTCATTACGGAACAGTAAATAACAACTGGAGTCGCTCTGGACTGCAGTCCAGAGTCGCACTCCGATCCAAATGTTGTCACACTTCAAGTACAGGAATATCTGTAAACTAGTATAGGGTTAAAGTTCATCGAGTTGGATTCGATTTGAGCCCTAGAACACATCATTCCAGTGTGTATATAATTTATGGTGATTTTTACGGTTTTCAGGTACAGAAAATATCTAGTTTTACAGGCAGACTTGGGGGTAGTCGTTTTAGTTGTTAACGGTCATATTTTCCAACGAAATTCACACATTAGGTTCACAGCCATTCAGGCCAGCATATACAATTGAGTTCCGTCAAATTAAATAATGATTCCCTATGAGAACAAGCATCGAACAGTTGTGTCGAATAATCTAACGGAAAAGTAAAGCATGAATTATATACGATGTTGATTTGTAATTAACAAAAGGTAGCATGTAGCAAGTAGGGAACTTGCCGGACAAGTCTCGGGGATGTACGGTGACGGCAATGTCACGAACGCGCGACGAACGACGTGAATTGGTTTGCACGACTTTGGCTCGAGTTTCAGTTTCGTCGTCGGATTTGTCCGGGGAACGACTCGTGAATGTTGGAAGCGGGGAGGTGCTCTGTGGGTCTCCTGGGTGTGCTGGGATCATCGACGGTCGGTGGCGCTCCGATGATGGCAGCAGTGGCTCGCAGTTTTTGGTGGTCGGGGCTCGGCTGTGAAGCTTGGGCGTTGCGCATCAATGGGTCCGACGGTGGTTGATGATGACGATGGTGATCGAAGGTGGCACTGGGGTGTCGCTGGTGACGTGAGTGGCCGGCGGTTGGCTCGACTTGGGGTAGTCCCGACGGTGGGGTTGGAGGGAGGCGGCAGCAGTTGAAACGGGTGAGTCGAGGAGGTGCAGTGGCGAGGTGGTTCTGGTTGAGGGGCTCGCCGGTGAGGTAGTGATTGCCGTGGTTTTCAAGCTGGCCACTGGAGTTTGCTTGAGGGAGATGGTGACGTTGTCGACGGAGGAGGAAGCTTGGTCATGCCAACGCCGACGTAGAGGTGGGAACGGTGGGGGAGGCTCGGTGATGTATGCTCGGCTGAGAGGGAGGTGAGGAGGGCCGGCGGTGAGGGGACGATGGTTACGGCGAAGAGAGCATAGGCGCAGTAACAAGCGGGAGAAAGAGCCGTTGAGGGAAGAAAAGGAATAGGAACAGGTCGAGTCGAGTTGAAGCGGGTCGGGTAAGGGAGTAGAGAGGCTGGGCTTGGAGCTGAAGGAGTGGATTTAAATACTTTGGGAGCAAAATGGTTTTGGGTTTAATGAAGTTATTTAAATAATTGAATGATAAAAATAACAAATTTATAGTTTACAGAGAAATACGGATTTAGGCGTATAAAAAGAACCGGGTATTACATCATACCACCTTTACAAAAATTTCGTCCTCGAAATTTTAAAAAATAAACGATAAGTTATACAAACATAGGCGAAAGCTATTATATTGCAACCTAACATATAAAGATTTACTAGAAATCCGTGGACAAAGAAATTTGAAGATATATATAAGTAAGAACAACATACAGAAAGGTAGGTCTAAATAGGTATAAAGCAGGAATAACTATAAGAGTAACTACAAGTATACGAGAATATAGATAACAATATTAACGAACAATAATAATCAAGACGTGTTCGATAAAAGTCGAAACTCAAATATGTACACATCTAAGTATATCAAAAATAGCAAGTATAAATAATAAGTATAAGGCTCAACCATTTATAATAGTAATCATAGGCACAAAACCCGAAAATAAAATAACAAGAATAAAGTAGTGAAAATTAGTCGGTAGGTTAAAACATTTTAGGATAATGTATCGATAAAATATGTTTAAAATAACTTAGAAAACTTGTATAGTGAAATTAAGAAACATGTAACGAAAGCATGCGCGGTGTAAGATTGCGCTACCGAAAAAATAATGGGAAAAGCTAGTAGCGAGTACTTGAAATGCGTAAAACGGGGATAGTCAATAAAACGCGCCTTTCGATAAATACAAAATAATGAAAACCAAATTTTCGAATGATAAAGTCCCTGAATATATATATATATAGGGTAATAGGAAAACACATAAAAATGTATAGGGCTAGCTAAGGTAAGGATTACAAGGAAGTGTGGATCATTCAAAGGTCGGAGTGTGGCCGCTTTAGGCTGAAGGTCAAAGAGATTGGGATCGGGTCAGCACACGAAGTAAGGGTGAGCAACAAAGGACTATTAGGAGAAAATATGGGGAGGACGACGGTCGGTATATCCTATGAATCAAAGATTTGAAGGGTTAACGAACTCGGAAATTTCACAAGATATGTTCTCCTCCCAGAAGGATCACAGAGGGGCACAGACGAAGGGTGGAAGGTGAACCTCAAAAATCGGGTGTGGTACTTGTTAATCTGAGCGAGGGTTGAATCAGCACGAGATGTAGGTGTGGACAGTAAGGGTCTCAGGAGGGAAAAACGGTTAGGGAAAATAGAAACATTGAGTGAACCAGTAAATAAAAGATTTGCGAACTCAGAAGATTTATTTCATTTCAAAAGATTTTAAACAAGCATCATCAAAACGAAATGTGGCCCTAAACTATACACAGATTTATTTGGCCAGATAAGACAATCATCAAAAGAAATCCTGTCAGTCGCGGTTGTGGAGATTCAGTAGGTTGTGGTAAGCTCGCGTGCTCAGGTAGGGACGTCCATTTCCATAGCGCCTCGCAGGTATCGCCATTGGGAGTCCTTCCACCGCAGGGTCTTGATCTTCTGGTCCTTCTTCCTCAGATGGAGCTTCTTCATTGAGGTCCGATTCCATGTGATTCTCTTCTTCTGGATTCTCTTCCATGAGATTTTCTTTCACTGGATTTTCTTCTATCGGTTCTTCCTCGGGGTCTTCCTCTATTGGGTTCTCTTCAGAGTCTCCTTCCTCTTCGTCGGAATCGCCTATCATGCTGAACACTGGGGCGACTGCTCCTTCATCATCTGAATCGTTGTTTCCGAAGATGACCTGGGGACCGTTGATCTCATCGTTAGAACTCATCAGTGTGTTGTCTAAGGAAACGCATGACTGTGCATCCTCATCCAAATGCGGCGTTGCTCCAGGGTGGGCCATGGCCTGGAAAGAAAGTTATGATTAGACAATGGAATATATCAGGAAAATGGCTAAGTGTACGAAGTATGGAAAGATATGCAGTGGCAGGAATTGAAAAATCAAGATTAAAATGTTATGCTAATGAATAGTATGAACAAGGGAAATGACAAGAGAATGATACATATATTACGATTCAAGTTTTTATTGCATTCAATCAAAAGTTCAGCGGATACAAGATTTCAAACGGAAAGAAATATTCATAAAAAGATGACAACATTATTACTGAAAGTAGATAACATGAAAAATTCTTCTTCGACTACTATAACGTTGCATTCTCGTCGCGTGGGTTGAATCTTGCGTTAGGTCCGCCTTACCATCGAAGTTCGAACTACGCGATAATCATCACTTGTCAGAAGTGTGGAGAGTGGACGAGTCTCCTCCTTGTAGTTCCTTCCTTTCTGGGCAACCGTTGATGAGATGTTTGTTGGACCCGCATATCAGACATTTCCCTTGGGCGCGGCGACAATCCCTCTGAAGATGTCCTGGCCTCCTACAATACCCACAACATGGGGTCTTCTGCTGCTTCTGTCGCGGAGAAACAAATTGGCGTTTCATTTTCTTCTCTTTTCCTCGTCTAACGCGGATCCCTTTATGATTGGAGACAGCCGCTGGTACCTGATTCACCCGTCTTCTCAGTCCTTCAGCCAACAAGTCATTTGTTCACTCCTGGGCTTCCTTTAAACCTTGCAGTACACTCAGGATCTCAATGGTCTGATTCTGGGGAGCGGATAAAGATGAAGAGTCATTGGAAGACATGATCCTGAAACAACAATTTTGAGGATGATATAAGTCACAAGCTATACGAATTAAAATATAGTTCACAATTACAACCACGAAACTTGCCAAGTCACCTAAAATCCTAGCGAATGGATAGCAGAACGCTCAATGTGAATATGGATCAAGGATATCAAGTTTACAATCTAGACTGAGGGATGTCTTAGATAGTCAAGCTCTACATGGAAAACTGCAATCCCAATCGAAGCAAAACCTGGTTCTGATACCAACTAAACCATGTCACGCCCCGCTTCCCAAAATACGGAATACGAGGAGTTGACAATGCCAGCCATGCTCCTACGGTCAAGGAAAAGTCCTGCCGTAGTCACACTTCGGCTTCTAGTTTTTCATGGTAAACAGTAAATGATGCACAGGTAATGAGAAATGCAGTAACTGGAATAAAACAGTAATATAAACTGACCTGATGGGAAACAACCGAATGTAACTCTGAATAGCAAGTCAAGATGTCTGTGATATGCGTCTAGTTCTGGTCCAGGCTAAATCTTCTCCTCACACTGAGCATGCATACTCAGGTCGTCAGAGCGACACAATAGCAATATAATATATATAAAATCATACGACAATACTAACAGTGGTAATAGGTATATATAACAGTAGATCAATGGCAACATAGGTATGAACATGCAGTAATTAATGCAGCGGAACAGTAAAAGCAGTAGAATGATATGCCACGCATGTCAACACAGTAGGTAAGGTATATCGATGCCAGTATCCCTATCAGTCTCTAAGTCTCACTATACATGTCACTAAGCCTATCGTCAGTCCAAGTGAGAGAGTCAACCACTCGCGAGTGTCCTCCACCCAAGGGTAGAACCCAAGGGCAAAGGACCACGGGCCCAACATGTATATCACGGTGATAATCACATACCCTGTAAATCTCCATATATCTCCCTAAATATATAAGCCGGCATGGGACTCCCGAGATTCTGTTGAACTCACACTTAAACTACCCCACACCCCGTGGTCTACATCAAACGCTAACCATAACCCTAAATACCAATCGGTCGGTAACAAGTCTGCGCGAGAACTGGAGGCGGGACCTCCATCAAGCACGTCCCGACTAATACCTAAGATAAATGGCAGTGTCTGGTGCCTTATCTGTGACACCCGTGCAAGAGCTTCCATAAGTGTCGCATACCACTTATAGTCACACGTACACGCGTCCCACAGACGTCGACAATGCAGCATAATAATAAGGTTCACTGATTGTGTACAAGTACGTATCGCTTTCACTTAATCACTTATACACGAACACTGACGTACTTGCCACAATCATCACTAAAACCTAATACTGGGTAAATGCACGTTATCACTAGGTTATCAATGCAATGATATGTGTATGATATGATGCGTAAACAGTATATGAAGCATGATTAGGATGTCATGAACCAGTATTCTACCACTTGCACGATTTATCATAAGATATATGTTTACAGTTTAATGAAATAATGAACGGGGAATAAATAGTATGTTCAGTTATCTATCCATTGAATTTAGTTTCATGCCAATCGGGTTCCAGGATCATTAATTATAGTCATTTCCTTTTAAGCGTTCACGGCTGGAAATCCGGCTTCAGAATCAGAAGTCCGTTTCGCAACGCATTTTAATCCCAGTTGGGATCAGATTTTAGCGACACTACAGTTGGATGAAATCTAGGGTTTTCAGTAAGGTTTTCAACGCAATAGACGGTTTCTTAATCGCGTCTGTACATTAGCAGTTATACACTGTTCAATACCAATATGTCAGTTCTGATTCTGCTGAGACTGTTATACGTCCCCATCTTTTAAATTACAGATTAAATAGCAAATGTTGACGAAACAGGATGAAACCACTTGTATTATCTAGCTAACCGATTCATATTTAATAATCAGTGGAGTTCTGCAACCTACGAGTTTAGGAAACATGGTGGTGTTCATTACGGAACAGTAAACAACAACTGGAGTCGCTCTGGACTGCAGTCCAGAGTCGCACTCCGATCCAAATGTTGTCACACTTCAAGTACAGGAATATCTGGAAACTAGTATAGGGTTAAATTTCGTCGAGTTGGCTTCGATTTGAGCCCTAGAACACATCATTCCAGTGTGTATATAATTTATGGTGATTTTTACCGTTTTCAGGTACAGAAAATATCTAGTTTTACAGGCAGACTTGAGGGTAGTCGTTTTAGTTGTTAACGGTCATATTTTCCAACGAAATTCACACATTAGGTTCACAGCCATTCGGGCCAACATATACAATTGAGTTCCGTCAAATTAAATAATGATTCCCTATGAGAACAAGTATCGAACAGTTGTGTCGAATAATCTAACGGAAAAGTAAAGCATGAATTATATACGATGTTGATTTGTAATTAACAAAAGGTAGCATGTAGCAAGTAGGGAACTTGCCTGGACAAGTCTCGGGGATGTACGGTGACGGCAATGTCACGAACGCGCGACGAACGGCGTGAATTGGTTTGCACGACTTTGGCTCGAGTTTCAGTTTCGTCGTCGGATTTGTCCGGGGAACGACTCGTGAATGTTGGAAGCGGGGAGGTGCTCTGTGGGTCTCCTGGGTGTGCTGGGATCGTCGACGGTCGGTGGCGCTCCGATGATGGCAGCAGTGGCTCGCAGTTTTTGGTGGTCGGGGCTCGGCTGTGAAGCTTGGGCGTTGCGCATCAATGGGTCCGACGGTGGTTGATGATGACGATGGTGATCGAAGGTGGCACTGGGGTGTCGCTGGTGACGTGAGTGGCCGGCGGTTGGCTCGACTTAGGGTAGTCCCGACGGTGGGGTTGGAGGGAGGCGGCAGCAGTTGAAACGGGTGGGTCGAGGAGGTGTAGTGTCGAGGTGGTTCTGGTTGAGGGGCTCGCCGGTGAGGTAGTGATTGCCGTGGTTTTCAAGCTGGCCACTGGAGTTTGATCGAGGGAGATGGTGACGTTGTCGACGGAGGAGGAAGCTTGGTCATGCCAACGCCGACGTGGAGGTGGGAACGGTGGGGGAGGCTCGGTGAGGTATGCTCGGCTGAGAGGGAGGTGAGGAGGGCCGGCGGTGAGGGGACGATGGTTACGGCGAAGAGAACGTAGACGCAGTAAAGAGCGGAAGAAAGAGCCGTTGAGGGAAGAAAAGGAATAGGAACGGGTCGGGTCGAGTTGAAGCGGGTCGGGTAAGGGAGTAGAGAGGCTGGGCTTGGAGCTGAAGGAGTGGATTTAAATACTTTGGGAGCAAAATGGTTTTGGGTTTAATGAAGTTATTTAAATAATTGAATGATAAAAATAACAAATTTATAGTTTACAGAGAAATACGGATTTAGGCGTATAAAAAGAACCGGGTATTACAACCCATAAGTCCCATTTTCTATCTCTCTTTTCTATTCTAAAAATACAGATTGACAAACCCGACGGAATCGGAACAAATCCGATTTCCGATTCGGTTTTCTTATAAAACTTCACATCTCGTTAATACAATTATACTTAAACTCTCTCATGTTGACTATTAAATACTAATCAACCAAATTGATCAAGTTTCATTTCATAAAATGATGGTTATTTCAATTTATCGTATTTTTCACTTAAATACCACATTGTTTCAATTCTACATTTAACTTGCTATACCTTTAAGTAGACCACGAGGTAATGACCTACCTTCTCACACACTCATATGCAACATAACACGATACTCTCGAGAACTTAGAATACGGGAAAACAAACATTTTCATTTAAATACCCTTTACTTAATAAAACCATTTCTAAAACATTTAGTATTAATACATCTTTACAAATAAATAACTTTTAAGCTAATAATAAAAATATCTAGACTCGGCCAATTAAGGACCGTCGCACTCATTAGGATGGAGGAAGGTTGTGGACATTCAGTCGTTTATTTAAACCTGACTTTGTGGTGCCTAAGCTAGACAAGTGAGAAAGGTAACTTTAAAAGGCCCGTCTCACGGTGATTCGTGAGCGGATCCCTCCTTTCTTCACTTGTACTTACCTGCCCACAATTGGCGGTAAAGAGACGATTTGAGGTATATCTCACAACTTGTCGCTTTGGACCAGTTAGGAGCAGTCTGGTTGAGTTAGAAGACCCTAGAACATAGAATACGGGAAATTGACATCTTTACAAATAAATACCATTTATTTAATAAAACCGTTTTCTAAAGGATTTAGTATTTATACAATGTTTGCAAAGCGCCGCTACAACCCATTTTGGGGAACCCGTTCGGGATGGTGCGGATTATCGCACATCCTCGGGCTTAGTAGTGCGAGATTCCGACCTCCGCAAGGTGCATTCGGTCTCGAAAGATTTAAAATACGACATCTTGAGAAAATGAGATTTTTTGAATATGAAATATATATTAAAAGTATTTTTGTATAAATATATGTATATTCATCATTAAAATACCTATTTTTGTTATGATATAAATATTCCATCTTTCTAAAATATCACAAGAATCAATTTATCTTAAAATACCATGAATTCCATACAAGTTTAATATTACACTTTAATACCATATAATATGAAAGTTAGGTTATTCTCATTAGAATTGTCACAAATATAAAATCTACAATTATTATAACTTTAAAGACGATTAATAAATACTTGGGGTGTATTTTGAAAACTATACAAAAGTATTTTACATAAAACCCCCTCAAGTTCTATAAATTACAATAAGGACCCTAGTAAATATAGGTTTAAGCGGGACCAATCTCTTAAGCCTCGGGGAACCGGAGAAGTGGGTGTTTACCTATCTAAGGTAGACAACTTAACAATGGTGTTATAAAAAAGGTAATCGTCTTTGAAAAAGACACAAATCTCTCCGCCCATGTGCAGCGGTTACCGATAATATCAAAACAATCAGGACTTCAATTTACTTTGGGTTTCATTATAATCTGACTTGAACATGATTCAAGTACAATCTACAATCTACAATTTATAATCTACAATTTACAATCTACAATATTCTGATTCAACATGAATCCCTATATTCAATCTATTCAATACATTCAATCTACATTGACCGAACTGAACCATGGATATACATCCATTTACATGATTCTCCAGATATTCCATTTACATGATTATACAGTTACATCCGTTTACTGATATCATGGTTTTGGTCAGTCATTCAACTATACAATCTATCCAACACAATACAACAATACAAACAAGATATCGCGGGGTAAGGGGTGATTGGTACGGAAGGTGTTGAAAGTGGCACGAGACGGTAAGATTAAGACACCTAACCTATATTCCGTTGCTGTTGTACCGTGGCATAACGGTTCCTTGAGTTCCTGATAGCTTAGTTTCCGGGGTAAGTGAGACTCCTCTCGTATACACTGGCATCCTTCTGTACCAAGGTATAAACAACAGCGTTAACACTAAATACAACAATATAGCAATATAATACAACTGTAAAAGCTACTCTCTCTCTCTTTTACTCTCTGTCTATTCTATTTCTCCTTTTATCTTTGGGACTTACCGAGCGATCTGTTCGCTGACGACATTCTCTTTCTTTCTTTTTTGAATGTCGTCAGGTGATCTGGACACGTCAAAGATTGAGCCCACTGCTGAAGATTTGGACCAATTCAGTGACTCCGAGCTCTAGTTCATTGTACACTTTCCATTCAGTACTTTTCATTTCTGTTATGCCATTGTTTAGGCATTACTTTTTATCAGTTGTATTTACCTTCCATGTATTGTACAAAAAGAATTTGAATAAATAAAATTGTTGTTTTATTACATCTTGTCTCTTGTGATTTTACTTTTATATTGTTTAGATACGCTTAGCGTATTTACTTCACAGTAAATACACAGCGGACCGGTCGCGTCCCCTTCGCCGTATACCGGGAAGCGGGGCGTGACAAGATTCATGATGATTTTGAGTGTCGGTGATGGACACTCGGTGGATGATGGGTTAGAGTGTCGATGATGGACACTCGTTAGATTTGGAGTGTCGATACTGGACACTCATATGTTGATATTTGTGCAATCCGTTGTGATGTGCTGTTGTAAATTATGGTATTTAGTACCCGAACATGATTGATCCATCGGACGACACCTGAATACTATTTGCACACATCAATATACATTAAAGAGGTTTCCAAATAAGCCATAATCTCACTATTTTCAACGCGTGTACGACGACACAAGAATCTTTCAAACGGAAACCCTCCTAAAATTCAATTCTAAAAAGCGAGACGTATATTTTAAACAGAACGCATATAATGCTTCATAAACTTACATCTTCTACTTGTGTCATGATATACGTATCATACGGCTATTTTGAAAGGATTTTACATATATGTTTTGACTACTTTATAGGTTTATACATGAATGCATGCTATATATATATATATATATATATATATATAATATGATAATATATTTCCATGTTTACACGATCAATATTGATGCGCTTATAATACTTGTGTATTATACATACATTAGTACATGATATGATAATACTATACTTTATGACCTATGTAGATCATTATACATTCCGATTCTTACGATAATTTTTTATTTACTGAGTTGGCAACTCACCCCCGTTGTGCCCCAGTTTCTTCTAGAATTGATCGCACGGATCAGCAGCGGCTTGCCGACACACTTTTTACCTTGGTGATTGCTTTGGTAGGTGGGTTGCATGTTGGATCATAACCGTCTTTATGTATATATATTTTCATTTGGCTCCAGTTAAAAACTCTATCGACCAAAACATGTATAATTGTGGATTTAGAAGCGGGATTTAGATATTTATGTGTTTTTTAGCGTCGCGCTCATTTGGAGTCGACTTTATAATGTATTTGTTTATGTTGCGCTTTCCATTCTCTGTCTTGGACGTCGTATATTAACTGTGTGGCTGCTCCGCCGTTTGGACGTGGAAGCTAGCTTCCATTGGGGATGCTTATTATATATTATGTTTTGTATGTGGTTTTATTTAAAATTTACAAAGGAGATGCTGCCCGATTTTTTAACGGCATATGCGTTTCCAAACAAACTTATTTATACTTTAAAAAGGAACCTGATTACATTTAATGATCTTTTTTAAAACTTCACCTCCACTATTTTCTTAAAATGTTTTAGATTCCGGATTTTTGGCTTACTTGGGTTAGGTGAAGTCTTATAGATTTCACGTGATTCAAGTACCGGCCACGTGTCTTTTTGGTTTGTGACATTGGAGTAGCCGAGTCTTATAGATTTTACGTGATTCAAGTGCCGGTTACGTGTCTTTTTGGTTTGTGCCATTGGAGTAGCCCATCAGTGGGACTTGGAGTAGTCCAAGAGGGTGACCCATGATCGAGCCGGGGTCTCCCGTTTATGGAGGTGTGGGCTAATCTATATCCCATCTATTATCTCAAAAAAGAATATAATTTTTTGGATTAATAAATGGTTATATGGAGGTACTTTTATTAAAAGGTTATTCCCCACGTTCTCTCATGCTTGAATCTTCATTCCTTATAAGTTTCTAATGGTTCTGTTGTCGACATTGTCCTTGACAACAACTCTATAGAAAATCGAATCACGAGGCTAACATTTCTGGTTTCATGACACTATTGCCAGAATGTTCTTACCTTAATTAAAAAAAGACCAGCCATCTTTGGTTGATTAATAACAATGTCTGGTTCAGTCTATACATTTTTGAATCATTGTGGTATTGTGTTTTCTCAGCATCAACTCATTTGCATGCGATCTTGTTCTCTTGAAAGCAAAAAATGATTTTTATGGCTTCTTGTATGGAACATACTTTTGTCCAAGGAAAAAGAGGGGAACAGAAAAAAGCAGACGTAAAAAAAGAGTGGTTATTTAGAGTTGAAAAAATGGTTGTTTCCATGAAAATTTCTTCTCTTTTCTTTTTATTTATTTGTAAAATCGGAGAAAAACATCCGTGGTGAAGTGAAGAAGCCCGGTCTCTTTGTATCAAAGACTATTTAACCAAAGCATGAAACAAGGCCCTCAGTTTCTGAGGCGGCCCATTAAGAACATTCCCAAAATATACTTAGGTCCCCTCCACGTGAAAAGCACGTGTCTCTGAATAGAACATTAGAACAAGCGAGGAATCGAGAAGCTTAGAGAGAGAAAACGAAGGGGGAGAGAGGAGAGAGAGAGAGAGAGATGTCGGGGACTCAAGCGATGAGGCGAATCCCTCGGATCAAATTTCCTCAGAGGCACCCGAAGCCTCAAGGTTCTTTTCGATTTATTTCAGTTTTTTTCTTAACTTTTGTTCCGGCAATTAGAATTAGGGCGTCTATTTATGTGTTTATTAGGGATTTTATAATGTTTCGCCTATTTTTTATTCGAATTGTTTGAATTATTCTTGTCAGGATCCTCTCCTGCGGCTGCCGATCAAAAAGTGGGCCTCTCTCGATTGAGTGAGCTTTTGTTCCTTTTGTTGTTGTTATATGTATGGTGAGCTATTTGGTCATATTAATATTTGTTATAATATTCGAATGTGATGTATTTCATCAGGAGATGCTGTCTCAGTTGAGCTGAAAATTATTATTTTTTGGTTGGAAAACTAGGTTTTTTTTTCCTCTTTCAAGTTTTCCCCAAGATTATTGAAATTGAAATCATGTCTTCTATTTTCTTAACTACATGTGAATTTAGATTGCATCTTTGTGATGTAACTCATAACCCAATTCTTTCATTGAGGATAAAATGATAAGAAACGGCCTAGGCATGTGCAACACAATATGTTCAGAAATTAGAATCGATGTCATCGATTAAAAAAGAAACAGGGATAAGAGTAAGTATACATGGACATGGTAGTGGCATTGCGGCAATCAATGAAGAATGTCGTCTTATGTTGATTTAACTGAAGATATGGTCTTTAACTTGTTTGATGAGTGGACCGCGCTTAAAGAAAAGGATGCGATTTCCATTTCATAATTGCTATGAGCGCATGTTGACATGTTATTTGGGGTTTGTCTATACATCATCCCCCAAACTTACCTATTCCTGTATATTTTCCCCATGACTTTGTACTTTCATATTTTCCCCCAAAATTATTTCCATTATACAAAATAAACCCAATGTTACCTCCCTGAAATTATCTCCATTATCCCAAAGAAATAAGAACAAAAATAAAATGTTACCACTTTCCTTAGTTTTTATCTAGGACAAGCTAAATTAATTAGGATGCAGATTAAAAGAATGGGAAAACACTTCAAACAAATCTTCTGTCTTATTCTTTGCTCATCTCATATGTTCGGTGTACCAAGACTGAAGGAAAACTTCTTGTGAACAGGAAGAGAACAGAACTGCTCTTCAGCTAAGATTAGTAGTTCAGTTCAAATCAAGGGTTTTCTACTTCATCTTGCTTTTAATACTGAAATCACACCTGTGAACTCTATTTGCATCTCAGTTATTTCATGCACACTATAACTTAGGCTAGGTTTTATTGAAATCAAAAGGGGATAAGGTTCTTTTAACGCACCATGTCCCAGTACAGATGGTATTGTCCGCTCTGACCGAAACCGCACGGTTTTGTCCTTCGGAGCGAACCGGACCCGATCAGGGGCATTTCCCAGGATGTCACCCATTCCAGGACTTCCCTGGCTCAAGCATGATTAACTATGGAGTTCTCAGTCTCCTGTAGTGCCGGTTCACTTAAAAAGTGTCTCTGTAATTGAGAACAGTATCATTACATTTATAACGCAGTTCGGTCCTCTTTCAGAATGTGTTCCGAAGATTCCTCACTATTCTACAGTGAGTCCCACGGACTCAAGAGGTGGCCCCTGCCCCCTTGGCATGACAATTGGCATGTCATTTTGTTTCGAGTGGCACTTTGTTCCGTGAACAAGAACCGGGTCCCGACATTCTCCCCTCTTTTGAACTGTAAATCTCCAGTTCCTTGTATATATTTCCCCCCTTATATTTTACCAAAATTTTCCTATTATTTCCTATTTTTTATATATATTTTTATTTTTTCCCCTAATCTAATACCCTCAACCCGACCCGTTTTCCCCACTTCTTCTTCTACTTCTTTTCCCTCCTTATCCCAATGTCCCTTCCCCTTCCTCGCAACCGCCGCCTCATGACCCGCGCCCACTTCCCCGACGACCTCGCCAACGATCTCCCTAAGATTCCCTCCTCTGAATCCTCACCTTCCCACCCTCATCCTATCCCCCAAATGTCGTCCTCCTCTCTCGCGACAGCGCCCGCGAGACCCACTCCCCACGACGAAGCCTCCATACCAACAAACCCCCGTGATCTCCTTAATTGTCTCCCGTCTCTTTCAATCAACACATCCGAGCTCACTCTCTCTCTAAATCTCCCCCCTAAAACTCCTCTCTCCTCCATATCCACCATCACCCACAGCCTCAGACCACCTCGCCAGCAATCTGTCTCATCAGCGGCGACCTCACCGCCGCTTGAACACTGCCGCAACCACCTCCCAAACACCGCAACATGCCGCCCTCCTCGATAACAAACCCAACCAAGCTTCCCCACTTCATCTCTTGTAACTCGACCATCTCGTTGCCCCAGCCACTGTTGCCTGCGACCAGCCACCGTTGGGCTCCTCTTGCTGTTGAGACTGCCGCCGCCACCAACACCCACGACTCTCGCTGCCAACACCACCTCCTCCACTACTCCAGAGGCCACCCCACTTCCACCTCAAACACCTAAACTCCTTCACTGCCTCACCACCGTTCACCACCTCACCGTCGAGTTCACTGCCATCAGCCGCCAGCTGAGCCCCACCCTAATGTGCTACACACCACTTCATCATCACAAATTCCAGCCAAGCCCGAGCTTCTCACCAATTTGTTGCCGTGGCCGCCGCTGCCGTGCCGTCTTTGCCGTCATCGCTGCTAACCATCGCCAACACTTATCATCCCAACCCCAGACCCGAGCATTGTCGTGCCTCCGCTGTGCTAGGCCTCATGCCCACTTCCTTGAACCACTGTGCTTACTTTGAGTCGCCCTCGTGCCCACCTCCGTGCCTAGCTCCGCACCACGACCGTGTCCACTGCCACACTTGCACCACGCACCGAGTCAAGACCACGCCGACTACCGTATCATGCCAGCGTTGCCACTACGACCAGTACTGTGCCACACCCGCACCACGCACCGAGTCAAGACCACGCCCACTACCGTATCACACCCGCATCGCCACCGCGTCCAGTACCGGGTCATCGCGCACGCGCCACGCATCGTGCCCAGTATCGTGCCGTCTCGTGTGTCGAGACGAATCCTGTACGTGGTGTCGCTTCCATATCAGCGGCCGAAGGCAAGTGAAACCTCGCTTGCTTTAACATGCTACGTACTTAGATCTATAAATTCATGTTAATATTATACTAATTATTGCGAATCCATGTTGCGTAGTATGCTATTATATATATTTTGTATGCCATCATCGTATTAAATCTAAAGTGTTAGTTTTGAGCATGAACGATTCTAAACACGTCATGTTAATATCACATGGAAGTTGTAAATATTAGATACCGTTTTCATGGGTTAGGCAAAACCAAATTTAATTCGATAATTCTCGATATTGTGTTAGTTCGATATAGAGAACTGATCTTAAACTCCGTCGACCATGCTTAAAACTTTTACCCATACTTCCTTTTGCTGCTTATGAATGTCACGTAGAAAGTTGAACTCTAAATGACGAAGTATCGCACGTGTAATGACGCCCCAAAGAGGCGATGTCAATTCTGTTTTTACTGTACATGTCGAGATGTTAAATTGATATAAATTTAGATACCAACTGGAATGTAATATTCTATGGCTCATATCGAAGCCGACTCGATAAGTTAGAATCTTTTATAATTTATCTTTCGATATTGATATATCAAAGCAACGAAAACTGACTTGGAATGCGGCTTTGGACTGCAGTACAGAGTAGCATTTCACATTGGCACCTGATTTTATATGAATGTGTAGCGCTGTACGAACATGGAATTATGTGTAACCCTATACCGTTATAAGGATAATCCTGTTAGCTAACTATTGGTTTTGGTTTCGTTTAATTTTACTACCGTTTGGTATTTTAGTTGCAATTTAAACTGTCGAAGTGTATTGCAGTCCCAAGCAGGGACAGAACGGATGTTCCGACCTTGAACAGAACGTATCTCCCAGCACACAGCTGATATTGTCGATCCGTCTGGTGTGTTGGAAACCTAATTAAAAGATCTAAATTTCACTCAACTGTGGCTTTGCCTAATTATGATCTCAACATGATGAAAAAATGTGTCGCGAATTGGACTTTCAGTTTAGGAACTGAAATTTCAGCGATGAAAACTTAAAATGAGACGACCGCATCTCGATTGACCTGGAACCAATTTTGCTAGATCGCTGTTTGAATTTACTTACTGCCTTTTTTATAACATTTTGTCTAAATACAATCGTATAGAGTAATATATTTTTTCTGAAATCATAAGGTGCATTGTGTTTCATATTGCATATGACTTGCTATATTGCATCATTCTTGTATTTTAATGATAGCGAACGTTCATAGTGACTTATAGCGAACCTTGCATTGTCGAACGTGAGTGGAATTGGATTAGTTGTATCGAGTACGCCAGTGATAAGTGATTGATCAGTGAAAGTGAACAATGCAGTGAAAATGAGTAAGATCGTGATTTGGCGCGTGCTTGTATACAATTATTCCTATACTTATAATTATTGTGACCTGGGGAAATGGGGAAATCAAGATGGAATTGAACTCGTATTTAGCGAGGTACAGTGACTTAGCGGATGATCATTCGATATTAGTGATATATATATATATACATTAGGTCGTGGGCCTAGCGGCACGGTTGCAGGGTTATGTCCCAGGCAACAGTGGACTGTAGTCTCGGCCATGCATGCGACCCTTTTTAAACACGAGCATCCTTTCCACCAATTGATTTCATTAACTTAGTGACTGATAAGTAGTGACATACACATTGCCTGGTTTGCCGACATGCATATACTGCATAGTTCATTTCACTTGATATTTCTTATTCTCATGTTGCTGTATTCGGCCGTGCATTTTACGATTAACAACATTGTACACACACTATATATTTATTGCTATATGTGTCGCCCTGACGACCTGAGTGTACATGCTCAGAGAATGAGGTATACCCAACTAAGGAGCAGGACCTGCCATTCGAGATCGCGGAGGTTTAGAGCGCGACATCAGCATTATCGCCACAAGAACACTATTATTTTTTTGGTTAGTTATTTCTTTTATGCAACTAAATGTATCCTGAATTATGTTATTTTAATGTAATGAAGTTGTGAACTGTGATTTCCTTTACTCTTGGGTTGTGTTCACTGATTACCATGTAATACTAGAAACCGAAGTGTTACTACGGCAGGATTATTCCTTGACTGTAGGAGCATGGCTGGCCTAGTCACCCTCGCATTCCGTATTTTGGGAAGCAGGGCGTGACATGGTTTTGTTGGTATCAGAGCCAGGTTTGGAAGAAATTACAGTTTCGTCGAGGGATCCCTAGTTTGAGTTACACCCTTGATTTATGCTTATTACATTTCATTTTTTCCCTTCACTTTTTCTAACCCTTGTTGGATCATCCTATAATTCTTGCCTGAATCTGATTCCTTTCCTTGATCATCTTTCAGAGATATGGACTCCTAAGGTGCCGGTTTCCACGATCGTACCTAGAAGATTCTCAGGACACTGACGACCCTAGCGCAGGCTCATGAGAGGAAGACCGATCTCTTAGCTGAGGGATTGAAGGCGGTGCATGAGACCGCGATTACCGCTCTGGAGAGATCTACGGCTGTCTCCGCTGTTCCCGAGGGCGTCCTTGTACCGGCTACACAGGCTAGGGCTGGTACCGTTTCTGATTTTAGGAGGCTTCATCCAGCAGTATTCATGGGATCAACAAATTCACTTGAGGCCGAGCAATCGCTCATCAACGTGGAGAACCTTCTGACGGCCGCTCGGGTCGCTGACGATGATAGAGTGAGCGTGGTGAAGATCCAGCTAGAGGACGAGGCTCGCACGTGGTGATCCGTAGAGGAAAGCTGGCTAGAGAAACCTATCGGATGTGACGTTCTCCGCGTGCTTTCTAGATCAGTTTCCTTGCCACTGCAAAGGCCGAGATAGAGGAGAAATTCATCATATTGAAGCAAAATGGACGCTCAGTGGATGTCTACGTCGCAGAGTTTAACTGGCTGAGTCGCTTCGCACCGTACATGATAGCCACCGAAGCCGCCAGGGCCAGACGGTTTCAACAGGGGCTCAATATCAAATTGCAGCGGCTTATCGCGTCTCTCGACATTTAGACCTTTGCTCAGGTGTTGAACGTTGCTCGTGTACAGGAAAGATTGGCGGAGAAGGCCAAGGGCCATTTCCCCTTGTGGAGCGATCCCAGTTCACTGGCCGGGTGTGCACAGATGAAGCGTACTTTCTCACCTCAGCAGTCGCAGCGGATGGTTCTGATTTGCGACTATTGCCAGAGGCCAGGGTACATGCAGATAGATTGTCGCAGAGGCAAGGTGCAGTCTCTGATTTGCGCATCCGGCAAGCACAGGATCAGCGGGTGTCCCAGAGATCCGAGCTGCAGGGAAGATCCGGGCAACAACAGCCGTCGTATGGCACTTCAGCTCAGAGGGGTCTACCTATGGTATTCCAGCGACGATTATTCGATCAAAGGCGGACTGATACGAGTCGGAGTCAGGGACGGGCTTTCATCCTGACCACCGAGCAGGCAGAAGCTTCTGGAGAAGTGGTTGCAGGTACTCTCCTTGTTTATTATGTGTCAGTTAGAGTTCTTTTTTATTCGGGTGCTTCCATTGCTTTATTTCTGCACGGTTTGTTGACACACTATACTTCACGAGCCGTTGACCAAGGGTTGGGAGATACATACGAGTAACAGAATTATTGTGTTCAGCCAAGAGTGTAGGTAATGCCCTGTGGTGGTTTGTGGCAGAGAATTTTATGCAAACTTCCTTCTGATTGGGACTGGTAGCTACGACGCCATTCTGTGGAAAGATTGGTTGAGCACGTTCCATGCTGTTATGAACTGCCGGGCTAGGAGTGTGACATTTCGCATTCCTAATCATCCGAAGTTCGTGTTCGTGGGTGGTAGCGAGTCTTCGGAACCGACTAAGTTCCGAGCGAAGCCGAAGACCTTGATCGCTATGAAGATAGACGAGAAGCCAGCACCGGAGGTAGTTCAAGAGTTTCTTGATGTGTTCCCCGAAGATCTATTTGGTCTACCCCCGCCTCGCGTATTAGGCTTCTCGATCGACCTAATTCTAAGGACGGCGCCAGTCTCCAAGGCTCCTTACAGGATGGCGCCAGTCTCTAAGGCTCCTTAAAGGATGGCACCGGTTGAGTTGGCTGAATTAAAGAAGCAGATAGAAGATCTTCTGGACAAGGGATTTATCCGTCTAAGCGTTTCCCCGTAGGGTGCTCCCGTGTTACTGGTTAAAATGAAATACGGTTCCTTGCGCATGTGCATCGACTATCGTGAGTTGAATCGGGTGACCGTGAAAAACAAGTATCACATTCCCCGCATCGACGACTTGTTTGACCAGCTGGGTGGTGCTCGGGTATTTTCTAAACTAGATCTTCGGTCAAGGTATCACCAAAACAAGGTTAAGGCAGAGGATGTATGCAAGACGGCTTTCCGGACCCGATATGGCCACTATGAGTTTCTGGGGATGCCGTTCGGTGTTACCAATGCACCCGCCATATTTATGGACTTGATGAACAGAGTTTTTTCCAAGTACTTAGACCAGTTTGTCGTATTCATCGATGACATTCTAGTCTATTGCAGGAGTCGAGAAAAGCACGCCGAGCATCTACGAATTGTATTGCAGGTTCTACGGGAGGAGAAGCTCTATGCTAAGCTAAGCAAGTGCGGGTTTTGGCTTGACAAGGTGCAATTTCTGGGGCATGTCATTTCGAGTGACGGCATTTCAGTGGATCCAACGAAAATTGAATCTATCAAAGACTGGCCGACACCGAAATCAGTTGATGAGATAAGAAGCTTCCTTGGATTGGCTGGGTATTATCGGCGGTTTGTCCAAGATTTCGCCAGAATAGCAGAACCCTTGACGAAACTTACACAAAAAGAGGTGCCTTATATTTAGTCAGAGTGCACCCAGGCGTTCGAGCTGCTGAAACTGAAGTTGACTACGGCTCCAATCCTGACTGTGCCAAACAGCTCCGGTGGCTTGGTTGTTCATAGTGATGGGTTGGTGAAAGGTTTAGGTTGTGTATTAATGCAGCACGGTCAAGTGATGGCTTACGCCTCTCGTCAGCTGAAAACTCACGAGAAGAACTACCTCACACATGACCTGGAATTAGCGGCCGTTGTGTTCGCCTTAAGGATATGGAGGCATTACTTGCTAGGCGAAAGAGTGGAGGTGTACACGGATCACAAAAGTTTGAAATACGTGTTCACTCAGAAGGAGCTGAATATAAGACAACGCAGATGGTTGGAGTTGATGGCAGACTACGATATTGATCTGCAGTATCACCCGGGGAAGGTGAATGTCGTTCCTGATGCTCTCAGTCGCAGGTCTTCAGCCACGTTGCTGACTTGTCAGAAGAGGATTTTCGATGACTTTCAGAGACTCGAGTTGGAGATAGTTACGCCGGGTGTGTCTGGATAGCTTTGACAGTTGCAAGTTCAATCATCGCTTATAGCTCGCATTAAAGCTGCACAGGCTGGAGACTCTCAGCTGCAGAAGTTTAGAGGGTTGGTTGAGGCTGGTTTGAGGACGGATTTGCAGATTCACGAAGATGGTTCCCTGAGATTTGGCAGTCGACTGTGTTCCAAAGGGGGTATTCGAGATGAAGATCTAGCTGAGGCACACAGTTCCGCTTATTCGGTGCATCCAGGAGGCACCAAGATGTACAGAGATTTGAGGCAACACTTCTAGCAGAATGGAATGAAGAGGGAGATTGCTCGCTTTGTCTCCAAGTGTCTGGTATGCCAACAGGTGAAAGCCGAGCATCAGAGGTTAGCTGGGTTGTTGCAACCGCTTCCAGTGCCAGAGTGGAAATGGGAGCACATCATCATGGATTTTGTGACGGCACTACCTCGAAGTCCAAGAGGTAACAATGCAGTCTGGGTTATTGTTGATCTCACGAAGGCAGCACATTTCATACCTTTCCGAGTCGGACAATCGACGGAGTCGCCTGCGGAGAAATATATGCAGGAGATTGTGAGACTGCACGGAGTGCCCGTTAGCATCATGTCTGATCGAGACACCAGGTTCATTTTCCATTTCTGGAAGAGCCTGCAGGAGAGTGGGCACTCCTCTCAAGTTCAGCACGGCCTATCATCCGCAGACGGACGGGCAATCCGAGCGTACTATCCAGACACTCGAGAATATGCTGAGGGCATACATGCTTGATTTTCAGGGCTCGTGGGAGGACCATCTCCATCTGGTAGAGTTTTCGTATAACTACCAAGCTAGCATCCAGAAGGCACCATTCGAGACTCTGTATGGGCGGAAGTGTCGATCCTCTCTTTGTTGGGATGACGTGGGTGAACGAAAGTTGTCGGGCCCTGAGCTCATAGTACAGACAATGAGCAAGGTTCAAACGATCAGGCAACGTATCAAGGCTGCTCAGGACCGACAAAAGAGTTGGGCACATGCCGACAAAAGATCGTTAGAGTTTGGCGTTGGTGACCACGTATTTCTGAAGATATCACCCACTCGGGGAGTGATCAGGTTTGGTAGTCGGGGGTCGGGCCTTTTGAGGTGCTAGAGTGAGTAGGAGAGGTGGCTTATCGACTTGCCTTGTCTCCATCGCTAGCTGGTGTGCACAAAACTTTCCATATATCTCAGTTGAGGCACTACGTTCGGGATGACAGCCATATCTTGGACCATTCAGAGTTAGCGTTGGGCACCGATCTATCTTACGAGGAGCAGCCTACCACCATTCTCGATCGCAGGGAAAAAGTGCTAAAGAATAAAGTCAATCCCTTGGATCGAGTCTTTTGGGGTGATCGTTCTTCAGGGGAGTCTACCTGGGAGCGTGAAGAGGACATCCGTCCACGATTTCCGCACCTGTTTGAGTAGTTTGTTTGTTCCGTTCTTAAATTTCGAGGACGAAAATTTTGTAAGGGGGTATGATGTGAATCCCCAGTTCCTTGTATATATTTTTTCCCTGTATATTTTCCCAAATTTTTTCTATTATTTTCAAATTTTTGTATATATTTTTATTTTTTCCCCCTAATCTAATACCCCCGACCCAACCTGACCCGTTTTCCCCACTTCTACTTCTTTTTCCTTCCTTTCTCCCAACGTCTTTCCCCCTTCCTCGCAACCGCCGCCTCGTGACCCGTGCCTACCTCCCCGACGACCTCGCCAATGATCTCCCTAAGATTCCGTCCTCCGAATCCTCACCACCCCACACTCGTCCTTTCCCCCAACGTCGTCCTCTCTCACGACGGCGCCTGCAAGATCCGCTCCCCACGACGAAGCCCCCACACCAACAAACCCTCATGATCTCCTCCACCGTCTCCCCCTCTCTCAACACACCCGAGCTCACTTCCTCTCTAAATCTCTCTCTCCCTGTAACTCCTCTCTCCTCCATATCCACCCATCACCCACAACCTCCGACCATCTCGCCAGCAACCTGCCTCATCACCGCGACCTCACCGCCGCAACCACCTCCCTAACACTGCAACACGCCGCCTTCTTTGACAACAAACCCAACCAAGCCTCCCCACTTCCTCTCTTGTAACTCAACCACCTCGTTGCCCCAGCCACAGTCGCCTGCGACCAGCCACCGCCGGGCTCCTCTCGCCGTTGAGGCCGCCACCGTCACCAACACCCACGACTCTCGCTGTCAACACCACCTCCTCCACCTGCTCTAGAGGCCACCCCACTTCGACCTCAAACACCCAAACTCCTTCACTGCCTCGCCACCGTTCACCACCTCATTGTCGAGCTCACTGCCATCAGCTGCCAGCTAAGCCCCTCCCCTCTATGCTACACCACTTCATCACAAATTCCAGCCAAGCCCGAGCTTCTCACCAATTTGTTGCCGTGGCTGCCGCCGCTGCTGACGCGTCGTTTTCGCCGTCGTCGCCGCTAACCATTGCCAACACTCATCATCCCAGCCCCAGACCCGAGCATCATCGTGCCTCCGCTGTGCTAGGCCTCGTGCCCACTTCCCTGAACTACCGTGCCCACTTCGAGTAACCCTCGTGCCCAGCTCCGCACCACGATCGTGTCCACTACCACACCCGCACCACGCATCGAGTCAAGACCACGCCCACTACCGGATCATGCCCGCGTCGCCACCACGTCCAGTACCGTGTCGCATCGTGCCACACCCGCACCACACACCGAGTCAAGACCACACCCACTACCGCATCACGCCCGCGTTGCCACCGTATCCAATACCGGGTCATCACGCACGCGCCACGCACCGTGCCCAACATCGCTCCGTCTCGTGTGTCGAGACGAATCTTGCATGTGGTGCCGCTTCCATATCAGCGACCGAAGGTAAGTGAAACCTCACTTGTTTTAACTTGCTATGTACTTAGATCTATAAATTCATGTTAATATTATACTAATTATTGCGAATCCATGTTGCGTAGTATGCTATCACATATATTTTGTATGCCATCATCGTATTAAATCTGAAGTGTTATTTTTGAGCATAAACGGATCTAAACACGTCATGTTAATATCGCGTGGAAGTTGTAAATATTAGATACCGTTTCCACGGGTTAGGCAAAACCAAATTTAATTCGATAATTCTCGATATTGTGTTAGTTCGATGTAGAGAACTGATCTTAAACTCCGTCGACCATGCTTAAAACTTTTACCCATACTTTCTTTTGATGCTTATGAATGTCATGTAGAAAATTGAACTCAAAATGACGAAGTATCACACATGTAATGACGCCCTAAAGAGGCGACGTCAATTCTGTTTTTACTGTACATGTCGAGATGTTAAATTGATATAAATTTAGATACCAACTGGAATGTAATGTTCTATGGCTCATATCGAAGCCGACTTGATAAGTTAGAATCTTTTATAATTTATCTTTCGATATTGATATATCAAAGCAACGAAAACTGATTTGGAATGCGGCTTTGGACTGCAGTCCAGAGTAGCATTTCATATTGACACTTGATTTTATATGGATGTGTAGCGCTGTACGAACATGGAATTATGCGTAACCCTATACCGTTATAAAGAGAATCCTGTTAGCTAACTATTGGTTTTGGTTTCGTTTAATTTTACTACCGTTTGGTATTTTAGTTGCAATTTAAACTGTCGAAGTGTATTGCAGTCCCAAGCAGGGACAGAACAGATGTTCCGACCTTGAACAGAACGTATCTCCCAGCACACAGCTGATATTGTCGATCCGTCTGGTGTGTTGGAAACCTAATTAAAAGATCTAAATTTCACTCAACTGTGGTTTTGCCTAATTATGATCCCAACAGGGTGAAAAAATGTGTCGCGAATTGGACTCAGTTCAGGAACTGAAATTTCAGCATTGAAAACTTAAAATGAGACGACCGCATCTCGCAAACCCAATACCCGATTGACCTGGAACCAATTTTGCTAAATCGCTGTTTGAATTTACGTACTGCCTCTTCTGTAACATTTTGTCCAAATACAACCGTGTAGATTAATATATTTTTTCTGAAATCATAAAGTGCATTGTGTTTCATATCGTATATGACTTTCTATGTTGCATCATTCTTGTATTTTACCCGACCGTGATACCTTTACTGATAGCGAACGTTTATAGTGATTTATAGCGAACCTTGCATTGTCGAACGTGAGTGGTATTGGATTAGTTGTATCAAGCATGCCAGTGATAAGTGATTGATCAGTGAAAGTGAACAGTGCAATGAAAATGAGTAAGACCGTTATTTGGTGCGTGCTTGTATACAATTAATCCTATACTTATAGTTATTGTGACATGGGGTATTGGGGAAATCAAGGTGAAATTGAACTCGTATTTAGCGAGGTACAGTGACCTAGAGGATGATCATTCGATATTAGTGATATACACACACATTAGGTCGTGGGTCTAGCGGCATGGCTGCAGGGTTATGTCCCGGGCAACAGTGGACCATAGTCTCGGGCATGCACGAGACCCTTGTTAAACACGAGCATCCTTTCCACCAATTGATTTATTGACTTAGTGACTGAATAGTAGTGACATACACATTTCTTGGTTTGCCGACATGATGCATATACCGTATAGTTCATTTCACTTGATATTTCTTATTCTCATGTTACTGTATTCGGCCGTGCATTTCACGATTAACAACATTGTACTCACACTATATATTTATTGCTATATGTGTCGTCCTGACGACCTGAGTGTGCATGCTCAGGGGACGGGTAGACCTAACTAAGGAGCAGGACCTGCCATTCGAGATCGTGGAGGTTTAGAGCGCGACATCAGCACTATCGCCACAAGAACACTGTTATTATTTTGGTTAGTTATTTCTTTTACGTAAATAAATGTATCCTGAACTCTGTTATTTTAATGTAATGAAGTTGTGAACTGTGATTTCGTTTACTCTAGTGCCGTGTTTACCGATTACCATGTAATACTAGAAGCCGAAGTGTGACTACGACGGGATTATTCTTTGACCGTAAGAGCATGACTGACCTAGTCACCACTCGCATTCGGTATTTTGGGAAGCGGGGTGTGACATGAACAATGGTTCGTCCTCGAACCACAAACCTACTACTGAGGGACCTGCATGGGCCACCATAAATGTAACGTCCCATGGCCCAGTACAGATGGTATTGTCCGCTCTGGCTGAAGTCGCATGGTTTTGTTCTTCGGGGCGAACTGGACTCGACCAGGGGCCGCTTCCCAGGAGGTCACCCATCCTAAGACTTCTCTGGCTCGAGCACGCTTAACTATGGAGTTTTCAAGCTCCTGTAGCGTCGGTTCACTTAAAAGGCGTCTTTGTAATTGAGGGCGGTATCATTACATTTATAATGCAGTTTGGTCCTCTTTTGGAATGTGTTCCGAAGATTTTCCATTATTCTACAGTGGGTCCCACGGACTCAAGAGGTGGCTACCACCCTCTTGGCATGACAATTGTCGTAGCACTTTGTTCCGTGTGGCATTTTGTTCCGTGAACAAGAATTGGGTCCTGACAGTTCTCATTCATTTTGGGAATGAAATGTTATTAGAGCCGATTCTCATTCCTCGTGGTAATATGCATATTTCATTACAAAGACCGAAATATTGTGGAGTAAGAGTTTTAGAGCTCTATCCTAACTCCAAATTGTCTAGGGTTTTCATTTCTTTTGTGCATTTAAGTCATTAATGGCAAATAGTGTGAGAAAGAAGAGCTCTTAGATTTGGTCAAATGTTGTAAAAATTTAGTTTGAATGATCGTTTCTAGCTTTATCTAAACTATTGGACAAGGTTTTGCTTCATAAAATCAAAGGACCGGTTTTAAAGTTGGAAGACTTGAAGATTACCATAACCATAAGGTCATATTTGTAATTTTAATTTTCTTTTAGCTGATTTTTTTTAATTTAATGGAATATTCCTTTTAAAATCTTCCAAAAGCAACTATGGGGAGAAATATGATAACATAGCAAAATTAGGGGTTATGGTTTTAGTGTAAGGGATTATGAAGTTTTGGGGTAAAACGTAGAAAAGTACCAAGTTTTGGGTGAAATTTAGGATTATACAAGTTTTGGGGTAAAATGTAGAAAATTACAAGTTTTGGGTGAAATTTAGAATTTTCCTGCGGTAGGATAATTAAGCCTTATTATTTTAGGTAATAGCCGTCGAAATCTTGATGCCAACTATTGTCTTTTGTAGGCTTGATCATGGTTCGGTTCGGGTGGTTTTTTTTCAAAAAAACCAAACCGACCTGACCCAACCGGCTCCTTTAAACCAATTCCTGACCCAACCTGACCGGCTCCAACCCAGTAGAAACCGAACCGACCGGTTTGGGCCGGTTTGGGCCAATTTTTTTTAGAACACCAAAATTTAAGAGAAAAGACCAGAACAGAAAACAATTTGGGCCAGAACAGAAATTAAATAAAATAAGCAGCAGAAAAAAGGCCAGAACGGGAAAAAAAAGAAATTCTTTACCATTAACAACAGAACCACAGCAGAAGAGATGCATACACTTATACACATTATGTCCGACTCATTACATCCAACAAATTGAAAAATTAACAAACATTTCATATCTTGCAAAGCTTGAAGAGATGCATAAAATCTATAGAGAAGATGCCCAGAACATTTCACATTTTAAAATTACACTCTTGCTCGCCATGCCTCCGCTGCTTCGCATTACCAATACCAAATATCTAAAAAGAGAATAAATAAATATTTGATAAGACAAGAATACCGTCAGTAAATCAATACCCATAAATTTTATGAAATAACTAAAATTCGAATACTCATCTTAAATTGAATTGTCGGTTAAGATCTTAAGTTTTCGATAATAAGGCAATAACATTGGCACCGGCTCACCCACCAAGTGCCTAAGACTCAAGTGGCCCAAGTAGTACCGTCGATTAAGAAATATCAACAATAATCATATGAAATAAGCAATACTCAAAACTGAATAGTCAAAAATGTATTAAGAACTATTATGCTCAGATTATCAATATTTTTCAGCTCATGACAACTCGTCACTAACCGACTATCAATCATACATTGAATTCCTAATACCATATATATCAGGACATCTAAAATAAATACCAAAATGTAAGGTAATGAACCAATCTGACCGATGAATGACTAAATGAGAACGAAGTTGCTAGAAAGCTACCGACACATTTGGTATCTATTTGATCACCAATTATAATATAGAGATAAAAGGGATTCCTTGTATGAAGAATATAGGCAACTAAAATTTGTATAAATCAAAGAAATCGAACCTTAAATCCATAAATCATCATTGCATGTTATGGGCTTCATACGAAATTCATTACCCAATTCTAAAAATAAGCCAACTAGCATAGGCCTTACTGCCTGAGCAACACAAATAGAACAATTTAGGCCTGATGAGTAAACCAGCAAAATAGAATAGCAGCATAAAAATAGAACAGCAGCATAAAAATAGAACAGCAGCGGCAACATAGAACAAAGCAAATAGAATAAAGCAGCATTAGATGCTTAAACACCATTTTTTATCTGATCTGGCCCAGAAGTTCTTGAACAGTAGCAAACACTAAACAGAAACAACAGAGCAAAAATACCAAGGTACCAACAGAAACAGCAGCAACAGAATTAGCAAAAATACCAAGTTACCAACAGAAATAGCAAGCCCCCACTAGTGCAGATACAACAAGCCTCCGCAAAAGCATCACCTCATCACCACCAACAGTCCAACACCATGTCATCATAACTCCGTGATAGTTTGCTCAGCTCTGAAAATACGAAATGTACATTAGATATTAGACAATAAGTAATATTTTAAAAAGTACCTACAAGTTTATAAATGCTAAAAAAGAAAAGTAAAAATACACTATAAACTTCTCACCTTCGTCGAAATACTCGAGACTTGCTAGATCCTCCTCAATATCAAGCCTAGGTTGATTCAATTCAATATTAATCCAATCTCTAGTGCATGATAGAGCTTGTACTATTCTTGGAGTCAATGAGCTTCGAAAAGGATCAAGAATTTGATCACCGGTACTAAACGCGGACTCGAACGCCACCGTAGAGATAGAAACTGCCAACACATCACAAGCCATCTTTAAGAGGATTGGAAATCGTGAACTATTAATTTGCCAAAAATTCAAGATGTCTATATCAAAATTAGGTGGCTCGTTCTCTTCATCTAGATATTTCTCCAACTCCGATTTGCATCCATAGCCTCCGAATTCTGCTCTCATCCTTTTAAAGTATGAATTTAAGTCATCATCTTCAACTAAAAGGGCGGACGATTGACTTGCTTGTACGGTTGTGTTATTCCCATATTTCGCATTGTACTCGTTAAACAATTCAAATAGGGCTTCTCTCGCCTTTTGCAAAGCTATATCTATGGATTGGAATTGGATACTTATATGTAACACCGGTAAAGCTAACTGCATGGCTTTAAATTTGAATCGAGGGTTAAGAACAAGTACAAAATAAGTCAAAAAGTTCATTTTCTCCTAATTTTCCCAATACTTATCATATTTTTCCCTCATGCGTCGAGCCATCACGCTTAAATTTAAATCATTCTATGCTTCTTGCTTAAAAGAATTTGCAACTTTAAAATTTTCATGAATAAAGAAATTGGTAGTCACATAAGAAGAGCCGGAAATCTTATTTGTTAGATCATAAAAAAATTTAGAAAGAAACACTTCCTAACATTGTTCCAATAATCTTTATCCGGAATTCTCAGACTTCCATCCGCATGTTAAGATCATGCACAAAAAGAGGTTCTTGTGAGAACAATCTATCAAAAGCGTGTTCATATATTTCGGCGGCACTGAACATTAAGTATATCGAGTTTCATCTAGTGGGGACATCCAAACACAATCCGTTATATTCGATTTTTTCAGCTTCAATGCAATTTTCGAATTTTTGCCATCTAGAAGGAGATTGCCTCACATGGCGAATGGACAAACGAACACGAACTACGGAATGATTTAACTCTTTAATCTCATCACTAACAACCAAATTGATGATGTGTGCAATGCAACACATATGAAGAAACATCCCCCTTAACATGCAACCGTGCCAATTATTAATTTTCCTCTTTAAATATGAAACCATGGTGTCGTTTGAACTAGTATTATCGACGGTGATTGTGAATACGTCATTGATACCCCGATCTATCAAACATGTCTCAACGGCTCTCTCGAGATCTTCACCTCTATGGCCATTCGACCGGGCAAAAATTTATTATTCTCTTTTTCAACTTCCACTCATGATCAATCCAATGTGCTGTAAGGCACATATAATTAATGCGTTGGAAGTGTCGATAGTTGGGCACACTCTTTGACAAGTATCACGCAAAATAGATTTAAAATTTTTCCTTTTTCTAAATAGAGATTATAACAATCTCTTTGAAGGGTGAAAGGTGAAGGAGTCTTAAAGTGTGGACAACAAACCGACATGAAATGTTTAAACCCTCGCCCATCAACCATCCTAAAAGGAAGCTCATCTACGATTACAAAATATGAAAGCTTTTCTAGTTATTTCTTGATTAAACACCCATGATCCAAGCCCGTTTGTTTTCCCACCTTTTTTAATCTTAAAGGCCAATTGAGCTCGTCGGATTTCCAAATTATGAGGGTTCTTAAGGCATCTATTGACATGCGATAATAGTGATTTAGCACCATTCTTTTGGCTATGTGCAAAATATTCTTGACCACAATAATTGCATGTTGCAATATTACATATCTTATCTTTTGTAAAATAAACCCACGCTCGCGATTGACACGTAACCTTCCTCTTAGAAGAGTTTTCGGAATTAACAGTGTTGGAATTTAGTTCAACAATCTCCAAAAGTGATAAATCCATTCCACAAGCATTAGCAAATTAAAATAATAAGCATTTCATTTTAATGGAACCTAATTAAATATTTCAAGTGGTGATAAAAATATACAATTAATATTTTTAACCAAATTAAACAAATCCCATCTAAAAAACCAACCAATTTAAGGAATTAAACACAAAAATTAGGCGCGTTGTACTTGTTTATAAAATCAATGCAATATGCTTCAATATCAACACAAATTAGAGTTGCATTTGAAACTGTTATATGATATCAACACTAATAGAAAACACAAACACTAATTAGGGCTTGCATAGTATGTTTGATATAATTTTTTTTTTCAAAATAAGAGCTGCATTCAAAATTCCTGGGACAATGTACCGCAGTTACATCCATCATGACCCAATTGCTGTAAAAAAGAAAAACCCAATTTTTATGTTTCAAATTTACTCAGTCCTAAAATACTCAATTTCCCTATTGCTGTAAATTCCCCTATCCTAAAATACCCAATTAAGATTCACTTTTCAACCAAATTAAACAAAAACTATCTAAAAAAACAACCAATTCAGGAAATTTAAAATTAGGCATAAAATCATCTACAAAATCCCATTTTTATCGGTTAATTCAAGACAGGGCAATAGATGAATGAAATATTTTTTGAGTAAGAATATACCTGAGGCTGAGGGCCAGCTGCTGCTGTAGGATGTGGAGGAGCTGCTGTAGGAGGTGGAGGTATGCTTGCTTGCTCGGACATGCTGCTGTGGGAGTTGGAGTTGGAGTTGCGGTCCTGAAGAATTTTAGGGTTCAGGTCTTTAAGACTTCGAGCGAGCGAGGATCTCGAGGGAGATTGAGGCTGCGAGAGGGTCTCAAAGGAGTATCGAGGGAGACCGAGGCTGTGAGAGGGACTCAGATAAGTCTCGAGGGAGATCTAGTGGAGGTAGAGGGTCTTGAGTGAGAGCGAGCGACTGAGAGATCTCGAGATCTAAAGATATAGAGTAAGATCTAGAAATTTAGGGTTCGAGCAAGGAGGGAGATGGAGAGCCACAGCGGTGCATAGATGGAGAGAGAAAATTAGGGTTAAAATGAAGGGAAAGGTAAGAAATTTTTATATATAGGGGAGTAATTCGGGTCCGGTTTAGGCAGGTTAGCAATTTCCAGACCTGCCACCGACCGACCCGATAACCTGATTCTGATTGGTTTCTGATCCAACCCGACCACCCTAAAAAACCGTTCTAAATCGGTCGGTTCGGTCGGCTTTAAATGGTTCGGTTCAGATTTGCTCAGTCCTAGTCTTTTGATATGAAAAGACATTGTCCTAGGGTTTATAAAAAGGAGGCTTGAAATAAAAATTCTTTATGTTTTCATCCTTTATGATGGTGATTGTGTTATCTCATCTTAGATTTTATGAGACAAGAAAATAATGAGGCAAGAAGATAACAAGGCTTAAATCCAACGATGTAAAACGAGGGTTAAAAGTTCGATTAATCGACACTTAAGTGTTTTTGAGTATTATCCGCGTTGAATAATGTTTGTTAGTCGTACTGGATAGTTGGCCTTATATGAAACACGTGAGAGAAAAGCCATTTAACCGATGTGTGTACTTTCTCATTGTGTGTGAGTTTTTATGAATTATAAAAGGCTTCATAAAAATTTGAATGGAAATTATTGAGATGGATGGCTTAGTACGAGAATACTTTTGAGTAGGTTTCTTTTTTTTTTTTTATAACTATTTCCCATAAATATAAAATCAGCTACATTTACACAAGGGACATCTAATTTGGGACCCAATAGAGTTTGGATGATAAGTGGAGATTTCTTTGTATTCTGTTTTCAATCATGCACTGTACGAATAAATAAAGTCTTGTAAATTTTGGTAATTTGAAGTAAATTTTGGAGCTGGACATGTCATAGAGATGCAACTTAAAATGAATCCATAAACATGACTTGGAATTCACTATTATGCGCGTACTAGATGTCTAGATCAGACTGAACCTATTTATAATACTAATTTGCTACTAGACGATTTGGAAGACAATGCTAATTTAATATTTGGCTCATTTACTAAAAACTCCCAACATGTTTGGGCCATTTTAACAAAAGTCTCATTGCCTTTGAAACTATCAAGAAACTATCAATTTTAACGGTGACATGTCAGCACAGTCAGCGTCACATCAACTAAGTTGCCATGTCAGTAATTATTTTTAAAAAGACCCAAAATACCTCTCATCTAACCCATACATAATTTCTAAATAAAATAAAAAGAACTAAACTCTCCTTGTTCCTTCCGGCCACCACAGCAACCTGTCGGCGTCGGTCCACCCAACCTCGACCTCATCATCAGCAGCAGCATCTTCATCCTATTCTTCTCGTCGTCGGCGTCGCCTATCCATCCCGCTGATCTTCTCGCCAGCACTACCCCTCCACCCCTGCCCTTTTCGCCGGCATGCAACATCATCTTCATCAACATCAGCATCCTCTTCTTCCTCTTCTTCGATCTTCTCGCCGGCACCCCTTTCTGCTCCCCCGGCCGGCGCCACCTTTCCCGCACCCTCGATCGGCGCTGCGCCTCCACCCTCCCCCCGCCCCGCCCAAAAGACAGCATCATCAACATCATCATTTTCATCGTCTTCTCCTCCGATCTCGCCGGCGGCGCCCTCTCCCTGTAGGCGCCGCCCCTACCGACCCCCACTCCGGCTCTTCCGGTTTACCTCTACAAGAAGATATTTAATGATTATTAAATGATTAAAAATGCAATTTATAATTACGTAATTATATTAGGAAAAAGGCACTATCAAGAAACTACCATGACTTAACGATCAACGTTACTGTTCATGTCAAATGACCATTTTGTCCTAATTTAGGCCAATAAAAGATGTCTATTTAACTAATATACTATTATAATATTAAAGGCATATTTACTAAAAACTCCCAACGGGTGTGGGTCATTTTAACAAAACTCCCATTACCTTTGAAATTATTAAGAAACTACCATGACTTGACGATCAACGTTACTGTTCATGTCAAATGACAATTTTGTCCTAATTTAGGCCAATAAAAGATGTCTATTTAACTAATATACTATTATAATATTAAGGCTTATTTACTAAAAACTCCCAACGGGTTTGGATCATTTTAACAAAACCCTCATTGGCACAGATATGTTGGGAGTTTTTAGTAAATAAGCCTTAATATTATAATAGCATATTAGCAAGGTTCGAGAACTCGTTTTCGGTTTCTTATAATTTTATTGGTTTCGCTAGGTTTCGGCTAGTTTCGCTAGTCTCGGTTCGGATTTTGGTTTCGACTGTAATACGACATACATAAGTGCAAATATATTAAATACTTAAATTTATGCTTCTATATTACACAACAATGATCCTAGTATTTAAAAATACAGCTATGATGCAAAATATATTGAAAAGTGCATTTAGATACGTATTAATATAAAGTTTGGGTTCATTTTTTGCGGTTTTCTAACAACGAAGGCCTACAATGATCACAATGACAGTAAAAATTGTATGAAAACAAGTTTTTAAAGGTTTTGACCGAAATAATATTGTATGGTTGGTTTCGTATCAGTCTCCACCAAAACCGATACGAAACCGCTACGTATCGGTGGTTTCGGCCGAAACCTCGAACCTTGTATATTAGTTAAATAGACATCTTTTATTGGCCTAAATTAACCTCTCTCACCCATCAACATATTTTCGCTCTCTTTTGCCATTTCCTTTATGATTTCCTTACATATATATGTAAATACGTATTAAAGTCTATATCTACATTAATCTGCATATGATATGCGCTTGCCAAATGAATAGAGAACGAATGTGTTTTACAACATTCTTAGATCTTTCACATCTTCCAGTCTTTTTGAAGTCCGGTAGATTCTTGCTCCCACCATTGCATAGAGAAAAGTCTTATGCTGTTCTCTCACACGCTTAAGGCCGTGAATCCTTAACAAACTGACTCGAATGCTTGAGTTTTGTTAAAAGGTAAGCATTGAGATGTCTAGCTACACAGCATCAATGATTTGCTTCAAGCTGTACCTGTGAGTGAAATTGCACTCTTACTACTATTTCTAAGATGCGCATTATATTTCATTATAGCTGATAGGTACATGAGTACATCATAGGCATCTTAGCAATCAGTCTTCTTTATACTATTATATTTTTAGCATTCTCCAACTTCTCAATTTCATTGGATATTTCTTCTACTGGACTCGCATTGAGGTTTATTGAATTTATTCTTCATGATTCCTTATATTTATTAGAGTTAAGTGCACAAACCTCGGTTAGGTAACCATTTCTATTGTTTAGAGAAAAATTTAAGGTTCTTTTAGTGTTTTGTCAACGAACAGAGGGCGTGTTTGCGTCAATAGATTACTTGAGCGTGTATAAGTGTTATACAGGCTAAACTACAGTTTTCTTTTGGGTGCAATTAACACTATATTTATGCTATTAATTGGTTTTCCCCCTTTATTTTTGGATTTAAAATTTTTATACACGGACTTAATCGGACTCTTGTGTTCCATGCGTAGATTTCATAACTCAACAGAAAGCGCCCTTATCATCTGTGGATGCTCCTAGTTATAGATTCAGATCAACAGTTCCTGCTCCACCTACCAATACTGGTGTAGGGGGGAAGGCATCAATGCTTCCAAAGCGGACACCAGTATCCGATAGTGAGATCGAGGCTATTTTGGTATGTGACCTTTTTTTTATTTTCCTAAACAAAAGCATGAATAAAAGTCAACATGTAAGTATTATCTCTTTTTCTTTTTCCTTTCCTATAGATATGGAACACTGTGCTACATGTACCAAAACATGAAAATTACAGTAGTATGTGGCTCATATTAGATAGTGGCACCATAATTCAATTTGGTGTTTTATATGACAAATTATTTTATATATATATATATATATATATATATATATATATATATATATTTTGAATCCTGTTACTGAATTTAGAGGCTAGCGGTACAGCAGGACGCATTATGACAGTATTATAACATATTCCTGGAACCTGTAGATGCAAATTAAACTTACTTCGACAATGTCATCATAATTAGAATAGTGTTACAAATCCAGAGCGATAAAGATTGGGTCCTATTGTAAGTTGCAAGTTTTTTTTTAATCGTTTTTCCTCGTCTTGTGTGTGGATTAAGAAGATGCAGGCCCCTTTTTAATGCGTAGAGTGAATAATATGTGAGTAAGAAATTACAAGGTTAGCTACAATATTCCTAAAATGTAATCTTTGATAAGTCTCTCTTGGATATGATACCCTACAATTAGGGTTGCATCCGAATCAGATACATAGCATATATCAATATTATCATATCTGTATTGTTCCAGTGAGGATACGAGTACGGATATAGATATAGTTCGGTAATAAAAAAAATCATATATTTAGTTGACAAAATCGAATATGGATACAAATCGGACATTAAATTGACGGAAAATGAGACGAATCAGACGTGGGTATTAAAAAAGATTTAAGATAAATATGGATGCAAAGCAGTAGGTAATTGACATACTTCATTGAATACTTATTTAATATGAGTACTTAAAATTTTGATAAAGAAAAATGCTTGCAGATGTTTATTATATGAATAAATAAATATGTCAACAAATATTACTATAAATCTTACTAGCCTAATTTTCATATTTTAAAGTCATGAAGAAATAATATATCAACATATTCGTAAACGCATAACATATACAAGGAGTAAAAAATGCATGGTTTAAATAACCATTAGTAACTAAAAAATAAATTCAAAATGATAATATTTTCTTGAATTTGTCTGTAGATGTGTATCCATATTTGAATTCACATATCCGGAATCCATATCTGTATTATGATAATTTTGTTAACAGTGTGTGTGTGTACAGAGAGAGAGAGAGTTTTATTTGTATTCGTATCTGAATTCGACTGGATCCGAAATATCATATTTGTATCCGGAAAATTTACAGATCCGGATATTATTTGGATATCCACATCTGGGTGCAGTCCTTCCGACAATTCACTAGTCTTGCATATGAAATTTAATAGAACTTTGTTATAGATGCTTTTATGACTACATTATAGACCAACTCACTTGCCTCCTTGTGCCTCCATGCTATGAGCCAATGTTTAAAATAGCTCGTTATTTTGCGCTATGTAGTGTAGCTTTTAGCCTCTTCGCTACGTAGCATCAGAAAACAGCTTAAATACAAAGTAGCTTACTTTTTTTTTCAAATAGCTTACGCTTATTAACAAATAATATACGCTACGCTATGTGTGCACTATTTTCACATAAGATTTTTTTATTGAGATTGAAGATTTCAGTATCTAATCCTAAAGATCTTATTGACGTTCTAACCTGTAAATCATATTTAGTAGACATGTTTCTCAGATTGATATTATTTGCTTGATTTTTGATACGTTTAATACAATTATGAATCATACATATAAACTCAAGGATTGAAAGTTAAGAAAATAATGTTATGTTATTTATTGTTGTATATTCTATATCTTTATAATATATAATTTATTGTAAAGAAGATAATGATGATGATAATTATTAGTAATAATTAAAAATTCGTGTAACCCGCTGTCGCTATTTTGAAAATTGCTATGAGCATTTGATTGGGACACCTTTAGTACAAGCGACTCATAAGAAATACTTATACATATTGTAAAGTTATGGTTTGCGGTTACAGTTATATAATTCTACAAATCTTCCCGGTTGGCAAAGTTTTTTAATTAGATATCCACTTGACATCAACCCTTGAATTAGTTCAATGGACAAGGAAGGTTTAGGGGAGAGATGATGGAAAATATTTGTCACTAATGTTTCTCTTATCATATTACCATGTCTTGCATATTGATACAAGTCACATGTTATTGGAGTATATGATGCCGCTATTTTTAATGGGCTAATTGCGCTCATCTCCTTTAGCTTGCCCTATATAGCACTTACAATACCCCCTTGGGTGATTTATTAGCGTATACACCTTCTCTGTTCATCGACTTTAATGGGCTAATTGCGCTCATCTCCTTTAGCTTGCCCTATATAGCACTTACAATACCCCCTTGGGTGATTTATTAGCGTATACACCTTCTCTGTTCATCGACCATAACCCTAAAAATCCAATGTCTGCTTTATATCTACACAAATTTAGAGCATTTTTAAGAGTTTTGATATGGGTAGAGGGTTAGTTTTGTGCTGCTAAATCACTTTAGTGGTTAAGACTATAAGTGCTTTAGGTGCTATTGGGAGTTTTGCGCAACTAACCATTTATTAATCTACTCTCTGTAACAGACGATAGCATGTTTTTAACAAATCAATAAAAACTCTTTACAAATCCAATGTAAGTAACCGGTAATGATTAGCATGTGTCTTAACATATCAACAAAAACTCTTCAAAAAAATTTCCAATCCAAGTAACTGGTAACAACAAACGTGATAACCATATAGATAAAAAGTTTCTGAAATGGGAGCAAAATTGTAGATATCAAACCTGCTGTAATCTGGTGGTGCTTGGTCCTTTATGTGTTGGCCATCGCTGTCTTGATTATTACACTAGAAATTTCTTTGGCAATTCTGAGAGAAACACAAGGACACTATTTTTCGGATTCGGGATTTTTGCTTGTGTTTTTTTTTTTATCACTTGTTATTTAATCCATCTGAAGTTGTAACTGTGTGGTGGTTTATTTGTAGTTGGGGGGCTGCATCGGATCTGAAGATGGGTTTCATCATGTTAAACTTTCTCAAATAAAAGAACTTGTGGTTTATATTTGAGGTGGCAGAGGAGGCTTACGCTTTTTATGAGAATACAACATTGTCAAAGCCGTAAACCTTTTTCTTATTTTTGGTACCAAAAAATGAATGAATGTTTGATAATACGATCTCTCCTCAATTCTTTGCCTTTAATGATCAATTTATATACAAGCTTCATTACTTGTCTGGTTATCCAAAGCAAACTTGAAAATCGGGTGGCCTGCTGCACTTTTCCTTTAGAGAAATTAAGCAATAAAATTCGTCAGTAAAATAGACGCTAAGCTAATGTATGGTTAGTGTGTTTTATTTATTTTTATTATATTTTGTCCAACTGCAAAGAGCCTTTACCGCGAGACCAAGCTATAACTGCACTTGCATAACCACGAGTTTATTGGAAAATGGATCCGAAGTGCCATTATACATAACTAAGCAATTGACATCACATGAACTGGTAGAGGACTGCAACCAAGCATTTGAAATAATATTAATATCGTTGTAGCAGGCATGTTGTCGCCGGCGCCATATTGATAAAGTGAAATATATTCGGTCAAGTAATTCCACAATAGTAGAGCTTACATAACCTATCTGCCTTGACAATTAACAAAAACAAGCCATAAGAAGTTGAACAGCAGCGCCAGATTGTGATGCTACAAAAAATTACATGAATAACTTTATTATTGGCTACAGTTCAATCATATAAAGAACACAGAAATGAGTGACACTGCGACATGATACATAAAATGTTTGCCAGCAACACTTCTTGGGTATAACAAAAACTCAAAACCCAGATCAGATCAACATGTTGATCAATACTGAAACGCTAGAACGCGAACAACAAAAAATACACCAGGCAAACAGTAGCATGAATGAGCAATTGGCAAAACATCGGTACAAAATGAACAGTGTCGAACAACCACAGCACCGGTTTAGATCTCAGTGTCACAAAACCTTATTAGCAATTCTGAAACCGTTCTTCGAGCAAAAGGAATGTAACTCAAGCTGTACCTGAAAAATAAGGCGCAAACATATGCCGCCTCTGGTGAGATTTCTTCAGAAAAAGGATAAGACTTTTTAAAGAAGAATATTTTTCATCTACAATGGAAAATCATATTAAATCAGGTTTTTCATTGGCAATAAAGTTTAGATTCACTTGTCTTCTTGAATGGATAAAAGGTTCATAATTGACCGGTTTTCTTTAAAATTGCTTGAATAGACAAAGGAGAGTCTCAAATTGTTCGCAAATAATTGTATTTCCTTGCATTTTCTTATTTCATACTTAAAAGAATAAAACAGATGAAAACATTTTGCGGAGAAATGAACTTACCATACAAGGGCACAGATCTCACTTATAATAGCAATCAGTGTCAACACCTTGTTGTGAATCTGTAGAAAACAAATATCGAGAATAATATAGAAGAAAGACTAGTTTCTACAACAAAATAAAAAGAAACATGTCATTAGTCGTGATAATCTGTCAAAATAAACTTTACCAAAAGAGCACATATAAGGGCAAGAACAACACATCCAACAAAAATAGCCGTAGCATACAACCGAACTGGATCAAGTATCATTCTCGTTTGTTGCACTGGTCCAAGAAGGAAGGCTGTGCTGCGACGCAAAAGTTTCAAGTGACCATTTCAAATGATTATGCAATATTAAGAAGCATAAATTGCACAAAACCCCTGCATAAAACTTATACCCTCCCAAGTGATTTATTAGCGAAACACCTCTTTATTTATCAATCAAAACACTTTACAACAGTCAAAATCTATAAACAAGCCAAATAATTGCATGGTTCAACTCTAGTATTTACTTGTGTTTTGAGTAAAATATGAGTACTTGTTTACTTGTAGGGATTTGGTCGATCAGCACATGGGGTGTTTGCACTAATTAATCACTTGAGGGGTTATCAGTATGCAGGGTAAACTTCAAAACTACAAGGGTGTTTTGTGCGATTAACCTATTAAGAGATAATAACAGCAATACTCTTGCGGGTTATATTTTTCTTGTTGTTGCTTGGGGGGAACCTAAAATTGTGAAAACGGTCAAACTATAATAGCTACTAAATATGTGGTGTCTAAGAATCTATGGATGCTTTCTTTCTTTCTTTCTTCTTTTCTCCTTAACTTAAAATCCTAAACCCACCTTCCTACTGCGAGTAGGTTTCCGAAACTAAACATTATTGCAAATTTGATAGGTCTGTAGAAAACATAAAGCGACTGCACAAGAAAAGAAATGCGTTAGCGATAACAAAATAATGCCATATATCCTCGTCTTGTATTCAGTTGATGTTTTTTTTTTCAATTCTTAAACTTATTCAATGGAATCAATTTATATTCCAATGCTATTAATTTTTATGCAACTAGTACGATTTTTTAAATTGCGGAAAACTTCTGAGTTGTATGGTTGTAGAAATTGCCCAGAATTTGTAATATCGCGATCTTTATACGTTTTATACAGTGGCATGCACTTTGAATGGATTAAACTCATGCCATTAATGTATTGGAACCATAAAGAAATTGATTTCTGTGTTTACTCTCAAAAAATGGGGATAAAAATCAATCATCCCTTTTTTCAAGTTTTCAACTAGAACGATATGTTCATTGAAATTGCCTGAAATCACAGATTGAACATATATCAATTTTTAAATGACCGCAATAGATACTAATTCATACCAACAGCATTAAAGCCAAGCCCGAGACCAAGCACGCAGCAAACCCATACAATCTCTGCATCCAAACAAAAAAACAAAAAGGAACCCATTAAATAAAATCGCACAACGAACAAAACCCATATCGCAAAAATCGATCTTTCAATCTAATTACAAAAAGATAAAAATGGGGGAACTTAGTGGGTGTAACCTGAAGAGGAGAGAGGGAGCAGGATCCGTTGAATTCGCCGATGAAGTCCTCTTCTTGTGGTTCCTCTTCGTCTCCGATGAGAGACTGCTGAAAGCTCCTGATCTTATCCATTGTGCGAGATCCTGAAATCTCTTGATTGAAGAGGATTGATTGATTGATTATAGCATGATCCAAGAGGGAGAGCAAAGGGATCTTTGTTTTCACTCTTCTTGCTCTTTGTGGTCTGCTTACCCGCGGAGAAACTGAAGTGTAAACTGTTAACGGTTGACTAGGTGGTTTCTTTTTGGGAAATTTCACCAAAACAATACTTAGATTAAGGCCTTTTTCCTATCACGGCTTCTCCCAACGTTATGTTAAATTCGCAATCCTGTGACTCTCCTTCCGTCTCAAATGACCAAAATACCCTTTCATCATTTTTCCTTTAATTATTATTTAAAAGGAAGATGAAGAAGGTGGAGGAGCTCAGCAATGACGGTGGCGGCATCAGCGTTCAGTTTCTTCGTCTCCACTCCTTCCTCTCTCTCCCCTCTTCACCTCCATCTCTCTACCTCCACTCCCTCCTTCCCTTTCTCTCTCATCTTTTTCAAAATAATCTCTTCTACAGCAATGGCGAGATAACTTGTATGTTACAACCACTCTTTATGACATGCTAATTTGTTGGAGAGACTATTCTTGATTATTAATTTTCATATATATGTTTTTCCTTTCTTTCTTTGGGCTTTGTATGAAGTTTAATGTCTTTCTTCTCTTTGAGATGTGGTCACTCTTTTGTTAGTTACCATCAAAGATTGAAGGAAGAATCAAGTTTGTAGTTTTTTTTGTATGTATATATTGAGTATATTTAGCTACTATGGTTTTTGATATGGATCAAAACATCATGTGTACGGGGAGTGCATGTTTGATTTAAATCTCATCAGTTTATAATTTAAGCCAATTTGTTATCTCAATCTCATGTATTTGTGAAGTATTATCTTATATATACATGGCAAGAATAAGGGAGAATCCGAGCCTCGCTTTTATATTGTCTTCCGTTTTCATTTTTTTTAAATTGATGTTGTCTTTTTTTGTTGTTGATCAACGATTTTCCATTGTTTCTATAAGAGAATTAATGGTGAGTATGTGATGTTTGTAGGTTGTGCTGAAGGTGTTTGTGGAAATGATCGTGCTTTGATCAAGTAATCAAATCTGCAAACCAGCTGTTTGTCAAAATACCTAAGAGAGCTCAACCGTTCCAAAAGAAAATGCTAGCCTAATTGTTTATAAGATCACCAGGATTTTACATGCGGAGAACTCATGAATACCCGTGGAACGAGGGTTGGAGGAGATGGGCGCTATCTCGTTGCTTCAAACTTGGGTATTTGGCTCTTAGGTTCTTCGATTAGATCAAACTCCGACATGGGTTTTGTCATAACATAGAGACTTACAACGCGATGATTTATATCGCGGTGAGACGAAAGATTTTAATCTGTTTGGAATATGTTTGTATAAATTTTGAAGCTAATGGTGTATGGAATGTTTGCATAAATGCTTGAGAGAGTTTTTGTTTGTATGTAAAAATTGTGTTTATATAAATTTTGGAGATAATTCGGTTTGGAATGCGTTTGTATACATGCTTGAGAGAGGGTGAAAGAAATTATTTGATTTCTTGTAGATATCAATTGTAACGACTCTGTTTTAATGTAGAGAAATTTTTTTAAGTTAATGTACAAATGGAGTATTTGTACGTCATGAGCACAAGTTATAGATTTGATTTGCTTTTAAGAAGCCACTTGTAGCTCACTGGTAAAGCCTTGCACTGCTGTGACGTAGTCCCTGTGTTCGAATCCCCTCAGCCACATAATATTTTTGCTGATTTTTCTTTTATACTTTTTGGAAGCCCGAAAGTTTACATGCGCAAAACACGTAAAAATGAAAAGTCTCGGAAATCAAACATGTGCACTGAGCTATATGAAGCGACTAGGATACATGGCAGCAATCCAAGCACCCTCACCCAAAAAATGGCCGGCGAGATCATCATTGGGGCCGACGCCGCCGGTCCCCCCATCCCAAATACTCCAATTCTTTAACCCTAGCACCCCTTGGACTCCTCCTACTAACTCTAGTCTGTTTGATTACCCTGCACATTTCCAGAGAATTAAAACGAGCCTTAAAACCAAATTTTAATGCATTTTTAATTCTCATTTCAATACCCTAAACCCTAATTTCTTCTATAAATACCACCCAACACCCTAGCCCTCCTCATTCAGAAATCCATTGCCAAAACTCTCTAAATTTTCCAAGTCCAAAAGCTGTACAAGTGGAGTTAGCCCCCTAGCCCTCCTCATTCAGAAATCCATTGCCAAAACTCTCTAAATTTTCCAAGTCCAAAAGCTGTACAAGTGGAGTTAGCCTAAGGCCAAGTTCCGGCGATGACTCGGGGAAAATCCGGCGACACCGCGACTTCACGCCGCTTTCAAAAGTTCCCTCTACCTCCACTCTCTTTTCCAAACCAGTAAGTTCTTTTTCTTCTCTCCTTTTCACCTCTCAAAAAGATTTCTTTTCAAAACTCGTCGGAAGCGAAATTATTCCGACTTCCGATTCTAATTTCATCAAAAACACAATTTTTCTTAATAACAAATTTACCATATTTTTATATATTGTTTAAAAAACATAAAAATACATTTACAACAAGTTTCAATTCAAAATAATATGTATTACAACTTTTATTTCATTTTTACGGTAAAATACCATCAAGATTACATACGACGTTACTTTATCGTTTTGCTCATATTACCTTTAGAAAACTCATGAGGTAATGACTTATCTCATCACAACACTCATCTTGACATAGCACGATAGCTTTTGTAACAATTTTTGTGGGACAAAATACAATTTACATTAAAATACCTTAAACTATCAAAACCCGTATTTTTTAAATTGTTTTAATTAATTTCTTGTAAATAAGCCTCTACAGCCCATTTTGGGGAACCCGATCGGGATGGTGCGGGTTATAGCACGTCCTCAGGACTAGTAGAGCGAGATGTAGACCTCCTCACGAAGCATACGATCTGTAAATCCCCAGTTCCGTATATAATATTTTCTGTATATTTTTTTATTTTTCCTCGAATTTTTGTATTTTTATACTTTACATATTTTTTGCTTCTTTATTTAATTCCTAAGCCCAAACTATATAAATCCTAGCATACCCGTACCCGACCCGACTCATGCCCGCCTGACCCGCACCCGCTTTCCCCATTCTTCCTCCCTCGCTCGTTCTCTCTTCCCGCCCTTTTTCCCAATGTCGCTCCCCGCTTCTCGTGCCCACGCCCGCTCCTCGCGCCCATCTTCCCCATGACCAGCTCATCCGAGACTCGTTCCTCCCAACGGCTCCAAGGCCCCAACGGCTCCCCCACGTCTCTCCCCGCTACTCGTACCCACGCCGCAACGGCCACGACTCCTCGCCCAAAACCCACGACGACCTCTCTCGGTTTCACTCTCTCTCGTTCTCCTCCGAACCAACAACCGACGACGACTCCATCATCGACCAACTCCTTCACAAACAGCGCTGCCCTTGTCTCCCTTCATTTCTTCTCCCCTCAAAAACCCGAGCACCCTTCTTCCTTACAACCCGACCGCTTCTTAGCCTGAGCTACCGCGACCACCTTCGAACCCACAACACCACCTTCCCCCTCTCAAAAACCCACCGTCGCTGCCTCCTCCGCCGACCACCTCCGAACTTCTCCCCTGCTCACCACCTCTGAGCTTCTCCCCTGCTCCCCTGCTCACCACCTCCGAGCTTCTCCCCTGCTCACCACCTTCGAGCACCAACCCCGGGCAGGCCCCTCCACCGAGTCGGAGCTCCCCGATTCACAAACTCCAATCCCCGGAACTGCTTGAGCTTGCCGTCGGCGGGTCCTCTGCATCCAAGCACTTCACCGCAGTCCCCTATCGTGGCCGCCTCCGCGCCAGTGCTGGGCCCAGGTACGCCGATCCAGCCAAGTCGAGCCGTGATCGTGCCGTGATTGTGTCGTGTTCGTACCGTGATCGTGCCCGTGTCGCGCCATCCACCATCGTCGTCGCTCCCATGCCACCTTCACGAAAGGCAAGTGAAACTCCTCACTTGCTACTCATGCTATCGTATTATGTAATAACGAGTAATCTAAACTATGAACACTTTTATATATTTTGTTGTATAACCGTTACATTTTAATTACACTAGTAGCTATGATGGTTGGAACATGATTGAGTGGATAACACGTATTATTATTGTGTAGAGCACAGAAGAATTACTTACCGTTGTTTGGTTGAAAGAAAACGAAGTATCGATCGTGACATATTTATATTTGGCAAGTGTTCGATACACTATCCTAATGAAAACCTCATTTCAAAATGGCGGAATTTATGGCGCATAAATCCCTTTAATGATAATAAATAACTTATAAGAATTTGAGATGAAAATATTGACTTCATCGCTATGAAATGATACCTCCGTCTAGCTACGTCAAATCTGAAATTTTACCGCGCATGTTACTTATTAAAATCATTGTAAATTAAATACAGATTGGAATGTGATATTCTATGGCTCATATCGAAGCCGACTCGATAATCTAGAACCATATATAGTTTATTTTTCTACGTTGATAGATTACGGCAACGAGAATTGACTGGGATGCGACTCTAGACTGCAGTCCGAGGCAGCATTCCACGGGGAAACCTGAATTTAAGCACCTGTACATACATTCATAAAACTGAAAATGCACGGATCCCCATATGGTCGCGTAGATAATTTAGTTATCTAACCCATGAATCTGTTCTCGTGCTGTTTCACCGTCGTTTGATATTAAATCTGTATTTTAGAGTGTCGCGGTGTTCTGCAGTTTCTGTAGAAATGTTCCTTACACCGTCACATTAAACAGAACATAACTTTCAATACAGAAATGCTATCGATAATCCATTTGATGCGTTGGAAACTTAACTGATATAACTATATTTCATTCAACTGGGGAAATATCTGAATCTAAACACAATTACTGATAAAACACGTGTGAAGTTGGGTCTCCAGTTCTGAAACTGGAATTCCAGCAATCGGTCGCTACCTTAAAATGTTGATATTTCCCTAACATGAATTCCGTTTGACATGAAATAAATTTAACTGGTTAGATAATCAAGTGTGCTTCATAAGTCCTTTATATTATTTTGGTCAAATCTTTGCGTGTGATTTATCGTAAGATTTACAAGTTATATGGCATTGGTCGTCTTTGAAATAGGGAATATCTGTCCAGTGCATTTCTGCTTATTTTTCGTGTTTGCCTTATACATGCTGCATGGTGATCATTCACGTTGAAACCTAGCAACTAATTTGCATTGTTGATATATTAGTATTAGTGCTTGGGTTGTGGCAAATACGACAGTGATACTGATAGTGGAAAAGTGATTGAAAGTAATAGCGATACGTATTTTTTCACAATCCATCGAATACATGAATGCATACTATAACCTGGGGAATGGGGAAATCAAGATGGAATTGAACTTGTATTTAGCGAGTTACAGTGATTTAGAGGATGATCATTCGCTATTAGTGATATACATATATATATACATTAGGTCGTGGGCCTAGCGGCACGGCTGACAGGATTATGTCCCGGGCACAGCGGACCGTTATCTCGGGCATGCACGGGACCCTTATTAAACACGAGCATCCTTTCCACCATCTGATTTCATTGACTTAGTGGCCGATAAGTAGTGACATACACATTGCCTAGTTTACTGACATGATGGTTATACCACAATGTTCATATGTATGATATTCTTTGATTTCATTTTCTGCATTCTGTTGCACTTTTGCGTTTAATAACATTGCACGCCATTGTATAATTATTGCTATATGTGTCGCCATGACAACCTGAGTGTGCATGCTTAGAGGACGAAATGGATCCATCCCAGGAGCAGGTCCTACCATTCGAGATTGCGGAGGTCTGGACTGCATCACCAGCGCTATTTCCTTTGATTTCAGCACTTGTTTTGTTGGTTAGTTTATTTTATTCTGCAAAATAAACGTATCTCGAACTCTTTTTATTTGCAATGTAATAAAGTTGTGAACTGTGATTTTCCATTACTCAAGTACTGTTTACTGACTACCATATAATGCTAGAAGCCGAAGTGTGACTACGGCGGGATTAATCCCTGACCGTAGGAGCATGGCCGGCCTAGTCACCCCTCGTATCCCGTATTTTGGAAAGCGGGGCGTGACATGCTTTTGTTGGTATCAGAGCGCCGGGTTATTGTATGAAATTACAGATCCGTCGAGGGACCTCTAGATTGAGTTACACCCTTAGCGTATGCTTTATTACATTTCTTCCTCACTTTCATCGTTGAATCATTGTGTAGCCTAGCTTGAATCTGATTTCTTTTGATCTTTTCAGGAATATAGACTCCTCGGGCAACTCCTCAGGTGCCGGTCCTCACGATCGCACCGAGAAGATCCTTAGCACACTGACGACCCTGGCCCAAGCTCAAGAGAGGAAGACCGATCTCCTGGACGAGGGATTGAAGGCGGTACAGGATACCGCAATTACCGCCCTGGAGAGATCTACGGCTGTTCCCGCAGCCCCCGAGGGCGCGCTCGTACCGACTACACAGGCTAGGGTCTGTACCGTTTCAGACTTCAGGAGACTTCATCTAGCAGTGTTCACGGGATCAGCAAGTCCACTTGAGGCCGAGCAATGGCTCATCAACATAGAGAACCTCCTGACAGCCGCTCGAGTTCCTGACGACGACAGAGTGAATGTGGTGAAGATTCAGCTAGAAGACGAGGCCCGCACGTGGTGGTCCGTATAGGAGAGCCGGCTAGAGAAACCTATTGGATGGGATACGTTCTCCGCATGCTTCCTGGATCACTACTTTCCGGCTACTGCCAAGGCCGAGATGGATGAGAAATTCATTATGTTGAAGCAGAATGGGCGCTCAGTGGATGTCTACGCAGCGGAGTTCAATCGGCCGAGTCGCTTCGCACCGTACATGGTATCCACCTGTCACGACCGAAAATTGGGCACATGACCGGCACTTAAACTACGTAACGTCAACAGGCGTAACGCGATTAAGTAAGCCGAAAAACCCAGCAATCTAAACCATTACAAGAAAGAAAGATAGATCACTTTTAAAAAAATCTCGATGCAAAAACTTTTAAACTTAAGTTTGTTTTTCATAAAAATTTCGGCAGCACCTCCTTTGTAAAAACTAGTCCCGAAATGGGTACAAACATAAGATAAAAGTAAAGCATCCCCGAATGTGAGCAAATCTCGCCCAACGGAGGAACAACCACCACAACAGATATACGACGCCGTAGCGAAGAAAAGATAAACCACATATATAAAAGGCCGACTCACATGAGCACGACAACCAGAGTCATAAGAATATACAATATCGATCCTCACAACTCGTCTCTAAGTCAATACATGAAGGTGGTAGATGGGGAGTACTAGATACAAGAGATATATAATGTACAACATCGAATAACCGCAACCTACCTAAAGCAAACGGCCTCACAGCCAACCGTAGCGGTATCCGTAAAAGTAGAGATAACAAGGCACCCTGCCACGACCATTCTGATGATCAGACCTGAAAACCTTACGGCGCAACGGGGGTGAGTTGCCAACTCGTGAATAGTAAATAACATCATACAGTAATCGCAAGTATGAACTAACAGCGATAATCTATCACAGGTAATCTAATAGCTTAAGTATGACAATATGTATATGCAACAGTCATGAAAGGTACTCTATCAGGTACTACTAATACATGAAGCAATGCATATAGAATAAATGCGGAGTACGGGGTAAAACATGTCATCCTCACGGAATCCTCATCATGGCGGACCAGTGTCCATCAAGACAATCTAAATCCCCAAATTCCTTCAAATCGGCCCCATATTGGCCCTCATATCGGGCACTTCGGCCTCTCACATCGGGCACATCGGCCCCTCATATCGGCCACAATCAGCCCCTCATATCGAGCATATCAGCCCCTCATATCGAGCATATCGGCCCCTCATATCGGGCATAATCAGCCCCTCATATCGAGCATATCAGCCCCTCATATCGAGCATATCAGAATACACGCACAGATCATTATGATGATATATATTATAGGTATACATATATAACATCGTCTCATACCACTGATATATATATAGAGAGATGTACATATATAACAGCGTCCCATACCACTGATATATATATACATGTATATATATTAGCGTCCCATACCGCTGATATATATACACAGGAGTAACATCCAGAAACATCATATGAAATCCATATATCAATGCGAAATCCATGAAATGAAATATATGCAACATGAAACGGTAATATGAGCATGTAAAGGAAATCCGCTATTTAACTGCAACAAGTTATTGAATATATCATGCGGTTCCAAATTCTCCGAAACCAAACGCAACATCATATAAAGGTGAACATGTAGCTATAGCCAGGTATGCGTAACCATGTTGGTATAGAAAAATATGTGTATCTACCTATCAGAAATGATGTAATACCTTCCAGGCATACGTGTAGCTATATCAAGCTAGGTATATGTATATACATGTCAATAATGGTACGATACCCTCCAGGTATATGTGTAGCTAGCATGTAGTCATGGCAAGGCATATGTGTAAGCATGTAGGTATACAGGTATGCTATATGTCATATGCACAATGGAATATGAATCAATGTCTCAATATCCCTAACTATACAATATCACGTATGTATAGGTGTTATGCGTGTCATGGCAATTATTGACGGTATGGGTGGCATACAATCAGTGCTCGTGCAACATGAACCGTCAATAATAATGCAGTGTCCAAGCACATCAACTAATAATATGCAATGAAGTTTTATGCACAATCTCTATATGTGCAATATAACATGCGGCTAATATCATATCATATCTAGCCCAGATGCATAACACCATGCGGGCGAATTCCCCGTAGATGTTAAATCTACTCATCGACAATCGCGGGCTAGGTAAATCCAATCACCTGCTTCCCTTTCTTCACAGCGTCCGAAGTCCCCGCCTGCGATCCTATTAACACAAAACATAACCAGTGCGAATCTCAGAAAGCGATCAATACCACGTATACAAGACGTTTGACCAACACACCAACTCTAATCCGACACACAAGTGTTCGTCTAACAGCTAACGTGTGTAGCGACACACCAAAACCAGCCCACGCGCAACAGCCACATGAGATCACGAACCGTGTCGGATCACGTAATACGCGTACCCAAACATAAGAATATAGAAAAGTGGTCCCAGATTTTGATACACAAATAATTGGTAAAAGTTGCAAATACCACGAGACCACAAACAACCACAGAGACCCTACGCCCAAAACCCAACACCCCAACACCCCAGCCCCCACTCTGGCCGTATTTTGCAGCCAGAACTAATAAATCTGCGGCCTGTCTTTAGAGGAGTGGTCTCAGGTTTTTATGGTGGGTTCTATACCTCAACACTATGTCACTGTGATGAGAACTTTTCCAGAAAATACCTGGTTCTACAGCAAATCAGAGACTCAAAGTTGACACTAAAAATACAGTTTTTGCACGAAACGATACCTTAAGTGTTTAAAACAACCAATAAGCTATACAACATTATAACTCTAAAATATCAGTTTAGAAACTATTACCTAGCCACTGTTGCTAAAAATCTTAGCTTTCCAAGCTCCAAGGCAACCAAGTGGCAAATCGAGACATTTGAAGTGTTTAAATGGGATTTTGTGAAGTTTTTGCAAAGATTTGTGAAGAGGGAAAGAGGTTTCAGTTTGGGAGTTGAGAGAATATGAGAAATTGAGAGAGTGAGAGAGTTAAAGGGTGAGAGGGTGAGTGTAGGGTCAATACTTTCCTTATGCTTGCTCTCTCCCTCACCTCAATTAATGCCACCATTAATGCACCATGACTCACTAGCCACCTCTCTCAAATCCAAACTAGATATTTCCTCACCCAAAAGATCTAGGAAAGGTTAAGGCAAAGGTTAATTTGGGTAAGGTTTAACTTAAGATGTTATGGTTGCTAAGCAAGGTTAACACTAAATATACCCTCACATTAACATGCACGTGTGTGTGCAAGCCATATCAAATAAAAATAAACTATTAATTAATTGATATAAAATGTGAGGAACCCGATTTGGTAAACTTTTCCTTAAAAACCCGCATTAATGTACAATTAACACTAATCGCATTCCAAGGTGTTACACCACCGAACCCGCTAGGGCAAGACGGTTCCAGCAAAGGCTCGATAATGAACTGCAGCAACTTATCGCTTCTCTTGATCTAACCACCTTTGCCCAAGTGCTGAACGCTGTCCGAGTACAGGAAAGATTGGCAGAGAAGGCCAAGGGCCAACGATCGATGGACAGGAGACCCCACGTGGTTCCAGCACGACCTACCGTCTCTCCCCGTGGAGCGATCCCAGTTCACAGGCCGGGTGTCACACAGATGAAGCGCACCTTCTCACCTCAGCAGCCGCAGCGGAGGGCCCTATTTTGCGATTATCGCCAGAGGCCAGGACACATGCAGAGCGATTGCCACAGAGCTAAAGGGCAGTGTCTGATTTGCGGATCCAGCGAGCACAGGGTCAACAGGTGTCCCCAAAGATCTGAGCTACAGGGAGGGTTCGAGCAACAACAACCGTCATACGGCACATCAGCTCAGAGGGGTCCACCTCGGGTGTCCCAGCAGCGGTCTTTCGATCAGAAGCAGACCGGTACAGGTCTGAATCAGGGACGGGATTTCACCCTGTCCACCGAGCAGGTACAGGTACCATCCTTGTTTATTCTGTACCGGCTAGAGTTCTTTTCGATTCGGGTGCTTCGCATTGCTTTATTTCCACGCGGTTTGCTGACACACACTCTATACCTCACAAGCCGTTGACCAAATGTTTGGGGATACATAAGGGAAATGGCATTATTGTGTCCAACCAAGAGTGTAGATTATATCCGGTGGTAGTATGCGGCAAGGAATTCTATGCGAATTTCCTTTTAATCGGGACGGGCGGCTATGGTGCAATTCTCGGGATTGATTGGATGAGCACTTTCCATGCGATCATCGATTGCCGATCTAGGAAAGTGATCTTCCGCATCCCCAATCACTCTGAATTTGTTTTCGAAGGCGGAAGCGAGTCTTTGGAGCCAGCCAAGTTTAGAGCCAAGCCAAAAGCCTTGACAGTTATGGAGATTGATGAGAGTCCAGCCCCAGAGATCGTTCGGGATTTTCTTGATGTGTTCCCTGAAGATTTACCAGGTCTACCACCTTCCCACGTCTTGGGATTCTCTATTGACTTGATTCCAGGGACGGCGCCAGTTTCCAAAGCTCCTTACAGGATGGCACCAGTTGAGTTGGCAGAATTGAAAAAACAAATTGGAGAACTCCTGGAGAAAGGATTTATTCGTCTAAGCGCTTCGCCGTGGGGTGCACCAGTCTTGTTGGTGAAGAAAAAGGACGGATCGCTACGGATGTGCATAGACTATCGGGAGCTGAACAGGGTTACGATAAAGAACAAATACCCCATTCCGCGTATCGACGACTTATTTGATCAGTTGGGTGGGGCCAAGGTATTTTCGAAGCTAGATCTTCGTTCAGGCTATCACCAGATCAGAGTAACGACCGAAGATATATGCAAGACGGCTTTCAGGACCCAATACGGGCATTATGAGTTTCTTGTGATGCCATTCGGTGTTACCAATGCTCTGGCTATATTTATGGATTTGATGAATAGAGTATTTACGAAATACTTGGACACGTTTATCGTTGTATTCATCGACGACATACTAGTCTACTCTAAGACCCGGGAGGAGCATGCCGAACACTTGCGAACGGTATTACTTCGGGAAGAGAAGCTATACACAAAATTGAGAAAGTGCGAGTTCTGGCTTGACAAAGTGCAGTTCTTGGGACACGTTGTTTCGGGTGAAGGCATGTCAATGGACCCGTGAAGATAAAATCTGTTAGAGATTGGCTGACACCGAAGTCAGTGGCCGAGATCAGAAGCTTCCTAGGATTGGTAGGATATTATCGGCGGTTCGTTCAAGACTTTGCATGAGTCGCTGAACCTTTGACAAAGCTGACACGGAATGAATTGCCGTACGTATGGACGGAGTAGTGCTCCTCACGTAGGCGCTAATAAAATAAAGAGTGCTTAGCACTCAGTGGTTGGCGCCAAGAGCTCCACGTGCCCCTCACGTGGGCGCTAATAAAATAAAGAGTGCTTAGCACTCAGTGATTGGCGCCCAGCGCCAAGCTCTCCACGTGCCCCTCATGTGGGCGCTGATAAAATAAAGAGTGATCTGCACTTAATGGTTAGCGCCGAGGGCCCCACGTGCTTCTCACGTGGGCGCTGTTTAACATAAAGCGCTCTGTAAGTAGAGCCCGGCGCCATAAAGAGCGTTTAACACTCAATAAAAAAACAAAAAAAGGGGGTGAGCATCGAAGCCCATATTAATGCTCAGCATTGTTGAACAAAAGGGACCGAGCCCAAATAAGTGTTTAACACTTTATTCAAAAATTGAGTGGGTTGAGTCTAAGCTAACCAAAAGTCCCAAATTCAGATCAACCGAGCCCATGGGCTCACAACTTTTCTAAATTTGATCTTAGTTCTAAACCCAACTACAGATCTCTCAACTGACATTGGTTCAAGGGTACATCTCCCCACAAATCTGATATATGTCGTTGTAATTCTTCAACGTCTTCGGAGAGGTGGCGGGTCCCGACAATCAACAAGCCCAATGGACCGCAACGTCCTTAAACTAAACTGTATGGAATTTGATGTCCTTAAACCCAATGGACCGCAACGTCTCTAAACTAAACTCTATGGACTATGATGTCCTTAAACCCAATGGACCACAACGTCCCTAAACTAAACTCTATGGACTATGATGTCCTTAAACTCAATGGACCACAACGTCCCTAAACTAAACTCTATGGACCAATGGACCGTAACGTCCCTAAAATAAAACCATAGAGCCCAAATGCTCTTTTGTTGGATCAAAAAATGATCCTGAACCCCCGTTAAGTAGATCTTAGTCCAATATCGGATTAGCGTATCCTTAACAAACATTTGAGTCGATCTTGGTCTCAAACGAGGTTAACGATCCTTAAATCCAAACAAACCCAAATCTAAGAAAATACGGATTTGGACTAATCCCCGCTCTACGGGCGACAACATAAATTAGCCTCCGTATACAATCCACGGGCAACCAAAAATAAAACAAACACACACGACACGAAGTGAACTTCTGGAGTAGGAGAAAGTGGTTACCGCGATGCGGTAACGTAATTAACTGCAGGGGCTTGCGCCTGCAGGGAAGAGCGTCCCCACAATCAAAAACTCCTCGCAAACAAAGGGGAATCTGACGAAGTCTGCTACAACGGCCGGATCCGTCCAGACCTCCGATACATGGTGTCATAAATCAACTTGGCATCTTCGGAGAGGTGGACGGATAAATCCAAATAGCATCTGCCCCCAAATTCAGGCAAGACGTTTGTCTTCCCGGTTTCTGGCGGTAAACAGATTCTGGCACGTCCGGTGGTACCTTTTCCTCTTTCCACTCTACACTTTGTGTGTCGTGTTTCGCGAACAAATCGTGGTCTTCTATGGTTGCCTGTGGATTCGAGATACTAAGATTTGGTGTCTTGCTCCCGTGCAGAGAAAAGAAGATCAATGGCTTCCAGCTGCATCAACTGCAACAACAACTCCCGCTTCATCCCGTCTGGAGGAGTAACTTACAGGCCCCAAGCGGCATCCATCTTCGCAATGCCGGTGGAACAGGTGACATAGGCCACCACTGGGTTGTTCTTCGGGACCATGATCCCGCCAACAAGCTTCAGCGTTCCGATGCCGTCACATGAAGCTCCAAAGAAGTCGGTCTTCGATCGGCTTGCAAATATCGCGGCCCCTCTCATCGGATCGTCCAAGTCTGCTACCTCAGTCTTCGACAGGCTGAGCCTAAGCTCAAATGGGCCCGCGAAGAGGCTCACAATACCGGAGAAGGCTATCCCAACTCCTGCTGCAGATGAAGTCATCCAAACTACTTCCCCTACTCGAAAGTCGGCCTTCGACAGGTTGACCATTCCTACCCAGCGGATGTCAGTCTTTAATAGGCTGGCGCCAATAACAGCCTCTCTTCTAAGCAGGGGACATGACGAAGCTACTCCAACGATAAAGGTGATCCCGGCTATACGACATGCTCGACGTCGTCACTGGCGCTGAGTGAGGAAAGTTGGGGGCAATTACCCTTCTCGACTTACCCCGCCAGCTCCAATGGTGGAAGTTGATGTTGCTGTTCCAACTGGGAATAGCTTTGAGCCGCTCAGGAGGGTGCGCAACAACTCTCTAACTGCCGTGTTGAAAAGGTCTCCTCCACCTGTGGAGAACATTACAAAGGCAAACCCGGAATAGCCCTCTCAGCGGCTGTCCCCCAAAATCCATAGGGTCTAGCGAAGAGTCTAAGACTCTGTAATTGACAAAGACTACTCCCGCAGATCGAAGAAAACGAAGGTCCAACAAGGGGAGGGTCATCCCGCCGTCGTACAACGGAAAGTATCGTCTGTAATAGCCCCATCAACTTCAATCGCCCATAAAAGGAGAAGGCCGGAGAAGATCCCCATGTCTACGACAAAACTCAAGGGCACTGAATCCAAACGCCCCAAGTCTGGGGGCATGATAGTGCACACCATTTACATGGCTTCCGGAAAAGAGAAAATCCGTGCTTCCGGGGGTCATCGACCGCTTACGCGGTCCGTAACAAAGGCTCAGGAGCAACAACAGAAACTTCAGGAGATGCTAACAAAGATGGCCGCACTTACTGGGCAGAAGGAAATCCCGAAAGTATCGTCGGATCAACGCCAGGAGCAGGAAACCGACGCCGAGTTCCTCTGAAGAATGCTCAAAAAGAAAGATAAAGAAGCCGCGGAACAAGCGGCTAACATAAAATAAATGGCGCTCTTGTTCCAAGACATAGTGGGGATGATGATCCAGTCGGACCCACCAGCCGAAGATCCTCCAATAATCATTGAAGACGACATAGAGGTGACATCAAACCCTCTTCCGGCTTTATCAGCAGCCAGGGAGGAGACGATCTCGAAAGCTGCGCTTGATGACTACATAGCTCAACAAATACGAGCTCATCAGGCAAGTGAAGCTACTGGCCAAGTCGTCAGAACTGGACGACGCTATCCAAGCTGGTACGATCAAATTAAGTACCCGCCGGGATATACGATCCCTAAATTTCACGTGTATAAGGGGACCAACAACCCCCATCAGCACGTCGCTCAGTTCAGGGCTTTATGCATCAATACTGGAGGTGACGACAAACTGCTGCTTCGCCAATTCATCCCCAGCTTAGCGGAGATGGCATTTGAATGGTACTCGGAACTTCCGAATGACTCCATCAAAACCTTCACAGAAATGGAGTTACTATTCACCCAGTGTTTTGCAAGCGCCAGCGAACGCACCTCGATCACGGCATTGATCAATGCCATGGTGAAGCCAGGAGAGACTTGGGTTCAGTATGCAATTCGGTGGCAGAACCTATGGTCGAGATGCGAACAACGCATAGAAGAAGCTCCTGCCACGGGCATGCTCGTGGGGACACTTGATCCACAGGCAACTATATCCCAATTTATGATGTTCTTCAAGCCGACCACTATCCAAGCTTTGATCGACAAGCTAGCCCAAATAGACCAGATGGGCCATAGACCATCCTCCTAAAAAACGGAGCTTCGAAATGAAAAAGGTAAAGGGAAAGCTACCTTCGTCGCCAACGCTCAGCAGAATCTGAGTGATCCGAAACCAGCTGCTCGCCAAAACGATAAACAGCGATCACTCGGAGAATAGCCGAGATGTCCTTACTCATTCCCTCGGGATAAAACGAGAAGACTGTTCGAACTGGCGGTGCGTAACAGGCTCATCACTTTGTCGGATCCAAGACGTCCACTGCAACAAGGCGACGTCAACAATCCCAATTACTGCCCCTACCGCCAAATAGTGGGTCATCCAATCGAAGATTGTTGTTCCCTGATTAAAATATCAGGAAAAGATTTAGAAAAGGCATCACGTGCTCACACGTGACCAGTTGTCACGTGTTGGCACGTGACGTTTAAAGCAGCGGCAAAAACCACATTCATCCCCTGATTAAAAATCAAGAAAAAGCTTCAGAAGAGGCATCACGTGCTCACACGTGACCAGTGGTCACGTGTTGGCACGTGATGGTTAAGCAGCGGCCAGAGAACAGAGCGCAGAAGAAGAGAAGCCCATCCCAGGGGTCACGTGCCTACACGTGACCAGGGGTCACGTGGCCATACGTGACCGGCTTTAAAAGCCTTATTCTTTAACAGAATTAAATTCGGAGAAGAGATCATTTAAATCTTTCCAAAATAGAGAATGATTATTTAGAACCGTTGGATTAAAAATCTAAAGGTGATTAAATATCACCAATTTTTGGAAAAATCTTGGACTTGGAAAGATTCCCCCCACTAAATCTAACCGAGATAACGAAAGGATATCTTTGGATTTAAAATCCAATAGTGAATAAAATTCACTTAACAATCTAAAGGCCCAGATTAATGATAAATATAAATCAAATCTCTCAACATACAAATCAAATCTCTCAATGAGAGATTTACTAAGCAGATTGATTCTCTTCCTTCTCCTATAAATAGGAGCCAAGAAAAGAAGAGGAGGACCCTTTTTTGGAAGACCTTTTTTTCTAAAACCTTTTTCTGAAACCTTGAGACCTTTGGATCTTTTTTCTTTTGATATATATATATAAATATAGAGAGATAGAGCCTTGGATTCTCGGCAAAAGGAAAACCTTAGGTAAGAAAAGAAAAGGGAGGCTTAAAAGGAGAATTTAATTCTCAAAAGAGTTTAACTCTTATGAAAAGAAAAGAACTTAGTTCTTTCTGTGGTTGAGGATCTGCAAAGTGCACATCTCCCCATGAATTGAGAATTTAATTCTCATTGGGTTGAGATCCTGCCATGCAGATCTAAAACACAGAGGAGGGACTGAGTTTAGAGAATTTAATTCTCACAAAATGATAGGAATTCAATCCTTTGAGATAAAGTTAGGGTTTAACCCTATATTATAGGAATTTAATTCCTTCAAAATGAACAAAACTAGGATTTAACCCTAATTGAGAATATAATTCTCTCAAACTCACAGGAATTCAATTCCCTTAAAAAAAGAAATTAGGGTTTACCCCTATTAAGAGTATAATTCTTCAGAAGAAAACAAAAAAATTAAAGTCCTCTAAAGTTTAGGGTTTAACCCTATGAACAGAACTCTAAAACATGTAGAGTCGCGCGCTACCACGTGACCCCTGCAAAGGCCTACAGAATAGAGCTCTGAAATAGACACCTCACGTGTTACCACGTGACTCCTGCGAAGATATATAAAAGAGAACTTTGAGGCAATGCCTCACGTGCCCCACGTGATCCCTGAAGCACATAAAGAAACAACAAAATAAAAGAGAACTCTGGGGCGCCCTCACGTGTCATCACGTGACCCCTAATGAGTATTCTACTAAACCAGAGCATGAGCCCCCATCACGTGCCTGCACGTGATGGCTTTCAGAACTGAAAGTGTTAAACACTTATCTGTAGAACAAAATAAAGAGAAGAAGGGCGCTCTCACGTGTTACCACGTGACTCCTCTTACCTTAGTGTTTAACACTAAATTGAAAACTATGTATCCAGTGTTTAACACCGATTCTCCTTAGTGTTTAACACTAAATTGAAAACTATATATCCAGTGTTTAACACTGATTCTCCTTAGTGTTTAACACTGATTCTCCTTAGTGTTTAACACTGAGTTGCTTAGTGTTTAACACTGATTTGGAAAACTATATTTGCAGTGTTTAACACTGAGTTGCTTAGTGTTTAACACTAATTTGAAAACTCTTTTCCCAGTGTTCAACACTGATTATCTTTTAGTGTTTAACACTAACTTGTTAATTTTTTTCCAGTGTTCAACAATGTTGGTCTCTAGTGTTTAACACTAGCTTTAGCCCAATTGGCTAAGTTTCCAGAGGCAAAGCCTCTCCTTCAATGAATCAACAGAGGGCCAATATCCCGAACATAATTGGACTTAGCCCAAGATGGCCATAAGTCCTCAATTCAAATTCAACTGGGCCAATGGGCTCATAATATAATAATTGATCCTAGTATCCAAATTGGACTACAGATCACTTAATCTACCTCGGTTTAAGGGTACATCTCTTCACTCCTTTGATACTTGTCGTTGTAATTCCTCAACGTCTTCAAAGAGGTGACAGGTCCCGATAACCACATACATTGACATGGACTGTGGGGTCCTTAAACTCATGGACTACGACGTCCTTAACCTTGACCGTAATGTCTTAAAACTAATATCGGACTGTGGAGTTCTTAAATCCACGGACTACGACGTCCTTAACCTTGACCGTAATGTCTTAAAACTAACATCGGACTGTGGAGTCCTTAGATCCACGGACTACGACGTCCTTAACCTTGACCGGAATGTCTTAAAACTAACAACGGACTATGACGTCCTTAACCTTGACCGTGATGTCTTAAAACTAACATCGGACTGTGGAGTCCTTAAATCCACGGACTACGACGTCCTTAACCTTGACCGCAATGTCTTAAAACTAACAATGAACCGCAATGTCCTTAAACTACCTATTGACCGCAACGTCACTAAATTAAACAACAGGGCTCCCCTAATCGCTCTCTTGTCGGATTTAAACGATCCTGTTAAGTTGATTTTAGTCTAAAAACTAGACTAACGTATCCTTAACAAACGTTTAAGTTGATCTTAGTCTCAAATGAGGCTAACGTATCCTTAAACACAACCCCCAAACCTAAATCTAAGAAAGATAAGGATTTGGACTAGTCCACGCTCTACGGGCGACGACATAACTCAGTGTCCGTATACAATCCACGGGCAACCAAACACAAATCAAACACACACGACACGAAGTGACCATCTGGAGAAGGAGAAAGTTGCTACCGCAACACGGTAGCGTAATTAACTGCAGGGGGTTGCGCCTGCAGGGAAGAGCATCCCCACAATCAAAAACCCCTCAAGCGAGGGGGAATCTGACGAAGTCTGCTACATCGGCCGCATCCGTCTAAACCTTCGATACATGGTACCATAAATCAACTTGGCATCTTCGGAGAGGTAGACGGATAGCACCAATTAGCATCTGCCCCGAATCTCAGGCAAGACGTCTGTCGCGCCGCTATTCGGAGGGGAACAGATTCTGGCACGCCCGGTGGGACCTTGTCCTCTTTCCACTCCACACTTCGTGTGTCGTATTCGCGAACGAATCGCGGTTTGTTAATGGTTGCCCTCAGGTTTCAAGTTACTAAGATTTGGTCTCTTGCTTGGCGCAGAAAGCAAACAGCAATGGCGTTCAACTACTCGAACTGCAACTGCAACCGACGCTCCGCCTCACATGGAGGTGTAGCCTATGGACCTCAGGCGGCATCACTGTTCACGATGCCGGTGGAACAAATCACCCAGGCTACTACTGGACTATTTTTCGGGACCATGCTCCCGCCAATGAGCTTCACGGCCCCAGTGCCCGTACCGGAAGGTCCTAAGAAGTCGGTCTTCGATCGACTTACAGCTGCCGCGGCCCCTCTCAACGGGTTGCCCAACACCGGTGCCTCGATCTTCTCCAGGCTGGGCCATAAATCCTGCGGGCCCACGATGAAGCTTGCGGTCCCAGAAAAGGTTATTCCGAAGAGAGTAACCAAATCTGCTCCTGAAGTCGTCAAGGCAACTTCTCCTGCCATGGGGTCGATCTTTACAAGACTGACCATCCTAGCTCCCGCTCCTGCTACTGAAAGGACATCAGTCTTTAACAGGCTGACACCAGCAACGGCCCCTCACCTGAACAGGGGGCAAGATAAGGCCATTCCCGTCACCGAGCCAACTCCATCGGCCCGACATGCTCGACGTCGCCACTGGCGCCGGGTAAGGAAGGCCGGGGGCAACTCCCCCTCTGGGCTAACTCCACCAGCCCCGACGGCGGAAATTAATGCTACTGTTCCAACCGGGAACAACTTTGAGCTGCTAAATAAGGTGCGTAGGAATTCTCCTACCGCCGTACTGAAAAGATCTCATCCTCCGGTGGAGAATGCTGCGGAAACAAAGCTGGAGCAGCCTCCTCAACGGCTGTCCTCCAAAATTTATAAAGTCTGGCGGAAGGTTCAAGACTCGGTAATTGACCAGGATCACTCTCGTTAACAACGAAGGACGACAACCGCTTGGGTGCCTGCTACAACGACTCCCTCTACGTATACTACTCAAAAGAGAAGAAGGCCAGAGAAAGCCCTTGTGACTGCGGCAAACCACAAAGACAATAAGCCTAAACGCCCTAAGTCCGGGGGCATGATGGTGCATACAGTATACACGGCGCTTGGAAAAGAGGACAGCCATGCATCCACAGGTCATAGACCGCTTACACGGTCAGTGACCAAAGCTCAGGAGCAACAGCGGAAGCTCCAAGAAATGATGACCGCGATGGCCGCACTTACTGGGCCGAAAGAAAGCCCCGAAGCGTCATCTGATCAACGCCAGGAGCAAGAAACTGACGCTGAGTTCCTTCGTAGGATACTGGAGAAGAAGGATAAAGAGGCTGCTGAACAAGCGGCCAATATACAACGAATGGCCCTCCTGTTTCAGGACATGGTGGGTATGATGATCCAACAAGAGCCTCCTACCGAAGATCCTCCAATCGTTCTTGAAGATGACAGGGGAGAAACGTTAAATCCTCCACCCGCTCTGTCAACAGCCAAGGAGGAGACAATCTCCAAAGCTGACCTAGACGAATATATAGCTCAGCAGATACGGGTTCACCAGGAGACTGAGGTAGCTGGTCAAGTTGTCAGGACGGGACGACCATATCCGAGCTGGTATGACCAGATCAAGTACCCGCCGGGCTACACAATACCAAAATTCCATGTCTATAAGGGGACAGGCAATTCCCATCAACATGTGGCCCAGTTCAGGGCGCTTTGCAGAAACACCGGCGGGGATGATAAATTGTTGCTTCGCCAGTTCGTCGGTAGCTTGTCAGAAACGACATTCGAGTGGTACTCTGAGCTCCCGAACGACTCCGTCAAAACATTTGCTGAAATGGAGCTGCTATTTATGCAGCGATTCGCGAGTGCCAGCGAACGCACTCCAATAACGGCATTGATTAATGCCAGGGTAAAACTAGGTGAGGCGTGGGTCCAGTACGCTATACGCTGGCGAAACTTGTGGTCGAAATGCGAACAACGCATTGAGGAGGCGCCCGCGGTAGGCATGTTCGTGGGTACCCTAGATCCTCATGTAACTATCTTACAGTTCATGATGTTTTTTAAGCCCACCATGTTCCAGGCTTTGATCGACAAGTTGGCCCAGATGGACCAGATGGGTCACAAACCGTCTCCCCCGAAGCCGGAACCCCGGAGTGACAAGGTTAAAGGGAAGGCAACCTTCGTTGCGAACGCTCAGCAGCAGCCCAGTGCCCCAAAGCTGGCGGATCAGCTGGAAGAAAGACGGCGGTATTACAATGAGAAAATGAAGCACCCTGTCACGCCCCGCTTCCCAAAGTATGCTGAAGTGGGCACGTGACATAGCCAACCATGCTACCTGTGGATAGGAAAAATCCTTCCACAGTCACATTACGGCTGTGGAGATATCAAGAACAGGAAAGTAAACTAATTACCTAGTACATGTCCATAAGCCAGAGTAAAAAAGTCAAGAGATGATAATATGCGGAAGCCAAAGATACAATAAATGAAACACCTGGAGTGAAACTACATACCGACAGGAACCTCACCGCTCGTCTAACAGTGGCAAAACTCCTAATCAGTCTGCAACATGGTAGAAGAATCTGGGCCATGCAAAACCCAGACGTCAGCGCGTCAAGTCATCAAGTAATAACATAATAAACAGACAATGCGAGTAATAAACATGAATAAAGTAAGGGTAACAATAATATAAATCAGAACAGTGCAGGGTAGTGTGCAGTGGGTAAACTAAACTGTGCTATCAGGTTCTTTGTTCTAAAGTCTTTGAAATCAAATTGATGAATCATCGATGTAACTCAATAGTATCCCGTACATACCCGGGACCACGGCCACAATATTCTCGGCTGCAGCCGAGACGTGCAGCTAGGCAGTAAAAGGTAGCAGGTACAGACGAGTGATGTCAGCATCATCACTCCAGGGCTGGCCTAGCCCGTAAGACTGATCAGAACAGGTATCGAACTGTTGAATTACAAGTCAGGTTTCACCATTGATTTCCCCATATCCCCAAGTTATAAGTGTCAAGTCAAGTATTCAGTAATCAAGAACTAATGCCAACACAGGATCAGGTAAGCAGATTTGTCTGGATAGACAACAAGAATGGTCCGTGAGGACTACATGTCAGGTTTGTTGGCATTAGACACAAGATCAGGTAACGGGTAAAGCCATGGTACATCAGGTCAAGTCAAGTAATGTATATAGGTGTCATGTCATGTCAAGAGTGTACGGTACCATGTCAAGTCAAGTAATGTGTGTAGCAAGTCACGTCAGGGTGTAAAAGATAACATGTGGGTGCTCATAAAAAGCTAGCATAATCATGGTTATAAGTAATCAAGCATGAGTAACATCGTCACAATGAACCAGATCAGGTGATATGATAAGCAATTAGGTACTGATTAAATTATATCGATGCACGGTTATCACCTTGCGTTTAAGGGATGATGTCAGTATTACTTAACTACAGCATAACTAATATGGATGTTTACTCATGTTATCAGGTATTAAGAAATTTTAAGGATGCAATGATATATAAATATGTTCACTGGATGAAATCCTAGCTTAAGCAGGTTAAAATGCACATGAGTGTCCGATGGAGTAAAACTATATAGAGAAAGCCATAGGCCGTGTCAATAGTTAAAATGTGATTAAAACATATAAATATGGTTATGTATGCTTAGTAACTAAATGCAATGGTTACCTTTCATGTTCTAGATCTGGAACAATATAAACAGATGCAAACGGAACATCGAGTGTTATGAAACGATGCATGGGGTGCTAAATTCAACTACAGGTATGTTATATATATAGAATAGGTATAGAATGATTCAAATAGCATGTAGCAAGATTAACTTGCTTCGACGGGTCGCGAATCGGGAAAACGGAACGTAGAATGTCGGCGGGGAAAACTCGCGACGGGCGCACGGTTCACGGAATGAACCCAAACGACGAACAAAGGAACCACACGGGTCGGGGTACCTCGCTGGAACGTCGGGTCACGTCATCGGCATCGTCGGATTCCGGCCGAGGAATGAACAGTGAATGTCAAGACATGGGATCAAGAAAGGAACAGAAAAACAGCGAAGAAAGGATGTAGGATCAGAGAAGGGGTGCTCACGATGATCCGTGGGACAGGAGTGACGGTTGACCTCGTCGACGAAGCTCTGGCGGTGGCCTACGACGGCAGCGACAGAACCTGCAGTTCAAGAAATTTTACAGAGAAGGGAAAGAAAGAGGAAAGGAAAGAGGAGGAGAGGAGAAAGAGAGAAAGCGCTTACCGAGGGTTGCACGAGGCAGGGGAGAACGGAGACGGGGTCACCGGCGGCGACGCACGGTGGTGCGACGGTGTGTAGGGGGTTGCAGGTCTGGTCGGGGGTGCACAGGGAGAAGGGAGAAGAAGGAAGAGGCTTGGTGAGGGGAGGATGAGAATGACGAGGATGTTGGCGGGAGGCGACGACGAGGTGATCGTCAGCGGCGAGATGCAGGAGCGGGGTACAGGTGGTCGCGGTGAGGGTGCAGGGCGCGCGAGGACGTGGGGGAAAGGAGGAAGGAGGATGTGGGTGCGATGAGGCTGAGGAGGCGAGGAGGTCGGTGGTAGTGGCGTCGGCGTCGAGCTGCGGCGACGAGGAGGGAGGCGGCGGTAGCTAGGGATGCGTTATGGGTTAGGGTTTTTTTCAAAAGAAAGGAGGAGGGAGGCGGTTGAATATATAAAGAGAGAGAGAGAGAGATTTATGGGGGGAGAGAGAGAGTTATAGATAAGGAGAGAGAGAAAGATAGAGAGAGAGAGAGAGCGACGGGATAGAGAGAGAGATGAGAGTGGGGCCCACGGGAAATTAAGCGGAAATGATTGGCTGGGAAGGAATCATTGTTAGGGAAAAATATTTATATAAGAGATTTAAAGATTATATAATATTTTTGGTTAGAGATCATATGATGGTTTAAAATATAAAATTTGAGATTTTGGCGCAAAATAAAACATTTCCAAATCGCGTCCGGGTCGGGCCCAAAAATTCGAAATTGAAATAATAGAATTTTAATCAGGATCCAAAACTTAAAATGAAGTGTTTTAAGATCAAAAAGCATACCCCCAAAACGGACACACGTACGTGCACGTAGCCGTCCAAACTCGCCCGTTTCACTGAACGGGATGAGGACACGATGCACGGACGCTACAATAGGGTTAGGGGTGTTAAGTAGGCCAAGATGAATATTTTTAATTTTACTTTAGATGCCAAAAATTGTTATATGCAGAAATGAATTTGCCGGGTAAAATCTTACAGTAAGTAACAATTAAGCAAGATAGGTGAAAAGAGTACCACATTACGCTCAAACAGTAACTGAAATTAGTAGCATTGGGCTCGGGTGTTACACACCCCTACTCATTCCCGCGGGATAAGACGAAGAGGCTATTTGAGCTGGCGGTACGCAACAGGCTTATCAACTTGCCAAACCCAAGGCGACCGCCGCAACCCAGTGAGGTGAATAACCCCAACTACTGCCCTTACCATCAAACGGTAAGCCATCCGATTGAGGATTGCTTCGTCTTCAAAGGATGGATTGAAGATCAATACCTACAGGGCAAGTTTGCGCTGTCCGAAAAATGGAAGGTGAACCCGCCACAACCTCACGCTGCTAAGAAGATGGACACACTGGGGCAACTTGTTCTTTCATTGAAGAAGCTCCATAGGAAGTCGTGCTTTCAGCAAAAACCAAAAGAATGTTGAACGATCTTAAAACATGCCCGGCGATCAGGTGGAAGAACCCGCTGGAACCCCAGATCATTGAAGGGATGCTGAAGCCGCGCCCAACTCCGAAGATCAGTGGTGATGGCCCGAGCACTCACAACCAGCCGTCGAAATCTTCAAAGAAAAAGAAGAAGAAAGCTAAGAAGCTTGTGAAGCCTGGCAACAAGCGTATGGACTTGTAGAAACAGATTGATGCGCTGGAGGAGTACAATCAAAAGGCGCGAACTCCCATCACACTTTAGGAGTTCCTCAACCACTTCTTTCAGGAGGAAGATAATGGAGAGAGCTCGTCGGATGAATCCGAGGGATATGTGGCGAGTTGTCATGTGATCTCCCACTCATTTACCGACGATGAAAAAACTCCTGGCACTAAGAAACTGGGGGCAGAGCCTGAACCAGAGCTTGTATGGCCAACAGACGAAATGATCGACGCCTTTCTAGACGAGATTCGTTTGAGAAGTAAAGCCGACCAGGAGCGTGAGATGGCCGCATCAGAAGGAACCAAACGCAGGCGACTAAACGAAAGAGTCGAAGCACTCTCGCCAAATCAAAAGACATCCGATGCGGATAAAAACATATTCAAGACAAGGAAACGGTTTGCCAAAGCCATGTCAATAGGAATGAAACTACCGCCCTCGGAAGAAAACACGTTCGATGGGGCGGAGAGGCACCCTAATTACTACTCATATCATCGGAAGATTTCACACCTCACTGAGGAGTGCGACGCTTTTAAGACATGGTGGCAAGGATATGTTGCTCATCGGCAACATTTTAAGCGAATGAAACGCAGAACTTGTCGGGAGCAGAGAAGTACGACCGAAGGACACAAAAGAACTACCGGTAACTGTTACACGGTCAACGCCGGGGGATCGCAAGTGCTCACATTCGGGAGCGATTCTGACGAGGAGCTGGCTCTTAGTCCCCTCTTTAAAGAGTCCACCTCGGGAAAAGAAGAAGAACCAGAAGCCTGCGAAAACATTCAGCTGCGCAATCGCACGCTTCCGGTAAAGAACCTCGGACCCGCAACTAGAAAAGATAAGGGAAAGGAAAAGGTCGCTGAGGATATCGCCTTAGATGACCAAGTTATGAAAGAGCTGACTGCCAAGGACCCATCTAAGAAGAGTAAGGTGGACTACAACATCCTAGCGCACCTGAGGAAGCTATCCTCGCAGCTCAGCATTCTTGACGCCCTCTTATTATCAAAAGAGGCAAGGGATTCATTAATTAAGGCTCTACAGGAGCTGGAGCAATTCCAAGCCTTCCTGGCCGAAGAAAGGATGAAGGATGAACTAGAAGAAGTACACACAGCCGATGTCACGTTCGGCGATGAGGACCTTCTCCTTGGGACGTGCGACCACAACCGTCCCCTATACGTCTCTGGATATTGCCACGATATAAAGATAGGAAAAATCTTGGTTGACAATGGGTCTTCCGTTAATCTCCTCAACGTGCGGGTGTTAAAGGAGATTTGCATGAGCGTCCAACACCTTGCTCGGGACAAGATCACCATCTCCGAGTTCGACTCCCAATCGTCGAGAACTCTTGGGTCTGTGATATTGACGCTATGCTTTGGGCTACTCGTCACGGACATTAAGTTTCACGTCATAGATGCCACGACATGTTACAATGCTCTGCTCGGCCGACCTTGGTTACACGAGTACAACATCATCCCTTCTACGCAACATCAGTGTATGAAGTATTTCAAGGATGGTCTCGAGTATACCGTAACAGGTGAGCTAAACCCATTCTCCGTAAACGAAGTCCACAAATACGAAGATGCGAAGTACTTTTTGCCAGATTTCGAGGATACAGAGAGATGTCGCAAACCAGAGAACAAAGCCGCTTCTACCATTCCTGTTTTCGGGAGTGATACCGAAGAAGAAGAAGAGATAGTTTACTCTGGGCCGTCTCGACGCAATGATCCGGGACCGTCCGCCCCCATATTGATCTTCGGAAGTGACTCGGAAGATGAGGTTAATGTTGTGTTCTCCAGTCGGCCGCTAATACAAGAATTCCCTGGTGATGATCAGAGTTTGCAAGTCACCATGATTCCGCGAGAGCACTACAAAGATCTTGACGCGCTTGAAGCTCACAACGTGCAAGACCTGCGGACATTTTACGTCCCTCCCAGGCGAAAAGATGAAAAGGCGATCCTATTCTATCGATCCTCGGAAATAAGAGGGGAGAAAGAGATCTGGCACGGCGCGGATTCTACACTTGATAGGCTCCAATCCATCCATTTGCCCAGATATTACACAAACGGACTAAAAAGGCTATTGAAGCGCCAATGGGTACCCTTAAAACAGACTATTCGACAAGCTCGATTCTATAACAGGATTTGGGATGTTCCTGGGACTCAGCGCAAATCGCCCAATGGGAGAATGGAAACACTTAGGCTTGGATACGTGAGAACTGGGAAACGGGAACGGGTCTACGATAGCTACGCCATATATACCTTTGATGAAGAAGAGGACGCCCTGTCAGGAAATGCCAACCCCTCATCGGAACTGGATCCCGCAATCGAATTGCCGAGTCCGTCATTTGAAGAGCGAATGGATAAGCTTATCAGAAAAGCGGGTCAAAAAGCCCGAGACAACCATAATCGTGAGATGGCCATCTACGAAAGAGCCAGGACGCAACGTCTTCTTCAACAAGCTGCCAAAGACGAAAATACTCCCCCCTGTCAACCTCTTGTGCAAAAGGCCCGGCGCAAAGGTAGAAACAAGTCAAAGAGCAGAAAAGACGTTCAACAGCGACAAGGCGGGACCAGGAAGTCATGTGATCGGGTATTGAGCGGTCCGGATCTGTCCCTCATGAAGAAGATGAGTCGAGCGTATTCTTTCCCTCAAGACAAGACACGGAAGATACTTGACCTCGCTTTAAAACATCGAATGATTACACTTCCGAAGTCTAAACACCCTGAGCAAGCTAATGAGGTCTCTCATCCGGGCTATTGCTCTTATTACCGAGCCATAGGACACCCTATCGAAGACTGCTTCACCTTCAAGAACTGGGTCAAAAATCAGTATCAGCTCGGCAAGTTCGCTCTATCTGACAGCTGGAGGGTAACGCCGCCACAAAAGAACGAACCCAAAGCCACAAGAGCAGAACCAGATCCATATCGGTCTTGGAAGCCAGCTCGTACCTGTCGTGTGATAACGATATCAAAAGAAGAGCCCGAGAATATGGATGACTTTCCCCGGTGCTTCGAAAACAAGGACGACGAGGTAATCCAGAATTTCCACCAGCGCCGAAAGAGCTGGAAGATGGCATACACACCACGGCCGATAACCTCAAGAAAATTGAGTTGGGGACGGCGAACGACCCACGACCGACATTCGTCAGCGAGCTGCTATCTGAAGAAAGGGTGGCTGCGTTAAAAGATGTGCTTATGCAGCATAGAGATTGTTTCGCATGGAACTATTCTGAAACGCCAGGACTAGATCCAGAAATTGCTGTGCATAAATTGGCAATATTCCCGGACGTCAATCCAGTCAAACAAGCGCTGAGAAGAATGTGGCTCGAGCTTGAGATGAGCATCAATGCCGAAGTCAAGAAGCTGATCGACTCTGGGTTTATCCAAGAAGTTCAATATCCTGACTGGATCGCCAACATCGTCCCGGTAATGAAGAAAAATAGGACAGTACGCATATGCGTGGACTTCCGGGATCTCAATAAAGCCTGCCCGAGGGATGATTTCCCAGTACCGGTAACCGAGCTGATGATAGATAACACGTCCACTCACGAGGCCTTCTCTTTCATGGACGGCTCATCAGGGTATAATCAGATAAAGATGCATCCCGAAGACCAGAAGCATACCGCTTTTCGGACCCCTCTAGGAATATTCTGCTATAAGGTGATGCCCTTCGGTTTAAAGAACGCCGGTGCCACCTATCAAAGTGCCATGACGAAGATCTTCGATGAACTTATACACGAAATCGTCGAATGCAATATCGACGACCTCGTCGTGAAAAGCAAATCATACGAGGAACATCTCGAGCATCTGAAGACTGTATTTCAACGCCTTCGGCAATACAACTTGAAGATGAACCCTCTCAAATGCGCGTTCAGGGTGTCCTCAGGAAAGTTCCTAGGATTCATTGTCCGCCACCGAGGCATTGAGATAGATCCGTCGAAGATCAAAGCGATCATGGAAATGCCACCGCCAAGGACTCTCAAACAATTACGGTCTCTCCAGGGGAAGCTCGCGTACATCCGGGGATTTATAGCCAACCTTTCAGGCAAATGCCGCCCCTACAGTCACCTGATGAAGAAGGGAACCCCGTTCATCTAGGACCAAAAATGCCAAAGCGCGCTAGACGAGATCAAGTAATACCTGCAGAACCCGCCAGTGTTGGCTGCTCCGGTCAAGGGAAAGCCCCTCATTCTTTATACAACCGCCCTCGAAGGTTCCTTAGGCGGATTATGGGCGCAAGAGAACGATCAAGGGAAAGAAAGAGCACTCTACTATTTAAGTCGAGTTCTACTGGGGGCAGAAGGCAACTACTCCCCCATTGAAAAACACTGCCTGGCGTTGATCTTTGCGATAACCAAGCTCAGGCACTATGCATTGGCACACGAAATCCGTCTCATATCGAAGGTGGACCCCCTTAAGTATTTAATGTCGAAGGCCATACTGACTGGTCGACTCGCTAAATGGGCCCTGCTCTTGATGGAGTTCTCGATAACATATCAGCCTCTCAAGGCAGTGAAAGGCCAAGCCATCGCCGACTTCCTCGCTGAACATCCAATACCGGCCGATTCTCCTCTGAATTGCGAGCTGCCAGACGAACATGCGTTTGATGCAATCGACGGCGGTGATACCCGATGGGAACTTTATTTCGATGGAGCATCTTCCATGAAGAAGCGCAAGCACAATACGCCCATAATCAAATCAGGGGTAGGCCTTATCTTCGTAACTCCACAAAAAGGGATAATGCGCTTCGCTTTTTCCCTAACAGAGCCAAGAACGAACAATGAGGCCGAATACGAACCTTTGATAGCAGGCCTCGAGATCGCCATCGACATGGGAATTGAAAACCTCCTCATATACGGAGATTCCCAACTGATCGTCAGTCAAATAAACGGCGACTACCAGACATGCAAGACAGAGCTGGTGAAGTATAGAGAGAAAGTACGGCAACTGCTGACTCAAATCCCCTCCTACACTTTGGAAAACATACAGCGCGCGGAAAATAGCAAAGCGGATGCATTAGCCAAGCTCGCTAAAGAACTGGCTGATGAGAACCTCGATGATGTAAGAATCGTGGTACAAAGCCGTCGGGTTCTTGCTTCGACAGAAGTATCTCCGGAATCATCCGAGGAAAAGGAAGCGACCGAGCAGAAGGCCATGCAAATAAAAGACCAAGAAACGGCTGAATATTGGAGAGAAGTCTTCATAGACTACTTCAAATCCCGACGAACGCCTGAAGATGCGTCCTCAAGACATCAGCTCATGAAACGAGCTCTGTCCTTCGCCTTCGTCAATAATACTCTGTACAAGAGGTCATTTGACTCTTTGTGGTTGAGATGCATGGGACCTGACGAAGCGAAAAGAGTCGTTCAGGAAGTTCACGACGGACTCTGCGGTTCTCACCAAGCAGGCCCGAAGATGAAATTGAAAATTAAACGGATGGGCTACTACTGGCCCACGATGATCCAGGACTGCCTCGAGTATGCGAAACAATGCCACTCGTGCCAAATCCATGGGGATTTTATCCACCAGCATCCAAATCCACTACATCCAACGGTGGCTAGTTGGCCGTTCGAAATGTGGGGGACTGACGTAATCGGCCCCATCGAACCAGCATCATCCAGGGGATATCATTTCATCTTGGCGACGCCTGATTACTTCTCTAAATGGGCAGAAGCAATACCGCTGAGGGAGGTGAATACGGAGAATATTCTCCATTTCTTCAAGAAACACGTCATTTATCGGTTTGGAACTCCGCGACGGATCATTTCCGATAACGGGCCAGCCTACAGAAGCCACAAGATTAGCCGCTTCGCGCAACAACACAACATAGACTGGAGATATTCCTCAGTTTATAATCCATGGGCTAACGGTCTAGCTGAGGCTTTCAACAAAACCTTGACAAAGATCGTAAAGAAGACGGTGTCCCGAAACAAAAGGGACTGGCACGAGAGACTGCAAGAAGCTCTCTGGGCATATCGAACTACGTTCAAAACGGCCACGAACACAACGCCATACGCGTTGGTATTCGGTACAGAAGCAGTAATCCCCCTCGAGATAGAGTTACCCTCTCTACGAGTGATGGTCCACTACGAGCTGACGGACGAAGAAAATGCTCACCTTCGACTTGAGGAGCTTGATGCCCTTGATGAGACCCGGCTCATGGCACAACAAAATCTGGAGGCCTACAAAGCAAAGATGACGCGCTCGTACGAAAGATTGACCAGGCCGAGGACATTCCGCCAAGGCGAACTTGTGCTAGTGGTCAAAAGACCTATGATCCCCAATCGTGCCAAGCGGGGAAAATTTGAGCCAAACTATGAAGGCCCATACATCATAGACAAGGTTTACCAGGGCGGAGCATACATACTTATGGATATGCACGGTGAAAGACCTTTCAGGCCAATAAACGGTCGCTTCCTGAAGAAATACTACGCTTAACGGGTTAAGGCCTAGGCCAATGATAGATGACGACGACTATGTCCGCTCGCTATCTTCCTAAGCCCGAACTCTGAGTAGTAACCGGCCTCCTTCAACAACGGACCGAAATGTCCTTAAACTAACAACGGACCGAAATGTCCGTAAACTAACAAAGGACCGAAATGTCTTTAAACTAACAACGGACCGAAATGTCCTTAAACTAACAACAGACCGAAATGTCCTTAAACTAACAAAGGACCGAAATGTCCGTAAACTAACAAAGGACCGAAATGTCTTTAAACTAACAACGGACCGAAATGTCTTTAAACTAACAACGGACCGAAACGTCCTTAAACTAACAACGGACCGAAACATCCTCAAACTAACAACGGACCGAAACGTACTTAAACTAACAATGGACCACTATGTCCTAAAACTGGCTGTTGACCGAGATGTCGATAAACGGCGGTGGATTACAGTATCTCAAAGCCGATATAAAAAAACAATAAAATAAAATTAAAAAACGGTATGTCCATAAGCAAAATGGGCACGGATGAAAACCCGAAAGGGCTCTATGAGTAAAAACAGCAGGGCTACCGGCGAGTGTTTGTGAAAACCCGAAAGGGCGCAACCTCGTTAAAGGGCACTTGCAGGGTCCTCACGACCTTGTAAGAAGAAATCACCTGCGTGAGATCCTTACGACTCACAAGGGAACAACACACTTAGGAGTCCTCACGATTCCTAGGGAGAAATTACACTTGCGAGATCCTCACGACTCGTAAGGAGAACTCTCTTATAGGACCCTCACGGCCCATAGGATTTGAAAGTCTTAAGTCACAGAGACCTAAACCTGTGCTTAAGCAACCCCCACAACCTTTAATTTATGCCCTACAAGTGGCTCAATACTGACCCTTGTATACAAACCACGGGCGCGAATAAACATTTCCCCAACCAAGTCCCATCCGTGACTAGGGATATGTTCATATGGCAAACAACCCCTGTAAGTCCTCTCGACTTATAAGGAGAAAACCTTTTTGTAAGATCCTTACGACTTGCAAGAGGACATGCACTTAGGAATCCTCACGATTCCCAAGGAGAAAACACACCTACAAGATCCTCACGACTTGTAGGGAGAAATACCTTTGTGAGACCCTTACGGCTCATGAAGTCAAAAGCCTTGGTCGACAGGACCCTAACCCTGTTTACTAAGCCACCTTTGTTCAACATCGACAGAGGCAAATGATGATTCGCTCCTGGCAACATCCCAGTTGTAGCGGTGCTGATGCCGAAATCGGTGTCTAAAATCCAAGCTTGCAGCGAAAAGGCTAGCGAGCCACACATGCATATGAAATAGCTGAAATGATGGGGCAACTTGCAATAAAAAGCAGCAAGTAAAAATGTATGCATGAAAAATAGCCGAAATGATTGGGCAACTCGCAATAAAAAGCAACGAGTAAAAATAAAATAAATAGCTGAAATGATTGGGCACCGCGAAAAATAGCCGAAATGATGGGGCAATCGCGACCTTCGCGATATAAAAAGCTGAAATGATAGAGCATCGCGGAAAAAGAAATAAAATAAAAATGAAATTTACGTCCTACAGGTGATGTTACATCTATCCCTATATACAATCCAAGGGCGCAAATAAAGAAGGGATCATACTCCTCCCCCAGGTTTCATCATAAGAAGAAGCCAAATCTCGACGGGCCGCAAGTGACCTAGAGATTGTCTCAACACTCGTCTTGTAACGACGGACACAACTTCAAGCGAAGCGGAACAGCGGCAACTCCCAGTTCCATGGCTCGGCAATATACAGATCACCAAGAGTCAAACCCCCACTCCATGAAATGCGGATACAATCAGCAAAATTCCTAGTTACGTGGAACGCGGATAACGTCACTCTTTGACCCCGTGGAAAACGTCCAGAGCGGATCCTGGTCCTCGTAAAGCACGGCAGTGAACCCGTGTGAAGCATCCAGAGCAGAGCCTAGTCCTCGCCGAACACGGCAGTGAACCCGTGGGAAGCATCTAGAGCAAAATTTCTGGTTACGTGGAACGCGGATAACGTCACTCTTTGACCCCGTGGAAAACGTCCAGAGCGGATCCTGGTCCTCGCAGAGCACGGCGGTGAACCCGTGTGAAGCATCCAGAGCGGAGCCTAGTCCTCGCCGAGCACGGCAGTGAACCCATGTGAAGCATCTAGTGCAAAATTCCTGGTTACGTGGAACGCGGATAACGTCACTCTTTGACCCCGTGGAAAACGTCCAGAGCGGATCCTGGTCCTCGCAAAGCACGACAGTAAACCCGTGTGAAGCATCCAGAGCGGAGCCTAGTCCTCGCCGAGCACGGCAGTGAACCCGTGGGAAGCATCTAGAGCAAAATTCCTGGTTACGTGGAACGAGGATAACGTCACTCTTTGACCCCGTGGAAAACGTCCAAAGCGGATCCTGGTCCTCGCAGAGCACGACAGTGAACCCGTGTGAAGCATCCAGAGCGGAGCCTAGTCCTCGCCGAACACGGCAGTGAACCCGCGGGAAGCATCTAGAACAAAATTCCTGGTTACGTGGAACGCGGATAACGTCACTCTTTGACCCCGTGGAAAACGTCCAGAGCTGATCCTGGTCCTCGCAGAGCACGGCAGTGAACCCGTGGGAAGCATCTAGAGCAAAATTCCTGGTTACGTGGAACGCGGATAACGACACTCTTTGACCCCGTGGAAAACGTCCAGAGCGGATCCTGGTCCTCGCAGAGCACGGCAGTGAACCCGTGTGAAGAATTCAGAGCGGTGCCTAGTCCTCGCCGAACACGGCAGTGAACCCGTGGGAAGCATCTAGAGCAAAATTCCAGGTTACGTGGAACGCGGATAACGTCACTCTTTGACCCTGTGGAAAACGTCCAGAGCGGATCCTGGTCCTCGCAGAGCACGGCAGTGAACCCGTGTAAAGCATCCAGAGCGGAGCCTAGTCCTCGCCGAACACGGCAGTGAACCCGTGGGAAGCATCTAGAGCAAAATTCCTGGTTACGTGGAACGCGGATAACGTCACTCTTTGACCCCGTGGAAAACGTCCAGAGCGGATCCTGGTCCTCGCAGAGCACGGCAGTGAACCGTGTGAAGCATCCAGAGCGAAGCCTAGTCCTCGCCGAGCACGGCAGTGAACCCGTGTGAAGCATCTAGTGCAAAAATTCCTGGTTATGTGGAACGCGGATAACGTCACTCTTTGACCCCGTGGAAAACGTCCAGAGCGGATCCTGGTCCTCGCAGAGTACGGCAGTGAACCCGTGTGAAGCATCCAGAGCGGTGCCTAATCCTCGCCGAGCACGGCAGTGAACCCGTGTGAAGCATCTAGTGCAAAAATTCCTGGTTACGTGGAATGCGGATAACGTCACTCTTTGACCCCGCGGAAAACGCCCAGAGCGGAGCCTGGTCCTCTCCAAGCACGGCCGTGAACCCGTGTGAAGCATCCAGAGCAAACACCGGACTGTGGAGTCCTTAAAATCCACGGACTATGATGTCCTTAACCTCGACCGTAATGTCTTAAAACTAACGACCAACCACGATGATTCTAGACTGATTTTACCTTGGTTAAAGGGTACATCTCTTCACTCCTTTGATATTTGGCGTTGTAATTCCTCAACGTCTTCAAAGAGGTGGTGGGTCCCAGTAACCACACATTTCGGGGACTGTGGAGTCCTTAAATCCACAGACTATGAGGTCCTTAACCTTGACCGTGATGTCTTAAAACTAACATCGGACTGTGGAGTCCTTAAATCCACGGACTATGAGGTCCTTAACCTTGACCGTGATGTATTAAAACTAACATCGGACTGTGGAGTCCTTAAATCCACAGAGTATGAGGTCCTTAACCTTGACCGTGATGTCTTAAAACTAACATCGGACTGTGGAGTCCTTAAATCCACGGACTATGAGGTCCTTAACCTTAACCGTGATGTCTTAAAACTAACATTGGACTGTGGAGTCCTTGAATCCACGGACTATGAGGTCCTTAACCTTGACCGTGATGTCTTAAAACTAACATCGGACTGTGGAGTCCTTAAATCCACGGACTATGAAGTCCTTAACCTTGACCGTGATGTCTTAAAACTAACATCGGACCGTGTAGTCCTTAAATCCATGGACTATGAGGTCCTTAACCTTGACCGTGATGTCTTAAAACTAACATTGGACTGTGGAGTCCTTAAATCCATGGACTATGAGGTCCTTAACCTTGACCGTGACGTCTTAAAACTAACATTGGACTGTGGAGTCCTTAAACCCACGGACTATGAGGTCCTTAACCTTGACCGCGATGTCTTTAAACTACGGTATCCTGGAGAACATCCCAAAGCAACCCCTGACCCCGTGAAACACGGATAAAGGTGACTGCACCCAGCACTTGCGGGTCCTCACGACCTGCAAGGAAGAAAACTCTCTTGTGAGATCCTTACGACTCCCAAGGGAAAACCCGCTTAAGAATCCTCACGATTCTTAAGAAAAACTTACACCTACGGGATCCTCTCGACCTATAGGGAGAAAAACTCTTTATGAGACCCTCATGGCTCATAAAGCTCAAAAGTCTTAGGAGGCAGATCTTAACCCTGAATCCTAAGCCATCGCTACCCTGCAAGTTGGCCAAGATAAATTGTCCGCAGAATACATTCAATAAAAAGGGGACACACCACCGAGAAGGAAAATATGTCTTTATTCATAAACCAAAATGGGTACAAGGTACAATTCATGAAAGAACAAAAAGAAAATACTCTCATTCAGGAGTATGTACAAAAAAGAAAGGAAAAGATACAAGTTTTTCAATCCGGCGGGCGATTTAGTAATTTCGCTAGCTCATCCTGTTTTTACAGGGCCACGGCTTCATGATTCAGGATCGCCAGAAGACGGGCCTCCGCCTGAGCCTGCTGGGCCTGATACGAGTCGAGCTGGCCTTCAAGCTCTTTCTCAGTGTCCTTGTTAGCCTCGACCCTTTCACGAGTGAACACGGCAGCTTTATCAAGAGCCACCACCTCTTTGATAGACTCTTGAAGCACTCACCACAGTTCATACGCTTTGTGGGCCTTGGCGGTAAGATTAGCTTGAAGCTCACTTAGCGCCTTAGAAGCCAGCTCCCTCTCTGAGAATTTACGGCCGAGCCACTTGTCGCACGACACCATGTTCGCCGCGCACCGCTCGATGAAGCCCCGTAAGCTCGCCTTCGCGGCCATAATCTCTGAAGGAAGGCGCGTACACTCAAGACTATATATATACAAGCCTCCCTTCGATGACAATACTCGATCTAAAACCAACACGAGTCATCCGGCATGAGAGATAACAAGGAAAGTTTCTGATCTATATCCTATCAGGCGCGCATTTACAACTCTACGAATGTTTAAAAGGAAATGTTACCCGAGGCACTGACGCGCATGCAACGTAACGATGGTGCTCGCAATTAAAGAAAATTCCCATGAGAAAAATAGGCAGCTCATTTACGCAAGCAAGACACACGCACGACTATCTGACAAACATGAAAATTCAACAGAAAGCATGCAAACCGCCAATGATTAAAGGAGTACATTGATTCAAACATACTACACTAGTGAGAAAAGATCACCAAACAAGGGATCAGAAATACAAGGGTTAACAAAGCAAAACACAAAATTCTCCAGCTCCCTCTGCGCCTTTTCCAGCACGTCAAAACGATGATTTTCGCGAGGAGTCGCTCCCCATCGGTTGGAGCCGTGCTCATCAGCGAAAGCAGACATGACGGCCCGACGGGCTCTTATCTGACTCAGTATATGAACTGAGTGATCCTTCAGAGCTTGAGTGATTAGACAAGCCTCGTGAAAGCACTCAAGCTTGTCCTCCGCCGCGCCAAGGATCGCCGAAGTCATCTCCGCCGGATGAGGGGGTATATCGGCAAGCACAGACAGGAGGATCATCCGGAGCCAAATGGAGCCCATGGGAAGAGGAGAGCCCCGACGAGTCAGTAGCTCGTACATCACCGTGTCACATTGAGCGTCGGTGAGAAGGAGATCTGCCAGCCGCGCAGCGAAGCGAGGGATTATCTCCTCAATAGGCACCTCCCATGGTTGCCGACGAGCATGGGGACGATTGCAAGCCATGGCGATTGATCGGGTTCTCAAAGATGATCACATTAAGGTATAAATGGGTTTCTCTGTGAGGAAAAGAAGTAAGTCATGGGTTCAGGTTATAAAGGGGAGCATTTAATGCTATGCACAAAAAATGTTGCGTATAGTGGGACTATTCTCATAGCCCGGAAAGAAGGGGAGAGCGTTGGAAATGAAATCCAATGACGCATTGGAATCAGATTAGGGAAATGAAACGTCCCCATCAAGCAGAGCCCTGCATGCGCAACACGTGAGCACTAGCCTTTGATTGGAAGATAAAGTGGCACTGCACAGACACAACAGAGAAGTAAGTTCTAAGAACGAGAATCAAATTCTTAAAAGAAAGGTTTGAAAGGAAGGAGATGAAAAAGTGAAGGCGCTTCTGAAAGGACAATTCATCTACCCTACTCCCAAAGCAGATCCGACGGTCACAAAAGTGACAGCGTTGCACTCACGTGCAGACACATGAGAACAATGCTGTGGGGGCATTTGTTCCCTGATTAAAAAATCAGGAAAAGATTCAAAAAAGGCATCACGTGCTCACACGTGACCAGTTGTCACGTGTTTGCACGTGACATTTAAAGCAGCGGCAAAAAGCACATTCATCCCCTGATTAAAAATCAAGAAAAAGCTTCAGAAGAGGCATCACGTGCTCACACGTAACCAGTGGTCATGTGTTGGCACGTGATGGTTAAGCAGCGGCCAGAGAACAGAGCGCAGAAGAAGAGAAGCCCATACCAGGGGTCACGTGGCCACACGTGACCGGCTTTAAAAGCCTTATTCTTTAACAGAATTAAATTCGGAGAAGAGATCATTCAAATCTTTCCAAAATAGAGAATGATTATTTAGAACCGTTGGATTAAAAATCTAAAGGTGATTAAATATCACCAATTTATGGAAAAATCTTGGACTTGGAAAGATTCCCCCCCCACTAAATCTAACCGAGATAACGAAAGGATATCTTTGGATTTAAAATCCAATGGTGAATAAAATTCACTTAACAATCTAAAGGCCCAGATTAATGATAAATATAAATCAAATCTCTCAATGAGAAATTTACTAAGCAGATTGATTCTCTTCCTTCTCCTATAAATAGGAGCCAAGAAAAGAAGAGGAGGACCCTTTTTTGGAAGACCATTTTTTCTAAAACCTTTTTCTGAAACCTTGAGACCTTTGGATCTTTTTTCTTTTGATATATATATATATATAGAGAGAGAGATCCTTGGATTCTCGGCAAAAGGAAAACCTTAGGTAAGAAAAGAAAAGGGAGGCTTAAAAGGAGAATTTAATTCTCAAAAGAGTTTAACTCTTGTGAAAAGAAAAGAACTTAGTTCTTTCTGTGGTTGAGGATCTGCAAAGTGCACATCTCCCCATGAATTGAGAATTTAATTCTCATTGGGTTGAGATCCTGCCATGCAGATCTAAAACACAGAGGAGGGACTGAGTTTAGAGAATTTAATTCTCACAAAATGATAGGAATTCAATTCCTTTGAGATAAAGTTAGGGTTTAACCCTATATTATAGGAATTTAATTCCTTCAAAATGAACAAAACTAGGGTTTAACCCTAATTGAGAATATAATTCTCTCAAACTCACAGGAATTCAATTCCCTTAAGAAAAGAAATTAGGGTTTACCCCTATTAAGAGTATAATTCTTCAGAAGAAAACAGAAAATTTAAAGTCCTCTAAAGTTTAGGGTTTAACCCTATGAACAGAACTCTAAAACATGCAGAGTCGCGTGCTACCACGTGACCCCTGCAAAGGCCTACAGAATAGAGCTCTGAAATAGACACCTCACATGTTACCACGTGACTCCTGCGAAGATCTATAAAAGAGAACTTTGAGGCAATGCCTCACGTGCCCCACGTGATCCCTGAAGCACATAAAGAAACAACAAAATAAAAGAGAACTCTGGGGCGCCCTCACGTGTCATCACGTGACCCCTAATGAGTATTCTACTAAACCAGAGCATGAGCCCCCATCACGTGCCTGCACGTGATGGCTTTCAGAACTGAAAGTGTTAAACACTTATCTGTAGAACAAAATAAAGAGAAGAAAGGCGCTCTCACGTGTTACCACGTGACCCCTCTTGCCTTAGTGTTTAACACTAAATTGAAAACTTTGTATCCAGTGTTTAACACCGATTCTCCTTAGTGTTTAACACTAAATTGAAAACTATGTATCCAGTGTTTAACACTGATTCTCCTTAGTGTTTAACACTAATTTGGAAAACTATATTTGCAGTGTTTAACACTGATTTGCTTAGTGTTTAACACTAATTTGAAAACTCTTTTCCCAGTGTTCAACACTGATTATCTTTTAGTGTTTAACACTAACTTGTTAATTTTTTTTCCAGTGTTCAACACTGTTGGTCTCTAGTGTTTAACACTAGCTTTAGCCCAATTGGCTAAGTTTCCAGAGGCAAAGCCTCTCCTTCAATAAATCAACAGAGGGCCAATATCCCGAACATAATTGTACTTAGCCCAAGATGGCCATAAGTCCTCAATTCAAATTCAACTGGGCCAATGGGCTCATAATATAATAATTGATCCTAGTATCCAAATTGGACTACAAATCACTTAATCTACCTCGGTTTAAGGGTACATCTCTTCACTCCTTTGATACTTGTCGTTGTAATTCCTCAACGTCTTCAAAGAGGTGACGGGTCCCGATAACCACATACATTGACACGGACTGTGGGGTCCTTAAACTCATGGACTACGACGTCCTTAACCTTGACCGTAATGTCTTAAAACTAATATCGGACTGTGGAGTCCTTAAATCCACGGACTACGACGTCCTTAACCTTGACCGTAATGTCTTAAAACTAACATCGGACTATGGAGTCCTTAAATCCTCGGACTACGACGTCCTTAACCTTGACCGGGATGTCTTAAAACTAACAACGGACTATGACGTCCTTAACCTTGACCGTGATGTCTTAAAACTAACATCGGACTGTGGAGTCCTTAAATCCACGGACTACGACGTCCTTAACCTTGACCGCAACGTCTTAAAACTAACAATAGACCGCAATGTCCTTAAACTACCTATTGACCGCAACGTCACTAAACTAAACAACAGGGCTCCCCTAATCACTCTCTTGTCGGATCTAAACGATCCTGTTAAGTTGATCTTAGTCTAAAAACTAGACTAACGTACTCTTAACAAACGTTTAAGTTGATCTTAGTCTCAAATGGGGCTAACGTATCCTTAAACACAACCCCCAAACCCAAATCTAAGAAAGATACGGATTTGGACTAGTCCACGCCCTACGGGCGACGACATAACTCAGTCTCCGTATACAATCCACGGGCAACCAAACACAAATCAAACACACACGACACGAAGTGACCATCTGGAGAAGGAGAAAGTTGCTACCGCAACACGGTAGCGTAATTAACTGCAGGGGCTTATGCCTGCAGGGAAGAGCGTCCCCATAATCAAAAACCCCTCAAGCGAGGGGGAATCTGACGAAGTTTGCTACATCGGCCGCATCCGTCTAAACCTTCGATACATGGTGCCATAAATCAACTTGGCATTTTCGGAAAGGTAGACGGATAGCACCAATTAGCATCTGCCCCGAATCTCAGGCAAGACGTCTGTCGCGCCGCCATTCGGAGGGGAACAATTGCTTTGTCTTCAAAAACTGGATTGAGGACCAGTGCCAACAGGGAAAATTCGTGCTGTCTGAAAACTGGAGGGTAAACCTGACACAACCGCACGCTCCTAAAAAGATGGACATGCCGGGGGCATCATGCTCATTTATAGAGGAAGCTCCATGGGAAGTTATTCTTTCGGCTAAGACTAAAAGATTGCTGAAGGATCTCCAAGTATGCCCGGCAATCAGGTTGAAAAACCCGCTAGAGCCTGAGATCATTGAGGGGATGCTGAAACCGCGCCCAACACCGAGAGTTGGTAGCGATGGGCAAAATACCTCGGCCCAGCCGTTGAAGACTTCGAAGAAGAAGAAGAAGACCAAAAAGCCCGCGCAGCCTAATGACAAGCACACAGGTCTGCAAAGGCATATTGAAGCACATGAGGAATATAACCAGAAGGCGTGAACCCCGGTTACACTCCAAGAGTTTCTCAACCATATCCTTGAAAGCGGAGATAATGACAATGATGAGGGGGAAGACTCGTCAGAAGAACCCGAGGGTTATATGGCAAATTGTCACATGATCTCTCATTCACCAATAAATGACAAAGAAGTTCACTCGGCATCAGAAGATAATATGGAGGAGCTGGGGGCAGGATCGGTGCCAAAATCCTTGGAACCGTCAGACGAGATGATTGACATGCTGCTGAACGAAGCCCGTCAGTAGAGCAAAGCTTATCAAGAGCGTGAAATGGCCGTATTCGAAAGGGCCAGGAATCGGCATCAAGTTGAAGAAATCATGGTAGGGATGAGTCGCAAAGCGCTCCAACCAGATCGAAGCACGTCCGCGGCAGACAAAGACAGGCTTAAAACAAGAAAACGGTTCGCTAAAGCCCTGTCAATGGGAATGAAGCCGCCATCTTTCATAGGAAATACTCCAGGCGGTATACACCTTGATGAAGCGGATGTACATCCTAACTACTGCTTATACCATCAGAGGATTGCACACCCAACCGAAGAATGCATGGACTTTAAAAAGTGGTGGCAGGGATACGTTGTTCACCGACAACATTTCAAGCGGATGAAGCGCAAAACTCGTCGGGAGAAGAGAAGCACGATAAATGAGCATAAAAGAACTGCCAGCAACTATCACATGGTTGATACCGGGGGATCTCAAGTTCTCACCTTCGGAAGCGATTCTGACGAAGAAGTAGCCCTTGGCCTTCTCTTCAAGGAATCCACCTCAGGAAAAGAGGAAGAGACAAAGAACTGTGAAAATATTCAGCTGCGTAACCATACGTTGCCCGAAAAGAATCTCGGGCCTACAAACAAGGGATCGAACAAAAAAGATAAGGGGAACGAAAAAGTCCTTGAGGATATCGCCCTCGATGATCGAGTCGTCGAAGTGCTGACAGCCAAGGACCCGCACAAGAAAAACAAAGTGGATTACAATGTCCTAGCACACCTGAGGAAGATACCCTCACAGCTAAGCATTTTGGATGCCCTTCTGTTGTCTAAAGAGGCACGAGATTCTCTGATCAGGACATTACAAGAGCCCGAGCAGTTTCAAGCTTTCCTTGCTGAAGAAAAGATGAAGGACGAGCTAGAAGAAGTTCACACAGCTGACATTACCTTCAGCAATGAAGACATCCTCCTCGGAACGTGCTGTCACGACCCGAAAGTACGGAACATGACCGGCACTTAAACTACGAACGTCTCGAGGCGTACGTAATCTAAGTAAACCGAAAACCCAGAAATCCAAACCAAGAAAAGTAGTAGAGTGCAGGAAAAACCAAATTAAAGCAAGTAGTTTCAATAGCATAAGCCGAATTATGCGGTTTTTAAAAGCATCAAAAATTTACTGAAAATTTCGGCAGAGTCTCCTTTGTAAATACTGGCCCCCAAACGGGATACAACATGAATAGTATACGAAATCAAGAAAAAGGCATCCCAAAGCGGGAGCTAGCTCTTCGTCAATCGACGGTCACAACCACACAAGCAATATAATATACAACGCCAACGGCGAGGATCAAAAACTCAAAAGGAAACTCAAAACCACCAGAAATATAACGAGCGACTCTAAGGTCGAAAGAATAAACAACACTGGTCTCTATCTCAATAGATACATGTTTGGTTGATGGAACTTCTAGATACAACAGAATAATGATATACAAGATATATAATGGGGGTATGATACAAGTAAACCCACCTACTAGCAAATCACCCGAATGAAACTGAGCCCGCAAGCCGTAATGAAACCTGTACGGCAAATCTGCAAGAAACTGGGGCACAACGGGGGTGAGTTGCCAACTCGTGAATAGAAAAACATCTACGCACAGAAATCGCATAAATAACGCAACCTAGGTCAATGATCATAATATATCCTCAAATATAAGTATAACAGGCAGCCTATAACAATGACTAGGGTAATATCTAACCCGAGTATAATTTCATGTGCCCGTGTCAGTGCCTCAGGTAGCAATATATCATATGAATGAGGTATGAATGCATGAAACAGAATACATGTAAATGAAGAAACTGTTTTCATAAATTAGTGAGATTTCCTTCGTATTTTTAAACTGAGGTATCATAATGAAATCAGTATCAACAGTGTCTAGCATCGACACAAAACACAAATCTCACTGTCTCGAAATATCAATGTCTCAATCTCAATATCTAGGGCGCCGTCAGTCCGGACCGGCCCCTACCATCCATCTCAAGACCACGACGGTATCCTCCGGATATCCGACGCGTCGGGTAATATCACCGGTAGGTAGTGCTCCCCTGCCGGGCTCAACGTCAACACCACATTCATCTTGCCCCGGGGTACCATACCGGGCCCACCATGTACCCGTGACGGTTCCTCCACTCCTCGACACGGATCTCCAAAACCATAGCAAACTCATGGTGGACGACACTTTACATCACTAGAAAACCGCAATATTTTATATTTTAAAAGATCATAAGTGGTAAATTTTGCGGCTTTCCCCGAAATCCAGAAATATCATAAATCTTAAGAAATCATCACAAGTGCATATGTCAATGATAATGAACTAGGCATGAACAACTGAATAACAGTATGAATGAAGTGGTAGGTAATAACTACAATGTCTAATATGGCATATAAGGGAAGTACACTAATATCATGTCAAAACTACCAGCTAACAGTCTAAGTCAAGCAATTATATTCTCTAAAGTGTACGTGACATGGCAATTACCGATGAAGATGTGTGTGAGCCGGCAAGTAGGTGTACGTGGTACATACGCATCATCGGTAATGGTGCTGGTGTCCTAACAGCATGATATCAATAATGGAATATGCAGCAAAATAAATATGCGAGGCAGAGCGAACAGCAATAATGTGCGGGAGCTGAATACTAGACACAACGATAACTAATCTGCAATAATCTAATATAAGTCCTACGAATGGTGCCTTTTGAAATAACACGAATCATGGGGTTTTGAAAATAGGGGCTACGGTGTTTTTATGAAAAGATACGTCGTTTTTGAAATATCCGTAGATTCCCTTGAGCTGTCTTTAAAAATGCCCACGATTCGTTAGTTTTTGAAATAGGTAAGAAGTCTAATCTAATCTAACAACTACACTAAACTATACGGCTGAACTAACAAGCTGAACTACAGGTAAGGAAACCGCCTATCATCTGAGTCGATACATATACATACCTGTATATATATAGTCGGTGATCCCGCCTCAATAATATCATATCCGATACCATATCTATAATCAGGCATCCCAAGTCAAGAGTGCGGATCAATCATCAATATAGCTCGTACGTAAATCCGTCGTACGGCATCCCAATCTGGGTACGGGTCAATATCACATTCATCATACTATTCACCTGGTATCCTCTTTATCAAATATCATGATCGGGGTACTGATCTACGTCTAGTACCATACTGATACCGCCTACGTAAGCATGGACGTGTGTGAAACACTACGTCAAAGACCCGCTACAACGTCATGTCGTATCTAAGATACGAACCCTGCTATATCACCGATCTCACGGCCTCAAATCGAATCTCATCGACTCAGTTCAATCCCAAGTATCATCCTCAATCCGTATGTGAACACATAGTCCCATACCCATGTGAACACATAACTATAATGAATCCCATGAGCACATATCAATAGGAATGTATGCAAGTATGTATGTGTGTATGTGTAGTGCAACACTACCCTAGGGTTCGCAATGCTAAAATAATCCAACACACTAATATCCATCCTAAGCACCGTTATTAATCCCAAAAACATATAATAATTGTTGGTGTGTATACGCATCCGTATACACCACTACGGACTGCGGGGGTGCTATACGCCATCCACCCGACTTCTTCCCGTAGATATAAATCTACTCGCCTGGTCCTCGCTAGCCGGTGCCGACGTCGCCACGCGCTTGCTTGTCGTCTCGAAGTCCACATGGGGGTACCTACATATCACAACGTACCATATCGTATTAAAACTAAATTCGAAATCGAAACGGCATACGAAAATCAAATCGGCACGCGTATCACGCATAGGTCCAAACCTATCGCCCACGCATGCAGGAATAGTCAAACCAACCCTCGATGTCGATGTACGAACGTCAAACCATCGAGAAAATCCAATCACACTCATTTGCACATTCACGAACACTAATTTTAATATAAACTAGGTTAAAACTCACAAAAACGCCAATTTCACTTAAAAAGTCATTTTTCCGAAAATCTAACAAGCACAATTCGCCGTTTTTGTACAAAACACGATGATTAAATGAATGTAGCGGCCAATATATTTATTAAATATCTTAAATAAGTCGTATAAACAATTTCCAGAATTTAATCTCATTAAATTCCAAAAATCCTAATATTCTAGTTTACAAAAATACCCTTTTTAACAATTTCAAAGCAAAATGCACAAACTACAATCTAGCTTAGAATTGCATGATCCAAAGCATTAAACCACACTTAATAAAGTTAATGAAGCCAAGAAAAACCTAATCACATTTTTAATCCCAAGAATTTAACAAATTTCAAAAACCTAGTAAGCAAATTAGCAAAATAACAAAATTTTTAAGCTAGCCATTAGCACTAGCTACTAAACTTGTATTAACATGACAACAAAGCCTAATTATAACACACAACCATACACCAATTTTATAAACCCTAACTTGCATTCAATTTCACAACTTGAATTCCAAAACTTGCAATTAAACTCACATATCCAAATAACACTTAATTAAATTAGCTTAAGAAATTAGTAACAATTTAAGCAACAAAAAGTTTTAGAATTATACCCAAAAATATATGAAGGTCCACAAGACTCCATGGCCTCCCAAAATGCTCTCTTTTCACAAGGATCCATGCTAAACGGGCTAAGCTAAAATGGGTAGGACTTTGATTTTGATTTTGTGGGATTTTTGGTGGATTTTTGATGCAATTTTTCATGAAGTTTTGAAGGGAAAAGAGAGGGGAAAATGGAGGGGGGGGGCTACTGTGGGGAGAAGGAATTTTTGGCCAAAAAAGTGGGTGGGGGAGAGAGAGGGAGGTGAGGAAAATGGGGGGGGGGACAAGGTCAAGGTCAAACAAAGTCAAAAGTCTAACTACTTCACTCATTTTCTTTTCTTTTCTTTCATTTCTTTTTCCTTGAAAATCAAGTGGGGAAAAATATGGTGGGTGCTGAATTCAGCCATGGGGAGGAGTAAGTGGGGGTGTGTGGATGTGGGCACGGGTGTGGGGTGATGAAAAATGATAAATACAATACCCCAAACATCCATTTACGCTAAAAAAAAGCCTTTTTTCTTCAATAATTTCTAAACCGTTTTGGCAAATGATTTCGTTCCAAAAACCACATGATAAATTTTTATTTAATGTTTTATGATGCACAAAATTTGTTTCAACTCATTCCAATTTGTAATTTTCCCTAATTAAATGTATTAGTGACGGCTTAAAATAATAATAAAATAATATTTTTTTTCAGAAAATTTGAAATTTCACCAGCGGCTCAATAAACACCAAATAATAGCAATTACATAGCTAGAATATGTATATTTAATTTTTATAATAAGATATTTGTATTTTGACTTTTTACAGAACCCCCCCCCCCATTTTACCGATTTTCCGAAATTTCACCGAAACGATTTTCAAAACGCTACACGTGCGAGCACAACCGTCCCCTATATGTCACCGGGTACTGCCATAACATCAAGATAGGGAAAATCTTAGTTGACAACGGGTCCTCTGTCAACCTCCTAAATGTGAGGGTGCTAAAAGAAATCTGTTAGTTATATGTATGCCCTAGAGGCCATTACTGTACATTGGATGTATATTGTAGTGGATGCTTGGACATATATAGGGATGACTTTCTTGCTCAATATGATAGTATGCTATCTGGTTACTCTTTACCTTAATGTGTACAATGATTGTCTCTCTGTTACATGTTGGTAAAGCCCTTAGGATATGTACTTGACTACCTGAACTATGATGCAGATCATACTAGTGGGGACATGGTGGTCCATAAGTACATCCTTCAAGGTCCCTAGTCGTGGGTGTATCGAGATGGGGCATCGATATACCAGAGTAGACTAGCGTATACCTTCTCGACCCATACAGATGGGCGATGGATGATCCCATATCCATTGGTGTTTGACATCAGAAATGATATACGGGTGCTCAGTGGAGACTGGGTACACTGGACGGACTCGCCGAGAACTCCCAGATGGTATTATACCTTACGTCAGATGGCAGTTCTCTGGTGACACTGGTACAGAGTAGTCTGTTGACCCGAGATCGTCATAGAGTCTTGTGTGATTCCCACTGTGCTTTGATTTCCACCTTACCACGTCCAAGAGGGCGTGCAAAACGGCGGTTTTTGGGTACAGTCCCGAATCACATAGAGGTAATGAGCGATAGGAGGGGATTCGTCTCTCCCGGTATAGGGAGTTGATGTTGCGCTGTGTTCGATTGGCTATAACCAGAAATCCCTGGCCAGGGTTGCTGAAATTTGCTGGTAAGTGTTACCAGTAGTTTCTCGAACTGTTATAGACCTCATATCGACACGACTTATCGAGCTACTGGGGTCTGACGTTTACCACCTCTAGGCAAGATATGCGACATATCAGACGAACAGACCGGACTGTACAGTAAGTGTTACTGGTTGGATTCACAGGAGTGTGAGCGGGCTTGTTCGTTGATCTTCTGATCGCTCAATATCCGGATGGCCATTACGTTTAGCAGACCGCTTGCGGCTTGTGGGTGTTTGATATGATCATCACCTGCTGCCGGCGTATTGACGAGTCTTTAGAGTCCTACACAGAGGTTTCCTGGCTCAAGCGAAACGAAATAGGAGCGCATATGAGATATGTGCGGGACCGAGAATAATATCAGTATGTGATACTGTATTCTATTCTCGCGATTTGTATCATTGGACGGTTATATATGATATAGCCGGGTTACCGAATCAAGTGTTGATTCAATACATTGATACACTTGATATTAGTCGGTTATATGCAATATGACCGGATCATTAAATCAAGTGTTGATTTAATGATTTAATGTATAATTATATATTTGATATATTACTTTACATTAACTAGTAATTGTTCACTTAAGATGGATTTTCTCACTTGATGTGCACATTGTATATATGATATAGTTTTGTGCACTAGTTTGTATCATGTTTGATGATACGTGCAAACTTGGGTATGTGTATGCTTTGAACCAAGTTTAGGTAAATGGTTAGGGTTTTAATTCATTTATTCATTTATTTATTTTATGAATATATAATGAAATGGTGGCTTTCTTTTCTTTCTTTGCTTGAAGCTTTTTGAAGCTTCAAAGCATCTTTGAAAAAGTCTTCCATTTTGTTTTATTCTTAACCCTAACCATTTAACTAAACCCTAGTTTATTCTCTACATTGGTTACACTAACCCATGGTTGCTATATGATAAGTATTCACTTGATTTTCTATTTAATTAATTCATTCATTTTTCATTTCTTTCTTCTTCTTCTTCTTGATGAAGAAAGAAAACCATTGCTAGTTTTTTCCAAGTGATGATTCCAAGTGAGAAATCCAAATCCAAAGTGAACCCACTTCCTATTTGTTCATCCTCTATCACTTGCCATGTAGTAGAGGGTGTTTTCTTCACAAGTTCCTTGACCTAGTGAAGATGGAGCTTTAGTTTGAGTCGCCTCGACGTAGATCATCTTCGGCCTCGAAGTCAATGACCTAGCCCGATCATTTCTCCGACGAAACCATCGCTAGAGTCCGGGATCCCGATGATCGCAGCGGAGGGACGTCAACACGGAGCTAAAGAAATGGTGGAGCGGATCTACAAAGGTTGTATTTCCAATCACTTAGCAGTTAAGTTGTTAACTTGTTGTTTCGCCTATACCTCTAGTTACGATCTTGCTTAGGGTTACTTGGCACATAGAAATTTTTTGAATTGGCCATGATTGATCAGTTATGGAACCTCATGGGTGTGCCTAGGAACCCTACAAAATCTGCATGAGCGTTTAGCATCTCGCTCGGGATAAAATCACAATCTCCGGGTTCGACTCCCAGTCATCACGGACGCTCGGGTCTATAATACTTACTTTATGGTTTGTGCCGCTCGTCACTGATATCAAATTTCATGTCATTGACGTCAAGACTTGCTACAACGCATTGCTCAGCAGGCCTTGGTTACACGAGTACAACGTCATCCTTTCTACACAACATCAGTGTATGAAGTATTTCAGAGACGGCCTCGAGCACACCGTGACGCGGGAACTAAACCCATTCTCCGTAAATGAAGTCCGCAAATATGAAAACGCAAAGTACTTCTTATCAGACTTCGAAGACACGAAAAGATGTCGTAAACCGGAGAATAAGCAAAAAGCTATCATTACTATTCTGGTCTTCGGGAGCGATACCGAGGAGGAAGGAGAGACAGTCTATTTGGGACCGCCCCAATGCAACAGGCCGGGACCATCTACCCTGTTGGGGTAAAAATTTACACCCCGGTTGACCAAGTCAAAATCAATGTCAACCCCAAGCCAAGCGGGCCCAAGCCCAGATCAAGTGGGCCCATGTCCGGGTCGAGTCCGAACATGAAGCGGCCGGCCTCCCCCATGCCAAGATAAAAATTTTGTAATAAATAATTTTATTGTATTTCTTTTATTTTTATTTTACGGATGAATGTAAGAGAAATAGGCATAAAGCCAAATTTTTGTAAAGCCCATGGCTTATGTGCAAAAAGAAATGGCACATGAGCCATGAGATAGGCAAAATGCCATTTTGTGAAGCCCAAGGGGCTATGTGTAAAGTGTATAGCCTATAAAGGCAAGGATAATGAAAATATCCCAACAACTTTTCTCTCTCTAAAAAAAATTAGATCTGAGATCTTTCTCCTTCCTCAAGGTTCTAAAACCTTCTTCTTTCTTTTGAATTAAATCAAGAGTTTTACTCTTCATTTTATAAAACTAAATAGTTTTTCACCACAAAACCCATAAAGGGGAATTCAGATCTTCCATTAGATCTCAAAAGGGAGAGATTTTTAAAATCTCACATCTCTTGATCTTCAAGATCCTGCCAACAGAGGAAGAAGAAGGAGACCCATCTCCAGAAACCCCACTTTGGGGAAGAACTAGGGCTCAAGGGGAGAAGCCCTTCATGAGCTTCAAAATATCTTAGGAGTTTAAATCCACTCTGATTTCCCTTTCGGGAGTTTCTGGGGCTAAAAGTCCCTTTTTCTCGCCGGCGCCCGAGCGCCTTGTGCTCAAGCGCCCAGCGCCCACGTGCCGACACGTGGTGCGCTAGCGCTCGAGCGCCCAGCACCCACATGCTGACACGTGGTACGCTCGCGCTCAAGCGCCCAGCGCCCACGTGCCGACACGTAGCGCGCTCGTGCTCGAGCGCCTAGCGCCCAGCGCTCAAACGCCAAGCGCTCAAGCGCCAAGCGCCCACGTGCCGACATATGGAGTGCTAGCACTCGAGCATCCAGCGCCCACGTGCCGACACGTGGTGCGAGCGCTCGAGCGCCAAGCGCCCACGTGCTGACACGTGGTGCGCTAGCGCCTAAGCGCACAGCACCTAAGCGCACAACGCTCAAGGCGCTGGCCCCACGCGTCCTTTGGGCGAATTTTCTATTTTTTTTTATATATGTATACATATATATATAGATACACGCACACTCCACAACACTGTCCCTCCCAAAAAAAATTTGGGCCGGGACGCTGCCCCGCACCCCGCAAGGGGGCTGCTAGCCCCCTTGACCCCCGTAAAAACTCTGCGTGGCTCCCGATATATCCAAGCCCCCTTCCAAAACAAAACACACGTACACTGCACATTGAGTTCACATGACCAGTTTAACTCGTCAATCGGAGGTTCCCTCGCTCCAAAGGCGAGAGGTAATTAATGGCAGCTTAGTCCGTGGCTGCCGGAGATTCGGATCCCCACGATCGATAGACCCCAGCCTACCCTAGGCAGGGGGAATCTGTAGTACGCTTGACAAGAACGCACGTATTCCCATCTCAATGGGGTGACGAAAAACACCCTACAGATTCTGGCACGCCCGGTGGGACCTTTCTCTCCTCCCATATTTCGGGTTAAACGTTCATGCGAACTCAATCAATATACATATCGATTGCCTATACTGAAATGATGTTTTTTTTCCATGCAGCAATCAACTTTCGACGACAATGTCTCCCAAGACGAATTCAGCTTCCAACGTGACCCCGATCCCGTACGTGGTCAAGGTCAATGCTCGTATTGTTCTCCCCGCAAGCCTCAGTCGACAGTGGGAGGAACTGCCGCGCCAGTTTGGCTCCGTCATCATCTACCCTGCCGGAAGCGCTCATCTGGCAGAAATCCCGGCAAAACAGGCGGTCAAGCCGGTCTCAAGGGTCAAGAGGCCGAATGTCGTGATCGCCAAGACACTACAACCGAAACTTAAGACGGTGTCTGAACGACTCTCTGGTGCTCCAGCTGGGGGCAAGTCTTCCTGTACAAAGGACGACATCAAATGTTGCGGACACGCTCAGGCGATGACTCCAGCAAATGCACGATCGAGCGTATCTCCAAAATCCTCCATTACCCGGTTTACGGCATCTTCCCGAAGAGCCAAAGTCTGCCAAATGCTTAAAGAAGAAAAGTTAAGGCAGAAGTGGCTCAGGTATCGAGCCAACAAGAGGGCCAGGACTCCGACTAGGTGGAGTCGTGTGAGATTCCAAGAGCAGAGTCATCCTGCGACATCGACTGAATCGGCCATAAAAATCAGCAATTCCTTCGAGCCTCTGAACTGGGTTCAGAAAAATTCCATGACCGCCAAAATCAAGAAGACAACGGTCCGAACAATACTACAAAGAGACGTGTCCCGGCCCCAACAGAAAAAGTATGACACTGTCTCTTCGAGAGTCTATCAGGCGCTCTGTGCCACATGAAAGCAGCGGGGCAAACCCAGAAAGGAAGCGCCAGCACCATTCAAGAATCCGGCCAGGCCAGCCGCCTTCAGTCGACTACCCGTTACCAAAACAGGAGGGTCAAGACAGCGATCCGAGAAATCAGTCGTCGATAAGAAAAAGACGGCTGGATATGTTATCCATCCGGTCTATATGGCAGCCGGGCGCCCCAGCGACAACCTTCGCAGCAAGAGCAAGGATGGGGCCACCACATCCCAAGCCCAATCTGGCTTGAATATGGTTGCCGCTGCCCAAGAACAGCTGCCTCTGCTGGATGATGAAAATCCTCTCGAGGAGGAAGATAGGCAGAAAGACCCCTCGGTCCATGCAGAGTCGAGCTCGGACAGCGAGGAAAGCCGACTTTCCGCCCCAGGACCGCGGAGCAAGAGCTGCTTTAGGAGCTTCGAAAACAGCTCAGGAGCAAAAATAAAGAGATGGCAAAGCTCTATTCGAAGATTGACGACTTAACGAACGTTGTGATGCAGCTTATGGCTCAAATTGCTCGAGCGCCTCCTAATCAAGCACAAGTAGCTACTAATCAGCCGGGTGATGACAATCCGAAGCAGCCAATGCCTGTTCCTTTGGGTCCAAGACTGGTCGAGCCGCACAAAAGCCGGTCACATTCCGCTTCTGGGGATGCCTTGGCCCCAGATAGCACTGTCCCGCTAACACAAGATCGGATAATGGATTTGGTCACCAGCAAAGTTAAATCATTGGTGGCCGAAGCTGAAGCTCAGAAAGAAATTGGCAGTAGTGGGCGGCCATATCCCGCACAGTACAATCTGATTGAGTTCCTGAGCGGCTACGTCATTCCAAAGTTCGGAAGATTTGACCGGACGGGAAATGCAAATCAGCACGTCGCCCACTTCAAAGCCTCGTGCGGAAATACATGGGGCAATGACGCGCTCCTTCTTCGTCAGTTTGTCGACAGCCTGACCGGTGTCGCCCTCGACTGGTACGCGAGCATACCAGACGGGTCCGTCATTACCTTTGCCCAAACGGAGTCTCTGTTTCGGCAAAGGTTCATGAGTGTCAGTGATAAAATCTCCATTGCCGACCTTGTGAGGACCAAGCCGGGGAAGAATGAAAGCAAAACCGACTTTATCGCCCGATGGCATAATCTCATGGTCAAGTGCGAACCGCCGCTGGAGCAGGACCAGTCCGTCAGCCTTCTCATTAGGAACCTCAGCAATTGGATGGTCCCATTCTTGTATACAGCGGGCCTCAAGACATTTCAGGAGCTAACCAAGAAAGTCCAAATGCTGGAACGCTCGAAGCAAGAGTCCCCGCCGGACTCTCAGAGAGACAAGACTTGGAAAACCAAGCGGGACGACAGCCGTAGAAGCGGGAGTTCCAGCAGTACCAATGTCTTCAATACGTCCAACAATGAAGAAAAACGAAAGGCGGGCGAATCCAAAACCAACCGGTCTCGAAAGCCATTGCTGGGAGGAGATGGGCCTTCCCTAGAGAAGAAAAAGAACAAGGTTTACTCCTTCAGAAGGGACAAGGTACGCAAGATATTTAAAGATGCCTTGAACAACGGCCTACAATTGCCGGAGTCGAAAAGACCCCAAGAAGCAAAAATGACCGACAATCCCCTGTATTGCCCGTACCACCGAGTAGTGAGCCATGCGATCGAGGATTGCTATATCTTCAAGGACTAGGTCGAGAAGCAGTACAAGGATGGAGAGATCGAGCTGTCCAAAAGTGTGTTGGTGAACAATCAAGTTGCAACCACCAACTTTATACAGAAAAAAACTGAAGCCTTCTGGGAGCAGACAGCTGAACCCGCTACCCTGAGAGATGAAACAGACCCACCGCAGCCTCCGTGGAGTACGCACATATCTAATAAGACGAAGAAGATGATGAAGCTACATCGGAAAGAGCCCAGGACGAAATAGGAAGGGCGGAAGAAGCCTACCATTCCAGCTGCCAATGCGGCTCCATCAGGCTCAAAATCCAAAAAGCTCAAGAAGAAGAAAAGTGCAGCTCGACGTGAAAAGGAGTCTGCAGGGAGATGACCATTCAAAAATATATCGATTCCCTCGAAGAATATGAACAGAAGGAAAGAACTCTGATTCAATTGAAGGAGTTCCTCCCTGTACGAGCGGCTGAAATTCTGGAGGAGTTAGAAGAAGACTCCAATGAAGAGATCCCAGTAGTGACCTACTACGCCATCCATCTTGGCAGTGAATCTGAGGAGGAGCTCTGTTTTCCCGAAGAGGACGAGGAGCTCGCCACAAAGGCCAACCAAATCCAGCTCAGAAGCGGCAGGTCTCTACCGCCAAATCAGGATAATGCCCCAAAAGGGAAGGAAAAACAGGTCGCTAATGAAGAAGATGGCAGAGAACTCGCTCATGAAGATTCGAGTCCTTCCCCAGTAGAGTATAATATTTTGGCTCACCTCTGAAAGCTTCTGTCTCTCCTTAGCATCTATGACGCCTTGGTCCTATCTAAAGAGCTTAGAGATGTTCTCATTCATGCTCTACAAAACCCCGAGCGGTATCAGGCTCGCTTTGCGGAGATTAATATGAAAGAAGCTCAGTACACTTTGCAAGCCGCCGCAGTCACGTTTAAGGATGAAGACTTGCTACTAGGAACGGCTGAGCATAATCGACCGCTTTACGTGACCGGGTACAGCGACGGAGATCGGATTAATCGCATATTGATTGATCCGAGGTCCTCAGTGAACATCATGAACTTGCGGACACTGAAGAGTTTGTCAATGGAGGTCCGACACCTATCAAGGGAAATGATTGTCATTTAAGGCTTCAATCAAAACTGCCAGCAAGTTCTGGGGTCTATAGCTTTGCCAATCAAATTCGGGGATCTGCAAACTGAAGCTAAGATATACGTGATCGACGCTGACACGTCTTATAAGATTCTCTTGGGACGGCCGTGGCTCCACGATTACGGCATCATTCCGTCAACACTCCATCAATGCATGAAGTATACTAAAAATGGCGAAGAAAGACGCATTGACGGAGACATCCAGCCTTTCGGTGTGCATGAAGTCCGATATGAAGATTCTCGGTACTTCATGAACCACCAAAATGCTAAGCCACAACTGACTGAGGATAGACCGGGCCCAAAACTCAGAAGAAAATCTGTGCCGGCTGTCACTTTCAAAAGCAAAAACGCCCAAGTGCGCCCGCGTTTCGGTAGCGACACTGATGAGTCCGACGCTAGAAGTCCGTCCTTCCGTAAAACTCTGTTTCCCCCAATCAGAGCAAAGCTCTGCTGGAAATTCAAAATTCAAATTTTGAAGCAACGCTTCAAATCCCGGGCACAACGCGCCACGTGTCAGGCGCAGCGCCCAAGGCAGCGCACCCAATCAGAGCAAAGCTCTATTTTAAGTAAAGTTAAAGGAAGCAACGCTTCGGTTGCGCAAGCGCCGCGCTGCGCGACACGTGTCAGCGCAGATGCGCTAGCGCAGTTGCGCTGCGCTTTGCGTTACGCGACACGTGTCACGCGCTGAGGCGTTTGCGCCAAACAGAATTAAGATTTCAAAGAAATCTTTCTGTTCTTGTCAAAACAAGAAGATTTTCTTCTGTAAAACAGAAGCCTTTGGATCAAAGATCCAACGGTGGGGAATATTCCCCAAATCACTCAGAGAAAGATCTCTTTAACTAATTTATGGGCAATATAAAAAGGACCCTAGACCTCAATTTAAAGGCATCAACATTCTTGAAAAAAATCAAGAGCTTCAAACAGAGAGAACTCTGAAAAAGTTTTCAAGAAAAAAGGTAAAAACTTTCATGAGAGAGAAGAAATTTCTTCTAATAGATCATTGATCTAAAAACCAGATCAATGATCTTTATATAATAAACAGTGCTTTGCACTTCTTATGAACCACTGGTTCTTTAAAAAAAAGAAAAAAAACAAAAATAAAAAAATTAGTGCTTTGCACTTTTATGAACCTTTGGTTCTTGAAATAAAAAGAAAAACATGTTTTTCTTTGATCTAAATTAGATCAAGAAATCAAATAGTGCTTTGCACTTCTTTTATGAACCATTGGTTCTTGAAATTAATAGTGCTTTGCACTTATAAATCTGCACTGTTGCGCTCTTGGGCTGGCGCAAGCCACCAGAGAGCGCCACGTGTCAGCATCTGAACCAGTTGCGCTACGCGCTTTTGAAATAGAGCTTTGCTCTCTGAAATTGGCGCAACTCACCAGAGCGCGCCACGTGTCGGCAGCGCAAGCGCAGCGCACTAGCACAGCGCACTGCGCTGCATGACACGTGTTATCATCACAAGCGCTTGCGCTCTTTGATTGGCGCAAAGCGCTTGAAAATACAATGCATTTCCTCTGCTGAAGGGCCAGGCCCAAGTCAAAAAGACCTAGCAGGCCAAAATAAATTGCAAAGTAATAAAAAGGGGCAGAGCCCAAGTGAAATTGATGCTCTGCATCATTTATAAATGGGCGAAGCCCCAAAACAAATTGATGCTCTGCATCTTTTATGGGCAGAGCCGAAACAAAAAAAATAGAAGTAATGCAATGCATTATTTAAGTGTGGGCAAAGCCCTAGCACAGGTCTAATAGACCAAAAATAAATAAAGGTGTTAAACATTTTCAACTGGACTTAGCCCAATTTTGGCTGTAAGTCCTCAAATTAAATTGACTGAGCACAGCTGCTCTCTTAAATGAATTTATATCCGGTTCGAGGGTACATCTCCGAACTCCTCTAACACCTATCGTTGTAATCCCTCAACGACGTCAGAGAGGTGACGGGTCCCGACGACCACACATCAATATGGACCGAAACGCCCTTAAACTAATAATGGACCGAAATGTCCTTAAACTAATGTTGGACCGCAACGTCCCTAAACTAATATTGGACCGAAACGTCCCTAAACTAATATTGGACCACCATGTCCCTAAACTGGAATATGGACCGAAACATCCCTAAACTAATGTTGGACCGAAACGTCCTTAAACTAATGTCGGACCACCACATCCCTAAACTGGAATATAGACCGCCACGTCCCTAAACTGGAATACGGACCATCATGTCCCTAAACTGGAACATAGACCACTACGTCTCTAAACTGGAACAATAGAGCCTCCAAATGCTCTTTTGCCGGATCTAAACGGTCCCGTTTAAGTTGATCTTAGCCCCAAACATGGCTAACGTATCCGTAAACATTCAAATGGATCATAAAATTCCAAATCAACTCTAGCTCGAGGGTACATCTCTGAGCTCCTCTGACACCTATCGTTGTAATCCTTCAACGACATCAGAGAGGTGACGAGTCCTGACGGCCATATATTAAATGTTAAGTCGATCTTAGTCTCAAACGGGACTAACGTATCCTTAACGAACGTTTAAGTCGATCTTAGCCTCAATATGGATAGCGTGTCCTTAAACCAAAACACCAAACCAAAATCTAAGTAAATACGGATTTGGACTAATCCACGTCCTACGGGCGACGGCATTACTCAGTCTCCGTATACAATCCACGGGAAACCACAAAACAAAACAAACACACACGACACGAAGTGAAATTCTGGAGAAGGAGAAAGTTGTTACTGCGATGCGGTAGCGTAATTAACTGCAGGGGCTTGTGCCTGCAGGGAAGAGCATCCCCACAATCAAAAACCCCTCAAGCGAGGGGGAATCTGACGAAGTCTGCTACATCGGCCGCATCCATCTAAACCTCCGATACACGGTGCCATAAATCAACTTGGCATCTTCGGAGAGGTGGACGGATAAAACCATATAGCATCTGTCCCGAACCTCAGGCAAGACGTCCTAGCGTCTCGGCCGCCGTTCGGAGGGGAACAGATTCTGGCACGCCCGGTGGGACCGTTTCCTCTTTCCACTCCACACTTCGTGTGTCATCTTCGCGAACCAATCGCAGTTTGTTAAATGGTTGCCTTTGGATTTCAAGTTACTAAGATTTGGTCTTTTGCCTGGCACAGAACTCAAGCATCAATGGCCTCTAACTGCGCCAACTGCTCGAAGTGCCACTGCAACGGACGCTCTACCTCCCCCGGAGGTGTAGCATATGGGCCCCAAGCGGCTTCCTTCCTCGCTCTGCCGGTAGAACAGGTGACCCAGGCCACCACCGGGCTGTTTTTCGGGACCATGATCCCACCGACAAGCTTCTCTATGCCAATACCTGCACCGGAAGTGAACAAGAAGTCAGTCTTCGACCGGCTCACGGCTACGACGGCCCCTGCCAACGGATCGCCCACTACCAAACCAACAGCCTCTGTCTTCACCAGGCTAGGTCAGAACTCTAAATTGGCTGTCCCAAGGAAGGCAATAACTGCTGCTTCAGAAGTCGTCAAGGCGGCTTCCCTGTCAAAGAGTCAGTCTTGATTCCTGCTACTGCCCCTGCTCGAGGATCTGTCTTCGACAGGTTGAATATCATCCCTCAAAAGACAACTTCAGTCTTTAAGAGGCTAACACCAGCGGCGCCTCATTCAGACAGGGGGCAAAAAGAAGCTATCTCTATCTCTGAGCCAGTCCCAACGGCTCGTCGTGCTCGACGTCGCCATTGGCGACAAGTAAGGAAGGCAGGGGGCAACTCCCCCTCAGGGCTAACTCCACCGGCTCCAGTGGTGGAAGTCAACGCTGCTGTTCCAACTGGGAACAGCTTTGAACTGCTGAGGAAAGTACGTAAGAACTCTCCAACCGCTACATTGAAAAGATCTCCTCCGCCCGCGGAGAGAGTTCCGGAAACAAAGCAAGAACAGCCCCCTCAACGGCTGTCCTAAAAAATATACAAGGTTTGGCGAAGGGTTCAAGACTTCGTGATCGACCCAGATCACTCTCGTCAACAAAAGAAGGCGAAGATGCAAAAAGAAAAAGACCGTCCTATTGAACAGCAGGGGACAACGATCACTAGGGTGCCCACTGCAACGGCCCCTTCAACTTCAACGGCCCACAAAAGAAGGAGGCCGGAGAAACCCCCGCACCGGCGACAAATATCAGAGGTGGTGAACCCAAACGCCCTAAGTCAGGGGGCATTGTAGTTCATACCGTCTATATGGCGTCTGGTAAAGAGGACAGTCGCATATCTATGGGTCATCGACCGCTTACGCGATCAGTGACCAAAGCGCAGGAGCAGCAGCAGAAGCTCCAAGAGATGATGAACGCTATGGCCGCACTTACAGGGCCAAAAGGAAACCCTGAAACGTCCTCAGATAAACGCCAAGAGGAAGAAACCGATGCCGAATTCCTTCGTCGAATATTGGAGAAGAAGGACAAAGAGGCTGCTGAACAAGCAGCCAACATACAGCGTATGGGCCTCCTCTTCCAAGACATGATAGGGATGATGATACAACAAGATCCTCCGGCCGAAGAGCCCCCGATCGTCCTTGGAGACGATAGGGGAGAAATGTCGAATCCTCCGCCAGCCCTATCAACAGCTAAGGAGGATACAATCTCCAAAGCTGATTTGGATGAGTACATAGCCCAACAAATACGGGTTCATCATGCGACCGAAGCAGCCGGCCAAGTCGTAAAAACAGGGCAGCCATATCCAAGTTGGTACGATCAAATCAAGTACCCGTCAGGTTACACAATTCCCAAGTTCCATGTCTACAAGGGGACGAGCAATCCTCACCAGCATGTTGCCCAGTTCAGGGCACTCTGCGGCAACACCGGCGGTGACGACAAGCTGTTGCTTCGCCAGTTTGTTGGAAGTTTATCAGATACGGCGTTCGAGTGGTACTCTGAACTCCCGAACGACTCTATCAAGACCTTCGCGGAGATGGAGCTGTTGTTTACTCAGCGTTTTGCAAGCGCCAGTGAACGCACCTCGATGACGGCACTGATTAACGCCAGGGTAAAGTCAGGCGAAACGTGGGTTCAATACGCTATACGGTGGCGGAACTTATGGTCGAAGTGCGAGCAGCGCATTGAAGAAGCTCCCGCGGTGGGTATGTTTGTGGGAACCCTTGATCCACAAGCAACCATCTCGCAATTTATGATGTTTTTCAAGCCGACTACCTTCCAGGCCTTGATTGACAAGCTAGCACAAATGGATCAGATGGGCCATAAACCCCCTCTTCCAAAGCCGGACTCCCGAAATGACAAAGGGAAGGGAAAAGCGATTGTTGTCGCTAATGCTCAACAACAACCGAGCGACTCGAAACCGGTTGTTCGTCAAAATAATATGCGTCCGTACGTAGCCCTTGAGGAGAGGCTAGGATGTTCTTACTCTTTTCCCCGCGATAAAACGAGAAGGTTATTCGAGCTGGCGTTGCGCAACCGACTCATAAATCTGCCGGATCCAAAACGTCCGTTGCAACCAAGTGATGTCAATGAGCCCAATTACTGTCCTTATCATCGAGTATTGGGCCATCCGATCGAAGATTGCTACGTTTTCAAAAATTGGCTTGAAAACCAGTACCGACAAGGCAAATTCGCGTTATCTGACAAATGGAAGGTGAATCCCCCGCAGCCCCACACCTCTAAGGGGACGAATACGCCGGGGGCAACATACTCCGTCGTTGAAGAAGCTCCTTGGAAGGTTGTATTATCAGCCAAGACAAAAAGGATGCTAAACGATCTTCAGACATATCCAGCGATTAGGTGGAAGAACCTGTTGGAACCGCAGGTCATTGAAGAGATGTTGAAGCCACATCCAGCCCCAAAAATCGATGGTGGTGGCCCAAACACTCACAACCAGCCGTCAAAATCTTCGAAAAAGAAGAAGAAGAAATCTAAGAAGCCCGTGAAGCCTAGCGACAATCGCACGGACTTGCAAAAACAAATTGACGCACTGGAGGAATACAACCAGAAGGCACGGACTCCCATTACACTCCAAGAGTTCCTCAATCATGTCTTTCAAGAGGAAGATGAGGGAGAAAGTTCATCTGATGAATCTGAAGAATATGTGGCAAGCTGTCATGTGATTTCCCATTCGTTCATGGACGATGAGGAAACTCCTTATACTGAAACGCTGGGGGCAGATACCGAATCAAAAATCCTGGGGCCATCAGATGCGGTGATTGACGTGTTCCTTAACAAAGCTCTATTGAAGAGTAAAGCTGATCGAGAACGCGAGACGACTATATTTGAAAGGGCCAAGCACCAGCGACTTGATGAAAGAGCTGAGACGATCCCGCTGGAGCAAAATACCTCCACTACCGACAAAAGCAAATTCAAGACGAGGAAAAGGTTTGCTAAGGCCATGTCAATGGGCATGAAGATACCATCCTCTGAAGGAAGCATCACCGATGAAATAAAAATGCACCCCTCCTATTGCTTATATCATCAGAAGGTTTCGCATCCCACCCAAGAGTGCAAAGCTTTCGATAGATGGTGGCAAGGATATGTTGCTCATCGATAACGCTTTAAGCGGGAGAAGCGCAAAACTCGTCGAGAGCGGAAAAATACGACCAAAGAGCTTAAAAGAACCACCGGCGATTGTCGCATGGTTAACACCGGCGGGTCACAAGTGCCTACATTCGGGAGCGATTCTGATGAAGAGCTGGAACTTGCCCCACTCTTTAAAGAATCCACTTCGGGAAAAGAAGAAGAGCCGATGGTCTGCGAAAATATCCGGCTGCGGAATCGGACGCTGCCTGAAAAGAATCTCGGACCCTCAAACAGAAAAGATAAAGGGAAAGAAAAGGTCTCTGAAGATATCGTCTTAGATGACCAAGTTCTGGAGGAGCTAAGCGCCAACAACCCGCCGAAGAAGAATAAGGTGGATTACAACGTCTTAGCACATCTGAGGAAGCTGCCCTTACAGCTCAGCATTCTTGACGCCCTTTTGCTATCAAAGGAGGCGAGAGATTCGTTAATTAAGGCACTCCAAGATCCGGAACAATTCCAAGCATGCCTGGTCGAGGAAAAGATGAAGGATGAATTGGAGGAAGTGCACACGGCCGATGTCACTTTCGGCGACGATGACCTTCTCCTTGGGACGTGCGAGCACAATTGCCCCTCTATATCTCAGGATACTGTCACGATATCAAGATAGGCAAAATCCTGATCGACAATGGATCCTCCGTTAATCTCCTCAATATACGGGTCTTAAAAGAAATCTGCATGAGCGTCCAGCACCATGCTCGTGACAAGATCACCATCTCCGGGTTCGACTCCCAGTCATCAAGAACTCTTGGGTCTGTGATACTGACGCTACGCTTCGGGCTACTCGTCATGGACATTAAGTTCCACGTCATAGACGCCAAGACATGCTACAACGCTTTGCTCGGCCGACCATGGTTACATGAGTACAACATCATCCCTTCTACACAACATCAGTGTATGAAGTATTTTAAGGATGGTTTTGAGTATACCGTGACGGAAGAACTGAACCCGTTCTCTGTGAACGAGGTCCGCAAATACGAAGATGCCAAATAATTCTTACCGGATTTCGAAGATACGGAGAAGTGTCACAAGCCGGAGAATAAAGCTAATGCCACCATCCCTGTCTTCGGCAGTGATACCGAGGTGGAAGAGGAGATAGTGTATTCGGGTCCGCCCCAACACAATAAGCCAGGACCGTCCACACCTACGTTGATCTTTGGTAGCGACTCGGAAGATGAGATCCATGCTGTATTCTCTGCTCGACCTTCAATACAAGCGTCCGCTGACGAAGAGCAAAGTCTACAAGTCGCCATGGTGCCGCTTAAACACCGTAAAGAACTGGATGCACTTGATATTTACAATGTAGAAGAGCTGCAAACGTTTTATATCCCTCCCAGGCGAGAAAGCGAAAAAGCAATTCTATTCTACCGCTTTGAAGCAACCAAAGTGGAGAAAGAAATCTGGCATGGTGCGGATCCTACGCTCGACAGGCTTCAGCCTATCCGTCTTCCCAGATATTATACGGAAGGTTTGAAAAAGCTACTGAAATGCCAGGGGATATCCTTCAAGCAGACCATTCGAAAAGCCAAGTTCTATGACAAAGTCTGGAACATTCCCGGGACTCAACGCAAACTGCCTAATGGGAAAATGGAGACAATCGGGCTTGGATACATACGGTCAAAGGAACGAGAGCTACTAAACAGCTGCTATGTCATGTATGACTTCGATGAAGAAGCGGACGCTCAATGGGAGGACGCTAATCCTGAAACAGTAAAAGTTCCAGATGCAAAAGAGCCCAGTCCGTCGTTCAAAGAACAAATAGACAAGCTTATAAGAGAAGCGGGTCAAAAAGTCCGAGACGACCATAACCGCGAAATGGTCATCTACGAGAAAGCCAAGACGCAACGCCTTCTCCAACAGGCCGTGAAGGATGAAAATGCCGCTCCTTGTTAACCTGTTACAAAGAAGGCTCGGTGCAAAAGCAGAAATAAGTTGAAAGGCCAAAAAGGCGCTCAACAACAACAAAGCAGGGCTCAGAAGCCACGCAAACGGGAGTCGAGCGTTATTGATCTATCCCTTGTGAAGAAAATGGGTCGAGCGTACTCGTTTCCTCGGGACAAGACGAAGAAGATACTTGACCTCGCTCTAAAACATCAAATGCTTACACTGTCGGAGTCCAAAAACCCCGAACAAGCGGGCAAAGTCTCACACCCGAACTATTGCTCTTACCATCGGGTAATAGGGCATCCTCTTAAAGATTGCTTCACTTTCAAGAACTGGGTTGAAGATCAGTATCAGCATGGCAAGTTCGCTCTGTCCGACAACTGGAGGGTAGCGCCGCCACAGAAGCACGAGCCCAAGGCCATGAAAGAAGAACCGGTTCCATATTGGGATTGGAAGCGAATTCGCACCTGTCACATGATTACAATATTAAAAGAAGAGCCCGAGGACATAGATGAGCTCCCTTGGTGCTTCGAAAATAATGACAATGAGATAATCTCAGAATTCCCACCAGCGCCAAAAGAGCTGGAAGATGTAATCCGTACCACTGCAGATAACCTCAAGAAAATTGAGTTGGGGACGGCAAACGATCCACGGCCGACGTTCGTCAGTGAGCTGCTATCTGAAGAAAGGGTGGCTGCGTTAAAAGACCTGCTTATGCAGCACAAAGATTGCTTCGCATGGAACTATTCCGAAATGCCGGGACTAGATCCAGAAATTGCTGTGCACAGACTGGCGATATCCCCGAACATCAAGCCAGTCAAACAGGCGCCGAGGAGAATGCGGCTCGAGCTTGAGATGGGCATCAATGCTGAGGTCAAGAAGCTGATCGACTCTAGCTTCATCCAGGAAGTTCAATACCCTGAATGGATCGCCAACATCGTCCCGGTGATGAAGAAAAATGGGACAGTGCGTATATGCGTAGACTTCCGGGATCTTAATAAAGCTTGCTCGAAGGACGATTTCCCAGTGCCAGTCACCGAACTGATGATAGACAATATGTCCACTCAAGAGGTTTTCTCCTTCATGGACGGCTCGTCAGGATATAATCAGATAAAAATGCATCCCGAAGACCAGAAGCACACCGCCTTCAGGACTCCTTTGGGTATATTCTGCTACAAGGTGATGCCCTTCGGTTTAAAGATGCCGGTGCCACCTACCAAAGGGCCATGACGAAGATCTTCGATGACCTTATACACGAAATCGTTGAATGTTATATCGACGACCTCGTGGTTAAAAGCAAATCATACGAGAAACATCTCGAGCATTTGAAGACCGTATTTCAACGCCTTCGGCAATACAACTTGAAGATGAACCCTCTCAAGTGTGCATTCGGAGTTTCCTGGGGCAAATTCTTGGGATTCATCGTCCGACATCGGGGTATCGAGATAGATCCGTCAAAGATCAAGGCGATCATGGAAATGCCTCCGCCAAGGACTCTCAAACAGTTGCGGTCTCTCCAAGGAAAGCTTGCATATATACGACGATTTATAGCCAACCTTCAGGCAAGTGCCGTCCTTACAGCCACCTGATGAAGAAGGGAACCCCGTTCGTCTGGGACCAAAAATGCCAAAGCGCGCTAGACGAGATCAAGCAATACCTGCAGAACCCATCGGTGTTGGCTGCTCCGGTCAAGGGAAAGCCCCTCATTCTTTATACAACCGCCCTCGAAGGCTCCTTAGGCGCATTATGGGCACAAGAGAACGATCAAGGGAAGGAAAGAGCACTCTACTACTTAAGTCGAGTCTTACTGGGGGCAGAAAGCAATTACTCCCCCATTGAAAAACATTGTCTGGCGTTGATTTTTGCGATAACAAAGCTTAGACACTATGCGTTGGCACATGAAGTCCGTCTTATTTCAAAGGTGGACCCCCTTAAATACTTGATGTCAAAGGCCATATTGACGGGACAACTCGCTAAATGGGCCCTGCTCTTGATGGAGTTCTCGATAACATATCAACCTCTCAAGGCAGTGAAAGGCCAGACCATCGCCGACTTCCTCGCTGAGCATCCGATACCGGCCGACTCTCCTTTAAGCTACGATCTTCCAGACAAACATGCGTTTGATGCGATCGACGGTGATAATACCTAATGGGAGCTTTATTTCGACGGAGCATCTTCCGTGAAGAAGCACAAACAAAGTACCCCTATAATCAAATCGGGGGTAGGACCCATCTTTGTAACTCCATAAGGAGGGATAATGCACTTTGCTTTCTCCCTGACGGAGCTGAGGACAAACAACGAAGCCGAATATGAAGCTTTGATAGCAGGCCTCGAGATCACCATCGACATGGGAATTGAAAACCTCCTCATATACGGAGACTCCCAGCTGGTCGTTAGTCAAGTAAACGGCGACTACCAGACGTGCAAGCCAGAATTGGTAAAGTACGGCGAAAAGGTGAAACAATTGTTGACCCAAATTCCTTCTTATACTTTGGAGAGCATACCGCGCGCGGAAAATAGCAAAGCAGACGCGTTGGCCAAACTTGCTAAAGAACTGGCTGACGAGAACCTCGATGACGTTAGAATCGTGGTACAAAGCCGTCGAGTGCTTGCCCCAGCAGAAATATCTCCAAAATCATCCGAAGAAAAGGGAGCGAGCGAGCGGACGACCCTGCAAGTAAAAGATTGGAAAAATATCGAGGATTGGAGAGAAGTCTTCATAGACTACTTTAAGTCCCACCGAATGCCTGAAGAAGCGTCCACAAGACATCAGCTCATGAAACGAGCTCTGTCTTTCGCCATCGTCAACGATACTCTATACAAGAGGTCGTTTGATTCTCTATGGCTGAGATGTCTCGGACCTGACGAAGTGAAAAGAGTCATTCAGGAAATTCACGATGGACTCTGCGGTTCTCACCAAGCGGGCCCAAAGATGAAGTTGAAGATCAAACGGATGGGCTACTACTGGCCCACGATGATTCAGGACTGCCTCGAATATGCGAAGCAGTGCCACTCATGCCAGATCCATGGGGATTTCATCCATCAGCATCCAAATCCATTACATCCAACGGTGGCTAGCTGGCCGTTCGAGATGTGGGGAACTGACATAGTCGGCCCTATCGAACCAGCATCGTCTAGGGGACATCGTTTCATCCTGGCGACGACTAACTACTTCTCTAAATGGGCAGAAGCAGTACCGTTAAGAGAAGTGAAGACGGAAAATATCCTCAACTTCTTCAAGACGCACGTCATATATCGATTTGGAACGCCAAGACGGATAATCTCCGATAACGGACCAGCCTACAGAAGCCACAAGATCAGTCGCTTCGCACAGCAGCATAATATAGACTGGAGATATTCTTCAGTTTACAATCCGCGAGCTAATGGTCTAGCTGAAGCCTTCAACATGACCCTGACGAAAATCATGAAAAAGACGGTGTCCCGAAATAAGAGAGACTAGCACGAGAGACTGCAAGAGGCTCTTTGGGCGAATCGAACTACGTTCAAGACGGCCACGAGCACAACGTCGTACGCGTTGGTATTTGAGACAGAAGCGTTACTCCCCCTCAAGATAGAGCTACCCTCTCTACGAGTGGCAGTCCACTACGAGCTAACGGACGAAGAAAATGCTCACCTTCGGCTTGAGGAGCTTGCTGCCCTCAATGAAACCCGACTCATAGCGCAGCAAAATCTGGAGGCCTATAAAGCAAAGATGGCGCGCTCATATGAAAGATTAACCTGACCAAGGACGTTCCGCCAAGGCGAACTCGTGCTAATGGTCAAAAGGCCTATGATTCCCAATCGCGCCAAGCGAGGAAAATTCGAGCCAAACTATGAAGGCCCATACATCATAGATAAGGTCTACCAGGATGGGGCCTATCTACTCATGGACATGCACGGTGAAAGGCCTTTCAGGCCAATAAACGGTCGCTTCCTAAAGAAATACTACTAGGTCAATGGTAGATGACGACGACTATGTCCGCTCGCTATCTTCCTAAGCTCAAACTCTATCAGCAGTAGCCAGCTTTCTCAAAGTCGGATCGAAATGTCCTTAAACTAATAGCAGACCGAAACGTCTTTAAACTACTACCGCAGCATTTTTAGGCTGACTAGATATAAAAAAACATATAAAAATAAAAATAAAAAAAAACGGTATGTCCATAAGCAAAAAGGGCACGGATGAAAACCCGAAAGGGCTCCGTGAGTAAAAACAGCAGGGCTACCGGCGAGTGTTCGTGAAAACCCGAAAGGGCACGACCTCGTAAAAAAAAATATATAAAAATAAAAAGAATAAAATAAAAAAAAACGGTATGTCCATAAGCAAAAAGGGCACGGATGAAAACCCGAAAGGGCTCCATGAGTAAAAACAGCAGGGCTACCGGCGAGTGCTTGTGAAAACCTGAAAGGGCGCAACCTCGCTAAATGACACTTATAGGGTCCTCTCGACCTTGTAAAGAGAAACCACCCGCGTGAGATCCTTACGACTCACAAGGGAGCAACACACTTAGGGATCCCCACGATTCCTAAGAAGAAAATACACTTGCGAGATCCTCACGACTCGTAAGGAGAACTCTCTTATGGGACCCTCACTGCTCATAAGAGTTGAAAGTCTTAAGTTACAGAGACCTAAACCTGTGCTTAAGCAACCCCCACAACTTCCGATATGGCCCTACAAGTGGCTCAATACTGACCCTTGTATACAATCCACGGGCGTGAATAAACATTTCCCTAACCAAGTCTCATCCGTGACTGGGGATATGTTCGCATGGTGAACAACCCTTGTAAATCCTCTCGATTTATGAGGAGAAAACCCTCCTGTAGGATCCTTACGACTTACAGAGGAAACGAACACTTAGGAATCCTCACGATTCCTAAGGAGAAAATACACCTATAAGATCCTCACGACTTGTAGGAAGAAATACCTTTGTGAGACCCTTACGGCTCATGAAGTCAAAAGCCTTAGTCGGCAGGACCTTAACCCTGTTCGCTAAGCCACCCTTGTTCGACACCGACGGAGGCAAATGATGATTCGCTCCTGGCAATATCCCAGTTGTAGCGATGCTGATGCCGAAATCGACGTCTAGTTTCAGGTTTACGGCGAAAAGCCAATAGGCCGCACATGCATACAAAATAGCCAAAATGATAGGGCAATTTGCAATAAAAAGCAGCAAGTAAAAATGTATGCATGCAAAATAGCCGAAATGATAGAGCAACTTGCAATAAAAAGCAGCAAGTAAAAATGTATACATGCAAAATAGCCGAAATGATTGGGCAACTCGCAATAAAAAGCAGTGAGTAAAAATAAAATAAATAGCCGAAATGATTGGGCACCGCGAAAAATAGCCGAAATGATTGGGCAATCGCGACCTTCGCGATATAAAAGCTGAAATGATAGAGCATCGCGGAAATAAAACAAAAAAAATGATGATAAAACTTTGGCCCTACAGTTAAGATCACATCGATCCCTGCAAACAATCCAAGGGCGTAAACAAAGAGGGAACCATACTTTCCCAACAGGCTCCGCCAGAAGACGAAGCCAAATCTCGACGGTTCAGTCCAACTCCGAAGAAACCAGTGTCTTCAGCAGATACCTCAACTCAGGGAAACAAACAATCCTTGACGAGAGCCTCCCGATTCGCGTCGACTCGCAGAGCAACCAGTGCCTTCGTGGGAAATTCTCGACTCGTTTCAACCCCAAGGAAACAAATAATCCTTGGCGCTAGGGAAACAAATAATCCTTAGCAAATTCCTCGACTCACGGATACAAACACTCCTTGACGAGAGCCTCCTGATCCGCGTCGACTCGCAGAGCAACCAGTGCCTCCGTGGGAAATTCTCGACTCGTTTCAAATCCCAAGGAAACAAATAATCCTTGGCGCTAGGGAAACAAATAATCCTTAGCAAATTCCTCGACTCACGGATACAAACACTCCTTGACGAGAGCCTCCTGATCCGCGTCGACTCGCAGAGCAACAGTGCCTCCGTGGGAAATTCTCGACTCATTTTAACCCCAAGGAAACAAATAATCCTTGGCGCTAGGGAAACAAATAATCCCTAGCAAATTCCTCGACTCACGGATACAAACACTCCTTGACGAGAGCCTCCTGATCCGCGTCGACTCACAGAGCAACCAGTGCCTCCGTGGGAAATTCTCGACTCGTTTCAACCCCAAGGAAACAAATAATCCTTGGCGCTAGGGAAACAAATAATCCCTAGCAAATTCCTCGACTCACGGATACAAACACTCCTTGACGAGAGCCTCCTGATTCGCGTCGGCTCGCAGAGAAACCAGTGTCTCCGCGGGAAAATTCCCGATTCGTCTCAACTTGCAAGATAAAGCCTCAGGCAGCAGGGACTAAAAAACTTGCTTCCTGAACAATGGGACCCTGCAAGTCGATCTAAACGGTCTCTTGCATACTATTCACGGGTCTCACTTTCCGAAGTCGAGTTTCGACAAGGAGGGAAACAACCGCTTACGGGCCCTCTCGACTCGTAAGAGGGAAAAATTCTCTTATAGGATCCTTACGACTTATAAGAGAAAACCACACTTAGGAATCCTCACGATTCCTAAGGAGAAAAACCCACCTACGAGATCCTCTCGATCCGTAGGGGAAAAAATATCTATGAGACCCTCACGGCTTATAGAGTTGAAAAGTCTTAGGCAGCAGATCTGAACCTGCGGCCTAAGCCATCGCTATTTCTTAAGAAAGTCAAGATGCGTGCTCTATTATCCGTCAACCATGGTTACTAAGGTGGCATGCTGATAATAAAAGAAAGAAAAGACGGAGAAAATGACATAAGACATTACAAAAAAAAATGTGTATCTTTTATTCATAAACTTGATTGGGTACAGGATACATTATGTCAAAGAATAAAAAAATATATATACACATTCTTTTATCTACAAATACAAACGATACAAAGAGGGATAGCTACTGAGGAGGAAGTGTCATTAGTAAATCCACAAGCTGCTCTCGCACTTCCTTCAGCGCCTCCTCCTGAGTGGCAGCCGCAGCCACCTCCGCCTCCACCTGGGCCCGCTACTGCAAGAAGGATGAAAGTTGCTCCTCCGCCGCCTTCTGGGCTGCTTCCTGGCTGGGTGCATCTCGCTCGGCAACGTTAAGTTGTTGCCTCAATGATAACCCTTCAGAAAGACATTGCAGAAGGCCCTCAAAGACAACCTTCAGCCGTGCGGCATTGGCCTCCACCCGAGCATGCAGTTGGGCAGACTTGCTCGAAGTCTCACCGCGCTCGTTACGCCTTGAAATGACTTCTTGTTCGAGGTGGCGGAAGTAAGAAGCGCTCTGCTCAATCCACGATGTTCTTTGATTGCTGGCAGCCAAGGTCTCGGGAGCGGGACGCAGCGATTCCAAATGATACAGGCGGGCCTCGATCTCCCTGCAATGGTTAACCCAAGATGCGATGATGCCCTCATCATGAAAGTTCACGAGTATTTCCAGCATCCGGTTAACCACCGTAGCGAAGTCTTCTGCAGATGTAGGAGTTTCAACGTCGAGTTCCTCGACGTAGTCACTCAACATGCGCAGACTATTCGCGGCACCTTTTGAAGACGGACTTCTCAGATAAGGACCCGCCGGCATTGTAATACGAGGCTCGAAGGACGCTGAGACCGGAACGACAGCTGAAAAGAAACAGGATGCGATTAGATAACAGTACAGAAAATAAAGAGAGGGAAGTTATCAATGTGATATTCGCTGTACCGGTTGAGACAGGTGGCAAGGTCGGAAGGGCCGGCGGCGCAGCTGATCTTTTATCTCCTCCTTCAATCTGTAGCGCTGCATTCGGGATGAGAAAAAGGGTTAGAAGTAATTCCATCAATGAAAAAGAAAGATATCAATGGAAATCATACTCACCGGCGCCACCAGAGGAAGAAGCGAGTTCGGATGGGAAGGAGAAGTGTGGGAGCAACACCTGATAAAGATGGTCAAAAAGCACTCCTGAAAGACACAACAGTATGACTTTAGTACACAAATTATACGTCTGAAAAGTGAGATTAATAAGTTGCAAACCCATACCCTCCAACATCTTTGACGGTATGAGAGAAGGCTGAGAGGTGACCACCGCTAAAGCAGTGGTCGAGGGCGCTCACTTGAGCAACGGGGCATCAGCACTGGCTGCACCTGCGTTACGAACAAATGTGAACTTGTCAGAAAGGATTGTAAGATAAAGAAGATGGCAACTTCGGATTTACCTGATGAGCTGCCGGCTGAAACGGAGGCGATTCCCTCCTCTATTGACATGAGGCCACCGCCCGTGGCCTCATCACCCGACTCAATGGGAACCGTTGTTGTGCTTGTAGGGTTCCTAGGCACACTAAGGAGGTCTCACAAGGCATCAACCATGCCAATTTCAAATTTTACGGGTGCCGAGAAACCCTAATACGGATCGTTAACTAGAATTTTAGGCAAAACAAGCAACTAGTTAACAACATAACTAAAAGAACGGAAATACAACCTTTGTAGATCCGGTCCTCCACCTCCATAGCTCCGCAATGAAGTCTCCTCGCTGTCCAAATCGAATCCCGGGCTCTAGCGTCGGCTTCATTGGAAAAATGGGCGGGCTAGGTCATCGACTACGATGCCGAAGATGATCTACGTCGAGGCATCACAAGATCAAGCTCCCACTTCACCAAGTCATGAAACTTGTGAAGAAAACACCCTATACTACTTGGCAAGAGGTAGAGGATGAAGAAATAGGAGGTGGGTTCACTTTAGAATTGGATTTCTCACTCTTTTCATCAAGTTGCCATTGATGGAGGCAAGCTTCTTCTTGAAGAAGAAGAAGAAGAAGATGATGTATATTATCATAAGTATTTCTAAAAATAGAAAATAATGTGAATACTTATCATATGGCAACCATGGTCAAGTGTAGAGAATAAACTAAGGTTAGTTAAAGGGTTAGGGTTAAGCATGAAGATAAAATGGTCACTTAGTCAAAGATGCTTTGAAGCTTCAAGAAGCTTCAAGCAAAGAACAAAGAAAGCCACCATTTTCTCTTTATCATTTCCAAAATAAAATAAATAAAATAAATGAATAAGAAAATGAAAACCCTAACCAATATACAACCATGGTTTAATCTTTACACAAACCCTAGTGAGCATGTATTATCAAACATGATACAAACTTGTGTACAAAAGTATATCACATATACAATGTGCACATAAAGTGAGAAAATCCATTTAAAGTGAACCGATACTAGTTAATGCAAAGTAATATATCAAATATATATAATTATACATTAAATTATTAAATCAACACTTGATTTAATGATCCGGTCATATCGCATATAACCGACTAGTATCAACAGTAACAACTTATCGAAACAACACTTGATCCGATAACCCGGCTATATCGCATATAACCGAGCAATGTCACAAATCGTGAGAATCGAATACAGTATCACATACTGGTATCATTCTCGGTCCCGCACATATCTCATATGCGCTCCTATTTCGTTTCGCTTGAGCCAGGAAACCTCTGTGTAGGACTCTAAAGACTCGTCAATACGCCGGCAGCAGGTGATGATCATATCAAACACCCACAAGCCGCAAGCGGTCTGCTAAACGTAACGGCCACCCGGGTATTGAGCGATCAAAAGATCGACGAGCAAGCCCGCTCACACTCCTGTGAATCCAACCAGTAACACTTACCGTACAGTCCGGTCTCGTCGTCTGATATATCGCATATCTCGCCTAGGGGTGGTAAACGTCAGACCCCAATAGCTCGATAAGTCGTGTCGATATGAGGTCTATAACAATTCGAGAAACTACTGGTAACACTTACCAGTAAATCTCAGCAACCCTGGCCAGGGATTTCCGGTTATAGCCAATCGAACACAGTGCAACATCAACCCCCTATACCGGGAGAGACGAATCCCCTCCTATCGCTCATTGCCTCCATGTGATTCGGGACTGTACCCAAAAACCACCGTTTAAGGTGGAAATCAAAGCACAGTGGGAACCACACAAGACTCTATGACGATCTCGGGTCAACAGACTACTCTGTACCAGTGTCACCAGAGAACTGCCATCTGACGTAAGGTATAATACCATCTGGATGTTCTCGGCGAGTCCGTCCAGTGTACCCAGTCTTCACTGAGCACCCGTATATCATCCCTGATGTCAAACACCAATGGATATGGGATCATCCATCGTCCATCTGTATGGGTCGAGAAGGTATACACTAGTCTACTCTGGTATATCGATGCCCCATCTCGATACACCCACGACTAGGGACTTTGAAGGATGTACTTATGGACTACCATGTCCCCACTAGTATGATCCGCATCATAGTCCAGATAGTCAAGTACACATCTTAAGGGCTTTACCAACATGTAACAGAGAGACAATCAATGTACACGTTAAGGTAAAGAGTAACCAGATAGCATACTATCATGTCGAGCAAGAAAGTCCTCCCTATATATGTCCCAGCATCCACTACAATATACATCCAATGTACAGTAATGGCCTCTAGGGCATACATATAACTAACAATCTCCCACTTGCACTAGGGCCACCTGATAGCAGTGGGTGTAGTATCTCATACTCAACCATCCCATAAAAGTCTCTCTCTGGGAATAGGCCTTCGTGAGTGGATCCGCCGTGTTGTCCTCTGAGTCTACTCTCCTGACCTCGATCCCCTGGAGATCAACCATCTCCACGATCAGGTGACACTGCCTTAGAATATGTCTGGATCACTGATGGGACGGACGTTCCTTGGCATAAGCCACAACTCCATTATCTCACAATGGTAGGAACGTAGTTCATCTCATGAACCAATATTCACCCAAACAGCCTCTTTGGTAGCATCTTAAGTAGCGATGTATCTAGCCTTTATCGTCTAGTATGCCACGGTATGTAGCTTAGAACTCTTCCAACATACTGTCCCTTTACTTAGGGTAAAGACAATGCCTGTGACTGACATTCGGTCGTCTTTATCACCCTGGAACCCTTCCAGTGATTCTCCCCAGGATCGATTGAAACCATTTCACTACAACTAGTGAGTATCCTAACATCCAATTCGATCTATCTCATAGATCCAAAGCTTAGGATTTAGTAGGTATCACTTTGATCCTATGTGGAGAATCATTGTGATAAGCGGAGATTGATCGAGCGTAGCATAGGAAACTTCTTCCCCATCAAGAGTATGTCATCCACGTACTCTATGAGGATCGTCACAATATAACTACTACCTTTTTGTTTATACAAGGTTCATCTACCATTTTGATGATGTCAACTTCTTTGACTAATCCATCAAAATAGATGTTCCAACTCCGCGATGCCTGCTTTATCCTATAAAGCATCTTGCACACGTTTCCGCTGCTCCCACTATCTACGAGGCCCTCTGGCTGTGCACTTATAGACGCACTCTTCTAAAACATCATTTAGAAAAGCAGTCATGACACCCAACCGCCAGATATCGTAGTCATGGTATGTAGCCGTGGCAAGTAGTATCTGGATGGACTTAAGCATAGGTACTGGAAAAGGTTTCATCATTATCCACGCCTGGTCGATGACGAAAACCTTTAACAAGTCTAGCTTTGAAAGTCTCAACTTTTCCATCTACACCAAGTAATCTTCTCAAGATTTACTTGCTCCTGATGGGGATTTAACCCTTCAGATATAGCAACTAAAGTCCATACTTTGTTGGTGTACATGGATTCCATCTCAGATCACTAAGCATCCAGCCATTCTTACAGAGTCTTACTCCTGATGGCTAGCTCGAAGCTAGTTGGGTCATCATCTCATGATGCATTCCTCGCTCCCACTGTCATAGAGAAACAGAAGTATCTCTCAGGTGGGTGAGGAACCCTACTAGATCGGCGGAGAGGCTGAGGTTCGTTGGAATCTACTGAATCCTTTGGTTCTATCAAATCATCAGCTGCAGTTTGTATGGCTGGAACATTTCCAGTTCTACATAACAGACCTTGACTCGAGCTTGTCCGGATTTTGCTTTTAGACATAGGCCAGACAACCCCAAATCTTAACTAGCTTAAGACATGGGCTCTTCCCTTTCCATATCACATATGAAACGGTAGGCAACTGATTTGATTGGAACCGTATTCAATAGGTATGCAACTTCCCAAGTGCATAACCCCCAAAAAGGAAAAAGGTAACTCAGTAGTACTCATCATAGAGCACACCATATCAAATAGGATGTATATGCTCCGCCCCGATATACCATCGTGCTTTGGTGTATACGGAGGAGTAATGCTGAGAGAGAATCTCATTCTCCTTTAGAATAGTCCAGGAATTCCATGCACAAGTATTCTCCTCCCTGATCTCATCATAGGACATAATACTTATACCCGTATTGGTTCTCTACTTCTAACTTATATTCTGTGAATATCTCAAAAGGTTCGGACTTGTGTTTCAACAGGAACATAGGTCTGAATCTCGAAAGATCATCAGAGAATGTAATGAAGTATAAAGAACCAGTCCTGGCATGTGTAGACAGAGGACCTTACATACATCATCATGTATCATCCCAAGAGTTCACTAACTCTTTCTCTGTTTCCAATAAACAGAGCTATGGTCATCTTATCTTTGTGACATGACTGGCAAGTTTCACAAGATGTAAATTCAAACTGATTTAAATATGCATCTATATGTAACTTCAGCCAGTCGGGTCGCATTGATATGACCTAGTCTACGATACCTCAAGAAGGAATCGTTCATTTCTGAACTCTTCCTTTTGTGTGTGTTCCATATACTAAGAACTGTAGTTTGATTTAGAACATTAACGCTTTTAGATAACGTGCCTGAACCGATCAACTTTTGATATAGGAAATGTTCAAAACATTATCCAACAATACAAAATTTTATCATTTCTTTACTAATAAAGAGAGTGATATGATTTTGTATATCAGGTTCGGTATCTAATAACATTCGTTCAGAATCATTGTATTGGTAATACAGGGTGACAGTGACCGATAGACTTGGCTGCAACTCTTGCCCCGTTTTCTGCCTCATGAAACTTATCACCCGTTCTCAGTTCTCTACCTTTCTGTGGCCCTATGTAACAGATTACATATCTGGGATCCAAATCCGGTATCATATACCCAGGATGCGGACGATACTGAGAAACAGTTCTTTGTAATGAACACACCCGAAGATGATGCATCAGCATGCACTCTCTTCGTTTGGGCGGCACGGGAATTCTGGTATTCCCCAATTTCCTGCTCTGTCTTATAACAATTATAAGTTGAAGCGGGACCAACGTTCCCCAGCTCAGTATAACAAGCGGGTTCGGTCAATATTCCGTATTATTATCTTGATTAAGGCGTGATATGGTCGCTACCAGGAGAGAGAGAGAAGAAAACACTCAGCGTGCGCTCTTGCAAGAATAGATTGGTTATTATTTTATCTAATCAGGATAGCTCCTACTGTTTTTATCAAATCTTCCTTCAAACCCTAAAAGGAAAGACTAGCCGGGATTAATTACATACTACAAGTTCGCCAATCTTTCAGCCAGGCCAGTGTCGGTACTTTGAGGGAGGTCCCCCGTGCTTTCGCACGAACCTAATTAATGTAAACCTCGTTTTCCCAGAGGCGTAACCCCGTTGACATCTTTCTAGACACCTACTTGATCGGCTAATTGTAATGTGTAAAACTCTCCCAGGAGTAACAATTACTCGCAGCGGGTATCGGGATCCAACTATCTCATAGAAGGTATGCAATCTCATTGCAAATTTCAACACTTGAAATTCCCGATAATTTTGCCCCTAGCACCCTATGACCTTGACGGAGGTCAACAAACCATAGGCTACTAGTCAAGTTCAACCCGTCATTTCTTGATCGAATTAAACCCACCCGCACGACCCTTGATGGAGGTCAACAAGGCCGCACGACTACCCTAATCCAATCTGCATCATATGCATAAGCAGATAAATACTAGTTAGCTACCGCACACTACGCCTTGACGGAGGTCAACAAACGTAGCACGAATACTAAGTAGGACTTATCTGAAATGACGGAGGGCTACGACAGGTTTTTCTGAAAACCTATTGCGTAATGAACTTGATATCGTTGTAGAATCAAATGATTTTAAAATGGAGTGCTTTTGAGGCTTTTCTAGTTTTGCTAAAGGAGTCACTCCCGGTGAAGGGATCGTCGGTCCTTTCCTCGTCGAATGAGGTGCGGGATATATCATATATATCACTGTGCAAAGCAAAAACACTTAAAAGCAATCAAAAGACAAACCGAGTGTGTAGCATGTGCCAGTTATTGCTAAAGGAGTCACTCCCGGTGAAGGGATCTCGGTCCTTTCCTCATCAAATAAGGTCCAGGATATATCATATATACCGCTGTGCAAAGCAAGAACTGTAGCTACCTGTTTTATTTTGAAATTCGATTCTACAACATCTTAGGTTTCTTTTATGTCATTAATCACATTAATGAAGTCCCATCATTTAAGTACCTAAACATCACAGATAAATACGACGTACACTTATGTCATCCACATTCGCCTCGATGTCCCCTCGTGCACCGTTAGGTTAGGTAACTAACGGCAGAGCGGGGCAGGGCTAGCGCGGGTGTAAAACATAAGTAGCGTCTATATAATATATCATATATACTATATCTAGTATCTATCACAGAACATCACATGATCACATCACAGATATCGCAGCAGAAGAATCATATGAAACATTGGATATACTAGGACGTCCGTGTTTTCAATACGAGCCAGTATAAAACACGGATTCCACGGTCGTGATGAATAGCCAAACCCATACCCCTAGACCCCTACGAGAGCGGTAAGCAACCCTACCAATTCTAGAGTTAGGAGACCCGGACTCGACTCCTCGAGTTGGTCTCCCACTGGACTCCAGAACCCGGTTACTTGTGCCCTCCTCCTTGGGTCTATCCTAGTGCGGAAAAGTAAATAATATACAAAAGGTGACATCTTCCGCAACCTGGAAGTGCCCCAATAAAAGAATATTACATACAAGTTTTTACATGAATGAAAATGAAAAACACTCATCTCACATAAAAAAAACCCGGCTATTCAAACACGACGATCCAATATAACATATCCAGCAACACATAACATCACATGTCATCAACGTAAGTAAATATGCGCATCCCAATTGTCGTTGACATATAGCAACGAAACCGGCGATATCACATATTACACTTACGGTCACAGAAAAGAAAGTGTAAAACTACAACAGTTGGAATCCGCAACCTGCATAGACATCGCATGCCTAATCAAATGAATTTCTTAGACATCGCATGCCTAACAATTATAAACCCCGCATTTTAGTCTCATTATCGAAAACACTTTTCAATATCAAGTCGGGTAATTCAACAAGATTCCCGACATCCTGATCGAATGCTCGTCGCAAACTTTAGTAGGCGGCCGCACCCCCGATGCCGCCGACGAAGTGCACCAAGGCAGAACACCGCTGCCGCGAGCACCTGAACGGATGCTTTCGGCGACGGGGTTCTCCTACAGTCACTTGGTCGGGGCTATGGAGTGAGGCTGTCTATTAAGTTTACCCGGCGAGTATCCGCGTACGCTACGTGATTGCGACGGACTTTTGATCACATCAAAATTCCGTGGCAACCGATCAAGTGAGACTAAAGTGCTATGTTTATAACATTCATTCAGTTATCTCATAACTATTTGTGAATTCCAAGTATTGTATCACATTCCAGATAATTAGAAAATGTTAAACTTTCCGATCGAACAGTCGAACACCCAAGTTTTCCCAAAACAGATCAACACATGAAACAAGTTTAAAAACATCCACTTCGTGCCTCAGTACCAACGGTCCAGCCGTAGAAGGGTCAAGCCAACGCCTCACATGTGGCACGCCGTACTGCCCCAAACCCGAAGGTTCAAAGGGCAGTTCAAGACGGTCACATAATCGAGTTAAGGTTTGTTGTCTTCTAGAGGGACCATCGCATTACTTGCACTACTTTGAACGTCATTAAACTACGGAAAGATCCAACACTTGGAAATTTCCCGACAGGGGAAAAGGTGGGTATTTATATCCGGTCGAACTTTTTAACATATTCAATAATTATCCGGAATCACACAGAGACAAAATTAGACAATCCGATCGAATCTACGAATTCCCTAAACAACCCCAGAAAACTCAACAGTAGAATAAATATTAAAATATTCCAGAAAATACAGCACTAGAAATTAGGAATTACTGTGCAAATGAAAAAGGCTGATGTGACTAGTTGGCCGCGTAACCGCCGCACAAGCCAGCTTGTGCCGCGGTTCCGCCGCACTTTTGAAGAATCATGAGCACGTGCTCCACAGTAATTCATCAAATTCCCTGCTGATTTTTCTGCATATTTTTAATTTCGAAAAAGACCAGATTTCAGAAAATGTACAGAGAGCATTCTTGAGTTAGGGTTTCGGTTCGATCGGACTTCTAACTCCGTCTACGCATCGCCTAAGGCTCTATCTAGGCTCTGATACCACTGTAGGGTTCCTAGGCACACTAAGGAGGTCTCACAAGGCATCAACCATGCCAATTTCAAATTTTACGGGTGCCGAGAAACCCTAATACGGATCGTTAACTAGAATTTTAGGCAAAACAAGCAACTAGTTAACAACATAACTAAAAGAACGGAAATACAACCTTTGTAGATCCGGTCCTCCACCTCCATAGCTCCGCAATGAAGTCTCCTCGCTGTCCAAATCGAATCCCGGGCTCTAGCGTCGGCTTCATCAGAAAAATGGGCGGGCTAGGTCATCGACTACGATGCCGAAGATGATCTACGTCGAGGCATCACAAGATCAAGCTCCCACTTCACCAAGTCATGAAACTTGTGAAGAAAACACCCTATACTACTTGGCAAGAGGTAGAGGATGAAGAAATAGGAGGTGGGTTCACTTTAGAATTGGATTTCTCACTCTTTTCATCAAGTTGCCATTGATGGAGGCAAGCTTCTTCTTGAAGAAGAAGAAGAAGATGATGTATATTATCATAAGTATTTCTAAAAATAGAAAATAATGTGAATACTTATCATATGGCAACCATGGTCAAGTGTAGAGAATAAACTAAGGTTAGTTAAAGGGTTAGGGTTAAGCATGAAGACAAAATGGTCACTTAGTCAAAGATGCTTTGAAGCTTCAAGCAAAGAACAAAGAAAGCCACCATTTTCTCTTTATCATTTCCAAAATAAAATAAATAAAATAAATGAATAAGAAAATGAAAACCCTAACCAATATACAACCATGGTTTAATCTTTACACAAACCCTAGTGAGCATGTATCATCAAACATGATACAAACTTGTGTACAAAAGTATATCACATATACAATGTGCACATAAAGTGAGAAAATCCATTTAAAGTGAACCGATACTAGTTAATGCAAAGTAATATATCAAATATATATAATTATACATTAAATCATTAAATCAACACTTGATTTAATGATCCGGTCATATCGCATATAACCGACTAGTATCAACAGTAACAACTTATCGAAACAACACTTGATCCGATAACCCGGCTATATCGCATATAACCGAGCAATGTCACAAATCGCGAAAATCGAATACAGTATCACATACTGGTATCATTCTCGGTCCCGCACATATCTCATATGCGCTCCTATTTCGTTTCGCTTGAGCCAGGAAACCTCTGTGTAGGACTCTAAAGACTCGTCAATACGCCGGCAGCAGGTGATGATCATATCAAACACCCACAAGCCGCAAGCGGTCTGCTAAACGTAACGGCCACCCGGGTATTGAGCGATCAGAAGATCGACGAGCAAGCCCGCTCACACTCCTGTGAATCCAACCAGTAACACTTACCGTACAGTCCGGTCTCGTCGTCTGATATGTCGCATATCTCGCCTAGGGGTGGTAAACGTCAGACCCCAATAGCTCGATAAGTCGTGTCGATATGAGATCTATAACAATTCGAGAAACTACTGGTAACACTTACCAGTAAATCTCAGCAACCCTGGCCAGGGATTTCCGGTTATAGCCAATCGAACACAGTGCAACATCAACCCCCTATACCGGGAGAGACGAATCCCCTCCTATCGCTCATTGCCTCCATGTGATTCGGGACTGTACCCAAAAACCACCGGTTTGCACGCCCTCTTGGACGTGGTAAGGTGGAAATCAAAGCACAGTGGGAACCACACAAGACTCTATGACGATCTCGGGTCAACAGACTACTCTGTACCAGTGTCACCAGAGAACTGCCATCTGACGTAAGGTATAATACCATCTGGGAGTTCTCGGCGAGTCCGTCCAGTGTACCCAGTCTTCACTGAGCACCCGTATATCATCCCTAATGTCAAACACCAATGGATATGGGATCATCCATCGCCCATCTGTATGGGTCGAGAAGGTATACGCTAGTCTACTCTGGTATATCGATGCCCCATCTCGATACACCCACGACTAGGGACTTTGAAGGATGTACTTATGGACTACCATGTCCCCACTAGTATGATCCGCATCATAGTCCAGTTAGTCAAGTACACATCCTAAGGGCTTTACCAACATGTAACAGAGAGACAATCAATGTACACGTTAAGGTAAAGAGTAACCAGATAGCATACTATCATGTCGAGCAAGAAAGTCCTCCCTATATATGTCCCAGCATCCACTACAATATACATCCAATGTACAGTAATGGCCTCTAGGGCATACATATAACTAACAGCGCTCGTGAGACCTGGAGACGGCGGAGGACCATAGACGGGGAAGGCTATGACTGGAGCATTGCCAGATTCGAGAGAAGGAGCGGTTGGCTCGTCCTCGGGAATCATGGTCACCTCACCCACTACTCCCTCGGGTTCAGTAGTTGCGGTCGTCTCGTCCACCGTCACCACGAGGTTGCCAGCCTCAAGCGCCTCGTCCGCCACCACCCTGGGCTCAGTTATAATGATCATTTCATCTGCCACCACTTCAGGTTCGGCATCAATGACCTTCTCGGCTGCAGCCCCCTCAACCTCCACCTCAGACTCCAAAGCCTCAGCAACGTTGCCCACCGTCGGCTCGAGTTCGGCAGGTGTCGCCTCCTCTGCTTCCTTGGGTTCAACAGTCTCCGTCTCCCCCTCAGTCGGACTTGGCCCTATAAGATAAAATATATAAGAACCAATGGCATTAAAATTCTTACAACAAAAACTCTGAGAGGAATATTACCTGAAGTGGATTTACCGTTTGCGCTCCGAACTGCGCGCGCCACTTGTCTGCAAGCAGTAGATAGGGCGACAGGGGCCTCTTCGGATGGAGTATCAGCATGAGGAGCGGTGCTGGAGCCCGCTCCCATAGCCAAGGCAGCCCTGCGTGCCTTTGCTTCGCGCCTCGACCGCTTCCGTTCCTCCCGGGCTGTCGCGATAGACCTCTGTGACACTTCCTTTAAGGCGTCGTCGTCCTCGTTCAGAGATGCCTCCAGAGCCTTTAAGGCATCTCTCATCGGCTCTTCGAGACGGACCTCCTGCGGTGGCCCAGAAGGAGTAGGAACATCGACGGCTGGCAGAGCAGTTGCGTCACTAGGCGGGAACGGCATTGAGGTTTCTGCAAAAAAAAAGGGAGAGATTAGATTAACCATAACACAAGGGAAATGAAAACTTGATGAATCGAAACTTACTAAAGCCCATGGACGCTCTAAGACGTTCCTCCTCCTGGAAAGTCTTCAGAGAAGCGGCAATGGCTTCTTCATCAGTGATGCCTGTTGGAAGAAATGAAAGAAAAGCGTTAGTCAAAGGCAATGAGGAGGATGTGTTGTAATAATGAAAATGCGATTAGTAGTTACCTGATTGCGCAAGCTTAGCTAGCCATGTGTCACGCCTTGCCAACCACGCTGAAGCTTCGAGAGCGGCCTCCAAGTCTGTATCGTCCGGCGGCGGCATCACTAATCCTTCGTTAGTCCCGTATTCGATCAGGCCCTCGGCATAGGGAGCATGGGGTTCCTGACCGAACACGACGTCCGCAGCGAAGAACGACTTCTTTTTCTTCTGCCCTCTGACCCGAGGTGCACGTGGGATCAACTTCCGTTTAGCAGCCACCTTGGGACGGCGGGTCCCGATGTCCGCACCCACGCCAGACTCCGGTGAGGCTATAACCACTGTCTCCACTGGAGCACAGGGCGCTGGTGGTGCATCCGCAATATCAGGGAGCGGAAATCCGCGCGGAGGACTCTACGCACGCGATGGCCCGGTTCTAACCTCTTTTAAAGGGGCAACTACTGGAGTCCTCGGAACCAAAGGAGCGTTGCGGTCACTGCCTGGAGGCGCACCCTTACGGTCGACCAGCAGTCGCCTTTCCTCCTTTATAACGGCTCCTGTTGCATGATTGTACCAGTCTTTGTACACATTGAGGAGTCGTGGAGCGCAAACCGACGCACTGATAAAAAAATAAGAGCCTGTATTCAGGCGCATGAAATGATGCAGCGCGTTCTCCATCCCTTCTTCAGTGGCAGCGGGTTCCAGCAAGAAAGCTTCCAAGGGGACCCCTTGATCGTAGCCCAGTTGTTGGGCAAAACGATGCGGATTATATCTCATGAAAATCGCCGCACCATTCTGCCTGAAGACTAGGAAGCCCGATCTAATAGAGTATAAGTGAAGGGTCTCCCGGGCCGTCAAAACTGATGCTCCATCCTTAAAGGAGTCTTGTAATGGTCGCACCGCAGTGGTGGACGTTTTTCCAATAGTCAACACCTTGTCAATGAAAGACACACCGGCTCCAACGGTGTGGGAGCGAAGGAGTAAACCCCTGGCATTTCGTGGCGATGGATTTACAATTAATGCGCCGATCAGCTGTAGAATGCGAGGAAAACTGCACCTTTCGTAGAATGAGGGCCTTTTATGCATGCCGAAGACACCCGCCGTATGTAGCTCCAGCCACGACATAAAGTAGTGCATCGGGAAGACCACGTGCAATACCCCGGGTTCGTTAGCATACGCTGCTCGGCTGAGGCCATGATATAGGTGCGCCAAGCCAGCGATCCCAACGGCCACCTTTACCCTGATGGTCATCCGGTGGGCTGGGTAAAAGACGGAAGGCCGCATGCGATGAGAGTGCATTGGGAGCGCAAACCAACTCGGCCAAAGCCCAAGAAATCCTAAAAAGAAAGCCTCCTCGTCCATCTCGGGGGCTGCGACTTCTGTAAAAGACATGGTTGGGGAGTTAGGAAGAAAAAAGTCCTTTTGGTCTATTTCCTTCGCCGGCAGGTTATCCAAACCTAAACCGAAAGGGTCCTCAAGGGTGGAAAACTTGGCAGCTTCTGCCGAGAGGACGTTTGGGTGAAGGAACCGAGCAATGAAATCCTCAAAACTAACTCCGCGGCTCCCACTCTCAATGAAAAGGACCTTGTAGATGTTCAACACCTTGATCAGACTTGGAAATTGGTGTTGAACAGCAATCTCCTGTGTGAGCCCCCTTACCACCGGCCTAGCGCCAAAGACGTACTCGTCTGTCAGGAGCAACTACTCATAGTGTTCCACTATAACCGGTAAACCGGATACCTCTGTAAACTCTTCCAAAGAGATTGACACTTCCCGATCCATGGCGAGGAAAGTGTGGGTAGGAATGTTCTACTGCTCCAGGAACGCCTTGAACCACCAGGTCGGGAGCGTGGGATATTGGAACAGAGAGACGTACACTGCGGTGTACAATCCTAACTTTATCAACTGCAACTTCTTCGTCGACAGGATATACCGGGCCGACGGCAGATAACCGATCGGGTGGCGGGGGATCAGACCAATGTTATATGATTGCCCCCAAGGTCGCGCATCACCCTGACAGATACGGCGTCCTAGGATATCCAAAACCATAGGACGCTGGACCGGGATGACATCCATAGCCGGATGAAGAAAACCCTTCGATGTCCAATCCACCATCTTCACGGCATACTGCACCGAGGGTGGGGTAGCATAGTGAATCGCTGTGATGGGTTCTGACGGCACCGCGCATGTGAAGCTCCGGCGGCCCATGATGATCTGATTATACCACGACCCCCAAAGGTGGAGACTCTTGTATTCCGGGTCGTATTCCTTGATCATGGCCAAGACCTTACGGTCCAAGGGCGCTTCGGGAAACCCTTCCTCCGAGCGGACGAACGGAAACGAGGTGTCGAGAGACATGATCGCTGCAAAAGAACAATCTAGCCGTTAGTGTTGTAATTCCAACGTTTGGCGTTTAAAAAAGAAAATGCGTTAATCAATTAATTAAATTAAAAACTAAATTAAAATTAATTAATTACACCACACAGCAGTACGGTGGGTAGAAGACCGAAGGGGGACCCACAAAATCTGGATGACAATATGTCAGTTAATAAGACAACCTCATCATTGAATGAGATTGTCAGTTGGTCCTTAGGAAAACATTCCCACTAATAATAATAATAATAAAAAATCCTTAGAGACAAGGAGAAAATCTCCTCTTTCAGAGCAAAGCTCTGTCGCAGAATGACACTTGTCAAATTCTGGTCTCAAAGGAATAAAATTCCTTACAAGAGCATAGCTCTGTGATAATAATGGAAAAGATCCATCAGAAAATTTTAACACTTAAAAATTTTAAAATTTTTGGGACTTTGAAAAATCCATGAAAACTTATAATGAGTTCTTCATTTTGCAGATCTAAAAGATCCACACTTGATCCAAGAGCAAAGCTCTGTTCATGGGTTAAAACCCATGAACAAGATCTCTCCAGATCTATGGATTCATGATAGCAAAGCTCTGTTGGTGAAACCCCAATGGAGATCCCTTTAGATCAAAAGATCTGTAAGAGCAAAGCACTTTGGTTAAGATTAGTTTAAATTAATTTGATTTAAATTAATTTTTACCTAAAGTTTCTAACTTTGGAAATGAGCAAAGCTCTGAAGTTCTTAAGCGAGAGAAAAGCTTTAGAAAATCAAAAATCTTGAAACGGTGAGATTTTTCTAAGGGCCAGAGGTCCTATTTATAAGGCGCTTGCGCCCCTTCAGCTCACCCCTTGATCCAACGGTCAGGGGCTTGCCACCGCTGCACTTACGTGCGCGCCACGTGAGCGCAACAGTGGGAGAGCATTTGTTTCCCCCAATAAGAGCAAAACTCTGCTGGAAATTCAAAATTCAAATTTTGAAGCAACGCTTCAAATCCCGGGCGCAACGCGCCACGTGTCAGGCGCAGACACATTAGCGCAGCGCCCAAGGCAGCGCACCCAATCAGAGCAAAGCTCTATTTTAAGTAAAGTTAAAGGAAGCAACGTTTCGGTTGCGCAAGCGCTGCGCTGCGCGACACGTGTCAGCGCAGATGCGCTAGCGCAGTTGCGCTGCGCGACACGTGTCAGTGCAGATGCGCTTGCGCCAAACAGAATTAAGATTTCAATGAAATCTTTCTGTTCTTGTCAAAACAAGAAGATTTTCTTCTGTAAAACAGAAGCCTTTGGATCAAAGATCCAACGGTGGGGAAAATTCCCCAAATCACTCAGAGAAAGATCTCTTTAACTAATTTATGGGCACTATAAAAAGGACCCTAAACCTCAATTCAAAGGCATCAACATTCTTGAAAAAAATCAAGAGCTTCAAACAGAGAGAACTCTGAAAAAGTTTTCAAGAAAAAAGGTAAAAACTTTCATGAGAGAGAAGAAATTTCTTCTAATAGATCATTGATCTAAAAACCTGATCAATGATCTTTATATAATAAACAGTGCTTTGCACTTCTTATGAACTACTGGTTCTTTAAAAAAAAGAAAGAAAAAACAAAAATAAAAAAAATAGTGCTTTGCACTTTTATGAACCTTTGGTTCTTGAAATAAAAAGAAAAATTTGTTTTTCTTTGATCTAAATTAGATCAAGAAATCAAATAGTGCTTTGCACTTCTTTTATGAACCATTGGTTCTTGAAATTAATAGTGCTTTACACTTATAAATCTGCACTGCTGCGCTCTTGGGCTGGCGCAAGCCACCAGAGAGCGCCACGTGTCAGCATCTGAACCAGTTGCGCTACGCGCTTTTGAAATAGAGCTTTGCTCTCTGAAATTGGCGCAACTCACCAGAGCGCGCCACGTGTCGGCAGCGCAAGCATAGCGCACTAGCACAGCGCACTGCGCTGCATGACCCGTGTCATCATCACAAGCGCTTGCGCTCTTTGATTGGCGCAAAGCGCCTGAAAATACAATGCATTTCCTCTGCTGAAGGGCCAGGCCCAAGTCAAAAAGACCTAGCAGGCCAAAATAAATTGCAAAGCAATAAAAAGGGGCAGAGCCCAAGTGAAATTGATGCTCTGCATCATTTATAAATGGGCGAAGCCCCAAAACAAATTGATGCTCTGCATATTTTATGGGCAGAGCCCAAACAAAAAAATAGAAGTAATGCAATGCATTATTTAAGTGTGGGCAAAGCCCTAGCACAGGTCTAATAGACCAAAAATAAATAATGGTGTTAAACATTTTCAACTGGACTTAGCCCAATTTTGGCCGTAAGTCCTCAAATTAAATTGACTGAGCACAGCTGCTCTCTTAAATCAATTTATATCCGGTTCGAGGGTACATCTCCGAACTCCTCTAACGCCTATCGTTGTAATCCCTCAACGATGTTAGAGAGGTGACGGGTCCCGACGACCACACATCAATATGGACCGAAACGTCCTTAAACTAATAATGGACCGAAACGTCCTTAAACTAATATTGGACCGAAACGTCCTTAAACTAATATTGGACCGAAACGTCCCTAAACTAATATTGGACCACCATATCCCTAAACTGGAATATGGACCGAAACGTCCCTAAACTAATGTTGGACCGAAACGTCCTTAAACTAATGTCGGACCACCACGTCCCTAAACTGGAATATAGACCGCCACGTCCCTAAACTGGAATACGGACCATCATGTCCCTAAACTGGAACATGGACCACTACGTCCCTAAACTGGAACAATAGAGCCTCCAAATGCTCTTTTGCCGGATCTAAACGGTCCCGTTTAAGTTGATCTTAGCCCCAAACATGGCTAACGTATCCTTAAACATTCAAATGGATCATAAAATTCCAAATCAACTCTGGCTCGAGGGTACATCTCTGAGCTCCTCTGACACATATCGTTGTAATCCTTCAACGACATCAGAGAGGTGACGAGTCCTGACGGCCATATATTAAATGTTAAGTCGATCTTAGTCTCAAACGGGACTAACGTATCCTTAACGAACGTTTAAGTCGATCTTAGCCTCAATATGGCTAGCGTGTCCTTAAACCAAAACACCAAACCAAAATCTAAGTAAATACGGATTTGGACTAATCCACGTCCTACGGGCGACGACATTACTCAGTCTCCGTATACAATCCACGAGCAACCACAAAACAAAACAAACACACACGACACGAAGTGAAATTCTGGAAAAGGAGAAAGTTGTTACCGCGATGCGGTAGCGTAATTAACTGCAGGGGCTTGCGCCTGCAGGGAAGAGCGTCCCCACAATTAAAAATCCCTTAAGCGAGGGAGAATCTGACGAAGTCTGCTATATCGGCCGCATCCGTCTAAACCTCCGATACACGGTGTCATAAATCAACTTGGCATCTTCGGAGAGGTGGACGGATAAAACCATATAGCATCTGTCCCGAACCTCAGGCAAGACGTCCTAGCGTCTCGGCCGCCGTTCGGAGGGTAACAAACTCGACCTCGTTTTGGCAGCGGTACAGACGAATCCGATACAGAAAGCCCATCTAGCAGCAATGTCCGCCCTCATCTTGGCTGCGACACTGAAGAGTCGGAGGAAGAGGACCTGCCGTGCGACAGCGGTGCAGATTGGACCCCCATGCAACAAGCAAAACTACGAGAGACCTTCGAAATTGCGGAAGGGTCCCTAGCCGTCACAAGGATACCGGAGCAGATGTGCAAAGAGCTCGATGCGTTGTCAGTCTCTACCGTGGACCAGCTGAAAACTTTCTACGTCCCCGAAAGGAAAAGTGGACAGAAAGGCATCCTATTTTATGGGTCAAACCCCGTTGTGCACCCGGACGATTTGTCTGTCGCGTGCCTTCCATATGAGATAGGCATAAGTGCCGTCCTCAATCCTAGATACTATGCACCCGAGATGCGGGAATATTTCAAAAGGTGTGGATGCTGGCTATATCAAACGGAGTCCGAAGCAAAGTTTTAAGAAGGGCTATGGCATCCGCCCCACGTCCGAGCACTCATCGATGGACAAATTCCAGATAGACGGGGCATAGGCTTCAGTCAACCGGATTCTAAGGTATGCTACATGACCTATATTGGGGAAGTCGGCGAAGAGTCAAATGATGAAGATGAGCTAGCCGAGTCAGAAGAAGCTCCTCAAGAGCTCGAAGATGGCGGACAAGCAACCTTTGACGAGCTAACCGAGATTGACTTAGGAACGCCCGATAATCCAAAGCCGACCTACATCAGCTCACTCTTGTCAGAGGAAATGAAAGAACGGATAATTGCCGTGCTGCATGAGTTCGTCGACTGCTTCGCGTAGACATACAAAGAAATGCCTGGTCTTTCCCCTGAAGTGGGCGTGCATAAACTGGCTATATCTCCTGATGCTAAGCCAGTCAAACAAGCTCCTCGAAGAATGAGAAGGGAACTAGAAGAAAAGGTTATCGAGGAAACCAAGAAGCTCATCGATGCCGGCTTCATCAGGGAAGAGAAATATGCGGACTGGATTGCATGCATAGTCTCAGTGAAGAAGAAAAATGGGCAGATCCGAGTTTGTGTAGATTTCAGGGACCTCAACAAGGCTTATCCTAAAGACGACTTCCCGCTACCGGTCATGGAAATAATGGTCGATGACACCTCAATTACGAGCTATTCACCTTTATGGATGGCTCGTCTGGATATAATCAGATCAAGATGTCGCCTGAGGATGAGAAACACACCTCATTTCGAACCCCGATCGGAATATATTGCTACAAGGTGATGCCGTTCGGACTGAAGAATGCAGGTGCTACATATCAAAGGGCAATGACTAATATCTTTGATGACCTAATCCATAAAGTCGTCGAATATTATGTTGATGATCTGGTCGTCAAGACTAAAGTCAAGGCCGACCACATCTGAGATCTTAGGACCATTCTCACCAGACTGAGGGAGTACGATCTGAAAATGAATCATCTAAAGTGCGCTTTTGGCGTGTCATCGGGAAAATTCCTGGGCTTTATAGTTCGACATCGGGGGATCGAAGTTGACCCATCCAAGATAAAGGCCATCATGGAAATTCCCCCTCCGAAAAGTCTGACGCGGCTAAGATCTTTTCAAGGCAAGCTTAATTATATACGGAGGTTTATCTCAAATTTATCGGGAAGATGTAGGCCCTTCTCAAAGCTCATGAAGAAAGGAGCTCCTTTTGTCTGGGATGCCGAATGTCAAGAAGCGTTCGAAAGTATCAAACAGTACTTGTTGCACCCTCCGGTGCTGTCCGCTCCCATTCTAAATAAACCGCTGATTCTCTACACTGCCGCGCTGGATAAGTCACTCAGTGCGTTCCTTGCTCATAACAACGAGGAGGGAAAAGAGAATGCCCTCTACTACCTCAGTCGAACTCTAGTCGAGGTGGAACACAACTATTCCCCAATCGAAAAGCAATTTCTGGCTCTGATATTTGCTGTGAAGAAGCTGAGGCACTATCTGCTCGCTCATCGGGTTATGCTGATCTCTAAGGTCGACCCGCTCAAACACTTGATGACCAAAGCAAGCCTAGCTGGCAAGATGGGCTGTCATGCTACTTGAGTTTGACATAGTTTATACTCCTCAGAAGGCAATAAAAGGGCATGCTCTTGCAGACTTTCTCGCGGCTCATCCCATACCAGAAGGGTCACCACTCAATTGTGAGCTACCCGACGAACAAGTGCTGCACCTCGAGAATGGCGATCCATGTTGGGAGCTCTACTTCGATGGGGCCTCATCGATAAGGACCTCCAGTAAATCAAGCGTCCCGGAGATAAAAGCAGGGATAGGATTGGTGTTCATCACGCCATCAATGGGAACCCTACGGCGTTCTTTTGCTCTCACCGAGCCTCGCACAAACAATGAGGCCGAGTATGAAGCTCTGATAGCTGGTTTGGAGCTAGCTATAGAAATGGAAATCCTTCGGCTACGGGTTTACGGTGACTCCCTGCTTGTCGTCAACCAAGTAAGCGGCGACTATAAGATATACAAACCCGAGTTTGCTCGGTACAGAAGCCGGATGGTGGAACTCATGAAACGGTTCACTCACATTGAACTAACGAGAGTCCCTAGAGCGTTGAACGGAAAGGCTGACGTACTCGCTCGCTTAGCCAAGGAGCTGGATGATCCTGACATGGACGAGATTCTGATCACAGTCAGGAGCCAGCAAATTCTACCCCCAGTCTCTCTACGAGAAGAGGAAAGCGCGGAGCAGAAAAGCAGTCCTGCCGAAGAAGCTTCGATCATCCAAGACGAGCCCGATTGGAGAGAACCCTTCATAGAGTGCCTCGGATATGACAAGCTTCCCGAAGGAAGATCTGCGAGGGTTCAGCTGAAAAAGATAGCTCTCCGATACGTGTTTGTAAATGACACGCTATACCGCAGGTCATATGACCAACTCTGGCTCAGGTGTCTGTCATTGGCCGAAGCCCAAAAAGTCATGAAAGAAGTTCGCTCGGGCGTTTGCGGTGCTCACCAATCTGGCCTCAAGATGCGACTCCAAATCAAACAGCTTGGGTATTACTGGCCCACCATGATACGGGATTGTGGAGAGCATGCAAAGAAATGTTATATCTGCCAAATTCACGGTGATTTCATTCACAAGCATCCCAATCCGTTGCATCCTACGGTGGCGTCCTGGCCCTTCGAAATCTGGGGAACCGACATAGTTGGCCCAATTAATCCCCCATCACCAAAGGCCCCCGGTTCATATTGGCCGCAACTGACTATTTCTCCAGATGGGATGAAGCTGTCCCGCTAAAAGAAGTCAAGAAAGGAGATATTCTGACGTTCTTCCAGCATAATATTCTATACCGCTTCGGTACACCAAGAAGAATCATTTCTGACAACGGGCATTCTTTCAAGAGCTTTAAAGTCTTAAGATTCGCTTCTCAACACAAGATAGACTGGAGATATTCCTCCATCTATAATCCAAGAGCCAATGGGCTGGTCGAAGCCTTCAATAAGACTCTATGCAAGCTCCTGAGGAAAAATGCTTCAGCCAACAAGAGAGACTGGAATCTCAAACTTCACGAGGCGTTGTAGGCATATCGTACCACGCACCGTACTCCAACTCAGTCCACTCCATACTCATTGCTCTTCGGAGTGGAGGCGGTCCCCCCCTAGAAGTCGAAGTTCCAAGCTTAAGAATGGCCGTTCAGCACGACTTGACGGAGGAGGAAAACGTGCTCCTTCGGCTTGAAGAGCTCGACGCCCTCGAAGAAAAGAGGCTCGCGGTGCAGCAAAATCTGGAGCTATATCGATCCCAAATGTCACGGGCCTATGACAAGATAACACGTCTCCGCGCTATCAAGAAAGGCGAATTGGTGTTGGTCCTTAAAAGACCGATCATCCCCAATCGACATGCCAAGGGAAAATTCAAGCCAGACTGGGAAGGACCATACGTCATCGAGAAAGTGTTCGACGGAGGATCTTACTAACTAATAAGTACCGAGGGAGAAAGGCCCATGCCACCCATCAATGGCCGATATCTCAAGAAATACTACGCGTGAATGCTCTAAGTCGCAGGTGAATTGAGCACACCAGCCCTGCGGTCTGGATCATACATCCTGCAAAACCGTATATAATCCATGGTCGTAAACGTCCCCTATCTCTCCCAAATCCTGCCGGTGAGACTACTTTTAAAATCCCACCAGCGGCAAAAAAAAGAAGAAGGAAAAAACGGTATGTCTACAAGCAAAACGGACACGGATGAAAACCCGAAAGGGCTTCGTGAGTAAAAATAGCAGGACTACCGGCGAGTTTTTGAAAACCCGAAAGGGCGCAAACTCGTGAAAAGAGATGAAATACACTCGCAAAGTCCTCTCGACCTTGTGAGGATAAAATCCCTGCGTGAGATCCTTACGACTCACAAAGGAGCAACACACTTAGGAATCCTCACGATTCCTAAGGAGAACGTACACCTGCGAGATCCTCTCGACTCGTAGGGAGAAAATGCTTTTATGAGACCCTCACGGCTCATAAAATTGAAAAGCCTTAGGTGATAGGGACCCAAACCTGTCTCCTAAGCCATCGTTCCCCAACGGGCAACGGCAAATGATGAGTCGCTCCTGGCATTTCGCTTCAGCGTTAGCGGTGCTGATGCCGACCAAAAACCCAAATCCCAAGTCCTCCCAAGGCAAATGATGAGTTGCTCCTGGTATTATTCCAGTGCAGCAATGCTGATGCCAAATAAGATCCAAATTCCAAGTCCCCAAACGGCGAATGATGAGTCGCTCCCGGTATCATATTCCAGTGCAGCGATACAGACGCCACCCAAAATCCAATTTCTCAAAAATTCTCCTGGCCCTACGGTGGGTCCATAAGTTGACCATCGTATACAATCCACGGGTTCAAATAATTCTCATCATACCTATGCCTCACCGTAATCACCTGTTACGCGGCTGGTCTCCGCCTTGGGAATGATGCTCCATTGAGAAGACCCACTCATGTGTCCTCACGATACATGAGGAGAACAAGCCTTTGTGGGATCCTTACGACTCATAAAGGAAAAACATACTTAGGAGTCCTCACGACTCCTAAGGAGAAAATACACCTGCAGGATCCTTACGACTTGTAGGGAGAAAATGCTTTTATGGGACCCTCACGGCCCATAAAATTGAAAGGCCTTAGGCGATAGGGATCTAAACCTGTCTCCTAAGCCATCGCTCCCTAATCCCCAAATGGCGAATAATGAGTCGCTCCTGGTACCATATTCTAGTGCAGCGATGCAGACGCCAACCAAATTCTAAATCCCATACCCCAATGGCGAATGATGAGTCGCTCCTGGTACCATATTCCAATGCAGCAATGCAGACGCCGACAAAGTCTCAAAATTTTTCCGGCCCTACGGTCTGGATCATACATCCTGCAAATCCGTATACAATCCACGGGCGTAAAACAATCTCAATCTCTCCCAAGTCCTGCCGGTGAGACTACTTTTAAAGTCCCACCAGCTCTACAAAAAAAAAGGTATGTCCACAAGCAAACAGGCACGGATGAAAATCCGAAAGGGGCTCCGTGAGTAAAAACAGCAGGACTGCCGGCGAGTTTGTGAAAACCCGAAAGGGCGCAAACTCGTGAAAAGGAGATGAAATACACTCTCAAAGTCCTCTCGACTTTGAGAGGAGAAAATTCCCGCGTGAGATCCTTACGACTCACAAAGGAGCAACACACTTAGGAGTCCTCATGACTCCTAAGGAGAAAATACACTTACGAGATCCTTTCGACTCGTAGGGAGAAAATGCTTTTATGGGACCCTTACGGCCCATAAAATTGAAAAGCCTTAGGTGATAGGGATCTAAACCTGCCTCCTAAGCCATCAATTCCCAAATTCTCTCGGGGCAAATGATGAGTTGCTCCTAGCATTATTCCAGTGCAGCAATGCAGATGCCAAACAAAAAAGAACCAATCCCCAAATCCTCTCAAAGACAGATGATGATTCGCTCCTGGTACCATATTCCAGTGTAGCGGTGTTGATGTCAATCCAAATCACATCAAATCAGCAAAACAACCAATGACCTCCCTGGCAGAATCAAATTCCACCTCGGAAACAAGTCAACTTCATCCCTGACACCGCAAGAAGCGGAGCAAGTCAAATCCAGAACCGACCGTCCACGTCGCTAAAAGGGCAGCACCGACCGTCCAAGTCGCAAAAAGGGCAGAACCGACCGTCCAAGTCGCAAAAAGGGCAGAACCGACCGTCCACGTCGCTAAAAGGGCAGAACAGACCGTCCACGTCGCTAAAAGGGCAGCACCGACCGTCCAAGTAGCAAAAAGGGCAGAACCGACCGTCCACGTCGCTAAAAGGGCAGCACCGACCGTCCAAGTCGCAAAAAGGGCAGAACCGACCGTCCAAGTCGCAAAAAGGGTAGAACCGACCGTCCACGTCGCTAAAAGGGCAGCACCGACCGTCCAAGTCGCAAAAAGGGCAGAACCGACCGTCCACATCGCTAAAAGGGCAGCACCGACCGTCCAAATCGCAAAAAGGGCAGAATCGACCGTCCATGTTGTAAAAAAGGCAGTGCCAGCTTCCCAAAAGCGGTAACCACATGTGTGGTGTGCATTTATTGATGGGGGGCAATTTGTTGGGGTAAAAATTTACACCCCGGTTGACCAAGTCAAAATCAAAGTCAACCCCAAGCCAAGCGGGCCCAAGCCCAGATCAAGTGAGCCCATGCCCGGGTCGAGTCCGAACATGATGCGGCTGGCCTCCCCCCATGCCAAGATAAAAATTTTGTAATAAATAATTTTATTGTATTTCTTTTATTTTTAATTTACGGATGAATGTAAGAGAAATGGGCATAAAGCCAAATTTTTGTAAAGCCCATGGCTTATGTGCAAAAAGAAATGGCACATGAGCCATGAGATAGGCAAAATACCATTTTGTGAAGCCCAAGGGGCTATGTGTAAAGTGTATAGCCTATAAAGGCAAGGATAATGAAAATATACCAAAATTTTTTTCTCTCTCCAATAAAATTTAGATCTGAGATCTTTCTCCTTCCTCAAGGTTCTAAAACCTTCTTCTTTCTTTTGAATTAAATCAAGAGTTTTACTCTTCATTTTATAAAACTAAATAGTTTTTCACCACAAAACCCATAAAGGGGAACTCAGATCTTCCATTAGATCTCAAAAGGAGAGATTTTTAAAATTTCACATCTCTTGATCTTCAAGATCCTGCCAACAGAGGAAAAAGAAGGAGACCCATCTCCAGAAATCCCACGTTGGGGAAGAACTAGGGCTCAAGGGGAGAAGCCCTTCATCAGCTTCAAAACATCTTAGGAGTTTAACTCCACTCTAATTTCCCTTTCGGGAGTTTCTGGGGCTAAAAGTCCCTTTTTCTCGCCGGCGCCCGAGCGCCTTGCGCTCAAGCGCCCAGCGCCCACGTGCCGACACGTGGCGCGCTAGCGCTCGAGCACCTAGCGCTCAAGCGCCCAGCGCTCGAGCACCTAGCGCTCAAGCGCCCAGCGCTCGAGCGTCCAGAGCTCAAACGCCGACACATGGCGCGCTAGCGCTCGAGCGCCTGGCGTGCTAGCGCTCGAGCGCCTAGCGCTCAAGCGCCCACATGCCGACACGTGGTGCGCTAGAGCTCGAGCGCCCAGCGCCCACGTGCCGATACGTGGTGCGCTAGCGCCTAAGCGCATAGCGCTCAAGGCGCTGGCCCCACGCGTCCTTTGGCACTTTTTCCCTTATATATATATATATATATATATACACACACACATATATAGATACACGCACACTCCACAACACTGTCCCTCCCCAAAAAAATTTGTAGTACACATGGACCCCCGTAAAAACTCTGCGTGGCTCCCGATATATCCAAGCCCCCATCCAAAACAAAACACACGTACACTGCACATTGAGTTCGCATGACCAGTTTAACCCGTCAATCGGAGGTTCTCTCGCTCTAAATACGAGGGGTAATTAACGGCAGCTTAGTCTGCGGCTGCCGGAGATTCGGATCCCCACGATCAAAAGACCCCAGCCTACCCTAGGCAGGGAAAATCTGTAGTACGCCTGACAAGCGCGCGCGTATTCCCATCTCAATGGGGTGACGAAAAACACCCTACATACCCCTATTCTGGTCTTTGGCAGTGACTGTGAAGATGAAGTCAACGCAGTGTTCTCGATCCGTCCATCAATGCAGGCCCTCACTGGAGATGATCAGAGTTTGCAAATCGCCATGGTTCCGTGGCAGCATTACAGAGAGCTTGATGCGCTTGAGACATATAGCATGCAAGAGCTACAGACATTCTACGTCCCTCCCAAGCGAAGAGGTGAAAAGGCGATCCTATTCTATCAATCCGGGAAAACCAAAGTCGAGAAAGAAGTCTGGCGTGGTGCCGAACCTGCGCTTGACAGACTCCAACCAATCCGACTGCCCAGATACTACGCAGAGGGATTGAAAAGGTTATTGAGATGCCAAGGCGTACCTTTTAAGCAAACCGTGCGACATGCCCAATTCTACAACAGGACCTGGAACATCCCCGGAACTCAGCGAAAATTGCCCAACGGAAAAAATGGAAACGATTAGGCTTGGATATGTCCAGTCCAAGAAACGGAAGCAATTCCATGGCTGCCATGTCGTAAATAACCTCGATGAAGAAAACAATGCTCTTTTAAAAGACGCTGGCGTTGAGCCAGAACGAGGTCCTGCCATAAAAATGTCGAGCCCGTCGTTTGAAGAACAAATGGACATGCTAGTAAGGGAAGTGAGTCAAAAGGTTCGGAACGACCACAACCATGAAATGACCATTTACGAAAAAGCCAAGACGCAGCGCCTCCTTTAGCAGGCTACGGAAGATGACAATGCCTTCCACCGTCAGCCCGCCATGCACTCCCAAGATAGGAAAAAGGCCCGACGCGAAGGCAAAAACAAGTTAAAGAACGAGAAAAAAATTCGACAGCGGCAAAACGGATCCAAAAGGCCACGCGATCGAGAAAAAGTCAGCCGGAATCCTTCTCTTACAAAAAAGATGGGCCGAGTATATTCTTTTCCTCCAGACAAGACAAGGAGAATCTTTGACCTTGTTATGAAACATCAAATGATAACACTCCCGGAGTGTCGGCACCCCGATCAAGCAAACGAGATTCATCACCCGAATTATTGCTCCTATCACCGAGCGATAGAACAACCTCTTGAAGACTGCTTCATCTTCAAAAACTGGCTCGAAGACCAATGTCAACTCGGCAGATTCGCTTTATCCAACAGTTGGAGGGTAGCCCCACCACAAAAGCATGTGCCAAAAGCAACGTATATAGTAAGAGTAGAACCAGATCAACATCGGTCTTAGAAACTATCTTATACCTGTCACGTGATAACGCTGTCGGAAGGAGAGCGCGAGAATATGGACGACCTCTCCTAGTGCTTTGAAAATGAGGATGAAGACAAGGTGATCTCAGAATTTCCACTGGCGTCAAAAGAGTTGGAAGATGGAATACACACCACTGCGGATAACCTAAAGAAAATCGACTTGGGGACGGCAAACGACCCGCGGCCAACGTTCGTCAGTGAGGTGATGTCTAAAGTGTTAGTGTATATGCCCTAGGGGCCATTATTGTATCATACTTGTATGTATATTACTTAATAGAAGCTTGGGATATTCACAGTTGTGTATACGGTCTTGCTAAAAATGATAGTATGCTACTTGGTTTGTGTCTACTTTAATATGTGCATATGTTTCTTGTAACGTATCACTTATACATATTAGTAGAGCCCATAGGATCTTTGCTTGATTACCAGCGTTGTGATGGCAGTCACACTAGTGGGGGTTGGGTAGTCTATAAGCAACATCCTATACTTGTCCCTAGTCGTAGGATTATCGAGACAGGGCATCGATACTCCAGCGTAGACTAGTGTGTACGCTTCTCATCCCAGTTGGGGAGATGGTCTGTCCTACAGCCATCGGTACGTCGTACTGGAGATAGTATACAGGTGCTCGTTAGGTTACGGGTACACCGGACAGGACTCGCAGGGGAACTGATTGGTTGGTATTATACCCATCTCCAGTTAACAGTTCCCAGGTGACATGAGTACATCATAGTCCGCAGACTTGACACTGCTACTTCGCCTCGAGTGTATCCCACTGTTCTTAGATTGCTACCCTACCATGGCTCAAAGGAGTGGTGCAAACAGGTAGCAGTTGGGTGCAGTCCCGAGCACTTGGAGGCAGTGGAGGTTAGACACGATTCGTCTCTCCCAGTATTGGGAGTTGATATCGCGCTGTGTCAGAGAGCCATTACGCAAAGTCTCTGGCCAGGGCAAGCGAGATTTACTGGTAGGTTCCAGTAGTTTCTCAGGGTGTAATGGGCTATGCTCCGACACGACTTATACAGCTATTAGGGGACTGACGCTTGCCGCCCCCTAGGATCGATATGCGATAGTCTTAGACAAACAGACCGGGCTGTACGGAGATTGTCACATCAGGCTCAGTAGGAGTTCAGATGGTTTTCCTCATCGGCCTTTTTATCGACATCTACCTGGGGACCGTTACGTACAGCTAGTACCGCTTGCGATCTGTGGTTAAACCCACTGCCAGCGTAGTGTCGAGTCTTTAGAGTCCCACATAGAGAGTTTCCCTGCTCCAGGCGAAACATTATAGAGGTCGTATGGTTTTACGACAAGGGTTCAGACGCATACGTGTGTTTACGCGCGTACGACGTTCGGACAGTTTTTACTAGTCGGCTTTGGTTTAAGCCAGTTTCTAGTATCAGGTTATTGGATTTATACAGTCTAAAGTTTTTCCCTGTTTTCATGGATTGGAGGGGCGTTCTCGTAATTTTCCGGAAAGCTTCTAGAAGCATGGTGACTTGGGGGTTAAGGTGGCACAAGCATTTATTGCTTAATGACTCATTTGTATGATTCATCCATGGAGTTAATGCTTCATTTATGAAGCTAATGACTCATGAGATGAATCACACAAGGTGAATGCATCAACCATGATAATTAATCATATATATTATTTATTTGATAAATTGTTATGGTTGATATATATTCTAATGAGTTCATTTTTCAATTATTTCTTATCATCACCTTCTCTCTCCTCAAGCTCTCTCATTCTTGAAACCCTAACCCTAACCTATCATGTGTTAAGATCAAGGGTTAGCTAGACTAATACTTTCATAACCTCACTCTATATCCCCTAGGTAGCTTAGATTAGCACTTTGAGTAACCTAGTTATCTCAAGTTAGAGATAAAGCTTGTAGTAGGAGCTCTCGGGTGGATCATCTTTGATTCGAGGAGGCCGTTGAGGTGCCGATGTTCCAAGGAGCCTACGAGGAGTGGAGGACCGCGATGAAGACCCGAAGGACAAGTAACGTGAGGTATAATTTCGAATCCGAGTAGTTAAACCTTTCATAGTTTGCCAGTAACGGTTTAGAAATGATTCATGCGCTCAAGTCCGTGTTACGAAGCTTTGATAATCGTTTTTCATATATTCCGCCTCCCCGCAAGTTCGTGGTATGCGTGACATGGACTTATAGTGGTATCAGAGCCAACTAAACCATTACTAGCTTGTTAGCAACTGATTAGAACTTCGATCGTCAGAAAACGCGAAAACGAAACCCCGGAAATCCCAAGTTTCTGTTAATTTTAAAAGTGTCTAAAAAGCTATTTGACATACCTTAAAATTCACAGCAGGGTTTTTTAAGAATACTGGGAAAATACGAGCCAGTAACTTGGCAAAACGGCCGTGGATCCGCGGCAATAGAGTGCTTGTGCCGCGGATCCGCCGCCGAGTCAACGCCGAGTTGACTCGGATTTGCTCAGTAATTCCTATTTTGTGGTTTTCTGTTTTCCTGTATATTCTGTTTCTACCCAGGTTGCTTCTTTGCTGGTTTGCTTTTGGGGTAAACATGGAATATGGTAATCGATCGATGTTCTAAGATATTTGATAATTGGGTTTTTATCTGTAATGTTTAATGTGTTCGTAAACCTCCCCTAACTGCTAGTATGTCGGTTGGCAGGGGGTTGCACATTTCTGTAATATTTACTGTTTGTGTATATGGACTTGATTGGAATGTTATGATGATTAGCCGGGGTTTGAGATGGGTTTAATATTCATTCATTCGATGTAAATATAATATGATGTAATATTCTTTTGCGGAGCACATCCAGGTTGCGGTTGTAGCCACCGTCGTATTATTTCTTTTTACTGTTTTTTGCTCCTAGGATAGACCCAAGGCGGGGTACACAAACTACCGGGTACTTTGAAGTGTTTAGTGGCCTACTCACTTTGTTGAGGGAGACCGCTTCACTTCGGGTACTTGGCGGGTAGTTTGCCGTACCCGTAATGGTCTAGGGTAGGGTAATGGCTATTCATCACAACTATATAATCCGTCTTTTATTGCAGGCTCAAAGCAAATGCGGATTGCTAGTATATCCAATAAAGTTCATCTATGATCTGGAATGCTTATTATTGCATCTGACGAATGTATAATATCTATATATGATAGCTATTAGACATCACTTATGTTTTACACCCGCGCTAGCCCAGCCCCCGCTCTGTCGTTAGTTAAGTAACCTAACGGGTGATGACGGGACCCCGTGGCAAATGCGGATGGCATAAGAGGACGTGGTATTTTCGTTGTTTTCTGCAATGATAGGATAACTGATGGGACGCATTATTATAATGCAAAGAAAATAAACCAAAGTTAAGTCGTTGGAACAAATTTAAAAGAAACCACTCGGTTATTTTAAAAAGATCAGAATTTTTAATTGCGGAGCTTTAACCACTCCTTTTAAAAAGTATCAGGTTCCTTCGATTAAATCAAGTTCACTACGTTCACGGTTTTACCAAAACCATTCGTAGCCCTCCGTCATTTCTTATGAATGGTCAGTAGTATTCAAGCTATGTTGGTTGGCCTTCGTCAAGGCATAGTGTTTGGTAGCTGCTGGAGTATTCATTTGGTGCATAGATAGATGTGTTGGTTTGGGACAGTCGTATTATGTACGGGTGGGTTCAAATTAACTAGATAATGATGGGCAGAACTTGACATGTGACTTATGATTTGTTGGCCTTCGTCAAGGTCATAAGAGCATGGGGCAAAAATCCACATCGGGAGTTTCTAAAGAAACTGAAACTTGCTAGTGTTGCATACCATTTGGAGTTTGATGAATGTTGGTAGGATTCCTTCAACATTGTCATACGATGATATTTTGGATCCCGATCCTACTGTGAGTACATGCTACTTATCAGGAGATTCGTCACTTAACGATCAATGCTATAAACCAAGTAGGTGTCGAGAAAGGTGTCAGCGGAGCTACGCCTCCAGAGAAAAGAGGTTATTTAATTAAGGAACTTCGCGAAAGCGTTGGAAAACCTCCCTCGAAGTATCGACACTGACCTGGCTGAACGGTTAAGCAAGAATTGTACGGTGAGAATAGTCCTGGCTAATTCTTCTTTTATGGTTTGAGGAGGGATTCGAGAAACAGTGGGAGCCATCCTGTTTAGATAAATTAAACCGCTCTAAACTTGCAAGAGCATCATGCTAATAGTATTTTCTTCTCTCTCTTAAATTGCAGCGACCTTGTGACCACACATAGGTTACATCTAGATAACAAATTGACTGAATCTGACTTATATGACTGGCAAAGGTCTGTCCAGATGTTCATTGCCTATGACAAGCTGGACCACCCTATTACTACTCAAGATCCCGCCGTCCCAGGTCCAGTTTCCACCGTCACGGATATGGATGTCCGCCAGACAAGGGAAAAGGATAAAACGAAAGCCAAGTGCCTCGTGTTAGCTTCAGTTGATAGTGTAAACCAGAAGCAGCACGAGAAGATGGACTTAGTTTCCATCTTTCTCCATAACAAAAATTTATATGGAGAGCAATCTCATATCACAAGATATGAGACCTCGAACGAATTAATTCAAGCGAGGTTGGCTGACGGGTCATCTGTAGGGGACAACGTCCTTACAATGACTAGCTGTATTGATGAGCTCCAGGACCTGGAGACCGCGTTAGGAAACAAGTCAGATACTGACTTGATTCTACAGTCTCTGCCTCCTACCCTGAAAGAAACCAGGGAAGCAGAAGGAAAGAGAAGGGCAAAAGTTTCGGGGCTGGATATAGTAAAAGAAGGGTGTTCCTATTGTTACAGGATGAACATTGGCAGAATGATTGCAGGGCTAGAAAAGCCAGTAGCCAGGATTCGAAGCATGTTGTGGCTTCGGCCTCTAGTGTATTTGTAATTGAGAACTGTTTGTCAATTAACTTTACTACCTGGGTACTTGATACCGGAGAAGGATCTCATATCTGTAATTCATTACATGCTTTGAGAAACCGTAGAGTTATGAAGATAGGTGATTTATCTATCAGAGTTGCAAACGAAATGAGCGTGGACGCTGAATCCGTGGGAGAATATCGCCTAGGTTTGACAAGTGGGCAGATATTGATTCTACGTAACTGTCTGTATGTACCTAGTATGACTTGCAATATCATATCAGTGTCCTCACTTTCAAAAGAGGGATATGATTTTACATTCGTAAGTGATGTAGTTCACATCCACCTAAATCAAGTTTTGATTGGGTCAGGTACATTAGATAACGGTATATACGTATTAAGTCAAGCCCAGGTTTTCAATGTCCAGAATACACTTAAAAGAAAGTCTCCAGAATTAAATCAGGCTTTCTTATGGCATTGTAGACTAGGTCACATCAATGAGAGAAGGTTGACTAAGTTACATAGAGAAGGATATTTTAATGCGTTCGAATATCAATCTTATGCTACTTGTGAATCTTGTCTCATTGGAAAGATGACCAAAACTCCGTTTACTGGACACGAAGTAAGAGCAAGCGAGCTCTTGGGACTCGTACACAGTGACGTGTGCGGTCCAATGTCTATACATGCGCGAGGTGGTTATTCCTACTCATTACTTTTACGGATGATTTCTCCAGGTATGGACATGTCTTCTTGATGAAACATAAATCCGAAGCCTTTGAGAAATTCCAGGAATACAAGAGTGAAGTGGAAAACCAAAAAGGCAAAAGTATCAAGACACTGAGATCTGATCGAGGTGGTGAATACTTAAGTGCCGAGTTCCTAGGTTACTTAAAAGAGAATGGAAGCTTACTCCTCCATACACACCACAACACAACGGTGTATCAGAAAGGAGGAATCGAACCCTATTAGATATGGTTTGTTCCATGATGAGTAAGGCTGAGTTACCGCGATCTTTTTGGGGTTATGCGCTAGAATCAGCTGCATATCTTTTGAACAAAGTTCCAACCAAGACTGTGCCTACCACACCATATCAGATGCGGAGTGGAAATAAACTCTATCTTCAGTACCTGAAGACATGGGGATGTCCAGCTTTTGTAAAAAGGCAGCATGCGGACAAGCTCGAGGCACGCTCAGTACAGTGTAAGTGTGTGGGATATCCAAAGAACTCCAAGGGGTATTACTTCTATTACGCAGAGGAACAAAAGGTTTTTGTTTCTCGTCATGCCCACTTCTTAGAAGCTGAATTTTTAGAAAATCAGAAGAGTGGGAGCGCAGTAGAACTGGAAGAAATTCCAGAACCATAAGCTATTACTAAAAGCTTGGTAGAACCAGAGGTTTCAGAAGAACCGGACATCCCGATGCCACTCCGCAGGAGTAGTATGCAATCTCATCCGCCCGAGAGATACTACGGTTTTCTCATAGACGGGGATAGAGAGGATTGCACTATTGACTATGATGAGCCTACTAGCTTCCAGCAAGCCATTCAGAGCGGTGACTCAGTAAAATGGCTGGATGCAATGCGGACCGAAATGGAGTCCATGTACACTAACAAAGTATGGACTTTGGACGTTGCTCCAGATGGGGTAAAACCCGTAGGATGCAAATGGATCTTCAAAAAGAAGATTGGTGTAGATAGACAGGTTGAAACCTAAGGCTAGACTTGTTGCAAAGGGTTTCCGTCAAAGACCTGGTTTGGACTATGATGAAACCTTTTCTTCAGTGGCTATGCTCAAATCCATTAGGGTCCTTCTTGCTATTGCCGCCTTCCACGGTTATGAGATCTGGCAGATGGACGTAAAGACGGCTTTTCTAAATGGTAATTTGGAAGAGAGCGTCTATATGGATCAGCCAGAGGGATTCATTCAGAGTGGGAGCAGCGGTAAAGTATGCAAGCTGCTTAAGTCCATTTATGGACTAAAGCAGGCATCGCGGAGTTGGAACATCTGTTTTGATGATGCTGTCAAAGAATTTGACTTTATCAAAAATCCAGATGAACCTTGCATATACAGTAAGATTGTAGGAAGAGCTGTAGTATTCCTCGTCTTGTACGTGGATGACATTCTCCTAATAGGAAATGATATTCCTATGTTACAGTCAGTCAAAAGATTCTTGTCACATAAATTCTCCATGAAAGACCTGGGTGATGCCGCCTACATTCTGGGGATCCGGATCTATCGTGATAGATCAAAGAGGATGTTGGGACTTTCGCAGTCCAGGTACATAGACACCATACTGAAGAGATTCAGTATGGATGATTCTAAGCGCGGTAACCTACCGGCTTGTCACGGAATCACCCTCTCCAAAGAGATGTCTCCCAAGACTGATTTGGAAAGGGATCGCATGTCGATTATACCCTACGCTTCTGCAGTAGGCTCTATAATGTATGCAATGTTATGTACCAGAACAGATATAGCATACGCATTGAGTGTTGTAAGCCGATATCAGGCAAACCCAGGGGAGAAGCACTGGATAGCAGTAAAGAACATTCTCAAGTACCTGAGGAGGACTAAGGAGATGTTCTTGGTGTATGGCGGAAAAGACCTCCAGATGGAGGCCTTTGCCGACTCCGGCTTCCAGAGTGACAAAGATGACTCCAAATCCATGTCGGGTTATGTCTTTACCCTCAATGGAGGGGCGGTCTGTTGGAAGAGTTCCAAGCAGGAGACCGTTGCTGACTCAAAAATGGAAGCGGAGTAGATAGCTGCTTGCGATGCCGCAAAAGAAGCTGTCTGGATGAAGAAGTTCTTCACAGAACTTCAGGTGGTTCCTACCAGTGTTGATCCAATACCTTTGTATTGTGACAACAACGGCGCTATAGCTTTAGCGAAGGAACCCAGGTCCCATCAGAAATCCAGACACATCTTAAGGCGGTATCACCTGATCAGGGAGATCGTAGATCGCCGGGAGATCGAGGTAAAGAGAGTAGAGACGGAGAATAACATTGCTGATCCATTCACAAAGGCCCTTCCTCAGACACAGTTCGAGAGGCTATTCGAGATGATAGGTCTACGATATGCCAGCTCATGGCCCTAGTGCAAGTGGGAGATTGTTAGTGTATATGCCCTATGGGCCATTATTGTATCATACTTGTATGTATATTACTTAATGGAAGCTTGGGATATTCACAGTTGTGTATACAGTCTTACTAAAAATGGTAGTATGCTACTTGGTTTGTGTCTACTTTAATATGTGCATATGTTTCTTGTAACGTATCACTTATACATATTAGTAGAGCCCATAAGATCTTTGCTTGATTACCAGCGTTGTGATGGTAGTCACACTAGTGGGGGCTGGGTAGTCTATAAGCAACATCCTATACTTGTCCCTAGTCGTAGGATTATCGAGACAGGGCATCGATACTCCAGCATAGACTAGTGTGTACGCTTCTCATCCCAGTTGGGGAGATGGTCTGTCCCACAGCCATCGGTACGTCGTACTGGAGATAGTATACAGGTGCTCGTTAGGTTACGGGTACACCGGACAGGACTCGCAGGGGAAATGATTGGTTGGTATTATACCCATCGCCAGTTAACAGTTTCCAGGTGACATGAGTACAGCATAGTCCGCAGACTTGACACTGCTACTTCGCCTCGAGTGTGTCCCACTGTTCTTAGATTGCTACCCTACCACGGCTCAAAGGAGTGGTGCAAATAGGTAGCAGTTGGGTGCAGTCCCGAGCACTTGGAGGCAGTGGAGGTTAGACAGGATTCGTCTCTCCCAGTATTGAGAGTTGATATCGCGCTGTGTCAGAGAGCCATTACGCAAAGTCTCTGGCCAGGGCAAGCGAGATTTACTGGTAGGTTCCAGTAGTTTCTCAGGGTGTAATGGGGTACGCTCCGACACGACTTATACAGCTATTAGGGGACTGACGCTTGCCGCCCCCTAGGCTCGATATGCGATTGTCTTAGACGAACAGACCGGACTGTACGGAGATTGTCACATCAGGCTCAGTAGGAGTTCGGATGGTCTTCCTCATCGGCCTTCTTATCGACATCTACCTGGGGACCGTTACGTACAGCTAGTGCCGCTTGCGGTCTGTGGTTAAACCCACTGCCAGCGTAGTGTCGAGTCTTTAGAGTCCCACATAGAGAGTTTCCCTACTCCAGGCGAAACGATATAGAGGTCGTATGGTTTTACGACAAGGGTTCAGACGCATACGTGTGTTTACGCGCGTACGACATTCGGACAGTTTTTACTAGTCGGCTTTGGTTTAAGCCAGTTTCTAGTATCAGGTTATTGGATTTATACAGTCTAAAGTTTTTCCGTGTTTTCACGGATTGAAGGGGCGTTCTCGTAATTTTCCAGGAAGCTTCTAGAAGCATGGTGACTTGGGGGTTAAGGTGGCATAAGCATTTATTGCTTAATGACTCATTTGTATGATTCATCCATGGAGTTAATGCTTCATTTATGAAGCTAATGACTCGTGAGATGAATCACACAAGGTGAATGCATCAACCATGATGATTAATCATATATATTATTTATTTGATAAATTGTTATGGTTGATATATATTCTAATGAGTTCATTTTTCAATTATTTCTTATCATCACCTTCTCTCTCCTCAAACTCTTTCATTCTTGAAACCCTAACCCTAACCTCTCATGTCTTGAGATCAAGGGTTAACTAGACTAATACTTCCATAACCTCACTCTATATCCCCTAGGTAGCTTAGATTAGCACTTTGAGCAACTTAGTTATCTCAAGTTAGAGATAAAGCTTGTAGTAGGAGCTCTCGGGTGGATCATCTTTGATTCGAGGAGGCCGTTGAGATGCCGATGTTCCAAGGAGCCTACGAGGAGTGGAGGACCGCGATGAAGACCCGAAGGACAAATAACGTGAGGTATAACTTCGAATCCGAGTAGTTAAACCTTTCGTAGTTTGCTAGTAACGGTTTAGAAACGATTCACGCGCTCAAGTCCGTGTTACGAAGCTTTGATAATCGTTTTTCATATATTCCGCCTCCCTGCAAGTTCTTGGGGTGCGTTATATGGACTTACATAAAGAACAGATGGCTATGCTGAAAGACGTACTCATGCAGTATAAAGACTGCTTCGCATGGAACTATTCCGAGATGCCGGGATTAGATCCAAAAATAGCGGTGCATAAATTAGCGATATCTCCGGACATCAAGCCAGTCAAACAAGCACCAAGAAGAATGCGGCTCGAACTTGAAATGAGTATCAATGCCGAAGTCAAGAAGCTAATCGACTCCGGCTTCGTCCAGGAAGTTCAATACCCCGACTGGATCGCCAACATTGTCCCAGTGATGAAGAAAAATGGGACGGTGCGCATCTGCGTGGATTTCCGAGACCTCAATAAATCCTGTCCGAAGGATGACTTTCCCGTACCGGTTACCGAGTTGATGATAGATAACATGTCCACTCATGAAGTGTTCTCCTTCATGGACAGATCATTGGGGTACAATCAAATAAAGATGCAACCAAAAGACCAGAAGCATATCGCTTTCCGGACTCCTCTGGGCATATTCTGCTACAAAGTGATGCCTTTCGGTCTGATGAACGCCGGCGCTACCATCAGAAGGCCATGACGAATATTTTCGATGACCTCATACATGAAATCGTCGAATGTTATATCGATGACCTCGTAGTGAAAAGAAAACCGTACGAGGAAGATTGGGAGCATTTGAAAACAGTGTTCCAACGTCTTCGTAAGTATAACCTGAAGATGAACCCTCTGAAATGCGCATTTGGAGTCTCCTCAGGCAAATTTCTAGGGTTCATCATACGACATCGGGGCATCGAAATAGATCCATCGAAGATCAAGGCGATTATGGAAATTCCTACTCCAAGAACTTTAAAACAATTGCGGTCTCTGCAAGGGAAGCTCGCGTGTATCCGACAATTCATAGCCAACCTCTTCGGAAAATGTCGTCCCTACAATCACCTGATGAAGAAGGGAACCCCGTTCGTTTGGGATCGTAAATGCCAAAGTGCGTTGGACGATTAAAAATCACCAAAAACACAGAATAAATTCTGTTTAGAGAAAATTCCCCAATCTTGTTAAAAATAAGAAGATTGCCTTCTGTAAATCAGAAGCCCTTGGATCAAAAATCCAACGGGGGAAATATTCCCAAATCAATTAAAGAGAAGATCTCTTCAACTGATTGAACTGATCAGCCCTCACTATATAAAGGGTCCAAGACTTCAAGTCTCATACAGAGGAACCCCCCATAAACTTTGAGAAATCTCAAAAAGAAGAGCCAAACTCTCGGTAGAGGAACAACTTTTCTTCAAGGTAAAAATAAACAGAGAGATGAAATCATCTCTTATTAAAAAGAAGAATTCACTTCTTTCTTTAAGATCATAGATCTACAAGACCAAGGTCTTTCACAAAGAGATTATAGGATCTCATCATAAAATAAAAAGAAGAACATAACTCTTCTCACAGATCATGGATCTATAAAATAAAGGGGGAGAATAAGTCAATTCTCTTAGGATCATAGATCCACAAAGGCAAAGCCTTTCATCAAAATAAGAGATTAAAATATCTCCTACAAAATAAGAACTTTGTTCTTAGAACTTTGAGACAAAGTCTCTTCTAAACGAGAATTTATTTCTCAGATCATAAAGTTGATCAGATAGCGCTTTGCGCTCATAAACTAGCGCTCTGCGCTCTTGGACTGGCGCTCAGCGCCAAGCGCGCCACGTACTTCCCACGTGTGCGCTACTTGAACAGAAGCGCTTTACACTCTTTGGACTGGTGCTCAGCGCCAAGCGCGCCACGCGCTCCTCACGTGTGCGCTACCCAGCAGAAGCGCTCTGCGCTCAAGACTGGCACACAGCGCCAAGCGCACCATGTGCTCCTCACGTGTGTGCTACTTAACAAAAGTGTCTTAGCGCCCCTAATTTAAAAGAGCCTTAGCGCTCCTAATCGAAAAGAGCCTTAGCGCTCCAAATTTAAAAAAGCGCTCTACGCTCAAGACTGGCGCACAGCGCCAAGCGCACCACGTGCTTCCCACGTGTGCGCTATTTGAACAGAAGCGCTTTGCGCTCTTTGGACTGGCGCTCAGCGCTAAGCGCACCACGTGCTCCTCACGTGTGTGCTACTCAGCAGAAGCGCAATGCGCTCATAAACTGGCGCTAGCGCTAAGCGCGCCACATGTCCCTCATGCGTGCGCTGATAGAACATAAACTGTTCTTTAAATAAAGCCCCAGAGCTATGATGAATGCTCAGCATTCAATAAAAGACAGAAAGGCTGTCAGAATCCAAATCAATGCTCAATATTGTCAAATGTTTAACATTTTAACTGAGTGGGCCGAGCCCAAGTTGGCCATAAACCCCTCATTCAGATTAATTGAGCCCATATGCTCATAAATTTCAGATCTTAGTCCCAATTGGGCTACAGATCTCCCAACCAAAATTGGTTCAAGGGTACATCTTTTCACTTCTCTGAAATTTGTCGTTGTAATCTTTCAACGTCTTCAGAGAAATGACGGGTCCTGACAACCAGACATTCCATGGACTGTGGGGTCCTTAAACTCATGGACTATGATGTCCTTAACCTCGGACTGTGGGGTCCTTAAACCCATGGACTATGATGTCCTTAACCTCGGACTGTGGGGTCCTTAAACCCATGGACTATGATGTCCTTAACCTCGGACTGTGGGGTCCTTAAATCCATGGATTATGATGTCCTTAACCTTGGACTGTGGGGTCCTTAAGCCCATGGACTATGATGCCCTTAACCTTGGACCGTAATGTCCTTAAACTAATTATGGACCGCAAAGTCCCTAAACTAAACAATAGAGCCCAAATACTCTTTTGTTGGATTTAAACGATCCCGTTAAGTTGATCTTAGCCTAAAATTAGACTAACGTATCCTTAACAAACGTTTAAGTTGATCTTAGTCTCAAATGAGACTAACGTATCCTTAAACCCAACCCCAAACCCAAATCTAAGAAGATACGGATTTGGACTAATCCATGCCCTACGGGCGACAACATAAATTTGTCTCCGTATACAATCCACGGGCAACCAAAAACAAAACAAACACCCACGACACGAAATGACCATCTGGAGAAGGAGAAACTGGTTACCGCGATGCGGTAGAGTAATTAACTGCAGGGGCTTGCGCCTGCAGGGAAGAGCGTCCCCACAATCAAAAACCCCTCAACGAGGGGGGATCTGACGAAATCTGCTACATCGGCCGCATCCGTCTAAACCTTCGATATACGGTGCCATAAATCAACTTGGCATTTTCGGAGAGGTGGACAGATAGCACCAAATCGCATCTGCCCTCGAAATTCAGGCAAGACGGACCTACGCGGTCTCGTCTCTGTTTTCGGCGGGGAACAGAGAGCTCTCTACTATTTGAGTCGAGTTCTCCTGGGGGCAGAAAACAACTACTTCCCTATCGAAAAACACTGCCTGGCGTTAATCTTCGCTATAACGAAGCTTTGGTATTATGCTTTAGCGCATGAGGTCCATCTCATATCAAAAGTAGATCCTCTCAAATATTTGATGTCAAGAGCCATACTAACGGGACGGCTCGCTAAATAGGCCCTACTCTTAATGGAATTCTCGATAACATACTGACCTCTCAAGGCAGTGAAAGGCCAGGCCATCGCCGACTTCCTTGCTAAGCACCCGATACCTGCCGATTCACCCCTAAATTGCGAATTACCAGACGGGCACACGTTTGACACGATCGACGGGGAGAGAGGAAGGGGTGATAGCCGATGGGAACTCTACTTCGACGGGACATCTTCCATGAAGAAGCAAAAGTACACCTCCCCCATAATCAAATCTGGGGTAGGCCTCATCTTCGTGACTCCACAAGGAGGAATAATGCGCGTTGCCTTTTCCTTAACAGAACCGAGGACAAACAATGAAGTAGAATATGATGCTTTGATAGCAGGTCTTGAGATCGCTGTCGGCATGGGAATCAAAAACCTCCTCATATATAGAGACTCCCAGCTGGTCGTCAGCCAAGTAAATGGCGACTACCAGACATGCAAACCGGAACTGATCAGGTATGGTGAAAGAGTGCAGCAACTGCTGACGCAAATTCCCTCCTACGTCCTGAAAAGCATACCGCGTACAGAAAATAGCAAAGCGGACGTATTAGCCAAACTTGCTAAAGAACTGGCTGACGAAAACCTCGATGATGTAAGAATCGTTGTGCAAAGCCGTCGGGTTCTTGCACCAGTAGAAATATCTCCGGAGTCGTCTGAAAAAAAGGAAGCAACCAAGCAAACAGCCCTACAAATAGAGGACCAAGAAAAGGCTAAGGATTGGAGAGAAGTCTTTATAGACTACTTCAAATACCGTTGAACACCTGAAAATACATCCTCAAGACATCAGCTCATGAGACGAGCTCTGTCTTTTGCCTTTGTCAATGATACTCTATATAAGAGTCGTTCGACTCTCTGTGGCTGAGATGCCTGAGACCGGAAGAAGCAAGGAGAGTCGTCCAAGAAACTTACGACCGACTCTGCGGTTCTCATCAAGCCGGGCCAAAGATGAAGCTGAAGATCAAAAGAATGGGCTACTATTTGCCCACGATGATTCAGGACTGCCTCGAATACGTGAAGCAGTGCCACTCGTGCCAAATTCATGGAGACTTCATCCACCAGCATCCAAACCCGCTACACCCAATAGTGGCTAGCTGGCCGTTTGAAATGTGGGGAACCGATAATTGGGCACATCGAACTAACATCGTCCAAAGGACATCGGTTCATATTGGCGACAACTGATTACTTCTCTAAGTGGGCAGAAGCTATACCGCTAAGAGAAGTGAAGACGGAGAACATCCTCCATTTCTTCAAGACACACATCATTTATCGGTTCAGCACTCCGCGACGGATTATCTCTGATAATGGGCCGGCCTACAGAAGTCACAAAATCAGCCGCTTCGCACAGCAACATAATATAGACTGGAGATACTCTTCGGTCTATAATCCCCGAGCTAACGGTCTAGCTGAGACTTTCAACAAGACCTTGACGAAGATCATAAAGAAGACGGTATCCAGAAAAAAAAAGGACTGGTACGAAAAACTACATGAAGCTCTCTGGGATTATCGGACCACGTTCAAAACGGCCACAAATACAATGTCATTCGCGTTGGTATTCGGCACAGAAGCAGTGCTCCTCCTCGAGATAGAGATACCCCCTCTACGAGTGGCGGTTCATTACGAGCTAACAGATGAAGAGAATGCTCATCTTCGGCTTGAAGAGCTAGACGACCTCGATGAAACTCGTCTCATGGTACAACAAAACTTGGAGGCTTACAAAGCAAAGATGACACGCTTATACGAAAGGTTAACTAGGCCGAGAACATTCCGCCAAGGCGAACTCGTGCTAGTTGTCAAAAGACCTATGATCCCCAGTAGTGCTAAACAGGGGAAATTCGAGCCAAACTATGAGGGCACGTACATAATAGAAAAAGTCTACCAAGGTGGAGCTTACTTGCTCATGGATATGCATGGCGAAAGACCCTTTCAGCTAATAAACGGCCGATTCTTGAAGAAGTACTATGCCTGACGAGTCACAACTCAGGTCAATGATAGATGACGACGCCTATGTCCGCTCGCTATCTTCTTGAGTTAAGACTTTAAAAGTAGTATCCAATGATACCCCGTCCCAAACGTGGAAAACGACGGAACGAAATGTCCCTAAACTAACAACGGACTGAGATGTCCTTAAACTAGCTACGGACCGAGATGTCCTTAAACTAACAATGGACTGAGATGTCCTTAAACTAATATTGGACCGAGATGTCTTTAAACTAACAACGGACCGAGATGTCCCTAAACTAACAACGTTGCCTCTAACACGACGATAGTGGAATGAAAGTCCACAAGCCCCAGCGGTGAGGACTGCAACTCAAATCCCACCGGCAAATAAATGGGTCACATGCGGCGAAACTATTCTCAAGAGTTTCATCGTGTAAAAAAAACGATACGTCCACAAGCGAAATGGGCATGGATGAAAACCCGAAAGGGCTCTGTGAGTAAAAACAGCAGGGCTATCGGTGAGCTTGTGAAAACCCAAAAGGGCGCAATCTCGTTAAAATGAAAACACTTGCAAGGTCCTCTTGACCTTGTAAGGAGAAAATACCTACGTGAGATCCTTACGACTCACAAGGGAGCAACACACTTAGAGATCCCCACGATCCCTAAGGAGAAATTACACTTACGAGATCCTTACGACTCGTAAGGAGAATCCCCCTTATGAAACCCTCACGGCTCATAGGATTCGAAAGCCTTAAATTACAGGGATCTGAACCTGTTCTTAAGCCATCGCATCCCCCAGTTTGCCCTACAGGCGGTCAATATTGACCCTTGTATACAATCCACGGGCATAAATAAACGTCTCCCCCACCAAGTTCCACCAATGGCGCGAAATGTCCTTATGTGGTGAACGACACTTGTAAGTCCTCTCGACTTATAAGGAGAAAACACTCCTGTAAGATCCTTACAACTTATAAGAGAACACACACTTAAGAATCCTCACGATTTCTAAGGAGAAAACGCACCTACGAGATCCTCACGACTCGTAGGGAGAAATGCCTTTATGAGACCCTTACGGCTCATAAAGGCAAAAAGCCTTAGTCGGCAGGATCCTAACCCTGTTTGCTAAGCCACCTTTGTTCAAATCAGCAAAGGTAAATGATGATTCGCTCCTGGCAATGTTCCAGTGGTAGCGATGCTGATGCCTAAATCGGTATCAAATTCTAAGTCCATTCACGGCAAATGATGATTCGCTCCTGGCCATATTCCAGTCGCAGCGATGCTGATGCTAAGATTGGTATTAGATCTCAAGTCCATACTCGCAACAAAATCAGCGAGCAAAATAAATGCATATGAAATGGCCGAAATGATAGGGCAACTCGCAATAAAAATCTGCGAGCAAAATATATGCATATAAAAACAGCCGAAATGTTTGGGCAACTCGCAATAAAAAGCAGCGAGTAAAAAAAACAGCCGAAATGATTGGGCACCGCAAAAAATAGCCGAAATGATTGGGCAATCGCGACTTTCGCGGTATAAAATGCTGAAATGATAGAGCATCGCGGAAAGAAATAAAAAAGTGAGAGAATGAAACTTTTGCCCTACAGGCGAGTCCATACTGACCCCTGTATACAATCCAAGGGCATAAACGAAAAGGGAACTACATTTCCCAACAAACTCTGTCAAAGGGAGAGTCAGATCTCGACGGCAACATTTGCATCCCAGAAGATCAACACGATGTTACCTCCCGACACTGCAGAAAGCGGAACAAGTCAACAAATGACCTCCCTGCCGGAACAACGCTTCGTCTCGGAAACAAGTCTACAAATGACCTCTCTGCCGGAACAACGCTTCGTCTCGGAAACAAGTCAACAAATGACCTCCCTGCCAGAACAACGCTTCGACCCGGAAACAAGTCAGCCAATGACCTCCCCGCCGGAACAACGCTCCGTCTCGGAAACAAGTCAGCCAAAACAAGTCAGCCAATAACCTCCCCGCCGGAACAACGCTCCGACCCGGAAACAATTCAACCAATGACCTCCCTGCCGGAACAACGCCCCATCTCGGAAACAAGTCAACCAATGACCTCCCCGCCGGAACAACGCTCCGTCTCGGAAACAAGTCAACCAATGACCTCCCTGTCGAAACAATTCTTTGACCCGGAAACAAGTCAACCAATGACCTCCCCACCGGAACAACGCTCCGTCTCGGAAATAAGTCAACTAATGACCTCCCCGCCGGAACAACGCTCCATCTCGGAAACAAGTCAGCCAATGACCTCCCCGCCGGAACAACGCTCCGACCCGAAAACAAGTCAACCAATGACCTCCCCGCCGGAACAACGCTCCGTCTCGGAACAAGTCAACCGATAATCTCTCGAATCATCTCGACCCCTAGGGAAATCAGTGTCCCTGCGCAAACCTCTCAACCCGTAAAAAGAAAACTCTCTTGTGAGATCCTTACGACTCTCAAGAGAAAACACACTTAGGAGTCCTCACGACCCCTAAGGAGAAATTACACCTATGAGATCCTCTCGACTCGTGGGAGAAAAGTCTTTATGAGACCCTCATGGATCATAAAGTTGAACAGTCTTAGGCGGCAGATCTGAACCTGTTTCTTAAACCATCGCTGCCCTGCAAAGGAGATCAACATAGACCATCTATAAGACACATTTGCTAAAGTCACACGCTAATGACACGACAAAGAAAAGAAAGGGATGGTATGAGATAAAATATGTCTTTTATTCATGAATTCAAGCGAATACAGGATACATCACGTAAAAGAATAAAAAATGAATGCATGTTATTCACCGGTTACAAATTTTCAAAAAAAAAATATACAGAAACGGCTGCTAAGGAGGAGGCGTCTTTAACAAATCAGCAAGCTGCTCACGCGCTCCTCTTAATCCTTTCTCATGGTCATCCATCGCAGCCAACTCCTCTTCAATTTGAGTCCGCTGCCGTAAACAGGACGAAAGCTTTTCATCGGTTTCTAGCAGGGCAGCTTCGCAGTCCTGCACGACCCACTCGGTAGAGTCAAGTGTCCGCCTCAGCGTCAAGCCATCCGAAATGCATCGCTGGAGATTTTCGAAGACAGTTTTTAACTGCGCGGCATTCACTTCAACCTGGGTGCGTAACCGGGCAGATTCGCTTGAAGCCACTTCATATTCCTTTCGCTTTAGAGTCGCCTCTTGTTCAAAATGACGGAGGAAAGGAACACTATGCTCAACCCATGCGGCTCGCTGGGAATTCAAAGCCAGAACCTCAAGAGCAAGACTCTTGAGCTCAATCTCTTGCAGGCAAGCTTCGATCTTTCTGCAGTAGTTAACCCAAGATTCGACAGCACCTTCATCATAGAAGTTCACGAGCGTCGCCAGCATAGGATCAAACTCAGCAGCAAAATCTGCAGCGGATGCGAGGGCTTCGACGTCAAGATCCTCGATGAATTCGCTCAACATTCGCCGGCTATTCGCAGCGTCCCTGGAAGATGGACGTTTAGCAAAGGGCCGGCATCGGAATGCGAGACTCAAAGGGAGCTGGAGCCGGTGCGATTGCTGTGAAACAAATTATGTTCAAATTTCGACTCAAGAGGTAAAGAAAATACACGATCGATGGAGTCTGCTATACCGGCTGTGGCAGGTGGCAAAATTGGGAGTACCGGAGCCGTGAAAATTCTCTCATCCCCTCCTTCGATCCGTGACGCTGCGAACAATATAAAGAAGACTTAGCAACAATACGGCTATTCATAAAAGAAAGAAGGAGACAATAACTAAAGGATATACTAACCGGTACCAGGAGGTGGAATGATTTCCGACTGGAAGGAAAAATGCGTGTTCAGCACCTGATATAGATGGTCCAAAAGGATTCTTGTAAAGTTGTGACAATATACTGTCAATACAAGGAAGATGGTACCCATGGCGAAACCGATAAATCGTAAACCTATACCTTCCGGCATTTCAGAGGACATAGGAGAAGGCGAGGGAACAACGACCGTCATGGCAGCGATCGGAAGTGATTCAGATGGCACAATCTCGGCGTTCACTGCACCTACAAAAAAAATATCGTTCGAGGGAGCAGAACAGGATTGAGAGATAAAAAGAGAACGGTGACTCAAGACTTACATAATGGGTCATCAACTAAAACCGCGACGGAAGCATCACCAGGCGTAGCGGCTTCTTCGCTCTCCCTCAAACGAGTAGTTTCTACGCTCATGGCTTCATCCCTTGATTCGACGAGGGCCGTCGTGATGCTTGCGATGCCGGTCGATACTTGGGAGCCACACGAGGAAAGAGCGGCGATTTGGGCAGTCCCAGACTCCCGAGAGAGAGTGGCCACTTCGGGCTCTGTGATCACCATCGTTTCACCCGTCATCCCATCGCCAAGACTTGGCCCTGCAGAAAATACATATGTCAAAATTCGAAGATCAAGTTCTAGTAAAAGACTCAGCGTTACGTTACCTTGGAGCAGCTTTTCAGTTTCTTCCCGAGCCGCGCGCGCAACCTGTCTATGGACGGTGGACAGGGCAGCTGGAACATCCACCAAAGGAACATCAATAGACAGAATGTTACTTGAGCCTGCACCTATAGCCAAGGCGACATCGCGTTACTTCGCTGCACGCCTCATGCGTTTCCCTTCGGTCTGGGTCATGAGAACTGACATCCTTAAAACTTCCGACAAGGGGACGCCGTCGTCCGAACCAAGCTCTGCCTCCGGAGCCGTTACGGCGTCTGTCATCGGCTGCTTTAGCGAAACCTCCTGCGGTAATGCTGGAGGAGCTGGGGCCATAATAGCTGGCTCTGGAAGCATCGCTGCATCACCGCTCAGGATCGGTACCGCACTCGGAATAACCTGAGTCAAGCTAGTCCCTGCAATAAAATAAGGGAGAGGGTCAGAGCACGAATAAAAAAGGGGAATGAAGGCACAATGAGCTGAATTATACCAAAACCCAAAGAAGCGCAGAGCCTCTCTTCCTCTTCGAACGTCTTGATGGAAGCCGCGAGAGCCTCTTCAGCAGAAATACCTATTGAAGAAAATGGCATTAGTAAAAGAATAATAATAAGGAAGGAATGAACGCGAAAAATACAACTGAAGTATACCTGACTTCGCGATGGTGATCAGTGCCGCTTCTTTGCGAGCCAGTCGCTCGGAGGCCACAAGGGCAGCCTGTAGATCGGTGTCGGTCACAGGCATATCGAACAGGCCATCGTTAGTGCCATACTCACACAAGCTTTCGCTGTAGGAAGCATGGGGCTCCTGGCCGAGTACAACGTCAGCAAAAAAGAGCGACTTCTTCTTTTTCTGTGAGCGAATGTCGGCAGTCAATGACACGAGCTTGCGCTTGACGGACATTTTTGGGCGACGAGTCACTATTTCCGTACCCAATCCAGACTCCGGGGACGCTGCAGCTACCGCTTCTACAGGAACACGGGGTAGAGGTTTCTCAGGAAAGGCACGCGGGACCATAACCGCAGCAGCTTCTCTTAAGGAAGGACCAACAGTGGTCCGTCGCTTTGAGAGGACAACTGGATTACCGACAGGGACTGCACCCTTGCGATCGAGCAGTAACTGTCTTTCTTCCCTAATAACAGCACCCGTCGCATACTGGTACCACGCTATGTATGCGTTCGAGGCTTTTGGAACACAGCTCGGCTCACAGATAAAAAAGCTAGACCCGGTGTTTAGCCACATGAAATGGTGCAGCGTGCTACGGATACCCTCTTCCGTAGCAACCGGCTCAGCTAAAAAGGCCTCAAGCGGGACACCCTGATCGTAACTCGGCTGTTGAGCAAAAAGGTGCGGGTTGTACCTCATGAACAGCGCCGAGTCATTCTGCCTGAACACTAAGAAGCCTGGCCTGATTGAATACAAATGCAGAATCTTCCGAGCCTTCAATGTAGAAGCCCCGTCTTTGAAGGTATCGCGCAGCGATTGCACCATTTTAGTGAATTCCTTGCCGATAGTTAAGACCTTATTGACGAAGGTCATGCTATCCCCGACCATACGCGGGCGAAGGACCAGACCCCGAGCCTCTCGCTGTGATGGATCTAAAGCAGAAACGTCAACTAGGAACATAACCCAAGGGAAATTATAACTGTCGTAGAAACAGGGCCGTTTGTGGACTCCAAAAGCGCCGAGCACATGCAGCTCGATCCACGATGTGAAATAGTGCAGCGGGAGATTTACGGGCTGTAACCCCGGCTGAGTGGTGTCTGCCGCTAAGCTGAGGCCATGATACAGGTGAACCAGCCCAGCGATCCCGACGGCCACTCGCGTCCCGGCAACCATTCGGTGAGCCGGATAGAAGACGGATGGCCTCATATAGCGATAGTGCATTGGGAGCACAAACCAGCTTAACCATAGGCCGAATAACCCCAAAAAGAACGCCTCTTCGTCGATGTCTGAAGCTGCGAGCTATGCAAAGGGGACGACCGGGGTGTCTGGGAGGAAGAAATTCCTTTGATCTGCTTCCGCTGTCGGCTAGCTATTCAAGCCAAAACCAAAAGGATCGTCAAGGTTGGCGAATTTCGTGGTTTGTTTTGACAAGGCTTCCGGACGAAGAAAGCGAGCGATGAAATCCGTGAAGCTGACTCCGTGCCCTCCGGACTCTAAAAACAGACTCTCGTAAATGTTCAACACCTTGATTAGACTCGGGAATCGATGTTGAATAGCATTCTCCGGAGTAAGACCCATCACCACTGATTTGGTGGCGAAGATGTATTCTTCAGGGGGGAGTATTTCCTCATAATGTTCCCCTCTGACGGGTAGGCCCAAAATTTCTGCAAATTCCTCCAAGGAAATCGAAACCACCTGGTCTGATAAAAGAAAAGTGTGAGTCGGGGTATTCCACTGTTCTAAGAAAGCCTTGACCTACCATACGTGAGGCGCGGGATATTGGAAAAGAGATGCGTAGATAGCAGGGTACAACCCGAGCTTCAGCAGCAGCGACTTTTTGGCCGATAAGATGTATCGAGCCCACTGCAAGTATCCGGTTGAATGGCGAGAAGTCAAGCCTATCATGTATGCCTGTCCCCAAGGGCGCGACTCGCCTTGACATATGCGCCGCCCCAGAATATCTAAAGCCATCGGCGGCTGTACTGGTATCGAGCCCATAGAGGGCTGGAGGCATCCATCCGTAATCCAGTTAACCTCCTCCACAGCGTAATTCACCTGGGGTGAGTCAGCATAATGGATGGCGTAAATTGGCTCTAAAAGCACCGCACAAGAGAAACTGCGCCGACCCTGAATAATTTGGTTGTACCACAACCCCCATAAGTGAAGAGACTTCTGCTCCGGATCGTGATCTTTAATCAATGCAAAAACTTCCCGATCCACAGGCGCGTCGGCGTATGCACTCTCTGGGCGAACAAATGGGAAAGAAGAATCAAAAGACATAGTACCTGCGCGAAAAGAAATGAGGGTTAGATGTCAATTCTACATTACAAATTCTGACATCCGGTACTTTAAATTTGTACCACCCTGCAATGCAGGAAAAAGGGACCGAGGGGGACCCACAAAATCAAAATGACGGCTCATCATTGATGAGACAGTCAATCATTAAGAAGAAAATCCTAAAAAGATTCTCATTTAATGAGAAACTTATTGGGCCAAGAAGTTAAACTCTCTCGAGAGCAGTGCTCTGCAAACAGAAATTACATCTGTCAACTTTAATTATGAGGGGAATAAAATTCCCCAAAATTTCTACGAGCCGTGCTCTGTGAAAACGATGGAGTGATCCATCAGAACCCTAAAAAAGCAAAGCTTTTTACAAAGTAAAAACTCCAAGATCTTTTAGATTTACAAAACGAACTCTAAGAGTTCTTCATAAAGATGAACAATGTTCTAACTAATGGGTTAAGTAATTCTAAAAATCAATTTTAAGATTTATGATCTGAGAAGAGCAAAGCTCTGTTGATAGGTTCGATCCTTACCAAATTTGGACAGAGTTCTAACTCTAAAAGGAATTTCCTTGGGCAGAGATCTAAGCTCTTGTTTCCCCCGATCAGAGCGAAGCTCTGTTTGAATATCAAAAATTCAAAAACTGAAGCAATGCTTCAGATTCCTTGCGTTGCGCGCAACGCACCATGTGTCAAAAACAGACACGCCAGCGCTGCGCCCAAGACAGCGCACCCAATCAGAGCAAGGCTCTGTTTTAAAATAAAAATAAAGGAAGCAACGCTTCAGATGACTTGCGCTCTGCGCTGCGCGACACGTGTCAGCGCAGTTGCGCTGCGCTCTACGCTGCGCGACATATGTCAAGCGCAGGTGCTCTTGCGCCAACTGTGCCAGTATTTAAACAATAAAATTCTGGAAAGATCTTTCCAATCTTGTTAAAAACAAGAAGATTATCTTCTGTAAAACAAAAGTCCTAGGATCAAAGATCCAACGGTAGGGAAACATCCCTAAATCAATCAGAGAAAGATCTCTTTAACTAACCTAACAAACTAATTGGCCCTATATAAAGGCCCCTAGACTCCAAGTTTCATATATACAGAACTCCTCTAAAAATTTTGAGAAGAACTTGAAAAGAAAAAGGTAAACCTTTGAAAAAAGAAGAATTTCTTCTAAAAAGATCAAAGATTTAAGAACAAGATCAAGATCTTCAATAAAAAAATAATAATAAGAAAGAAGTAATTTACTTCTTTATCAGATCATTTGATCTACATAAAGGCATTGCCTTTTGATGAACCATCGGTTCTTGAATCTTGAGGTAGAACCTCTAAAAAGATTCTTTTCTTTGATCTAAATTAGATCAAGATGCACTCTGCGCTACTGTGCAGTGCCCTGCACTCCTAATTTGCGCTGTTGCGCTCTTGGATTGGCGCAAGTCACCAGAGCGCGCCGCGTGTCAGCAGCGCACTAGCGCAGCGCACTGGCACAACGCACTGCGCTAACAGACTTGCGCTCAGTATAGCGCGCCACGTGTCAGCAGCGCACTGCGCTAACAGACTTGCGCTCACCAGAGTGTGACACGTGTCACCTCCACATCAGTTTGCGCCTTGCGCTCCTCAATCGGCGCAAAGAGCCTGACAGGCCACGTGGCGCGCTGTCAGACCATTGAATGATCTGCATTATTAAAGAAAAGGGACAGAGCCCAATTAAAAAGTCCTAACAGGCCAAAATAAATGCTATGCATTTAATTAAAAAGCCCAATGTTGTGAATTATTTTAAAAAGGGGGCAGAACCCAAGCAAAGGCCTAAACAGGCCAATCATGAACAAAATGTTAAACATTTTCAAATGGACTTAACCCAATTCTGGCCGTAAGTCCTCAAATTAAATTGAACTGAGCACGACTGCTCTTTCAAATCAATTTACACCCGGTTCAAGGGTACATCTCTGAACTCCTCTGATATTCGTCGTTGTAATCCCTCAACGTCGTCAGAGAGGTGACGGGTCCCAACAACTATACATTGATACGGACTGTGGGGTCCTTAAACTCGTGGACTAATGCGTCCTTAAACCGATATTCGTCCCCAAAATGGGAATTCTGGACCACCATGTCCCTAAACTGGCAATGGACCACCATGTCCCTAAACTGGTAATAGACCACTATGTTCCTAAACTAGAACAATAGAGCCCCCAAATGCTCTTTTGTTGGATCTAAACGATCCCGTTAAGTTGATCTTAGTCTCAAATTAGACTAACGTATCCTTAACAAACGTTTAAGTTGATCTTAGTCTCAAATATGGCTAACGTATCCTTAAACCAAAACCCCAAACCCAAATCTAAGAAAATACGGATTTGGACTAATCCACGTCCTACGGGCGACAACACAAATTAGTCTCCGTATACAATCCACGGGCAACCACAAACAAAACAAACACCCACGACACGAAGTGACCATCTGGAGAAGGAGAAAGTTGTTACCGCGATGCGGTAGCGTAATTAACTGCAGGGGCTTGCGCCTGCAGGGAAGAGCGTCCCCACAATCAAAAAACCCTCGAACGAGGGGGAATCTGACGAAGTCCGCTACATCGGCCGCATCCGTTTAAACCTTCGATACATGGTGCCATAAATCAACTTGGCATCTTCGGAGAGGTGGACTGATAGCATCAAATAGCATCTGCCCCGAATCTTAGGCAAGACGTCTCTACATCGCGCCGTCATTCGGAGGGAACAGCTCTGAAGGGAGAATTAAATTCTCAGAAACAAAAAAGCAAGAAGATGAACAGAAGTCATTCAAAGGCCAAAGGCCCTACTTATAGGCGCTGGAAGACGATCCAACTTCCAAGATGATCCAACGGTAGAAAGGTTGCCACTGCTGCACTCACATGGGAGCCACGTGAGCGCAACGGTTGGGGGAGTATTTGTTTCCCCCAATAAGAAAGCAAGGCTCTGTTCAAAATTTGAACTGAGGCAGCGCCTCACGTGCAAAGCATGAGAGCGCCAGCGCTCAGAGTTAAAAACTCTGGGGCAGCGCCTCACGTGCAAGGCACGAGGGCGCCAGCGCCAAGAGTTAAAAACTCTGAGGCAGTGCTTCACGTGCAAAGTACGAGAGCACCAGCGCCAGAACTAAAAGTTCTCCACCCTTGGATCAAACATCCAACGGAGCACATAATTAAATTCTGATTGAGGAAATACTCCTCAAATCTTTCTAAATAAGAAAGATTGTGCTCTGTAAATTAGAGCACCATTGGATCAAAGATCCAATGGTGATTAAAAATCACCAAGCTACAGAATAACCTCTGTAGGGAAAAATATATTCCCAATCTTTGTAAACAAGAAAGATTACCGTTGGTTCAAAGATCCAATAGTGATTAAAAATCACCAAGCTACAGAATAAGCTCTGTAGGGGAAAATATCTTCCCAATCTTTATAAACAAGAAGGATTACCATTGGATCAAAGATCCAATAATGATTAAAAATCACCAAGATACATAATAAGTTCTGTATGGGAAAATATTTTTCCAATCTTGTTAAAAACAAGAAAAATGTTTTCTGTAAAATTGAAATCCTTGGATCAAAGATCCGACGGTGGATAAATTCCCCAAATCAATTAAGAAATCTCTCAATGAGAGATTTTCTTAACTGAATCAACAAATCAGCCTCCCTTATATAAAAGACCCAAGACTTTAAGTCTTGTACAGAAGAACCCCCCATAAACTTCAAGTTCAAAAAAAAGGAGCAAGCAAAAAGAGCTTTAAAAACAGAGAGGAAAGAAGAACAACTTTCTTCAAGGTAAATAGAGATCATAGTATCTCATTTGCATACCCAAAGATTTAACCATAAACAAGAACATAGTTCTTTCCCTGGATATGAGATCCATGAGGCAAATCTCCCACAAATGAGAATTTAATTCTTGTAGGGATGAATTTGATCTTGGGGATTGATGTTCCGGGGGAACAAAGAATTGAACTCTTCAGAAAAATGCACAAAGAGAGAAATATCGCCGAGCGCCCCCATGTGCCACTCACGTAGGCCCTAATAAAATAAAGAGTGCTTAGCACTCAGTGATTGGCGCCCAGCGCCAAGGGCTCCACGTGCCCCTCACGTGGACGTTAATAAAATAAGGAATGCTTAGCACTCAGTGATTGGAGCCCAGCACCGATCGCTCCACGTGCCCCTCACGTGGGCGCTAATAAAATAAAGAGTGCTTAGCACCCAGTGATTGGTGCCCAGCGCCGAGCGCCCCACGTGCTTCTCACGAGGGCGCTGTTTAACATAAAGTGCTCTGTAAGTAGAGCCCAGAGCCATAAAGAGTGTTTAACACTCAATAAAAAAAACAAAAAAGGGGATGAGCATCAAAGCCCATATCAATACTCAGTATTGTTGAACAAAAAGGACCGAGCACAAATAAGTGTTTAACACTTTATTCAAAAATTGAGTGGGTTGAGTCCAAGCTGACCAAAAGTCCCTAATTCAGAACAACCGAGCCCATGGGCTCACAACTTTTCTAAATTTGATCTTAGTCCTAAACCCAATTACAGATCTCTCAACTGACATTAGTTCAAGCGTACATCTCCCCACACCTCTGATATATGTCGTTGTAATTCTTCAACGTCTTCGGAGAGGTGGCGGATCCCGGCAATCAACAAGCCCAATGGACCACAACGTCCCTAAACTAAACTCTATGGACTATGTCCTTAAACCCAATGGACCGCAACGTTCCTAAACTAAACTCTATGGACTATGATGTCCTTAAACCCAATGGACCGCAATGTCCCTAAACTAAACTGTATGGACTATGATGTCCTTAAACCCAATGGACGTTGGACCGCAACGTCCTTAAACTAAACTCTATGGACTATGATGTCCTTAAACCAAATGGACCGCAACGTCCCTAAACTAAACTCTATGGACTATGATGTTCTTAAACCCAATGGACAGTAACGTCCCTAAACTAAAACCATAGAGCCCAAATGCTCTTTTGTTGGATCAAAAAATGATCCTAAACCCCTGTTACGTAGATCTTAGTCCAACATCGGATTAACGTATCCTTAACAAACATTTGAGTCGATCTTGATCTGAAACGAGGTTAACGATCCTTAAATCCAAACAAACCTAAATCTAAGAAAATACGAATTTGGACTAATCCCCGCCCTACGGGCAACAACATAAATTAGCCTCTGTATACAATCCACGGGCAACCAAAAATAAATCAAACACACACGACACGAAGTGAACTTCTGGAGCAAGAGAAAGTGGTTACCGCGATGCGGTAAAAGAATTAACTGCAGGGGCTTGCACCTGCAGGGAAGTGCGTCCCCACAATCAAAACCCCCTTGTAAACGAGGGGGAATCTGACGAAGTCTGCTACAACGGCCGCATCCGTCCAGACCTCCGATACACTGTGTCATAAATCAACTTGGTATCTTCGGAGAGGTGGACGGATAAATCCAAATAGCATCTGCCCCCAATTCAGGCAAGACGTTTGTCTTCCCGGTTTCCGGCGGTAAACAATGATGTTGACCAGTCAGAAGAGGATCATTAAGGATTTTCAGAAGCTTAAACTAGAGGTTGTTACACCGAGTGCAATCAGGCAGTTACAGGTGCAGTCTTCTCTTGTATATCGCATTAAGGATGCGCAAGCTGATGACCCTCGACTGCAGAAGTTCAGGGAGCAGGTGGAAACCGGGCTGAGGACGGACTTACTCATACATCGAGACGGTTCTCTGAGATTCGGTAGCAGACTCTGCGTCCCCAAAGAGGATGTTCGAGAAGAGGTACTAGTTGAGGCTCATTGTTCGGCTTATTCTGTACATCCGGGAGGCACGAAAATGTATCGAGATCTGAAGCAACACTTTTGGTGGAACGGGATGAAGCGAGAGATTGCACAGTCTGTATCCAAGTGTTTAGTATGCCAGCAAGTAAAGGCAGAACACCAGAGAATGGCTGGACTGTTGCAATCGCTTCCGATACCCGAGTGGAAGTGGGAGCACATCACTATGGATTTTGTGACTGCCTTACCGCGGAGCCCAAGGGGCAACAACGCTGTCTGGATTATCGTCGACTGTCTTACGAAAGCTGCACACTTTATACCCTTCCGTGTGGGACAGTCGATAGAGTCGCTTGCGGAGAAATACATGCAAGAGGTAGTGCGACTTCATGAAGTTCCGGTTAGTATAGCGTCAGATCGAGACATCAAATTTGTTTCACACTTTTGGAAGAGCTTACAGGAGAGTCTGGGTAAACTTCTCAAGTTTAGCACGGTTTACCATCCACAGATGGACGGACAGTCTGAGCGTACCATTCAAATGCTCGAGGACATATTGAGGGCTTGCATGCTAGACTTCCAGGGTTCTTGGGAGGATCATCTTTATCTGGTGGAGTTTTCTTATAACAACAGTTTCCAAGCTAGCATCCAGACGGCTCCATTCAAAGCACTTTACGGACGGAAATGTCGATCCCCTGTTTGTTGGGATGACATGGGAGAGCGGAGATTACTGGGCCCCGAACTTATTGTTCAGACGGTAGACAAGGTCCAGATGATCAGACAACGCATTAAGACGTCTCGGAACCGATAGAAGAGTTGGGCGGATGCCAGCAGGAGAGCGCTAGAATTCGAGGTCGGAGATCATGTGTTTCTGAAGATTTCTCCTATTCGTGGTGTTATCAGGTTTGGAGGTCGCGGGAAACTCAGTCCCAGATTCATCGGACCTTTCGAGGTGCTAGAGCGAGTGGGAGAGGTGACCTATCGACTTGCCTTACCTCCATCGCTAGCTGGTGTGCACAGCACTTTTAACGTATCTCAGTTGAGGCGCTATGTTCGGGATGATAGCCATATCCTGGACCATTCGGAGTTAACATTGGGCACTGATCTGTCCTACGAGGAGCAGCCTACCACCATTCTCGATCGTCGGGAAAAAGTGCTGAAGAACAAAGTCACTCCCCTGGTTCGAGTTTTTTGGGCTGGCCGTTCACGAGGGGAGTCTACCTGGAAACGCGAGGAGGACATCCATGCATGTTTTCCTCATCTGTTTGTGTAGTGTTGTTGTTCTATTATTTTCGTTTAATTTCGAGGACAAAATTTTTGTAAGGAGCGTATGATGTAAATCCCCAGTTCCGTATATAATATTTTCCGTATATTTTTCAGATTTTTCCTCGAATTTTTCTATTTTTATACTTTACATATTTTTTTCTTCTTTATTTAATTCCTATGCCCAAACTATATAAATCCTAGCCTACCCGTATCCGACCCGACCCATGCCCGCCTGACCCGCACCCGCTTTCCCCCTTCTTCCTCCCTCGCTCGTTCTCTCTTCCCTCCATTTTTCCCAACGTCGCTCCCCGCTTCTTGCGCCCATGCCCGCTCCTTGCGCCCATCTTCCCCATGACCACTCACCCGAAACCCGTTCCCCCCAACAGCTCCAAGGCCCCAACGACTCCCCCACGTCTCTCCCCGCTACTCGCACCCACGCCGCAACGGCCACGACTCCTTGCCCAAAACCCACGATGACCTCTCTCGGTTTCACTCTCTCTCGTTCTCCTACAAACCAACAACCGTCGACAACTCCACCATCGGCCAACTCCTTCACCAACAACACTGCCCTCGTCTCCTTCCATTTCTTCTCCCCTCAAAAACCCAAGTACCCCTCTTCCTTACACCCCGACCGCTTCTTAGCCTGAGCCACCGCGACCACCTTCGAACCCACAACACCACCTGCCCCCTCTTAAAAATCCACCGTCGCTGCCTCCTTCGCCGACCACCTCCGAGCTTCTCCCCTGCTCACCACCTCCGAGCTTCTCCCCTGCTCCCCTGCTCACCACCTCCGAGCTTCTCCCCTGCTCACCACCTCCGAGCACCAACCCCAAGCAAGCTCCTGCACCGAGTCGGAGCTCCCCGATTCACAAACTCCAAGCCCCAAAACTGCCTGAGCTCGCCGGCGGCGGGTCCTCTGCATCTGAGGGCTTCACCGCAGTCCCCTACCGTGGCCGCCTCCGCGCCAATGCTGGGCCCAGGTATGCCGATCCAGCCAAGTCGAACCGTGATCGTGTCGTGATCGTGTCATGTTCGTGCCGTGATCGTGCCCGTGTCATGCCATCCACCATCGTCGTCTCTCCCGTGCCATCTTCGCGAAAGGCAAGTGAAACTCCTCACTTGCTACTTATGCTATAGTATTATGTTATAACGAGTAATCTAAAGTATGAACACTTTTATATATTTTGTTGTATAACCGTTACATTTTAATTATACTCATAGCTATGATGGTTGGAACATGATTAAGTGTATAACGTGTATTATTATTGTGTAGAGCATAGAAGAATTACTTACCGTTGTTTGGTTGAAAGAAAATGAAGTATCGATCGTGACATATTTATATTTGGCAAGTGTTCGATACACTACCCTAATGAAAACCTCATTTCAAAATGGCTGAATTTATAGCACATAAATCCTTTAAATGATAATAAATAACTTATAAGAATTTGAGATGAAAATATTGACTTCATCGCTATGAAATGATACCTCCGTCTAGCTATACCGCGCATGTTGCTTTTTAAAATCATTGTAAATTAAATACAGATTAGAATGTGATGTTCTATGGCTCGTATCGAAGCCGACTCGATAATATAGAACCATATATAGTTTATTTTTCGATATTGATAGATTACGGCAACAAGAATTGACTGGGAATACAACTCTGGACTGCAGTCCGGGGCAGCATTCCACGGGGAAACCTGAATTTAAGCGCCTGTACATACCTGCATAAAACTGAAAAATGTGCGGAGCACCATATGGTCGCGTATATAATTTAGTTAGATAGACCATGAATCTGGTCCTGTGCTGTTTCACCGTCTTTTGATATTAAATCTGTATTTTAGAGTGTCGCGGTGTTCTGCAGTTTCTGCAGAAATGTTTCTTACACCGTCACATTAAACAGAACATAACTTTCAATACAGAACTGCTATCAATAATCCGTTTGATGCGTTGGAAACTTAACTGATAGAACTATATTTCATTCAACTTGGGCAACATCTTAATCTGAACACAATCACTAATAAAACGCACGTGAAGTTGGGTCTCCAGTTCTGAAACTGGAATTCCAGCAATTGGTCACTACCTTAAAATGTTGATATTTCCCTAACATGAATTCCGTTTGACATGAATTAAATTTTAATGGTTATATAATCAAGTGTGCTTCATACGTCCTTTATATTATTTTGGTCGAATCTTTGCGTGTGATTTATCGTAAATTTTACAAGTTATATGGCATTGGTCGTCATTGAAATAAGGAATATCCGTCCAGTGCATTTCTGTTTATTTTTCGTGTTTGCCTTATACCTGCTGCATAGTGATCATTCACGTTGAAACCTAGAAACTAATTTGCATTGTCAATATATTAGTGTTAGTGATTGGGTTGTGGCAAATACGACAATGATACTGATAGTGGAAAAGTGATTGAAAGTAATAGCGATACGTATTTTTTCACAATCCATCGAATACATGAATGCATAATATAACCCGGGGAATGGGGAAATCAAGGTGGAATTGAACTCGTATTTAGCGAGGTACAGTGATTTAGAGGATGATCATTCAATATTATATATATATATATATATATATATATATAGACACACACACACATTAGGTAGTGGGCCTAGCGGCACGGCTGACAGGGTTTTGTCCCGGGCACAGCGGACCGTTGTCTCGGGCATGCACGAGACCTTTGTTCAACACGAGCATCCTTTCCACCATCTGATTTCATTGACTTAGTAACCGATAAGTAGTGACATACACATTGTCTAGTTTACTGACATAATGGTTATACCACACTGTTCATATGTACGATATTCTTTGATTTCATGTTCTGTATTCTGTTGCACTTTTGTGTTTAATAACATTGCACACCATTGTATAATTATTGCTATATATGTCGCCATGACGACCTGAGTGTGCATACTCAGAGGACGAAGTGGATCTAGCCCAGGAGTAGGTCCTACCATTCGAGATTGCGGAGATCTGGACTGCATCACCAGCGCTATTTCCTTTGATTTCTGCACTTGTTTTGTTGGTTAGTTTATTTTATTCTGCAAAATAAATGTATCTCGAACTCTTTTTATTTGCAATGTAATAAAGTTGTGAACTGTGATTTTCCTTTATTCAAGTACTGTTTACTGACTACCATGTAATGCTTGAAGCCGAAGTGTGACTATGGTGGGATTATTACCTGACCGTAGGAGTATGGCTGGCCTAGTCTCCCTCGTATCCCGTATTTTGGGAAGCGGGGCGTGACACGATCTCAATGGAATTTTTATTACAAATTTTAAGAAAACATGATTTCTATTTAATAAATAAATTCTATTTTTAATAATTATATATATATATATATATATTATCAAAATATCTATTTTAAATATATAATATATTCTATGTTTTCTAATCAAAAGAAAAGAATCACAAAAGTTCATGAAAATATCATCAAGAATCAATACAAGTCAAATTACATGAAAATACCATATATTATTCAAGTTTGGTTTATATCCACTAGACTATCTCATCACTCTTAAAAAATTATTTCTATGAAAACCCTAAAGACGATAATTAAATACTTGAGGTGTATTTTGAAAATATATCAAAACTATTTTTCATAAAACCCCCTCAAGTTATATTAAATTACAATAAGGACCCTAGTAAATATAGGTTTAAGCGGGACCAATTCTCTTGAGCCTCAGGGAGCCGGAGAATTTGGGTGCTTGTCTATTTAAGGTAGACAACTAAAAACGGGGTTATCAATACGGTAATTGGCTTGGAAAAAGTCACAAATCCTGCCATCCATATGCAGCAGTTACCGATAACTCCAAAACTAATTCAGGACTTCAATTCGTTTTAAAGTGTCTGACTCAGACAGAGTCTCAGTCTAATCTGAAATCAATCCATCCTTGAATACAATTAAAATACAATTCCAATCCAACATGAATCCATTTATACCAGATACAATCAATATCAACATAACTTGACTGAATCGAACCATGGATATACTCTATTTACATGACTGTCTGTTCCGTTTACATGAACTACTGATATCATGGTTTAGGCAAGTCCTACATCTATTAAGCAAAACAATATAAATCAATACAAAATACATTACGGAATTTTAAAAGGGTAGATTGATACGGAATGTGTTAGAAGTGGCACGAGACAGTCATTTTAATACACCTAACCTGAATATCCGTTGCTGTTGTTCCGTGGTTTACCGGTTCCTTATGCTCCGTATACCTTAGTCCACGGAATAGCTGGACTCCTCTCGTATACACTGGCATATTCTGTACCAAGCTACAAACAATTGCGTTAACATAACAATAAAATAATTTACCAGCTATATTCTCTTATCTGTCTACTTTACTTCTATCTTTCTTTAGGACTTATCGAGCGATTGTTCGCTGACGACATTCCTTTTCTCTTCTTTCTTTGGAATGTTGTCAGGTAGATCCGACTCACTAGAGATAGAGCCCAGTGCTGACGACTTGGAGCAGTTCACAGAAGACCCCGAGCTTTAGACACTTGTATATATTTTTTTCTTTTCAGTTTATGCCATTGTTTAGGCATTGCTTTTCATTCTTGTATTTACATTTTCAGTTGTATTGTAAAAAAATGTTTAATAAATAAAAGTTGATGTTCAATTACATCTCTTGTCATTTTCTTATGTACTTTATCATATTGCTTATTTACGTTTAGCGTGTTTCTTTCTGAGTAAATACGTAGCGGGCCAGTCATGTTTCCTTATCGTACACCGGGAAGTAGGGCATGAGGTAACAATATCAAAAAACGCCCAACTCGTAAATTAATGGAAAAAGCATTTCCAAATATCCATTTAAAGAATCAATATAAAAAAAAGCATTCAAATTTGAAAGCAAAGGGAGAGATTGATCGTTGCCTTGTCACCAATATAATGGATTTTGACAGTTGCCTAATCATTTCTAATAGTAGGATCTTGATTAAGATGACGTGCTTGAAACAATGCCACGAGTCGTCGTGGGTGTCAAGCACCGTATCACTATTGCCGGTGCTCAAGAGATCGTCGGCTCAAAAAACACTTACAAATCATATTTCATATTCCAATCATCATCTAAAAGGACACTTCATACAAACACAATCTAACATCATCATAATACAACATTTATACAAACACATACCAAATACCATTCATTAACATAAATTTGTTACAACAAAACACCGTCATCTTCGCCATTCAAGTATTTAAATAAACAAATTACAAGCCTTTTCATTAATATAATTTTATGAAAACAAAAACCAAATTAGTTTGATACATAGAAAAATTTATTTGATACATAGTAACTCAATGAATATGGAGCAGAATAAGATGAGGGCGGAGAGGGGGTCATGGGAGTCATTGCATTATCCGAAGATCATGACGTTGTAGGTGATGAGGTCGGGGATCGAGTTGGAGGTGGTGCAAGGGATGACGAGGTCGGGGGATGATACGTTTTAGGTGGTGGATACACAATTACCCTTTCCAAATTCAACATATCCATACTCACCACCACCACAACCATCTTCAAATCCTTCACAATTATTTTCACAAACACCTTGAGCACGTCCTAGTCACATCTAACAAACAGTACCCACTCACAACCAATTCTCTTAACAAAGACTTCCGCCATTATGTCATGCCCCGCACTCAGTATAGAGAGTATTGTCCGCTCTGACCGAAGCCGCACGGTTTTGTCCTTCGGGGCGAACCGGATCCGGCCAGGGGCCACTTCTCAGGAGGTCACCCATCCCAGAACTTCCCTAGCTTGAACACGCTTAACCACGGAGTTCTCAAGCTCCTGTAGTGCCGGTTCACTTAAAAGGCGTCTCTGTATTGAGGAGTGGTATCATTCCATTTATAGTACAGATCTGCCCTCTTTCGGAATGTATTCCGAAGAGTCCCCATTGTTTTACAGTGGGTCCCACGGACTCAAAAGGTGGCCCCACGGATTCAAGAGGTGGCCCCCGCCCACTTAACACGACATTTGGCGTGACTTTGTTCTGTGTGGCACTTTGTTCCGTGAGCAAGAACCGGGCCCCGACACATCATGACCACCATCTCAAACACCACAACCATCACTATTAGCTTCACAACCACCCCTATTAGCTTTGCAACCACCAAGATGAGATGAAAACCGATGAGAAAAAAATTCCACCTTTTTCCGATCTGAAATATTTGATGAAGACAGTGAGTTGCAGTATTGGATGAAGGGCTCGGCCTCATCGGAAACGTTGAGGCCTGACGACCGAGCAGCTCCCCCATCGGCTGAAACCCAACAATCCGACCTTTTCATAGATGCTGCAACACCCCCAAAAAGAAAATAATCAAAAAACAAAAATAAAATCAAGATTAAATTCTGTGAATAGGTTTTGAAGATAAGATGTTTTAATTTGAAACCCAACAATCTCGGGTAAGCTGTCTACTTCGGCTTCGAAGACTCGTAGTCTTGGCTGCCGGCGACCCCCGAGGAGTCTGAGCCGATCCCTCTCTCCTGCGGTGTGTATGGGTTTTGAAGGCAAGAGGTTTTAATTTGAAAGGAGGAAGAATGGTAATTTGGGTATTAAAAAATAAAAAAAAATATATAAAATTGTGAATCTAACGGAAGGGGGTCAGATTTAATAGAAGGTAACGCTGGGGTGCTGTGATGGGAAAAAAAACTTTGGCGACAGTGAGAACATATGTTAAACCTCAGAATGATTTTGGTGAAATTTCCCTTTTTTTTTACCTCAACGAAGTGCACCGGCCCAGTGTGTCCCTCTTAGAAGCACCAAACGGGAGATTCCGGGTTCGATCACCGTCTCCTTTCACAAACTCCTAAACCTTGGTGACAGTGAGAACATATGTTAAACCTCAGAATGATTTTGGTGAAATTTCCCTTTTTTTTTACCTCAACGAAGTGCACCGACCCAGTGTGTCCCTCTTAGAAGCACCAAACGGGAGATTCCGGGTTCGATCACCGTCTCCTTTCACAAACTCCTATTGCCATCATTGGACTATATGCCCCGCATGACTACATGTTGGTCTCGAGATTGAGCCTTGAGGATGTTATTTGTATTTTGATACTTGATTGATTGATTGATTGGGTTAATATACAAGAGCATGAATGAAATTTGGATTTAATGCGGCTTCCCATTACATACATGTTCATAAATATATGACAAGAAAGGAAATTACAGTCATGAGAGATTATTCCATGCCAATGCGACGCGCCCGAGCAGGTTAGAGATGGCGCATCTGGTCAAGCAGCTTGATGGGATCTCCCATTCTATTTTCTGTCAATTCTCTCATGTTTGACACATATTGTAGATGCACAGAAATATAATCCTTATGTCTGTCCGAAAGAAAGTGCCTGTATTCTTGTTTTGTATGTATCTCGATCATTCGGACATAGAAAAGTAGCGGTAATTTGTATTTTGGCGATGAAATCGGTTTTGAAGAAGAAAATGGTGTTGAAATTTATAGCTGTGTGGGGCACAGTAATGAGTTGCTATTAGCTTGAAATGGTTTTTGGTGTACGGTGAGACGTCTTGATAGAGCTGATTTCTATGAAGAAGGGAAATAACGAATAAGGACTTATCCGAGAAAGGCTTTGCCACACGTATACATGTCTATTCACATGCAGACTTGAATGCAGCACGCCATAGTTCTCCACGTTTCGATATTGGACATCTTCGAATATAGTTTAAATTAACATGAAACAGAGCATGTAAGCGAGCGTTTAGAGTATCGTTATATATAAATCAAAGCACAAACAAAAAGAGCAGCATTCATTTCACCCAGTTTTTCTTTTCGATCTCCAAAAAACCATTATACATTCTAAATGCTCTCATAAGAAAAAAATGTTGGCGGAATACATCCGGTAGGTGCCGGCACGTATGGTACCTCGTGAATAGAATAGACAAGCAATGCTAATGGAATAGACAAGCAATGCATGCATGAATGGTTTAGAGAGATGTTTACATAAGAGACGAGCAATACATGAATCGATTGAAACAAAACAACATAGATAAAAGAGACAAGAAATAGGTTAATGGTTTAGAAAAACATGGATGAAAAAATACCAGTGATACATGAATGGTTCGTTGCTGCCTGAGGGACAGAATAGACAAGATATACATGAATGTTCTTTCTTTTTTTATATAAAAAAAACCTGGCTCCTAAGCTCAACCCACACAAACACCACCACAGCACACAACACACATAGGGGACCCATGAATTTGTCCCGGATTGCGTCCGGTTGTCTTTCTCGGGATCGAACCCCGCACTCCCCCCAAGAGGGGAAACGTCATATAAACCGAGGTATTGCTCATTGGTATACACAAACGATTTAATAAATATAAACAGATGAGAAGCAATACACGAATGGTTTGGGACACCATGGACATCAGAGATAAGGAACACATAAATAGACAAACGGTACGAACAACAGAACGGCTCATACCATTTGAAGCATTTCTTTTTTCTACATGTTGATATATCTTACCATCCGCCGATATATATCCATGTCTTGTAGAAATTAGCTTACATTTTCGACATGATGACAAATGGTAAATACATCGACTGACCATATGCTTGGAAAATCCTATCCCTCTCCTTGCTTCTCCATCTAACTGCCCCGTCTTGCTATTTGCTTCCTCGCTTGCAAGCTTCCCCAAACTGTAGTCGTCTCTTCTACCTCCCCACAATCTTCTCGATGTGTCAACAGCTACTAACCCATGTGTGGACCAAATACTTAACCTCCACTTGATGTTTCATCATCATTGCAACGCTAATGCATATGTTTCTTCTACCCAGTTTCTCTTGCAAATTTACTTGGGTCGAAATTATATGTACCGAGATTTTTGGACCTCACCACAAACACAAAAAACATGTACTCCTAATTCGAGATTTTAAAAATGAAAAAGGAACAGCCATCTCACTTTGGATCCCAACTACTCCTCTCTGATTTTTCTCAAAACAATGTTTGTAGGCAAAAAAATTCTTTTGATCTGGACAAGTTTGATCTCATCTTCCTTCTTGTGCTGATTCATCAATCCTAATTATCCTATCACCAAAACAATTATTTAAAAAAAACAACAGCAAATTGACAAGCTATCAAGCTCCCTTATCAAAATTGATGTCCCAAAACTTTGTACTCTTTGAGAAATAAGCCTCCCCTTGGCCGGTGCCCTCGTCAGCGTCGGACCGGCCGGTTCAACCTACGATCGAACTACGAGCTTTTCCGACCGCCGATTTCACCCAAATTTGCTAGCTGATTTCCTCAGCCCATCACACAAGCCACTTTCAAACCCAACATAAATCACTCAAGCGAGATAAAAATTTGTGCAAGAAGAACTTCCACGGTCTCAGTTGTTTATTTGGGTCTCAACCCACTACCCATACATAGAAACGCCATGGTTGCAAAACTTAAATCCCAAGACCTCACTTTGCATCATCTTTTCCACTACCATGGCACCCAACTCAAATCCCCATCATTCTTCTTCATACATCTCTACAATTTTGAGTTTCAAATCGAGGCAGCCCAAAATTTCAACTCCTGCATCAAAATCCTATGTTTCCACCGTGTTGTTTCATCCAACAAAAAAAGAAGAAGAAGAAATCAAAAATCAAAAATTTCACCACAGCAAATTCTTCTTGCATCAATCAAAACCCAAACCTCAAGTCCAAAATCAACGGCTGCTACTATAAATTTCACCACAATTCTTCTTGCGTCATCAAAAAACCCAACCATTACAAGTTCCAAAAATTTGAACTAGATTTATATTTCACCCATGTTCTCATTTCTCCATCCCTCAATTTTCCCTTTCCCGCCATTCACCAACAAAAGGAAAAAACAAAGGAAAAAAAAAAACATGGAAAACAAAAACAAAAAACAAATCAAAAAGCAAAGAAAGAGAAGATATCAAGACCCGAGAGTGCATGGTGGTGCTCGGATCCCATCACTGCATGAGCGAGGCACCACACCGCGTCTCTCTCTCTAAACTTAACTCATCAAAATTTCAACCCATTCTTACCCGAAATCTAGAGAGAGAAACTCCCCCAAATAAAAAATAAAAATAAAAAAGCAAGCTTGAGATAGAGAGGGAGGGAGGGAGGGAGGGATATAGATCTATTTCTATTTCAATCTCCCCCCAAATCGTGACCTAATCTCCATGTAGAGATCTAAAAAAGCCCTAGCTTTTCCTCTTTCCCTCAAACCCTAGCCAAAATGATAATCAAGCGCAATCTCCGAACTCAAATGCCGAGCCTCAAGCGCTGCAGCGCCCAATCCGAGGTCGTCGCCGCCGACGAACTCACTGATCGAATACGCAACAAGCGCCAGAAGCCTAACGATTTATTCTTCCCCTTTGAAGCCTTCGGCATCTCAATCCCTTACCTGCCCCCTGAATTCCGCCGCGATTTCTTCGAGGAATCTCCGCCGCCTCCGCCGCCTCCGGATGATGCTCCGTCGGCGGCGGCTGCGGCGAGGCCGCCGGTGGTGAGGACATCGAGAGGGAGAGCTCAGGTGCTGCCGTCGAAGTTCAATGATTCGGTCCTGATTGATCCTTGGAAGAAGGAGAAGCCAAAGTCAAAGGCTTTGGATAGCGAATTGGATGCTGCAACTGAGGCAGTAGATGTTAAAGTCAAGATTGCTAGTAGGGAGTTTAGCTATAGAGATCAAAATTTGGAAACTTTGTCGCGAGAAGAGGAGTGTTATTGGGCGTGTAGGAATTTGAGTGCCATGAAGTACTTGACTTGGAGAAGTTGTTTTGGCAATGGTTTGGGTTATGTTGAGGAGGTGAGGCCACACAATGGGTATGGGTATGATGATGAGAGAGCTAGAGTAGAGAGGAGGTTGATGAAGGAGGAGGTTGAGAGAAGGAAAGACTATTATTTTCCCCAAGACTTTGTTTTGGGTGATATTGTTTGGGCGAAATCGGGAAAGAAATTTCCGGCTTGGCCCGCGGTCGTGATTGATCCAGTGCAGCAGGCGCCTGAAATGGTGCTTGATTTGTGTGATCCTGGTGCAATCTGTGTCATGTTCTTCTGGTACTCCGGAAAAGGAAATGAAAGGGTATTAACACTTTATGTAGTATTTTTGTTCCTAATTTATGTTTGATTAGTGTTTAGTTATAGTGCTCTTTTTTAAAGATTCTGTGCAATTTGGATATGAGCAGGACTATGCATGGGTGAAGCAGGGGATGATATTTCCATTTTTGGAATATCTGGACAGGTAATTCATTTTATTTGAAACCTGATGTTATAGTCATTTATTTAGAGATGAATTACTTTGATTATCAGTTCTTATTTTAGGTTTCAGGAGCAGACTCAGTTGTACAAGAGTAAACCTGAGGATTTCAGGATGGCGATAGAGGAGGCGTTTCTAGCAGAGAATGGTTTTTTAGGATGCAGTGTTGATGAAACTAATAAGAGTGGGCAGGTTATATATCCTAGAGGGAGTCAAGAAGCCACCGATTCGAACCAAGACCAGGAATGCCAATCACAAATCAAGGCAAGGCCTGTAGAAACTGAACATATATTTTCTGTTTGATCTTTACTTTATGGCTCAGGTTCAATGCGGAAATCCCAACTCCAAATAAAGTTAAGCGCATGCTTAATTACAACCGACACATTCTTACATATTAATTTTCTGTCACTCATTGCTGTTTCTAGGTCTCTAAAGGTTATAAGAGATGTTGCTATATGTTCATTGTGTGGTAGCATGTAGTTGTTTTCCCCCATTGTCGTGCCCCATCATTTCCTTATGATATTTAGGCTTTTGATTAATACCCAAGCACGCACAGTGATACTTCTGGAACCATCTCGAAAATATATTCTGCAACAATTTTAGATGTGGAACTTGGCTCCAAATAGTTTCAAACTGGATGGCATAAAATTTGGAAATCACAAGCAACTACCACACATATGAGAGTTTGAGCGTTCTTGATTGTTTTAGTGTCTTTATGCTGATTCTTCATGAGTTATAGGGCCAGGTTAGCACCTTATAATATGCCATTACCTCGCTGAAGTCTTATAAACCTTAAGCTAATGATCTGTTTTCGTTTTCCTTTTATGGTGCCAAATGCATGTAATGCATTAATTCATTATTCCATTGTTTGGCATGATATATTGCAGAATCAATTATTTTCCTTCCCTTAATGATGATCTTGGCTGCTGGAGGACTTTATCTAGTTAAACTTCACTTCCACCCTTTCTTTCAATCCCATTTCCTGTTTCTCAGCTTAAGATTTCTAATTGTTCTCTCACTCAAAACTGGGCGGATCACAAATTTAAACAATAAGGCATCCTGTGCTCAGAGCTTCTATATGACAGGTGGACACATCAAAATTTGCTTATATAAAATAATTCTAAAAGGCTAGACTCCTTTTTCTTTTTTTAATCCTGGTTTTTTTTCTTGGGGCGTGGGGTGGAGGATGTCTAGAGATTTAAATTTTAGCTATCATGTATTTTGAAGCGAAGTTTTGGAATCTAATTCCAAAAGAAATCCAAAGAAACTTGTCTGCTTCTCTTAATAGCTTAAATATAAAATATGCTGTGTCAGTCAAGATCAGTATGTCAAGACTACAAATAATGCAAAATCCATTTTTCCAATGCCTAAAATGCCCGGATAATCTCTTTTCTCAATGATATGCATTCAAAAACACTATCTCATTGTCATATAGACACTACAACTCTCATTATAGTTGTTAGAGTTTAGAGTATCTAAAATTGAGAGAGTGATGGGCTTTTTAATAGGTACACATGGGCCTTTGATATAAGTGCGTTCCAACAATGAGACTCAAGCCTTGTTGAGGTGTGACCCATTTTATATTTTATAACCATGTGTTTCTTTTATTGTTTCCGGTGTGGCACTATCTTTAAAGTCTCATCATTTAGTTTTTTTACTTTCAACAATAGTGATAATACTTCCTATTCATATACCTAAATATTAATGATGCTATGATCTTCAAAGCTAGTTGTATTGTAACCTAGTATGTTTTAGGTTCAGGTTTTTTAGAGTTATAGTTAAGTACTGTCATGAAAATTTTGTTAAATAACGGTTAAGATTCATGAATTGTTCTTGGATCTTTGGGCCTTCTGCATTATCTCCTTGGTGGAAGAACCGTCCTACATCAAAAGCCTCACAACGTAGTCTATCATTCTTCAGAGTGTTTACAGGGTAGCCCATTCGTGCTTTCAAACTTGCCATTTTGTGTATCTTTATAGTCTAGATTTTGTCATATGATCTGCAATGTGAAGACGCGAGCATGAACCATTTCTTTGTTTTGCTTACGATGCCTTTTCAATGTCTTCTGGCCTTCTGTTCTATTTATATAGTCAGTCTGCTGCCCCTAGATACCTGAGCCCTTATAATTCTCAAGGCATCAGTTCAACTGTCCATTTAGATTCGTCCCAAGAGGTGGGACAAGTTGGTTAGGACATGAGAATTGCGACATGGAGGGCACGAGTTCAAGGCATGCCTCCAACTTAGGGAAGAGGAGACCAACTTTGATATTAAATTAGGGAGGGTTGATCCCATAGGGCCAACCTTATAACTCAAAATAAATAAATATTATGTATGTTTCCTTGCTCTGAATTCCATTGATCCTGCTATTAGCACAATAAATGTCACAATATTCTATATGTTCTTCTACTCCTGTTGTTTTCCTTTTGTATAACTCTGGTTAAAAAAACTTTTGGTTTGTAAAAGTTTTTTGTTTGCATCGCTCTATCATTTTTTTCCTTAAAAACACATATTTCAGGAAATGCAAGGCAGAATTATATGGATTTATCTGTTTTATGTGATCTTTACAGGCAGTAAATAAAGCAGGCCCACATTGTGAAAGTTGTGGGTTGAGTCTTCCATCTAAAAGGGCAATGAAACTGAAGCATGATTCACAACAGTTATTTTGTAGACATTGCACTAAGGTTTGTACTATTATTCCATATTACTGATTACTGGTTTTTCAATTAGAATTTCTTTGAAGTCTAGTAACATTGTAGCGGCAATATAATCTCCTTTACTTGTAAGATAATTTTTGGTCACATTGTCCACAAAACTTACAGCTATTGAAGTCGAAACAGTATTGTGGCATTTGTAAGAAAATTTGGCATCATACAGATGGTGGAAGCTGGGTAAGAGGATCTCTCATATTAGTGGATATGCTTCGTGATTTCCTGATTTCAAAGTTTTCATAGTTGTTTTAAAAGTTCTTATCTTTATTTTTCTTCATCAAATCAGGTTTGCTGCGATGGATGTCAAGTTTGGATTCATGCAGAATGTGCCAAAATATGTGCTAAACTTCAGGTATTCATATATCCCATAATAATTTTTTGCTTAGGTCATCTAGTTGACGAAAATATGCCCCATTGATGGATTTTTTTATATTGGTCAAGGATATGGAAGACACTCCTTATTTCTGTCCAGAATGCAAGCCAAAGTTTAATTTTCAATTGTCAGATACTGACAGGCAGAAGCAGTCACAAGTTAGGTACACATAATTCATGCTAATTTCGTTTTCAGCTAGAATTGTAACAGACAAGATGATTAAGTGTTTGTGGTTGCTTGTTGAATTACACAAAATCACTAAGTTCCCTTGTTGTCAAAACAGATCCGGGAACAATCTTTGGCAACACACAGGGTCTGACAGGATAATCGTTTGGTGTTATGGTATGGAAGGGACATACTTACCAGAGCAGCATGTGTAAGAATCAATGATTTTTACTTCAGCACTAGACAAAAACTGTATAGATTTCTTTCTATTGTCAATTTGTTTTATTTGATCAATTTTTAAATGGAGTTGCTAAGTTGTGCAGAGAGAGGAACTTGAGGAGAGTTATTTGTTACAAAGCGTACAAGTTTAAGAAGGCATGCCTTGAATCGATTAATGATGGGGATTCCTTATATGTAGGGCAGGGGGTAGGATAAACGACTTTAGATTCATTTTAAGAGAGGGAATAGAGGAGAATTGGTTAAGGCATGTTACTTGTGAACAGGAAGCCACAAGTATTAAGGAATGTCATGGTAATCCCCTGTATTTAGAGGAGGGGTGGCAGAGACCTTTTTTTTGGTTGGAAAAAGGTGAATTTTTTTATATTAACACAAGAAAACAGCTTACAATTGTTTGCTCATTCCTCTACTAGCCCCTCTAGCTTTATCACAAAGATTATATATTAGCAATCTCTTACAGTTAATACTCATGGATTTAGGTCAATACCCCAATTTTGTAATATAGATAGATTATAAGTAGTGTTATCTAGTTGTCTCTTGCTTTTGTGTACAAGTATTTTGACATCCTCCATAATAAGATTACCCACGATAACCGTACGCAATTTTTCATCGAAAACTCTTCATTTTCTCTCATTCTATAAATGTCACACAGTTGCGCAGTTAGCGCTAGTCTTGCAAGATGGCCAATTTGTTCCTTTGAGGTGAAGTAGCATTGAATGAATTTGACTTCTTGCTTTAGTGCGCATACTCTTCCTGTAGTAGTCTTTAGCTTTCCTCTGCGTATCTTCCATACATATAAAGGATAGCTACATTTAAAGAACAAATGATTAGTTGTTTCCAATTCCTGTGAACATAATCCACAAGTTTGATCTACCTGCATTCCCCAAGCCTGTAGTTTGTCTCTAGCTAGTAATCTATACATGATGGTTGCTTTATAAGTGTGGAGATAGTGGAGTTTTGTAAACTTTGGTCAGATTGGAGTTGAGATAACTGCAGTTATCTCAAGTTTTGGGCTGAGATAACTGTAGTTATCTCAACTCTAAAATGGTCCCCAAACAGGGTTTAGTTAGCATTTTGGAGTTTAGCTTTCTAAACTTTATGAAACTGCAGTTTACTAAACTAAACTGTGTTTCCAAACAGGGCCTTAAAAGTAGATACTGTGGCAATCTCAGTAAAAATAGATTAGCAGCATGGTAATTTTCTGGCTTCGATGCATTCTTTTCAATTATAGAGCTAACGTGGTTCTACTTCCTTCTGGTGCCTCTAAAGAACCCCAGCCAAGTTTATCAATGAGTCTCTCTCCATGTAATCACGGATCAAACCACTGACTGGCACTTTCACCCTTGATAATTCTTCTTTCTATGCATTGCATTCCTACTTGCCTAATTTGCAGGATGGATTTCCAAGTAATAGATGAATAGAGTCTATTGAAATATTCCAGATAGTTCTACCCTCGAGATACTTTTGATCCATCAATTGATCCAACAATGACTGTCCTTCAAGAAATATCCATAGAAGCTTAACTCTTCTAATCTTACAGAATCTTCTAGCTTCCTGAGACCTACACCACCCTCGTCTTTTGGTCTGCATAAATTATTCCAAGAGATAGATTTCACACTTTACTTCCAAATGAATCTAACACAAAACTGTTCAATCTTGCTTAGAACAGTTTTGGGAATCTTGAAGTTGAATGTTTGGAGCCAAAGCAAAACAATTGCAGAGATTATGATATTAACTAAACTCTCTCCTTCCATCTAAAGAGAGAAGCTTAGCCTGCCAACCCTCCAGTTTTCTCATGCATTTTTCATTTAACATTGCATAATCTCTGCTAGAAACACACACACACACACACACACACACACCTCTCTCTCTCTCTCTCTCTCTCTCTCTCTATATATATATATATATATATATATATATAAGGAAACAGTGTATACCGTGGCGTCTCTAAAAGTTAACTATCCGTCCATATTTGACATGGCGATCAACATGGCCGAAGTCGATCGTCGAAAATATTAACGGATAGTTGACTTTTAGAGGCGACATGGTAGGAAATTTCCTACCATGCAACGGAAATCCTCGCCTAAGGCTTCTCTCTGCGCGCGCGCGCGCAGAGAGAGAGGTCTTAGGAGAGGATTTCCTCCTATGGTGTCAAAAAAATTCTTTCATCCGCCATTTGTTTTAACGATCGGCACCCACCATCATCAGCTTCATCAGCTAAATGTAGATACACCAATTTTCATATGATTCTAACATATTTTCACCGTCGATTTACTGGATGCAAAATTATCGGTTTTCCAATAATAGAACATTTTTAGAATTTTTACAACACTAGATCAACGATGAAAAGATGTTGTAATCATATGAAATTTGGTGTATCCACATATTAAGGTTCAAGATGGACGGCTGATTGTCGAAAAAAATGGTGGAGGGTATACTTTTTTCGGCGCCATATGTTCCCCTCCTAGGGCCTTTATATATATAAAATTTAGGAAATGTGTCATAGGAGGGAATTTTCTTTTATGGCGTCGAAAAAATATATCCTCCACGGTTTTTTTGATGATCGGTATCCATCATCATCTTCTTCATCATGTAAGATGTTGATACACCAAATTTCATATGATTCCATCACTGTTCACCGTTGATTTAGTGGGTGCAAAATGAACGGTTTACTGACAATAGAACTTTTTACATAGCTAATTCAATAGTGAAAAAGTGTGGTGGAATCATATGAAATTTGGTGTATCCACATATATATATGATGATGGATGCCGACTGTAAAAAAACATCGTGGAGGATATAGATTTTTGACGCCACCTAACAAAAAAATCTCCTAGGGCATCTTTTCTTCATTATATATATATATATATATATATATAGAGAGAGAGAGAGAGAGAGAGAAAGAGAGAGAGAGAGGATAATGGAGGAAAGGTGCCACATGAGGGAATTTCCTCCTATGGCGTCAAAAAAATACAACCTCCACCATTGTTTTTGACGATCGGCACTTATCACCTCCATCTTTATCATCTAAGATGTGGATACTCCAAATTTCATGTGATTTCACCACCTTTCACCATTGATTTAGTGGGTGCAAAATTAACGGTTTACTGACAATATAACTTTTTACATTGCTAATTCAACGGTGAAAAATCTGTATCGGATGAAGTTTATGTTGCATTATCAAAAGACCTTTCATTTTTGCACCCATCGATCCATATGTTAGAGGTTTTTAAATCCTTTGATTTTTCATACACGTATATTTGAGAGTAGGATGATCAACTTGAACGGATCAGATCGTTCAAATATGTCGTAAACCGAGAGTTCCTGTTTTTAAAAAATACGGACCGGTTTGCAATGGATTACTCCTATATATGTATGTATATGTATGTATACATATATATAGGTAAGGCTAGTTTACTCTGAGGGTATAACCAGCTTAGTTATGCTCGGTGGGTAATTACTCCATTTGCTCTCCATGAGTGGATAAAATAGGGACAGTTTTCGTCATTTTCAATGAGTGGAAAATCCTATAAAAATCCATGAGATTTTCTCTCCTTGTGTTAATCAGTTACCTCATTAATTACAAGATTCTCTAACCTCTTCTTGGAAATGACAATAACCATTCCTACTTTATCATGAATGAAGAACAAATGAAGTAATTATCCAATATGGCATAACTAAGCTAGTTATGCCCTGAGAGTAAATTAGCCTTATATATATAGTTGAGTGCTCTATTGCAAATCGGTCCGCGTTTTTTAAAAACGGGAACTTCCAATCTACGACATATTTTAACGATCCGATCCGTTCAAGTTGATCACGCTACACTCAAATATATGTGTACGAAAATCAAAGGATTTGAAGACCCATAGCCTATACATCGATGGGTGAAAAAATGAACGTCTTTCTATAATGCGACATAAACTTCATCCGATGTATAGATTAGATGTCTCCAAATCCTTTGATTTTTCACACATATTTGTTGCTAGGGTGATCAATTTGAACGAATCGGATCATTAAAATATGTCGTAAATCGAGAGTTCCCGTTTTTAAAAAACACGGACTTGTTTGCAATGGATCACTCCTATATATATATATATATATATCTTTTCGCAAATAAAGTTTTTTTTGGCGGTTATAAGGTGTGACCCATATGGGACCCACTCCACTACAAATATGGTTGGTCTCCTCGTCTTATTTTGGTTGCATGTCTCGAAACTTTTCCCTTCTTGTCACAACTCTCATGCCTAAACTCATTGCCCCATCGCTAGCCTGGTTCTATCATATTGCTTACAATTATCCTTTTAGTTAAGACTGTTCGCAGTTATTGCTGTTAACCATAGTGCCACCTCTACATTTCAAGTTTTAATGCGCACTAGATACTTGCATTTCTTTTGTCGAGAACATGGAGAGTAGACAAAGGACACTAGCATGAAATCCTAGTTTATTTAATTGGAAAAAATCCATAATGCCATGCACAATATGACAATATCAACAAGAAGCCTTGATCTCAACTCTTACGGTTGGCTACATGGATTCTTTCTTCCTTTGATTTATTTTAAGAGATCAAACAATGTTCTGTGTTAGTTATCAGCTATCTATCGCAACCCTCCTTTATCCTGGATTGGGACAAGCAGCGAAAGAATAAAAACATTTAAGTGCAACACTAGCAATTAGCAGAGTTTATACATCGAGTGGTATTAAGGAAACTTGATCACCATGCAGTCACAATAACTACAATTTACATAAAGTTGTGTATTAGCAATGCAAGTATAGTTGCTTGATTATTCTCACCTTGGTAGGAGCTGTTGTTTGCCTGCTCATATAACCGTATCATTCAAAATTGAGATTGACTTGTAATTGTGGTATCATAATTTGAGCCATTAGAGATTTAGCATGTTTATTGGCCAAGGCGCTTTTTCTGAAATAAATTAAGATAGGAGTGCATGCGTTTTTGTAATGCACTTACTGGATACACTAAAAAAATGGCTAAATTACTCGACTTCACATTTGTAAAGTTTGCAGATGCTCTGTTACAGAGGTAAGTATTATGGAGAGAGAGAGAGGATTTAGGGAATGTAAATGGATAGACTGGACTAATCCTAATCCTCCTCTTTATATAGGCAATGCCATTATGCTATTACATCCCTATTTAACATCTAATTATATTTAAGAGACCCGTGCACAATACGGGTATTCTAAACCCGAGCATACATATCATACATGCTCAACTTGTTATAAATAAAGTGCATCCTATTCCTTCCCACAAGTTTTGTAAATAAATCTGCTAACTGATGGGCAGATTGAACATAGTAAGTATCGACGATCCTATCTTCAACCTTCTCCCTCGTGAAGTGGCAATCAATCTCAATGTGTTTCGTTCGCTCATGGAATACAAAATTAGAGGCGATATAGATTTTAGCCTTATTATCACAATACAGCCGCATATAGGAAGTGGGCTCAAAGCCAAACTCTCCAAGCAGAAAGCGGATCCATACGAGCCTACAAGTAGTATTCTTCATGACTTGGTACTCTGACTCAGCACTGGAATGAGACACTACATTCTGCTTTTTACTCTTCCAGGAGACCAAATTCCATCCTACAAACACACAATATCATGTAGCAGATCTACGATACGATGGAGACCCGACCCAGTCTGCATCAGTAAAGCCTGTTACCCCAGAATGTTCATGATCTGAGTACAATAGATCTTTTTCTGAAGCATTTTTCAAATATCGAAATATTCGAATCCCCACATCCAAATGAGTCACTCGAGGATCGGCTATGAATTGGCTCACAACACTAACTGGATATGAGATGTCAGGTCAAGTGACACTGAGGTAATTCAGCTTACTGACCAATCGTCGGTATCTTCCGGGATTTTAAACTAAGTCATCTTGTCCAGGAAACAGCTAAGTATTAGGATCCATTAGAGCCTCTACGGGTTTACACCATAACATCCCCGCTTCAGTTAGCATATCAAGAACATACTTCCGCTGTGAGATATAGATGCCATCCTTCGATCGAGCAAGCTTGATACCTAAAAAGTATTTAAGGCTTCCAAAGTTCTTAGTCTGAAACTTTGTTTGAAGGCGGTGCTTAAGCTGTGCAATACCAGCCACATCATCGCCAATAATCACTATGTTATCGACATATACCATCAAAAGAATGCGAAGACCATTGGTGTTATTACGACAGAACATCGGATAGTCATCAGTACACCATCTGAGGCCAAACGAAATAACCACCTCAGTAAATTATCCAAACCACACCCGAGAAGACTGTTTGAAGCCATACAATGACTTCTTCAGTCGACAAACTAGACTAGACTCCCCCAGCAACAAAACCAGGTGGTTGCTCCATATAGACCTCCTTTACCAAGGAACCATAAAGAAGCGTATTTTTCACATCAAGCTGATGTAGCGGCTAATGATGAGTAGTCGCAAGAGACATAAGTAGACGAACAGAGATCATCTTGGCCATATGAGAAAATGTCTTCTCATAATCAATGCCATAAGTCTGCGAATACCCTTTAGCAACCAAACACGCTTTCAAGCGGGAAAGGGTCTCATCAGGATGAAGCTTCACAGTGTATACCCAGCGGCACCGTACTGCCTTCTTTCCAGTCGGAAAAGAAACCAAATTTCAAGTTCTATTTTTTTCGAAGGCAAGCATCTTATCAATCATAGTATCGGTCCATTCTTTATGAGAAAGTATCGGAGAAAGACTTGGGTAAAGCATGAGAGTCGGGAGAGGAGAGAAACGTCCGATATGCCAGAGATAAATGAGACGTCGCCACATGATGAGCTATAGGGTGAGAAGTGCAGTTTCGGGTGCCTTTTTCGTAAGGTAATAGGGAGATCAATGTCAGCCTTCGGCGGAGCTCGAGACTTTGGGAAATCATTAGCAGGAGGTTGAGATTCAGAAACCGTACGGGCTCGACGAGCATACACATTGTAACCGGTGGTGTGGGGCCTAACAGTGGGGAATCAGGGATAGGAGGTGGGTCAATAGAAACAGTACATACGACCTTCAACGCGGGGGTTAAGAATTAACCAACTCAAAATGGGTGCTATCTGTTGGATATAATGCCCTCAAGGCAATTATTGTAATCGCAGGCAGGCGATTATGATGATTGAGAGAGGACCTATACGGTAGAACAGTTTTACTCGAGATGATAGTATGCTATCCGGTTCATCTCTATCATGTACATGTATTATGTGGTATTACGGATCACTGTTACATGTTGATAGAGCCCATAAGATTCTTGCTTGAGTATCAGGGTTATTGTGGCAATCACACTTGTGAGAACTTAGTAGTCTATAAGTAAATCCTTAAATGTCCCTAGTCGTGGGAATATCGAGACTGGGTATCGATATTCCAGAGTAGACTAGTGTATACGTTTCTTGACCCCGACGAGGGGCGATGGTCGGTATCACAGTCATTGGTGTCAGTTAGTCACCAAAGATAGTATACATATGCTCATTGGGTTATAAGTTATACTGGATGGACTCGCCGGGAACATGCTAGATGGTATTAAACCTATTGTCAGATAGCAGTTCTCAGGTGACATGAGCACATGTCTGTCGACCTGAGATCGTCATTTTTCTCGTATGAGTTCCTATTATGCTTTGATTACTACCCTACTACGGTTCAAAGGAGTTGTGCAAACAGGTTTTAGTTGGGTACAGTCCCGAGCCATATGGAGGCAGTGAGCAGATCTTCAGGGCTTCGTATCTTCCGGTATTGGGGGTAGATGTCGCGCTGTGCACGAGTGGCCATCACCAGAAATCCTTGGCCAAGTTGAACGAGATTTACTGATTTGGATTAGTAGTTTCTCAGTGGGTGACGTGCTTTACACCGACACGAAATATCACGTTATTAGGGGTCTGACTTTATCCATTCCCTAGATCCGGTATGCGATACTTTTAGACGAATAGACCAGACTGTATGGAGATTGTCACAGACATGCTCAATAGGGGTACGGATGAGTTTGCTCGTCGGCCTTCCTTTCGCTCAATACCTGGATACCTGTTACATACAACCGGTGCGGCTGACGTGCTTGTGGTTAAACCCACTGCCAGCGTATTGTCGAGTGTTTAGAGTCCAGCACAGAGGGTTTTCCCGGTTCAGGCGATATAATATAGATGACGTATGTTGGTACATACATGTGTTCGATTAAATATGTGTACAGGCTATACGGAATTTAATCGGACTCTTGATAATACTAACGGTTTAGGATTAAACCGGGCTATTAAATCAAGTTTTGATTTAATAATATATATATATTTAATATATGTATTCTAGTATTATTGTTCACTATTCATTCTCTCTTGGCTGCTCGTATTTTTATACGGATACGCGTATATGTATTTCGATACGTATACCGGGTTGTATTCCGTATTTATAAGGAATTTGTTCTAGAAGATGGACACCTTATTTGTGAATATTCATTTATGAATATTCATAAAGTGAGGTGGAAGATGAGGTGGTTTTAAGTATGGTTGAAGACATGTAGAGATGAATGGGCTTTATTAGTTTATTACAAATGGTTATGAGATTTTTTATTTGCATGGTGGAAAAAATATGAAGGCATTCTATTCTTCATTCATTCTCTGTTGCTCTCTACACTTGCTCATGGCTACCTTTACTTACTCTTTTGAGCTTTTGATTGAGAGAAAAAGATAGTGGAAAATTCCTACATGCACACTCTTCATTCCTAGCGTGCTTGGAGCGTCGGTTGTTTCACTAAGTGTAGCTGGAGCTTGGATTGGTTTTCTCGGACGGATATCTTTGGCGAAGTAGGACCGGCATGCAAGCGCGATCCGGAGCTCTTGAGAGCATTCTAGAGTTCAACCCAATTGGCGCAAATGAAGATGCTATAAAGATTGTGATTTCTATCCTGTTGTTTTTCTAGTTTTAGTGATTGGTTAGATTCTTGGGGTTTAGTTTCTAATGCCATCAAAATTTTTATTTTTGGATTCTGCATTGGCTGCGTGGTAGCGGCGAAGGCACTAGGACCTTTCAATGGTATCAGAGCTATCCAAACACCTAAACTAGATAGATACGACTCCTGAATCCCGCTGGTTTTCCCCTGCAAAAACTGCCGTAAAACCAGTGAAGAATTTCATGTTAATTTGATGTTTTGATTCCCCGCGGGCTCTCGTTTTGGACCAAGAAGCCGCGGGGAGGTGCGCAGGGACCCCGGGCATGTCTCGAAAGGACCTAAGGAGGGCCCACCCCCCCGAGAACACCTTAAGGTGGCCTTAGGGGTGGGGACCTGAGCCCTGCCCTAAGTGGCCAAGCTAGGGTCTGCCCAACCCCAAAGGCTACCTTATGGTGGCCTAGGGGGTGGGTACCCCAGGTGCCTCCGGATCGACTCTAATTTTGCGCCGGGGCCCTCAGCAAAGTTTCAGATCAATTCGAGCTCATTTCGGACTCTCGGAGTGGGTTTTAGCATGGAACTTTTGCCAGTTTTTAGCACACCTGATTTTCGGTGTTTTGGAAAATTGAAGTGTTGGCTGTTAGTGTGCTGTATTCGATTGTCGTAGGTTTAGTGTTAGTTGCGTGTATCATAACGTTTGGTAAAACGTCGTTTAATTGCTATACGTATCAATTAGACGGGGTTACGGAATTGATACTCGTAAGTTTGCATGTTCTGTGATGGATAATTGCTTAGTGAATATGGTTGTGTTGGATTTGTCGCGATAGATAGCCCGGAGTATGTAGTATTAGATGTAATTCTTTATGATGTAATGTATATTCATATTGCGTGACGAGTGTCCGACACGTGGACTGCCATCATTACGGCTTGTATTATTTTTTGGGACGCGTCATGGTTGCGGACGTAGTTATCGTTGTATATTCAGGTTTTCATTACGTGCGCTAGGACCATCCCGCGGCGGAGTGCTCGAGTAGCCGGGTTCTAGAGGGCAACGCGCTATCATCTCATGGTGTTGAGACCGGGGTGTCTTACTCTAGAATCGGCGGGCTATTCGCCGCACTCGTAGGGGTATAGGTTTGACCCGCGGAGGGATGCCTAAGTCATCGGATATTGGAAGTGCTAGTTGCCCACTCACTTCGTTGATTGGGTTGCCTCGCTTCTGGGATTGGCGGGTGGCTTGCCACACTCGTAAGGGTCTAGGGTCTGATACTACGGGCTATCCTCACGACCGGAAAATTGCATTTCATATTTGGCTCCATTGAATTGCAGATTATCCGCATTTCCATACCGTGTTTGCTTCTGTGACGTTGCTTGATATCATGCGTGAGACGAATGTTCATATATATTATATATATATTTAGTAGACGCTATATATGTTTTGCATCCGTATTAGTCCTGTCCCCGTCCTGCTGTAAGTTAAGCAACCTTACGGTGATGACCTGGACCCTGTGGCGAATGCGGATGACATATATATGCGTGCCTATTTTCGTTTCTTTCTGGCATGATATGATTAATTGATGGGATTGCATTAATTCTAATTAATGCAAGTAAAACAAACCTAATAATTGATGTTGCGGGAACCGATTTTGTTTTTAAAACTGACATTACAGACATTTCCTTTTACTTTGCATCGCGGTATTCGTTTAGGAATATCCTTCTCCTCATTCAATGAGGTAAGAGCCTAGAGCCCTTCACGGGAAGTGACTTATTGGGCAAAAGTTTACATTACTGTAAAAACTTCACTATAGTTAATTCTTTTGCTTTGCATCGAGGTATTCGGTTAGGAATATTCAGCATCTCATTCGATGAGGAAAGAGTCTAGATACCTTCACAGAGAGTGACCTCTTTGGCAAAAGTTTGCGCCACCATATATTTGTAAAAACACTCGTGTTCCTTCAACGATATCAAGTTCATCACGTTAAAGGTTTTTCGCCAAAATCTAGCTGTAGTTTTCCGTCATTTCAGATTAGTATTGCTTAGTATTCATGCTACGTTTGTCGTTGCTATTCGCCGAGGCGTAGTGTACGGTAGCTCTGTAATGCTTTTCTGTCTTATGGATATGTGGATTGGTTAAAACAGTCGTATGTCTTTGTTGATCATTCGTTTTTGGGTCGTGCGGGTGGGTTTAACGCAATCAAGATAATGACGGGTCGAACTTGACTAGGACTCGTGATTTATTGATCATTCATTAAGGTCCTTAGGTCCTAGGGGTAAAAACAATATCGGGAGTTTCAATATAAAGGAAACCTTCCAGGCATGCGCATACCTTCTGAAGTGTAGTAACTTGAGTGGTTTCCATCAAGTTATCACACGACGATAGTTGGATCCTGATTCCTACTTATGAGTAAGCTTTACTCGGGTGATTTTTGATGATCCCGACTAGTTCTCTTTTTAGGATTTGAAGGAGAATTCGAGGAAACAGTAGGAGCCATCCTGATTAGATAAAATGATTAACCAATCTAATCTAGGTTAGAGTGCACTCTGAGTATTTCTTCTCTCTCTGGTTTACGACCATAACTTACCTTAAATTAAAACTCATAAACCAAGTTAACCGAACCTTCTTACGCACTTTGGCTTTTGGATTGCCATGATTCATGACAAAATCGCATATATCCCTGCCACTCCTACTTTCTCTTTGCATTTCTCCAGAACACTCCGTATCACTACGAAGATTCATATCGCTTGGGTATTCCTTCGTATAATTACATACGTACTCGAAGAAACTTGTTTCAGTTCGAGAATGGATTTCAGTTCTGGAGAAATTGAATAGGATTATTCGGTTGTTTTTTTATTTCCTTTCTCTCAGGTTGCGAGGGCTCCTAGTATTAGGAGAGTACACCTATTACGCTTATTGGATAGTTTTCTTCCAAACCTTAGGCAGGTGCCGAAAGGTAGGGAAGGAAGAAAACCAATTAGCCTAAATATGGTGTACAGAAGGTAAGATGTAGAGACATATAAATGGATTAAAGTGAGGCCAAAGAAAAATGTAACTCCTGTTATGAATCTGGATAGTGGAAGTGGCATTATTAGAAATATCCGGCCATCCTCTCGAAACATTTTCATGTTTCAGTTTTACTGTGCGGTGTTAATTGAAAAATGCTTTCCTAATAAGATTCTGACTTTAGGGTATGTATTTACCAGACTTAATTCTTGCATCTGTATGGCGTAACAGATACTGAGTGGGAGTAGGGTATTGGGAATTAGGTGATTAGATTCTCAATATCAAAATTCTTTATAATTGGTGATATTTGAGGAAATCACCTGGGTTTTGCTTAACGGTAAATTTTTGGTTTTGAATATCCGTTATGCACCAATTTCTGATATATCTGTACGTTTATTTTATAAATTGAGATATAACCTTTTGACATTTACCTTTATCAGTTGATGATTAGTTAAGGTGCATTCAATGACGGTATAATTCTTTTTAACCATAACACAGTTTTCAATCTACAACACACAGGGTTTGAGTTATTAAATTCAGAGGACTTATACAAAATATTGTATGTTGTCCGATGTCCATTAGGACAAGGGGTTGGTACTCGTACTATATTCTGTTTACTTATGACTTCTCTGATTTAGACACGCATTTTGTTGAAATATAAGGTCTAAATTGTGTGAAGTTATAGGTATAAGAATAAAGTAGAGAACCACACGTTTGAAGTATCAGGATTCTCCGAGGTGATGGATGATGTAAATGCTTATGCTAGGTATTCCGTCATAGTAATTTTGAGAACTTGATTCTCTCTTAGGTTACTCATCCGTGGGTGCGCTCCTTGATGAGTAATGCTGTATGACTTTCCATTTAGTAGATATGCATAGAAAACAACTGCATGATTTTTGAATCTGGTTCCAATTAAATTAGTGCCTTTGTTTCTATAGGATATAGAATGGATTTATATCTTAACGATATTAAGATATAAGGAGTTGTCCAGTTTATACTTAAAACCAGAATCCGAATAAACTCAAGGAATGTTTCAGTAATGGCAGTTTGTGGGTTATTCCGGGCTTTGACGAGAGTTAACATTCTACCATTTGCAGGATCAATAGTTATATTGTTCTTGACTCGCCACCTCTTTAGTAATATGAATTCTTTTCATAAAACATTAGTGCGAGTATGGTAAAACTGAAAGTGATTCCAGAACCACAAACAGTTACTGAAAATTTGGTAGAACATAAGGATTCAATTGGATTCGACAATCCATTAGCCATTCCGCAGATTTGGTGGGTAACCTCAGCCGCCCGAGAGATACTTCGGTCTTCTCAAAGACGGTGACAGGGAGGTTTTGATGACTCAAACTTGCCACCACTGCTGTTTTTGACTATGAGATCTGGCAGGTGGATGATTATAACGTCGTTCTAAATTAGCTTTAGAAATGCACATGCATATAATTCTGCCAGAGGGTGGTTGTTGTCAGTGGGAGCAGTGGAAGCGTGGTGGACCAGTAGCTTATGTCTATTTATAGACTAAAGTAAGTATAGCGGAGATAGATCATCTATTTTTTATATGATAGTTATAGAGTTTGACTTTATCAGAATAACAAATGGACCTGGTAAGAAGATCATAGCGAGTGATGTCCTGGTATTTGGATGACGTACTCCTAATAGGAAGTGATGTTTCTATATTACGATCGGTTATACTGTGGTTGTCACAAGGTGTTTTCTCCACATAAAATCGGGATAAAATATCAGGGTTTTTGTTGACTAGGTGTATGGTTTTAGATTTAGATTTGGGAAGTGTTCCAACTCGGGTACTTTGATAATATTCTAAAGTGTTTTATAATGGACGACTCCTGGCGTGGTGATGTACCTACAGATGGAGTCACTTTCTCTAAAGAGATGTCTTCTAGACCGATGAGGAGAGATTTGCATGATTGACATATCACTTGTTTAGGCAATTGAGTCAATCAGGATGTCAAGCACTACACCAGATATTGCTTTTGCACTGGCTGCAATAAACAGATATTAATCCAATCCGGGAGATACATTGAGAAACAGTTATGAACATAAGAGGATGTAGTTGGTATATGGTAACGGCAGCGTCCTTAAGGAGACGGTTATCATTTCAGGCTTCCAAGGTGACCTGGATGACAGAGTGGCTGTAAGAGTTAATAGTTTTCCTTTTTTTAAGGTGCAGTGTGTTGGATAGGTTTTCATGCAGGATACTGAGGTGGTTATGGCGCCGGGTGCTGATTACATCGGCAATTGGATACAGTCTAAGAAGTTTGTTGGATTTGGTGTTCATGTTATGAACAAGGTTCCATCAGATATCCAGACAAATTCTAAGACAGGTATCGCTCATTTCGGGAGATAGTCGTTCTCCGCGAAATTGAGATATAGAGAGATTAAAATAGAAACATTGGAGCGGATCCACCATCTGAGACTATTTCTCGAACACGAATGTGTCACAAACATGATTTGCAAAATTATTAGTAGAAAAGTTGGGTGTTCGGTAGCACACGGGCCGTGAGTATGCGACACCGCAATAATTAGCCTTAAATGCAAACGGGAGATTGTTGGATATAGTGCCTTCAAGGCAATTATTATAATTGCAGGCAGACGATTATGATAATTGAGGGAGGACCTATATGAGTAGAACAGTCTTACTCGAGATGATAGTATGCTATCTGGTTCATCTCTATAATCATGTACATGTGTTATGTGGTATTACGGATCACTGTTACATGTTGATAGAGCCCATAAGGTTCTTGCTTGACTATCAGGATTATTGTGGCGATCACACGTATGAGAACTGAGTAGTCTATAAGCAAATCCTTAAATGTCCCTAGTCGTGCGGATATCGAGACTGGGCATCGATATTCCAGAATAGACTAGTTGTACGTTTCTTGATCCCGACGTAGGGCGATGGCCGGTCTCACAGCCATTGGTGCCAGTCACCAAAGATAGTATACATGTGCTCATTGGGTTATGAGTTATACTGGACGGACTCGCTGGGAACATGCTACATGGTATTATACATATTGTCAAATAGCAGTTCTCAGGTGACACGAGTATAGATTAGTCTGCCGATCTGAGATCGTCATTTTTCTCATGTGAGTTCCCACTGTGCTTTGATTACTACTCTACCACGGCTCAAAGGAGTCGTGCAAACATGTTTTAGTTGGGTACAATCTCGAGCCACCTGGAGGCAGTGAGTAGATCTTCAGGAATCGTATCTCCCGGTATTGGGGGTAGATGTCGCGCTGTGTACGGGTGGCCATCACCAGAAATCCTTGGCCAAGGGGGACGAGATTTACTGATCTGGATCAGTGGTTTCTTAGTGGGTGATGGGCTTCACACCGACACGAAATATCGCGTTATTAGGGGTCTGACTTTATCCACCCTCTAGACCCGGTATGCGATACTCTTAGACGAACTGATCGGACTGTATGGAGATTGTCACAGACAGGCTCAGTAGGGGTACGGATGAGTTTGATCGTCGGCCTTCCTTTTGCTCAATACCTGAGTAGCCGTTACGTACAGCTCGTACGGCTGACGTGCTTATGGTTAAATCCACTGCCAGTGTATTGTCGAGTCTTTAGAGTCCCACACAGAGAGTTTTCTCGGTTCAGGCGATATGATGTAGATGACGTATGTTGGTACATACAGGTGTTCGATTAAATATGTGTACAGGCTATACGGACTTTAATCGGACGGTTGATAATACTAACGGCTTATGATTAAGCTGGATTATTAAATCAAGTTTTGATTTAATAATCTATATATATATTTTTAATATATGTATTCTAGTATTATTGTTCACTATTCATTTTCTCTCTTGGCTATTCGTATTTTTATACAGATACGTATATACGTATTTCGATACGTATATCAGGTTGTATCCCGTATTTATACGAAATTTGTTCTAGAAGATAGACACTTCATTTTTTAATATTTATAAAATGAGGTGGAGGGTGAGGTGTCATTGAGCATGGTTGAAAACATGTAGAGAGGATGAGCTTCATTAGTTTATTACAAAAGGTTGTGAGATTTTTTATTTGCATGGTGGAAAAAAAATATGAAGCCATTCTATTCTTCTTCATTCATTCATTCTTGCTTTTTACACTCGCTCATGGCTAAGTTTCCTCACCTCCACTCCTAGCGAGCTCTCTTGAGCTTTTGATTTGAGAGAAAAGGATAGTGGAAAATTCTTACATCCCCACTCTCCATTCCTAGCGAGCTTGGAGCGTCAGTTGCTTTACTCGGTGAAGCTGGAGCTTAGATTGGTTTCCTCGGATGGATCATCTTCGGCGAAGGATGACCGGCTTGCAAGCGCGATTCGGAGCTATTGAGAGCATGCTAGAGTCCAATCCAATTGGAGAAAATGAAGACGCTACAAAGATTGTGATTTCTATCTTGTTGTTTTTCTAGTTTAAGTGTTTGGTTAGATTCTTGGGGTTTAGTTTCCAGTGCCATCAAAATTTTTGTTTTTGGATTCCCCATTGGCCGCGGGTTTGCGGCGAGGGCACTAGGAACTTTCACTGTCGTGTGACGAAAAATATAAGATATCCAAAGGGAAGTCACTGTCCATGTTTACAGGAGTGTGAGATGTAGAAAAGTATGGGGTGGACTCATGAAAAGTCATGTCAGCCGATATAAACCGACAACGTAACCCAGGATTATAGCAACGATATCCTTTTTGAGTCCGAGAGTTTCTAAGAAACACACACTTAATGGTCTTGGGGTCCAGTTTAAAGCCCCCAAGTTGTAGATCATGGACAAAACAAACACCCATAGACCCGTGGAGTAACAGGGGAAGAGACCATCCAAGAGAACAATACAGAATGAAGAATATGTCCATCTAGGACAGAGGAGGGCATACGATTGATCAAGTAATTGGCAGTAAGGACAGCATCCCCAAAAGGATTTAGGTACTCACATATGAAACAAAAGGGTGTGAATGATTTTTAATAAATGCCCATTCTTCCTTTCTGCCACCTTATTTGTTTGGGGTATCAGGACAAGAAGATTCATGGACAATACCAAGTTTCTCCATATACTCCTTAAAGAGTGTGCTAAAATACTCCTTGGTATTATCACTCCTCAAGGTACCAACAATGACCCCAAATCAAGTCTGAATTTCAGAACAAAAGATCTGAAAATGAGAAAATACTTCATTTCTAGATTTCATCAATATAATGAGACTAGAGAAAAATCATCAATAAAGGTCACAAAGCAGCGAAAGCTTCCTTGGGCAACAATAGGGCATGGCTCCCAAATATCATAATGTACTAAAGCAAAAGATTTTTCAGCTCTCTTATTGATACGGGATGGGCAGGTAGAGCGATGATACTTACCCAACTCACAAGACTCACAATCTAAACTAGATAAAGTATCAAGAGTGGGAACAATCCTCTTCAAGGTCTGTAAAGAAGGGTGACCAAATCGACAATGGGCATCAAAGACAGATGTGGATGCTGTTGGGCAGGCTATAGGGCGTGGATGCTCATCGAGATGGTACAACCCATCAACCCAGTCCCTGTGCCAATTGTCCGTATCGTCCCAATTTCTAAAAAAACGCATCCACCGGAAAAGAAAGTTGCGTCACGGTTCAAATTTCGAGTCAGCTGGCTAATAGAAAGTAAGTTGAAAGGAAAGCCAGGCAATTATAAGACGGTAGAGAGAGGTAACTGTGACGTCGCATGAATTGTCCCGATTTCCTCTATAGCAGCGGTGGTACCGTTTGCTAAGGTCATTAGGGTACACCCAGGCGTTAGCCTATTTGAGGACAATATACATCTCGTGTCATATGATCTTTCGCGCCTGTATTAATAACTCATGGACGACATACAGATTGAAGTAATAAAGGTTGTATGGTTACCTTTCTAAGACCCAAAGTGGTCACATCTGAAGCCCGAGGTGTGGTTGATCTAGCCTGGCTATTAGAAGCTGACGAGCTCACAAGAAATCTCAATCGAGCAATCTCCTCCTCTATATACTTGACGGAACTCTCGGATGCTCTATTGAATCCGTCGAAATAATGGAGGATGCCGAAGATGAGTCCCAACACGTGCACAGGCCGCAGGGCGAGGATGCCTCCCATTCAGCTTCCAGCAGGTACTGCGAATATGTCCCTTCTAATGACAGTAGTCTCGTAAAATCGAGATTCTCCATGGCCTCTGCCTCTACCTCCCCCACGACTTGCTCCCCTTCCCTTCGAGGAGAGAATTATGTGGGGGAACTCTCCGGCCTGATAAGAGCACCGTGTTCACCAGATGCAGGCTTCTCATCGGTGATTTCTGACTGAAATATCTGATGAAGCGTATGATAAGCGGCCGCAAGAGTAATATTCGCCTTCCCAAGTAAAGTCGGACGTGCTGACTGATATTCGGGCCACAACCCATCAAGGAAAATGATCACTAGAAGAGTCACGAGTTCCTTGTTGAATTTTATACAACCGATGTACCAAATCATAGGCCTGTGACAGGCTCTGCTGCTGTGAAGAATAGTGCTCATGGGGTTGATATCAAATCGCTTTCACGGATTCAAAGTGAACAAGTCGATCCATGATGCGTTGCTCCATCGAATTGAGTATGAGATGACTAAGTTGGGCAGCATCCGCCTCCCAATCGACATTCATCGAATCAGGGGAAAGCTTGGTCAAGTGATCACCCTTCTTCCTCCCCTTGATATATATCTCCATTATAAGATTCCAGCAATGGAAATTCTGATCATCAAGCTTGAAGTCCACTATCTTGGTGGCTAAGACATCTGTCGAGGAGATCGACTTCCCATCTACTTTACTCTTCATCTCCAAAACTCCTTAACAAAGAACCACAATATCCAATCGACAAACAACCGACCTCTCAATATCCCAACAACGACTAAACAGTCGCAAATCAAATAAACACCAAACTCAATCGGGCTACAATCTCCGAGAGTACACACCCATCAACGACACAATCAACTCAACAATCCATAACAATCTCCAAATCAGCGAAGAAATTCATAGAATTTATCTTCCCAAGCTCAAATCAGCTAAGAACAGCCCCAGAACAGCCACACAAATCAATCTCCCGAGCTCAAATTTCTCAAATCAACCAAGAACAAGCCGAGAACTTGAAGAACTCGAGCAAAACAACTCCTCAGATTTGAAAACGACCGAGAACTAGAGAGAACTTTTCAGATCTGAGCCGACACTGAAGAGAAACCGGGGAAAACGAACTCAAATCAACAAAAACGAACTCAAATCACCAAGGAATCCAGATCAAACATGAAAACGAACTCAAGAGACCCAGATCGAACTCAAATCGATCAAGTAGAGCTCTATTTTCTCATCGATTTCGATCAGATCTGAAATCAACGAGAAAACGAACTCGATATCAGTTGATCTGGCTCAATCGACGTAAAGGAGGAGCGCTGGTCGTCTGGAGAGGCGGCTAGAAGCCCGGTGAAGCTCCGGCGAGTCTCCTCGAGGGTAGCAGCGGCAGTGCCGGTAAGAATTAGGGTTAGGGTTTTGGTGAAGAGATGAGATGGAAGGTTGAGATTAGATCTAAATTGGATGGATGGTTCAGATTAGGCCTGCTTTGATACCATATTTTAGAGAGAGAGAGAGAGAGAGAGAGGATTTAATGGATAGATTGGACTAATCCTAATCATCCTCTTTATATAGGCAATGCCATTGTGCTATTACACCCCTATTTAACATCTAACTACATATAAGAGACCCGTGTACAAAACGGGTATTCTAACAGTAATAACAAGGTTTTTTGTAGTACTGCTATCTGAGTGAAAAGCCTACAGCACAAGGAAGAAGCACTCCTACAATATTTTTGGTTTGCCCGTTTTGCATTCTTTTTCGGGTGGTTTTTTTTTTTGGTTTGTCTGTGTGTTTGGGGGGTGGGGGATGGGGTGGGGTGCGTAGAGCTTACATATAGCTGAAACTTGAAACTATGTTGCTTAGTTTGAAAAATAACATTATTATTTAGTATACGTGCCTTGCGTTTATGGGAGGGCTTTGAAGTTAATTCTTGTTTTGACTGTACTTATTAAACATGCACTCAGTTCATCGTAAGACCAAACATTCTATAACATAACCATAGTTCATAGTCTTAAAGTTCTGGGTAAGATATGCCTGACTGATGGATACTTTGGTCACTTGGATAGTAGTTTACTGCTATAACAGCAACTTGACCCCTTTCAGTATACTCAGTGCTTGTATTGTTTTATGTAATTCTAATTTCATATTGCTCAAATGTATACACACTGTGACAGGATATTTAACTACATAAATTCAAAATTATGGTTGACAGAGTTTCATGTCACTGTGGCTCTTGCAAGGGGCAACTGCTACCACTAAGCGAGTGGGAGCGGCATACAGGTTGCAAAAGTAAAAGCTGGAGGAGTAGTGTCAAAATCAAAAGCACAATGCTTTCGCTTGGAAAATGGGTTTGTATTTAATTTTCTTAAAACTTTTTTTTATTCCTGCTAGAAATTTCTTCTTTGTTTGCTTTCCTTCATAGATAACTTGAATGCAACCTTTTTTTGTTTGATTGTTTGATTCTAACGTGTAGATGGCGTTTCATGATTAAACTGTCGTAACATATTATTATAATACTGGGGCATAATCTATGTGAAATGAAAAGAATTAAGAGAACATTTTATTGGATGATTTAAACAAGAGTCCATACAATTCAATATATAGAGAGATATATACTACCTCTCAATTTAATAACAAAATATACTCATAACTAATATCTACCAACTAAATATACTTATAACCAATATATAATAATTAATTATATTATTAACACTCTCCGCAAGCTGGAGCATAGATGTTAATCATGCTAAACTTGGACAGAAGACAAGCAAAAACCGGTTGAGAAAGAGGTTTTGTAAAGATATCTGCTAGTTGAGTCGAAGAGGAAAAATGTTGAGTGCAATCACCTTATCTGTCACCTTGTCATGAATGAAGTGATAATCTATTTCAATATGTTTGGTCCGCTCATGAAGAACTGGATTCTTAGCAATTTGGATTGCGGCCTTGTTATCACAGTAGAGTGTAGTCGGAAGAGAAGAAACCCTAAGATCTGTAAGAAGAGAGGTAAGCTATACCAATTCAGCAACTGTATGTGCTATAAATCTATACTCGGCCTCTGCAGAAGAACGAGCCACTATATTTTGCTTCTTACTCTATGTAACTAGGTTTCTTTCCAAGAAGACACAACAACCACTCGTGGAACGACGATCATCAATGGATCCGGCAAAGTCAGCATCTGCAAAGGCTGTGAACGACACTATAAATGATGGTTTGTGAAGAAGACCATGTACCGGAGAATCTTTGATGGATCTGAGAATATACTCAACCGCTTTAAGATGAGGTCAAAAGATTCTCCGTATACTGATTCACTGTGCTAACGGCAAAACCAATGTCAGGACGAGTGACAGTAAGGTAAATAAGTTTCCTAACTAGACGTCGATATCGTCCTGGGTCAGAGAGTGGAGGATCTGAGGGAGAGCTCAATCGAGATAGCTTGACTGAGAAATCCATAGGACTGTTTGTTGGTTTACATCCCAGAAATCCGGTCTCAGATAGAAGATCAAGTGCATACTTGCACTGAGAAAGCTGTAATTTATCAGAATTCTGTAATACTTCAATTTCAAGAAAATATCTAAGTGGTCCAAGGTCCTTGGTATGGAAGTGTGAATCCAAATGTTCTTTCACCTTTGAGATGCCAGCATAATTATCTCCAGTAGTAATAATATCATCAATATACACCAATACAATTACCCTGCCCTGCGGACGACTATGTGTAAAGAGAGATGTGTCGACTCGACTGCGTTTGAAGCCAATCTGCCATAGAACTGTACTAAACTTCTCAAACCAGGCACGCGGTGACTGCTTCAATCCGTACACCGATTTATGTAAAAGGCAAACCATAGACTCCCCCGGTCGCTCAAAACCAGGAGCATGCTACATATAAATAGTTTCTGAAAGATTGCCGTTAAGAAATGCATTTTTCATATCAAGCTGATGAAGTGTCTATGCCTTAGAAATATCCAAAGATATAAAAACACGAACAGAGGGCAATTTGGCAATGGGTGAAAAAGTCTCAACATAATCCAAACCATATTGCCGAGTAAAACCTTAGGTCATTAATTGAGATTTTAGGCGGTCAATCGTCCCATCTGGATTATGCTTGACAGTAAAGACCCGACAACCTTCTTATCTGAAGGCGAAGGTACCAATTTCCAAGTTTGATTAGAGCGCAGTGCGACAATCTCCTCTGACATGGCTGCATACCAACCTAGGTGCTGAAGAGCTTCCTGAACAGAAGAAGGAAGAGTGATGGCAGATAAGGAAGAAACAAGCTGACGAGCAGAACGTGTCAGTTTATGATAGGAAAAAAAGTTACAAATTGGATGTGCAGTAGTACAGGAACGCTTACCTTTGTGTAAGGCAATACGAAGATAGATCTTCAGCGGCAGTAGAGAGTAAGGAACAGTGGACTGTATAGGAGTACCTGGAAAGGAATCGTTAGAAGAATCATTTGTGGGAGGTGGTGAGCCAACTTTTTTACAACGGTGATACACCTATGGATAAGGGGCTACAGGCTGAAAACTGGGGAGCACAGGTTGAGCAGAAGAATCAAGTTCAGTGGAAGGTAGGTGAGAAACATGAATGGTAGGAGTGAGGTTTTTAACAGGTTGTGTAAAATAGGCTTGATTTTCTAAGGTCACATCACATGAAGTATAAATTTTAGATGTGGCGGGGTCAAAGCAAATATACCCCTTTTGGGCACGTGAGTAACCTACAAATACCATTCGGGTAGCTCTAGGATCAAGCTTGTTAATATGAGGACCTGGAATATAGGGATATCATAGGTAACCAAACACCTTAGGAGAAATAGGAAAATGGTTGTCCTGTGAAAACAAAATAAAGAAAGAAGATTGGTTGCCTAGGACCGGAGAAGACATACGATTGATATAAAAACATGCAGCTAAAACCACAAAATTCCACAATCGTTTAAAGACATGCATATGTAAAAGGAGAGAATGGGCTACCTTAAGTAAATGTCGATTCTTTCGTTCAACAATCCTATTTTACTGAGGAATATAAGAATATAAAGTTTGGTGCAATATACCACGTGTCTTACAAAATGCAGTATACTCCGTGTTTATATACTTCTTAGCATTATCGAAATGAAGAACCTTAACCGAAACACCAAATTGATTCGTAATCTCAACAACAAAGGTTTTAAAAACAGACAAAAGTTCAGATTTATTATGCAGAAGATACAACCAAATCATGCGTGAATGGTCATCAATAAATATAACAAAATATTTATAACCAAACACACTAGAAAATTTAAAGGGTCCCAAAATATCGGAATGAACTAAAACAAAAGGTAAGTCATGTTTTTTATTAATCGAAGAAAAAGAGGAGCGATGATACTTTCCAAGAATACAAGACCCACAACTAAATTCTGATAAACTAAAAGAAGGTAACATAGTATGTAAAGAAGAAAGGGGAGGGTGATCAAGTCTTCGGTGCTACTGGATAGTAGAAACGACTGCAGACGTACTGGGAAGGCGATCAACATAATACAGTCCATTCCGCTCATGCCCTCCATCAATCTTTTGTTTCGTCAGAAGATCTTGTATGACAAAATAAGATGGATAAAAAGTTGTGAAGCAGTTGGAATCATTTGTAAGCTGACGAATAGAAAATAAGTTTTGTTTTAAAGATGACACAATTAAAGTGTTTCAGGTGTAAAGATGAAGTAAATGATAAATCTGCAGAGCTAAAAACATGTGTATTATCATCAGCCATGGAAATAAACTTGTGAGGACTAGAAGTAAGAACAGATGGTCCATTACGAGATATGTGATTTAAAACGCCGGAATCGGCTATCCACGTATCAGAATGAGAAAGTAAAGTTATACCTGACAGAGTGAAAAGGTTGGCAGAAGATACAGAAGAGAGGAGATAACGCAACTGGCCCTACTCGTCACTGGTTAACGGTACCTGACCGGCAGCAGAGGAATGTTGATCAGTAGCTGCGGGCGTGGATGTCTGGCGAGCGGTAGGTGTATCGTTAGGGTATCTATGCTTCTCCCAATACCAGTCTTCCTGATAATTAATGCCGCCGTAATGAGCACAATAAAGGCTGGATTGACCGCGTCCACGGGAACCGCGACCATGAGCAATCGGAAAGGGGCGACCATGGGATGCTCCACCGCCATTAGAGTTAGAATCCTAGGAACCATGTCCAGACTGAGTGTAGGTCTGCCGTCCACACCCGCAAGTAACAAGAGCGGTCGATATAGGCTCATTAGATGGGGAAGAGATCGTCGGTATACGATAAATGTTCGACAGGATGCTTGTCAAGGAAGGAGAACCACTCTGAAAAAGAATGAGAGAGCGGACGCCCTCAAAGGAGGGTGGTAATCGAGCCAAGAGTAACGCGCCAACAAGAGACTGGCGTTATTTGTGAGTGACAGCTGGGTAAGTGGAGCTGGGTAAATGGAGATAGGCTGATAGACGTTCCACTGATCAAGAAGCCCATTGAAAAGGGCACCAAAATCTTGAATATCTTTTCCTAGAGTAGCCGTAGTAAAGATATGGAAGATATCATAGAGATTTTGCAAGTTATTTTCAGACGAGTATAGAGATCGAAAATGTGTCCAAATTTCCTTAGCAGTTTTAATAGATGTATAGTATCAATAAATCCATAGAGTTAGGCAACCAAACAATTACTTTGTCGTTCTGAAACCAGATATCATAGTGGGGATCTTTGGAGTTTAGAGGAGCATCCGTCAAGTGACGATGAAGGACTTTGCTGTTTAAGGCTTGTTCTACAGCACTAGACTGTTGGAGGTAGTTTTTTGCGCCGGGGAGATAGATCGTAGTCAAGCGAAGATCCGTATTGAAATCAGCGGACGACTGAGATGCTGAGTTAACTTTATCATCACCAGAATCCATGATGAATGGCGCAAAAGCAAATCCCAAAAGAGAGAATAAAAGGTCGTCTAACCCATAAAAAATACAAAGATCAAGATGGTCTAACAAATCATGTAGACATCCAGGGTTCCAAGAAGAGAAGAGGCAGGAAGAGAGGGCATAGAGGGCTGTGAAGGGTGCTGGATGATGCAGGAGGGGCGTTGAGGGTGTCAATGTTGCTGGAGAAGGCTGGAGGGTTGTCGAAGGTGCTGTAGGAGGGCTGGAGGTGTCGAAGGCTGTCGAGGGGGGTACTGGAGATGTCGAGGGCTTCGTCGAGGGCAGTCGAATGGGTTGGGAGGCTATTGAGGGGTCGGTGATGGTAGGCGAGGAGGGCTGGAGGGTTGTCGAAGGGATGGAGCAGTCAATGAGGTTTAGAGGGGATCGATGGTCGATGGGTGAGGTCGATGGGTGAGGTCGAGGGTCTGGGGAGAGGTCAATGGTTGCTGGGTGAGGTCAAGGGGGGGGGTACTGGAGATCGTCGAAGGGGTTAGGAGGGAGGTCGATGGCTGTAGATAGGTGTTGGGAGAGATCGATGGGTGCTGGGAGGGCTGGAGGTGGATCGAGAGGGCTAGGGGCGGCAGTGACGGATGAGGTTAGGGTTTGGGAAAATTAGGGCCCCCCAATTCTTTTCACTGCTCTGATACCATGAAAAGAATTAAGAGAAAATTTTATTGGATGATTTAAACAAGAGTCCATACAATTCTATATATAGAGAGTTATAAATCAGCTCTCAATATTATAACAAAATATACTCATAACTAATATATAATAACTAATTATATTCTTAACATGAAGAAAGCCCTTAAATATTTTTATATTGATTCTCTCACAAGTTGTTCCTCTTGAATGTAGTTGCTTCACCTTTATTGTTAATACAATATGACCAATCTGTTAGAATCCCTATTCTTTGTCCTTCAGAAGTGCTGCCGCTGGTCCTCTTTATTCTTCTTTGCCAACTTTTCTTATGCTTGTTTGTGTGAGAGGAATAAGCCTCCCAGCATTTACAACCATAGTTTCACAAAAAATTTCTCCAGAATGGAGAGAATAACCATCTTTTCATGTTTCTTCTATATACATGAGCATCCATTTAGCATTAATATAGATCTTTGTTTAAAGATCTTTTAAGGGAAAGCAAAAGCTTTCTGTATGAGGTTATAACTTCAGCTTTCTACCTGCAGATTGATCATAACAATACATTTTTTGCTAATGGTGGAAAACGGCCTTCTCCAAAGGTTGGAAAACGGAAGTTGCTTGCTTTTTTGCAAGGTAAACCAATTTCCTTGACTCCCTTAATTTTATAATTTAGCAACGGATATTGTTAATTGCAGCAAACAATCATTTACTGTCCTTGAGAACACACGAATTTATTGTAGTAACGTGTTCATCTTAACAGAAGCGTATGAACCTGTACATGCTAAATGGACAACAGAACGATGTGCAGTTTGCAGATGGGTTGAAGACTGGGATTACAATAAAATCATTATTTGTAACAGGTATTCCACATTGTCATCATCCAGCCCTTATTATAACTTTTTGTAACGCACACTTGTGGGAAGTTTCTGCACGAGTACACAAGCCATAATTTTTTAGGAGCAGATACACTCAGTTTATTGCTCTTAGATCCAAACATCATGATTGCCCCCCCGACACCCCCCCACCGCACACACAACAAACACAAACCAACCAAAATGAAAAAAAAAACTCCCTCTCTCTTTATTTCTTTCTTCATAGACTTATAAATCCCTATGTATTGCAACCAACTCCTTCCTCCCATATTTTTTTTGGGGGGGGGGGGGCTCCTTCCTCCCACATTGGCAATATCCACTGCTCCCAGAAATGAGTTAGGAATGTGATATATCCCATTAAAATACATAATTGTGGATCTTTGATCTATACAATCTATTGTATAAACTTTAAAGTTGGAGGATGAAGATAGCTCTGTAATCCTGTTAATTTGGGCCAGTAGCTTTGTACTTGTGTACTATCACTTGTGGACCTGCGCTATCAAATTATCCTTTTTTACCGGAATGCACATGGGTGGTGGATGAGTAGGTGTTCCTCCCGGCATTTTGTGCTAGAATCTCTCTCCTGTTAATAGTAGCTGGTTATCGCTGGCATGGAGCTTCGTCTCTAATTATTTAGTTGAGGTCATATTGGGGGAAAAAGAGACCTGCCAAACTACTTGAACATGATTTTGAAATTGTTGGTTTAATTTGCAGATGTCAAATAGCTGTTCATCAGGAATGCTATGGAGCTAGGAGCATTCGAGATTTCACATCTTGGGTTTGCAGGGCATGTGAGACACCTCAACAGAAAAGGGACTGTTGCCTTTGTCCTGTAAAAGGTATATGTTCAGAATTCTGGGAAGGATTTCAAATTTACCGTTCTTGTATTATTGTAAATGATCATTTCCGGTGATGAAAAATTTTAATTTACGAGTTGTGGTTTGGGTGTGAAAGAAATATGATAATTGAGTAAACAGCAGAGCCCTTGTTGGTCTTGTGTCTGATTTGAACAATCTAATAGGCACTATGCTGGTTTCAAGCTCATATTTATTAATTCTGATCTTCTGGTATTTTTCCTAATGTTGCCGACATTTTCTAGACAATTTTGCTGCAAAAGTTTGTCTATCTACATTGAAATTGGAACAATATTGGAGGTTTTGAAATTTGATCTCAATGACTTGATAGTTATTCTTTTTCCTTAGGGGGTGCTCTGAAGCCAACAGATGTGGACTTTCTATGGGTTCATGTCACTTGTGCTTGGTTTCACCCAGAAGTCTCTTTCAAAAGTGATGAGAAAATGGAGCCTGCTGTCGGTATATTGAATATTCCATCACAGTCCTTCGCTAAGGTTAATACATGTATATATGATTATGGAAAATTTTGTGATTCTAACCAAATAATTGATACTTACACCCTTTTGCAAATCTATGGCAGTTGATAATATATCCGTATCAGGTAAGTATATTGAGTTCCAAGTTTCTTTTTGCCCCTTCAGGTTTGTGTGATATGCAAGGAGATGCATGGTTCCTGCACACGATGCTACAGGTGTAACACTTATTACCATGCTATGTGTGCATCAAGGGCAGGTTACCGGATGGAGGTATATCTTCGAGACTTTGACCTTGGAATTTATCCAATACTAAAATTGTTACTGTTATCACGATTACATTCTAAAGAACCCATGCTCTCTTATTGAGTTTTGAGTCTTGTTGGGATGAAATATAACGGGGAATGGGGAATGGGGAAATATCATTAGTATGCTTTGTTTCAACAGAATCCTTTAGCTTCCGCTGAAGGCAGAAGTCACCTTGAACTACACTACATGATGATTAGGATGAGAATGGATGTAAACATAGGTTTTCAAATAGTAGGTAGTTGAATTTGATTGGGAAGATGACATCCATCTCATATGTATTATAATATGAAAACTAAGCTATTCACCAATATTCCATTGAGTCGCTTTGAATCTGGACGCAACGAAGAAGTCTTTATTGTAAGGAACTTCATCTACCTCTATCAAGAGTATATGCCACACGAAAATTCCTTCCCAGTTGCTGATCCTAAACACAAGAAATACATATAGGCATCTCTGGAATAGCTTGGGCTCAAACTAATGAGAGAGTGCATATTTTTTGTGTTGGGGTAAAGGAAAATGAATGCATTTTCTAAGCTCCATTACATTCATCTCTATGCTTTTAATATTTTGGGACTCAAACAAATGAGAGAATGCATAGTTTGTATATTGGGGCAAAGGTAAATGGATGGCAGTTTCTAGGCACCATTACATTCATCCCTATGCATTTAATTTTGCAGTGCCTCCTGTTTATTTGTGGTATCAAACTTATTGGAAGAAGTCAGACCAGTCTAAAGGAGCGAGTCAGCGACATTCAATACTATACTAGTTTTTCTTTTATGGTAGTAATTTCTTAGACTTGAATCTCGAAAGTTGTTCCGGATTTATAAATTTACTTATAATCTGAATGTTTTAAACCCATTTTTTCTCCATTTTTTGCATCTTAAGTGCAGACTAGCTTCTTTATTAACCTTGAATTAACGAAAGCTTTTATCTATTGTCCTTTTATGGGAGAATGATGGTGGAATTTGTTTCCATTTTGGTAATTTCAGCTACACTGCTTGGAGAAAAACAGGAAACAGATGACAAAAAAGATCTCATACTGTGCGAATCACAGGTAATATCATGTCCAAAAAGCATCTTAGTTTGTCAATCTTATGTATAGTGCAGTAGTGCATTACTCCTTACTATTATAATATCAATCTTGATATAAAAACTTAAATGTCTTCCCATTCATGTAAGAGAACTGATACATTACTGATACATTACATTTGTGAGGTACTTGCCGTTGATTTCTAGTTTCGGCTGACCTTAGATGAAGTGAATTTACAGACATACACTTAATGCCTGCTTTAAAAGGATATTCATCAGAACCATCTTCAGATTATGTTTAACCAATTTGAATTATCCCCATATTTGATTGTTGTGCAGAGAACCAAACCCAGACACTGTTCTTATTATACAAACTCCTCGAGGCGTCATTTCTACTAAAAGCTTGCGCCAAAATAATGATAAGCAGACTGGTTTGAGGCTAATCAGGAAAGAGATACCTCAGGACTCAACTTTACCTACTTTTCAGCATTCAGAATCTTCGTCAGCAGCAAGGTGTTTGGTTTACAGAAAAACAGAACCCAAGGTATTATATATATACGAACTCTTGCTGTTCATGGAAGAACTGATAACTAATACTTGGTCAATTACTAAGTACTATGGTTCAACCTTTCGTGAAACATTCTTTCTGCCGTTGTGCTAAAGGTGATGGAACTTATAAATGATTATTCTTTATAGGCTGATAGATTTATCGGAGTTCATTCTGGCATATGAACCTAAATCTTGTAATCTGAATGTTCTAAATGAAATTATCTTGTGCGTACATCTTGGATGAGAATGCTGCTTAGTTTTCTCCATTGTGACAACACATTCCTTAATTCAAGGCAAATTTCTTCGTAAAGTTAAAGAGAGTCACAGGATCTGTCAACTATGGCAGGTTTCCCACTTGTTTCTCCATATTATAGCCATTTGAATGAATTTGAAACATATGGACACACGCACACACACACCACTGGCACAGCTGTGCTATTATAGTTTCTTTTAGGGCATTTTATTTGGCATGTATTTATAGTTACGATGTCTTGTTATTTTCACATATTTATTCCTGTAATTTTGTTCTTTTATCTATGATTTCCATTCAGCTTCATAACATATTGTGTCATATCTATCTGTTGTACAGAGAAAGCGAGAAGAGGCTGTTACTCATAGAATAAGGGGCGCTTGCCATCATTCTTTGGAAGAAATTAGAAGTTTGAATACGCCTAGGGTAACATCTCTTGTTTGTATACAAATATGTTATAATCTTGCAGATTTGCGATTGGATTGGATTTGTATGACTTAATTCTTAATAAACAGGAAGAGAAGGATCCTAAATCATTTTCTACATTCAGGGAACGCCTTCATTACTTGCAGGTATATGACCATCCCTTTCAAATTTTTTTCCTATTAACTGGAATCCTTAACTCATCAATGCTAAGTTTTCTCCAGTCGACCGAAAAAAATAGGGTTTGCTTTGGTAGATCGGGTATTCATGGATGGGGCCTTTTTGCACGCAGGGATATTCAAGAGGGAGATATGGTAAGTATTCTGTATTCCTACTTTACTGCAGTGTGTGGATTAAAAGCTTGTATATATAGTGGGTTCATATATGGAATAAACGAATACCTAACCTAGAGCTGGCTCATCTTATCTTCAGGTTATTGAGTATCGTGGCGAGCAAGTCAGGCGCAGTGTAGCAGATCTCAGGGAGGCACGCTATCGGTTGGAAGGAAAAGATTGCTATGTGAGTTACCACATACATCTGTATATTGCTCGTACTTTTACATACCACTGTAAGTTGCAGTGAGGACATATACTGTATCCTATACATTTCCTATCTGGACTGGAGGACATATCGCCGACCTCATGCGGTTATAACCAAGGCACATGTGTCCTTTGGCAATATAAACCCTTATCTATTGGTATCCCTTAACTTGCATCACCGACAAGGGGAGGAACCACGAGCTACTATTAAAATTTATTGAGATGGAAACTTATATGCTCCTATGCTATTCTTCCATATATTATGTCTTTAAAACTGCTTTGTCTAGTTGATTGGTCTCTTGATTATTGGCAATCTACTGATGATTTTTACACATTCTAAGCTTATAACACATCAGCTTTAGTTTTTTGGTTAAATGGTTTTCTGGCATTGTATCCAAGTTTCTAAGAGGTTCTGGGTTAAAAACTGGTAATTTAATTCACATCTGTTTATTTGATCCACATGGTCCACAGACTTAGTTGAGGGAGTGTTACGGGAAGGGGGCCTGCACAACCCAATCCTGTGCAACCCCTGCGCAAGCAGGGGAATGGGTGGGTGGGTGGGTTTGGACTGTTGGCCCCACCAACGCGACTCGGCCCGCACACCCCTTTTGCGCAGGTCCCCTTTTCTCGTGATATATACGTTGGTAGTCCTCAATATAAGCTCTCAAGGTTATCTTATTTTGGTGCTCGTGAAGTTATGCTATGATTACCAATGGGCTTTAGTTATTTTTGGTCTATTAATTTCTTCTTAGATGTATTTAAAGTAATGCTAGCCTTGAAGCTAATGAAGTGATGCATTCAGATTCTCATATGTATAAATTAGTGTCTGCATTAGCTAGGAAATCTCGATTGTTAATTGTGAAAAATCGGGTAGGTTTGATTTTTGCATCTGGGATGCGCCTAGAACGGGGGGAAAATGCTGATCTTGAAAGGTGGAGAGGCTATCACACTTATTGATTACTAATCAAAACTGTCTAGCTTAGCTTATTGGCAACGACTACCAATCTATTTAAGTCACTTTAAACTTGGGCTAATGCAAGTTGCCATTGGGTTCTTTCATTATCAAAATCCTCCTCCTCCTCATCTTATTATTATCATTTAACATCATCTTAGTATCATTATTGCTATTGATTTTAAATGTTTGTTTACCTTCCATTGCAGCTATTCAAGATCAGTGAAGAAGTTGTGGTTGATGCTACTGATAAAGGAAATATAGCACGTCTAATAAACCACTCGGTAAAACATTTTCCAAGGCCTTTTGTCCTAATATTATTATTCAAATTAAAGTAGATATACTTGCTTACTGCTGCAAATCTTCTGTTATTTCTATGCTGCAGTGCATGCCTAATTGTTATGCAAGGATTATGAGTGTCGGTGATGATGAGAGCAGGATTGTACTAATAGCGAAGACCAACGTTCCTGCAGGAGACGAGTTAACGTATTACCTCTGAACTCTTCTTGCATTTCATACTATTGGTTAATTGCCCCTGCTACATTGCTATCGAGGATCCCCCCTCTTCTTTTCCCTCCTTATTGTTTAAGAGAACCGTTTAGGAAGACATGGTTTTCAAGCTGACATAAGGGACACTTAACATAAGCGACGTGTACTAAAAATACTTGTATTATTATAATAAATTCTTACTAGCAACCGGGCACATATTGCAAGAACGGATTAGAAAAATATTGTTTGCATAAGCAGTTCCATGTAAGAAGAAGAGCCATCCAATATCTAAAGCTTGTAGGCAGGGGTGGTCCTTTACAAAATACTCAACCTGGGTGCATTGTGTTCAAAGGACTATTACTTGGTGTTTGCCTATTTATATTTTATCATAAGCACACCAGTGATATAAAAGTGAACATTCGGCTCCCTAAAACTCATGCTCAGGGAAACGGGAGAATGTTCATCCCTGTTAAAGCGTGATCCCTTAGTTTATGTACATAGAAACAAGGCTTATTTTAAAAAAAAAAACTACCCTGTAGTTTCCTCCATTTTCAAGAAACTACCCTATAGTTTCAAAACTACAAAAAACTGCCCAAACTAACGGTTGGCCATTAACGGTGTTAAATGGGACATCAAATGACCATTTTGCCCTTTTTAAATATAATTAATCATATATTTCTTAAGTATTTTAATAATTATTAACAATTAAGTAATTAGTTTCATGCCAACAACGTTTCCGGCGGTGGTCGACTCGAGGGGAGGAGGTGGGTGGATGAGTGGATGATGATGATGAGAGGGGGCCGAGGAGGTGGAGGAAGTAGCGGCGTGGGTGTAAGAGGAGGCGTAGGAGGGGAAGAAGGCACGCCAGGGAAGATGATGAGAGGAGGCCGGCGAGCTGGAGGGGATCACAACGATGATATGATGGGAGGCCGAGGTTGAGGGGAAGACGATGGCGAGGAAGATGATGATGGACACCGAGGAGGAAGATGATTTCTATTGATGTGAAGAGGTCGAGGAGGGGATGAAGGGGAGATGACGAGGATGATGATGATGAGAGGCGGTGGCGGCGTTGGGCGGAGGAGGGGCGGATCTGGATGAAAGGATGGTGATGGTGAGAGGAGGATGAAGTGGAGGTGGCATTGGTGGAGGAGGCGGAGGCGATGACGGCGGCGGCGGCATAGCACTGGTGGGATTAGGTCTAGGGTTTGGGTTAGAAGGAGAAGAATAGGGTATTTTTGGTATTTATGTAAATTTTAAGATGATGTGGCAATTTAATTGTTTATGCTGATGTGGCGATGATGTGTCACGTTAGTGCTGACGTGTCACGTTAGTGTCACCGTTAGTTTGTGTAGTTTTTTTGTAGTTTTGAAACTATAGGGTAGTTTCTTGAAAATGGAGGAAACTAGAGGGTAGTTTTTGAAAAATAAGCCTAGAAACAAATAAGAATAAAACCATAGAAACTTGCATAGATAACATTATGACAGAAAATACAAGCTTACATGCGATTAGACCGATTACAACATCTATGACTGCTTATGACATAGTCATCAGTTAAGAAGCCGAGTCTCATATAAACATCAAAATCATCGGCCATGGTTATATATGCGGCCATTTTACATGCAATGAGTACCGCAGACGAGGAGCATAAAATAATGAGTCATCGCCTGAGAGGCTGAATTAATCTTCTTAGGGCATGCAGTGGAGTGTATCTCCAGACTCGCCTGTGCAGGGATTTGCACATAGTGGCCAACAGGGCATTGGCCAAATCACCAAATCTAGATCTTCCCTAGACTCACCTGTGCAGTGATTCTTACTGTACACATGCAAGGTTCGAGCAGATCATCAGTTTGGAAGGAACTCAGTCGATACCAAACACACGGTTGGTGATGGCAAGATGTCCTCTGTCCGCAAGGGGTTCACACATTACTCTGGCAGGCACTTTACTGTGACATGGCCGAAAATCTCTCTATGCCTCCCCTCACTTTCTTTGCATTTCTGCATTTACAAACTGCTAGTAAGCATGCTCATGTGGCCAATGTTTAAAATAACCAACTCTTGTACACTCGGCACCGGTCATTTTTCATACCTAGCCGATCATTCATCGGCCTAGAGAAATTCATTTATACAACCGAGATGATCATCAGCTAAGCCCAATTAGTTAAAGTTTAGTGAACTCCATCACTGCCACCATCTTTAACATTTCACATGCAAACACAAAGGAGAGCAAGCAGCACACAGTTGGAAAACTGAGATCAGCTGTGGCACCTTATAACCTTTCGGCCATGGCATTGTCAATTTAGCCATTAGTTTGCTACTAATCGACATCAAATTTTTGGCCGATAAATGTGTAAAATTTTGGTGCTAACATTTTGCAATACAAGTGTTCCGCTATCGTGCCATTTTGTCGATTTGGTAGTTTGATTGCTTGTAAAAAGACTTTCGACCTTCAGATGTATACCTAAACCATGCATCGTCCCCTTTTGTTAAACATTATGTTAGCTCATTGTTATCCCACAGCCCAATTGCCTAAATCTTTTGGAGAAAATTTACCTTAACATGGCATCAGATCAACAGGTTTCAAGTTTCAAGAGGTCCTGGGCTCAAACATTTTCATTCTCAATTTAAAATTATTAACACCAAACTATTTTTCTTTTACAATAGAGTGTTTCTGCTAGAGACTTTTCGCGTGGCCTAAAGGCCCATGTTACATTGTTATTTCATATCTCGATAGCTGATTCTCTGCATTTTTGCTTTTACAGGTACGATTACTTGTTTGATCCCGACGAAGCTGATGAGCGCAAAGTTCCATGCCTCTGCAAGGCTCAAAACTGCCGGAAATTTATGAACTAGGTGTTGTATACATTGCCATTCATTCTTTTCATACAGGATCCCTATTTCCCTTGCCATAGGGGGTTTTCTAGCCAATATTGATCAGTTTTGTAATTTTATTGTCAATTTATTCAATAAGTTTCAAGCTTGAAAAGCTTGAAGCTGCCCTCCCCCGCCCCCCCCCCCCCCATCTCTTACACCCATGTATTAGCAAATTTATAAATCAATGAATCGATCATTTTTACCGACATTCTGTCTGAATCTCCACTGTTTTATCTTGCTATTGATTTGTTACTACTCTGTCATCAAATTTTTTCTATCACTTGAAATCTACTCCAACCTCAAAAGTTTATTGAACAAATATTAAGATTGTATGAGATCCGGTAATATTGATGCATTTGTGGAAAGATCTGGAACCGAAATATTGTTGCATTATAGTTCGGCAATTTTAGGAGAATTTGTGTTTAAAGTTCATGTGCTTCTTCATGGAAGGGCATTGTCAAGTTGAGAGAGCAGAGCAGGAAGAAGATGCTGACGTGGAAATTAATAATCCTTTCAATTTCTCTTCTTTTCCTTTTTATTTTGAATCTAATTGGGTTTAAATTCCTCATTTCCTGTGACATGTTGCCTCTAATGATAGAATTTGGGTCATCAAGCAAAATTGCACGCTCCACTGAAAATTATAAAAAAAGATGGCGATAGTTCTCAAGTTTAATATTAAATTATTTTTCTCTTGTTTGTTTTATTTACTACTGATCAGATAACAAATAACGTTATTCCACGATGCCGCCTTTCATTACCATTGTTGACATTGGAATCCACTGCCCCTAAATATATATATTTAAGAAGGAAAATATTAAATACCTGGTACTTAACATGAATAATTGATTTATTTTTTCCCCTTAAAAATTAAAGATCCCATAGCCATGTTGACCTCCAATTCTCCTTCTCTCTCCTCACTTTCTCTCTCTAAAACCAAGAAAAACCCATTACCTTTTGTCACGCAGAGAAAACCCAGAGCCCCAATTTGTGCTTTAAGTATTGGGTTTGATGATATTGTTCATCTCGCACACAACAAGGTATGAACTAAGAAACCCATTTCTCAAATTGATTTTAATTGTGGAAAGTTGATATATATTTTTTATTTTTTATTTTTTATTTTAATAATAGGTTTTCATAGCAGCTAGTGTTTCTGGTGCCATTGGCCAATTGCCGAAACCGTTGACGTCTGCTATTAGAGGAGATGGATTCAATCTCAAGTCAATGACTCAATCTGGGGGCATGCCCTCTTCTCATTCTGCTGTAAGATTTTATTTGCTTGTTTAATTTCTGTTGTAAGATTTTGGTGGTCTTTATTTATTCGAGAAAATAGGTGGGATAATTAGTCCCCAAGAATTCATTCAAATGTTTTTTTATGAGTAGACCACGGCTTTGATCACATCGCACCTTAAAAACTTCAAGATTTTATGATGTTGGATCATTTTCCGCCAAAAATTTAAGATGAATTTTTTTATAAAAAAAATTCCATAGCATTTAGTGATTGTATATATATTTTGGGTCTTGCAGTCTGTTATGGCTGCTGCAACTTCCCTCGGTATGGAAAGGTAAGGAGAATTCTTTCAAATTATTTGGTTTCGATTTGTTATTTGTTTTTTAGGCTATAGTGTACCTTTTTTTGCAACAAGTCTTTTTTCCAAAATTTTGTGATCGGCTACACAAGTCCTTGTCTTTCACATATTTCTCTTAAGGGTCACATCCTCGACTAAATTAACATCTCATCTATCTTTAGAAGTTAGAACTACTTCCTATATGCCTAAGCCTACCTCTCTTCCTCATTGCTCCATTAACTATATAATTATGTCATTTTTGTTGATTGTCACATTTAACGACCTCCATCGCACATGCTCAAACCATTCATCCCTCTCAACCTTTTTATTTTAGCTACATTTTTTTGGGACACGTTTAGTTGCACAACATTTTGACTTATATAGTAATGATGTGTTGGGGATAAACCCACCCAACATGATGGTCTCAAAACTTCTTCAATTTCTTATTTTATGATCACATAGGATCGGCATTATGACTTTCTCGCCCCACTTTGATTCTATGAAGATAAAACCTTTTAATCTCCCAAGTTATTGATCCTAATTAATTTTGCACGTCCTTCCAACATTTTTGCTTAAGTTTTTTTAGGGTTAACTCATAACATGGACTATTATCTGACGAGTGATGTTTGAAATGAGGAATTAGGGCGTGAAGTGTCACCATAATATGCAGCCTACAGTGGAGCTGACATGATAATACTTCACTGGGTGTTGCATATCAATTAAAGCGACGTGACCCAAGACGATTCCAATATTTTATATCAGAGATGTGATACCACTTTAATTAATAGGTATCATCTAGTGATACTTTAGGCATTGTTTTCATTTATGTATTTTAGCAGTTATAAGCTTTTCACTCTTTTTTCGAATTTGAGAGTTGACTTTCTAGTCCCTGCATAAATAAGGTTATTATGTTTAAATACAGGGGGTTCTCTGATTCCATCTTTGGCATGTCTTGTGTTCTTGCTATTCTGGTGATGTATGATGCTCAGGTATGGCTCATTGAAATCAGATATTTGTATTTCAATATTTCAAACCCTTTTTTAACCTCAAAACTTTGTGCACCCTGAAAACTATAGTGCTATATAATTTAGAACTTTAACTCAGATGCACAAACCATTCTAGAAATATTTATGCTACATAAATTATGAATGATCCTAGTTGCTGGGTCATTTAATCCCATTTTATTGACATCATAAATGTTGTCAAGTCACAAGCATTTGGACTTTGGCTACCTTATTTTTATGTTACCCTATGATTGTATATGGCTGTTGGCGTTGGGTCTCGGCCTGACCCAAGCCTGCCCAATTAAGTGGGCGGGTGGGTTAGGGTCAGGAGATCCGACCCACTTGCAAACCTTAGCTTGATTGGGCTCGGCTAGGGCAAGCTGCTCTCACCCTATTCGGTGCAGGTGTACTAGTTCGGCTAGGAGCCGAACCCTAGTAACTCAAGGGTTCGAGCTCTAGCTGATCATTGTCATCTCCTATAGCCTATATATTTGGGGCTTTTCATTACGGTTGAAAGAGAATTCACAAACTATGGTTTTGTGCCCTCTCTTCCTTCCTCAGATAGTCTATCCATCTGCCATGAATAAGAGCGCTTCTCTCAACTGTTTAATTTCCCCTTGTCAACCATCGCAAAATATTGAAGCCCCCTAAATACCGAGAACGAAGACGGTAGTATTGTTTGAATTAAGCAAGTCTTCTCCTCTACTATTTTATAGGCCATTGTTGTTAAAAGAAAATATGTGATTTTACCTTTTTAGAAACCACCATTTTTGAATGTCTAAATCAAGCACATGGTTGGTTGCCATTTCCGCACCAACTTTTAGGTCTCATTTTGGTTGTTGGAATAGTTTATGGGTTGGTGATATAGTGGTGTTTAGAACACTATATAAAGAGAAGTAATATGGATGTAATAATCAATCCAGCAAGTTACAATCCGGTGAAGTAAAGAAACCTCAAAGCAAAGATAATTAATTAAAACCATCTCTTCTCAATAATTGCTTTTATTACAAACACAAAGTGTTTATAACTTAAATCTCTTAATTAAGCTTGCTTTTCTCAAATTCAATCCCGCTTTAAACGCTAGATTTCCGTCTGACCCAACAAATTTGGTATCTCATTCATCTATATCTCGGTCGATATGGCAGCATCCTCTCCGCCGGCACCGTCCCTATTCAATTACTCATAAAATCTCGTTCCGATATTCGACGGCGAGAGTTACGATTTTTGGAGTCTCTAAATGAAGACTCTTTTTATCTCTTAAGAACTTTGGGAACGTGTCGAAGGTGGCTATGAAATAGCGGATATTTCCGAGACACTTGCAAGGATGTAAAAAACGTTAGGCGGGGCTGAGCGATTGGATTACCGTCTAGACGGTTTTTTTAAATTTGGGTTAAAATTATATTTAATATATATGCATATTAAAATTTCAGTAGTCTATTGACACTTCGACATAGAAAATAGAGACATATTGAAATTTCAGCAGTAGAAATAGAAATATATTGATAATTAAGTATACTAACCAGTAACATATTGATATGTTAACAGTAAAAGTCAGCAACAAATAGATTTTGAGCTATATAACTCAAAAATTATTCAGAAAAGGGAACAAAATTGAATAACTTTTATTTCATTAAGTATGGATTTGTGTCAGGTATGCTAAAAAGAGAACAAACCCAACTCATGATACTTAAAAGATGACTAAATTTTACTCCATTAAGTGGGCCGGTCCGCTTAGACGCTCGCTTCAGCGGTTTGGACGGTTTAAGCGCTTATTAAGCACTTAAACTGCTTAATTAAGCCGTCTATGGCTGAATCGGAGCAGCTTCGCTCCACTTTTGTCTAAGCGACCGTTTATGCCGCTTTTTAGAACACTGGACACTTACATCATGGATGAAAGTATTACTAGAGGGGGGTGAATAGGACTAAGCTACCGATGTCCAAAATAAAAATTCTAAACTACACTTGCAAAGATATCACAATTGAATCGCTTAACAAAAAGATATACCAATAGCGATAAGTAGTTAAGCTAATTACAATTGTGAAAACGTAAACATATAGCAAGTAAGATTAGAGATATGACAATCAAGCAATAAGCATATAAAGCATATGAAATCCTAGCATGCAATTTCTAAGCAATTGCAATCAAAGGCAAGAGAGAAATTGCAATCGCAAACATAAGGGTTTATAGTGGTTTGGCGTCCCGATAACATCTCGACCCCTAGTCCACTTTCTTTAGGCCTCCGAGCCCGTTCCCTTTATCTTCACGTCTTATCCAAAGACTACATGTCTCCAATGAGACTACAACACGTCACTCGACTCACGTGTGACTTTTCTCTCAACAGGTCTTACACTCCTTTCTTACCAAGACACTATTGCACTCAAGAGTTCTCACACAAAAAAAGAAATACAATTTTCACTCTTCTCTCTTACAAAGACACTCTAGCACTCTAGAGTTCTCACACAAAGAAAAGAAGATGATACAATGAAGCATAATACTCTCTAGGAGTTTCTCTCGAGCTCTCTCTAATACTCTATTGATATAATCAAATCAAAGCTCATAATTTTGTGTGTGAGAGTGAATGGATGAGCAAATGAAAATCTCTTTAGAACTCTCACAAGAAATGAGATTTTTCTCTCTTGATCATTTAGGTATATTGCAAACTGAAATTTCAAGTGATCGGGGCTCAAAAAACCAACATAAAACACACACACACACACACACACACACACATCTATATAGCCCCACACAAAAAACTAGCCGTTATAAGTCAAATCAGCAGTTTGAGAACATCGACAGACGTCTGAAGTTATATGAGACAGATGTCTGTAGCTAAAAGCAAAAACCCCATCGGTTATATTTTTCAAACATTTTGAGGTGCATGCGTTTGTCGAGTAAAGGTTCATACTTTTGTTTCTTAAAAAGAACCAAGACAATAAAAAGCACAGAGAACAAACATACGTCTGAAGAAGTATGGGACAAATGTTTAAAGAAGACAAGATTTTCAACTCGAGACTTTGGCGCAGACGTTTGTAAAAGTTGCAGACGTTTGTTCTGGAATACTTCAGATGTTTGTTCTGAAGTGAAAACTGATATTTGAAACTGATATTTGGTTTTTAATAATAGAATGGAACGGTAAATTCGATCAACATTTTTGCAAGGAAAATTTTCAAATAAACCCAAATGAGTCATCCTTGTATGTAAAAAGGCAAGGTATATGCTATCTTATTGTCTTTCTTTATGTTGATAATTTGATATACCATGAACACTAATCCCGTGATAATAGACAAATTTAAAAGGAAAATGATGCAAGAATTCGAGATGACAGATTTAGGCTTGATGAGATATTTTCTCGGCATACAAGTCAAAAAATCTGCATGACATATTTATCAGCTAAGAAAAATATTGTGAAGATCTTTTGAAGAAGTTCGCCATGTCAAGCTGCAAGCCGGTCACCACACCAGCAACAATGAATGATAAGCTAAGCATGCATGCATGACGGCGCACCGAAGGTCGACGCCTCAAACTACCGAAGCTTAGTCGGATAGCTGATCAACCTTATAAACAAAATGCTCAATATACTACACGCAGTCAGCGTAGTCTCAAGATCCAAGTAAGCTACACTACGCAGCAACCAAGCGCATCCTCAGATATCTTTAAGACAAAGAAACTCGGTTCAAGTATACAACCGAAGAAGATAACACACTTGTCGGTTACACTGACAGTGACTGGGCAGGATCTATCAATGATCGTAAAAATACGACAGGATATGTTTTTACTCTAGGTTCGAAGGTGATATCCTGGCTGTTTAAGAAGTAGAAGATGGTAGCACTCTCGTCTGCAGAATTTGAAAACATTTCAGCTACAAGCGTCGCATGTGAAACAATTTGGCTCTGAAGAATTCTTTCAGACTTGCAGCAAAAACAAAAGACCCCAACAACAATTTAATGCGACATAATGTCAACAATTACCATGACAAAGAATCCGGTGTTCTATGCAAGATCCAAACACATTGAGATTCGATATCATTTTATCTAAAAGCTCGTGGAAGAAAAACAAACCAAACTGGAGTTTATTCCAACAAATCAACTTGCAAATATTTTCACCAAAGCAGTGACCATAGAAAACTTGATTGAAAACTTCATTCATTTCAGAAATATTTTGCAAATTACAAATTAAGAAGGGAAGTTAAAAGATAATTTGTAATTTAACTTTTCTAGAAGCCACTGTTTTTGGATGTGTAAATCAAGCACATTGCGGGCTGCCATTTCCCTATTAACTCTTAGGTCCCATTTTGGTTGGAATATTTTATGGGTTGGTGAAATAGTGGTGTTTAGGAATACTATATATAGAGAAGTATCATGGATGTAATAATTAATCCAGCAAGTTACAATTCAGAGAAGTAAAGAAGCCTCAAAGGCAATTAATTAAAACCTTCTTTGCTCAGCATTTGCTTTTATTACAAACACAGTGTTTGTAACTTATATCTTTCAATTAAGCTTGCTTTTCTCAAATTCAATTCCGCATTAACTACTAGAACTTCTGTCTTCCCCAACAATTACATATTCCGTTGGTTGTAGATTAAGATGTTGAATCTAAATTCTTTATCGAGATTGTATGACATTACCCGCCAACATTGATATTGGAGCCTCTTACAATGTTTGATCTTATTTTCGATTGGTTTACAACAATTGTTATGAATCCATCATGTCCTACATGGATCTTTGTAGATCCTTAGTAGAGGTCATAAAGCTAGCATATTTAGTTATCTTTTGTTGTGTATGCCTTTCATTTCGATCCCTATTGATTTTCCATAGATTTAGACGTATCTACAAGGGATGGGATAACAGATTCAGACTTATCTACAAGCAAGGTGGATATTTATTAGTTGGGAAATTAATTATTTAGACTTATTTCTAATTATTTAGACTTATCTCTAGTATACTATATATATTGTTGTATTTTGTAACTCTAGAGATTGATGCCTTTAAGATAGCTTTTGTTAATTAGAGAGAATCCATTGATAATTGTGAGAGATTTAGGGTTTAAGAGGGATTTGTAATTCTCCATCGATTTGTACTCTTCCGGATATTTGATTATTAATAAAGCTTCGCATTCGCCTATTTGTTTTGTGGTTAGTACTCGTATTTCTATCTTGCCTGTGGTTTGTTATCTTCTCGTTATCGATTGTGTGTTTCCATTATGATTGTCTCGTATACGCAACAAACTGATATCAGAGTTATTGTTACGTTGTTGTGGAATTTTTGGTTGAACCATTAAGTCTTTAATTTTGCGATCTAAGTTAACTGTGGATAACGAAAATTACGTCATCTTCCCCACTTAGATCGTGGTTTTGAAGTTTTAGGGTTCGTTAGTATTCAAGGTATTTTGATTTGATCTCACATTATGTCTCCGACAATCATGAAGTTCGATATCGAGAAGTTTGATGGAAATTTGAGTTTTAGTTTGTGGCATGTCCGTATGGTTGCCGTTTTGACCCAAAACAATTTGAAGAAGGCGGTTCATGGGAAGGATAAAAAGCCTTCCACTATTACGGAGGAAGCTTAGAAGGAGATGGATGAGAAGGCCCTCATGGCTATCCACTTTTGTCTGACTAATGAAGTTCTACAAGAAGTTTTGGTTAAGAAGACCGCGGCTGATTTGTGAAATAAATTGGAGAAGTTATATTTAAAGAAGTCTCTCACGAATCAAAGCCTGTAAAAGCAGCGTTTCTATACATTTCGGATGTCAGAAGGCTTTCCAATAAAATCTTAAGTTGGTGAGTTTAATACGATCATTACGGATCTGGGTAAGATCGATATTAAGATAGATGATGGAGATCAAGCTCTTCTCTTGTTATCTTCGTTGTCACCTTCTTATAAGCACTTCCATGACACTGGTTTATGGACGAGATATGATCTCAATCAAGAATGTCAAGCAGAATTTGATGAACAAAGAGAAGATCGATAAGGAGTTGACTTCCACCGAAGCGGATGGTTCTTCGTCTGACTTATTTGTTCGAGGGCGAGCGGAGAAGAGAGATACGGAAGCAAATAGGAAGAAGTCGCGGTTAAAATCCAAGGCTAAAAACGTTAATTATTGAAAGAAGAGTCATTTCAAGGTCGATTGTTTTAAGTTGCAGAACAAGCTAAAGCAGGAAGACAAATCGAAGGAGTTTTCGGTTGAAGCGAGTATAGCGGAAGGAGAATAAGATCTTCCTGTGGTTCTTGATAGCACTCATCGATCTAAGAACGAGTGGATTATGGATTCAGGTTGTTCTTACTATATGTGTCCCAATAGGATTTGTTTACCATCTATGAGTCTGTTGATGGTGGAGTGGTTTTGATGGGTAACAATAGTTCGTGTCGAGATATTAGCAAAGGGATAATCCAAGTCAAGATGTTTGACGGTGTTGTGAGGACATTGGCGGAAGTCAGGCATGTACCTAACTTGAAGAAGAATCTCATCTCTTTGGGTGCACTCGACGATAAGGGTTACAAGTTTTCCGCTAAAGATGGAGTTTTGAAGGTAGCCAAAGGTGCTCTAGTTATGATGAGGGACTTGAAAAAAGGGTCCTTATGTTCGTTGCAGGGTTCGATGATTTCCGGATTGGCGGCTATTTTATCAACCAAATTTACGACCGGATTCGGAAACTACCAGATTATGGCACATGAGGCTTGGACATATGAGAGAGAGTTATGGCCGAGTTGTCGAAGCAGGGTTTACTTGGTGGAAAGAGTACGGCGAAACTGGAGTTTTGTGAACATTATGTTTTGGGAAGCAAAAGTGCGTTAGCTTCAGTTCGGCGGTGCACAACACAAAAGATACTTTTGATTATATCCATTCAGATTTATGGGGACCCTCTCCAGTTGCTTCTAAACAAAGCGGTGCTAAGCACTTGCTTACCTTCATTGATGATTTTTCGAGGAAGATTTGGGTCATAATTCTTGAAGCATAAAAGTGATGTGTTTACTATATTTAAGTAATGAAAGACGTTGCTTGAGAAGCAGACATGAAAGCAAATCAATTGACTGAGGACGGACAACAGGTTAGAGTTTTGCGGTGGAGATTTTAACAATTTCTGTAAAAACAAAGGAATAGTTCGGTATCATACCGTTGTCTATACACCACAGCAGAATGGAGTTGCGGAGCGAATGATCAAGACTCTTTTAGAGAAAGCGCGGTGCATGTTGTCCAACGCAGGGTTCGGAAAGAAGTTTTGGGCAGAAGCGGTAAATATGGCGTGCTATATTGTGTATCGGTTATCTCATACGACGTTAAGTAATAAGACACTGGAGCATGTATGGTCAGGGAATTACGCCGATTATTCAACACTTAAGGTGGTTGGTTGCCCCGCTTATGCACATTGCTTGAAGGCAAGTTGGATCCTCGAGCGAAAAATGTGTATTTATCGGTTATGCTACCAGCGTTAAAGGTTACAGATTGTGGTGATTGGATCCAAAGTCGCATAAATTTATGATTAGCAGAGATGTGAAGTTTGATGAATCTGCTATGTTGAAACCGAACAATAGGAAATCTACGGTTGAAGACGATTTGAAGAAGGATAAGCCGAAAGTTGATATTGAGGTCGGTGAGAGCTCGGGTTCACAGGAGATTTCTCCTTCACCATCATCTGAAGAAGCTCAAGAGGAGCAGTCTCATGGTGAGGAGTATTTGCTCGATCATGACCTGCAGAGAAGGGACATTAAACCGCCACAGAGGTATGGCTACGATGACCTAGTAGCATATGCTCTGTCTGTTGCAGAGACAGTTGATAGTGGCGAGCCGACAAGTTATAAAGAAACCATCTCATCCGATGAGGCAGCTCGTTGGTTAGTCGGTATGAATGAAGAGTTCGAGTTATTTCATAAGAACCGGACTCGGAAGATCGTGAAACCCGAAGAAGGAAAGAAAGTAGTTGGCTGCAAGTGGGTTTTCAAGAAGAAAGATGGTGACCAAGGGGCGGTTGATACGAGATACAAGACGCGGTTGGTAACTAAAGGCTATTCGCAGGTACGGGAGTTGACTTCACTGAGGTATTTTCTCTGGTTAAACACACCTCTATCCGTGTTTTGCTCGGTTTGGTATCTATGCAAGATTTGGAGTTTGAGCTGCTCGATGTGAAAACCGCATTCTTGTACGGTGATTTGGTAGAGAAAATCTAAATGCAACAGCCTGAAGGTTTCGAAGTCGAAGGTAAAGAAGACCACGTTTGCTTGTTAGAGAAGTATTTCTACGGTTTGAAGCAATCACTAAGACGGTATAAGAAGTTCGTCGACTCCTTCATAAAAGAAATAAGGTTTACGAGAAGTATGGGTGACAGTTGTGTATATTCGAAGAAACACGCCGATGGTTCTTTCATGTACTTGCTACTTTATATTGATGATATGTTGATAGCAGTAAGGTATATAGTTGATATTCAGAATTTGAAGGAACGGTTGAAAGGCAAGTTTGAGACCAAGGATTTGAGAGCGGCTAAGAAAATACTTGGTATGGAGATAAGGCGCGATCGCAAAGGAGGAAAGTTTTACTTGTCTCAACAGTGATATATTAAGAAAGTTTTGGAGTGTTTCTGCATAGTAGACGCTAAATTTGTAAGTACTCCGTTAGCAGCTCATTTTAAACTTTCAGCTCATTCATCACTGTAGACAGAGGATGAGATTAGATGCATGTCGAATGTTCCATTTGCGAGTGCAGTGGGTAGCGTTATGTATGCCATGGATTGTATACGATCCGGCATTTCACACGCCATTAGTGTTAGTCGCTATATGGTTTTTCCTGGTAAGGGCTATTGGCAGGCATTGAAATAGATATTACGATACCCACGATACGTCTGACGTGGGGTTGGTGTTTGGAAGGAACGACGACAATTTGGTTGGACTCAGCGATTCTGATTATGCAGGTGATCTTGACAGACGAAGATCGATCACCGTTTATGTATTCTCCTTGGGAGGATGTGCCATCAGTTGGCGTGCTTCATTACAGCCTAGGATAGCGTTGTCTATGATGGAGGCGAAATATATGACCGTTGTTGCGGCCGTTAAGAAAGCGATCAGGTTGAAGGGACTATTTTCGGAACTTGGTATTCAAATAGATACCATAATAGTCTACTAAGCGCGATTCACTTGACGAAAAATCAGATGCATCATGATATGACGAAGCACATTGATGTGCGGTCTTGGTTTGTTCAGAATGTCGTTGAAAAAAAAGAGATTATTGTGAAGAAGGTTGGCATAGCAGATAATCTGGTCGACATGTTGACGAAGTTTCTTTCGGTTGTTAAGTTTGAGCATTGCTTGAACTTTATTGGAGTGTGTCGCACTTATTTGAGCTCTTGAGTGGTTTTGTGGTGAAGGCGGAGTTATTATTAATTTTGATGGAGTAATTTGCAGGAATGTGAGGCAAAATGGAGATTTGTTGTGTATGCCTTCCATTCCGGTCCCTATCGATCTCCTATAAATTCAGACTTATCTACAAGGCAAGAGATAACGGATTCAGATTTATCTATAAGGCAAGAGATAACAGATTCAGACTTATATAAAAGCAAGGTGGATATTTATTAGTTAGGAAATTAGTTATTTAGATTTATCTCTAGTAAACTATATATATTGTAGTATTTTATAACCCTATAGATTGATACCTTTAAGATAGCTTTTGTTAATTAGAGAGAACCCATTAATAATTGTGAGAGATCTAGGTTTGAGAGGGATTTGTAATTCACCATCAATTTGTACTCCAGATATTTGATTATTAATAAAACTCCGCCTTCGTCTATTTATTTTGTAGTCAGTACTCGTATTTCTATCTTTGCCTGTGATTTGACTTTCTTTTCGTTATCGATTGTGTGTTTCCTTTGTGATTGTCTCGTATATGCAACATCTTTTATATGAAATTTTAAATCGCTTTAATGTCAGATGATGGAATAACATAGGTTCCTTGTAGATCGATCTCACAGAGGTGTTTCATATCAATTTTTATGTGCCTTTCTAAAGGAAAAATATTATTTTGTCATTAAAATAGTCAAGATCGACGACTCGAGGCTGTCGTGTAAGGCTGACGACGATGACACCGCAGCGACAAGCGCTAGCCGTGGCATTGCCGCCATGCCATATCGGCGGCGATGACTTCGTGCCATGTCACATTGTGCCATATCGGTGGCGGCGACTTCGCGCTAGCCGTAGCATTGCCGCCATGCTCTTTAACTCTTAACCCTAAATTTAAGATCTTACATATTAAATTGTTATGAACATAAAATTTTGAGAAATTTTTCATAATACAGTGTTTTTTTGTAAAATGGCAGAATTTTATAAACCTGAACATTGTAAACGAAAATAAATTCTCTAGGAATTTTGGGAATATTTTTGGAATTTTAAATTAGAGGCGTTTTCAGATAATATTTGAAATATGAATTCTAAATTTAAATTCGAGTTTAAAATTTTTAAACACAAAACTAAAATACTGCGAGCCAACCTTTGTGGCTGATCCGCTGGCTTAAAACCCGATCGAATGCCTAGGCCCGATGCGAAGCGGAGCCCAGCACGGGCAGGTCAGGCGGAGCCGAATCCTGATGGGCTCGGCCCGTCGGCTCGAGTGGAGCGAACCCACTTAGGGGTTTGGTATGTGGCCAAGCGGACCGCCCACTTTAGCCGACCTAACCCGAGTTCGGGGCTCGAGCCCAGTTGGCCTGGGCTTTATTTTGGTGGCTTGGGGATTTTATTTAATAAAAATGGTATTTTTTTTCCCTTAAATTAGTTTTAAAAATCAAGATTGATATCAGAAAATTTTGAATAATTACAGAAAAATACAAGAAATTATTTTGTGAGTTCCATAAATTTTTTTAAAAGATTAAAACCTTGTTTTGGAAAGTAGAAGCCAAGTAAAAAATGTTTCTGTGTCAGTCAAATTGGCTCTTAGCAATTAAATACTGCGCATGGTAATAGGGAAGTTTATAAGTGACCAATTTGATCCAAGGAACATGATAACATAATAAAAAAATGTCAAAGTTTAGATAGGATAGTTAAAATATCAAATGTTTAGATTATGGATTTGTTGATGATTTCATATTGCATTTTAATAAAAGATGCATATGGATATCCTAATGCTTAAAATTTTGAGATTTTGGGTGAAGATTAGAGATAGATGCCACTATGCATCTATTACCCTTAAGATCCAGGCACTATTTGCGATAATTATAGGACAATTTGATTTTCGATATTTTGGAGATTGTCGTGTTTGGATTTCCTAGTGGCTCACTCTCTATTAAATAAATGTAAATTTGCTGCTATAACGACTCATGGAAATGAAATTAAAACAAGATAACTCTAGTAAATGTTATAACTCTTCAACACATCCATCACAAATAATCAAATATCATTAATTGGAGATGGTTGCTAAGAATGTGATATCGACTTGAATAAGGATGAGAAGTTGAATGATAACTATTTTGACATTTGGCGTCGTCAAATTTAGTTTTTGCTGAATGACCATGAGACATTAGATTACACCACCGTTGAGATGGTTGAGCCAGCGCAGGGCACATTCGTCGCATTTTAGTTTACAAAGGAGGTTGATGGTTACAAGGCCCGGTATGTAAAGGGCCATTCAACGTGATTAACTATGTTGACCGTGATGAGAAACGACTTAATCATGCAGTTTGGGAATTTACTAACTACCAAGCTCTTATGGGACGAGCTTGAGAGGAGGTTCAAACACTTCACGTTATAGGAGAGATCCGCCATGAGACCTTGATGGTATCCAGATTTGATACTAGATTCAGGCGAGATCCTATGTCACAGCGGAAACACATAAATTTGGATTCACAACAGCAAACAAGAAGATGATAATAAACATAATAGAATAGCAGCACAACTCATTTTCACACAAGGATTTAATATGGTTCAGCCAAATCGGCCCGCTTTCACCAAAATGAGGAGGGAATTTCGTTAATCATAAGAGAGTTTACTTGGAGATTACAAAAGCTCATCCTCACTGATCTCTCCCCAAAGGGAAAAGACGAATTCTCACAAAATCAGGGGTTACATTGAGGTGGCTATGTGGAGGATGTACTCGGATCACACCTAAAACCTTAGACTATACCGTGAATATATAGTAGCCAAATACTTGGGCAAGCGTAATATATACTTGTGCATCAAAGGCTAAACCATGGGCCGTTGGCTTCGGTCTCAACAAGCCCTTTATGGGCTCGACTCCACCAGTTCATCATAATGTGGATGGGACTCGCGGAATTCAAGGCACACATAACACCTCCCAATTAAGTGTGCTGGTGGGATTGAGTCAGGGTCCCAAACCGCTTGCAGACTACGACACGACTAGGGCTTGGCTTGGGCAGGCATCCACACCCTATTGGGTGTGGGTGTACTAGTTCGGCTGGGAGCAGAACCTTAATAAGTCTAGATTATGGGCACCAATCGATCGTAGCCTCCATTCTTTTTCCCTATAACCTATACATTTTTGGCTTTCCATTAGGATTAAAAGAGAGAATTCAAGAACTAGGGTTTTGTACCTCTTATGCCTTCGTCTTTAGATTCTTTATCCAGCTGTCGTGATTAGGAGAGCTGTTCTTCTAATGGTGTAGTTTTCCCTTGAAGAAATCAAGAGGAAAATATTTATTGGCTCAAATAACATAAGAGTTCATACAATCTATGTATAGAGAGATATAGATCAGCTTTCCTATCTCAACAAATCAACTAACACACATTAACCAATTATACTCATAATTAATATATAATAACTAATTATATATTCCTAACACTCCCCCACAAGCTGGAGCATAGATATCAATCATACTAAGGTTGGACAGAAAATGAGCAAAAACCGGTCGATGAAGAGCTTTAGTAAGAATATCTGCTAGTTGAGTTACAGAGAAAACATGATGGAGTGCAACTACCTTATCTGTCATTTTGTCACGAATGAATTGACAATCTATATCGATATATTTGATCCGCTCATGAAAAACTGGATTCTCAACAATATGAATTGCGACCTTGTTATCACAGAAGAGTGTTGTGGGAAGAGAAGACGAAACTTCAAGATCTGGCAAAAAGGAGGTAAGCTATACCAACTCAGCAACTGTATGTACCATAAATCTATACTCAGCCTTTGCAGAAGAACAAGCAACTACATTTTACTTCTTACTTTTCTATGTAACCAAGTTTCCTCCTAAGAAGACACAATAGCTACTCGTGGAACGTCGATCATCAACGAATTCAGCAAAGTCAGCATCCACAAAGGCTGTGAGCGACAACATAAATGATGGTTTGTAAAGATGATCCTGTCCTGGAGAACTTTTGATGTATATGAGAATATACTCAACTGTCTTAAGGTGAGAGGTCAAAGGATTCTGCATATATTGACTCACTGTGCTAACGGCAAAGGCAATATCTGGCCGAGTGACAATGAGATGAATAAGCTTCTCAACTAGACGTCGATGTAGGGTGTTTTTCGTCACTCCATTGAGATGTGAATACGCGTCGCTTGAAAGGCGCATTACAGATTCCCCTGCCTAAAGTAGGCTGGGGTTTATTGATTGTGTGGATTCGAATCTCCGGCAGCCGCGGACTAAGCTGCCATTAATTACCCCTCGCATTTGGAGCGAAAGAACCTCCGATTGAGGGGTCAAGCTGGTTATGCGAACTCCTAAAAAAAGGATAAAGAGGCTTAGCCCCTGCACTGGGAGTTGTACTCCCAATAGACTTTTGGAGTTGAACTCCTAAAAAGAAAGATTATATATATATATATTATGGAGTTAAACTCCCAAGAGATTTTCGGAGATAATGAAAGGGGACCCTTTTCTTCTCCCTTGGGCCTTAGATCTTCTCTCGAGCCTTGGATCTTTCTAAAGTGGGGTTTTTGGAGATGAGTCTCCTTCCTCTTCTCTGTTGGTTGGATTTTGGAGAAAAAAGGGGTGAGACTTAAAAACCACTATTTTTGGGGATTTGATGGAAAATCTGAGCTCCCCTTCGAGGGTTCTATTGCGAAAAACCGTTTCTTTTTGGAAAAAGAAGAGTTAAACTCTTAATTTAATTCAAAAAAGGGAAGAAGGTTTAAAACCTTGAGGGAGGAGAAGGATGCACGGAAACCCTAATTTTTGAGGGGAATGAATTATTGTCCATTTCATCATCATGTTGCCTTATATAAGTTTACAAATTTATACATAGCCCCTTGGGCTTTACAAAATGGCATTTTGCTCATCCCATGTCCCATGTGCTCATTTCTTTTACACACGAGTCATGGGCTTTAAAAATTTGGGTTTATGCCTATTTTTCTTACATTTATTCATAAAAATTATATCAAAATTATTTATTACATAATCTTCATTTTGGCATGGGGTAGACCGGCCGCGGGGCTTGGCTTGGGCATAGGCCACTTAACCTGAGTTTGGGCCCGTTTACTTGGGGTTGACTTTGACTTGTTTAACCGGGGTGTAATTTTTGACCCCAACAAAGTGCCTCTATCAATGAATGCACACGGCGTATATGAGTTGTGTGCATGAAATTGATGGATCTTGTTCTGCAAAAGTTTGACTTTGTGGTGGAACATCATTCCGGGGGCGGAGCATCCTTCTAGGAGTATGATTCCCAGGGTCGGAGTATCATTCCGATTTGCGGAGCATAATTCCAGAGTTGGAGTATCATTCCGAAGAGCGGAGTATGATTCCAAGGATCAGAGCATAATTCCGGAGAGTATAATTCCGGGGATCGGAGCATCATTCCGAAGATCGGAGCATGATTCCAGGGATCGGAGCATAATTCCGACGAGCGGAGCATAATTCCGGGGATCGGAGCATAATTCTGAAGAGCGGAGCATGATTCCAAGGGGATGATATATTCTGAGACGGAGTATAGTTTCAACGCAGAGTTCCGGGGCGAAGCATAATTTTGACATGTGACAGATGTATCTTGAAACGAAACTTAGTTCTGGCACCGGGCAGACATTCTGAACGAAATATAGCTCTGATGCAGAGGTTAATTCCGATTTGAAACATAATTCCGACAGGGAAGGCAGATACTCCAAAGCGAAGCATGATTTCGACACGGGATACATTCTGAGACGAAGTATGATTCCGCCGTAGAGGTCATTGGCTGACTTGATTCCAAGACGGAGCATAATTTCGATGGGGAGGTTGTTGCTGCCTTTTTTGCGATTTGGACAGTCGGTGCTGCCCTTTTTGCGACTTGGACAGTCGGTACCGGATTTGACTTGCTCCGCTTATTGCGGTGTCAAGGATTGGATTTGACTTGCTCCGCTTTCTGTGGTGTCAGAGTTGAAGTTGACTTGCTCTGCTTTCTGCGATGTCGGGATTCGACTTGTTTCCGAGGAGGAGCTTAATTCTGCCAGGGAGGTCGTTGGTTGTCTTGCTGATTTAATATGATTTGGGTTGACATCAGCATCGCTACACTGGAATATGGTACCAGGAGCGAATCATCATTTGCCATGAGAGGATTTGGGGATTTTGGTTTAGCATCAGCACCGCTACACTGGAATATGGTATCAGGAGCAAATCATCATTTGCCGTGAGGGGATTTCTCTCGTTCCCAGTTTAACGACTTAGGGGTCATCTGTTCTCAGTTTAACGACTTCGGGGTCTATGTTTCTAGTTTAACGACTTAGAGGTCATCTGTTCCTAATTTAACGACTTATGGGTCTATTGGATCGATTTGGAATTTCGGGATTGGGGTCGGCATCAGCGTTGCTAACACTGAAGCACAGGTGCCAGGAGCAATTCATCATTTGCTTTTATCTGTTGGGGAGCGATGGCTTAGGAGACAGGTTTATGTCCCTACACCCAAGGCTTTTCAATTTTATGAGTCGTAAGGGTCCAATAAAAGCATTTTATCCCTACGAGTCGAAAGGATCTCGTAGGTGTACTTTCTCTTCAGGAGTCGTGGGGACTCCCAAGTGTGTTTTTCCTTTATGAGTCGTAAAGATCCCACGAAGGTGTTTTCTTACGAGTCGTAAGGATCCCGTATGTTTTGTTCTCCTCATGTATCGTGAGAACACATGAGTGGGTCTTCCCAAATGGAATATAATTCCAAGGGCGGAAACCGGCTGTTGGACTGGTGATTACGGTGGTGTATGGGTGTGATGAGAATTATTTGAGCCCGTGGATTGTATATGGTAGTCAACATGGGGACTAACCGTAGGCCTGGGAGAATTTTGGGACTTTGTTGGTGTCTGCATGGCTGCACTGGAATATGGTACCGAGAGCGACTCATCATTCGCCGCTGGGACATTCAGAGATTTGAAATTTTGGTTGCCGTCTGCATCACTGCACTGGAATATGGTACCGGGAGCGACTCATCATTCACCGTTGGGACATTCAGGGATTTGAAATTTTGGTTGCCGTCTGCATCGCTGCACTGGAATATAGTACCAGGAGCGACTCATAATTTGCCATTTGGGGATTTGGATTTTGGTTTACGTCTGCATCGCTGCACTAGAATACTGGAATGGTACCAGGAGCGACTCATCATTCGTCGTTTTTTTACCGCGATCGCTCTATCATTTTAGTTTTTCTTATTGCGAAGGTCGCGATTGCCCTATCATTTCGGCTATTTATTCGCGGTTGCCCTATAATTTCGGCTTTATTTTCATCTTTATTTTACTCGCTGATTTTTATTGCGAGTTGCCTCATCATTTCGGCTTTTTTTAATTAATTTTTTTATTTATTTACACACATTTTTACATCCCAGTTTAACGACTTAGGGGTCGGTAGTTCCCAGTTTAACGACGTGGTGGTCAATTGTTGAAGCCTGGGCTCGATTCTGCAGAAACTACAGGCTCCTTTGGCTTAATTGCATAAGCGTGCTCTTCGTCATCTAGACCGAGCCGGAGTTGGATGACAACAACCATGTCATCGTCATGGCTATAAGGCGTAGGAGGACTTGTTCCTCTGGACTCCATCATGTAGACCGTATGGGTTGTGTATCCGTCTACCACTTCTTTATTAATAATGTTGCTCATTGGGCTTTTAGCTTGTTGCCTTGGCCCGTTCCTTTCAGAGAAAGGCAGACGACTGAGAGAAGCAGGTTCCCGAAGGGCTTCGGTCTCTATTTGTATGAAATAGGCGGTCGCAGCTTGATTGTTTGCTAACACGTCTTTAGACAGTTCTATCTCTGCTGCCTTATATTGTTTCTTGACCCAATCTTTGAAGACGAAGCAGTCCTCAATGGCATGACTTATCACTCTATGATAGGGGCAATATTTGGGGTCGTCGGTCATATTCGCTTTTTGAAGTCTTTTTGATTCCGACAATTGTAGACCGTTTTTAGAGCATCTTTAAATATTTTACGGACTTTGTCCCTTTTGAAGGAATAGACCTTATCCAGCTTCTTTTTCAGTGGAGATTCTCCTCTCTCCGAACACTGGCTTCCGAGGTTGGTTGGCATTAGGCCCGCTCATCCCTCCCTTATTTCGGTTAGCCGAAGTGTCCGTCTTTGCGATTATCGTCCTATTGGTTTCTCTCGGACCTATTGTTATTTTGGGAATCAAAGGAAGACTCCTGTTTTGAGCGCTCCAACATCTGAACTTTCCTGATCAGCTCTTGAAATGTTTTGAGGCCCGCGGTGCATAGAAACGGGGCCATCCAATTGTTGAGATTTCCGACGAGGAGGCTGACAGATTGGTCCTGCTCTATCGGCGGTTCACATTTGACGGAGAGATTACGCCATCGGGTTATAAATCCGTGCTGCTTTCGTTGTTGTTTGGTTTGGTCCTTACGAGGTTGGCAATGGTGATCTTATCGCTGGCACTCATGAATCTTTGTCGAAACAGAGATTTCATTTGGACGAAAGTAGTAACGGAGCCATCTGGTATGCTAGCGTACCGATCGAAAGCGATATCGGTTAAGCTATTAACGAACTAGCGGAGGAGAAGCGCATCATTGCCCTCGGTATTCCCGCATGAGGCTTTAAAGTGGGCGATGTGCTGATTCGCATTTCCCGTTCCATCAAATCTTCCGAATTTGGGGATGACATAGTCGCCAGGAATCTCTATCAGATCATACCGAGCAGGTTATGGTCTCCTACTACTGCTGATATCTTTTTGCGCTCCGGCTCCGGCTACCAATGTTTTGACTTTATTGGCGACCAAATTCATGATTTGATCTTGCGTTAGCGGGTTGCTGTCATCAGTAGTTAAGACATTTCCCGAGATAGGATGCGGCCGACTTTCATGCAGCTCGCCCACCTTTGAATTTGAAGAAATAGGCGTCGGCTGCCTCAGAATATCATTTCCCGGTTCATGAGCAGAGCCCTGCGCTTGATTGAGCGGCTGAGAGGCAACTTGGGACGTGAGTTGTAAGACGACGTTTGTCAAGTCATCAATTTTTGAGTAGAGCTTAGCCATCTCCTTGACCTTGTTTCTGAGTTGCTTTTGAAGCTCTTGGAGAAGTTGCTGCTCTGTGGTCTTGGGACGGAAGATTAGCTCCTCTACGCTTTCCGAGCCCGACTCCTCATGAACCGAGGGATCTCTCTGCTTCTCAGCCTCACTGGAAGGGTTTTCATTACCTTCCAGAGGAGGCTGGTCTTAGGAAGTGACAGCCACATTCATACCAGATTGGATTTGAGGTGTGGTGCCCCGTCCTTGCTCTTGCTGCGCGTGCCCATCATGTAGACAGTGTGGACCACATGTCCAGCAATCTTTTTTATCTTTGACGGTTGATTTTCCGAACCATCGTCGTGGCCGTTCCTCTTCTGAAAAGGATAGGCGACTGAAGACGCTTGGCCTGACTAGGTCCTTGGGTAGCACTGTCCGGATCGCAGCTTTCTTGACTCTTGAGGTCATGGGATTCTTCTTGACCAATTTCAGTGGTTTAAAAGAGTTAGCGGGCTTTAGAGCCGATTCAGCTGTTGTTGCGGGGTAACCCTATTCTTGGAATCTCAAGAAGTTCGGCCTAGCATGAGCCTTAGCCCTTTTGTTGGCTCTATATTCGAGCATTTTCTGTCTTAGCTTCTCGATTTTGAGGGCTTGACGGGCATCCGTCATCCAGGAAGCCATCATGAGTCGATTGACAGAGAGCTTATAGAAGATACCCGATTGAGTAGTTATCAGGGGCACCGCTGGAGTTTGCTCGAGATGCCTTGTTACTTTGTTGGTGTTGATGGCCTTGCCCCCAGCTGGGGCCAAGGAAAGTCGTTCAAACACCGACTTGCGTTTGGGTAGTGGTGCTCTCGAGATCACCACATTTGGCCTCCTGCCTTTCAAGGCCGGTCTGTCTGTTACTGGAGCTCGAGGAGCTGGGATAACGTTAGCTGGCACGAACAGAATAGATTTAAATGGTAGCGACGGCTCCTCCTACTGTCGCCCGAGACTGACCGGGAGGATCGTCCTGACGTCCATCTTCTTCGTGTAGGAGATGGGAGTTGTGTTGAGAGCTGAGTTTGTCCTTAGAAACATTTTGTTGCATCTGAAGATTGCAATTGGAAATTGTTAACCTACACAAAGAAGCATAATTTCAATACAGGCAATCGATATATATGCTGATTGAGTTCGCATGAACGCTTAACCCGAAATATAGGAAGAAAGTTAGGTCCCACCGGGCGTGCCAGAACTTGTTGTCCGTTTGCAAATACAGAACACTCGTATCTATAGGTCCAGGATCTATAGGTATATCTGCACAATGAAAAGGTCGAGTTATATTATCTTTGAAAAAATAAGCATGTATAACAAAGAACGTATGTGTGCGTGTATGTGTGTGTGGATGTATGTTTTTTGTGGTTGGACGTGTGTGTATGTGTGTGTATATGCATGTGTGTGTATTTCAAAATATAGACAGGGATTACCAATGGCGACACGGGGCTGGAGGATTTTTACATCGTGCTTTGTTATGACCATACTCATTGCAAACGCTGCATTTATTTTGCCTACGTCCTTCTCGTGAATCATCTATAACACTTTTGATACGAGTAGCACGTGGTCGTCCTACTTATCTCCTACCGATAGGCGGTAATATTATTGGACCGTTGTATACTTCTCAATATCGGTTATCGGGTACAGGATGGAACAACGGGGCATAAATAGCTTTGTATTTGGGGACAAAATACCACTTCGAAACAAGATCGTGATGTGCAATGTTCCCCCCACCCTCTGCTCGTTGCATGCTGAAATTACATGTGAACAAGGCAACTTTTGCAACCTAGGAATATTGCACGTACAACTGCAGTTTCTACCGTCGATGACTATGCCATAATTTTTTCCATCTTTATCAGTCACCTGCCATTTAGACTGGCTGAACCTCACGATCCAAGCATGCCTGGCATCAGTAGCCTTTTTTGTTATTAGCTGTTCGAAGTTAGGACATAACTTTGTCGTCTACTCTTGTCCCTCCTGACGTCTTGCAAAGAAATATTTGTTCGTCCTGTAAAATGTCCGTCCTACTAAGGCTTGAATAGGCAAAGATCGAGATCCTTTTAAGACCCCCGTTAAAGTTTTATGAAGTATTCGTAGTCATCATGCAAAATCAACTACCACCATCTTTCGAAAGTGCCCATCTTTTTTCTTCATTTTTTAGACTACTTTCAATCTAAGCATCTGCGCTTGGACATATACGTTTAAATTCCTCTCTCAGCTCTATATAGGTCAGGTCATCTGGTGCACATGCAATTCGAGAGAACAAATTCTGCAAGGTTTTACCATTAAATCCAACGGTTGAGAAATTGGCTCTGATATGTCACATACAATAACGATGACTATGATGTTCTGGCCATGATCTTTGTAGTGCCGTCGGAATCCCTTTCATCTGGTCAGATATGAAGTTAATGTGCATTCCCTACACGGATGGAATGTAAAGATGAATGCAAGCAACGAACCACTCCCAATTTTCAGTGGTTTCACTTCCAACTACAGCATATGCCAAAGGATAAAGGCTATCATTTGCATCGGCCCCGGTAGCAATGAGCAAAGTCCCTTTGTATCTGCCGTATAAGTGGGTTCCATTAATACTGAGAACGGGACGACAATAAACGAAACCATCAATGGCCGGTCCGAATGCCCAAAATGCACCGGTAAAATATCCCATTCTTTCTGACATTGAAGCGTCGGTTATCTTGAAAACAGTTCTGGAATTAGTAGATTTGATGTCGGCAAGTTATCGTGGCAAATGTTCATACGAATCTTCCTAATCTCTGTATATTTTAGACAATACCTTGTTCAACGCATTTCATGCCTTCGTATAATTTATTTCAATGAATAATGTATCTTTTATAAGCACTTGAATCGTTTTGGGGGTCAAATCGACATCCGCTTTCATAAAAGGAAATATCTTGTTACATATGAATGTAGAAGTGACTTGTTTATGATTTGAATTCACTACAGGATTCACACAAGTATGATTACCCGCATACTTTTTAATCTGCCAGAATTCTGTCGGTGATTTCTTTGAGATATATGCATGAAACCTCCAAGGTCAGTTCACGTCTGTTTTACAAACGACGGTGGACTTGGTCGTGCTAGTCTTTGATTGGTTTAAAAGAAACTTCGTGTTTAATTGACCAAACGCCGACTGACTGAATTAACTTCTCCTTATTCTCGAACAAATCGCCGACCTTTAACCCACTTTCAATATCGACTGCCGAAAGCCTATTCGCACGAAAGTTGACATTCTCCATTACCGATGTAGATAACATGTGAGCATCTGTCATGTTATCAGCAAGTGGATCTTCAAACTCAATGAATTCATTATTAACACATGAATTAGTAATCCACTGCCTATCATTCTCATCAGTAAGGACATGTGCAATTTGCATGCTATCTTGTGCTTGAATCTCGTCATCATCACTAGCACCATCACCATCATCATCACTTTCATCTCCATTATGTTCCAACACCGTTGGATCCGTAGCAGGTATATCGATTAGATGTGTGGAACTAACATTGGGGACTTGTATGGTACTTGATGTTCCGGCTTCATACCGACGAAATCCCGACCTGTTGTCTGTAAACGGTGTCTATCCCGTATTGTATTCCGTATTGTATGACTGTATGTGCTCGGTATTTTAGGGCATAATATTGAAGCCGCAGCTTGGTGCTGACATGCAATTAAAACCGAAGTTTGGCGGTGACATGCAATTATAACCGGGCGGCGGTACATAAGAACTGCACACAGATTTATAAATACTCACTACCTATAGCATACCCCACTATCAATAAATAATGATCCGCTAAATGTATATGCGGTATAAAGATATGCAAGGTAATACTTACTTCGTAAACTGTCAATTAACCGGTGTCCCGCTTGATGTGCTTTCACGTACGTAATTTTGATCATTATACTGTTCATCATTGGTGGGAGATATAAATCCGGTTGAATCAGCATTCATATTGAGCATGCGTGTCATTTCTCCTTACGAGTATTGATCGGATGCTCGAAAAGAAGGATCGGGCATTTCAGAATAAGGTTCGGGCAGTTGAGCGGACGTCAATATCTCCTTTTTTACAAACAACTCGATCAATTTCGATTCCGAGGCAAGCATGACTTGTGTATCCTAATCATCGGATACTTCAATGGCGGTATATTCATGCTTTGTCGGCCATTTGCATATTAAGGAGATATTGAACTCTAACGGATTGATTTTGGTAGCTTTGTACACTACTTGGCACACTCGTTGTATGTGCTAGACTTCTTGACTCTAGTTATTTTAGTTTTTCCATCGACATATTCAGGAATATTATTTTTTCCAATGGTTAATTGGTCACCGAAATAGCAAATTAGATGGATATAATTATCCGTCATTTTTCCACCTGCAAGAAATATTGACACTTTGACAGTTCTCATCAAACAACTTACTTATTTATTTTCACGATTATACTCAACTAATTACATAACATTACAATAAAATCTATATTTATAGCATGTAATAAGTTGCAAAAACTTATATCCTATTCATTGATCCGTCATAAGTAAAATCGGGGAAAAACCCTAATATATTCCAATTTGTTTGAATTGCTTACCAATACCAAATTTTAACTAAATTTTAAAATAAAATTAGGGTTTAGCTAACCTTCGAGATACTCACAATGGTGATGACGATAGCGAGGATGAAGGCGATTATTCGTCCGTGAATTTCTAAAGAAAGCTACACAAGCGAGAGGCTGTGAGATAGAGAGCGAGCGAGGGAGATGAGAGAGGGAGAGAGAGGGAGAGAGAGAGAGATCGAAGGAGAGAGGTCGGAGGAGGTGGGGGGAGGTCGGAGGAGGGGTCCGGGGGAGAGAGAGATAGAGAGAGAGCAAGGGAGATGAGAGAGAGACAAAGAGAACGATCGAGAGAAAGAGGGAGAGAGAGCAGAGAGAGATCGGGAGAGAGAGCAGAGTACTAGAGAGAGAGAGAGAGCGCATCCGAGAGAGATGAGAGTGAAGTGAGGAAAGAGTAAAGTGGGCTCGGGTTTATTGGGGGAATGTGCGCACTTTGAAAGTACACACCATTATTTTTTGTATGGGTTTTTTGGGGCGCAGTTTCAAACTGTGCCCATACAAATGTATGGGACACAGTTTCAAACTACGCCCCATACAAATGTAGCGCCCATAACAAATATATGGGGTGCAGTTTCGAACTGCGTCCCATACAAATGCTATGGGCGCAGTTTGAAATTGCCCCCATACATTTTTTTTTTATTTCACGCTAGCGTCAGCGCTGAGCCGGCACTGACGTGCATCTACGAGACAAAAAGCGGTCTCTTTTTGTAATTATTTTTTAAAGAGTTTTTTTTAATAATTAATAATTATTTTTGGTTTACTAAAAAAAATTGTCCTTTTCTTATACTTCCAATTGGGTTTGGTTATGTTAATGTAATTATATGATATCTCTACTCATTCCCAAGTTCTGTCCATTATTCAAAACAGAATGATACGGTAAGGTTTGATGTCTTATATACTTCAACCAGTATTTATTTTACATTATTTAAACTTTAAAGGTTAAATCACACTTAAATACTCAAATTAAAAATGTGGTTAACTAAACTACTGCAATTTTTAATTACAGTAAACTCCATTAAGCTTAAGAGAGCTTCTTCACTAAAATACCCTTAAATGTAGCACTTGAAGGCAGCTTACTGCGAATCTGTGATAATAAACACTTTACAGTTCAGTGAAAAACAATGATCCTTAAGGATATCTTTTAGTGTAATTTAGCCTTATTTAAGTCGTCATTTGTTATTCTATTTTACTTTTAATCTGTCTACGGAGTTCGAAGAGAGGTGGGAACGCATGCAAAGATTCTAAACATGACACTGAAGGCCAAAGAAATGAACACCCTTTATTTCAAAGAAGAATCATGCGAAGAAATTGCTGCTCCACTCCTCTCTTCTTCGCAGAAAGCAAATTCTTACTCATCAAATTCAGAAAATTACTCCATTCACAATCCCAAAATTGCATCAAGCAACTTGAGCACAATTCCAAGCTTAAAAATCGATGTAGAAAGTACATCGGAAAAGATCAATTACAGGCCATTGAAAGAGTCAGTTGGTCACACAGAGATTCAAGTTCTAGTTGGTGCATTTCTAGGTTTCATTGTAAGTATTGTCTTTGATACAGTTATATAATTAGGCCTGCAGTGTCCAGATCCATGGGCACTGCGGGCCCAGTTTTTTTTTTTGTTGCAAATAGGCCTGTGGGCCCGCTGTGCCCATGAGTCTAGGCACTGCAGGCCAGACGAGCAGGGACCCTGCAAACCCGGACCCCCAATTTATATTTATGTTTTTCTGTATTCAACATGAATTGCAGATTACACTTTTTGTGTATTCATTAAATGCAGATAATATAGTTGCATAATGTAAAATATGTTGGTTATTGAAGAGAAATGTGGTGGATTTTGGTGGGAATCACAACAATTTTACTAGAGATTGAGATCTAAAACAAAGTGGAAGAAGAGAATCAACAAGGCACACAATGTCCAGAACATTCTTTCTTTCATTATATATATATCTATATATATATATATATATATATATATCAGAAAGAATGTTCTGGGCATATATATATTACACATTCTTACATGTATATTTTGTACACAAAATATAATGCATCAGGTCCATACGAAGTGGCCAAAATATATATCATACTTAAGATAAGTATATTACCATTAACAAGACAAATTATATGAACAAGACAAAGCAACAACAAAATAATTACATAAACAACACATTAGCCTTAACAAAATCTAGGTTCACAGTGTTCTTCTTCCTCTGGATCCGGATTCCCTCTGGCAGTTGAAATAGACGGCAGCCTCAGGGGATCCGAGGTAGTAGAGCTCAGCTAAGTCTTGAGTGATGAAATTCTGGCGCCAGCCTGGTGCGTACACTGTCTGCCGACCAAGCTGTTGGAAGAGCATGAAAACGATCCGATGGATTCCCAGAGATGGCCGTGGACTCTCATAGCCAACAACCTCTTGACCTGTAACATTATATTGAGTAGGCTCGCCATTTAGCATATTAGATCATTTTTGGCCTTATTACACCGAAATACCCTTAACTATCAAGGTTATTCAGCCATCAACCTTAAGGTTTTCTAATGACAATGTTGCGTTAAGCGTACTATAGTAAATAACTCTCTTTAAACCCTAAGTTTAATGAACTTACTGGAATTAAAGAACTTTAATACTGGTTAGTGAAAAACATTGATAGTATAGGGCAGTTTAGTGTAATTTAGCCCTCTTCTACCATGTATAAGTTGGATTCCTTTCGCTGGTGAGGTGATGAAGGGTTTTCTCACCAAATGCTGCTTCAGTAGTTGCTGGAATATCTGTCACCAACCTATCAAGTGAAATATATATTCACATTTAGAATTTATATATGATATATTGTTAGGATTAGGCTAGAGAATTGAGTTAGCATAGAGCAGTAAGAACTTTCTGAGAGAATTATGTCTCGATGATGCTCGAGTTCATGAGCAATATTTATTTACATTATTGTGTATATTACAGGTATCATATTTTATATACGTTATATACCTATATACATTATATTTGAGTATATTACAGTTATCATATTTATTTACAAAATTATCAATTTTTATAACAAATTACACATATTAGCTACAAAATTTTCGTATATTAATTATTATTTATATATATGGCTTTTTTTATATAACCCCTCCTTCATTCTTTTGTGATAACATAAACCCCCCTGTGTTCTTTGTATTTGTGTATACACCTTTTCGTTGATACATGTTAAAGCCTGACCATTTCGAGTTGCGACCATTTATGTTTCTTTATCTACAACAACAGGAGTTGAAAATCCATTTCAATTTGTTGTAGTTTTTAATCATTTTTACTCAGTTATATAAGAAAAATTATTGTAAAACTTTCATAAACAAGGGCTGTATATTGCTATGAAACATTTCAAGGGGTATATATATGAAAGAGGGCACGGAGTACATATACAGTATACACTCGCTTTTAACATAACTAAATTAATAATCCAAAAATTAAAGTTTTTTTAACTCTTTAATATAGATAAATATATCTATGATTTATTACTATAAGATTTGTTTAAGTTGGAATTTTAGTTACCATATTCTTTGTTTACAACTATATTTTAGATTTTAACGGTTACTGATAGTTTTTATAAGATTTTCTCATCAAAAGAACCAACGTGTGAATCAATGTGTGGATCATCTGACAGTCTAGAATTTCTCTCTTTTGTAATATTATTTAAATTAAACATGAGAGCACCACATTTTCCCTAATTTCAAATTATAATGGCAGAGATTAGCGGTGAGGCCCGCGTGTTGCAGTGGGTTTTTAGAATAATCTATGAAAATAAATAAACAATAACTCATATAAATAGCTATGTCAACGGCGTGCATTGTATGAGATGCTACAGACTTTGGGTGCATGATGAGGGAAGCTGCGAACCAGGTGGATGGTGGATAGCAGCAGGATGGAGAGACGTAGACGATTCTGCTCGGTCGAGACATGATTTTCGCTATACCTCATCGTCTTGAGTTTACATGTCCTAGTTCTGATACTCTGTTGAGTATGGGTTTTTTTTTGTCTTGTATGGGGTTTGTTCTCCGATTTGGGACTTGGCTTGTACGGGGATTGTTCCCCGGTCTTGAATTTTGGTTTGTGTTTGTATCTGTATGTTTTTGCTGTTGTTTTGTTAACATATTTTTTAATGAAACGTGGGGGTTTTTAAGCTTTCCTTTTACTAAAAAAAATAGCTATGTCAAAGTTCATGGCATTATGTAAGAAACATAGTCCATGGCATTTATCTGAAAACATTAAAATTTCATGGCATTTGTCTGCAATACACAAAGTCTATGGTATTTATTTGAAATTTACTAGAAGTTCATTGTATTTATTTGTAATAAACAAAATCCATAGTATTTATATGCAAAAAATGAAATATCATTGTATTTATTTGTAATAAACAAAGTTCATAGTATTTATCCAAAAATGGCGAAAAATTATAATATTGATTTACACTAAATTCATGATATTTATATGGAAAACGATGAAAGATCGTGGTATTTATTTATGTTAATAAAACCCATGGTATTAATCTAGAAAACAGCGGAAGTCATGGCATTTATTTATAACAAATAAAATCCATGGTATATATTAAGAAATGGTGAAAGCCATGGTATTTATTTGCAATAAATAAAATCTATGATATTTATATGAAAAAAGTCGAAAGCCTATGGTATTTTAGTGAAAACCAACGGTGATAACGAACTCCATGTTTTTTGTTTGTAAACAACAAAGTTCACGATATTTTACCTTTAAAATGTCGAAAGATTATAGTATTTTAGCGAAAACCTAAAAGGGTTTTGAGCTGATGACATAATGGTAAATAAAGAGAAGTTTTGGATGACACAATTGTAAATAAAATGAAGTTCTGCGAAAGTGAGAAATTTACAATTTTATCCCTACTACTTCATAAAAATAACAAAATTGCTAACTTGTTGATTTTTCTCATAAACATAAACTAATAGAAAGTGTAGGTTTGGAAATTTTGAAATTTTCATTTTTGATACCTCTTTCTATTAGTATAATGAATGATAGAGATAGAAATAGAGATAGAGACAGCGATTGAAAAGTAGTAAAAAATTTCGTACATAAAGTACAACTATCCTTTTTTTAATGATCGGCATTGGTCATATTAGCAGTAATCTTTAATATTCTAGATCAACTTGTACACGGCTTTAGACCGTAGTCGACATTATATAGTGATCTTTAATGTTCCAAACTGATTCTTACATTTCCAAATTATTGCTTAACATCGATAATAAACAATTATTATTGAAGTTGAATTAAATTCCAATTTTTTTTATTAATGGCTCTTAAAAACACATGTTTAATATATATATATATATATATATATATATATATATATATATTACCAATAATATTGTTTAGATCACACAGTTGTTTATCATATTCCAACTTGTTACATGATTGTCCATGGGCCATATTCCTCATTTATATAGGCATGCACATAATTTATATATTATTTCAAATAACGCTGTTTAGATATTATTTTATGGGTTTCATGTGAAGCAAAGTATGAATTTATTACGAAAATCAAGAAAAGAACGTCTCGAAGAAATGTTTAGAATATAGCAATGCTGCTTAGGCCACTAAAGTGCATATCTTTTACAGTAAACTTCTCTCTCCGAAATAAAAGACAGCCAATTCGATTTAAGGAAAAAATTAAAGAAAAAAGAAAATGAAAACAAAAACGACACTTAGGCCAAAAGAGATTTTTATGGGAAGAAATATAACTTTTACCCCATGAAAATGATTGCCTTTCAATGGGAAGATATATAACTTTATATGTATATATAAATCAGATTCATGGGAAGATATATAACCTTACCCCATGAAAACGGTTGCCTTTGTCTTCCTAAAAATATCTTCTAACATTCTTTATACACATCTACTGCCTTATGTATAGAGAAAAATATCTTCTAAAATATCTCCTGAAAAATATCTTATAAAGCCGAGTGATTGATATATATAAAACAATGGATATGAGCCCATGACTCCTTTTTCCAAAAAAGGTCCCCCATCTACGAACATATCTGCATTATATATTTCACCGATTCAAATTGATCAATTTTATCTACATATTATGAAACTCTTATAAACAAAAAATCTTAAGATTTAAAGACCTCTAACATTTCCATCAAGTGACCGTATTTTTCCTAAATTGATAAGCCGTTAGTTTTTCTATCCGCTTAATGAACGCATTAGAAGTCTTTAAATCATGAGATTTTTTGTACATAAAGGTTTCATGATACATAAATTAAGATGACCGGTTTGGATCAATGAAAAACATGGAGGATGCATGTGTTTGAGCTGGGGGGCCTTTTTTTTAATAAAAAAGTCTGCTTGAAGCCTGAGATTTTTTGTACATAAGGGTGTCATTATACGTAGATCAAGATAGCGGTTTAAATCGTGGAATACATGGGGGTATGCGTGTTTTAGGGTAATGGCTTATTTTTTAAAATGGTTTTTTACTTATAACCCCTTAAAACACAGGAAATTCCTTTTTGCCCCAAAAACTTAGTATTTACTTTTTACTCCTTTTTTTTATTTGGAAATACACAATTTCTTTCCCAAATTGAAATTAAGGTTGAGAGTTCTGCTGCACCTTTCTCAAAATCGGCCATGAAATTTGGAGTATCTTCAACATACTTCTCTAGCTATGAAAGTATTGAATACTTCTGTGGTCTTATTTGTTATTTTCGGATAAATGGTAAATCTAAAATCTATGAAGAAAGATTGAAGTTAAAGTTAACGGCGTTTTTTTCTGACGAAAATCGTAAGGGAGGATTTTTTTAACATGATGTATCTTATTAGTTTTGGGAGGTAAAAAGTAAATACTAAGTTTTCGGAGGTTAGAAAAAAAATCGCTATGTTTTGAAAAGTCTACAAGTAAAAAACTCCTTTAAAAAGGGACCGTCGGCTCATAGCTTTTTTCCTCCTTTATGTATATATATATATATAGAGAGAGAGAGAGAGAGAGAGAAAGAAAGAAGGCCCTATGATGTTAAGGGACCGTCGGCTCATAGCTTTTTTCCTCCTTTATGTATATATATATAGAGAGAGAGAGAGAGAGAAAGAAAGAAGGCCCTATGATGTTTTTTCGTCGGTCGACATTAGAAAATTACACTCTTCACCAATTTTTTCCGAACATTGCTAAATCAATGGTGAAAATGTGTTAGAATCATATGAAATTTGGTGTACCGACATATTAGATGATGTACATCAAGAAAAATGGTATCGATCGCCGGAAAAAATGGTGGAGGTTGTAGTTTTTTAACGCCAGTTAACGAAAAATCCTCCTAGGGTCTCTTTTCTCTGAATTTCATATGATTCCATCACTTTTTCATCGTTGAATTAGCAATGTAAAAAATTCTATTGTCGGTTAACCATTAATTTTGCACCGACTAAATCAACGGTGAAAAGTGATGAAATCACACGAAATTTGGTGTATCCACATCTTACATCAAGTGAACAAAAAATAAACGTCTCTCTGTAGTCTGAAAAATGATATTATCGATCGTGCATGCTAGAGGTGTAGAAATCTAATGAAAATTGATACGTAGGGTATGCGTGACATGCAGATCACGGTAAACGGTCTGAATTGGTGAAATACACGGAATGTATGGTATTATAGAACACGTCTCATTTATCTCACATAAAAAAACATTTCTCTGAATCATTACCCTATATACACACACATATTAGCTAGATACAAGATCATCATGAATTTTTAGAGATAAGTGGAGCGTTGTTGCGCAGCACACCACACCCAGCGCGGATGTGAGTCCACAGCGGGCACATGGGCCCACACGCCTGCGCTGCTTAGCGTCCCTTTACCCAATTTTTTAATCGTCAGGCATATGGTGGGCGTGTGCGGGGGGTGGGGATCACACCAGTGCAGATACTCTCTAATGTTTGGGTCACTTGAGCTTGGAGCATCAGGGTCCACCATGACCTACAAAATATATATGATATATAAAATCATAAAAGCATATATATATGAGAATAATGGAGGAAAGATGAGAATAATGGAGGAAAGATGCCATAGGAGGGAATTTTCTTATATGGCGTCGAAAAAGTACGCCCTCCGTCGTATTTTCTGACGATCTGAACCCATCATCTTCATCGTTATGATCTAAGATACGGGTACACCAAATTGCATGTGATTCTACAACTTTTTCACCGTTGAATTAGTGGGTTCAAAATTAACGGTTTACCGACAATAGAACTTTTTACATTGCTAAATCAACGGTAAAAAAGCTATAGAATCACATGAAATTTGGCTTACCCACATCTTAGATGATAACTATAAAGATGGTGGGTGCCGATCGTCGGAAAATACGACGGAAGACGTACTTTTTTGACGCCACAGGAGGCCCTCCTATGGCATCTTTCGTTCATTATTCTCTCTCTCTCTATATATGTATAGAATAATGGAGAAAAAAGGCCATAGGAGGGAATTTCTTCCTGTGGCGTCGAAAAGTACGTCATCCGTCGTATTTTCCGGCGATCGGCATCTATCATCTTCATCGTTATCATCTAACATGTGGGTACACCAAATTTCATGTGATTCTACAACCTTTTTATCGTTGATTTAGCAATGTAAAAGTTCTATTGTCGGTAAACCGTTAATTTTGAACCCACTAAATTAACGGTGAAAAAGTTGTAGAATCACATGAAATTTGGTGTACCCACATCTCAGATGATAACGATGAAGATGGTGGGTGCTGATCGTCGTAAAAAATGAAGAAGGATGTACTGTTTTGACGCCATAGGAGGAAATTTCCTCCCATGACCTCTTTCCTCCATTAACCTCAATCTCTCTCTCTATATATATAAAGTTTACTGTATCCGCACTAGGAAGAATGAAGGCAGAAATCACTCCATAATAGGATGCATGCAAATTGTGGTAGCGCGCGTGTGTGTATGTATGTGTGTGTGTGTCTATATATATATATATATATATAGAGAGAGAGAGAGAGAGAGAGAGAGAGGAAAGATTTCATAGGAGCGAATTTCCTCCTACGGTGTCGAAAAAGTATACCCTTCCTCATTTTTTCGGGCGATCGGTATCCATCATCTTCATTGTTATCATCTAAGATGTGTGTACACCAAATTTTATGTGAATCTATAACTTTTTCACCGTTGATTTAGCAATGTAAAAAGTTATGTTGTCGTTAAACCGTTAATTTTGAACCCACTAAATCAACGGTGAAAAGTTGTAGAATCACATAAAATTTGGTGTACCCAAATCTTAGATGATAACGATGAAGATGATGGATGCCGATCGTCGGAAAAAACAAGGGAGGATGTATTTTTTTGACGCCATAGGATGAAATCCTCTCCTATGGCATGACATTTTTCCTCCATTAATTATATATATATATATATATATATATATATATATAAATAAAGTAAAGAGATGGATGGTCTTGACACTGATTTTGTTGGTATGACCAGCCCCCTCCCCCGCGGCTTTTATAGATATCTAAGAAACAAATTCCACGAAAAGGAATAACTAGAAACGTACATAAAAAGTGGAATAATAATTAATGAAGTTGTTTTTTGAGCTTACAAGAGTATAGAAAGTCCTCGTGTCTCTGCCTCCAACTTCAACCCTAGGCCGATCTACTACAGCTGAGGGCTTGAGCTCACACCCATTAATGTCAACCTCCCTTGAAGTGTAAATAACCCCAACAGGCACACTCCTTGTGAATGGATCCAACACATCCCCAATTATCCTACGTATCTCCTGAGGATCCCTCCCTCTTCGCATTAGTAGGCAAGGGGTGACGAAGGAAACCCAAGTGATGGAGGCTGTGATCTCCCTCAGATGTTGTCCTCCGTCGATCTGGTAGCGAGCGGTTTTTAGTAGCTGAGATTTGTTTTGTGAGTTGTTGAGCGTGTGGATCTCAATGGGTTGTTCGATATGACTACCGTAGGACCCTCCGACGATAGAGTTAGTGCCAGGGAATAAGAGCAGCGTAGCGATCTATTGGGTTCAGTTCGAATTACCTGAGTCGTCTGAGAAAGGGGTTTATATAGTGGTCGTGTGGAGCGAGCAGGCGTGAGATCATCGCCGTCAGTTATGTCCCTGTGTTATCCTCGCATTAATGGCGGGATACGCCAATTAATGGGGGGTCGTGCTAGCGTGGGACGCGGAACGTGGGGAGGCGGATATCTCACCCTGGCGAAATACACGGAGCTATTGCGGGGACGCTTGGATTCTGCGCTCTCGATTGATCGAGGAAGCCGAGAAAGCTCGGCCTGTCAGGAAGCTCGGAGATGAGCAGGGAGGCCGAAGAAGCTCGGCCTGTCAGATAGCTCAGAGACGAGTAAGGAGACCGAGCAAGATCGGCCTATAAGATAGCTCAGAGACGAGCAGGGAGACCGAGGAAGCTCGCCGGACTGCTCGGAGGCGAGCTGTTGGCCGTTTGCTAGGTGAACGTGGAAAGTACTCGGGAAGGTCTCCGAAAGGTTGGATGCGTCCTCGGAGACGAGGTCCCGGGGAACGCCCCTAATGCATCTCATTTATTCCACCTTCGTAGCCTTCGGGACGCGTCATCCGCCATATATCGTAATCTGAGGAGATACCACTTGTGAGCATCATCATTATCCTCCACTCTCGTTCCGACCTATTCATGGGTCGGGTCGAGAGTGGCCTACTTGGTTTTTCTTCTGCTCAGTTTGGTGCCGAGAATCATAGTGTGGATTGCCCGGGAACGACATGGCGTTTGGTGGTTGTGTCGTTTCGATCTTTGGACCCACGTGTCGTCTCGTCGTGTGCCTAAATTTTCGCGCGTATCCCCGATGCCGTCTGCGGATCAGTGAAAGGATGACGCTTTAAAGAGAGGGCGCCATTTCAGTCGATCGTCAGTACGGGCCATGTGTCGGACGTCGGTTGGCAGGCGAGACAGGCTGTCTTTGACTCCTGCAATCGAAGAGATGTCCCTAATGGTCGACCGCCATGTGGAGCTTCGACTGCCGCTAGGCGTGACGTTTCGTTTTGGTGGGAATCGATCCGGGCCGTAGGATGTTCTTTTTGGGGTGTATAAATAGGAGGGGACCATCCTAGGGCCGACATTTTGCCTTAATTCCCTTCCGCTGCTTGAAGATTGCTCGGAGCTCCTCCGTATAGATCGGATCTTCCGTTGATTTTTTCTCGGCGAGTCCTTTTCTTTGAATCAGGTGAGATGTCTTCCTCCGAGGTGTCTATAGATGTAGTAGGGGTAGAGTCAGACGATGAGGCTCCAGTTGCTGGGGCCGAGTCCAGTGGGTCTTCTTCCTCTTCGGCTTCAGATAGCTGAGAGGGTTCTTCTTCTGCAGCATCTTCTGTGTCGGGCTTGACCCTTAGAGTCAGGGCTGCCTGAGTCACTCGATGTCGGGCGGCGACAAGGGCTCCCAAGGTACGCATCGGGAATACTCGCGATGCGCTCTCCATCTTGAATCACATGGTCGAGCTCTCCGACATCCGGACTCGATTCCATATTCCTTCCAATTATTCACTCCGTCTTGCTAGAGAGGGTGAACGGGTAGACCAGGTGCGGGGCAAGGAGGTTGCTATGTATCTGGAAGCATTCTTGGCGGGAATGCGTCTGCCCTTCTCACCAGAGGTTTGTGCGGTGCTTCATTGCTTCCATCTTGACCCGGGTCAGCTAGCGCCGAACTCGTGGAGGATCCTTCTCTGGTTTCTAGTTCAGTTAAAACTTGATCAGATCCCCTTTAGTTTGACCCTCATTTTGTCTTTTCTTTGCTATAAAAATCACCCCGGCACCAGTAAGGAGGAGCCGAGCTGGGTGTATTTTTCGTTTAAAAAACGTAAGAGAGGGACGGCTGGGTCAGGGGTAGTGGTTGTCCACCAGAGGGCGAGAAATGGCCTGTGCCCACACAGTGGCACAGAGCCGATTGCCCGAGGTCAGAGCAATCGACCTCCCCCGAGGCGAGGGTGATGTCCCAGTGGGAACCGATCCAACGGGCCGGCGTTGTGCTTTTCGAGCAGGTACTGAGCTGGGCTAGGCTCAGTCCTGCGCGTTTCCTGGGTAAGTTAAGGGTTTTGACGATCTTTTTAGACTTTGCTTAAGTTTCTTTTGCCTTTTCAATGTGGCTGACCTTCTTCTCCCGTGTGTTCTTTTTTTTTGCAGAGCCCATGGACCGATCAAAAATCATGGCTGCCATGGCCGTGAAGGCCTAAAGAAAAAAGGCCGACGGTGCCGGCTCGTCTCAACCCGGTTCAAGCGCGGCCTTGAGGCAAACTCCTCTGGCCAGGCCTTCCGCAATACCCTCAGCCCCGGAGGAGCGCCATGGGAGGGTCAGAAGCATGTGCAGGACCCGGCGCCCCGAGTGAGGGAGGAGGAACTCCCTCCGCCGAGGAAATCCCCCTCAAGAGACAAAAGCGGGTGGTCTCTCGGCCGCCCCATACCGGAATCCAAGTGCAGGAGGGAGACTTCTGTATTGAGGTGCCCTCGGGGCTATCCGTGGCTGACAGCTTGCTGGCGGACATGGAGAAGGCGGTGGGGACCAAGATTCCCCGGGGCACCATGAAGGCCCAAGTGGCCGCGATTGCCCAGGAGACGGTTCAGGTCGGTTGTTTCTTTCCTAAGGAATCACTCAAGTTTTATTTCCTTTGTTTCAGTTTTCTAACACGTTTGTTGTTTTCTTCAGGTCCTCCAGCATTGTGCTCTCCTCGTCCACATGGAGTCCGAGGAGATAGCCCCGGTATTGAAGAAGGCGGGCGAATCCTCCCCGCGGGAGGAAGAGCTTCACCTTCAATTGCAGCAAGCGGAGGAGAAAGCGGCCATTCTTGACTCGAGATTGGTCGCCGAGGGGCTAACGAACTCCAAGCTGAAGGAGTCCCATCGTATTTTAACCATTCCAACCGGGCTCTTCAAGTCACGATGGAGGAGACGAACGACCTTTACAACTCTATGAAAAGGTCGAGGGACGCCTTTAAGAAGGATGCTCTAGACACGGCGAAGATTGCTGAGAGCCGGGTGGCGAAGGCCGTGGAGGACTACAATGCGTCCGATCAGTTTTACCTTGATCTCGCCGAATCCGCGGCTGTCGGGTGGCATAAGGCCCTCGACGCCGTCAAGGAGTCTATACCGGAGTTTGTCGACGGCGAGCTCCGTGCTAAGTTCCTTCTCACCGAGGAAGAGCCATAGGGGTGAGGCGTCGAGCTGGCTACAAGAAGCTAGGCTGTTGGCGGAAGCGCCGAGCCCCAGGTCGCCGTTTTGGCCCTTGATGGTGGCGTCGAGCAGGGAGAGATTCCGGCCGAGCGGACAGTCTGAGCTATCCCCCTCCGCGATTTTCTTGTATCTATTTTTGTTTTAGATTTTTGTAAGCCTCCGGGCATTTTTGTAAAGCTGAAGAGCCCACAATACCTTTGTACATAATTTTGATCATTAATAAGGTGTACTTTTTCTTCGCTAAGATATTTGATCAATCTGCAAGTACTTTAGCTTGATCTGCAAGTAATTTAGCTCATATACTTTTCATTATTCGAATCTTTATTCTGCAAGTATTTTTAGCTCGTAGGCCTCTTTATCTTGCTAACGTAAGGTCGATGTCCTCCTTTTCCTTAGAGTCGAGGTGGCGATCGCGCATCGAGTATGAATCGATTGATTGCCACATATAGGAAGGTCGGTATCCTCCCTTTTCCCGGAATCGAGGTGGCGATCGCGCATCGAGTATGAATCGATTGATAGCCAAGTGTAGGAAGGTCGGTGCCACTCGATTCTACCCGGCCACCTCATGGTGAGGGCTTTGGATCCACGGTGTTTGTTTGGGCAGGAAGCTACCCCTTTGTGGATGAGCCGAGCAAGAAGCTATCCGGCCGTCTCGTGATGAGGGCTTTTGATCCACAGCGTTTGTTGGGCAGGAAGATACCCGCTGCGGATGGGCCGAGCAGGAATTTGCTCGGCGGCCTCGTGATGAGGGCTTTGTTAACTCTCTAGTATCTTCTTGGGGCGTCGTTCAACCTCCTTTGACCCGTAAAGCGGGGGAAGGGTGATCGTCATGGGTGACACGTGGCCGTTCTCTATCGGGAAGTGCGATATTCCGTGATTCACGTCGTTTGCGCGAGTAAATCTCGTCCGTTGGAAGATTCTTATTTAGGCTATAAATACCGAATGCATGTTGGTTTCTTCCTAGTCTTGTATCCTCTGAAGATGACTGGCCGCGTGTATACCATCAGGGAGATCGTTTCTCGTGATAATGTATACTTTTACAACCTTGATCGTTCCGAGGAGACGTACGGGGCGGTGATAGGCCATCTAGAAGGCCATTGTGGGCGCCCACTTCCCCGGCGATCTCCTCTCCTTCAGGTGCTAATTTATGCGATATGGAGGACTTCTCCAGGTCTGTACAATACGCTATTTCCGCAGTTAATGGACGAGGATTGTGTGCGCTTGGAAATAGTGTCGAAGTTTTCTGGAGGTGACGACAAGTGTCAGAACTATCTTCTTTATGGCCGGGTATCTTGTTTCCGTATCCTTGAAGACATGGCTCACGTAGTAGACCGACCTCTGTATGCCTTCAAATTCTCTGATAAATACTGAGCCTGCAGCCTGGTCGGAGACTGCTAGATATAATAATAGCTCGTTTCCCTCGACCGGTCGGGTGAGTAGAGGGGGAGTCACTAAGTGCGCTTTGAGTTGCTCGAAAGCGTTCTGGCATTCCTCAGACCATTCTAACTTAGGAATTTTTCTTAGGGCCTTGAAGAACGGGAGGTACTTCTCTCTGGATCTGGACATAAAGCGACTCAGGACAGCCATCCTTCCCGTGAGGTGCATGATGTCGACATTGCTCTTGGGCGTTGCCATGTTGAGGATGGCGCTGATATTTTCTGGGTTTGCTTCGATTCCTTGATGGGTAACCATGAACCCGAGGAACTTCCTACTGGTGACTCCGAACGCACACTTAGCTGGATTCAGCTTCATTTTGTACTTGCGCAGGATGTCGAATGTCTCGCTGAGGTCTTTAGTGTGCCTGGTTGAGGAGATGGATTTTACGAGCATGTCGTCGACGTAGACTTCCATGTTTCTCCCAATCTGTGGTTTGAACAGCTTGTTGACCAAGCATTGATATGTGGCCTCTGCGTTCTTGAGTCCGACGGGCATCACTTTGTAACAGTATACCCCCGATCCATGGTGAATGTGGTAAGCTCTTCGTCGGTCGGGTTCATCCGGATCTTATTGTAATCGGAGAAAGCGTCCATGAAGCTCAATAGTTCATGGCCGGCCGAACTGCCCACTAGCTATCTATCCGAGGAAGTGGATAGTTGTCTTTGGGGCAAGCTTTGTTCAAGTCCGTGAAATTGACGCACATGAGCCATTTCCTGTTTGCCTTCTTGGCCATGACCACATTCGCCAGCCAATCTGAGTAGTTCAGGTTCCTGATGAAGTTGGCTGCGAGCAATCGATCTATCTCGTCTTCTATCGCCTTTTGTTTAACCGGCGCAAAGCTTCTCTTCTTTTGTCGGACGGGTCGGGCTTGTGGGTCGGCCCCGAGCTTGTGGGAGATCACTTTGGGGTCGATCCCGGGCATGTCCGCAGGCGTCCAAGCGAATATGTCTGAGTTTCCCCAGAGGAAACAGATCAAGTCTTCACGGTGGTCCCTGGTTAAGAGAGAACCGATCTGGATTATGCGGCCATCAATTCCTTCTTCGAAGGGGACTTCCGTCAATACTTCCACCGGGGCAACTCGAATTTCTCTTTGGTCGTCGCGTGTATCTAAGGACCCCTGGAAATCATGCATGTCCTCAAAATCGTCGCCCTGCTCTTCGGCGGTGGACATCGAGGCGAGGCAAATCTTAGCGGTTTGCTGGTTTCCATAGGCCCGGCCTATCACCACTTGATCCAAAGGGAACTTGATCGCAAGATGATAAGTCGAGATCTGGACCCGGAGGGCATTTAAGGTAGGACGTCCCAGGAGAATGTTATAGGATGAAGGGACCTTGGCGACGAGGAAGTCCACCGGTATGCTTCGCGTATTGCCCGCTTCCCTAATGTTGAGGAGGAGGGTGACCAATCCCTTGGCCGAGACGGAATGATTGGTGAACCCAGAGAGGACATGGGAGGTAGGTCGAAGGTCGGATGGTCCTAGCCCCATACGCTGGAAACAGTCGTGGAATAGGATATCCACCGAGCTCCCTGAGTCGACTAATATTCTCTGGATTTCGTCGGTGGACTCTGGCCGTTATCATGAAAGGGTCATTTGAAGAAGCGATATGCCGTGGAGGTCTTCATCGGTGAAGATGATCGGTTCGTCCCTTCTGCACCTCTTGTGTGGTATATCGCTTACACCCTCGATTGGGAGGATGTGGTGGTTCCCCCCACTTTCCCGAGTTGGATCCGGGTTAACGACCATGATTTGCCCGATTGTTAATTCCCTGGGAGGGATTTGGTCCTTTTGCTCCCGCTCCACCTGCCGCTTGTCCTGCAGGTATTTTGCCAGGTGGCTAGAGCGGATTGACTCCTCGATGTAGTCACGGAGTTGTTTGCAGTTCTCAGTCGGGTGACCCAGCGACCTGTGGAAGGCGCATTATGGGCCGCGGAGACGCTTGCCCGATCTTTGGGTGACTGGCAGGAGTTTAAAGAACCTTTCGCCCTTAGCTTCCTCCAGCAGCTTGGTCTGGTATATGTTTAGAGGAGTGTACTCCTGAAACCTCGGGGAGTAAGGCTTCGGACGATCGAATTTCTGTCACGCCTCGCTTCCCAGAGTACGCTAAGATAGGCATATGACAGAGCCAACCATGCTACCTGTGGATAGGAAATATCCCTCCACAATCACATTACGGCTGTAGAGATATCAAGAACAATAATAAACTATCTAACACATGTCCATAAGCCAGAATAAACGAGTCAAGAATAAAATAATGCGGAAGCAAAAGATCCAATACAAGAATAAACTGGAATGTACGTCCTATAATGCGGGCTCACATCAGGAATGAAAATGCTGAAAAGAAAGTGAAATGAACTAATAACAAGTCCTCACCACTCGGCCTGTTCTCTTAAATGCTCCTGCTCGGTCTGCAGCAAAGGTAAAGAATCTGGGCCATGCAAAACCCAGACGTCAGTGCGTTATAATATCAAGCAATAATACATCAAGGGGTAGCAAGTCATGCAGGTATGAGTATGAACGGTAAAACAGGTATAACAGTAACATAAGTAAGGACAGTGAAGGGTAAGGCACAGGTGAGGTGCAGTGAGAAATCTAGACTGGTCTACTGGGTTAACTACTCTTAAGTCTTGAAATCAATTTGATGAATCATCGATGTAACTCAATAGTATTCCGTGCGTGCCCGGGACCACGGTCAAGATTCTCAGGCTGAATCCGAGACGTGCCGCTAGGCAGTAAAAGGTAGTATGTAACGATGAATGATATCAGCCGCATCATCCCGGGGCTGGCCTAGCCCATAAAACTGATCAGTAAAGGCATCGAACTGTCGAGTTACAAGTCAGGTTTCATCATTGATTTCCCCATACCCCCAAGTTATGTGTTCAAGTCAGGTATTGATAAATCTGGAGCTAATGCCAACACAGGATCAAGCAAGTACAAGTTTGTCTGAATAGACAACAGGAAATGTCCGTAGGGACAATAGGTCAATATTGTTGGCATTAGTAACAAGATCAGGTAACAGGTCAAGCTGTGGTACATCAGGTCATGTCAGCTAGTGAACAAGTATCAATCATGTCAAAAAGTGCACGGTATCAAGTTGTGTCAAATAGTAGTGTATCAAGTCATGTCAGGGGATGCACATGTGTCACGTGGGTGCTCATAATCAAACTATAATAAGCATGGGTACACAAAAAACAAGTATGGGGTACCAATGCAACAATAAAATGGAATAATGTGATGTGGTATACAAATAGGTATAGATTCAAACATATGGATGCACAGTTATCGATTAGGGTTAAAGTTATAGTTCCAACACTAATTAGGATGCACTTTATTAAACATGGAATGTTAATATCACATTATTATGTAATATGATCTATGGATGCAATTATATATATATATATATATATATATATATATATATATATATATATATATATTAGACGAGATGGATGCAAACGGGTGTCCGAAAGGTTATAGGCTATAAAATGGTACTATGGGATGTACAAATAAGCACTATGTGATGTAAATATTGATATGGGTGCAGTATATTGTAATCTAGTATGCAACAATATGTTTTCCATGATCTAGATCTAAAATGATATAAACGGATGCAAACGGAACATTGAAACGTTATAAAATGAAACATGGGGTACTAGATTTAAACTATAGGTAGGGTATTTATCTAAATAGGTATAAAAAGAATCATATAGCATGTAGCAAGATTAATTTGCCTAGACGGATCAAGAAACGGACGCGTACGGTACATCCGACGTCGGTGAAATGTCGCGACGCACGTACGACACACGCAACGGTTCCAAACAACGCACAAAGGTGATCACACAAGTCAGGTACGTCGTCTGGATCGTCGGGATCGTCGACGTCACGTCCGGCTCCGGCGAACTACTGTAGACAGAGAACCATTTTCAAGAAAGAAATAAAGAGAAGAAAGAAAGAAGAAAAGAAAGGAAAGAGAAGAAAGAAGGAGGAAAGAAGAGGAGAGAGGAGGAAGGAATGGCTCACTCTGGTGTACTGGAGTCGGGGAACAAGGGGCGACGACGAGAGCAACTCCGGCGATCTTCGTCGGCGGTGTAGCGCGCGTGTAGGGAGCTCGGGTTCTGTTTTTGGGTGTGTGCAGGGCTCGGGGAGATGAGAGAGGAGGTAGAGGCGATTAGGGTGAGGAGGCAGCGAGGTCGGGAAGGGCGTCGTCAGAGGCTTTGGGCGACGACGAGGTGGAGGCAGGCGGGGTTAGGGTTCGCAAAAAAAGGAAAATGAGAGAAAGAAGGGAGTTAAATATATAGGGGGGAGAGAGAAATAAAGCGAGAGGGGAGAGAGAGAGAGATTCTGAGAGAGAGAGAGGAGAGAGAAACGGGATCATGACGAGAGAGAGAGAGATGAACAGTAGGGAGAAAGAAATTTGGAAGTATGTGGGGGAGAGAGAAAGGGAGAGAGAGATCGCGGTGAGATAGAGAAATAGAAAGAGAAAAGAAGGAGAGAGGGAGTAGGGGCCACACGAGAGAGCTGGGTTTAGGCTGGAAAAATGTAATTGGTTTAGAAAAAGATTTTTAAAATTTTAAAAAGGATTTTAGTTGGTTATACTTAACAGGTAGCGAGATTTTTAAATATAAATATTTAGTTAGTTATAAATTTAAGTCGTAGATTTATTTAAATTAAAAATTGGATTAGATTTGAATTTTGAAAGATTATAGTTTGTTAGAATGAGTTTTAAATCTGTCGATTTAATTAAATTAATTAATTTGAATTTTGGCGGGATACAAAAATATTTCAAAACGCGCCCGGGTCGGGTCTAAAATTCAGATTTAAAATATGAAAAATATATGCGACTTTCAAAATTCAAACGAATGCTCAGGTAACGAAAATGCATACCCCCAAGAACGGATGCACGTACGCGCGCGTAGCCATCCAAACACGTCCGTTTTCCTAAACGGAACGAGAACAAGATGCGCGGATACTACCACGGGGTTAGGGGTATCATGCAGGCTATGAAATGCAATTTTAAATTATTTTCTGTGTCCTAAAATGTTATATGGTAAAATATGTAATGCCAGATGAAATGCCAGTATGCAGTATACATGAGATGCACGTGTCTATGTAACAAGTCAGGGTAATTCACAACTATGAATCAAACAGGTTCAGGCAAGTGGGTCGGGTCGAATGCAAAGTAAAATGTAAAATACCATTCGCACCCAAATACGATAAATCAAGAAAATACCAAAGATAAGTAAATACGGGAACTGGAATTGGTATAAATGAACTAGATTGTTACATTATACCCAACTACAAAAGGAATTTCGTCCTCTAAATTCCAAGAACACGAAAGGATAAACAATCACGAAACTACAAGAATAGATGCGAAAACTTCTGTCTGATTTTATCTTCTCGTTCCCAAGTTGATTCTCCATGTGAGCGATTTCCCCAAGAAACAAGTACGAGAGGGATAACCTTGTTCTTAAGAACCTTTTCCCTTCGATCCACAATCGATATCGGTCGCTCCTCAAAAGTCAAATCTTCTCGTACAGTCAGCTCCGAATGATCCTACACATGTGTTTCATCTCGAACATACTTACAGAGTCGAGATACATGAAACACGTCATGGAGATTCGCCAAGGATTGCGGTAACGCCAATCGATACGCTATTTCTCCAACACGTTCCAAAACCTCGAAAGGTCCAACGAATCGAGGACTAAACTTTCCTCGACTCTCAAAGCGAATCACCCCTCTAGTTGGTGATATCTTAAAGAACACCAAATCACCAACCGCGAACTCTAGAGGTCTTCTCGATGTATCTGCCCAACTCTTTTGTTGGTCTTGTGCTGCTTTCATGTGATTCCGGATAGTATTAACTTTCTCCACTGTTTGCACGATCAAATCCGGTCCCAACAATCTTCATTCTCCAACATCGTCCCAGCAGACAGGTGAACGACACTTGCGACCATACAACGCTTCAAATGGAGCCATCTGAATAGTCGCTTGGAAACTGTTATTGTAAAAAAACTCCACCAAGTGTAGATGATCTTCCCACGAACCTTTGAAGTCTAACATGCAAGCTCTCAACATGTCTTCAAGAGTTTGGATCGTTCTCTCCTACTGGCCATCTGTTTGAGGATGATAAGCTGTGCTAAACTTCAATCGAGTGCCCAAACTTTCCTGTAAGCTCCTACAAAAGTGTGATAAGAAACGGGTATCACGATCGGACACGATGCTCACCGGTACTCCATGCAATCTTACAATCTCCTGCATGTACCATTCTGCCAAAGCTTCCATTGATTGACCAACTCGAAATAGTATGAAATGAGCTGCCTTGGTCAATCGATCAACAATCACCCAAACTGCATTGTTGCCCTTTAGACTCCGCGGTAAAGCCGTCACGAAATCCATGGTTATATGTTCCCACTTTCATTGAGGAATCGGAAGTGGTTGCAATAAACCAGCAACCCTTTGATATCCAGCCTTAACTTGCTGACACACCAAACACTTTGCTACAAAGCGGGCAATCTCTCGTTTCATGCCTTCCCACCAGAAATGCTGTCGTAGGTCTCGGTACATCTTCGTGCCTCCTGAATGTATGGAATATGCTGAACTGTGCGCCTCCTTCATAACTTCTTCGCAGATATCTCCCTTTGGCACACACAAACGACTACCATATCGCAACGAACCATCTTCATGAATCAATAAGTCCGTTCGAAGTCCAGCTTCAACCTGTTCTCGAAACTTCTGCAATCTTGGGTCCTGCAATTGCGCTGCTTTAATATTCTCGATCAACGACGACTGTACTTGCAACTGCATCAACTGTCCCGAAGAATGCGGTAGCACAACCTCCAAATCGAATCTTCGGAAGTCTTCAATAAGTTCCTTATGTGCAGTCAACATCTGAATTGCTGGCAACCGACTAAGTGCATCCGGCATAACATTAACTTTCCCCGGATGGTACTTAAGATCAAGATCGTAGTCAGCCATCAGCTCCAACTATCTACGCTGCCTCATATTAAGCTCCTTCTGTGTGAACACATACTTCAGGCTTTTGTGATCGGTGAATACTTCGACTCTTTCGCCCAATAAGTGCCTCCAAATCTTCAAAGCGAAAATCACAGCTGCTAGCTCCAAATCATAAGTTGGGTAATTCTTCTCATGGGTTTTCAACTATCTCGATGCGTAAGCTATAACCTTCCCGTGCTGCATCAAAACACATCCCAATCTTTTCCCAGACGCGTCGCTGTGAATCACCAATCCTCAAGAACTGTCTGGTATGGTTAAAATAGGAGCGGTTATCAATCTCTGCTTCAACGTCTCAAAGCGGACGCACACTTATCCTTCCACACAAATGGTACCTCCTTGCGTGTAAGCTTGGTTAAAGGCTCAGCCAAATGAGCAAAATTCTCTACGAACCTTCTGTAATACCCGGCAAGTCCAAGAAAGCTTCTGATCTCCGCAACGTTCTTCGGAATCGGTCAATCTCGAACTGCTGCAATCTTTTCGGGATCAACGGCGATTCCATCTCCAGACACGACATGCCCCAAAAACTTCATTTCTTCAAGCCAAAACTCGCACTTGCTCATCTTTGCATACAACCTTTCTTGCCTCAATTTCTGCAGTGCGATCTTCAAGTGTTCTGCATGCTCTTCAATACTCTTGGAGTATACCAGAATATCATTAATGAACACCACTATAAACTGATCCAAGAATGGTGAAAAGATTCGGTTCATCAAGTCCATGAATATCGCCGATGCATTCGTTACTCCGAAGGGCATCACTAAATACTCGTAATGTCCATACCGAGTTCGGAACGCCGTCTTGCAAATATCTTCTGATTTAACTCGGACCTGATGATATCCGGATCGCAAATCCAGCTTCGAGAATACCCTCGCGCCACTAAGCAGCTCAAATAATTCGCCAATGCGAGTGATCGGGTACTTGTTCTTAAGAGTCACCCGGTTTAATTCTCGATAATCGATGCACATCCTCCTTGTGCCATCTTTCTTCTTAACTAGAAGAACTGGAGCCCCCCAAGGTGAGTTACTGCTGCGAATCCAACCCTTCTCAAGTAATTCAGCAACCTGCTTCTTGACTTCTTCCAACTCCACTGGTGCCATTGGATAGTACGCTTTAGAGATTGGCGCTGCACCAGGAATAAGATCGATCGCGAACTGTACATCTCGTTTTGGTGGTAAACCCGAGATGTCTTCGAACACGTCCATGAAATCTCGAACAACAGCTGGCGCTTCTTCCTTATCAACTTCCATCGACGAAAGAACATTATTTATCGGCCTAACCCTAAGCTCGACTAGCCCGACAGAACTGTTTCCTCCAGCAAAGATAAACTCTGGATGTCCGGGAATCTGAAAAATCACCTTCTTTGCCCTACAATCAATGTGAGCATGGAAAGTGCTGAGAAAATCCATTCCCAAGACGACTTCATAGCTGCAGGTATCAATCACCAAGAAATCTGCAAATAGCCCCCGTCCGCAAACAACAACAGAACAATCCTTACATTCTCTACTAGATATGATCTTCCCATTCCCAGTGTGTATGTCCCAGCAACTAGACATGATCGTGCAAGTAATCGAGTGTGTAGCAATAAACTTGGATGACATAAAACAATGGGATGCACCAGAATCGAATAACGCTAATGCGGGAAAACCATGAACAAGTAGAATACCTGAAACAATTTCTCCTGAAGCCTTAGCTTCCTCAGCCCTTAGGGTAAATGCTCGAGCTTAATTGGGTCCCTGAGTCAGCTGCTTCTGTCCCTGAAACGGTTTCTGCGGTGGTCTCTGAACATCATCTTTCGTGCGAAGCTTTGACGGACAAGCGTTGATAGTATGATCCGCCGATCCACAAACCAAACAGAGTCCCCGCATCCTTCGGCAATCTCTTTGTACATGTCCGGATAAATGGCAGTAGTCACAAATCACGCTCCTTCTTTGATCAACGACAACAGGCTTCTTCATAGGTGTTACGCCACGTCGGTTCACCGGAATACCTCTGCGTACATATGCTCGGTTCGGTGCAAATGCCGGCTTCCGTACTGTAACTGCTTGCTGCTGCATACTCCCAGTCTTCATAGATAGGCTCTGCTGCACTTGGGCCGCTGTAAGTACTTATGAGAAAGTGGCCAAACCCAGGGATACAATTTGCCTCTGGATGTCCACATCCAAACTGCGCATGAACCGCCTTGACCTATCAGTATCGTTGGCTACCAAAGGTCCAGCGAATTTACTGAGCTGTGTCCACTCAGCTGCATGTACATCCACAGGTGCACCGTTCTGCTTCAAACTGATGAACTTTTCTTCCATTTCCTTCCGTGCAGTCTGCGGGAAGAACTTCTCCAAGAAACTCTTCGAAAAATCCGCCCAACTGATCGGCTTGGGCAAGCGGGTCTCTTCCACAAGCCACCATTCACGGGCATAGTCTACCAACTGGATGCGTACCACATCCACTCTCTTATCTTCTGGAATCTGTGCCACAACAAGCAAATTCTCCGTATCAACCAGCCACTGCTCCGCTGGCAACGGTTCTTCCAGGCCAGTAAAGACGGACGGACAAAGTCTCCTGAAATCCGCCACGGTACCCACACGATCAACTGGTCTGGCCACAACATTGTTTACGGACTGCTGGACGGTCCGCAAACCTTCCTGAAAAGCTTCAGCTTGCTGCTGGTTCAGTTCAGTCTGCCGCTTCTGGTTCTCCAGCATTCCACGGATTACTCCAAGTAAAGCAGCTTCGTCAACACGCCTCTGGTACGTTTTCAGATTCCTGCCTGCCATGTTCCTGAAATCAAAACACCGAAAGGATTAGTATGATAACAGATTCAAAATATAGATCAAGGATATGATTCAAGGCTAGAACTCCAAGTTACTTAAATAGAGTACCGCATTGTAATCATGCCGCGGTACATAGCTACAATCACATAACTCCACCCAAGTCGTCTAAGTTCTAGAGATAAACAATAGGAAACCATGTTTCGAGTCGAGATGCAAAAGAGGTTTGCATATCGTCAAGGTAGAATCAGGAGAAAGTTAAGATTCAAAAATGGTAAGACAGCAAGGTGGCAGGACATGTTCCTAATCACGAGTATTCTGATTCGTGTATTGGGTCCAATACCCAACTACAAAAAGAATCAAACCCGATTAACCTAGATCCTATGGCTCTGATACCAAACAAACCCTGTCATGCCCCGCTTCCCAGAGTACGCTAAGATAGGCATGTGACAGAGCCAACCATGCTACCTGTGGATAGGAAATATCCCTCCACAGTCAAATTACGGCTGTAGAGATATCAAGAACAATAATAAACTATCTAACACATGTCCATAAGCCAGAATAAACGAGTCATGAATAAAATAATGCGGAAGCAAAAGATCCAATATAAGAATAAACTGGAATGTACGTCCCATAATGCGGGCTCACATTAGGAATGAAAATGCTGAAAGGAAAGTGAAATGAACTAATAACAAGTCCTCACTACTCGGCCTGTTCTCTGAAATGCTCCTGCTCGGTCTGCAGCAAAGGTAAAGAATCCGGGCCATGCAAAACCCAGACGTCAGTGTGTCATAATATCAAGCAATAATACATCAAGGGGTAGCAAGTCATGCAGATATGAGTATGAACGGTAAAACAGGTATAACAGTAACATAAGTAAGGACAGTGAAGGGTAAGGCATAGGTGAAGTGCAGTGAGTAATCTAGACTGGTCTACTGGGTTAACTACTCTCAAGTCTTGAAATCAATTTGATGAATCATCGATGTAACTCAATAGTATCCCGTGCGTGCCAGGGACCACGGTCAAGATTCTCGGGCTGAATCCGAGACGTGCCGCTAGGCAGTAAAAGGTAGTATGTAACGATGAATGATGTCAGCCGTATCATCCCAGGGCTGGCCTAGCCCGTAAAACCGATCAGTAAAGGCATCGAACTGTCGAGTTACAAGTCAGGTTTCATCATTGATTTCCCCATACCCCCAAGTTATGTGTTCAAGTCAGGTATTGATAAATCTGGAGCTAATGCCAACACAGGATCAAGCAAGTACAGGTTTGTCTGAATAGACAACAGGAAATGTCCGTAGGGACAATATGTCAAGATTGTTGGCATTAGTAACAAGATCAGGTAACAGGTCAAGCTGTGGTACATCAGGTCATGTCAGGTAGTGAACAAGTATCAATCATGTCAAAAAGTGCACGGTATCAAGTCGTGTCAAATAGTAGTGTATTAAGTCATGTCAGGAGGTGCACAAGTGTCACGTGGGTGCTCATAATCAAACTATAATAAGCATGGGTACACAAAAAACAAGTATGGGGTACCAATGCAACAATAAAATGGAATAATGTGATGTGGTATACAAATAGGTATAGATTCAAACATATGGATGCACAGTTATCGATTAGGGTTAAAGTTATAGTTCCAACACTAATTAGGATGCACTTTATTAAACATGGAATGTTAATATCACATTATTATATATTAATATGATCTATGGATGCAATTATATATATATTAGACGAGATGGATGCAAACGGGTATCCGAAAGGTTATAGGCTATAAAATGGTACTATGGGATGTACAAATAAGCACTATGCGATGTAAATATTGATATGGGTGCAGTATATTGTAATCTAGTATGAAACAATATGTTTTCCATGATCTAGATCTAAAATGATATAAACGGATGCAAACAGAGCATTGAAACGTTATAAAATGAAACATGGAGTACTAGATTTAAACTATAAGTAGGGTATTTATCTAAATAGGTATAAAATGAATCATATAGCATGTAGCAAGATTAACTTGCCTAGACGGATCAAGAAACGGACGCGTACGGTACGTCCGACATCGGTGAAATGGCGTGACGCACGTACGACACACGCAACGGTTCCAAACAACGCATAAAGGTGATCACATAAGTCAGGTACGTCATCTGGATCGTCGACGTCACGTCCGGATCCGGCGAACTACTGACAGAGAACCATTTTCAAGAAAGAAATAAAGAGAAGAAAGAAAGAAGAAAAGAAAGGAAAGAAAAGAAAGAAGGAGGAAAGAAGAGGAGAGAGGAGGAAGGAGTGGCCCACTGTGGTGTACTGGAGTCGGGGAACAAGGGGCGACGACGAGAGCAACTCCGGCGATCTTCGTCGGTGGTGTAGCGCGCGTGCAGGAAGCTCGGGTTCTGTTTTTGGGTGTGGCAGGGCTCGGGGAGATGAGAGAGGAGGTGGAGGCGATGAGGGTGAGGAGGCGGCGAGGTCGGGAAGGGTGTCGTCGGAGGCTTTGGGCGACGACGAGGTGGAGGCAGGCGGGGTTAGGGTTCGCAAAGAAAGAAAAATGAGAGGAAGAAAGGAGTTAAATATATAGGGGGGAGAGAGAAATAAAGCGAGTGGGGGGGAGAGAGAGAGATTCTGAGAGAGAGAGAGGAGAGAGAAACGAGATCGAGAGGAGAGAGAGAGAGATGAACAGTAGGGAGAAAGAAATTTGGAAGTATGTGGGGGCGAGAGAAATGGAGAGGGAGATTGCGATGAGAGAGAGAAAGAGAAAGAGAAAAGAAGGAGAGAGGGAGTGGGGGCCACACGAGAGAGATGGGTTTAGGCTGGAAAAATGTAATTGGTTTAGAAAAAGATTTTTAACATTTTAAAAAGGATTTTAGTTGGTTATGCTTAACAGGTAACGAGATTTTTAAATATAAATATTTAGTTAGTTATAAATTTAAGTCGTAGATTTATTTAAATTAAAAATTGGATTAGATTTTAATTTTAAAAGATTATAGTTTGTTAGAATGAGTTTTAAATATGTCGATTTAATTAAATTAATTCATTTGAATTTTGGCGGGAAACAAAAATATTTCAAAACGCGCCCGGGTCGGGTCTAAAATTCAGATTTAAAATATGAAAAATATATGCGACTTTCAATATTCAAAACAAATGCTCAGGTAACGAAAATGCATACCCCCAAGAACGGATGCACGTACGTGCGCGTAGCCATCCAAACACGTCCGTTTCACTGAACGGAACGAGAACAAGATGCGCGGATGCTACCACGGGGTTAGGAGTATTATGCAGGCTATGAAATGCAATTTTAAATTGTTTTCTGTGTCCTAAAATGTTATATGGTAAAATATGCAATGCCAGATGAAATGCCAGTATGCAGTATACATGATATGCACGTGTCTATGTAACAAGTCAAGGTAATTCATAACTATGAATCAAACAGGTTCAGGCAAGCCTCAAGCAAGGCTACCACAAGTTGATAGCTCATGCACTCAATCTCTTAGAAGGGTGGGTAGGATATGCCAATTTTGTCGAATGCAAAGTAAAATATAAAATACCATTCGCACCCAAACACGATAAATCAAGAAAATACCACAGATAAGTAAATACGGGAACTGAAATTGGTATAAATGAACTAGGTTGTTACATTATACCCAACTACAAAAAGAATTTCGTCCTCGAAATTCCAAGAACACGAAAGGATAAACAATCACGAAACTACAAGAATAGATGTGGAAACTTCTGTCTGATTTCATCTTCTCGTTCCCAAGTTGATTCTCCATGTGAGCAATTTCCCTAAGAAATAAGTATGAGAGGGATAACCTTGTTCTTAAGAACCTTTTCCCTTCGATCCACAATCGACATCGGTCGCTCCTCAAAAGTCAAATCTTCTCGTACAGTCAGCTCCGAATGATCCAACACATGTGTTTCATCTCGAACATACTTACGGAGTTGAGATACATGAAACACGTCATGGACATTCACCAAGGATTTCGGTAACGCCAATCGATACGCTATTTCTCCAACACGCTCCAAAATCTCGAAAGGTCCAACGAATCGAGGACTAAGCTTTCCTCGACTCTCAAAGCGAATCACCCCTTTAGTCGGTGATATCTTCAAGAACACCAAATCACCAACCGCGAACTCTAGAGGTCTTCTCGATGTATCTGCCCAACTCTTTTGTTGGTCTTGTGCTGCTTTCATGTGATTCCGGATAGTATTAACTTTCTCCACTGTTTGTACGATCAAATCCGGTCCCAACAATTTTCGTTCTCCAACATCGTCCCAGCAGACAGGTGAACGACACTTGAGACCATACAACGCTTCAAATGGAGTCATCTGAATAGTCGCTTGAAAACTGTTATTGTAAGACTCCACCAAGTGTAGATGATCTTCCCACGAACCTTTGAAGTCTAACATGCAAGCTCTCAACATGTCTTCAAGAGTTTGGATCGTTCTCTCCCACTGGCCATCTGTCTGAGGATGATAAGCTGTGCTAAACTTCAATCGAGTGCCCAAACTTTCCTGTAAGCTCCTACAAAAGTGTGATAAGAAATGGGGGTCACGGTCGGACACGATGCTCACCGGTACTCTATGCAATCTTACAATCTCCTGCATGTACCGTTCTGCCAGAGCTTCCGTTGATCGACTAACTCGAAATGGTATGAAATGAGCTGCCTTGGTCAATCGATCAACAATCACCCAAACTGCATTGTTGCCCTTTGGACTCCGCGGTAAAACAGTCATGGAATCCATGGTTATATGTTCCCACTTCCTTTGAGGAATCAGAAGTGCTTGCAATAAACCAGCAACCCTTTGATATTTAGCCTTAACTTGCTGACACACCAAGCACTTTGCTACAAAGCGGGCAATCTCTCGTTTCATGCCTTCCCACCAGAAATGCTGTCGTAGGTCTCGGTACATCTTCGTGCCTCCTGAATGTACGGAATATGCTGAACTGTGCGCCTCCTTCATAACTTCTTCGCAGATATCTCCCTTTGGCATACACAAACGACTACCATATCGCAACGAACCATCTTCATGAATCAATAAGTCCGTTCGAAGTCCAGCTTCAACTTGTTCTCGAAACTTCTGCAATCTTGGGTCCTGCAATTGCGCTGCTTTAATATTCTCGATCAACGACGACTGTACTTGCAACTGCATCAACTGTCCCGAAGAATGCGGTAGCACAGCCACCAAATCGAATCTCCGGAAGTCTTCAATAAGTTCCTTCTGTGTAGTCAACATCTGAATTGCTGGCAACCGACTAAGCGCATCTGGCATAACATTAACTTTTCCCGGATGGTACTTAAGATCAAGATCGTAGTCAGCCATCAGCTCCAACCATCTACGCTGCCTCATATTAAGCTCCTTCTGTGTGAACACATACTTCAGGCTTTTGTGATCGGTGAATACTTCGACTCTTTCGCCTAATAAGTGGTGCCTCTAAATCTTCAAAGCGAAAATCACAGTTGCTAGCTCCAAATCATGAGTTGGGTAATTCTTCTCATGGGTTTTCAACTGTCTCAATGCGTAAGCTATAACCTTCCCGTGATGCATCAAAACACATCCCAATCCTTTCCCAGATGCGTCACTGTGAATCACCAATCCTCAAGAACTGTCTGGTACGGTTAAAATAGGAGTGGTTATCAATCTCTGCTTCAACGTCTCAAAAGCGGATGCACACTTATCCGTCCACACAAATGGTACCTCCTTGCGTGTAAGTTTAGTCAAAGGCTCAGCCAAACGAGTAAAATTCTCTACGAACCTTCTGTAATACCCGGCAAGTCCAAGAAAGCTTCTGATCTCCGCAACGTTCTTCGGAATCGGCCAATCTCGAACTGCTGCAATCTTTTCAGGATCAACGGAGATTCCATCTCCAGACATGACATGCCCTAAAAACTTCACTTCTTCAAGCCAAAACTCGCACTTGCTCATCTTTGCATACAACCTTTCTTGCCTCAATGTCTGCTGTGCGATCTTCAAGTGTTCTGCATCCTCTTCAATACTCTTAGAGTAGAACCGAATATCATCAATGAACACCACTATAAACTGATCCAAGAATGGTGAAAAGATTCGGTTCATCAAGTCCATGAATATTGCCGGTGCATTCGTTACTCCGAAGGGCATCACTAAATACTCATAATGTCCATACCGAGTTCGGAACGCCGTCTTGCAAATATCTTCTGATTTAACTCGGACCTGATGATATCTAGGTCGTAAATCCAGCTTCGAGAATACCCTCGCGCCGCTAAGCAGCTCAAATAATTCGCCAATGCGAGGGATCGGGTACTTGTTCTTAATAGTCACCCGGTTTAATTCTCGATAATCGATGCACATCCTCCTTGTGCCATCTTTCTTCTTAACTAGAAGAACTGGAGCTCCCCAAGATGAGTTACTGCTGCGAATCCAACCCTTCTCAAGTAATTCAGCAACCTGCTTCTTGACTTCTTCCAACTCCACTGGTGCTATTGTATAGTACGCTTTAGAGATTGGCGCTGCACCAGGAATAAGATCAATCACGAACTCTACATCTCGTTTTGGTGGTAAATTCGAGATGTCTTCGTACACATCCATGAAATCTCGAACAACAGCTGTCGCTTCTTCCTTATCAAGTTCCATCGACGAAAGAACATTATTTGTCGGCCTAGCTCTAAACTCGACTGGCCCGACAGAATTGTTTCCTCCAGCAAAGATAAACTCTGGATGTCCGGGAATCTGAAAAATCACCTTCTTTGCCCTACAATCAATATGAGCGTGGAAAGTGCCGAGAAAATCCATTCCCAAGACGACTTCATAGCTGCCGGTATCAATCACCAAGAAATCTTCAAATAGCTCCCGTCTGCAAACAACAACAGAACAATCCTTACATTCTCTACTTGATATGATCTTCCCATTCCCAGTGTGTATGTCCCAGCAATTAGACATGATCGTGCAAGTAATCGAGTGTGTAGCAATAAACTTGGACGACATAAAAGAATGGGATGCACCAGAATCGAATAACGCTAATGCGGGAAAACCATGAACAAGTAGAATACCTGAAACAACTTCTCCTGAAGCCTTAGCTTCCTCAACCGTTAGGGTAAATACTCGAGCTTGATTGGGTCCCTGAGTCAGCTGCTTCTGTCCCTGAAACGGTTTCTGCGGTGGTCTCTGAACATCATCTTTCGTGCGAAGCTTTGACGGACAAGCGTTGATAGTATGATCCGCCGATCCACAAACCAAACAGAGTCCCCGCATCCTTCGGCAATCTTTTTGCACATGTCCGGGTAAATGGCAGTAGTCACAAATCATGCTCCTTCTTTGATCAACGACAACAGGCTTCTTCATAGGTGTTACGCCACGTCGGTTCACCGGAATACCTCTGCGTACATGCGCTCGGTTCGGTGCAAATGCCGGCTTCCGTACTGTAACTGCTTGCTGCTGCGTACTCCCAGTCTTCATAGATAGGCTCTGCTACTTTTGGGCCGCTGTAAGTACTTGTGAGAAAGTGGTCAAACCCAGGGATATAATTTGCCTCTGGATGTCCACATCAAAACTGCGCACGAACCTCCTTGCCCTATCAGCATCGTTGGCAACCAAAGGTCCAGCGAATCTACTGAGCCGTGTCCACTCAGCTGCATGTACATCCACAGGTGCGCTGTTCTGCTTCAAACTGATGAACTTTTCTTCCATTTCCTCCCGTGCAGTCTGAGGGATGAACTTCTCCAAGAAACTCTTCGAAAAATCCGCCCAACTGATCGGCTTGGGCAAGCGGGTCTCTTCCACAAGCCACCATTCACGGGCATAGTCCACCAACTGGATGCGTACCACATCCACTCTCTTATCTTCTGGAATCTGTGCCACAACGAGCAAATTCTCCGTATCAACTAGCCACTGCTCCGCTGGCAACGGTTCTTCCAGGCCAATAAAGACGGACGGACCAAGTCTCCTGAAATCCGCCACGGTACCCACACGATCAACTGGTCTGGCCACAACATTGTTTACGGACTGCTGGACGGTCCGCAAACCTTCCTGAAAAGCTTCAGCTTGCTGCTGGTTCAGCTCGGTCTGCCGCTTCTGGTTCTCCAGCATTCTACGGATTACTCTAAGTAAAGCAGCTTCGTCAACACGCCTCTGGTGCATTTTCAGATTCCTGCCTGCCATGTTCCTGAAATCAAAATACCGAAAGGATTAATATGATATTAGATTCAAAATATAGATTAAGGATATGAATCAAGGCTAGAATTCCAAGTTACTTAAATAGAGTACCGCATTGTAACCATGCCGCGGTACATAGCTACAATCACAAAACTCCACCCAAGTCACCTAAGTTCTAGAGATAAACAATAAGAAACCATGTTTCGAGTCGAGATGCAAAAGAGGTTTGCATATCGTCAAGGTAGAATCAGGAGGAAGTTAAGATTTAAAAATGGTAAGACGGTAAGGTGGCAGGACATGTTTCTAATCATGAGTATTTTGATTCTTGTTTTGGGTCCAATACCCAACTACAAAAAGAATCAAACCCGATTAACCTAGATCCTATGGCTCTGATACCAAACAAACCCTGTCATGCCCTGCTTCCCAGAGTACGCTAAGATAGGCTCGTGACAGAGCCCACCATGCTACCTGTAGATAGGAAATATCCCTCCACAGTCAAATTACGGCTGTAGAGATATCAAGAACACTAATAAACTATCTAACACATGTCCATAAGCTAGAAAAAACGAGTCAAGAATAAAATAATGCAGAAGCAAAAGATCCAATACAAGAATAAACTGGAATGTACGTCCCATAATGCGGGCTCACATCAGGAATGAAAATGCTGAAAAGAAAGTGAAATGAACTAATAACAAGTCCTCACTACTCGGCCTGTTCTCTGAAATGCTTCTGCTCGGTCTGCAGCAAAGGTAAAGAATCCGGGCCATGCAAAACCCAGACGTCAGTGTGTCATAATATCAAGCAATAATACATCAAGGGGTAGCAAGTCATGCAGATATGAGTATGAACGGTAAAACAGGTATAACAGTAACATAAGTAAGGACAGTGAAGGGTAAGGCATAGGTGAGGTGCAGTGAGTAATCTAGACTGGTCTACTGGGTTAACTACTTTCAAGTCTTGAAATCAATTAGATGAATCATCGATGTAACTCAATAGTATCCCGTGCGTGCCCGGGACCACGGTCAAGATTCTCGGGCTGAATCCGAGACGTGCCGCTAGGCAGTAAAAGGTAGTATGTAACGATGAATGATGTCAGCCGCATCATCCCGGGGCTGGCCTAGCCCGTAAAACTGATCTGTAAAGGCATCGAACTGTCGAGTTACAAGTCAGGTTTTATCATTGATTTCCCTATACCCCCAAGTTATGTGTTCAAGTCAGGTATTGATAAATCTGGAGCTAATGCCAACACAGGATCAAGCAAGTACAGGTTTGTCTGAATAGACAACAGGAAATGTCCGTAGGGACAATAGGTCAAGATTGTTGGCATTAGTAACAAGATCAGGTAACAGGTCAAGCTGTGGTACATCAGGTCTTGTCAGGTAGTGAAAAAGTATCAATCATGTTAAAAAGTGCACGGTATCAAGTCGTGTCAAATAGTAGTGTATCAAGTCATGTCAGGGGGTGCACAAGTATCACGTGGGTGCTCATAATCAAACTATAATAAGCATGGGTACACAAAAAACAAGTATGGGGTACCAATGCAACAATAAAATGGAATAATGTGATGTGGTATACAAATAGGTATATATTCAAACATATGGATGCACAGTTATCGATTAGGGCTAAAGTTATAGTTCCAACACTAATTAGGATGCACTTTATTAAACATGGAATGTTAATATCACATTATTATGTATTAATATGATCTATGGATGCAATTATATATATATTAGACGAGATGGATGCAAACGGGTGTCCGAAAGGTTATAGGCTATAAAATGGTACAATGGGATGTACAAATAAGCCCTATGTGATGTAAATATTGATATGGGTGCAATATATTGTAATCTAGTATGCAACAAGATATGTTTTCCATGATCTAGATCTAAAATGATATAAACGGATGCAAACGGAACATCGAAACGTTATAAAATGAAATATGGGGTACTAGATTTAAACTATAGGTAGGGTATTTATCTAAATAGGTATAAAATGAATCATATAGCATGTAGCATGATTAACTTGCCTAGACGGATCAAGAAACGGACGCGTACGGTACGTCCGACGTCGGTGAAATGTCGCGACGCACGTATGGCACACGCAACGGTTCCAAACAACGCACAAAGGTGATCACACAAGTCAGGTACGTCGTCTGGATCGTCGACGTCATGTCCGGCTCTGGCGAATTACTGTAGACAGAGAACCATTTTTAAGAAAGAAATAAAGAGAAGAAAGAAAGAAGAAAAGAAAGGAAAGAAAAGAAAGAAGGAGGAAAGAAGAGGAGAGAGGAGGAAGGAGTGGCTCACTGTGGTGTACTGGAGTCGTGGAACGAGGGGCGACGGCGAGAGCAACTCCGGCGATCTTCGTCGGCAGTGTAGCGCACGTGCAGGGAGCTCGGGTTCTATTTTTGCGTGTGTGCAGGGCTCGGGGAGATGAGAGAGGAGGTGGAGGCGATGAGGGTGAGGAGGCGGCGAGGTTGGGAAGGGCATCGTCGGAGGCTTTGGGCGACGGCGAGGTGGAGGCAGGCGGGGTTAGGGTTCGCAAAGAAAGAAAAATGAGAGGAAGGAGGGAGTTAAATATATAGGGGGAGAGAGAGAAATAAAGCGAGAGGGGGGGAGAGAGAGAGAAATAAAGAGAGAGAGGAGAGAGAGAGAGATTCTGAGAGAGAGAGGAGAGAGAAACGAGATCGAGAGGAGAGAGAGAGATGAACAGTAGGGAGAAAGAAATTTGGAAGTATATGGGGGAGAGAGAAAGGGAGCGAGAGATCGCGGTGAGAGTGAGAAAGAGAAAGAGAAAAGAAGGAAAGAGGGAGTGGAGGCTACACGAGAAAGCTGGGTTTATGCTGTAAAAATGTAATTGGTTTAGAAAAAGATTTTTAAAATTTTAAAAAGGATTTTAGTTGGTTATACTTAATAGGTAACGAGATTTTTAAATATAAATATTTAGTTAGTTATAAATTTAAGTCGTAGATTTATTTAAATTAAAAATTGGATTAGATTTTAATTTTGAAAGATTATAGTTTGTTAGAATGAGTTTTAAATCTGTCGATTTAATTAAATTAATTAATTTGAATTTTGGCGGGATACAAAAATATTTCAAAACGCGCCCGGGTCGGGTCTAAAATTCAGATTTAAAATATGAAAAATATATGCGACTTTCAAAATTCAAAATGAATGCTCAGGTAACGAAAATGCATACCCCCAAGAACGGATGCACGTACGTGCGCGTAGCCATCCAAACACGTCCGTTTCACTGAACGGAACGAGAACAAAATGCGCGGATGCTACCACGGGGTTAGAGGTATCATGCAGGCTATGAAATGCAATTTTAAATTATTTTCTGTGTCCTAAAATGTTATATGGTAAAATATGCAATGCCAGATGAAATGCCAGTATGCATTATACATGAGATGCACGTGTCTATGTAATAAGTCAGGGTAATTCATAACTATGAATCAAACAGGTTCAGGCAAGCGGGTCGGGTCGAATGCAAAGTAAAATGTAAAATACCATTCGCACCCAAACATGATGAATCAAGAAAATACCACAGATAAGTAAATATGGGAACTGGAATTGGTATAAATGAACTAGGTTGTTACAATTTCTTTTTCTCCTCCCTGTCCCTTTTCTTTCTGTCCGCTTAGTCGGCTCGGGGCAGGTTTGAGTTCACCTCCAACTCGAGTTGGATTTCTCGCTCGGTCTAGGCTTTCATTTCGGCCATGGTCTTAGGTTGCGCTAATAAAAAATTGCAGAGCCGCTCTTTGTGCCTAAGACCCGACCTCAGCGCGGTGATAACTGTTTCATCGCGGTGCTCGGGAACCTCCAGGAGGGTATTGTAGAAGCGGGTGACATACCCTTTGAAGGATTCCTTATCTCCGCTCTTGACAGTGAACAGGTAGTCGACCTTCCTTTTCTGTCGTCGGTTTCCGATAAAGTGACCGAGGAATTGGATTGCCAGCTCGTCAAAGGTCGAGATGGAGCGTGGCGTAAGCCTTCGGAACCAGTCCCGGCCAGCCCTGATCAGGGTGGTCGGGAAAGCTCGGCATTGAGCTGCGTCCGAATTATCTTGGAAGCTCATGCCCACCGTAAATGCGTCCAAGCAGTCTTTCAGGTCAGACTTCCCATCGAAGAGGGCCACTTTTGGCAGCTTGTTCCTGGACGAGACGTGCTCGGCCAGCAGCTCTTCTATAAAGAGCTTTGTTAGTGAATCGGCGGAATACCTGGCCCCTTCGCTGGACGCATAGCCATCCCGTCGTATGCCTTCGATTTTCTTCTCGAGGGCTTCAAGTCAGTGGTGATGCTCTGAGGATTTTGCACAGTCAGAGTGGTGGCTACCCCCGCTTCTGGTCTGCGCGATGGTGTGGCTTCGATTCCGCTCTATCATGTTTCTCAAATCCTCGGGCGAGGCCCTTCTTGAGTAGTCCCGACGTTCTCCGTTCGCGCGACCTCGGCGGGAGTAGGGGCGTCGGTTATGCCTGGAAGCAGGCGAACTCACCGATATCTCCTCAGGGAGTGAGAGTGCCCGGCGGGCATCAGAGTGACGGCCTAGTCTTCCTTGGGATCGGGGTGTGGAGCTGTCCGGCGCCCAGCGGGTCATGGAATCATTCGCCGCATGAGGGCCATGGTAACCGGAGTCGGCACGCCGACGCTCGGTGACGCTGAGATGAGCGTGAGTGAGATCGAGGGCTTGAGCATGGCTGTCTTTCCTTCTGCGGATGTCGTTATCCCGGGGATGGGGAACCATGTTCTGGAGGGTCGGGTTCACTGCTTGAACGCAAACGAGTGCATCTACCATCGATGTGAGCCTGTCGATCCAAGTGGACAAGGCGTTGATGACATTAGGTGGGGGAGACGAGCCGCTCCTGCCTCCGTTGTGGGGGGAGGGGTATGGCAGCTCGTATTTGGATCGTCGTGGTTTTCGTTCGCCATCGGGTCGAGGGCGGAAGATCAACTTTGTTTCCCCCAATCAGAGCAAAGCTCTGTTTTGAATTTCAAAATTCAAAAATTGAAGCAGTCTCAGCACCCTTCACCTGGAGAAGTTCAACACCACCGTTGAGTAGGCCGGCTTACATCACAGCTCCACGGACCACTCTCTATTCGCTTCAGATCCCGTGCGTTGCGCGCTGCATGCCACGTGTCAAGCGCAGACGCGCTAGCGCCAGGTGCGCTGCGCCCTAGACAGCGCACCCCTAATCAGAGCAAAGCTCTGCTTCAAAATTCAAAATTTAAATTGAAGCAACGCTTCAGATTCTGCGTGCTGCGCGCCACGTGTCAAACACAGGTGCGCTAGCGCAGTTGCGCTGCACTCTGCGCTGCATGCCACGTGTCAAACACGGGTGCGCTAGCGCAGTTGCGCTGCGCTCTACGCTATGCGCCACGTGTCGAACGTAGGTACGCTAGCTCAAGGTGCACCAGCGCTAGAATTAAAAATTCTCCCACCGTCAGATCAAAAGATCTACTAATAAGAAATTATTAATTAATCAAAACTAAAATTCTGTTATGGAAAGATTTTTCCAATCTTATTAAAATAAGAAGATTATCTTCTATAAAACAGAAGCCTTAGGATCAAAGATCTAAAGGTGGGAAATATTCCCATATCAATCAGAGAAAGATCTCTTAAAACTGATTTAACAAATTAATTGGCCCTATATAAAGGACCTTAGACTTCAAGTCTAAAATAGAGAGAAGACAGAAAAGAGAGAGAAAAACCCTCTGCAAAAGAAGAGAAAGCTCTTAGAAAAAAAAAGATTTTTCTTCATCTTCAAGGTAAAAAGAACTATGTTCTTGAATAATAGAGATGAAGCCATCTCATAAAAAGAAGAACTATCTTCTAAAAAAGATCAGAGATCTAAGAAAAAGACCAAGGTCTTTAATAAAAAAGAAAAGATCAAAAAGATCTAATCATAAAAGACTAAAAGAAGTATTTTACTTCATTCATAGATCTTTGATCTATAAAGGCAGAGCCTTTCATAAAAACAAGAACTTTTGTTCTTGGATCTTGAGGCCGAAGCTTCCTTTGAAGAACATAAATTTGTTCTTTGATCTTAAGATTGATCAGATGCGCCTTGTGCTATTGAAAAGCGCCTTGCACTCATGAATTTCGCCCTTGCGCTCATTGGACCGGCGCTCAGCACCAAAATCTGCCACGTGTCAATCAGAGACACAATCTGCGCTTTGCGCTTCTAAAACAGAGCACTGCGCTCATGGGCTGGCGCTCAGCGCCAAGCGCGCCACCTGTCACTCACTGGTGCGCCAACAGACTAGCGCAATGCGCTCATAAATTAAAAGCGCAACGCGCTAACAAACTAGCGCTTAGCGTTAAGCGCGACACGTGTCCTCTTCGTGTGCGCTACCCGACAGAAGCGCAATGCGCTCTTTGACTGGAGCAACGCGCCTGACGCGCCACGTGGCGTATTGTCAGAACAAACTTTGTTTCTGATAAATGCTATGCATTCAATACAAGAAAAAAATGTCATAGCCCAATGCCTAGCATTATTAAAAGGGTTGAGCCCAAATAAAGACTTAATAGCCAGAACAAAAATAAAATGTTAAACATTTTTTTATTGGACTTAGCCCAATTCTGACCATAAGTCCTCAACTTATATTGAACTGAGCACATCCGTTCATAAATACCCAACAGATCTTAGTCCCAAACTGGGCTACAGATCTTTCAAACAATTCACACTGGTTCGAGGGTACATCTCGTTACTCCTCTGATATCTGTCGTTGTAATCCTTCAACGTCGTCAGAGAGGCGACGGGTCCTGACAATCACACATTACTACGGACTGTGGGGTCCTTAAACTCATGGACTATGATGTCCTTAATCTCGACCGTGATGTTTTTAAACTAACATCGGACTGTGGGGTCCTTAAACTCATGGACTATGATGTCCTTAATCTCGACCGTGATGTCTTTAAACTAACATCGGACTGTGAGGTCCTTTAAACTCACGCACTATGATGTCCTTAACCTCGACCGTGACGTCTTGAAACTAACATCGGACTATGAGGTCCTTAAACTCACGGACAATGATGTCCATAACCTCGACCGTGACGTCTTAAAACTAATATCAGACTGTGGAGTCCTTAAATCCACGGACTATGATGTCCTTAACCTGGACCGAGATGTCCTTAAACTAACAATGGACCACCATGTCCTTAAACTGGTAATCGATCGCAATGTCCCTAAACTAGGAATTGACCGCAAAGTCCCTAAACTAGAACAATAGAGCCAAAATGCTCTTTTGTTGGATCTAAACGATCCTGTTAAGTCGATCTTAGTCTAAAATTAGACTAACGTGTCCTTAACAAACGTTAAGTTGATCTTAGTCTAAAATTAGACTAACGTATCCTTAACAAACGTTTAAGTTGATCTTAGTCTCAATTAAGACTAACGTATCCTTAAACCCAAACCAAAAATCCGAATCTAAGAAGATACGGATTTGGACTAATCCATGCCCTACGGGTGACAACATACATGAGTCTCCGTATACGATCCACGGGCAACCAAAAACAAAACAAACACCCACGACACGAAGTGACCATCTGGAGAAGGAGAAAGTTGTTACCGCGATGCGGTAGCATAATTAATGCAGGGGCTTGCGTCTGCAGGGAAGAGCGTCCCCACAATCAAAAACCCTCGAACGAGGGGGAATCTGACGAAGTCTGCTACATCGGCCGCATCCGTTTAAACCTTCAATACATGGTGCCATAAATCAACTTAGCATCTTCGGAGAGGTGGACGGATAGCACCAATTAGAATCTGCCCCAAATTTCAGGCAAGACGAACCTACGCGGTCGCGTCTCTGTGTTCGGAGGGGAACAGATTCTGGCACGCCCGGTGGGACCTTTTCCTCTTTCCACTCCACACTTCGTGTGTCGTGTTCGTGAACGAATCGCGGTTTGCTATGGTTGCCGGTGGATTCGAGGTACTTAGATTTGGTGTCTTGATCCGTGCAGAAAACAGAAGATCAATGGCTTCAAACTGCACTAACTGCAACTGCAACTCTCGCTCCGTCCCATCCGGAGGAGTGACTTACGGGCCCTAAGCGGCTTCCTTGTTTACGATGCCGGTGGAACAGGTCACTCAGGCCACCACTGGAATGTTTTTCGGGACCATGCTCCCGCCAATGAGCTTCAGCGCTCCTGTACCAACACAAGAAGCTCCCAAGAAGTCGGTCTTTGATCGGCTTACTACTACGGCGGCCCCTCTCAACGGGTCGTCCAGCTCCAGCGCCTCGGTCTTCGCCAGATTTGGCCAAAGTTCCTGTGGACCCATGATGAAGCCTGCAATTCAAGAAAAGGCTATTCCGAAAAGGATAGCCATCCATACTCCCGAAGTCGTCAAAACGGCTTCTCCTGCCAAAGGGTCGGTCTTCACAAGACTGACTATTCCGGCTCCTGTCCCTGCTCAAAAGTCTGTCTTTGACAGATTAGATACTGCAACTCAACGGACATCGGTTTTCAAGAGGCTGGTACCGGCGGCGCTTCACCAAAACAGGGGGCATGACGAAGTCACCCCTCAAGCTGAAATAATCCCAGCAGCTCGACACGCTCGACGTCGCCACTGGCGCCGAGTAAGGAAAGCTGGGGGCAACTCCCCTTCTGGGCTAACTCCGCCAGCCCCAATGGTGGAGTCAATGCTGCTGTTCCAACCGGAAACAGCTTCGAACTGCTGAACAAGGTGCGCAGGAACTCTCCTACCGCCGTACTGAAAAGATCTCCTCCACCGGTGGAGAATGTTACAGAAATAAAGCCAGATCAGCCCCCTCAACGGCTGTCCTCCAAAGTTTACAAAGTCTGGCGACGGGTCCAAGAGTCGGTGATTGATCAAGACTATCCCCGTTGACAGAAGAAGCTGAAGGTCCACCAGGAAGAGAACCGTCCTGGAAAGCCATGAAAGACGACAACCACCTGGGTGCCCGCTGCATCGGCCCCTTCAACGTCAACTGCTCAAAAGAGAAGGAGGCCAGAGAAAGCCCCTATGACTACGGTAGATTGCTAAGACGCCGAGCCCAAACGCCCCAAGTCTGGGGGCATAACGGTGCATACTGTTTACATGGCTTCGGGAAAAGAGGAAATCCGCACTTCGACGGGCCACCGACCGCTCACCCGATCAATAACAAGGGCTCATGAACAACAACAGCAGAAGCTTCATGAGATGCTGACTGCAATGGCCGTACTCACCGGACCAAAAGAAAGCCCGGAGGCGTCATCAGAGCAGCATCACAAACAAGAAACCGATGCTGACTTCCTACGCAGAGTCCTCGAAAAGAAGGACAGAGAAGCTGTGGAACAAGCTGCCAACATAAAATGAATGGCACTTCTCTTCCAAGACATGGTCGGGATGATGTTACAGCCGGATCCTCCAGCTGAAGACCTTCCAATCATTATTGAAGACGACAGAGGGGAGACGTCGAATCCTCCTCCGGCTCTTTCAGCAGCCAAAGAAGAAACTATTTCCAAGGCCGCTCTGGATGACTATATTGCTCAGCAAATACGAGCTCACCAGGCAAATGAAGCGGCTGGCCAAGTCGTTAAAACTGGACGACCGTATCCAGGCTGGTATAACCAAATAAAATACCCGCCGGGATACACAATCCCCAAATTTCATGTGTACAAGGGGACATGCAATCCCCATCAACATGTCGCTCAGTTCAGGGCTCTTTGCGGCAACACCGGGAGTGATGATAAGCTTTTGCTCCGCCAATTCGTCGGCAGCTTATCGGAGACGGTATTTGAGTGGTACTCCGAACTTCCAAACGACTCCGTCAAAACTTTCGCAGAAATGGAGTTGTTGTTCACCTAGCGATTCGCGAGCACAAGTGAACGCACCCCGATAACAGCATTGATCAATGCAAGGGTAAAACCGGGCGAAACTTGGGTTCAATATGCAATCCGATGGCGAAATCTGTGGTCAAAGTGCGAACAGCGTATCGAAGAAGCACCAGCGGTGGGTATGTTCGTGGGCACTCTCGACCCTCACGCGACTATTTCCTAGTTCATGATGTTCTTCAAGCCGACCACTTTTCAGGTCTTGATCGACAAACTGGCCCAAATGTACCAGATGGGTCATAGACCATTTCCTCCAAAACCAGACTCTCAAAATGAGAAAGAAAAAGGGAAAGCGATCGTTGTCGCCAACGCTCAACAACAACCGAGTGGCCCGAGAGCGGTTGTTCGCCAAAACAACAAGCGGCGATCCCTCGATGAGAAATTGTGACATCCTTACTCGTTTCCCCGAGATAAAACAAGGAGACTGTTCGAACTGGCAGTGCGCAATGGGCTCATCACTCTACCGCAGTCGAGACACCCACCGCAACCGAATGATGTCAACGATCCCAATTACTGCCCTTACCATCGAGTATTGGGCCATCCACTCGAAGATTGCTACGTCTTCAAAAATTGGGTTGAAGATCAATACCAGCAAGGAAAGTTCGCGTTGTCTGAAAATTGGAAGGTGAACCAGCCACAACCACATGCTCCGAAAAAGATGGACATGCCGGGGGCATCGTGCTCATTCATAGAGGAAGCTCCATTGGAAGTTGTTCTTTCGGCAAAAACAAAAAGAATGCCGAAAGATCTTCAAACATGTCCAGCAACCAGGTGGAAAAGCCCGCTAGAGCCGGAGATCATCGAGGAGATGCTGAAACCACGCCCAACATTGGGAATTAATAGTAATGGTGGACAAAACATTCGGGCCCAGCCATTACAGTCTTCGAAGAAAAAGAAGAAGACCAAAAAGCCCGCGCTGTCTAACGACAAGCGCACGGATCTGCAAAAGCATATTGACGCGCTGAAAGAATACAACCAGAGGGCGCGAACCCCAGTCACACTTCAAGAGTTCCTCAGTCACATCCTTGAGAATGAAGATAATGACAATGATGAGGGAGACGACTTATTAGAAGAATCCGAAGATTATGTGGCAAGTTGCTACATGATCGCTCATTTTTCGTTAAGTAACAAAGCAGCTCACTCGGCGTTAGGAGATAACATAGAGGAGCTGGGGGCAGGAGCAGTGCCAAAACCCTTGGATTATGTGACAAGGTCTATCAAGGAGAAACCTACTTCTTCATAAAGCATCCGGCGAAACTTCGCCTCAAAACTACTATGGACCGAAACGTACCTAAACTAACGATGGACTGCAATGTCCCTAAACTAACGACGGACCGAAACGTCCTTAGACTAACAACGGACCGAAACGTCTTTAAACTAACAACGGACCACTATGTCCTAAAACTGGCCGTTGATCGAGATGTCGATAAACTACGATGGATTGCAGTATCCCAAAGCTGATACAAAAATAAAGAATAAAAAAAAAGAGAAAAAAGAAAACGGTATGTCCTTAAGCAAAATGGGCACGGATGAAAACCCGAAAGGGCTCCGTGAGTAAAAACAGCAGGGCTACCGGCGAGTCTTGTGAAAATCCGAAAGGGCGCGACCTCGTTAGAATAAAAAAAAGAAAGAAAAAGAAAACGGTATGTCCATAAGCAAAAAGGGCACGGATGAAAACCCGAAAGGGCTCCGTGAGTAAAAACAGCAAGGTTACCGGCGAGTTTTGTGAAAACCCGAAAGGGCACAATCTCGTTAAAAGACACTTGTAAGGTCCTCTCGACTTTGTAAGGAGAAACCACCCGCGTGAGATCCTTACGACTCACAAGGGAGAAACACACTTAGGGATACCCACGATTCCTAAGGAGAAATTACACTTGCGAGATCCTCACGACTCGTAAGGAGAACCCTCTTATGAGACCCTCACGGCTCATAAGATTCAAAAGTCTTAAGCTACAGGGATCTGAACCTGTTCTTAAGCAGCCCCCACGCCTCCAATACTGCCCTACAAGCGGCTCAATGCTGACCCATTGTATACAATCTACGGGCGCGAATAAACATTTCCCTAACAAAGTCCCATCCGTGACTAGGGATATGTCTGCACGGTGAACAACCCTTGTAAGTCCCCTCGACTTATAAGGAGAAAACCCTCTTGTAAGATCCTTACGACTTATAAGAGACCATGCACTTAGAAATCCTCACGATTCCTAGGGAGAAAATGCACCTACGAGATCCTCACGACTTGTAGGGAGAAATACCTTTGTAAGACCCTTACGGTTCATGGAGTCAAAAGCCTTAGTCGACAGAATCCTAACCCTGTCTACTAAGCCACCTTTGTTCGACATCGACGAAGGCAAATGATGATTCGCTCCTGGCAATATCCCAGTTGTAGCGGTGCTGATGCCGAAATCGGTATCCAAATCCAAGCTTGCAACAAAAGCTGGCAAGCCACACATGCATACGAAATAGCCGAAATGATGGGGCAACTTGCAAACAAAATCAGCAAGTAAAAATGTATGCATGAAAAATAGCCGAAATGATTGGGCAACTCGCAATAAAAAGCAGCGAGTAAAAATAAAACAAATAGCCGAAATGATTGGGCACTGCGAAAAATAGCCGAAATGATTGGGCACTGCGAAAAATAGCCGAAATGATTGGGCAATCGCGACCTTCGCGATATAAAAGCTGAAATGATAGAGTATCGCGGAAAGAAATAAAAAAATGAAATGAAAATTATACCCTACAGGTGATATCACATCGATCTCTGTATACAATCCAGGGACGCAAACAAAGAAGGAATCACGCCTTCCCTCCTCAGGCTCCATCAGAAAGAGAGCCAAGTCTCGACGGTCACATCTGCATCCCAGAAAACCAACAACAGCGCTCCTCCTTATGCCAACAAGGCACGGAAGCGACACAGCGAAACGGAATCATGGAAAAGCCCCCTAGTTCTAAATCTCGACGGTTCATAGACGGCCTAGAGATCACCAACGGCGTTTCTCCTTGCTCCAACAGGATGCAGATGCGACGTCGACAAATGACCCCACGGTCAAAACAACAGAGCCATGGCAGAGTCCCTAGTTCCAAGTCTCGACGACAACATTTACAGCTTGGAGACCAACAACTGCGTTTCTTCTCACTACAACGGAATGCAGACGAGACGTCAACAAGTGACCCCAAGGTCAAAACAAATCGGAGCCACGGGAAAGTCCCTAGTTCCAAGTCTCGACGGCCACATTTACAGCCTGGAGACCAACAACAGCGTTTCTTCTCACTACAACGGAATGCAGACGAGACGTCAACAAGCGAACCCAAGGTCAAAACAAATCGGAGCCATGGGAAAGTCCCCAGTTCTAAGTCTCGACGGTTCAAAAACAACCTAGAGACCACCTCGACATTCGTCTCGATACAGCAGACGCAATGTCACCCCAGCGTTCTTCCTCTAACAAGATGTAGACGCAACACCAACAACGGAGCCATGGCAAAGTCCCTAGTTCCAAGCTTCGACGGTTCACCAACAACCTAGAGACAACCGCGACATTCGTCTCGATACAGCAGACGCAATGTCAGCAACGGCGTTCCTTCGCAGTCCAATTGGATGCAGACGCAACATCAACAAATGGAGCCACGGCAAAGTACTTAGTTCCAAGACTCTACAGTCTACAGACAACCTAGAGTCAACCAATGATCTCTCCGCCGGATCAACGCTCCGTCTCGGAAACAATTCGTTTCAACCCAGGGAAATCAGTGTCCTTGGCAACCTCCTCGATTCAGGGAAATCAGCGTCCTTGATGGGAGCATCTCGATTTGCGTCGACCCACAGAGAAATCAACGTCTTTGCAGGAATACCTCGATTCGTTTCAACTCCGAGGAAATCAGTGTCCTTGGCAATACTCGATTCAAGGAAATCAGCGTCCTTGACGAGAACATCTCGATTCGCGTCGACCCGCAGAGAAATCAGCGTCTTTGTAGGAATACCTCGATTCGTTTCAACTCCGAGGAAATCAGTGTCCTTGGCAAAACCTTGATTCAGGGAAATCAGCATCCTTGATGAGAGCACCTCGATTCGTGTCGACCCGCAGAGAAATCAGTGTCTTTGCAGGAATACCTTGATTCGTCTCAACCCGAAGAAATCGGTGTCCTTGGCAACCTCCTCGATTCAGGAAAATCAGCGTCCTTGACGAGAGCACTTCGATTCGCTTCGACCCGCAAGGAAATCAGTGTCTTTGCAGGAATACCTTGATTCGTCTCAACCCCAGGGAAATCAGTGTCCTTGGCAACCTCCTCGATTCAGGGAAATCAGCGTCCTTGACGAGAGCACTTTGATTCGCGTCGACCTGCAAGGAAATCAGTGTCTATGCAGGAATACCTCGATTCGTCTCAACCCAAGGAAATCAGTGTCCTTGGCAACCTCCTCGATTCAGGGAAATCAGCGTCCTTGACGAGAGCACTTCGATTCGCGTCGACCCATAAGAAAATAAGTGTCCTTGCAGGAATACCTCGATTCGTCTCAACCCCAGGGAAATCAGTGTCCTTGGCAACCTCCTCGATTCAGGGAAATCGGCGTCCTTGACGAGAGCACTTCGACTCGCATTGACCCGCAAGGAAATCAGTGTCTTTGCAGGAATACCTCGATTCGTCTCAACCCGAGAAAATCAGTGTTCTTGGCAACCTCCTCGATTCAGGGAAATCAACATCCTTGAGGAGAACATCTCGATTCGCGCCGACCCGCAGAGAAATCAGTGTCTCTGCAGGAATATACAATGTCATCAGTATGACCCCGTCACGGAAATACGTCATCCATATGACCCCGTTTCGGAAGTACGTCATCAACATGTCTATCCCACTAAACACTTACGGGTCCTCTCGACTCGTAAGGAAGAAAAAAAACTCTCTTATAAGATCCTTACGACTTATAAGGGAAAACGCACTTAGGAATCCTCTCGATTCCTAAGGAGAAAATACACCTACGAGATCCTCACGACTCGTAGGGAGAAAGTCTTTAAGAGACCATCATGGCTCATAAAATTGAAAAGTCTTAGGTGACAAATCCTAACCCTATTTCCTAAGACATCACCACTCTACAAAGAATCCAAGATTGACGGCTATATGCTATCTACAGACCGCACTTGCTAAAATCACATGGTAATAACATAGCAAGGAGAAGAAAGCAACAGTATAACAAAAAAATGTGTATCTTTTATTCATGAATCCAATTGAGTACAGAGCAAATCGTATAAAAGAATAAAAAATGGATACATGTTATTCAGAGATTACAAGTGTTCAATCTATACAAAAACAACTACTGGGAAGGAGGCGTCTTCAATAAACTAGCTAGCTGCTCGCGCACTTTTCTCATCTCTTCCTCACGATCAGCTGCCGCGGCCAGCTCTGCTTCAACTTGTACCAGTTGCTGCAAACAGGATGAGAGTTTCTGATCAACGTCCTGCTGGGCCGCCTCCTGACTCTGCGCGACCTGCTCATTAAAATCAAGCTTCTTCCTTAACACCAGCCCGTCAGAGATACATCGTTGAAGGCTTTCAAAAATGGTGTTCAGCTGGGCAGCATTATCTGCAACCTCAGCGCGCAGTCGGGCAGATTCACCAGCATTCGCCTCGTGTTCCTTTCGCTTAAGAGTTGCCTCTCGTTCGAAATGACGAAGAAACGGAACACTTTGCTCAACCCATGTGGCCCGCTGAGAGTTCAAAGCCTGAGTTTCAGGGGCAGGACGCATAAGCTCAAGCTGATGCAGACAGGCCTCAATCTTCCTGCAATGATTAACCCAAGACTCGACGACGCCTTCATTATGGAAGTTTACAAGCGTCGCCAGCATTGGATTGACCTCGGCAGCGAAATCTGTGGCAGATGTAGGATCCTCCGCGTCAAGCTCCTCGACGTATTCGCTCAGCATACGCAGACTCGTCACAGCACCCTTTGAGGATGGACGTCTGGAGAAGGGGCCGCCGGCATCATAATGCGAGACTCGAAAGAGGTCGGAGTCGAAGTGACTGCTGCAAAACAAATCACAATCAGATGACGGATCAAGAAATATAAGAGATTCATGAACAATGGGATTTACTATACCAGCTGCAGCAGGTGGCAAAGCCGGGAGGACCAGTGGCGCAACTAATCTCTCATCTCCTCCTTCAATCTGTAGTACTGCAATCAAGGCAAAAAAGAATCAGAAATGATTTCATTATCGGTAAAAGAAAGAGCATTAATTGAAGGCTGTATTCACCAGCGCCGCTGGATGAAGCAATCTCCGACGAGAAGGAGAAGTGTGGGTGCAGCACCTGATACAGGTGGTCAAGAAGGAATCCTGCAAGGACGCAATAGTGCAACGTCGGTACGTAGGTTATACAGCTTAAAAAATAAGACTGATGAGTCACAAATCCGCACCTTCCAACATCTGAGATGGTATGAGAGAGGGTAGAGGAGATGCCACCGTCAAGGCGGTAGCTGATGGCGCTGCCTCGGGTAGTGCGACATCAGCACTAGCCACACCTGCATTAGAAGCAAGATAAATCCTGTCAGGAAAAATTGCAGAATGAAAAGAAGGGCGGTGACCTAAAATTTACCTGATGAGTCGCCAGCCGGAGCCGTGACGAGGGCGTCACTTGATACAACGGCGGCGTCTTCCTCCTCTATCGGGGTGGTCTTACCTCCCGTCGCCTCATCCCCTGACTCCACGAAAGTCGTCGTCACGCTCGCGACGCCAGGAGACGACAAAGAACCCTAGGCGGGAAGAGCAATGATCGGAGCGGTGCCCGACACTTGAGAAAGAGCGGCCATCTCGGGCCCAACAATTGTACCCGTTTCGCTCGCCACCACCTCGAGCTCAGTGATTGCAGCCGTCTCATCCACCGCTGCCTTAGGCTCGGCCGTGGTAGCCGTCTCACCCGCCACCACCTCAGGCTCGGCAGTGGTGGCTATTTCAGGCATATCAATCGTGATTGTCTCGTCAGCCACTACCTCGGGCCCAGCAATTGCGGCCACATCGCCTACCGCCGCCCCGGGTTCGGGAATAGCAGCCACCTCCTCCACCGCTCCCTCAGGCTCAGTGGTCGCCGCCGTTTCTTCGGGAAGGCTCGGCCCTGCAAGATAAGGTATATGAGAACTGATAGCTTAAAACTTTGACAACGGAACCTCACGACACATTACCTGGAGTTGATTTACCGTTCGCTTCCCGAGCCGCACGTGCCGCCCGTCTATAAGCAGTAGACAAGGTGACCGGAGACTCCTTTGAAGGAGTAGCAGCAGGGGCAACGGCGCTCGAACCCGCACCCACAGCTAGAGCAGCATTACGCTCCCTTGCTGCGCGCCTCTGGCGCTTCCTTTCCTCCCGGGCTGTCAAAGCAGACCTTCTAGAAGCCTCCCTCAACAGAGCGTCATCATCTGCACCTAGGGTTACCTCTGGAGCCGTCAAGGCTTCCGTCATCGGTCGTTTGAGTAAAGCCTCTTTCGGTAATACCGAAGAGGCCGGGACTTCGGTGGCTGGCCCGGGAAGAGTCTCCGCATCACCTTGCGGGACCGGCATTATGGTCCCTGCGATGAGATAAAGAAAGGGTTAGATTTTCCATAAAAAAGAGAATGAAGACTCAATGAGCCGAGACATACCAATGCCCAATAGAGCGCGATTCCTCTTCTCCTCTTCGGAGGACCTGAGGGAAGTCGTCAGAATCTCCTCAGTGGTAAAGCTTGCTACAAAAGGAGAAATGTCAATCAAAACATGATAATAAGAAGGAAGGTATAATGCAATAACAAGACGCGACTAACGTTTACTTGATTGCACGAGGGCGGCTATTTCAGTTTGAAGAGTGGCAGAGCGCACAGAAGCTGCAATAGCGGCCTCGAGATCAGTGTCTTCTGGCGCTATGACGAAACCCTCATTGGTCCCATATTCACTTATGCCCGTGTTATAAGGAGCCCGAGGCTCTAGGCCGAGTACGACATCAAGAGAGAGGACTGATTTCTTCTTCTTCTTCTGTGCGCGAGCTCCGGTGGCAGCCATTACCAGCTTGCGTTTAGTGGCCACTTTGGGACGGCGAGCTCCGATGTCCGAGCTCACGCCAGATTCGGGTGAAGCTACATTTACTGTCTCCACGGGAGCACGGGGCACCGATGGCACATCCACCGTCTCTACAGGAGCATGGGGCAATCCGCGCGTGGGGCTTAACATATGTGGAGGCTCAACTGCAGCGACTTCTCATAGCGAAGAGGGGACAATGGTCCGTCGCCTCAAAAGGACCTTGCGATCACTGGCAGGAGGTGCACTTTTGCGTTCAAGCAGCAACCGCCTTTCTTCCTTAATAACGGCGCCCGTCGAATGCTGGTACCATGCCGTATATGCATTAAGGATCCGTGGGACACAACTCGGCTCGCTGATAAAGAAGTGAGAGCCCGTATTCAAACGCATGAAGTGATGCAGCGCGCTCTGCATCCCCTCTTCAGTAGCAGTGGGTTCCATCAAAAAAGCCTCCAGCGGCACTCCTTGGTTATAGCTCAATTGTTGGGCAAAACGATGCGGATTATATCTCATGAAAAGCGCCGCATCATTTTGCTTAAACACTAGGAAGCCCGGTCTGATAGAATATAAATGGAGGGTCTCCCGAGCTGTCAGAACTGAGGCCCCGTCTTTGAAAATATCCTGCAATAACCGCATCGTTGTGGTAGACTCTTTTCCGATGGTTAACACCTTGTCGGTAAAGGTCATCCCGTCTCCAACCGTGCGGGGGCGAAGGAGCAAACCTCTAGCAGCCCGCGATGACGGATTTACTATTGAGGCGCCGACCAATCGCATAATCCGGGGTAAACTGCACCTGTCATAGAATGAAGGCCTTCTATGGATACCAAAAACGCCAAGTGCATGTAGCTCGAGCCATGACATGAAGTAATGCATCGAGAAGTTCACATGCTGTACTCCAGGTTCAGTAGTATCCGCCGCTTGACTAAGGCCGTAATACAGATGGGCTAAGCCAGCGACCCTGACAGCCACTTTCACCCCAATAGTCATCCGGTAAGCCGGGTAAAAGACAGATGGCCTCATACGGCGAAGGTGCATCGGGAGCGCGAACCAGCTCAACCATAGCCCAAGGAATCCCAAAAAGAATGCTTTCTCGTCCATCCCAGGGACTGCAATCTCCGCAAAAAGAACAACCGGAAAGTTGGGAAGGAAGAAACCCTTCTGATTTACCTCCGTTGCTGGCAGGTTGTCCAAACCTAAGCCGAAAGGGTCGTCAAGCGAGGCGAATTTAACGGCCTCCTTTGAGAAGACTTGTGGGTGAAGGAAGCGAGCGATGAAATCTTCAAAACTAACCCCGCGGCTCTCAGATTCGAGAAAAAGGCTCTCGTAGATATTCAACACTTTGATCAAATTAGGAAACTGGTGTTGAACAGCATTCACCGGGGTAAGGCCCATTATCACCGACTTGGCACCTAAAAACATATTCGTCCGTGGGAAGCAGCTCCTCATAATGCTCCCCTATGACCGGTAAGCCAGAAACTTCTGCAAATTCCTCTAAAGAGATTGATACTTCTCGGTCCAGCGAGAGGAAGGTGTGAGTAGGGATATTCCACTACTCCAAAAAGGCCTTAACCCACCAGGTGGGAAGCGTAGGATACTGGAAAAGAGAAGCATAAACGGCGGTATACAATCCAAGCCTCATCAACTGCGACTTTTTCGCTGACAGAATGTAGCGGGCCCATTGTAGATAACCGGTCGGATGACGAGGAATCAGACCTATGTTATATGGTTGCCCCCACGGCCGCGCCTCGCCTTGACAAATACGGCGTCCCAAGGTATCTAAAACCATGGGAGGCTGAACGGGAATCGAAGCTATAACAGGCTGAAGAAGGCCTTCTGAAGTCCAATTGACCATCTCCACGGCGTAGTTCACCGGGGGTGAGTTGGCGTAATGGATCGCCGTGATGGGCTCCGAGGGTACCGTGCATGAAAAGTTTTGTCGACCCCTGATAATCTGATTGTACCATGACCCCTAAAGGTGAAGATTCTTATGTTCCGGATCATGGTCTCTGATCAAAGCTAGGACCTCCCGGTCTACGGGTGCTCCAGGAAATCCTCCCTCTGAGCGAACTAACGGGAACGAAGCATTGAAAGACATGCTGCCTGCAAAAGGGGGGACATAAATCAACTGTCAGTGTTGTAATTTAATTTTTAATTTCTGACACTCGGTACTTTAAAAGTTGTACTGCACTGCAATGCAGTGGAAAGAGGACCAAGGGAGGACCCACAAAATCCAGATGACAATGCATCAATTAATAAAACAGCCTCATCATTGGATGAGACTGCCAATTAATGAGGAAATCCTCAAGGAATATTCTCATTGAATGAGAAATCCCTCGGGAAAAGGAGAAAATCTCCCTTTGAGAGCAAAACTCTGTAACAGAGTGACACTTGTCACACTCTGATCATAAAGGAATAAAATTCCTTAAAGAGCCTGGCTCTGTAATGATGATGGAAAATCCATCAAAGATTAATTAAAATTAATTCTTGAGAATTAAAAATTCTGGGATTTTCAAGATCCATGAAAAAACTCTTAAGAGTTCTTCATCAAAAGGTCAAAAGATCTACATATTATCAAAAGAGCAGAGCTCTAATGCATTGGATAAGAAACCCCAAGAAAAGATCTGTTTAGATCTATGGATTCTTGAGAGCAAGGCTTTGTTTATGAAACCCTAAAAGCGTTTTCTTTAGATCAAGGATCTATGAAGAGCAAGGCTCTGTTAATGGGTAAAAACCCTAATTTATTAAAATTAATTTAATTTTACCCAAGTTTGGTAGAGTTCTAACTCTTGAAAGTTCTTGAACAGAAGAGCAAGGCTCTGAATAAAAATTCTTAAGAAGAAGATGATAATCATCTGAGGACCAAAGGTCCTATTTATAGGCACTGAACTGCCTCTTCAACTTCTGAGTTGATCCAAGGGCTCAGATGTTGCCACCGCTGCACTCACGTGTACGCCACGTGAGCGCAACGGTGGAGGGGGGCATTTGTTTTCCCCAATCAGAGCAAAACTCTGTTTTGAATTTCAAAATTCAAAAATTGAAGCAACGCTTCAGACCCCGTGCGTTGCGCGCCACGTTTCAAGCGCAGACGCGCTAGCGCCAGGTGCGCTGCGCCTTAGGCAGCGCACCCGCAATCAGAGCAAAGCTCTGCTTCAAAATTCAAAATTTAAATTGAAGCAACGCTTCAGATTCTGCGCGCCGCGCGCTGCGTGTCAAACACAAGTGTGCTAGCGCAATTGCGCTGCGCTCTGCGCTGCGTGCCACGTGTCAAACACGGGTGCGCTAGCGCAGTTGCGCTGTGCGCCACATGTCGAACGTAGGTGTGCTAGCTCAAGGTGCGCCAGCGCTGGAATTGAAAATTCCCCCACCGTCAGATCAAAAGATCTACTAATAATAAATTGTTAATTAATCAGAATAAAATTCTGTGATGCAAAGATCTTTCCAATCTTATTAAAATAAGAAGATTATCTTCTGTAAAACAGAAACCTTAGGATCAAATATCCAGCGATGAGAAATATTCCCAAATCAATCAGAGAAAGATCTCTTAAAACTGATTTAACAAATCAATTGGCCCTATATAAAGGACCTTAGACTTCAAGTCTAAAATAGAGAGAAGACAGAAAAGAGAGAGAAAAACCCTCTGCAAAAGAAAAGAAAGCTCTTAGAAAAAAGAAGATTTTTCTTCATCTTCAAGGTAAAAAGAACTATGTTCTTGAATAATAGAGATGAAGCCATCTCATAAAAAGAAGAACCATCTTCTAAAAAAGATCAGAGATCTAAGAAAAAGACCAAGGTCTTTAATAAAAAAGAAAAGATCAAAAAGATCTAATCATAAAAGACTAAAAGAAGTATTTTACTTCATTCATAGATCTTTGATCTATAAAGGCAGAGCTTTTTATAAAAACAAGAACTTTTGTTCTTGGATCTTGAGGCCGAAGCCTCCTTTGAAGAACATAAATTTGTTCTTTGATCTTAAAATTGATCAGATGTGCCCTGTGCTATTGAAAAGTGCCTTGCACTCATGAATTTCACCCTTGCGCTCATGAATTTTGCCCTTGCGCTCATTGGACCGGTGCTCTGCGCTAAAACCTGCCACGTGTCAACCAGAGACACAATCTACGTTTTGCGCTTCTAAAACAGAGCACTGCGCTCATGGGCTGGCGCTCAGTGCCAAGCGCGCCACGTGTCACTCACTGGTGCGCCAACAGACTAGCGCAATGCGCTCATAAATTAAAAGCACAACGCGCTAACAAATTAGCGCTTAGCGCTAAGCGCGACACGTGTCCTCTTCGTGTGCGCTATCCGACAGAAGCGCAATGCGCTCTTTGACTGGAGCAACGCGCCTGGCGCGCCACGTGGCGCACCGTCAGAACAAACTTTGTTTCTGATAAATGCTATTCATTCAATACAAGAAAAAAATGTTAGAGCCCAATGCCTAGCATTATTAAAAGGGCTGAGCCCAAATAAATGCTTAATAGCCAGAACAAAAATAAAATGTTAAGCATTTTTTTATTGGACTTAGCCCAATCATGGCCATAAGTCCTCAACTTATATTGAACTGAGCACATCTGCTCATAAATACTTAACAGATCTTAGTCCTAAACTGGGCTACAGATCTTTCAAACAATTCACACTGGTTCGAGGGTACATCTCGTTACTCCTCTGATATCTGTCATTGTAATCCTTCAACGTCGTCAGAGAGGTGACGGGTCCCGACAACCACACGTTACTACGGACTGTGGGGTCCTTAAACTTATGGACTATGATGTCCTTAACCTCGACCGTGATGTCTTTAAACTAACATCGGACCGTGGGGTCCTTAAACTCATGGACTATGATGTCCTTAACCTCGACCGTGATGTCTTTAAACTAACATCGGACTGTGGGGTCCTTAAACTCATGGACTATGATGTCCTTAACCTCGACCGTGACGTCTTAAAACTAACATCGGACTGTGAGGTCCTTAAACTCACGGACTATGATGTCCTAAATCTCGACCGTGACGTCTTAAAACTAACATCGGACTGTGGAGTCTTTAAATCCACGGACTATGATGTCCTTAACCTGGACCGAGATGTCCTTAAACTAATAATGGACCACCATGTCCTTAAACTGGTAATCGACCGCAATGTCCCTAAACTAGGAATTGACCGCAAAGTCCCTAAACTAGAACAATAGAACCAAAATGCTTTTTTGTTGGATCTAAACATTCCTGTTAAGTCGATCTTAGTCTAAAATTAGACTAACGTGTCCTTAACAAACGTTAAGTTGATCTTAGTCTAAAATTAGACTAACGTATTCTTAACAAATGTTTAAGTTGATCTTATTCTCAAATAAGACTAACGTATTCTTAAACAAACCAAAAACCAAAATCTAAGAAGATACGGATTTGGACTAATCCACGCCCTACGGGCAACAACATACATTAGTTTCCGTATACAATCTACGGGCAACCAAAAACAAAACAAACACCCACGACACGAAGTGACCATCTGGAGAAGGAGAAATTTGTTACCGCGATGCGGTAGCGTAATTAACTGCAGGGGCTTGCGCCTGCAGGGAAGAGCGTCCCCACAATCAAAAACCCCTCGAATGAAGGGGAATCTGACGAAGTCTGCTATATCGGCCGCATCCGTTTAAAATTTCGATACATGATACCATAAATCAACTTGGTATCTTCGGATAGGTGGACGGATAGCACCAATTAGTATCTGTCCCGAATTTCAGGTAAGACGAACCTACGCGGTCGCGTCTCTTTGTTCGGAGGGGAACAAACTTATGGGTAGAGAAGCTTCTGAAAGTTTCCCATAGACGGTGCCAACTGATGGAGGTTATGATCTCCCTAAGTTGTTGTCCTCCGTCGATATGATAGCGAGCGGTTTTTAGCGGCTGAGATTTGTTTTGGGGGTTGTTGAGCGTGTGGATCTCAATGGGTTGTTGGAAGTTGCTGAGGCCGAGTTACCTGCAAGGGAAGTCCCGGGGTGGGAGACCACCGTAGGACTCTCCGACGACCGAGTTAGTGCCGGGGAATAAGAGCAATGTAGCGATCTATTGGGTTCAGTTAGAGTTATTTGAGTCGTCTGAGAAAGGGGTTTATATAGTGGTCGCGTGGAGCGAGAAGACGCAAGATCAACGTCGTCAGTTACGCCCCTGCGTTATCCTCGCATTAATGGCGGGATACACTCATTAATGGAGGGTCGCGCTAGCGTGGGACGCGGAACGTGGGGAGGCGGATATCTCGCCCTGGCGAGATACGCGGAGCCATTGCGGGGGCACTTGGGTTCCGCGTTCTCGGTTGATCGGTGAAGCCGTGGAAGCTCGGCCTGTTAGGATGCTCGGAGATAAGCAGGGAGACCGAGGAAGCTTGCCGAACTGCTCGGAGACGAGCTGTTGGCCGTTTGCTAGGTGAACGTGGAAAGTACTCAGGGAGGTCTTCGAAAGATCGGATGCGTCCTCGGAGACGAGGTCCCGAGAAACGGCCTTAATGATCTCATTTATTCCACCTCCGTAGCATTCGGGACGCGTCATCCGCCACATATCGTAATCCGAGAAGATACCACTTGTGAGCATCATCACCAAGGGATAGAAGATGTGGAAAGATCATTACTTATACTAATTATATATAGAAGAGAGAGGTAGCACATCGTATATATATCAATACATGAGAACATGTGGGAAGATTATTTATGTATAGAGAGAGGTAGCTCATATACATATATATCAATACATGAGTTTAATAAGAAATGGGGTTTTGATGATATGTATAAGTACGAACCTACTTAGTTCACACTCATGTGAAACAGGTTATCAACTAGTAGCTGGTATCAAATTGCCATCACCAGCTAGTGTCAAGAGATGGCACAATTCGACTGTTAAATCAAGGATCTGTTTCGGCCATCTTTTTCTACACATAAAGTGATCTATGTGTGTGAAGTTGTATATATATGACAATATATATGTTAGAGGTCTTCAAATCATTTGATTTTTAATACACGTATATTACAGTGCAGGATGATCAACTTGAACGGATCGGATCGTTCAAATATATCATAGACCGAGAGTTTCCGTTATTAAAAAACGCAGACTGGTTTGGATTCATGGATGTCTCCCGTTACTTAATATATAGCAAGCTGTACGAAACCCCCATATCCGGCGCTTTTCGGTCTTTGCTGGTAAACTTACCATCGGCCCCTTGAATTTCAAGAAACTTCGCATTAGCCCCTTCCAAGTTTATCATGCTAACATTTCTTCCAGGTAGATATTTAGCTCCGCCCTTTACTTCCTAAGAAAATTTGGATTTTGTCCTTTTATGCTTATCCATTGTTAGGTAAAAGATTGGAAAATTATTTTTCACTCCAATTTTTGGAAAATTTTGTATGGACCCTCCAGAGTATCTTCTGAGCTTATCTATCTTTACCGGATTTAAAGACTGAAAATTTCATTTAGCTTTTTCTTCCTGCTTGAATTTAATGAGGTTTATAGACATTATTAAGACCGATATATATTTTGGAATTATGTGAAATTACGGTCAACAATAGTATATTCGTTGTGGTCCGTCACATTTTGACAAGAGAAGGCAGTTGAATAATATGGTTTTTGGTTTATTAGGGTGGTACCTATCGTTAGGGATATCACGCGATCACGGTCATGACTCATGAGGAAGTAGTCAACCGCAAAACTACTTTTGCTTCTATTTTGTGTGGTTTTTGAATTAAAACAAACGTTACAAAATCAGCTTACATTATGAGTTTGTTCTGCTAAAAATCAACTTCTCAAACGGATTAATTACAACCGATAAATAAATAGATGGTTTACTTATTATTTTAAATTCATTTTCATGTTAATTATCTTTATTCATGCAAAATATCAATATAAATTGTAGCGTAACATCTGTCCTTAACTGTCATGAATTATTCCAGATTTAATTCACATATATTTTTTAAATCACGCGCAATATGACTTATTTACATTAATCGTGATCAAGCAAAATATCAAAAAAGTATCTTTGCAGCATTTTTTCTAGACCTGTGCATTTGCAAAATAGCAAAATATAAAAATAATCAACCTCTCAAACAAATAAATTTTACTTGATAAATATATGGATGGCTTACTTATTCTTTAGATTCATTTTCATGTTAATTATCTTCATTCCTGCAAGATATCAATATAAATTATAGCATAACATTCATCATCATTAACTGTCATAAATTATTCCAAATTTAATTGACATAAATTCTTTATATCACGCAAAATTCTTTAATATAACTTATTTACATTAATCGTGAATCAAGCAAAATATCAAAGAAAGTATTTTCGCAGCATTTTTTTAAGACATGGGCAAATGCACGGGCGCCTTGCTAGTGTGTGTGTGTAAGGGAGCGGCTATTGTAAATAAGTTAGTTACACCCACCGCAAAATAACCCAATAAGTGAGTTATTTTTTACGATCGAGTGCATCCATCTTGATCTTCACTATCTAAAGTATAGATACATCAAGTTTTGTATGATTTGGATTTTATTTATACATTGATCACTGCTTATAAAATTTTCTATTATCGAAAAACCGTCCATTTTGTAACCCACCGATGCATGAACAGTAAGTTTCCAAATCACATGAAACTTGGTGTAACAATAATTTAGATGATGAAGATCAAAATGGATGGAGCGGATCATGAAAAACAATACACTTATTGGGTTATTTTGCAGTGGGTGTAACTAACTTAGTTACACCTAAGGAATAAAAGAGCCGAGATATATATATATATATATATATATATATATATATAGAGAGAGAGAGAGAGAGAGAGAGAGAGAGGTTAATGGAAGAAAGAGGCCATAGGGAATTTCCTCCTATGGCATCGAAAGAATACACCCTTCCTCATTTTTTCCGACGATCGGTACTCACCATTTTCATCGTTATCATCTAAGATGTGGGTACACCAAATTTTATGTGATTCTACCGCTTTTTCACCGTTGATTTAGTGGGTTCAAAATTAACGGTTTACTGACAATAGAACTTCTTACATTGCTAAAACAACGATGAAAAAGTTGTAGAATCACATGAAATTTGGTATACCCACATCTTAGATGATAACGATGAAGATGGTGGGTGCTGATCGGCGGAAAAAATAAGAGAGCGTATATTTTTTCGACGCCATAAAAGGAAATTCCCTCCTATAGCATCTTTCCTCCATTATTCTCACATATATATATATATAATAATAATAATAATAATAATAATAATAATAATAATAATAATAAAGAAAAGAGGCCATTGGAGGCTTTTTTGTTAGGCGGCGTCAAATATCTACACCCTCCAAGATTTTTTTCGACGATCGACACCAATCATTTTCATTTTTATCATGTAAGATGTGAATACACAAAATTTTATGTGATTTCACCACTTTTTCACCGTTGAATTATCAATGTAAAAAGTTCTATTGTCGGTAAACAGTTAATTTTGCACCCACTAAATCAACGGTGAAAAGGTGATGAAATCATGTGAAATTTGATGTATCCATACCTTACATGATAAATATGAGGATGATGAGTTCCAATAGTCGAAAAAAATCATGAAGGGTGTATTTTTTCAATGCCATAGAAGGAAATTCCCTCCAATGGCACCTTTCCTCCGTTATATGTATATATATGGGTTTTTTGGATATATCCCCACACTACTATAAAGATAAGATGCCCCTGTGGGAGGGAAAATCCGTAGGGACAATTATGTTGTCCCTACGTTTACAACCGTAAAGACCGTAATATATAATTTTTTTTTAAAAATAACCTTTGTAGATGCCCCTACGGTGCCACAAGAGGATCCCCTGCGGTTTCCACCGTAGGGGAAAAATGCTGTAATAAAAAAAATAAAAGAACAAGATAATGTTTTTCCCATGCCTACTATTCATTTCCCCCTAAAAATTTTCATCTCCTCTCTCGTGTCGCCCATAAAAAATTTTCCTCCTCCATCGTCTCTTCGTCGTCGATTTTCTCGTCGCCACCACCGATCGACATCCCCTGCAGTCTTTGTTGCCGCCTCCACCTTGTCGAGATCCTAGCCTCTTTTCCGGCCTCTGCGAGTTCCTCGTCAAGCCTTGATTTATCATCACCGTCGGGATCCTCCTCGGCTGCTGCTCGACCTCCTCCTCGTCAACGTCGTGGTCCTTGTTTTCTTCCGTCAAGATCCTCCACAGCTACCACTCGAGCTCGATCGATCATCGTCTCGCGCCCTCCTCGTCAACGTCGATCGTCACCCTACTTATCAACGTCGAGCTTCCCCATGGCTTCCTCGTCAATGTCGAGATCCTTAACCGACTAGTTAATTTATTCAAATTCAAATTTTATTTTTCTAAATTGAATTTGGTGGGTTAATTTGTGTGCTAATGTTAATTTGGGGATTTTGGATTGTGGTGGTGGATGGTGGTGGCTGTGTTGTTGTTGGTGGCTATGGTGGTGGGCGGCGGCGGCTGGGCTTTAGTTTGGGGTTGTTCGGGGATGTGGGCGGCGGCTGTGGTGTTAGTTGTGGTGGGTGGTAGTGGCTGTGGTGGTGGGGAAAGGTCGACGGGGACCGGGTAGGTCGGGTGAGGGGCCGAGAAAAGTAATTTTAGATGAGATTGGTGGTGGTGGTGAGAGGAAAAAGAAGAAGATTGATTATCGGTTAGGGTTTGGTTTGGTTAGGTTTAGGGTTAATGGTTAGGGGTAGTTTAGGATTAAGGTTAGGATCAGGGTTAGGTTTAGGGTTTAGTTAAAAACAACAATAGCTAAGTATAGTTCAGTGAAGAATTTTAAGGTATTTTATAGCAATTCAAATGAGAGAGAGAGAGAGAGAGAGAGTGAGAGAGAGAGTGAGATAGATAGATAGATAATGTCGATGATCTCATAGATTAAACAAGATCAAACCTTAATTCATTATGATCATTTTCCTCTACATTGAACTTTTGTCAAACGGACCCTAACCCCAACCCTAAATCTTCATCTCCTATTTCATTACTTTATTTCATTATTTAAACTAAATCTAAAAACTTAAACTTGATTAAGAAAACCCTAAACGTTAAGAACTTTATCCTAAACAATAAAACCGTGTAATTGAAATGTAAACGGTAAAACCAATTCAAATTAAATCTTACGCTAAGTGTATATATGATACTCGATAATAATTTGAATTTTTCATATTATCATCGATAATCATATGTGAAAATCAAAACGCGACTTAGTTCCCGTCTATCGGTTAACATACGTTCGATATTCGTCGTGACATAAAACTACACGAAAGTTGTTAAATATCGGAAGGTATCATTCGGTTTCTAACAACCATCTTGTAGACTATGTGATGAGAATATCCAATCATATGATAACCGATAGATTTGTCCTGTATGGACAAGTTAGGAATGTATAAAGCAAACACCTGCATTCACTTGTGTTTTTCATTCGTTTCGAGATATTTCGTCGGTACGTTTCCGCTGGTTCTCCGTATACAACAATAGATTAAATGTTCATTTCAATATTATTTGGCAGCATTAAAATGATCATTTTTTTATATTACAGTGTACTCGGAGAACAGCGGGGAGGTTCTGCCGAAATTTTCTCAAAACAGATGAAAGTACAAGCCAATGGGTGTCTGCTCTATACATTCTTAATGGGATAGAACCCTTACTCTCGACAGCCGAAACACATACATACAACACACAAACACAACACACATATACACAAAGATATACACAATAACAACCCTACAGCTAAGCGAAATCAAAAATTGAAATCAACGACAAACTTGCCCTTCCCATTCTCTTCTTTGTCAATAACTATCATGTTCTTAGATTTCTCAAGTCACCATAAAAAACCAACTTCCATAACTTACAATTTATATGTCATACAGTATGATATGGCCCATGAGTACATCAGAGTTAAGAACTGGATGTATGTGGATTTGCATCAACGCATGAACCCTAAGTTCGTCGATGGAGTCGCTGCTTTCATCAAATTTGCATCCGAATATCATAAAGAAATCTTGGGGACGATCCTTTCTTCGTGCGACATGTGTGGGAATAAGTATTGGCAGAGGGTAGAAGTGGTAGAGCTTCATATCGTTAAGCATGATTTTACAAGATTTTTTTCGACTTGGTTATATCACGGGGAAGGAGAAGAAGAAGAAGATGCCGATGATAATGCGGCGGAAGAAGAAGAAGATAACTTATTCAGAAGAGGAAATGGAGGATATGGTAGATGCTGCTCTCGGTGATAGTAATCCTCCTTTCCGTCAAGTTCCTCGTACCGATAAGTATGAGAAGTATATGAATGATGCCAGGAGACCAATATATAAGAATGTAAAGTATCCAACACTATCATGGTTCTTCAATCTTTTCCAGATTAAGTGCCTAAATAGATGGAGTAACAACTCATTCACGATACTTCTTAAGTTTCTGAAAGATTCTATGCCTCTGGAAAATAACTTATCCGAGAGCTGGTATGAAGCTCAGAAGATGATGTCTGATTTGGGTATGAACTGTGAGAAAATTCATGCATCTCCTAAAGATTGCGTGCTATACTAGAATGAGAATTCAGATTTGAAAGAGTGTCCTACCCGCGGAGAGGACATATATAAGCCGAAAGAATCTGATAAGAAGCCAAATATAACTGTCAAGATAGCACGATACTTTCTTATAACACAGAGACTGTAGAGTTTATTCAAGTGTAAGAAGACAGCGGAGGCAATGATTTGGCATCACCGTGCTGATTCAAGCGAAGATGGAAGAATGAGTCATCTAAGAGATTCGCTGGCATGGAAGGATTTCGATAGAAAGCACCCAACATTCAGTAGTGATCCTTAGAATATCAGGTTCAGAATGGATAATTATGGTTTCTGTCCATTCAACTATATGGGTGGAGGCCATAACACATGGCCCGTTGTAATGATGGTTTATAATCCGTCGCCGTGGTTGACTATGGATCAGTCTTACATTATGATGTCTTTTCTTATTGATGGACTAAAATCACCGGAAAACAATATTGACGTCTACCTCCGACCTCTGATCGATGAGTTAAAATCCTTACTCACTGTTGGTGTGGAGACTGACGATGCAAACACAGATACTACCTTCACGATGCATGCAGTTTTAATGTGGAAAATTAATGACTTTTCTGCGTATGTAATGCTATCAGGTTGGTCCTTACATGGTTAAAAAGTATGTCCTTACTGCCACCAAGATACAACATCGAGACTGGTGATCTATAGCAAAAAGCTTTGTTATTGCGGTCATCGGCGTTTCCTGTCACCAGACCATCCCTACAGGTTTGACGGTGCTCACTTTGATGGTCATCAGGAGACCTTCGGGATAAATGCGGCAAGACAGGATACTCCACCCTACTGGAACAAATTAAGTATTTTCTACGAGCTACCGTACTGGTCAAAAAATTTAATGCATTATTGTCTGGACGTCATGCACATCGAGAAGGGAGTATCCGAGCACGTACTTAACTTGTTTCTTTATAAAGATAGAAAATCGAAAGATAACCTCCGTACTCATATGGATCTTCAGGACTGTGAAATTAGAAGTGATTTGCATCCTAAACTGATAACAGGTAAACCAGATAAGTTTGTACTTTCTAATACCGCGTATCATATGTCACAACCGGAGAAGAAAATGTTCTTGCAGGTGTTACATAATTTGAAAGTTCCCACATGTTTCTCAGGATCTCTTAGTAAGAAGATAAAAATTGTGAAAGGCAAGATCGATGGGCTAAAAAGTCATGATCACCATGTTATTATGGAGTATCTTCTCCCATTAGCTTTCAGGACTTCCCTTCCTGAATCGGTTGGTCTAATACTCAACGATCTTTGCTGCTTCTTTAAGGATATGCGCTAAAAATATCGATGTTATGACGCTTGAGAAGCTGGAAACTGCGATCCCCTTGATATTATGCAAGCTTGAATGGATGTTCCTGCCATCGTTCTTCGATATCATAATACACCTGACGGTTTATCTTGCAACCAAGCTTACCGGACCGGTACAATATAGATAGATGTATCCCGTCGAAAGGTACCTTGAATTTTTCGGTTCACGCATTTTATAAAATTTTTACTATTTTATATATATGCTTGTATTTCTTTCTTTAACATATGTTTTTTTAAGTACCTTTATACTCTAAAAAGCTATATACGCAATAGAAATCGACCGGAGGATTCTATCATACAAGGTTATCTTCTAGAAGAAATAACCACATTTTGCTCCCGCTATCTGGACAAAGACATTAAGAAAAAAATTAACATGCCTTGGAGAATTCAGGATGGTACATACGGTAAAGCCGATTACAAGAGAGTAGAACCTATTTTTATCAACAAGATACATCGGTTTTTCCTCCTCAATAGCGGATGTCTTGATGAAGTTAGAGAGTAAGTCTATTTTGCATTAATTGTTCTTTATATATGTAAACATATGAAATAATATATTGTTGACGTCAATATTTAATGTTGATAACAGAATTCATAAAAATGAAGTACGTGACGAGCATCCTAATTGGATCGATGATCAATTGGAAAAATATCATTAGGAAAATTTTTACGACTGGTTTGCACATCATGTAAGATTTTCGAATCTCATGTTTTTGCAAGTAGCATTAATCTAAACTTATATTGTTTTGTATTTGCCGCATAATTTATTTTGTCTGATCCAAGATCCGAACATGTTTGTATTATTAGAGAGAGACTCAAGATGTCTAGCTCAGTATCCTAGCATGGAGGTTATTTACTACAAAGGATTCGGTGTTCTTATATACAAATTTGAAGTTAAGGACATAGGAAAATCTTGAATCACCTAGAATAGTGGGGTTGCGACCGTAGGATCAAACGGTATGATTTATTATGGATACTTATATTGCATACTTAGTATCCACTATCCGGGGCGATCAGAACCGATTTATTTATTTCAGTGTATTTGGTACGATACACGAACCGATACGAATAGGTGGAGAGACAACCCTAGGACTTGGAAAGATGAATATGGATTATCTAGTGTAAACACTCGCCGATTTTGCTATGAGGACGATCACTTATCTTTCCGCATCAAGCATTTCAAATATACTACTCAAAGTGTTTGAAGCATTCGGGATGAAGTGTCGTATGACGATGGAAACCCAGGGATATTTATGATGTTCCAGAATTCGAGGACCGCATGGACGATAGCAACGAGGATGAAAAAGAGAGAAGACTTATAATTCTCCAACTGTTTGTCTCCGTAGACAGATTATCTTCGGCTGAACGTGAAGTTACTTGGATTAGGAATGATATTGATAATGAAATCCAAGTAGATATTCCTACGGCATCTAATATGTCTACGAAACGAAAAAGCTTATTATTAATATTATATTATGTTTTTACATTTTCTATGATCTATATATGTATTGTTGTTATTATTTTTCTTACATACATGTATTGCATGTATATGTAATGATTGTAGTTCTATTTAGGGGTGATGGAGATGTCGGGAGCAGCGAAGGGAAGTGGCGGCAGGGGCAGCTGCAGGGGTAGTGGCGGAGGCCGCTCCAGGGGCGGCAGGGGTAGAGTAGTTCTTGCACCTGGGGAGCTGAGTAGGGAGCTTCAGAGGACTAGTGTTGCACCCCTGTCCGCACCCCCTTCGTCCGTACCGTTCGCATCCGTAGATATATTGCACGCATATTCATTTATTTTGAACGATAAATTGTAAATATACACGCATATTCATTTTGAAGTTACTTATGTAGTCATTTTTTATTGTCTAGTTGTAGAGGGTGCCTCCACATCCGGGGTTCACCTAGATCCCACACCTGCAACAGGTACGTTTATATTTTCTATATTACACGCATATTCATTTTGATTGTTATATTATAGATATACATGGATATTCATTTTGAAGTTACTTATATAGTCATTTTTTATTGTTTAGTTGTAGGGGTGCCTCCACATCTGGGGCGCATCTAGATCTCACACCTGCAGCAGGTACGTTTATATATTTTATATTGCACGCATATTCATTTTGATTGTTATATTATAGATATACATGCATATCCATTTCGAAGTTACTTATATTTTCATTTTTATTGTCTAGTTGTAGGGGGTGTCTCTACATCCGGGACGCACCTTGATCCCACTCCTGCAGCAGATACGTTTATATATTCTATATTGCATGCATATTCATTTTAATTGTTGTATTATAAATATACATGCATATTCATTTCGAATTTACTTATATAGTCATTTTTTGTCTAGTTGGAGGGGGTGCCTCCACATCCGGGACACAGGCCGCTCTCGCACCATCCGTATCCTCCGCACAGTTTGCAGGTTAGTATTCTTTACATATATAATACTTCAAATTGATTATATATTATTTTATTCAGAAGTTACTTATATCGTCATTGTTTATCATCTAGTTAGAGGGGATTCATCCACGTCCGGGCCACCGACTCTTCCTCGTGGGAGGAACTATCGACCCGCTCGTGCTGCTGCCCGGGCTCAGGCTTGTGGTGTTATCACCCCAGGTATATATATACCGCACTCCAAAAATTATGATATCATGTAAACGGGACAAATGTGTTGATCTTAATTGTGATATATATATCAAATAAAGACATTAGAATCCATAGCTCTGAATTCATATCCTTATTTTATTGATTATTGTACGCATAATTTGTTTTTTTTCTTGATATTGCATGTATATCTATATATTTTACAGATGCAGGGCAGCCACGGCCCGTCCGTAGGACCCGAGGGTCGACTCAGTCCCACAAGCTGAAGCCTGATGCCGCTATGGGCCACGGACCATTCCCCCTCCTCTTTACCGCCAAATACTGACCCAGTGGCCAGTATGTCGAGAAGTTCGACCAGTATATGGAGGATGGGAGCTGTTATTTCAAGAAATATCCCCTTCATCTTGAATGGGGCGATCAGCACAAGCGCTCCTTTGACCTCTTCTTTGAGCAGACTCAGCTATTATTAAATATTTTTATTTGATTTATTAAAATAAATTTACTATCATTCAACACTTATAATTTAACGACGTTAATTTCTTGTATTTTCATATGGATTACGACCCTCAGACTCTCGATCCCAATGACCCTCATAGAGGACTCGATCTTCAGGCTATTTACCGGGATCTCACGGTCAGCATGCAGGGTCATGTCCGGTATAATAGGGGTAAGATGAAGTTTGATTGTTACGATCTATGGTTGGCGACCCCCGAAACGGAGAGAGCGGCTCTCCTATATTCTCCAACCTTTATCGACGTCGATTTAAAGACATGGCCTCTCTTGTGCGAGTTTTGGGTGCCTGAGCATAAATTGAAACAGGCTGCTCAAAATAAAGAGAATCAGAAGTCGTCGAAGAGGGGTCGACTAACCTACAGCGGTGGATCGAGGAATGTGAATTGGGCCATGGAGGCAAAGGTAAATTATAAGATATCTCTTTTGATATAATGCAATATGAAAAGTTATGTTATATATGTATATATTTGTTGAATTGCAGAGAGCTCAAACCGTGGCTGATTGGTGTAATTTATTGCATATTTTTCTATCTCATTTATCATTTTATTGTCATATATTATGCTGTTCTGGGTATGTTTTGTGAATTATTATAGATAACAGGGCTTGGATGTAAAAAGACGGAAAATTGTGCTAAAATAAGGATTACGTGCGTACAATGGAGATTTAAGGGAATTATTCAGAAAATCAAAAGACAATTTGCAAATTTGAAATAAATTTGGGAATATCATTACAAATCAGGAAATGTTGCAACAAATAGAGGTGAATCAATCATCACAACAACAAATCAGTTGGAGAAACCAAATTAAATCAAAAGCAATAAATCAACCTGTCTAATTATATACCAAATTTAGGAACAATTCGGAGATCCACGCAACTACAAAAATACAGAGAGATATTCAAGATTTTATGAGCTCAAAAATCATCTAAATTAACGATAAAACCATATAAAAAATCTGGATCCACGAAGCCAAAATTCGGCGGCGGATCAGCGACGAATCAACTCAATTAAGGGCAGATCAGCGGTCGATTTTAGGCCTTTTGATGAGATTTTTTATTGGAAATATCGTATTTCTACATAGATTAATATGAGATATAGGGTTTCGTCTTTTGAAGATTTTGAAGGCATGCAAAAACATCCAATAGATCAATTAGATTAGATTTTCATAATTGTTAGCAAGTTGATTCTCTTTTATCTTTTATTACTTGTTCTCCAAACTTTCTTAGCCCTATATAAGCACGTGTATAGCCCTAGGGTTTCATATCTCTTCCATAGCATTCAAATTAAGGTTTTTTCAAGGAGAAGAGATCGAGTTATATTATAAGTTTTCTTATGAATATTAATAAAACTTTAGTTTTCTTTAATATCATGAGCAGCTAATATTTCTTCTAGGTGTTTTTATTTGAAATTTTTATGGGTTGATGTGCTTATTTCTCTTCTTTTCTCTTCTTTGATTTTGAATCTTTTATGTTCTTTATTATTATCTTTATAGTTATGCATCTAATATACTAATCTAGTAATGAAAGATAACGCCTTGAACGAGATTCGAGAAAGATGATAACACCGATAATTTAATCAAGTTGATGATAATTGATACTTATAAACTTAATTAAGGAATGTAAGATACTAATTTAAAAATAAGAGATTCAACCTACCTAATTTAAAGGGATCTAGATTAATCGATAAGATATAATTATAGATTCATGACCTACATATTTTTGTGGAAGATTAAACCTAGTTTGCTTTTAATTAACTATAACTATGGTTTTAATATGATCTAGATAATATTATAATTTTGATAGGCTATGTTATAATTTAAATATAACCTATATTTAGTTATAATTAATGGAAATATATTAGAACTAGATTAAGAAAAGAAGATGAATTCTTTAAATCAACCATAGAAATAAAGTAAATAAAAACCCTAGAATTTTCTCTCTCATAAAAAAACCCCACTTTTATTTGCACTTTTAAAAAATCTAACTTTTAACTTAGTTTAAAAGAAGTTAACACACCTGTCTGTAGAAACGCTTCTCAAGTACGACTGCGATAAACTATATACTTGCGGTTAAATTTGGAGACTAATAAAATCCCCATCAAGTTTTTGGCGCCGCTGCTGGGGAGGTGTAGTTTAATTACATTTAAATTTAAGTTTTAGATTTTAATTTTAGATTAAATTAGATTTCTTTTAGTGCATTTTATTTTGCAAAATTTCTGTTTCAGGAATCGAGACGAACTTACTGGAAGAGAAGATCGAGTCGAATAGGAGGCAAATCTAGGTAAGATCTCATTCTTCCTAAAATCTCGATTTTATTCCAACTAACAGATTTTTGCAGTATTCTTTGCGCCATTTAAAAAAAAATTAGTTGAGATTTTAGATCTTTAATTGTTTTAGATTGCAATGCATATTTAAAAAGATTCTAAGGGGTAACAATCCAAATCCAGATTAGGTGGGGATTTCATCACCCTTTCTAGGCTCCATAAATCACAATTGAGCATCCGCATTAACTTAAATTAATTTAAAAAATATCAAGATGTCAGCCCCTAAGGATATATCGCGCTCAATAGGACAAGAGGAGATTGTAGGTGATACAACGGTTATCCGATTCAATCTTGAGGTGTCTAATGACGTGTGACTAGTTGTGGTTATTTAATTATGGCCCGCTATTTCGATGATTCGTATAGTGGAACTCTCATACTTAACTGGCACAGATTTTGCTTCAAAATTGTTAAAGAGCTATTAGAGGATCTATCCCACAATTTGTCTCTTGGCAGTTAGGAGCGGGTCTAGTAATTTGACCTATGTAACCCTTGATCTAGATTGTTTGCGCATCTTTGATTGTGATTTGTTAGAATGTCTAGTTTATTTTTTGCATCTTAGTTTTTTCATATAAAAAAACTTTTGCGTATTGTATGCATGTGTGGGGTCGAGACAAAACCAACAAATCGATGGGGATTTTATTAGTATCCAAATTTAACCGCAAGTATACAGCTTATTGCAGTCGTATATGAGGATCGTTCCTACAGAGAGGTGTGTTAAATACTTTTAAACCAAGTTAAAGAGTTGGATTCTTTTTAAAAGTGCAAATAAAAGTGGGTTTTTTTTTATAAGAGAGAAAGTTCTAAAGTTTTTATTTACTTTATTTTTATAGTTGGTTTAAAGGATTCATCTTCTTTTCTTAATCTAGTTCTAATATGTTTCCACTAATTATAACTAAGCATATGTTATATTTAAATTATAATATAGCCTATCAAAATTATAACATCATCTAAATCATATTAAAACCCTAGTCTAATTAATTAAAAGCAACGTAGGTTTAATCTTCCACAAAAATATATAGGTCATGAGTCTACAATTATATCTTATCGATTAATCTAGATCCCTTTAAATTACCTAGGTTAAATCTCTTATATTTAAATTAGTATCTTACCTTCCTTAATAAGTTTCTAAGTATCAATTATCATCAACTTAATTAAATTATCGGTGTTATCACATTTCTCTAATCTCGTTTAAGGCATCATCTTTCATTACTAGATTAGCTTATTAGATGCGTAACTATAAAGATAATAATAAAGAACATAAGATATTCAAAATCAAAGAATAGAAAAGAAGAGAAATAAGCACATCAACCCATAGAAATTGAAAATAAAAACACTGAGAAGAAATATTAGTTGCTCATGATATTAAAGAAAACTAAAGTTTTATTAATATTCATAAGAAAACTTACAATATAACTCGATCTCTTCTTCTTGAAAACCCTTAATTTGAATGCTATGAAAGAGATATGAAACCGTAAGGTTATACATGTATTTATATAGGGTTAATGAAGTTTGGAGAACAAGTAATAAAAGATGTAAGAGAATCAACCTGCTAACAATTATGAAAATCTAATCTAATTATCATGTTAGATACTGTTGCGTGCCTTCAGAATTTTCGAAAGATGAAACCCTACATCTCATATTAATCTATGTGAAAAGAATATAGTGCCCATAAAAAATCTCATTGAACGGTCTAAAATCGATCACTGATCCACTGCCGAATTTTGGCTTCATGGCTCCAGATTTTTTCTGTGGTTTTATCGACAATTTAGATGATTTTTGAGCTCATAAAATCTTGAATATCTTTCTGTATTTCTGTAGTTGCATGGATCTCCGAATTGTTCCAAAATTTGGTATATACTTAGGCAGGTTGATTTATTTATTTTGATTTGATTTGGTTTCTCCAACTGATTTGTTACACCTCTATTTGTTACAACTTTTGCTGATTTATAGTGATATTCCCAAATTTGTTCTAAATTTGCAAATTGTCTTTTGATTTTCTGAATAATTCGCTTAAGTCTCCATTGTATGCATGTAATCCTTATTTTAGCACAATTTTCCGTCTTTTTTCATCCAAGCCCTGTTATCTGTAATAATTCACAAAAGATACCTAGAACAGTATAATATATGATAATAAAATGATAAATGGGTTAGAAAAATATGTAATAAATTACACCAATCAGTGGCTCAAGCTGATACTACGAGCATGCTGATGGATTTTCTGTCCGTCCACACAGAGATGCGGTCACGAGCGAGCTTCGATATCCCGATGCTAGTACTCAGGAGTATTGCGTAAGTATTAATATTTTTTCTAATTTGAATGAAAATTTGTTTTGATAAGTTTAAATTTAAATGATTTACTTACGTTTGAATGCTTTACATGGTATAGGCGTGGGTGGTGCAGGAGGCGGAGACATCAGGGATTGATTTCAGTATAGAGACCGGTACGGCCGTGTTGACCCCTATCCTAGACTGCATACATGGAGAGCACCACGGTGGTTAGGAGAGATCCAGGGAACTGGTCCCAGCAGAGCCTGCCTGAAGTTATTCTCCTCTTCGGCGGTTACTTCTGTTACCCAATGCGAGCGATGTCTGGAGTAGCGGTTGGATGAGCTGACCGCCCAATTCCATGCATTTCAGGAGTCAATGGTATACACACACACCTACACACACGCGTGCACACACGCGCGCGCGTGCACACACACACACACAGAAGCATACACACACACACACACACACACACACAAAAACAAGGCCAAACCGTAATTCATCATCATTCTCGTCTACATTGAACTCTTATCAAATCCAACCTTACCATAGTATGTTTTGATATGAATTTTAGAATATATTAAATATAATTTAGATGATACCGCACGGGATAATGACCTACCTCCCCACGAAGAAATTCTTGTTTGTAAAATTTATTGTTAGGATTTTTATTTATAATTTGTTAATTAGGTACAAGTTGTTAATTAGTTAAAAAAACAATATTTTCAAAATGAGATATTTAAGAAAATACACTTAATTTTTAAGAAAATACCCTTATTTCTAAGATTCGGCAGGCAGTGTAGTGAAAAGTAATAATAGTTAAAGGTATTTTAGTGGAAAATCAACAATAGTTAACGGTATTTTAGTGTAAATAAGTAAAATTGAGCAGATGGGGGGTTTTTTATTAAATTTTTTATGATGGTTTAGTGAAAAACAACAATGGTTAAGGGTATTTTAGTGAAATTTATGGTAATTTAGTTAATTTAAGAAGATGAATCGTTTAGTTAAAATTTTAAGGTATTTTAGTGAAAAACAACAATAGTTAGGGACGTGTGTGTATGTGTGTATGTATGTGTATGTGTGTTTTTATGTGTGTGTGTGTGTATGTGTGTGCGCATACACATACACATGCACGCGCACACACATACATACACACATACAAACGCGCGTGCGCAGACATACACACACACATACACATACACATACATATAAACAAGTCCAAACCCTAACCCCAAACCCTAAATTACACAAATTTTTAAATTTTACAGATTCGGCAGGACACTGCTTTGGTTGCGGCTCCGCAAGCCACTACTTCGACTGCGGCTGCACATGGCTTCGGCTCGGCTCCTAGCGGTTCGGCTCTACATCCTACCAGTTCGGCTCCGCAGCCTACCCTTACTCCTGACGATCCAGTTTTCCAGATTTTGTTGGCCCGGGTCTACAGCGAAGAGCAGCTGCGCCGGATTTCCCAGATACTTGGTAATGGAGTATCTGGACCGACCCAGTAGCGATGTATTTATATTTTTTTTGATTTTTGTGCGATGCATGTACTATATTTGATACGTATTGTATATCTTGGATATTGTTTATTGTATGTCTTGATTTTTTATTTCGATTTTGCATTTTGTTTGGTTATTTCGTTATATATATTATTAGTGGGATGTTTTGGATAAATATTTCTGTATTCATATGTGGTTTATATATTATTCTGTACAGGGCGAAAAGAAAATGAGAGAACAATATTGTTTAAAAAAATATTTTTTATACGTCCCTACGGTTATGAATATGGGGGAAAGTGAGATAAATATCAGTTTTTTTTATATTTAGCCCCTACGGTTACCACCGTAGGGGCATTCACTTGCCCCCATGGTCATAACCGTAGGGGCATATAAAAACATTCTTTAAAAAGTTAATTTATAATTTTTATACTTGCCCCTATGTTTAAGTCCGCATGGGCAAATAAAAAAATATTTAAAGAAAATAATTTTTTTAAAACCTAGTCTCTACGGTGCAATCCACAGGGGCAAAGTGATGCCCTTACAGACTAAACCGTAGGGGCAACATATTACTATTTTTTAAAGATAATTTGGAAATTAAAAATGCCTCCACGGACTAAACCGCAGGGACAAAAGTCCCTACGGTGCTCTCCGTAGGGGCAAAGTTTCAACCGTGGGGATATACACTTGCCCCATTGCATTTTGCCTACACGGTTACTAATTTCGCCCCGACGGTTTCCACTGTAGGGGCAGTGATTTGCCCCCACGGTCATAACCGTAAAGGCATCCCATCTTTGCAGTAGTGCCTTTATTCTTGGATATTCCCCATACCTCCTAAAATTTCTTTAAAATTTTTGAATATCCCCCAACTCCATTTTGACACAGTTAATTTTGACGGGGAGAGGTGAAAATGCTTAATTGCCCTTTTACACAAACTTTTTTTCCTCTCATCTTTACTAATTATGAATTTTTGGGTTTTGCTACGGTTTTGCATTGATGATATATAAAAAAATGGAATGAGATATCAAGCTATAAACTTTCTACAAGTTCAATGTTATTGTTTTCCTTATATTATGATTTTGATTCTCTTAATAAGATGATTTTTTTGTTAGCCTTTTATTGATTTGGTATTTTGGGTTAGAATTTTGTTGATTTGGGTTTTTTTAGATTTTGTTGATTTAGGGGGAGGGGGTTTGTTATTTAGGGTTCTTTTGGCTAGGATTTTGTTGATTTAGGTTTCTTTTGTCTAGGGTTTGTTGATTTAAGGTTCTTTTATCTAGGTATTTTTGATTATAAGCTTTTGTTTAGGGCTGCAATGTAAGGATTTGAAGATAGAAAAGAAGGAGTTTCGGGAGAGAAGTTCAAAATAAGAAGACAGTCAAGAGTATTTGTATTACCCAGTACCCGTTATACAGTAAAATACGAATTTAAATAAACTTTATGTATCCTAATTTAGTTCTTTATATTTTTCATCCATTTATTTCCTTAACATTGGGTTAATTTGGGGACTTTTTATTAGTTGGTATTATTTTTAGGGAAATTTCATCAAAATCACCCTGTGGTTTGGCATATGTTCCCACTGTCACTCTAAACTTTTTCCAATCACGGCTCCCTAAATATTTCACTTCGTTACTCCCCCCGTTAAATTGCTTATCAAATGACCGAAATACCCTTATTTATTCCATATATTTTCAAAAGAGTTTCTCATCTAAATAAATAGAAAAAGGGAAAAAGGTTCTCATCTAAAGAAACAGAAAAAGGGATTTGGACATCGATTTGGACGCTTTTTACTTCGATTTGCGAGCTTTCGAAGTTGACTTCTTCGAAGTGAGGAGGTCTTGCAAAGTGAAGCATACGAGGAATTGTTTGGTCGGTTATCTGGAGGAACCCAGCATAAAGATAATCGATTTTGGCAATCAATGTGAGTTTTTTAACATTGAAACCCTAACTCTATATTTTCCCTAATATAGCATCTTTTTGTTGTCATGATGCATTGTTTAGCTCTTGTTATCGCAGTGATCATGTGTTTTTCCCTTTTTGCCTATTTTTTGCAACCAAAGTTTAAAAAAAAAATTAAGTTCGTAGCATACGAACAAAAAAATTATTGGAATTGATTTTTTTTTAATTTACATAGAAATTTTACATAATCAAACTACAATTATAATTTACAACTCTCACATTCCATTAAGAAATCTAACAACAACATCATAAAACTTGTTACATTATAATGTTAGAATGAATAGAGCTCTAATGTTGCCACGGTACTCCACGTAAGAGAAGAGTGGTTTATGTTTTCTTTTTTCCACCCTGGTTCGTCTCAACTCTAAAGAAAACATGAACCCGCTCTTTTCAACTGTTGCGGGTGGAGCATTCATGACCTGTTAAAAGTAAGAAACACAGGTCAAGGAGACTTCATAAGACTGAAGATAACAAAATAGTTAAGTGAAGATATGTTAGTATTCATTTTTTTCCGTCGAATCCTAACTTCTCATGATACTCCACCCTTTAGTATTCACTTTGTTTCTTCAATTAAACAAAACATCCTTAACATCTCGTAGTCTCTAATTCTTCCATGATAACAACAACTACTACTCTCACTTTGGCTAGCCTTATATACTATGTTACTTATAGAGGATGAAACATATAGTCTCACTTTGGTTTGTCTTGCTCACTTGTATGTTATTTATAAAAGATGATAGCATTGGATTCTCTTTACTTTTTCACAAGATAAAAGTAGTGCCCATATGCATTGGATCCCTAGCTGACAAAGTTAGAGCCATATTTTGTGTTAGATATAGTGCCTTCAAGGCAATTATTGTAATTGCAGGTAGGCGATTATGATAATTAAGGGATGACCTATATAGGTAGAACAACCTTACTCGAGATGATAGTATGCTATCTGGTTTGTCTTTATCATTGACATGTATACGTTTTACTTGTTATTACGTGTCGCTAATACATAATGATAAAGCCCACAGGATTCTTACTTAACTATCAGCATTATGATGGCGATCATATACGTGAGAGCTGGGTAGTTCATAAGCACATCCTTAAATGTCCCTAGTTGTGGGAGTATCGAGACTGGGCATCGATATTATAGAGTAGACTAGTGCATACGTTTCGAGAACCCCACGAAGGGCGGTGGCCGGTCTCACAAGCTATTGGTGTTGTGTCACATAAAATAGTATACAGGTACTCACTGAAGGTGAGTACACTGGACGGGTTCACCGAGAACTTCTAAATAGTATTATATTTATCGTTAGATAGAAGTTCTCTAGTGGCATGAGTACATGTTAGTCTTTTGACCTGAGATCATCATTTGCTCGTATGAGTTTCCACCGTACTTAGATTACCATCCTACCACGGCTCAAAAGGAGTCGTGCAAACATGTTTTAGTTGGGTATATCTCCGAGCTATATGGTGGCAGTGAGCGATTGTCAGGGATTCGTCTCTCTTGGTATTAGGAGTCGATGTCGCGCTGTGTTCGGTTGGCCATCACCCTAAATCCGTAGCCACGGTGAATAAGATTTACTGATTGAGTTCAGTAGTTTCTTGGTTAGTGATGAGCTTGACTCCGACATGACTTATCAGCTTATTAAGGGTCTAACGTTATCCATCCCCTAGACCCAATATGCGATACTCTTAGACGAAGAGACCGGACCGTATAAAGATTGCCACATTCGGGCTTAGTAGGGTATGGACAAACTTGATTTTCGACATCCCTTTTGGTATATCCTTGGGTAGCCGTTACGTACAACTAGTGCCTCTGACGTGGTTATGGTTATGGATTTATCCAGTAATCACTACCGGCGTATTGTCGAGTCTTTAGAGTTCCACACAGAGGGTTTTCCCAGTTCAGGCGATATGATGTAGATGACGTATGTTGATACACACAGGGGTCCTATTAAATATGTAGGGTTACGGCAGCGCCCCGGCCATCAAACCGTGGCCAAATGCGGAACAAAAATTTGCTAAACTGGCGCTACCATAACCCTATGCCCGGATCTACCCTAAACCCTAAACTAGCAAGCTAATATAAAGAAGTTAGAATGATTATACCGAGTTGATCCGTGTCCTTCGGTCTTCATTCTAAGCTCCTAGAGGCTCCTTGATCGAGTTTGGTTGCCGGTCTTCCTCCATCTATGATGATCCACCTAAGGGAAAAAGCGCAAGCTTCAGCCTGGCGAAACGAGGCAACTGGCGCTCCAAGGTTGCTAGCAATGGAGAGTGGAGGTGTAGGATTATCTCACTAATGTTTTTCTCTCATCAAAATGCTACATGAGCAACTCAAGAAATATGAAGGGGAGGTGAGGAAACATGTGGCATGAGCAACTCAAGAAGTGGCTAAGTGTTAAGTGAGTGAGAATGAGAGAGTGAGCAAGTGTGGAAAAATCAAATGAGCAAGCCATGCATGAATCAAGTGGCTGCCCCTCTCTCTCTCTCTCACTCATGCAATATCAAAAATATCTCCATCATTTTCCAATAAACAAATCAATGCCCATACCTCTCTACATGCTCAAAACCATGCTCATGCCAACTCACCCCTCCGCCTCATTTCCATAATTGTTTTTCTAAAAAATCAATAATGAGGTGGCCATCTTCTAGAAGCTATTCCATATAAATACGGAATACTTCCCGTTACACGTATCGAAATACATATACGCGTATTCGAACAAAAATACGAATAGCCAAGAGAGAAAATGAATAGTGAACAATAATACTAGAATATAAATACATATATAAATTATTAAATCAAAACTTGATTTAATAATCCGGCTTAATCCTAAGCCGCTAGTGTTATCAACCGTCCGATTAAAGTCTGTGCAGCATGTACACATATTTAATCGAACACCTGTATGTACCAACATGCGCCATCTACACCATATCGCCTGAACCGTGAAAACCCTCTGTGTGGGACTCTAAAAACTTGTCAATACGCTGGCAGTGGGTTTAACCACAAGCACGTCAGCGGCACTAGCTGTACGTAATGGCTACCCAGGTATTGAGCGAAAGGGAGGCCGACGAGCAAACTCATCCTGAACCCCTACTGAGCCTGACAGTGACAATATCCGTACAGTCCGGTCTGTTCGTCTAAGATTATCGCATATTGAGTCTAGGGGGGTGGATAAAGTCAGACCCCCTAATAACGCGATAATTCGTGTCGGTATGAAGCCCATCACCACTTGAGAAACTACTGATTCGAATAAGTAATTCTCGACTATCTTGGCCAAGGATTTCTGGTGATGGCCACAGGTGCACTGCGCGACATCAACCCCCAATACCGGGAGAGACGAATCCCCGACGATCCGCTCACTGCCTCCATGTGGCTCGGGACTGTACCCAACTAAAACCTGTTTGCACGACTCCTTTGAGCCGTGGTAGGGTAGTAATCAAACCATGCCAGGAGTCGTTCATTCTAAAATACCTTTAGAATAGTGTCAAGTACCCATATTGAGACACTTCCCAAATCTAGATCTAAAACCATAGATCTAGTAACCAGAAACCCTGATATTATATCCATGTCCTATATGGAGAAACAACTATGTGACAACCACAGTATAACCGATCGTAGTATAGGAATTTCACTTCCTATAAAGTGCATGTCATCCCAAATACTTGGACATCACTCTCTACAACCTTCTTACCAGATCCATTTCCTATTCTGATGAGGTCAAGTCCTATGACCGTCACATCAAAAATAGATCTATTTCCGCTATACCTGTTTTATTCTATAAATAGACATAAGCTACTTGCCCACTATATTTCCGCTGCTCCCACTGACTACAGCAACCCTCTGGCAGAGTCATATACACGTGCACTTTTAAAGCTAGTGTAGAACGATGCTATACTCATCCTCCTACCGGGTCTTATCTTCTAGAACAGCAGCAATGGCAAGTCTGGGTAAACAAGAACTTCCCTGTCACCGTCTCTGAGAAGACCGAAGTACCTCTCAGGTGCCTGAGCTTACCCACCAAATCTGCGGAGTGGCTAATGGAATGTCAAATCCAATTGAATCTCACGTTTTATTAAATCTTCAGTGATTATTTATGGTTCTGGAATCACTTCCAGTTCTACTATATTCCCACTTTTGTATTATGAAAAAAAATCCATTTTACTAAAACTGTGGCAAGTCAAGAACAATATTACTATTGATCTTCCTGATGGTAGAAAGTTAACCCTCGTCAAAGCCTGGGATAACCCATAAACTTCCATTACGGAAACGTGCCTCGAGTTTATCCGGATTCTGGTTTTAAGTATCAGCCAGACAACTCCCTATACCTTATCGTTAAGATATAAATTGATTATATATATATCCAATATAGAAACAAAAACACTAATTTAATTGGAACCAGATTCAAAATCATCCGGCTGTCTTCAGTGCATATCAACCAAATGGAATGAGGCCAATCAACATTACTCAACTAGGAGTGCATCCATATATGAGTAACCCGAAAGAGAAGCTAGTTTTCAAAACCATTACTATCAACGGAATACAAAACATAAGTATCTACATCTTCTACTACCTTGAAGAATCCTGATACTTCCAACAAATGGTTCTCTACTTTATTCTTATACCTATAACTTCTCAATATATGGACCTTACATTTCAACGAAATACTTGTCCAGAACTTGAGACGTCACAAGTAAACAGAATATAGTACGAGTACCAACCCCTTTGTCTTAATGGACACTGGACAACATACAATACTTTGTATAAGTCCGTTGAGTTTAATAACTCAAATCTTGTGCGTCGTAGGTTGAAAACTGTACTATGGTTAAGAAGAATTACACTGCTGTTGAATGCACCTTACCTAATTACCAACTGATATAGGTAAATGTCACAGACATAATTTCAAAAATTTATATCTCACTTTATAAAATAAACGTAAAAATATATCGGTTTGAAATTGGTGCATAACAACGGATATTCAAAACCAAATATTTGCCATCAGGTAAAACCCAGGTGATTTCCACAAATACCATCAATTACATCGAATTCCGATATTATGAGGATCTAATTACCTAATTCCTAATATCTTACTCCCACTCACCATCTGTAATAACATATAGATGTGAGAAACTGATCTGGTAAATACATACCCTGGAGATAGAATCCAATTTGGGGAAACAATTTTTAATTAACATCGCACAGTAAAACTGAAACATGAAAATGTTTCAAAGGGATAACCGGGTATTCCTAGTAATGCCTCTTCCACTATCCTGATTCATGACTGTAACCGTATACTTCCATACCCTTACTCCAATCCCTTTATTATGTCTTTACTTATTACCTTCTGTACACCTTCTTTAGGCTAATTGGTTTTCTTCCTTCCCTACCCTTCGGCACCAGCCTAAGGTTTGGAAGAAGACTATCCAATAAGTGTAATAGGTGTACACTCCTTATGCCAGGAGCCCTCGCAACCTGAGAGAAGGTAATGGGAAAAGACATCTGAATAATCCTATTCTATTTCTCCTGAACCGGAAACCATCATCGAATCTGGAACGAATTCCTTCGAGTTCGTATGTAACTATACGATGGCATGTCCAAGCATTATGGACGTTCGTAGTGATACAAAGTGTTCTGGAGAAATCCAAAGTGGATGTGGGAGTGGTAGGGGTATACACGGTTTTGTCGTGAATGATAGCAGTCGCAATTTTCTTTGCCGTTATTCTAATCCCTTTATATGTCTTTACTTATTACGTTTTGTACACCACCTTTAGGCTAATTGGTTTTCTTCCTTCCCTACCCTTCGGCACCAGCCTAAGGTTTGGAAGAAGACTATCTAATAAGCTCAATAGGTGTACCCTATCCTAATCCTAGGAGCCCTCACAACCTGAGAGAAGGTAAAGGGAAAAGACAATCGAATAATCTTATTCAATCTCTCCAGAACCAGAATCCATCCTCGAATCTGGAACAAGTTTCTTCAAGTTCGTATGTAACTATACGATGGATTATCCAATAAGTGCATATCTACGTAGTGATACAGGGTGTTCTGGAGAAACGCAAAGGTGATATAGAGGTAGCGATGATATATGCGACACCGTAACATTCCAAAAGCCAAAGTATTTTAAGAAGGTTCGGTTAACTTGGTTCATGAGTCTTAGTCAAGGGTCGGGCCATGGTCGCTGCCAGAGAGAGAGAGAGAGAGAGAAAAGAAACACTCAGCATGCACTCTAACATAGATCAGAATGGTTAATCACTTTATCTAATCAGGATGGCTCCCACTGTTTCCTCGAATTCTCATCCAAACCCAAAAGGAGAATTGGTCGAGATCATCTAAAATCACCCGAGGAGTAAACCTACTCATCAATAAGAATCGGGATCCAACTATCATCGCATGATAACTTGATGGAAGTCACTCAAGTCACCACACTCTAGAAGGTATGCGCATGAAGGGTTACCCTAGCGCCCTGGCCATCTCATGTGGCCAAATGCGGAATAAAATTTTTTCTTACGAATGAAACTTGGCGCTAGACTAAACCCTAAAACCGGATCTTTCCATAAAACTAACTAGCTACACTAAGAGAGCTATCTACTATGATAGAAACCTCACCAAATGAACCAAGTCCTTCGGTCTTCGTTCTTCATCATATGCTCCAAGTGGCCTCCTTGAACTTGTTCGATCACCAACTCCGGCTCCATCGGTCCTCCGGGATCGAGCTTGTTCTCCGGCCTTGCTTTGTCGTAGATGATCCACCTGAGGGGTATGATCCATGGCTCTAGCTCTTTGCTAAATATCAAAAGAGCAACTAGAGAACTTGGGAAGCTAGTCCAAGTAATCTAGGATGTAGTTTTGGAGTTCTAAGTGTGAAGCTATCTCTTTCTTGCCTCTTCACTTGATTCTCAACACATGAGAAGGTAGTGAAGAGGAAGAATATGAAGGTGGAGGAAGCTAGAGAGGAGGGAGGAGCTTGGAGAGAAAATGGAGCTCAAGAAAATAATGAGCAAGCATGAAAGAGAAATTCACACACCTTGGTTTTGTGTATGAATTCTTTCAATAAACAATAGCAACCATACTTCAATAGTAAACCCAAAATGAATTATAAATTCATTTGTTCACTATTGAAGCATGGTCACTCCCATTCCTCCCTCACCTCTCACTTTACACCTCATTTCCAATTATGAAATAAAAGGAAAATCCAAAATGAGGTGGCCACCTTCTAGAAGGAAAACTGTAATAAATACGGATTTCCGACTACTATACAAATATACCGGCAATCAGATAAAAAATCCGAACACCCCAAAGAGATAGAATAACACGAAAAATGTAATACTAGAATATACATATCAAAATAAATATATGTAAATTATTAAATCAATACCTAATTTAATAATCCGGCTCAAACCCTAGCCGGCTAGTATTACCAACTGTCCGATCGAAAGTCCGAGTACAAAGTACATCAATCGATCGAACCCTGCACGTATCCAATACGGCAACTACACCATTTCGCCTGAATCAGGGAAACCCTCTGTATGGGACTCTAAAGACTCGACAGTACTCTGGCAGTGGGTTTAACCACAAGCACGTCAGCGGCACTAGCTGTACGTAACGGCTAGCCAGGTACCTGTCGAAAAGTAAGGCCGACGAGCAAACTCATCCGGATCTCCTACTGAGCCTATCTGTGACAATATCCGTACGGTCCGGTCTCTTCGTCAAAGAGTGTCGCATACCGGGTCTAGGGGATGGTGAACGTTAGACCCTAACAACCTGATAAGTCGTGCCGATGTGGCTCAGGACCAATCCGGGAAACTACTGATCAGCCTATCAGTAGATCCCAACTGCCTTGGCTAAGGTCTTATGGTCCTGACCAATCGAATCACAGTGCGATATCGACTCCCTATACCGGGAGAGACGAATCCCCGACAATCGATCACTGCCTCCACGTGTCCCGGGACTGAACCCAACCAAAACCTGTTTGCACGACTCAGTAGAGCCGTGGTAGGGTAGTGATCAAAGCTCAGTGGGAACTCACACGAGACAAATGCCGATCTCGGGTCCAAAAACTAACCTGTACACATGTCACCTGAGAACTTCCATCTGACGATAGGTATAGTACCATATGGAAGTTCTCGGCGAGTCCGTCCAGTGTACTCACACCCAGTGAGCACCTGTATACGATCTTAGGTGCATCAGACCAATGGCTGCGGGACCAACCATCCCCGGCGGGGGTAGAAACGTATACACCAGTCTACTCTGGAGTATCAATGCCCAGTGTCGATACTCACGCGACTAGGGACCATTTAAGGATGTGCTTATGGACTACCCTGCTCCCACAAGTATGATCGCCATCACAACGCAGGTAGTCAAGCAAGATCCTAGGGGCTTTATCAACATGTAACCGCAATATGTAATAATAAGTATGACATATGCCATGTTAAGATAAAGACAAACCACAATAGTATACTACCATTTTGAGTCTTTATCAGTATGTGCAAACCAGATATAATAACAATAAATACACATATCCCGATAAAGACAAGTCAAATAATATACTATAAAACTGAGCAAGATTGTTCTGTACATACATATCCCTAGTATCCATATGTATACATATACAATACTGGCCTCTAGGGCATATACATCCAACAATCTCCCACTTGCACTATAGGCCAGTGATTGGCGTACCGAATACCCAACGTCTGCTCTAAGGCCAGCTGCTGGCGTACCGTATACCCAACATCCCAAAAAGTCGCTCGAACTGTGCTTCAGGGAGGGCCTTTGTAAATGGATTCGCCGTGTTGTCCTTCGTATCTACTCTCTGGACCTCGATCTCCTAGCGATCTACGATCTCCCTGATCAGGTGATACCGCTTTAAGATGTGCCTGGATTTTTGATAGGACCGTGGTTCCTTCGCTAAAACTATAGCCCCATTGTCATCACAATACACTGGTATTGGATCAACAATGGACGGAACCACCTGAAGTTCAGCTATGAACTTCTTTATCCAGATCGGCTCTTTTGCGGCATCGCTTGCAGCAATGTATTCAGCCTCCATCGTCGAGTCTGCGATGGTATCCTGTTTGGAACTCTTCCAACATACCGCCCCTCCGTTGAGGGTAAACGTAAAACCCGAGACAGACTTGCTGTCATCCTTGTCACTCTGGAAGCTTGAGTCGGTAAAGGACTCGACCCTGAGGTCTCCATTACCGTAAATCAGGAACATCTCCTTAGTCTTTCTCAGGTACTTGAGAATGTTCTTTACTGCTGTCCAGTGGTCCTCACCTGGGTCCGACTGATACCGGCTCACCACGCTTAGCGCGTAAGCTACATCTGGTCTTGTACATAGCATCACATACATTATAGATCCTACCGCCGAAGCGTAGGGTATAGTATTCATGCGAACCCTCTCCTCGTCAGTCTTGGGAGACATCTCCTTGGAGAGGGTGATTCCGTGCAATGCTGGTATGTTACCGCGCTTGGAATCTTCCATACTAAATCTCTTTAGTACGGTCTCTATGTACCTGGACTGTGAAAGTCTCAGTAGTCTCTTGGATCTATCTCTGAAGATCTTGATCCCCAGAATGTACGAGGCATCACCTAGGTCTTTCATAGAGAACCTTTGTGATAAGAATAGCTTGACCGACTGTAGCATAGGAATGTCATTTCCTATCAAAAGAATGTCGTCCACGTACAAGACTAGGAACACGCCAGTTTGTCCTACAATCTTCTTATAAATACAAGGCTCATCCTCATTTTTGATGAAGTCAAAGTCCTTGACTGTCTCATCAAAACAGATGTTCCAGCTCCGTGATGCTTGCTTCAATCCATAAATGGATTTGAGCAGCTTACACACCTTCCCGCTACACCCACTGTTTACAAAACCTTCTGGCTGATCCATATAAACGCACTCTTCTAAATTTCCGTTTAGAAAGGCCGTTTTTACGTCCATCTGCCAGATCTCATAGTCATGGAAGGCAGCAATGGCAAGCAGGATCCTAATGGATTTGAGCATAGCCACTGGAGAAAAGGTCTCGTCATAGTCCACTCCTGGTCTTTAACGAAAACCTTTTGCAACGAGTCTAGCCTTATAGGTTTCCACCTGCCTATCTACACCAAGTTTCTTCTTGTAGATCAATTTGCATCCAACGGGTTTTACCCCAGGTGGAGCAACTTCCAGGGTCCACACTTTATTGGTGTACATGGACTCCATTTCAGATTGCATAGCATCTAGCCACTTATCAGAGTCCCTGCCGATAATGGCCTGTCTGAAACTAGTAGGATCATCTTCTTCTAAGATGCAATCCTCTCGATCCCCATCTATGAGAAAACCGCAGTATCTCTCGGGCGGATGAGAAATCCTACTAGATCTGCGGAGTGGCTGAGGTTCGTCCGGGATTATTGAATCCGGAAGTTCGACTAAATCTTCAGTTATAGTTTGTTCCTGTGGAATTTCTTCCAGTTCTACCGCGCTCCTACTTGTCTTTTCTTGCAAGAAATTACCATTCCAAAAAGGTGGCTTGGCGAGTGACTAACACCTTCTGTTCCTCGGTGTGGTAGAACATTGAATGTTTTGGATATCTTATAAACTTACATAAAACTGATCGTGCCTCTAGTTTGTCCGGTTTCTGTGTTTTCACATAGGCCGGACAACCCCATATCTTAATGAATTTAAGACATGGTTTCTTTCCACTCCATACTTCATATGGAGTCTTAGGCACAGATTTAGACGGAACCTGATTCAACAAGTAGGCTGCTGTTTTAAGCGCAAATCCCCCAAATGAAAGAGGTAACTCGGCAGTACTCATCATGGAGCGAACCATATTCAATAGGGTACGATTCCTCCGCTCCGATACACCGTTGTGCTGTGGTGTATAAGGAGGAGTAAGCTGAGAGAGAATTCCATTCTCTTTTAAGTAGTCTAGGAATTCTGTGCTTAAGTACTCTCCTCCTCTATCAGATCGGAGGATCTTGATACTTTTGCCAGTCTGGTTCTCTACTTCATTTCTGAATTCTTTGAATTTCTCAAAAGCTTCAGATTTGTGTTTCAGGAGATACACATATCCGAATCTAGAGAGATCGTCAGTAAATATGATGAAGTACGAGAACCCACCCCTTGCATGTATAGACATCGGACCACATACATCACTGTGTATGAGTCCCAAGAGCTCTGCTGCTCTTTCTCCATGTCCGGTGAACGGAGATTTGGTCATCTTTCCTTTGAGACAAGATTGGCAAGTTTCATAAAATGAAAATTCGAACGTATTCAAGAGTCCATCTTTATGCAACTTACTTAGTCTTTTCACTCCGATATGACCAAGTCTACAATGCCACAAGTAGGATTCATTCGTATCTGAACTCTTCCTCTTACGTGTGTTTTGTACATTGAGAACTGTGTTCTGATTTAGAACATAGATACCATTACACAGTGTACCTTCTGCAACCAGTACCTTATCAAGGTAAATGTTCATGATATTTCTATCAAGAACAAAATTATATCCATCTTTATCAAGTAAAGAAACTGATATGATGTTGCAAAGCATGGAAGGCACATAGTAGCAATTGTTCAAAATCATAGTATTGCCATTTGGCAATGCTAGGTGATATTCACCGACGGCAGCAGCATTAACTTGTGCTCCGTTCCCCACCCTGAGGGACATATCACCAGGTCCAACTATCCTACTTTTTCTCAGTCCTTGCAATAAATTACAGATATGAGATCCTGATCCGGTATCGAGTACCCAGGAGGTAGGACTGACCGAAAAACAGTTCTCAATAACAAGAACACCTGAAGAAGATGCAACAGTATGTTTCTTCTTCGATGGGTTTATCAAGGAATTCAAACTTTCCTCTTTCCCATGCCCATACTCATGACTGTTGTCGTAAGTTAGAGCTGAACCGACGGTCCCCAGCCCCGAATAAGAATTCGGATCGGTCAAGCGATATATTTTATTATCTTGATTAGGGCGTGAAATGGTTGCTACCTGGAGAGAGAGGGAAAACACTCAGTGTGCGCTCTTGCAAGATTAGATTGGTTATTTAATTTATATAACCAGGATGGCTCCCACTGTTTCCTCAAATTCTTCTTCAAACCCTAAAAGAAGAACTAGTCAAAATTAATCGCACGTCACAATACTTGCTTAACCTTTCAGCCAGGCCGGTGTTGGTACTTCAAAGGAGGTTTTCCAACGCTTTCGCGAAGTTCCTTAATTATATAACCTCTTTTCCCTGGAGGCGTAGCCCCGCTAACACCTTTCTAGACACCTACTTGGTTTATAGCATTGATTGTTAAGTGTGATAATCTCTCGAGAGTAATCCTACTCATCAGTGGGATCAGAATCCAACTATCATTGTGTGATGCACTAGATGGAATCCACTCTAGTCACCACACTCCAGAAGGTATGCTAAATCTGCAAGTTTCCTGTATATTTGAAACTCCCGATGTGGTTTCTGCCCCTAGGACCCAAGTGACCTTGACTAAAGATCAAAATGTCAAAGAGTCCTAGTCAAGTTCTACCCGTCATTATCTAGATTGCATTAGACCCACCCGTGCGAGCCTTGACTAAAGATCAAAATGATCGCACGACTGTCCTAACCAATCGCATAAGCAACGGAAAAGCATTACGTAGCTACCGAACACTATGCCTCGACTAAAGATCGAAATGCGTAGCACGAATACTAAGCAATACCAATCCGAAATGACGGAGGGCTATGGCTGGGTTTTTGGCGAAAAACCCGTTAACGTAATGAACTTGATATCGTTGAAGGAACCTGAGTGGTTTTGTAAATATATAGAGGCGAAAACTTCTGCTAAAGAGGTCACTCCCTGTGAAGGGATCTCGGCTCTTTCCTCATCGAATGAGGTGCAGGATATTCCAAACTGAATACCACGATACAAAGCAAAAATAGTCGACTGTATTAAAGTTATTACCCTGACGCAAACTTTTACTCAAGGGGTCACTCCCGGTGAAGGGATCTCGTCCCTTGCCTCGTCGAATGAGGTGCTGGATATTCCAAAATGAATACCACTGTGCAAAGCAAAAGAGAACGTTTGTAATATCAGTTTTTAAAATCTGGTTCCAACAACATCTTTTAGGTTTTTTATCTTGCATTAATTAAAATTAATGCGGTCCCATCAATTTGTAACCTATCACACCAGAAAAGAATGAAAATAAAATGTACGTATATGCCATCCGCATTCGCCACGGGGCCCCGTCATCACCCGTTAGGTTACTTAACTAACGACAGAGCGGGGGCTGGACTAGCGTGGATGCAAAACATATACAACATCTACTAGTATATATATAAGTATATATAACATTCTTCCCAGGCATGATAATAAACAATATCATAGTTAACATTACAGAATGGTGGATAATCTTGGAGCCCCGGGTTCCATTTGAGCCGCAAATAAAACCCGACGTTCCCGGTCGTGTGGATAGCCTGTGCAATGAAAAATTGTACCCCCTACGAGTGCGGCGAATAGCCCGCAGTTCTAGAATGAAGCCCCCTCCGTCTCAGCGCCTTGAGATGCGGGCTTGTTGCTTTCTAGAACCCGGCTATTCGTGCACCCCATCACGAGGTAATCCTAATACAGAAAATGAAAATAATATATACAACCGGTGACATCGACCTCATCCCGGTCGTGCCCCAAAATAATATACACCCGGCAAAGACGGCAGTCCACATGTCGGACGCTCGCCCCGCAATAACAAATGTATAAATGAATGTAAACTGTATTTCTAACATTGCACCACATGCTATCCACCACGACAATCCAACCACAATCACAGCAGAAGCACACAACATCAACGCGAATGTCACGTTCGCAAAACCCGTCTAAAAGAACATTTAGCAATCAGACGAGTTTTACCGATCGAGTAACATTCCCGGTCGCAGATAAAAGTGAATGTACTGATAATAAAACACGTATCTTAAAATTACGATCGACTAAACTTTCCAAGTGGGCCCCAAGTATTAAACCAACACTGTAACAAATCTGGGCCCAAAAAGTAATTATTCCAGAAACCACAATTTCCACAAAATGAGACCCAGAAGAAAATTTGACCACGTGAGCCCCAAAATGGCCACGGATCTGCCGCCAATAGGAGATTTGCGCGGCGGATCCATGGCGGTTTAGAGGGATCACGTGACAATTTTTCTTCTGTGGTCTTAAAAAAGCCTGCATGATTTTCTGAGAGCAAAAAATTAATTTTTCGAGCACTTTTAAAATCGACAGAAACATCATGTGAGAAAATGTAGTTTTTGAAAAAACCAGTCGATCGTTATTCTAAATACGTTTTAACAAGCTAGTATATATTTTATGGGTGGCTCTGATACCAAGAAGGGTTACCCAAGCGCCCCAGCCATCTCACGTGGCCAAATGCGGAACAAAAATTTTTCTTACGAATGAAACTTGGCGCTAGACTAAACCCTAAAACCGGATCTTTCCATAAAACTAACTAGCTACACTAAGAGAGCTATCACTATGATAGAAACCTCACCAAATGAACCAAGTCCTTCGGTATTCGTTCTTCATCATATGCTCCAAGTGGCCTCCTTGAACTTGTTCGATCACCAACTCCGGCTCCATCGGTCCTCCGGGATCGAGCTTGTTCTCCGGCCTTGCTTTGTCGTAGATGATTCACCTGAGGGGTATGATCCATGGCTCTAGCTCTTTGCTAAATATCAAAAGAGCAACTAGAGAACTTGGGATGCTAGTCCAAGTAATCTAGGATGTTGTTTTGGAGTTCTAAGTGTGAAGCTATCTCTTTCTTGCTTCTTCACTTGATTCTCAACACATGAGAAGGTAGTGAAGAGGAAGAAGATGAAGGTGGAGGAAGCTAGAGAGGAGGGAGGAGCTTGGAGAGAAAATGGAGCTCAAGAAAATAATGAGCAAGCATGAAAGAGAAATTCACACACCTTGCTTTTGTGTATGAATTCTTTCAATAAACAATAGCAACCATACTTCAATAGTAAACCCAAAATGAATTATAAATTCATTTGTTCACTATTGAAGCACGGTCACTCCCATTCCTCCCTCGCCTCTCACTTTACACCTCATTTCCAATTATGAAATAAAAGGAAAATCCAAAATGAGGTGGCCACCTTCTAGAAGGAAAACTGTAATAAATACAGATTTCCGACTACTGTACAAATATACCGGCAATCAGATAAAAAATCCGAATGCCCAAAAGAGATAGAATAACACAAAGAATATAATACTAGAATATACATATCGAAATACATATATGTAAATTATTAAATCAATACCTGATTTAATAATCCGGCTCAAACCCTAGCCGGCTAGTATTACCAACTGTCCGATCGAAAGTTCGAGTACAAAGTACATCAATCGATCGAACCCTGCACGTATCCAATACGGCAACTACACCATTTCTCCTGAATCAGGGAAACCCTCTATGTGGGACTCCAAAGATTCGACAGTACTCTGGCAGTGGGTTTAACCACAAGCACGTTAGCGGCACTAGCTGTACGTAACGGTTGGCCAGGTACCTGTCGAAAAGGAAGGCCGACGAGCAAACTCGTCCGGATCTCCTACTGAGCCTATCCGTAACAATATCCGTACAGTCCGGTCTCTTCGTCAAAGAGTATCGCATACCGGGTCTAGGTGATGGTGAACGTTAGACCCTAACAACCTGATAAGTCGTGCCGATGTGGCTCAGGACCAATCCGGAAAACTACTGATCAGCCTATCAATAGATCCCAACTGCCTTAGCCAAGGTCTTATGGTCCTGGCCAATCGAATCACAGTGCGATATCGACTTCCTATACCGGGAGAGACGAATCCCCGACAATCGCTCACTGCCTCCATGTGGCTCGGGACTGAACCCAACCAAAACCTGTTTGCACGACTCAGTAGAGCCGTGGTAGGGTAGTGATCAAAGATCAGTGGGAACTCACACGAGACAAATGCCGATCTCGGGTCCAAAAACTAACCTGTACACATGTCACCTGAGAACTTCCATCTGACGATAGGTATAGTACCACATGGAAGTTCTCGGCGAGTCCGTCCAGTGTACTCACACCCAGTGAGCACCTGTATACGATCTTAGGTGCATCAGACCAATGGCTGCGGGACCAACCATCCCCGATGGGGGTAGAAACGTATACACCAGTCTACTCTGGAGTATCAATGCCCAGTGTCGATACTCACGCGACTAGGGACCATTTAAGGATGTGCTTATGGACTACCCTGCTCCCACAAGTATGATCGCCATCACAACGCAGGTAGTCAAGCAAGATCCTAGGGGCTTTATTAACATGTAACCGCAATATGTAATAACGAGTATGATATATGCCATGTTAAGATAAAGACAAACCACAAAAGTATACTACCGTATCGAGTCTTTATCAATATGTGCAAACCAGATATAATAACAATAAATATACATATCCCGATAAAGACAAGTCAAATAATATACTATAAAACTGAGCAAGATTGTTCTGTACATACATATCCCTAGTATCCATATGTATACATATACAATACTGGCCTCTAGGGCATATACATCCAACAGCGCATGCCTGGCAAGTTTCCTGTATGTTTGAAACTCCCGATGTGTGTTTTTATCCCTAGGACCCAAGTGACCTTGACGGAGTCAACAAATCAAAGAGTCCTACTCAAGTTCAACCCGTCATTATCTTGATTGCATTAAACCCACCCGCACGAGCCCTTGACGGGGTCAACAAGGCCGTATGACTGTCCTAACCAATCGCATATCCATGCTTCAAACAAGCACTATTCAGCTACCGCACACTACGTCTTGACGGAGTCAACAAACACAGCACGAATACCGAGCAATACTAATCTGAAATAACGGAGGGCTACGGCTGGTTTTTGGCGAAAAACCTTTAACGTAATGAACTTAATATCGTTGAAGGAACCAAGTGGTTTTACAAATATATAGTGGCGAAAAGCTTTGCTAAAGAGGTCACTCCTGGTGAGGGGATCTCGGCTCTTTCCTCATCGAATGAGGTGCAGGATATTCCAAATTGAATACTACGATGCAAAGCAAAAGGAAACGACTATAGTGAAGTTATTACGTTGACGCCAACTTTTACTCAAGGGGTCACTCCCGATGAAGGGATCTCGGCCCTTGCCTCATTGAATGAGGTGCTGGATATTCATAACCGAATACCACTGTGCAAAGTAAAAGAGAATGTCTGTAATGTCAGTTTTTTAAAAAACTTGGTTCCAACAATATTTTATAGGTTTGTTTTATCCTTGTATTGATAAGAATCAATGCATTCCTATCAATTAATCACACCAGACCAGAAGTGAGGTCTGACGTTCCCTGTCGTGTGGATAGCCTGTGCAATGAAAATCTAGACCCCTACGAGCGCGGCAAGTTACCTACCAAAACCAGAAGTGAGGTAACCTCCTTCAACAATGTGAATGGGCCACCCAGCACTTCACGAAATCCGGCAACTTGGGCACCCCTCCGTAGGTTAACCTATACCCCCTATAAGTGTGGCGAATAGCCCGCTAATTCTAGATTAAGGTCCCCTCCATCTCAACGCCATGAGATGTGGACCCGTTTCCCTCTAGAACCCGGCTTATTCGTGCACTCCACCGCGGGGTAATCCTAGTACAGAAAAGAAAATAATATGTACAAGTGTGACATCGACCTCAACCCGGTCGTGCCCCAAACAAATAATATACAAACCGGCAGTAACAACAGTCCACATGTCGGACGCTCTCCCTGTAATATCAAATGTACAAATGAGACTAAACTGTACTAACACTTCACCCAAGCCATCCACCATGACGATCCAACCACAACACAGAACATCAACGTGAATGTCACGTTCGCAAACTCGTCTAAAAGAACATATAGCAATTAGACGAGTTATACCGCTCGAATGACATTCACGGTCGCAGATAGTAATGCATGTACCGTTAAACATTTAAACAGTACTAAATTATCGACTTCGAAACACTCTGAATTGCCCCTGAACAACAGATAACATAATATCAAAAATGGGCAAAACTAGCAATACCACTGAACCAATATTCCAGAGACCAGACCACACACAAAATACGAACTCTTAATTCCCCAGCATGGCCGGCCAGCTCGGAAAAAATGGCAATGTGCTCGGCCCAAAACAGGTGGAAATGGTTCGTATTTGGTGTGTGCTCTTGTGGTCACTTAAGCAGTCTTCTGCAGTTGCTAAAATAATTTTTTGAAGACTTTGAAAATCGACAAAGACTGGAATCTGCAGTGCACAGTTTTGGAATTATTTCGATTTCGATACTTTAACATTGTCTAAATAAGCCAGCTTAGGGTTTAAAGGCTGGCTCTGATACCATGTTGGGTTACGGCATCGCCCCGACCATCAAACCGTGGCAAAATGCGGAACAAAAACTTGCTAAACTGGCGCTACCACAACTCGATGCCCGGATCTACCCTAAACCCTAAACTAGCAAGCTAATATAAAGAAGTTAGAATGATTATACCGAGTTGATCCGTGTCCTTTGGTCTTCATTTAAATCTCCTAGAGGCTCCTTGATCGAGTTTGGTTGCTGGTCATCCCCCATCTACGATGATCCACCTGAGGGAAACGGCGTAAGCTTCAGCCTAGCGAAACGAGGCAACCGACGCTCCAAGGTGAAGGGTCGCGGCAGCGCCCCGGCCGTCGAAAGGCGGCCAAAATGCGGAACAAAAATTTCTGAAACCGGCGCTACCGCTACCCGAATCCCGAATCGACCTTAAACCCTAAACTAGCATGCTAACTAAGAGTTAGAATCGTTCTACCGAGTTGATCCGTGTCCTTCGGTCTTCATTCCAAGCTCCTAGCGGCTCCTTGATGTGGTTTGATTGCCGGTTTTCCTTCGTGTCCGATGATCCATGTTTACCCCAATCAGAGCAAAGCTCTGTTCAAATTCTAAGGCGGGAAACGAAGCAACACTTCTGTTTCCCCCAATCAGAGCAAAGCTCTGTTCAAATTCTAAGGCGGGAAATGAAGCAACACTTCTGTTTCCCCCAATCAGAGCAAAGCTCTGTTTTGAAAATTAAAATTAAAATAAATGAAGCAACGCTTCAGATCCGCTGCACTGCGCGCATAGCTCCACGTGTCAAAATCAGACACGCCAGCGCAGGGAGCGCAGAGTCCAAGACAGCGCACTCAATCAAGAGCAAGGCTCTATTAAATGAAGCAACGCTTCAGCTGACTCACGCTTTGTATTGCGCGCCACATGGCAGCGCAGTTGCGCTGCGCTCTGCGCTGCGCGCCACGTGGCAGCGCAGTTGCGCTAGCATAGTTGCGCCGCGCGCCGCGCAACGTGGCAGCACAGATGCGCTAGCGCAGTTGCGCCGTGCTCTGCGCTGTGCGACACGTGTCAAGCGCAGTTGCGCTGCGTTCTACGCTGCGCGACACGTGTCAAGCGTAGGTGCGCTTGCGCCAAACAGAAAAATTCTGGAAAGATCTTTCTCAATCTTGTTAAAAACAAGAAGATTGTCTTCTGTAAAACAGAAACCATTGGACCAAAGATCCAACGGTGGGGAAAAATCCCCAAATCACTCAGAGAAAAATCTCTTTAACTAATTTAACAAACCAAATGGCACTATAAAAAGGCCCCTAGACCCCAACTCAAAGGAGAATCATCAACACAAAGAGAAAAAACAGAGAACTCCTCTAAAGAAAATTTTGAGAAGAGTTCAGAAAAAGAAGAGATAAAAACCTCTAAATAAAGAAAAATTTCTTCTAAAAAGATCATTGATCTAAGAACAAGATCAAAGATCTTCAATAAAAATATAATAATAATAAAGGAATCGCCTTTTGATGAACCACTGGTTCTTTGAAAACAAGAAAATTTGTTTTCTTTGATCTAAAATTGATCAAAATAATAAAACAGTGCCCTGCACTTGCAAAATCTGCACTGTTGCGCTCTCGGGTTGGCGCAAACCACCAGAGAGCGCCACGTGTCAGCCCCATAATGATCTGCGCTATGCGCTTCTAAAAACAGAGCACTGCTCTCATTGGCGCAACTCACCAAAGCGCGCCACATGTCAGCAGCACAATAGCGCAGCGCACTATCGCAGCACACTGCGCTTGCGCTCATCAGAGCGTGACACGTGTCACCCCCACATGAGTTTGCGCCCTGCGCTCCTCAATTGGCACAAAGCGCCTGACAAGCCACGTGGCGCTCTGTCAGACTAATTAATGCAGTGCATTATTAAAGGGCAGAGCCCAATTAAGAGGCCCAATGAACTAAAATAAATGCTCTGCAGAGCCCAAATCAAAAAGGCTTAGCAGGCCAAAAGAAAATGCAGTGCATTATTAAACAGGGGCAAAGCCCTAGCACAGGCCTAATAGGCCAAAGATAAAAACGTCGAATATTCTCAACTGGACTTAGCCCAATCATGGCCGTAAGTCCTCAAATTAAATTGACTGAGCATGGCTGCTCTCTTAAATCAATTTACACTTGGTTCAAGGGTACATCTCTGAACTCCTCTGACACCTGTCGTTGTAATCTTTCAACGTCGTCAGAGAGGTGATGGGTCCCGACAACCACACATTGGGAACACAGACCACTATGTCCTTAAACTGGTATTGGACCGCAATGTCCTTAAACTACCTATGGACCACCATGTCCCTAAACTGGCAACGGACCACTACGTCCCTAAACTGGAACAATAGAGCCCTTAAATGCTCTTTTGTCGGATCTAAACGGTCCCGTTTAAGTTGATATTAGCTTCAAACATGGCTAACGTATCCTTAAACATTCAAACAGACTTTAGTCCCAAATTGGACTATAAGATCCTTTAATCAACTTTGGTTCAAGGGTACATCTCAGAACTCCTCTGACACCTATCGTTGTAATTCTTCAACGACGTCAGAGAGGTGACGGGTCCCGATGGCCACAAATACAATGGATCACCACCTCCCTAAACTGGCAATGGACGACCATGTCCCTAAACTGGAGATGGACCACCATGTCCCTAAACTGGAACAATAGAGCCAATTGCTCTCTCGTCGGACCCAAACGATCCCGTTAAGTCGATCTTAGTCTGGAAATTAGGCTAACGTATCCTTAACAAAAGTTTAAGTTGATCTTATCCTTAAATAGAGCTAACGTATCCTTAAACTAAAACACCAAACCCAAATCTAAGTAAATACGGATTTGGACTAATCCACGTCCTACGGGCGACGGCATCACTTAGTCTCCGTATACAATCCACGGGGAACCACAAACAAAACAAACACCCACGACACGAAGTGAAATTTTGGAGAAGGAGAAAGTTGTTACCGCGAGGCGGTAGCGTAATTAACTGCAGGGGCTTGCGCCTGCAGGGAAGAGCGTCCCCACAATCAAAAACCCCTCAAGCGAGGGGAATCTGACGAAATCTGCTACATCGGCCGCATCCGTCTAAACCTCCGATACACGGTGCCATAAATCAACTTGGCATCTTCGGAGAGGTGGATGGATAAAACCAAATAGCATCTGCCCCGAATCTCAGGCAAGACGTCCTAATGTCTCGGCCGTCATTCGGAGGGGAACAGATTCTGGCACACCCGGTGGGACCTTTTCCTCTTTCCACTCCACACTTCGTGTGCCGTCTTCATGAACGAATCGCGGTTTGTTAATGGTTTCCTTTGGATTTCAAGTTACTAAGATTTGGTCTTTTGCCTGGCGCAGAAATCAAGCATCAATGGCCTCTAACTGCTCGAACTGCTCGAAGTGCCAATGCAACCGACGCTCCACCTCACCTGGAGGTGTAGCATATGGGCCTCAAGCGGCCTCCATCCTTGCCCTGCCGGTAGAACAGGTGACCCAGGCCACCACCGGCTTGTTTTTCGGGACCATGATCCCTCCTGCAAGCTTCACCCTGCCAATACCCGTACCGGAAGTTTCGAAGAAGTCGGTCTTTGATCGACTTGCTACTCCCACGGCCCCTACCAATGGGTCATCCAACTCCTCGGTCTTCACCAGACTGAGTCTGAACTCCAAAGAGCTCGCCGAAAAGCCCATGATACTTGAGAAGGCCATCCCAGAGAAGACGGCCGCTCCCGAAGTCGCCAAGGCGGCTTCTCCTATCAAAGAGTCAGTCTTTTCAAGGTTGACTATTCCTGCTCCTGCCACTGCTCGAGGATCTGTCTTTGACAGATTGAATATCACCCCTCAAATAACAACCTCAGTCTTTAAAAGGTTAACACCAGCAGCGCCTCATCCGGACAGGGGGCAAAAAGAAGCTGTCTCTATCGCCGAGCCAGTCCCAGCGGCTCGTCATGCTCGACGTCGTCATTGGCGACGAGTGAGGAAGGCAGGGGGCAACTCCCCCTCTGGGATAACTCCGCCAGCTCCGACGGTAGGAGTTAATGCTGCTGTTCCAACTGGAAACAGTTTCGAGCTACTGAACAGAGTACGCAGAAACTCGCCAACTGCGGTGCTAAAAAGATCTCCTCCACCAGTAGAGACTACCATGGAAGCAGAAAAGCCGGAGCAGCCTCCTCAATCGCTGTCCTCCAGGATTTACAAGACATGGCGACGAGTCCGAGAATCTGTGATTGATCCTAATTTCTCTCGCCAACACAAAAAGTCGAAAGGTCGGCAAGAAGAAAATCCCCCGGTCAAGCAACGAAAGGCGACGACCGCTTGGATGCCCAAAGCAATGACCCCCTCAACTTCTACGGCCCATAAGAGAAGAAGGCTAGAAAAAGTCCTTACACTTATGGCGAATATCAAAGGTGGTGAACCTAAACGCCCTAAGTCTGGGGGCATGGTAGTTCATACCGTATACATGGCGTCGAGAAAAGAGGACAGCCGTGCATCTACAGGTCATAGACCGCTTACACGGTCAGTGACCAAAGCCCAGGAGCAACAGCAAAAGCTCCAGGAAATGATGAACGCGATGGCTGCACTCACTGGGCTAAAAGAAAGTCCCGAAGCGTCCTCGGATGAACGCCAGGAGCAAGAAACTGACGCTGAATTTTTTCGCCGGATATTGGAGAAGAAGGATAAAGAGGCCGCTGAACAAGCAGCCAACATAAAGCGAATGGCCCTCCTGTTCCAGGACATGGTGGGAATGATGATCCAACAAGATCCCCCAGCTGAAGATCCCCCGATCGTCCTTGAAGACGATAGGGGAGAAACGTTAAATCCTCCACTGGCTCTGTTAACAGCCAAGGAGGAGGCAATCTCCAAGGCTGACCTGGACGAATATATAGCTCAGCAGATTCGGGTTCATCAAGCGACTGAAGCAGCCGGTCAGGTCGTAAAAAAGGGACGACCGTATCCGGGCTGGTATGACCAAATTAGTCACCCGCCGGGATATACGATCCCTAAGTTCCACGTATATAAAGGGACAGGGAATCCGCATCAGCATGTCGCTCAATTCAGGGCCTTATGCGGCAATACTGGAGGCGATGACAAATTGTTGCTTCGCCAATTCGTCGGCAGCTTAGCAGAAACAGCCTTTGAATGGTATTCGGAGCTACCTAACGACTCTGTCAAAATATTTGCGGAGATGGAGCTACTGTTTACACAAAGATTCGTGAGTGCTAGTGGACGCACCCCGATAACAGCACTGATTAACGCCAGGATAAGGCCCGACGAAACGTAGGTCCAATACGCAACACGATGGTGGAACCTATGGTCGAAATGCGAACAACGCATAGAAGAGGCTCCTGCAGTGGGCATAATTGTAGGTACCCTTGATCCGCAAGCGACCATCTCGCAATTCATGATGTTCTTCAGGCCGACCACCTCCAGGCCTTGATCGACAAGTTAGCCCAAATGGACCAGATGGGCCATGGACGTTCTCTTCCAAAACCAGATTCTCGAAATGAGAAAGGAAAAAGGAAAGCGATCATCGTCGCCAATGCTCAACAACAGCCGAGCAACTCAAAGCCGGTCGTTCGCCAAAATAGCGTGCGTCCACGCCCATCCCTCGAGGAGAGACTAGGACGTCCTTACTCATTTCCTCAGAATAAAACGAGAAGACTGTTCGAGCTGGCAGTGCGCAACAGACTCATCAATCTTCCAAGTCCAAAGCGTCTGTCGCAGCCAGGTGATCTTAATAATCCTAATTATTGCCCTTACTACCAAACGGTAAGTCACCTGATCGAGGACTGTTTCGTCTTTAAGGGATGGATCGAGGATCAGTACCTACAGGGCAAGTTCGCGCTGTCTGAAAATTGGAAGGTAAACCCACCACAGCCGCACTCTCCAAATAAGACGGACACGATGGGGGCAGCCTATTCTTTTGTTGAGGACGAAAACGATGGAGAAGACTCATCAGATGAATTCGAAGACTGCATAATGAGTTGTTATGTGATCTCTCACTCATTGGTGGATGATAAAAATGCTCCTTGTGCTGAGAAACCGAGAGCGGACCCTGAACCAGAAATTCTGCGGCCGTCAGACGAGTTGATCGATGCCTTCCTGAATGAGATCCATCTGAAAGTTAAAGCCAATCAAGAGCGTGAGATGACCATACTGGAAGGAGCCAAACACCGCCAACTAGACCAAAGAGTCGAGGCACTTTCGTCAAATCAAAAGTCATCCGCTGCGGATAAAAATAAATTCAAGACGAGGAAAAGGTTTGCTAAAGCCCTATCAGTGGGAATGAAGCTACCACCCTCTGAAGAAAATACTCTCGGTGGAGTAGAGATGCATCCTAACTTCTGCTTATATCATCAGAAGATCATACATCCTACCGAAGACTGTGACTCCTTTAAGTGTTGGTGGCAAGGATATGTCGCTCAAAAGCAACACTTCAACAGGACAAAGCGTGAAGCTCCTAGACATTAGAAAAATGCGATAGATGAGCGCAAAAGAGCCGCCGCCGACTGTCATATAGCCGACTCCAAGGGTTCGAAAATTATTATCTTTGGAAGCGACTCTGACGAAGAAGCTGCCCTCAACCCTCTCCTCAAGGAATCCATTTCAAAAATGAAAGAATTGTGGAGTTGCGAGGACGTTCGGCCGTGCAATCGCACGCTACTCGAAAAAAATTTCGGCCCCGCAAACAAAAGATCGAGCAAAAAGGATAAAGGGAAGGTAAAAACAGCCCTCGTAGCCAATACTCAACAGCAATCGAGTAGCCCTAGACCGGTTGTTTGCCGAAACAACAAGCGGCAACCCCTCCAGGAAAAGTTGAAACCTCCTTACTTGTTTCCGCAAGATAAAACAAGGGGACTGTTCGAGCAGGCAGTGCGCAACAGACTCATCAGTCTGCCGAGTCCAAAACGTCCATTGCGGTCAGGCGATGTTAATAATCCTAATTATTGCCCTTATCACCAAACAGTGGGCCACCTGATCGAGAATTGCTACATCTTCAAAAACTGGGTTGAAGACCAATACCAACAGGGCAAGTTCGCGCTGTCTGAAAGTTGGAAGGTGAGCCCGCCACAACCGCACGCTCAGAGAAAGATGGATACGCCGGGGGCATCATGCTCAGTCATAGAGAAAGCCCCATAGACCGAAAAGTCAGTAAACTAGATATTCGCCTCAAATACGGCGACGACGGACCGAAACGTCCTTAAACTAACAGCGGACCGAAACGTCCTTAAACTAATAATGGACCGCAATGTCCTAAAAACTTGCAAACGACCGAAACGTCTTTAAACTACTACAGCAACATCCTCAGGCTGACCAAAAAAAAGACGGTATGTCCATAAGCGAAATGGGCACGGGTGAAAACCCGAAAGGGCTCCGTGAGTAAAAACAGCAGGGCTACCGGCGAGTGTTCGTGAAAACCCGAAAGGGCGCGACCTCGTTAAAAAAAAACGGTATGTCCATAAGCGAAATGAGCACGGATGAAAACCCGAAAGGGCTCCATGAGTAAAAACAGCAGGGCTACCGGCGAGTGTTCGTGAAAGCCCGAAACGGCACGACCTCGTTAAAAAAAAAAACAAAACAAAAAAAACGGTATGTATATAAGCGAAATGGGCACGGATGAAAACCCGAAAGGGCTCCGTGAGTAAAAACAGCAGGGCTACCGGCGAGTGTTCGTGAAAACCCGAAAGGGCGCGACCTCGTTGAAAGACACTTACAAGGTCCTCTCGACCTTGTAAGGAGAAACCACCCGCGTGAGATCCTTACGACTCACAAAGGAGCAACACACTTAGGTATCCTCACGATTCTTAAGGAGAAAATACACTTGCGGGATCCTCACGACTCATAAGGAGAACTCTCTTATGGGACCCTCACGGCTCATAAGATTTGAAAGTCTTAAGCTACAGAGACCTGAACCTGTTCTTAAGCAACTCCAACAAGCTTCCACTTCTGCCCTATAAGTGGCTCAATACTGACCCTTGTATACAATCCACGGGCGCGAATAAACATTTCCCTAACCAAGTCCCACCCGTAACTAGGGATATGTCCGTATGGTGAACAACCCTAGTAAGTCCTCTCGACTTATAAGGAGACAACCCTTTTGTAAGATCCTTACGACTTACAGGGGAACATACACTTAGGAATCCTCACGATCCCTAAGGAGAAAACACACCTACGAGATCCTCACGACTTGTAGGGAGAAATACCTTTGTGAGACCCTTACGGCTCATGAAGTCAAAAGTCTTAGTCGACGGGATCCTAACCCTGTTCGCTATGCCACCTTTGTTCAACATCGACAGAGGCAAATGATGATTCGCTCCTGGTAATATCCTAGTGGTAGCGATGCTGATGCCTAAAACGGTATCAAATTCCAAGTCCTTTTATGGCAAATGATGATTCGCTCCTAGCAATATTCCAGTTGTAGCGATACTGATGCTAGGATTGGCATCAAGATTCCAAGTTCTATACTCGCGATAAAAAAATCAGCGAGCCAAAAAAAAATGCATACGAAATAGCCGAAATGATGGGGCAACTTGCAACAAAATCAGCAAGTAAAAATGTATGCAAGCAAAATAGCCGAAATGATTGAGCAACTCGCAATAAAAAGCAGCGAGTGAAAATAAAATAAATAGCCGAAATGATTGGGCAACTCGCAATAAAAAGCAGCGAGTGAAAATAAAATAAATAGCCGAAATGATTGGGCACTAAATTGCCGAAATGATTGGGCAATCGCGACCTTCGTGATATAAAAGCTGAAATGATAGAGTATCGCGGAAATAAAAAAAAATGATGAATGAAACTTTTTGCCCTACGGGTGCCAAGATCACATCGATCCCTGTATACAATCCAGGGGCACAAACAAAGAGTGAACCATACCTTCCCAACAGGCTCCACCAGAAAGCGAAGCCAAATCTCGACGGTTCATAGACAACCTAGAGACAACCCCGACATTTGTCTCAATATTGCAGACACAATGTCAACAAATGAAGCAAAGGAAGATCCCTAGCTTCAGGGTCTCAACGTCGATATCGACAACTTAGAGATCACCAACGGCGTTTTTCCGCACTTCAACCAGATGCAGACGTGGTGTCAACAATCAACCTCAGAGTCGCAACGAAACGGAACCATGGCAAAATCCCTAGTTCCAAATCTCAATGGCCACATCTACAGCCTGGAGACCACAGCGGTGGGCCTCATTCCAGCATGACACAGAGGTTACACCATCAAACGGAGCGACGGCAAAATCCCAGCTCCACCTCAGTATTCGTCTCGATACAGAAGACGAGATGTTGACAACGGCGTTCCTTTGCAGTCCAGCAGGAGGTAGATGCAACGTCAACAAAAGACCTCACGGTCATAACAATGCGGAGTGACGGCAAAATCCTAGCTCCACCTCAGCATTCGTTTCGTTACAGCAGACGCAATGTCAACAACGGCGTTCCTTCGTAATCCATCAAGATGTAGATACAATGCCAACGAAAGACCCCATGGTCAAGCAAGCGGAGTAACGGCAAAATCCCAGCTCCACCGCGACGTTCGTCTCGATACAGCAGACGAGAGGTCACCCCAGCATTCTTCCTCCGGCAGGGTTCAGACGTGACAATCAAACAAATGGAGCCACGGCAAAATCCCTAGTTCCAAACCTCGACGGTTCACCAGCAACCTAGAGACAACCGCGACGTTCGTCTCGATACAGCAGACGAGATGTCACCCCAGCGTTCTCCCTCCAGCAGGGTTCAGACGCGACAATCAAACAAACGGAGCCACGGCAAAATCCCTAGTTCTAAATCTCGACGGTTCACCAGCAACCTAGAGACAACCGCGACGTTCGTCTCAATACAGCAGACGAGTTTTCACCCCAGCGTTCTTCCTCCAGCAGGGTTCAGACGCGACAATCAAACAAACGGAGCCACGGCAAAATCCCTAGTTCCTAACCTCGACGGTTCACCAGCAACCTAGAGACAACCGCGACATTCGTCTCGATACAGCAGACGCGATGCCAGCAAACGAAGCAAAGGCCAAATTCCTAGCTTCAGGGTCTTGACGACAACTCACATTAAACCTGAAAGACTATCGGAGATCATCCCACACCAGCGCGGAGTGGTTATGACTCATCGGGGCTCTCCAAAATGAGCCTAACCTCAAGTAAAAAGCGGCATGGCAAAATACCTAACGCTTGCTCTTCCGACGGTCAAACTGCCAAGGAGGATTGCTTGAAGACGTCTTGTCCAGCCCCCGAAGGGATCAGACACACAGCAGTCGCAGGGCTACTCGAACATCACGATTGCCTATCGAGGAATATATCAGCTTATGCGACGGTACGACGGCCAAAACCCTAAGTACCACAGACCCTAACGGACTTCTGTCGTAAAGAGCAGAGGTTAACTGTGACGTTAGGATATCTTTGCGAGAACTTCTTGATGCAGCTCGACTTGTAAGATAAAGCCTTAGGCAGTAAGGATTAAAAAGCTTGCTTCCTAAGCACTGGGACCCTGTAAGTTGGCTCAAAACGGTCTCTTGCATACTATCCACGGGTCTCACTCTCCAAACTCAAATCTCGACAAGGAGGGAAACAACCGCTTACGGGTCCTCTCGACTCGTAAGAGGGAAAAATTCTCTTATAAGATTCTTACGACTTATAAGAGAAAACGCACTTAGGAATCCTCACGATTCCTAAGGAGAAAATCCACCCACGAGATCCTCTCGATCCGTAGGGAGAAAAGTCTCTATGAGACCCTCACGGCTCATAGAGTTGAAAAGTCTTAGGCAGCAGATTTAAACCTGCGGCCTAAGCCATCGCTGCCTTTGAAGAAGCCAATACAGGATGCTCGCTCTATCACTTATCAACTATTTTACTAAAGCAGTATACTGATAATAAAATAAAGAGGGAAGCGACAGAAAGGACATTCGATTTGCATTTGATCAAGCGTTCAAGATACACTCACTCATGCATAGGCAGAAGATTCAGAATGAGAAATAAGACAAGCTGGGATAAAATTTTTCATTTATATTGCCAAAAATTCTTACAATCATAAAAGCAATAAAACGAAAAACATTATTACAATGGAATAACCTCAGATCCAGGACACGGATTGAGAAATTCAAAAGTAAGGCCATCCAGAGTTCTTCTGGCCCTCCTGATTATTCTCGTGCGCAGCCTCTCGCGCTCCTGGGTGTCAAGATCTTCGTCGAGGCCCCCAGCCTTCGATAGGCAGCGATTATCGTCGTTTGCTGGAAAATTTGATGCAGGATGTCGATGAGTCTATCCCGCCATTTCTTCGAGATCAACCCCGACAGATACACTGAATGCACTTTGTCTTCGGCATCATCCAGTGCATTGAGCGGTAGGGCCTCGTGGAACCCCGGAAGTGCTCTCCAGATTGCTCCCAGCATGACTTTCAAGAGAGCAGAGCGGCGAGGGAGCAGCCAACCAACACGTGCGTTCAAGCGATCCATGACCTCCACACACTGGGCATCTGTAAACTTCTGGTCTTGATGATGACCCTGGACGCGGATATCCTCGTAGGTGATGAATTCGTGCAGACTGTATAGATGAACAACCATAATGCCTGAAGGAAACATCAATGGAAGATTAGCAATAGAAAAGAAAAAAGAGAAGAAAGAGTGAAAGGGGACTCGGGAAGTTAAACTCCTCAAGAGCAATGCTCTGCAGACAGGAGTGACACCTGTCAAAATCATTTATGAGAAGAATTTGAAGGAAATCGCCTAAGAACATTGAGAGCTTTGAAAAGATGATATAATAATAATAATATAAAATGCCATCTTTAACTTCCAAGATCCATGAAGAACTCTTAAGAGTTCTTCTATATGATTTGGAAGGAGCAAAGCTCCATTAATTAAGAAAATCCAAGGAAAATCTTTTAGAGAGCAGAGCTCTATTAATGGAACCCTAATAGGGTTCCCTTTAGTCCTCTTTAGATCCTTTTAGGCCTATAGAGCAAAGCTCTGCTAAGTAAAACTCTAAATGGGTTTTCTTTGGATCAGGGATCTATTGAGAGCAAGGCTCTGATAATTAAAATTGATGTAATTTAATTCAATTTAAATTAAAATTTTTACCTAAAAAGTTTTAAGTAATTCTAACTCTTGGAGTTCTTAAAGGCAAGAGCAGGGCTCTGAACAAAATTCTTATGAAGAGATGATAATCATCTGTGAAGGGACCAAAGGTCCTATTTATAGGCATCAAATGCCCTTTCAACTTTCAAAATTTGCCGCGACGGTTGGAATTCTGCCACCGCTGCGCTCACGTTTGGGGGCCACGTAAGCACAACAGTGGGGGGGCATTTGTTTACCCCAATCAGAGCAAAGCTCTGTTCAAATTCCAAGGCGGGAAACGAAGCAACGCTTCTGTTTCCCCCAATAAGAGCAAAGGTCTGTTTTGAAAATTAAAATTAAAATAAATGAAGCAACACTTCAGATCCCCTGCACTGCGCTCAGAGCTCTACGTGTCAAAATCAGACACGCCAGCGCAGAGAGCGCAGCGCCCAAGACAGCGCACTCAATCAAGAGCAAGGCTCTATTAAATGAAGCAACGCTTCAGCTGACTCGCGCTCTGCGCTGCGCGCCACGTGGCAGCGTAGTTGCGCTGCGCGCCACGTGGCAGCGCAGTTGCGCTAGCACAGTTGCGTTGCGCTCTGCGCTGCGCGCCACGTGGCAGCGCAGATGCGCTAGCGCAGTTGCGCTGCGCTGTGCGACACGTGTCAAGCACAGTTGCGCTGCGTTCTACGCTGCGCGACACGTGTCAAGCGTAGGTGCGCTTGCGCCAAACAGAAAAATTCTGGAAAGATCTTTCTCAATCTTGTTAAAAACAAGAAGATTGTCTTCTGTAAAACAGAAGCCCTTGGACCAAAGATCCAACGGTGGAGAAAAATCCCCAAATCTCTCAGAGAAAGATCTCTTTAACTAATTTAACAAACCAAATGGCACTATAAAAAGGCCCCTAGACCCCAACTCAAAGGAGAATCATCAACACAAAGAGAAAAAACAGAGAACTCCTCTAAAGGAAATTTTGAGAAGAGTTCAGAAAAAGAAAAGGTAAAAATCTCTGAATAAAGAAGAATTTCTTCTAAAAATATCATTGATCTAAGAACAAGATCAAAGATCTTCAATAAAAATACAATAATAATAAAGGCATTGCCTTTTGATGAACCACTGGTTCTTTGAAAACAAGAAAATTTGTTTTCTTTGATCTAAAATTGATCAAAATAATAAAACAGTGCCCTGCACTTGCAAAATCTGCACTGTTGCGCTCTCGGGTTGGCGCAAGCCACCAGAGAGCGCCACGTGTCAGCCCCATATTGATCTACGCTATGCGCTTCTAAAAACAGAGCACTGCTCTCATTGGCGCAACTCACCAAAGCGCGCCACGTGTCAGCAGCGCAACAGCGCAGCGCACTATCGCAGCACATTGCGCTTGTGCTCATCAGAGCGTGACATGTGTCACCCCCACATGAGTTTGCGCCTTGCGCTCCTCAATTGGCGCAAAGCACCTGACAAGCCACGTGGCGCTCTGTTAGACTAATTAATGCAGTGCATTATTAAAGGGCAGAGCCCAATTAAGAGGCCCAATGAACTAAAATAAATGCTCTGCAGAGCCCAAATCAAAAAGGCTTAGCAGGCCAAAAGAAAATGCAGTGCATTATTAAATAGGGGCAAAGCCCTAGCACATGCCTAATAGGCCAAAGATAAAAACGTCGAATATTCTCAACTGGACTTAGCCCAATCATGGCCGTAAGTTCTCAAATTAAATTGACTGAGCATGGCTGCTCTCTTAAATCAATTTACACTTGGTTCAAGGGTACATCTCTGAACTCCTCTGACACCTGTCGTTGTAATCTTTCAACGTCATCAGAGAGGTGATGGGTCCCGACAACCACACATTAGGAACACGGACCACTATGTCCTTAAACTGGTATTGGACCGCAATGTCCTTAAACTACCTATGGACCACCATGTCCCTAAACTGGCAACAGACCACTACGTCCCTAAACTGGAACAATAGAGCCCCTAAATGCTCTTTTGTCGGATCTAAACGATCCCGTTTAAGTTGATATTAGCCTCAAACATGGCTAATGTATCCTTAAACATTCAAACAGACTTTAGTCCCAAATTGGACTATAAGATCCCTTAATCAACTTTGGTTCAAGGGTACATCTCAGAACTCCTCTGACACCTATCGTTGTAATCCTTCAACGACGTCAGAGAGGTGACGGGTCCCGACGGCCACAAATACAATGGACCACCACGTCCCTAAACTGGCAATGGACCACCATGTCCCTAAACTGGAGATGGACCACCATGTCCCTAAACTGGAACAATAGAGCCAATTGCTCTCTCGTCGGACCCAAACGATCCCGTTAAGTCGATCTTAGTCTGGAAATTAGGCTAACGTATCCTTAAAAAAAGTTTAAGTTGATCTTAGCCTTAAATAGAGCTAACGTATCCTTAAACTAAAACACCAAACCCAAATCTAAGTAAATACGGATTTGGACTAATCCACGTCCTACGGGCGACGGCATCACTTAGTCTTCGTATACAATCTACGGGCAACCACAAACAAAACAAACACCCACGACACGAAATGAAATTCTGGAGAAGGAGAAAGTTGTTACCGCGATGCGGTAGTGTAATTAACTGCAGGGGCTTGCGCCTACAGGGAAGAGCGTCCCCACAATCAAAACCCCCTCAAGCGAGGGGGAATCTGACGAAGTCTGCTATATCGGCCGCATCCGTCTAAACCTCCGATACACGGTGCCATAAATCAACTTGGCATCTTCGGAGAGGTGGACGGATAAAACCAAATAGCATCTGCCCCGAATCTAAGGCAAGACGTCCTAATGTCTCGGCCGCCATTCGGAGGGGAACAATCCACCCGAGGGAAACGACGCAAGCTCCAACCTCGATGAATGAGGTAACCGACGCTCCAAAGTCGCTAGCTATGGAGAGTCGAGGTGTATGGAAGTGTCACTACATTTTTCTCTCTACCCAAAGTGCTCATGGAGCAACCATAGAAGATGAAGAAGGAGGTGATGAAGACTTAGCATGAACAACAATATGGTTAAGTGTTTTGAACATTTCTTTTTTTTTTTGAGTGAATGAAAGAGTGAGAGAGAGCTAGTGTGTAAATGTAATATTCTTGACCAAATGAAATGAGCACCACCCCCAATTTCTCTCTCCTTCACACAAAAAATCATTTTCTTTTTACAATTTACCATTAAACAAATCCAACCATACTTCAAGCTCATACTTTGTCCATGTTCATGCCACCTCATACCTCCACCTCATTTGTTAATCAAATGAATTTCCATAAATGGAAATTCATACAAATGAGGTGGCACCTTCTAGAAGCTATTCCGTAGAAAATACGGAATATTTCCTGGTACATGTATCGATATACATATACGCGTATTCGTACAAAAAATATGAATAGCCAAGAGAGAAAATAAATAGCGAACAATAATACTAGAATACATATATATAAATACATATGTAAATTATTAAATCAAAAACCCGATTTAATAATCCGGCTTAATCCTAAGCCGCTAGTATTATCAACCGTTCGATTAAAGTCTGCGCAGCATGCACATATTTAATCGGACACCTGTATGTACCAACATACGTCATGTACACCATATCGCCTGAACCGTGAAAACCCTCTGTGTGGGACTCTAAAGACTCGTCAATACGCTGGCAGTGAGTTTAACCACAAGCATGTCAGTGGCACTAGCTGTACGTAACGGCTACCCAGGTATTGAGCGAAAGGGAGGCCGACGAGCAAACTCATGCAGAACCCCTACTGAGCCTAACAGTGACAATATCCGTACAGTCCGGTCTGTTCGTCTAAGAGTATCGCATATCGAGTCTAGGGGGGTGGATAAAGTCAGACCCCTAACAACGCGATATTTAGTGTCGGCATGATACCTATCACCTTCTGAGAAACTATCGATCCTGGATCGGTAATCCACGTCTACTATGACCATGGATTTGTGGTGATGGCTACCCGTACACAATGCGACATCAACCCCCAATACCGGGAGAGACGAATCCCTGATGATCCGATCACTGCCTCCATGTAGCTCGGGACTGTACCCAACTAAAACCTGTTTGCACGACTCTTTTGAGCCGTGGTAGGGTAGTAATCAAAGTACAGTGGGAACTCACACGAGAAAAATGACGATCTCAGGTCGACAGACTAACCTGTACACATGTCACCTGGGAACTGCTATCTGACAATAGGTATAATACCAACTAGCAGGTTCCCGGTGAGTCCGTCCAGTGTACTCATAACCCAATGAGCACCTGCCTATTATCTTAGGTGAACAAACTAACACCAATGGCTTGTGAGACCTGGCCACCACCCCTCGTCGGGGTCTCGATCAGTATACACTATTCTACACTGGAGTATCGATGCCCGGTCTCGATACTCCTTCGACTAAGGACATTTAAGGATGTGTTTATAGACCCCAGCTCCCACATATATGATCGCCATCATAATGCTGGCAGTCAAGCAAGAATCTTATGGGCTCTATCAACATGTACATGATGATAAAGACAAACCAAATAGTATACTATCATCTTGAGTAAGACTGTTTTATCGGTATAGGTCCTGCCTCAATCATCATAATCACAAGTCCGCGACTATGATAATTGCCTTGAGGGCACTACAGCCAACACAAGGTTGCTAGCAATGGAGAGTGGAGGTGTAGGATTATCTCACTAATGTTTTTCTCTCATCAAAATGCTACATGAGTAACTCAAGAAAGATGAAGAGGAGGTGAGGAAACATGTGGCATGAGCAACTCAAGAAGTGGCTAAGTGTTGAAGCGAGTGAGAATGAGAGAGTGAGCAAGTGTGGAAAAATCAAATGAGCAAGCCATACATGAATCAAGTGGCTGCCCCACTCTCTCACTCATGCAATATCAAAAATATCTCCATCATTTTCTAATAAACAAATCAATGCTCATACCTCTCTCCATGCTCATGCCAACTCACCCCTCCACCTTATTTCCATAATTGTTTTTCTAAAACGAAAATCAATAATGAGGTGGACATCTTCTAGAAGCTATTCCGTACAAATACGGAATACTTCCCGGCACACGTATCGAAATACATATACGCGTATTCGTACAAAAATACGAATAGCCTAGAGAGAAAATGAATAGTGAACAATAATACTAGAATATAAATATATATATAAATTATTAAATCAAAATCTGATTTAATAATCCGGCTTAATCCTAAGCCGCTAGTATTATCAACCGTCCGGTTAAAGTCTGTGCAGCCTGTACACATATTTAATCGGATACCTGTATGTACCAACATACGCCATCTACACCATATCGCCTGAACCGTGAAAACCTTCTGTATGGGACTCTAAAGACTCGTTAATATGCTGGCAGTGGGTTTAACCACAAGCACGTCAGCGGCACTAGCTGTACGTAACGGCTACCCAGGTATTGAGCGAAAGGGAGGCCGACGAGCAAACTCATCCTGAACCCCTACTAAGCCTGACAGTGACAATATCCGTACAGTCCGGTCTATTCATCTAAGAGTATCGCATATTGAGTCTAGTGGGGTGGATAAAGTCAGACCCCTAATAACGTGATAATTCGTGTCGGTATGAAACTCATCACCACCTGAGAAACTACTGATCCGAATCAGTAATTCTCGACTACCTTGGCCAAGGATTTCTGGTGATGGCCACCCGTGTACTGCGCGACATCAACCCCCAATACCGAGAGAGACGAATCCCCGACGATCCGCTCACTGCCTCCATGTGGCTCGGGACTGTACCCAACTAAAACCTGTTTGCACGACTCCTTTGAGTTGTGGTATGGTAGTAATCAAAGCACAGTGGGAACTCATATGAGACAAATGACGATCTCAGGTCGACAGACTAATCTGTACACATGTCACCTGGGAACTGCTATCTGACAATAGGTATAGTACCAACTAGCAGGTTCCCGGCGAGTCCGTCCAGTATACTCATAACCCAATGAGCGCCTGTATACTATTTTAGGTGAACAAACTAACACCAATGGCTTGTGAGACCTGGCCACCATCCCATATCGGAGTTTCGATCAGTATACACTAGTCTACACTGGAGTATCGATGCCCAGTCTCGAAACTCCCACAACTTGGGATATTTAAGGATGTGCTTATAAACCCCCAGCTCCCATTTATATGATCGCCATCATAATGCTGGTAGTCAAGAAAGAATCCTATGGGTTCTATCAACATGTAATAGTGATGATAAAGACAAACCAGATAGCATACTATCATCTCGAGTAAGACCGTTCTACCGGTATAGGTCCTCCCTCAATCATCATAATCACCTGCCTGCGACTGTGATAATTGCCTTGAGGGCACTATAGCCAACAATCTCCCACTTGCACTTAAGGCCAATTATTGCGGTGTCTCATACTCACAGCTCGTGTGATACCGAACACCCAACTTCTTTACTAAGCAGTTTCGCAAAGCTCGTTTGTGAAACTATTGTGTTCAAGAAATAGCCTCAGTGAGTAGATCCGCTTCAGTGTTTCTATCTTTATCTCTCTATATCTCAACTTCGTGGAGAATAACCATCTCCCGAAATGAGCAATACCTTGTCTTAGAATTTGTCTGGATATCTGATGGGACCCGGTTCACAAATGAACTCCAAATCCAGCAAACTTCTTAGACTGTATCATGCATTGAATTTAATCAGTATCCTGTGCCATGCCTTCCTCAGTATCCTCTTGGATCACCTGTCCAACATACTGTACTTCAGTAGAGGGGAAAAAAATAACTCAGACTGCCATTCTGTCATCCAGGTCACCTTGGAAGCCTGAAATGACAACCGTCTCCTGAAGGAGGCTGCCGTTACCATATCCCAAGAACATTCACTTATGTTCATAAACTGCTTCCAAACATTTCTCCAGGATTGGATTAATATATCTGCTTATTGTATCTAGTGCAAAAACAATATCTAGTGTGGTACTTGACATTTCATGATTAACTCAATTGCCTAAGCAAGTGATATGCTAATCATGCAGATCTCTCTCCCCTTTAGTCTGTAAGACACCTTTAGAGAGGGTGACTCCATCACCTGCAGGTACACCACCATGCCAGGAGTCGTCCATTCTAAAACACCTTTAGAATAGTGTCAAGTACCCATATTGAGACACTTCCCAAATCTAGATCTAAAACCATAGATGTAGTAACCAGAAACCCTTATATTATATCCATGTCCTACATGGAGAAACAACTATGTGACAATCACAGTATAACCGATCGTAGTATAGGAATTTCACTTCCTATAAAGTGCATGTCATCCCAAATACCTGGACATCACTCTCTACAACCTTCTTACCAGATCCATCTCCTATTCTGATGAGGTCAAGACCTATGACTGTCACATCAAAAATAGATCTATTTCCGCTATACCTGTTTTAGTCTATAAATAGACATAAGCTACTTGCCCACTATGCTTCCGCTGCTCCCACTGACTACAGCAACCCTCTAGCAGAGTCATATACACGTGCACTTCTAAAGCTAGTGTAGAATGACGCTATACTCATCCTCCTACCGGGTCTTATATTCTAGAACAGCAGCAATGGCAAGTCTGGATAAACAAGAACCTCCCTGTCACCGTCTCTGAGAAGACCGAAGTACCTCTCGGGTACCTGAGGTTACCCACCAAATCTGCGGAGTGGCTAATGGAATTTCAAATCCAATTGAATCCCACATTTTATTAAATCTTCAGTGATCGTTTGTGGTTCTGGAATCACTTCCAGTTATACCATACTCCCACTTTTGTTTTATGAAAAAAATCCATTTTACTAAAACTGTGGCGAGTCAAGAACAATATTACTATTGATCTTCCTGATAGTAGAAAGTTAACCCTCGTCAAAGCCTGGGATAACCCACAAACTTCCATTACTGAAACGTGCCTCGAGTTTATCCGGATTCTGGTTTTAAGCATCAGCCGGACAACTCCCTATACCTTAACATCGTTAAGATATAAATTGATTCTATATATATCCAATATAGAAACAAAAATACTAATTTAATTGGAACCGGATTCAAAATCATCCAGCTGTCTTCAGTGCATATCAACCAAATGGAATGAGGCCAATCAACATTACTCAACTAGGAGTGCATCTATATATGAGTAACCCGAAAGAGAAGCTAGTTCTCAAAACCATTACTATCAATGGAATACCAAACAGAAGTATCTACATCTTCGACTACCTTAAAGAATCCCGATACTTCCAACAAATGGTTCTCTAGTTTATTCTTATACCTATAACTTCTCAATATCTGGACCTTGCATTTCAACGAAATACTTGTCCAGAACTGGAGAAGTCATAAGTAAACAGAATATAGTACGAGTACCAACCCCTTTGTCCTAATGGACACTGGACAACATAGAATACTTTGTATAAGTCCGCTGAGTTTAATAATTCAAACCTTGTGCGTCGTAGGTTGAAAACTGTACTATAGTTAAGAAGAATTACACCGTTGTTGAATGCACCTTAGCTAATCACCAACTGATATAGGTAAATGTCACAGACATAATTTCAAAAAGTTATATCTCACTTTATAAAATAAACGTACAGATATATCGGTTTGAAATTGGTGCATAACAACGGATATTCAAAACCAAATATTTGCCGTCAGGCAAAACCCAGGTGATTTTTCTCAAATACCATCAATTACAACGAATTCCGATATTATGAGGATCTAATCACCCAATTCTCAATATCTTACTCCCACTCACCATCTGTAATAACATATAGATGTGAGAAACTGATCTGGTAAATAGATACCCTAGAGTTAGAATCCAATTTGGGGAAACAATTTTCAATTAACATCGCACAGTGAAACTGAAACACGAAAATGTTTCGAAGGGGTAACCAGGTATTCCTAGTAATGCCTCTTCCAATATATATACTCTAGTATTATTGTTTACTAATCATTTTCTCTCTCTTGTCTATTCATATTTTTATATGGATACACATATATGTATTTCGATTCGTATACCGGGTTGTATTCGATATTTATATGGAATTTGTTCTAGAAGAAGGACACCTCATTATATCATTTTCTTTTAGAAAATCATTTGGAAATGACGTGGAGGGTGAGGTGACATTGAGCATGGTTGTGGAATGTAGAGAGGAATGGGTTTCATTAATTTATTCTTAAACGATGAGATATTTTTTGTATGGTAGAAGATTATGAAGCCATTTTTTCTGCATTCTATTCTTGGTTTTCATTCTCTTAATCAACCAACACTTAGCTATTTTTCTTGTTATGGCTACCTCTTCTTCACCTCCTCTTCCTTCTTCCTCATAGCTCTCTTGAGCTTAGTTATTGAGAGAAAAAGATAGTGGAAAATTCCTACATCTTCACTCTCCATTCCTAGCGAGCTTAGAGTGTCGGTTGCTTCACTAGGTGAAGCTGGAGCTTGGATCGGTTCACTCAGGTGGATTATCTTCGGCAAGGGCGGTCGCTTCTCAAACTTGTTTCCGACGGCCTACGAGGAGTTTGGAGGGGTCTTCCATGATTGGGTGGACATGCATCAAAGGTTGTAATCCCTAACCTTGCATGCTTGTATTCTAGTTTAGTATTTGAAACGATTCTAAGGATTAGATTTCTAGTGCTACGAAAATTTTCGTTTTTCGGTTCCGCATCGGCCATGGGTTAACGGCGAGGGCACTAGGAACTCTCTTTTTGGATTTTTGTTACTTGGATATATGAATCAATGGTTCACATGCTTCACTTTTTATATTATTAGTTTGCTGTAGGCAGGAGTCAATGGTTCACATGCATTACTTGGATATATGAATTTATCTTATTGTCATTTCAATTATTTTATTGATATGTCTTTTGTATACTTGAGCTGTTCCTATTATTAAAAATTTATGTATTTTCATAAATGTCTGAGCCTGAAATCAAAGTAATTTTTCATATATATGGGAAAATTAACCCAGAACGAGATAGATAAGTTGTGTATGCAGAATTTTTACACAAGTTTTCTTATCAAAAGATTCTTGAGATGGTCCGTTACATGGGTTGTGAAATCTGCAAAATCATGTATCAGCTATCAGAGGTCCTTGATGATAAGATGGTACAAGAGTTTAAGACTATGATGCAAAATAGTACTGAAATTTACTTTATTTTGGAGAACTGCGTAGAAAAACAAAGGCAGAAAAGTCCTCAGATAGAGTTATCTATGTCGGTCAAAGAAGATGTTATTCAAGATGGAAATGAACATGGAACCATTAATACTAAGAAAGAGGTGGTTATTTTCTAAATTCATTTTGCATTAAACTTCATTATACAATCCAATTGGATTCAATAGTAGTTAGTTGCAATTTTTTTTCATGTTTTTCTATCAAATGCTAAAATATGTGATATTTTGATTATGGACAGACCAACAGTGAAAAAATGAGGATGCAATCGGAACATGAAAGAAAAGAAAATGTTGACCATGGAACATTTAATACCGAGGAAGAGTTTGTTAGTTTCTAAAATAATCTTGCTTTGTTTAGCTTAGTTATCCCCGTGATCCTTAGTTTTTGCATGTTTTTTCACAGATGGCTGAGCCTGCTATCAATGTAATTTTTTGCAGTGCTGGAAAACTTAACAAAAAAAAGACTATACATGAAGGGGGTACAAAAACTGTTTATCAAGAATTTTTACACAAGTTCTCCTATCAAATTATTCTTGAGATGGTCCATGACATGTATTATGAAAGCTGCAAAATTATGTATCTATCTGGATCTGGACAGCTATTAGAGGTTGTTGATGATAAGATGATACAAGAGTTTAAGACTGTTATGCAAAAATGCTCTACAATTTACTTTTATTTGTAGAAGTGTGTAGAACTAAAAAGGGAGAAAAGTCCTGAGATATGGTTATCTATGCCTGTCATAGAAGAGAAAATTTAAGATGAAAAAGCAAGGTAAATGAATATCTTTATACTAAAGTTAATAATTATTTTCCAATTTTCCAAATTAATACTCAATTCATGGCATATAAGAATACACTATTTTCTGTTATGCGTGTCAGGAATCTGGATACAACAAAACATATAATATCTCTTAGGACTCAAAAGTTGAATCTATCAGCCGCAAAGAATGAATTGAAGAGTGAACAAATAAGGTAAATGAGTCTATCTATACTAAAGTTTACTAAATTTGTTTTAAATATAGTAGATTCTATTATGCAAGAGTGCATAAAATAATTTATATGAATTGACAGGATGCATACAAGATTAAGGTGTCACCAAACAGAAAAACCAAATGTTATGTCACCTACAAGGTAAAGAAACATTTTGGCGATATAATATGCAATTTTTTGATAAATTTATACAATTAAGTATGTACTTGTCTATAAACTACTTCACAGGGAGACAGTAATATTGCAATCCAGAAGGTCACCTAGGAACCACAAACCACCTCATCACCAATGAAAACTGAAGTTCCAAAAAAAAAACACTAAGCATGTCAAAGATGTAGAATTTTCTAACAGTGAAAAGACTTCAAGTGGCAGTGAAAAGAGTTCTAATGACAATTACAAGAGCAGTGAAATGAAATCAAGTGGCAGTGACAAGAGTTTCAAAACAGATTCCAAGGACAGTGAAAAGAATTCAAGTGGCAGTGACAAGAGGCTTGAAGGAGCAGGTATTGGAGTGTTTACTCAGGAGAATGACAACAAAAAGGAATATTATGATAGTGATGAGCTGAGATCTGTACATGAAGATGAAAAATATGTTAAGTCTAACTTCAGGGAGTTTGATATGGATCAACATATAGGGAAAATAGTGCTTACTGTAGGAGATAAATTCTCCAATGCTAAGCATTTCAGAAAGATTTTGCACAAGGAGGTTGTAGATATAGGTTACAAAATGAAGTATGTGAAGAATGAAACTATAGAGTAATAGCAGTTTGCAGTAAGAGTGAATCTGAGAATTGTTTATGGAGGATACATGTATCATGGGCCGCAGAAAAAAGTTCAGTTCAAATAAAGACCTTAAAGAACAAGCATATCTGCCAAAGGTCATGGCAGAACAAGCATGCAAGTACTGAATGGATTGCTAAAGAATATGAAAAGCAAATAAGGGAAAATCCAAATTGGGATGTGAAAGCAATGCAGAGCACTACTATTTGGAAGTGAAAGTTGGCCAGCTCTAATAAGTGAAAAGAGCCGTGAAAAGGAAATATAAAGGTAGCCGAAAGAGCAGTATGCAAGAATTAAAGACTATGCCAATATGATTCTGTTGAAGAGCATAGGAGATTATGTGAGAATGGAATTGGATCACTCTTTGTCTGAATCTTCACCTATCTTTAAAAGGATATATATTTTATTTGCTGCCCAGATCAAAGGTTTCAAAGAAGGATGCTGGCCATTCATTGGTATAGATGGGTGTCATCTCAATGTCCAACATAGTGTCTTGTTAAATGCTATAGGAAGGTAAAAATTTAATTTCATTGCAAACAGAAACATGTTCTTTAAACACATGGAAATACCTGAAGAGATATGCTTAATTTTGACAGGGATGCAAATAATGAGTTATTTCCTATTGCATGGGCAGTAGTGGAGGCAGAGACTAAAGCTGCTTAGAAGTTTTTCTTGGAATGTATATATGATTTTTGGGATTACAAGAAAAGAACGGTTTTGTTTTCATGTCAGACAGACAGAAGGTATATATTCATTGCACATGTAATATAGATAATAAACTAAATTTTCATGACATTGGATCTTCCTACTACTAACTGTAGGTTCAAATATCATGCACCCATTTAATAACAAATTCATGTTCTAAATGTCATGCACAAATTTGTTAAGTAAAGGAGTTGTTTCCTTCTTACTTCTTTCATTAATGTTATACTTATCAAATGTTATGTGATACATATCTAATCTTTGTTCAAAATCTTTTTCCCATCAAATTTGAGCATTGACTTGCTAAATGGATCCTAACTAGCATGAGGGACTTGACAGTATTGTAAAGCACAGACAAATGAACAAGATTCCACATTCACTTGTTACATTTTTTTAGGTATTTTGTTACATTTACAACTTGAATTGATGAGTTGCAAATTACATAGCAAAGTATACTTATATCTCTCTCTCTCTCTCTCTCTCTATATATATATATATATATATTGGCAACTAATTAGATTAGTCAATTAGTAATGACTGTGAAGTTTCATCTTGTTTGAACTGAGCTGTACATTCTGTTGCAGTTCTAGTCAACTGTCTAAGTATATTTTTTTCAAATAATAGGGATTGATTGTTTCCCTTGATGAGGTTTTCCCTATGGCTGAACATAGGTTTTTCATCAGACATTTATATGCAAACGTGTTTAAAAATGTAGAGCGTCTGGAGCTATCAAATCACAATTTCACAGTTGTGCCTAGGATTACACTGTTGAGGGTTTCAAAGAGCAGATGGAATTCCTCAAGAATAAAGACATAAAAAGTTACAACTAGTTGAAGAACCAATATGATCCTTCTTATTGGTGCAGAGCTTACTTCACTGCATTTGTTAAATATAATTTAGTTCTCAACAATTTATCAGAATCTTAGAATGGCTCTATCACAGAGACTGGGGATCAACTAATTCTAAGCATGTTAGAAACACTTAGGAGGAAAGTTATGACAAGATTTTTTGAGAAAAGATAATGGATACAAACTCAAGTTAGAACTATTTGTTCTATGATTGTAAAGAAACTTGGTAAAGAGTCTGAGAAGGATAGAGATTGCTATGTACTGTAAGGTAGCGGGTAAGAATTTGAAGTGATAAAGGAATGTAGGCAGTATATTGTCAATCTGGATAAGAGAACACGTTGTAAAAAGTTTGATTTGACAGGGATTCCTTGTTGTCATGCCATTGCCGTATATGTGAAGACAAGAAGAAACCCAGAAGATTTTGTGCACCCATGTTATTCCAAAGAATCATATATAAGAGCTTATCAATTTTCAATTAACCCACTTCCATATTGTTCCAAATGGGAAAAGACCAACTTTCCAGCTCCATCAGCACCATACTATAGATCCAAACCTGAGAAGAAGAGTGATTGATGAGCCAGCTCAAAGTGTGTCGATTAGGGCATCTGCTGGATCACTTATGTGTTCAAAATGTAAAGGTGATGTTAAACTAAAATTATTATCTTTTAGATTAATGTCTGATTTTATATTTTTGATTTTGTAAATTTTTTCATATAAGTTCATATAAATTTCTTCATATAACTTATTAGGGTGGGGACACAATATCAAAACTTGCAAGAATGAAGCATCCACATTAACTTGGAAGGGGGAAACAGGCAACAAGCGAGGGAGACCAAAGAAAACAGTTTAAAGTATGGCTGACTGTGGTGAATTTCCTACCACAAGCTCTCAAGTTCAGGGTCAAAATGTTGCATCTTCAGTAGGTCAAACAAATGCGCAAGGAGAAGAAGGGTTAGCTGTTGGGGATATAGGGAGTCAAGTCAATAATAGAATTAGAGTGAGTGATCTTTGATAATGATTTTTTATGTTTTGTTTTATAAATTTCTTCATATAAGTTCACATAGCTTTTCTTTTGCAGAAGAAATTGGTACCAAAGAGAAAGTCAAGTGCCGCAACTGCTTTGGATGGGAAAAAATAGTTTGTTGTGCGGGTATTGCTTTTGGAGAGATTGTTATGTTTCAATGAACTTGTGTAAAATCTTTGCTATACTTAGTGAACTTATGTAGCTCAGTGTTGTATGTGTAGAATCTGTTCTATGGATATGGAACTTCAGAACATGTATGACTTTAGTGAACTTGTGTACAATCTGTTTTATGCTCAGTGATTGATACATTGCTGAAATTACAAGATTTTCTAATGTAATTGTTGTTGTAACCGCTAATTTATACTCTATTCTGTTCATTGTGTAGCTCAGTGTTGCTACATTTTCAATTTTTTTCTAACTCTGCTCAGTATGCTATTTAGTTATTCTTCTTCATGTGCTATTTTTCTAAACTATTTTGTTCAATGTGTAGCTCAATGACATGCTCAAATTTTGATCAAACAAATATGGTCTAGATTTTACGTTGCATCTCAAATTTTTAGCGTTGCATCAAATACAACTCAAATTTTTAGTGTTGTATCAGATTTTAGTGTTGCAGCTCAATTTCTAGTGTTGCGGCTCATTTTCTACTTGACAAATCAACATTCTTCTTTTTTGATGAAGTATCAGATTTTTTTGATCAAATATAGTTCAAATCTGCTCCAGATTTTAGTGTTGTAGCTCAATTCCAAGTGTTGTAAGAATGAAGCATCAAATTTTTTTATGCAACACTGATCAGAATTTTTTTTGTAATGGATAATCAACAAAATTTTTTGCTTAAATTAGTTGCAATAGATCATATTTTTGCACCAGAAATTATACATCTATTTTTTTTACATCACAGATTTTGCAAAAGAATATACCAATCAATTTTTTCAGTGTTGCATCTGAATTTTGGATCAGAAATTTTTTGGCACCATAAACTTTTGCATTCACATCAGATTTTTTGAAATGGATAATCAACATAAATTTGTTGGTAGAGGTGTGCATGAATCAACAATCTGGAATCAAAACTACAAAATTAAACTTCATATAGATAACTGGAACATAATATTCACATAGCTTCATATTTTCAACACCAAAATGTTCACATAGTTACATACACTACAATTCTTCACTTCCTCAAAATCTCCAGAATATGGAAAAAAACACAAACAAACTACTAAAATAGTTACAACTCTAAGCCACATCCATTGTTCAACACCTAAACCTACAACACCAACTCCAGTATTTCCATTTTCTACCCTACCAATTCTCACAACTTGCTCCAGTTGCGCTATTCTTCCTTAAAGCACTTGATTCTCTCTCTGTAGTTCTTGAACATACTGCACAACCCTGGGTCTCATCTCAAGATCTCTCCATACAAAGAACTTACATTTTCAAGGGAAATGATAGCAAGCGTAGAATTTACGACCCGCGTTCTCCTTAGTCGCAGCAACAAGCAATAGGGCAGGCAGACCACATTAGCAAAGGACTTGGCCATCAGGATCGATACTCCCTAAGCTCTCCGATGGACTGTTTCCCCTTCTTCATGAGGAATTCGCCATCTTTGTCGTCGTTTTCCCCTTCTTTACGAACCCAAGTAAAGAAAAGAAAGTGAACCGAGATATGGATGAGGGGCTGTAAAAAGGTGAAGAAAGGGTAGTGTTGGAATTAAAAAAGTATTAGTCACATGAGGGGAGTATTTTTTATTTCAAAATTGCTAAAACTAATGGGAGGGGTCGCAGGGGGGTCGGGAATAACGAACTGAAACGATGGAGGAGAGCTGTTGGATATAGTACCCTCAAAGTAAATTATTAGATTACAGGCACGTGATTGCAATGATTGAGGGATGACCTATACCGGTAGGACAATCTTACTCAAGATGATAGTATGCTATATGGTTTATCTTTATCATCATGTACATGTTTAGGTGATATTACAGATCACTATTACGCGTTGATAGAGCCCTTAGGATTCTTGCTTTACTGCCAGCAGTATGATGGAGATCATATATGTGAGAGTTGGGTAGTCTATAAGCACATCCTTAAAGTGGTCCCTAGTCATGGGAGTTTCGAGACTGGGCATCGATACTCCATTAGTAGACTAGGGTATACAGTCCAGACCCCGACGAGGGGCGATGGCCAGTCTCACAAGCCATTGGTGTCAGTTGGATCACCTAAGATGTATACAGGTGCTCATTGGGTTATGAGTACCCCGGACAGGACTCGCCGGGAACATACTAGTTGGTATTATACCCGACGTCAGATAGCAGTTCCCTGGTGACATGTGTACAGGATAGTTCATCGACCTGAGATCGTCATTTGCCTCGTGTGAGTTCCCACTGTACTTTGATTACTACCCTACCACGGCTCAAAGGAGTCATGCAAACAGGTTTTAGTTGGGTACAGTCCCGAGTCACATGGAGGCAGTGAGCGGATCGGCAGGGGTTTCGTCTCTCCCGGTATTGGGGGTGAGATCGCGCTGTGTCTAGGAGAGCCATTACATGAAGTCCTTGGCCAAGGCAGGAGATTTACTGGTAGGTATTCCAGTAGTATCTCAGGGAGTTCTGGGCTACACTCCGACATGACTTGTACCGCTTTTGGGGGTCTAACTTTTACCAACCTTCTAGGCCCGATATGAGATACTCATAGACGAACGGACCGGACTGTACGGATATTGTCACTGACAGGCTCAGTAGGGTGTCAGGATGAGTTCGCTCATCGACCTCCCTTTTGGTCAATACCTGGTAGCCCGTTACGTACGGCTAGTACCATTGACGTGCTAGTGGTTAAATCCACAGCCAAAATATTGACGAGTCTTTAGAGTCCCCTACAGACAGTTTCTCAAGTTTCGGGCGAAACGTTGTAGAGGCCGTATAATATTATGGCAGGGGTCGATCATATATGTGCAGTCGTGCACCGATCATGATCGGACGGATCATACTAGTGGTTTTGGTTTAGCCGGATTCTAGTATTAGATTTGTTGGATTACTTTAGTCTCATCGCATTCGCATTCAGTTGGAATGCGGATGCAGGTATGTATATACAGGTGAGGGGTATCCTTGTGATCTATCACGAGTTTACTTTAGATGTTGCCATATATTTTTATTGTTGTAAACATTTGGGTTAATGTTTACTTTGGTGGAAATATAAGCTTAGTTCATGATGAGGTGCATTAAATGTGACATGGACATGTTTAGTGACTCATGGTCTCTTTTATTGTGCAAATGTCACATTAGTGTTTGATTAAGGGTGTGAAATGATGGATGGAGAGAGAGAGGGCAGCCATAGGCTTGGGGTTGGCTCTTGGATTATCATTCTAGTGCTCTCATCTTTTATCTCACACAATAGAAAAAGAAAGCCTCTTCTTCCTCTAGCTCACCATTTCCACTAATGGCATCATCTTCAACCTCCATCCATACACTCTCATGTGTTGAGAATCAATAGATGCTTGAGACAAAATTATCACTCACATTCTCTACTTCACCTTGGACACGTCGGCTAGCAAACTTCGTGTCCGAGTTGCTTCGGATGAAGCGGGAGCCCGTAAAAAGACTCATTGATGTGGTGCCCTTCCGAAGAGGAGACCGGAGATCGGAGATGCTGCGAGGAGCTTGGGATGGTGGCCAAAGACCGAAGGACATGGATCGATCGGTATAGCCACTCTCACTTCTTTGTAGTTAGCTAGTTTAGCGTTAATGGTTCGATCCGGGTGAAAGACTACGATAGCGTCGGTTTCCTAAAAAGTTTTTGTTTCCGCATTTGGCCTCGGATTGACGGCTGGGGCGCTACCGTAGACTTACATGGTATCAGAGACACGCCATTAACCTTTACTATCTTGTTCTAACGTGTTTGAAATATCGATCGAACGAAATTTTCAAAACCGCGATTCCATTTCATGAAGTTTCTGTCGAAATTTTTTTGTGGTCGAAAAATTATTTTCAGTATGTCAGAAAATCGTGCAAGCTTTTCTAAGACCCCTGAAGAAATTTGAAAGCACGATCTCACCATACCGCCGCGGAAACGCAGCACAATAGGAATGTTAGCCGCGGTTCCGCGGTGGAATTGTGGAATCGGCGCTTCATTTTTCTTCTGGGTGTCAGGTACATGGAATTATGGTTTCTGGAATTTTTTGTTTGGGCCCAAATTTTGTTACAATACTGGATTTGTGCTTGGGGCCCACTTCGGGAAATTTTGTCGATCGAAAATTTTAAATACGTTAGTTTACAATATTTACATTATATCTGCGACCGTGAATGTCATTTGATCGGTAAATCTTGTCTAATTGCTATAGCCCTTTTAGACGGATTTGCGAATGTGACATTCACGTTGATGTTCTGTGTTGTGCTGTGATATTGCGGATTTGTCGTGGTGGATAGCCTGGAGCAATGGCAGTACAGTTTGGTATTATTTGTACATTTGATATTGCGGGGCGAGCGTCCGACATGTGGACTGCCGTCACTGCCTGTTTGTATATTATTCTTTTAGGGCACGACCGGGTTGAGGCCGATGCACCCGTTGTATATATTTTATTTTCTGTACTAGGATTACCCCGCGGTGGAGTGCACGGATAGCTAAGTTCTAGAGGGCAACGGGCCCGCATCTCATGGCTTTGAAACGGAGCTGGCTTCATTCTAGAATTGGCGGGCTATTCGCCGCACTCGTAGGGGGTATAGGTTGACCCAAGAAGGGGTGCTCAAGTTACCGGATTCCGTGAAGTGCTGGGTGATCCATTCACTTTGTTGAAGGGGACTGCCTCGCTTCAGGTTTTGGCGGGTAACTTGCCGCGCCTGTAGGGGTCTAGGATTTCATTGCACAGGCTATCCACACAACCAGGGGAACGTCGGCTTTCAGTTGCGGCTCAAAGGAAACCCGGGGATCCCAGATTATCTGTATTGTTCTGTGATGCTTATTACATTTCTGTGATGTTGCATTTATCACGTCTGGAGCGATTATTATATATTGCTATATATTTACTAGTAGATGTTGTATATGTTTTACACCCGCGCTAGTCCAGTTTTCGCTCTGTCGTTAGTTATGTAACCTAACGGATGATGACGGGACCCAGTGGAGAATGCGGATGGCATATACGTACATCATATTTTCGTTCTTTTGTGGTGTGATTAATTGATGGGACTGCATTGATTCAGATCAATGCAAGCTAAGCAAACCTATTCGATGTTGTTGGAACAATTTTCAAAAGAGCTGTTATTGCAAGGACGTTCTCTTTTGTTTTGCATAGTGGTATTCAGTTATGAATATCCAACACCTCATTCTATGAGGCAAGGGCCGAGATCCCTTCATCGGGAGTGACCCCTTGGACAGAAGTTTGCGTCAGGGTAATAAGTTCACTATAGCCGATTACTTTTTTCTTTGCATCGCGGTATTCATTTGGAATATCCTGCACTTCATTCTATGGGAAAAGGGCCGAGATCCCTTCACCGGGAGTGACCTCTTTAGCAATGGTTTTCACCACTATATTTTTGTAAAAAGCTATCCGGTTCCTTCAACGATATCAAGTTCATTACGTTAAAGGTTTTTCGCCAAACACCATTCGTATCCCTCCGTCATTTCAGAAAGGTAGCACTTAGTATTCATGCTATGTATGTTGGCCTTCGTCAAGGTATAGTGTATGGTAGCTATTTGTTACTTTTCTGTTGCATAGATAGATGCGTTAGTTTGGGACAGTCATACTACTATTTTGGCCTTCGTCAAGGGTATGTACGGGTGGGTTCAAATTAACCTGGATAATGACGGGTAGAACTTGACATGTGACTTATGGTATGTTGGCCTTCGTCAAGGTCATAAGAGCATGGGGTAAAAATCACATCGGGAGTTTCTAAAGAAACTGAAACTTGCCAGGCATGCGCATACCTTTTGGAGTGTGATAACGCGAGTGAATTCCATCACGTTATCATGCGATGATAGTTGGATCCCGATTCCCACTGATGAGTTGGTTTACTCCTCGGGTGATCCGACTAATTCTTCTTTCAGGTTTGGAGGAGAATTTGTGGTTACAGTGGGAGGTTTTCTGATTAGATAAATTGATAACCATTCTGATCTAGGTTAGAGTGCATGCAGAGTGTGTCTTTTCTCTCTCTCTTTGGTAGCGACCATGGCCCGACCCTAGACTATGACTCAGTGACCAAGATTAACCGGACCTTCTTAAAACACTGGCTTTTGGATTGTCTGAGTTGCATACCTCATTGCCACCCCTACTTTTACCCTTTTTCTCCGGAACATTTCGTATCACTACGAACATCCACTTCCATTGGATAAAACCATCGTATGGTTATATACGAACTCGAAGGAACTTGTTCCAGATTCGAGGATGGTTTCCGGTTCTGGAGAAGATGAATAGAACTATTCAGTTGTCTTTTCCTTTTACCTTCTCTCAGGTTGCGAGTGCTCCTTGGATTAGGACGGTACACCTATTACGCTAATTGGATAGTCTTCATCCAAACCATAGGCAGGTGCCGAAAGGTAGGGAATGAAGAAAACCGATTAGCCTAAGTGAGGTGTACAGAAGGTAATAAGTAAAGACAAATAAAGGGATTAGAAAGAGGGCAAAGTAAATTGCGACTGCTATTCACGACCAAACCAAGTATTTCATCGCCACTCCTACTTCACCTTGGTATTTCTACAGAACACCCAGTATCACTACGAAGATCCACAGTTATTGGATATTCCATCGTATGGTTATATACGAACTCGAAGGAACTTGTTCCAGTTCGGGGATGGATTCTGGTTTCGGAGAAATAGGAATAAGATTTATTCAATTGTCTTTTATCTTCACCTTCTCTCAGGTTACGAGTACTCCTAGGATTAGGAGAGTACACCCATTATGCTTACTGGATAGTCTTCTTCCAAACCATAGGCTGGTGCCGAACGGTAGGGAGGGAAGAAAGCCATTTAGCCTAAAGGGGTGTACAGAAGGTAACGAGTAAAGACAAATAAAGGGATTTGGAGAGATGGTAAGGAAATATACGGTTACGGTTGTGAATCTGATAATAGAAGAGGCATTACTAGGAATACCCGAATACCCCTTTGAAACATTTTCATGCTTCAGTTTCACTGTGCATTGTTAATAGAAAACTGGTTTCCCAATTAGCCCTTGCTCCAGGGTATGTATTTACCAGGTTGATTCTCACATCTGTATGGTTTTACAGATGATGAGTGAGAGTAAGTTATTAGGAATTGGGTGATCATCCTCATTATATCGGGATTCGTTGTAATTGGTGATATTTGAGGAAATCGCCTGGGTTGTTTGCCGGACGGAAAATATTTGGTTTTGAATATCCGTTGTTATGCGCCAATTTCAAATTGATATATCTATACGTTTATTTTTATAAAGTGAGATATAACTTTTTGAAATTATGTCCATGACATTTACCTATATCAGTGGATGGTTAGGTAAGGAGTATTAAACAGCAGTGTAATTCTTCTTGGCCATAAGTACAGTTTTCAACCTACGACGCACAAGAAATGAGTTATTAGACTCAGGGGACTTATACAAAATATTGTATGTTGTCCAGTGTCCATTAGGACAGAGGAGTTGGTCCTCATACTATATTCTGTTTACTTGTGATTTCTCTAGTTTTAGACAAGTGTTTCGTAGAAATGCAAGGTCTAAGTTTTGAGAAGTTATAGATATATGAATAAAGTAGAGAACCATGTATTGCAAGTATCAGGATTCTTCAAGGTGATCGAAGATGTAGATACTTGTGTATGGTATTCAGTTGATAGTAATGATTATATGAACTTGCTTCTCTTTTAGGTTACTCATATCTGGACGTACTCCTAAGTTGAGTAATGCTGATCGGCCTATCTCCATTTAGTTGACATGCACTGGAGACAGCTGCATGATTTGAATCTGGTTCCAATTAAATCGGTGCCTCTGTTTCTATATTGGATATAGAATAGTTCATATCTTAACAATGTTAAGGTACGGGGAGTTGTCCGGCTTATGCTTAAAACCGGACTCTGGATAACTCAATGCGCGTTTCTGTAATGGCTGTTTGTGGGTTAACCCGGGTTCTGACGAGGGTTGACTTTCTACCATCTGGAAGATCAATAGTGATATTGTTCTTGACTCGCCACAGTTTTAATAAAAATGGATTTTTTTCATAAAACAATAGTGGGAGAATGGTAGAACTGGAAGTGATTCCAGAACCGCAAACGATTACTGAAAATTTAATAAGAACCTAAAGATTCAATCTGGTTTGACATTCTATTGGTCACTCCGCAGATATGGTGGGTAACCTCAGGCATTCGAGAGGTACTTCGGTATGCTCAAAGACGGTGATAGGGAGATTCTTGTTTTCCCAGACTTGACACTACCGTTGTTCTAGGTTATGAGACCTAGCAGGAGGATGAGTATAGCGTCGTTCTAAACTAGCTTTAGAAGTGCACGTGTATATGACTCTGCCAGAGGGTTGTCGTAGTCAGTGGGAGCAGCGGAAGCATAGTGGACAAGTAGCTTATGTCTATTTATGGACTAAGCAGATATAGCGGAGATAGATCATCTATTTTTGATGTGATAGTCATGGACTTTGACTTCGTCAGAATAAGAGATAGATCTATTAAGAAGGTAGTAGGGTGTGATGTCCTGGTATATGGATGACATACACATAGTAGGAAGTGAAATTCCTATACTACGATCGGTTATACTTTGGTTGTCACATAGTGGTTCCTCCAGATAGGATATAGATATAATATCAGACATTCTGGTTAGTAGATCTATGATTTTAGATCTAGATTTGGGTAGTTTCCCAATCTGGGTACTTAGACAGTATTCTAAAAGTGTTTTAGAATGGACGACTCCTGGCACCGTAGTGTACCTGCAGGTGATGGAGTCACCCTCTCTAAAGGTGTCTTACAGACTAAAGAGGAGAGGGATGTGCATAATTGACATATTACTTGCTTAGGCAATTCAGTCAATCATGAGATGTCAAGTACCACACCAGATGTTGTTTTTGCACTAGCTGCAACAAGTTCAGATATTAATCCAATCCTGGAGAAACATTCGGAAGCAGTTTTAGAACATAAGTGGATGTTCTAGGGATATGATAACGACAGCCTCCTTTGGGAGACGGTTATCATTCCAGGCTTCCAAGATGACCTGGATAACAGAGTGACTGTCAGAGATATAGTTTTCCTCTGACGAGGGGCAGTAGTTTGGACAGGAGATCCAAGCGGATACTGAGGGAGGCATGGCGCAGGATACTGATTAAGTTCAGTTGACGATACAGTCTAAGAAGTTTGGATTTGGAGTTCATTTATGAACTAGGTCCCATCAGATATCCAAACATATTCTAAGACAGATATTGCTCATTTCGGGAGATGGCTTTCTCTGCGAACTTGAGATAAAGAGAGACATAGAAAGAAACATCAGGGCGGATCCACTTACTGAAGCTATTCCTTGAACTCAATAGTTTTACAAACGAGCTTTGTGAAAATGAACAGTAGAGGAGTTGGGTGTTTGGTATCACACGGGCTGTGAGTATTCGACATCGCAATAATTAGCCTTGAGTGCAAGTGGGAGATTGTTGGATATAGTGCCCTCAAAGTCAATTATTAGATCACAGGCACGTGATTGCAATGATTGAGGGATGACCTATACCGGTAGGACAGTCTTACTCAAGATGATAATATGCTATCTGGTTTATCTTTATCATCGTGTACAGCTTTAGGTGATATTACAGATCACTATTACGCATTGATAGAGCCCTTAGGATTCTTTCTTTACTGCTAGCAGTATGATGGCGATCATATACGTGAGAGTTGGGTAGTAGCACATCCTTAAAGTGGTCCCTAGTCATGGGAGTTTTGAGACTGGACATCGATACTCCATTAGTAGACTAGTGTATACAGTCCAGACCCCGACGAGGGGCGATGGCCGGTCTCATAAGCCATTGGTGTCAGTTGGATCACCTAAGATGTATACAGGTGCTCATTGGGTTATGAGTACCCCGGACAGGACTCGCCGGGAACATGCTAGTTGGTATTATACCTGACGTCAGATAGCAGTTCCCTGGTGACATGTGTACAGGATAGTTCATCGACCTGAGATCATCATTTGTCTCGTGTGAGTTCCCACTGTGCTTTGATTACTACCTTACCACGGCTAAAAGGAGTCGTGCAAACAGGTTTTAGTTGGGTATAGTCCCGAGCCACATGGAGGCAATGAGCGGATCGGCAGGGGTTTCGTCTCTCCCGGTATTGGGGGTGAGATCGCGCTTTGTCTAGGAGAGCCATTACACGAAGTCCTTGGCCAAGGCAGGAGATTTACTGGTAGGTATTCCAGTAGTATCTCACGGTGTTCTTGGCTACACCCCAACATGACTTGTACCGCTTTTGTGGGTCTGACTTTTACCAACCCCCTAGGCCCGACATGCGATACTCATAGACGAACGGACCGAACTGTACGGATATTGTCACTGACAGGCTCAGTAGGGTGTCAGGATGAATTCGCTCATCGACCTCCCTTTTGGTCAATACCTGGTAGCTCGTTATGTACGGTTAGTACCACTGACGTGCTAGTGGTTAAATCCACAGCCAAAGTATTGACGAGTCTTTAGAGTCCCCCACAGACAGTTTCTCAAGTTTCGGGCGAAACGTTGTAGAGACCGTATGGTATTATGGCAGTGTTCGATCATATACGTGCAGTCGTGCACGGATCATGATCGGACGTATCTTACTAGTGAGCTTTGGTTTAAGCCGGATCCTAGTATTAGATTTGTTGGATTACTTTAGTCTCATCGCATTCGCATTCAGTCGAAATGCGGATGCAGGTATGTATATACAGGTGAGGGGTATCCTTATGATCCGTCACGAGTTTACATTAGATGTTACCATATCTTTTTATTGTTGTAAACATTTGGGTTAATGTTTATTTTGGTGGAAATTATGAGCTTAGTTCATGATGAGGTGCATTAAATGTGACATGGACATGTTTAGTGACTCATGGTCTCTTTTATTGTGCAAATGTCACATTAGTGTTTGATTAAGGGTGTGAAATGATGGATGGAGAGAGAGAGAGGGCAGCCATAGGCTTGGGGTTGGCTCTTGGATTATCATTCTAGTGCTCTCATCTTTTATCTCACACAATAGAAAAAGAAAGCCTCTTCTTCCTCTAGCTCACCATTTCCACTAATGGCATCATCTTCAACCTCCATCCATACACTCTCATGTGTTGAGAATCAATGGATGCTTAAGACAAAGTTATCACACACATTCTCTACTTCACCTTGAACACGTCGGCTAGCAAACTTCGTGTCCGAGTTGCTTCGGATGAAGCGAGAGCCCGTAAAAAGACACATTGATGTGGTGCCCTTCCGACGAGGAGACCGGAGATCGGAGATGCCGGGAGGAGCTTAGGATGGTGGCCAAAGACCGAAGGACACGGATCGATCTGTATAGCCACTCTCACTTCTTTGTAGTTAGCTAGTTTAGCGTTAATGGTTCGATCCGGGTGAAAGACTACGATAGCGCCGGTTTCCTAAAAGGTTTTTGTTTCCGCATTTGGCCTCGGATTGACGGCCGGGGTGCTACCGTAGACTTACAAGAGCTGTGATGGGAAAAAAGTTTAGGGTGGCAGTAAGAACATATGCCAAACCATATAGTGGTTTTGGTGAAATTTCCCTTTTTTTATTAATTGTTATTAATTAGGTTGATTTGGTATTAATTTGTCATCGATTGTCATTATATTGAATTTTTAAGAAAAACATACCTATTATTTTCCCTATATTTTTCCTATTTTCCATTTCCTAAGTATTCCAAATATTTGACCTATTTATATTTTCCTATTTTCTTTTTCCTTAAACCCTAATTTATATCTTTAACCTAAATCCTATTTCTATTAAACCCAAACACTAAAACCAAGCCCGATCCACTCCTATGCCCATCTCTCTCTTTCTTCCTTTCCTTATTTTTTTTCTTTTCCCTTATAACTCATAATCCCAAAGCCTACTCCCATACCAACCCAAGCTGAACCCTCTTCTTCTCTTCCTCCCCTACTGCTTCTTCTTTTTCATTTTGAATTCCTTGCAAATCTCAACTGAAAATCTCCTATTAAATTCCATTAACCAAAATTTTAATTTCCTATTTATTTCTCTTAATTCCCTAATCCTTTCTCTCTCTTTATGTCTCCCTCTACCTCCATACCCCTTTCTCTTTCTCTCTCTCAAAACTCACCGAGCCCCTCACTGCCTTTGCTCGTGAGCTCACTGCCGACGACCCCCTTACCTCCGTGAACACCACCATGACCTCCTCTCTCACTCCTTCACCGCACACCACCACACACTCCCTCCAACACCCAACCGAGCACCCATCACTGCCATCGGCCAACCCCTTCACCGACGAGCGACCGCCACCATGCACCACCACATAACTCCAACGACCGAGCTCCCCAATCATTGCCCCTCACCACCTCGCCGCTGCACCTAACATCACCGGAGCCACCCTCCTCATCTCTTTCCCCCCTGAATTCATCAGCCGCAACTCCACTGCATGCACGACGCCGAAGCTCTAAGTCGCCGCCGTCTGGACCACCGCAGTCAAGACGTCTGTTGGATATGTATGCCCTAGAGGTTTGTATTGTATAAGATGCTGGGGATATGTACGTACAGGACAATCTTTCTCAGTTATATAGTATACTATTTGAGTTGTTTTTATCTAAACATGTGTATTTGTTTTTCTTACTGCTTAATATTGCTTATACATGTTGATGAAGTCTCGATACAGTAGTATATTATTTTGGTTTGTCTTTATCTTAACGTGCGTATATGTTTTACGTGATATCACATATCGCAGATATATATTGATAAAGCCCATAGGATTTTGCTTGACTACCAGTGTTATGATGGCGATTATACTTATGGGAGTTGGGTAGTCCATAAGCACATACTTAAATGTCCCAAGTCGTAGGAGTATCGAGACTAGGCATCGATATTCCAGAGTAAACTTGTGTATACATTTCTAGACCCCGACGAGGGCGGTAGTTGGTCCCATAACCATTGGTGTGATCACCTAAGATTGTATACAGGTGTTCACTAGGGTGAGTACACTGGACGAATTCGTCAAGATATTTTAGATGGTATTCTACATATCGTCAGATAGCAGTTCTCAGGTGACATGAGTACAAATTAGTCTTTATACCTGAGATCATCGTTTTTCTCATATGAGTTCCTACTATACTTAGATTACTACCTTACCACGGCTCTACTAATTCGTGCAAACAGGTTTTAGTTGGGTACAGTCCCCAGCCATATCGAGGCAGTGAGCGATTGTCAGGGACTCATCTCTCCCGGTGTTGGAAGTCAATGTCGCACTGTGTTTGATTGGCCAGCACCATAAGACCTTGGCCATGGCAGATGAGATTTACTGATATTTAGATCAGTAGTTTCTTGAATCGGTCCTGAGCCACATCGACACGACTTATCGGGTTATTAGGGGTCTGGCATTTTCTATCCTCTAGACCTGGTATACGATACTCATAGATGAAGAGACCGGACTGTGCGGAGATTGTCATGGATAGGCCCAGTAGGAGTTCGGATGAGCTTACTCATTGGCCATCCTTTTCGATAGGTATCTGGGTAGTCGTTACATACAACTAGTGCCACTGATGTGCTTGTGGTTAAACCCACTGCCAGCGTACTATCGAGTTTTTAGAGTCCTACACAGAGGGTTTCTCTGGTTCAGGCGAAATTATGTAGTGGCCGTATTTTGATACGTGCAGGGTTTCGATCAAATGAGTGTGCTAACTACATAGATTTTCGATCGGATGGTTGATAATACTAGCCGACTTAGGATTAATCCGGATTATTAAATCAAATATTGATTTAATAATTTACATATATATATTTCGATATGTATATTCTGGTATTATGTTTATTGTACTATTCTATCTCTTTGGATATTAGTATTTTGATATGAATACGGGTATATATATATATATACAGAGATATATTCTTGTATTTATACAAGTATACATTCTAGAAGGAGGAAACCTCATTTTGCATTTTCTATTTTGATTAAAAATAGAAATGAGGTGTAAAGGTTGAGTAAGGTGAGAATGGTGAGAGACATGATTGAATAGAATTGACAAATGAATTGTAAATTCATTTGTGCAAACTATTCAAGCATGGTTGCTATATTATATTTGCAAAATCTTTTCATAAAACTATGGCTTGTATTTTTCTCTCACCAAGTTTTCCATTCTCATCATTTTGCTTTCTCTCTCTCACTTACCTCTCCTTCTTCAATCCTCTAATCCTCTCATGTGTTGAGAATTCTAGGGAATTAAGAGATAGTTAAATACTTGAACACCTCACTACATCCCTAAGCACCTTAGTTTAGTAAGCTAGGGTCTTTATTTGCTTCATTTGGAGAAGCCAGAGCTTGAACCATAAACTCTCGGGTGGATCATCTTTGACACGAGGAGGCTAACGTCCAAGCTCGATCCCGATGGATTAGGAGCTAAGGGAAAGGAGTTTGAAGACCCTAAGAACACGATTCCTTTAGGTATAACATCTTTTCATAGTAGTTAACTCCTTCTAGTTGCTATTTTAGGGTTATGCTTTGATCACTTGGAGTTTTGTTGATTGTGCTTGCTCAAAATTTGATTTTTGCGCATTCTGCCTCTCTACTTTCATTGTAGAGTGAGTAAAACTAAGTAAAATGGTATCACAGCCACTCTATAAGCCTTAACTAACTTGTTACGACGTTTAAATTCTGTCGTTTTCGTCGCACAAAAATTGCCGACAAAAACAGTCCCGAAATCCCTAGTTTTAAGATGTTTGCACTCCACGCGGGCTCACGGTTTGGACCGAGACACCGCGGGGTGTTGCATGGGTACCCCAAGGATCACCCGGGGGTGCAAAAGATCGAGCCCACTCCCCGAGACCACCATGAGGTGGACTTGGGGGATGGGGACCCGAGCCCTACCCTAAAGGGTAGGCTCGGGTCTGCCACCCCTTTAGGGCCACCTAATGGTGGCCTTAGGAGGTGTTACCCCTCCAAGGCCCCCTGAGTGATAGTTAATTTTAGGTACTTCATCCTCTCAAAGGTTCAGGCGAGTTTCGAGTTCATTTCGACTCCCGGATTGGTTTAAAACATTGGAATTTTGGAGTTTTTCAATTTTCGAAAAACTTGTTGTGTTTGCTATTTGTGCGCGGAACTCTAATGTTGTAGTCTTCCTTACTTGCATATGTGATGTTGTATATATGTTGTTAAACATTTTCTAATTGTTATACGTCGATTAGAAGGGGTTACACGCATCTGGTTGCTGCGATGGTTTATCTCTGTGATGGTTTCGATGGATTGTCGTGTTAGATAGCCCACCGTGCGATGTTGGTTGTACAGTTGTGTCATTTGTTTATTCATTATTGCGAGGCAAGCGTCCGACTTGTGGACTGCCATTTCTTCTAGTTTGTATATTCTTTTATTGGGACACGTCCGGGTTGAGGTCGATATCACCATTGTATATTATTTCATTTCTGGTCTAGGATAAACCCATGGAGAAGTGCTCGAGAAGCCGGGTTCTAGAGTGAGCTAGGTGGTCATCTCGTAGTGTTGAGTTTGAGCTGTCTCGCTCTAGAATTGGCAGCTATTCACCGCACTTGTAGGGGTTTTAGGATGACCCACAGTGGAGTGTTCAAGTTACCGGATTCCATGAAGTACCGGGTGGCCCACTCATGTCATTGAGTGATAGTTGCCTCACTTCTAGAATTGGCAGGTAACTTACCGCACTTGTAGGGTTCTTGGTTCTATATTGTACAGGCTATCCACACGACTGGAGAACGTCGAGTTTCATATGCGACTCAAATGAAACGCGGGGCTCCTAGATTATCCGCTATTCCATATTGTTTATCGCTTGTCTATGATGCTGCTTATATCATGCCTGTAATGAATGGTTATATAGATATATATAAATGTTGTATATGTTTTGCATCCGTGCTAGCCTTGACCCTGCTCTGCCATTAGTTAAGTAACCTAACGTGCATGACGAGCCCCGTGGCGAATACGGATGGCATATGCATATATTCTATTTTCGTTATTTTTTGGTGTGATAGGAATTTAATTGATGGGACCACATTAATTTTGAATAATGCAAGGAAAAATAAACCTAATATGATATTGTCGGAACAAGTTTTTTGAAAAACTATAGTCGTACCCTTTTTCTTTGCATAGAGATATTCGATTAGGAATATCCTGCACCTCATTCGACAAGGGAAGAGCCTTGATCCCTTCATGGGGATTTTGCTCTTAAGCAAAATTTTGCGTTACTATAAATTGCTCTGTTTTCTTTAAAACCATTAGTTTTCAAATACGGAGCCTAAACTACTCCTTTTCAAAACTATTCAGTTCCTTCAGCGATATCAAGTTCATTATGTTAAAGGTTTTTCGCCAAAAACCAGCCGCAGCCCTCCGTCATTTTCTACAAGTATTACTTAGTATTCGTGCTACGTATGTTAGTATTGTCAAGGCGTATTGATCGGTAGCTGAGTATTGCTTATTTGTAGCTTTGTTTCCAATTATTTAGGATAGACACATAGCTTTGTTGGCATTGCCAAGGGTTATACGGGCGGGTCTAAGTTAAACAAGATAATGACGAGCCGAACTTGACCAGCGGTTTATGATATGTTGGCATTGTCAAGGTCATAAAGTAGTTAGGGACAAAAATCACATCGGGAGTTTCAAATATACATGAATCTTGCTGGTGTTGCATACTTTCTGGAGTGTGGTAACTAGAGTGGCTTCCATCTAGATTATCATGCGATGATAGTTGGGTCTCGATCCCACTGATGAGTAGGATTACTCTTGGGAGATATTTTTCACTTCACAATTATCTAACTTATTAGGTGTCTAAAAAGGTGTTAACGAGGCTATGCCTCTGCGGAAATGATGTTTATTTTAATTAGGTCCGTGCGAGAGCACGGGGAAACTTTCTCGAAGTACCAACACCCACCCGACTGAACGGTTAACGAACTTGTAAAGTATGAAATGATCCCAACTGTTTCCCCCAATCAGAGCAAAGCTCTGTTTGAAATTCAAATTTCAAAAGAATTGAAGCGACGCTATAGATGCAGCGCCATGTGCGCTGCGTCCTAGGCAGCGCACCATGTGTGCGCTAGCGCTAGGCGCGCTGCACGCCACGTGTCAAACATGGGTGCGCTAGCGCAGGGCGCGCTGCGCTCTGAGCAGCGCACCACGTGTCAAACACGGGTGCGCTAGCGCAAAGTGCGCTGTGCTCTGAGCAGCGCACCACGTGCAAAGCACGGGTGCGCTAGCGCTGGAATTAAAAAATTCCCCACCGTTAGATCAAAAGATCTAATTATAATGATAAATCATTAATCAGAATTAAATTCTGTTATGGAAAGATTTTTCAATCTTGTTAAAAAAAAGAAGATTGCTTTCTGTAAAACAGAAGCCTTAGGATCAAAGATCCAATGGTGGGGAAATATCCCCAAATCAATCAGAGAAAAATCTCTTTAACTGATTCAACAAATCAGCTTGCCCTATATAAAGGCCCCAAGACTTCAAGTTTGATATAGAGGACCCCCCTATAAACTTTGAAAAAAATTCAAAGGAAGAGAAGCATATCTCTCAGCAAAAGAAGATTCTTTCTTCAAGGTAAAAAGAATGGTGATGAACACAGAGATGAAATCATCTCATAAAAAGAAGAATTATCTTCTTAAATGATGATAGATCTACAAAGACAAGGTCTTTTATAAAAAGATCAAAAGATCTCATCATAAAAACAAAGAAGTACTTACTTCTTTCACAGATCATGGATCTATAAAGGCAAAGCATTTCATCAAAATAAGAGATTAAAAATCTTTCTCGCAAAATAAGAACTATTGTTCTTAAATCTTGAGACAAAGTCTCTTTAAAAGAACATAAATTTGTTCCCAGATCATAAAATTGATCAAATGTGCCTTGCGCTCTTGAATTGCGCTTCTGCGCTCCCTGAATCGGCGCTCAGCGCTAAATGCGCCACGTGTCAACCACGTATGCGCCAATTAACTGTTGGGGTACGGCGGCGTCCCGGCGGTCAAACCGACACCGGATGCGGAACAAAAACTTTTTACGGAACCGGCGCCACCGCAGCCCAAATTTCCGGATCGTTCCATTAACCGTAAACTAGCAAAAATGTAAAAAGGACTTAGGAAATTATACCGATCGAACCATTTCCTTCGGTCTTCAATCCCCATGCCTAACTCTTCGCTGTTGCGCCGATAAAGTTCGGTCTCCGATCTCGCTCGTCAAAATGGCACCACGTCATCGAATCTTTATACGGGCTCCCGCCTCGAACCGAGGCAACTCGGACATGAAGTTTGCTAGCCGACATGTCCAAGAATGAAGTAGAGAGATTGTAGAATAGTTTGTCTCAAGGCACCCAAGTGATTGGGTGGAAGTAAATTGGAGTTTCCAAGAAGTTGAACATGTGAGCTAAGAAAATTTGCAAGTGAAAAAACTTTTGAGGGCTCGGCCAGAATTAAATTAGGGGAGGCTGAAAAAATAGCTTGCAGGAAATTCTCAAGTGTGTAGTGTATGGAGTGGTGAGCATAAGGGGTTAATAATAATGCAACACCAAAAACAAAACCCCTTCCTTAAAGAACAGCACACTCAAAACCACACAAATAAACAATCCCCTCTTCAATCAATTAACAACCACTTCACCATTTTAACCATGCTGCCCCACGGATGTAAATTGATTTAGGGAGCAGTCATGCTCAGTCAATTTAATTTGAGGACTTATGGCCACGACTGGGCTAAGTTCAGTTTCAATATTCTTTTGTCTTTGGCCTATTGGACCTGTGCTAGGGCCTTGCCCCTTCACTGCATTATTTTTCTTTGTTTTGGTTGGGCTCTGCCCTTTTATAAATGATGCAGAGCATCTATTTTGTTTGGGCTCTGCCCTTTTTAAAATGCATAGCATTTTTGATTAGGCCTGTTAGGCCTTTTAATTGGGCTCTGTCCCTTTTCTTAATAATATAGAGCATTAAATACTCTGACAGTGCCCCACATGGCTTGTCAGGCGCTTTGCGCAAATTAAAGAGCGCAAGCGCATGTGGAAGTGACACGTGTCATGCTCTGATGAGCGCAAGCGCAACAGCGCAGTGCGCTGCGCTGTTGCACTGCTGACACGTGGCGCTTTCTGGCGGCTTGCGCAATAGTGCAGTTTTAGCAAGTGCTGGGCACTGTTCTTATTCTTTTGGATCAATTTTAGATCAAAGAAAATAAGTTTTTTCTTATTTTCAAAGAACCAGTGGTTCATAAAAAGTGCAAGGCACAGTTATTGTTTATTTTTCTTTTTTCTTGAAGATCATTGATCTTGTTCTTAGATCAATGATCTATTTTTAAGAGAATTTTCTCTTTTTCTAAAAGTTTTTACCTTTTTCTCTTGTTCTTGAGAAATTCTCTCTAATTCTTCAAAGTTCTCTCTGTTTGAAGTTCTTGATTTCTCCCAAAATATTGATCCCTTTGAATTGAGGTCTAGGGTCCTTTTTATAGTGCCCATAAATTAGTTAAATTTGTTAAAGAGATCTCTCTCTGAGTGATTTGGGGAATTTTCTCCACCGTTGGATCTTTGATCCAAGGGTTTCTGTTTTACAGAAGAAAATTTTCTTGTTTTAACAAGAACATAAAAGATTTCTTTAGAATTTTAATTCTGTTTGGTGTAAATGCCTCAGCGCATGACATGTGTCAAGCAGCGCACAGCGCAGCGCACAGCGCAGCGCAACTGCGCTGACACGTGTCGCGCAGCGCACAGCGCAGCGCAACTGCGCTGACACGTGTCGCGCAGCGCACAGCGCAGCGCAACTGCACTGGCGCAACTGCGCTGCCACGTGGTGCGCAGCGCAGAGCGCAGGCCAGCTGAAGCGTCACTTCTCTAATTAAAGTTTGAATTTTCAAAGTAGAGCTTTGCTCTGATTGGGGGAAGATGAAGCGTTGTTTCATCTTCCGCCTTGGAATTTGAACAGAGCTTTGCTCTGATTGGGGTAAACAAATGCCCCCCCACCGTTGCGCTTATGCGGCGCCAAACGTGAGCGCAACGGTGGCGGAATTCCAACTGTTGCGGCAACTTTGGAAGCTGAAAGGGCACTTGATACCTATAAATAGGACCTTTGGTCCTTCTCAGATGATCATCATCTCCAAAAATTCTATTTTCAGAATCTCAGAGCCCTGCTCTTGTTGTTAAGAACTCTTAGATTTTCTTTAAAAGAAACTATTTAGGTAAGAATTAGTCTTGAATTAAATCAATTTTAATTAATAGAGCTTGGCTCTTATAGATCTTTGATCTAAAGAAAACCCTTCTGGGGTTTCACCAATAGAGCCTTGCTCTCAAGAATCTGTTTCAGGGTTTCTTGACCCATGAACAGAAACTTGCATCTTTGTCAAGACATAGATTTCTTTGATCTAAAAATGTGATGAACTCTTAAGAGTTTGAGTATGGATAATGAAAATTAAAAATGGAGTTTTGTATTTAAAGGATTATATCATCTTTTAATAATAATGATCTCAGAGTTCTTGGGGGACTTCTTCAAATTTCCATTATTATGGCATCTGATAGGCATCACCCCTATTCGTAGAGCATTGCTCTCGAGGAGTTTAACTCTTTGTGCTCATTTTTTAATAATAATTCGCCTAATCAGTCAGTCTGCTAATTTTGCTGATCTTCTTTCACAGGAACAATGGACGCCCATATGTATGCTCTTAACGAGATCATCTCTTACGGGGACATATGCCAACTTGGCCGCTCTCAAAATCGAGAGTTCACAAACGCGGAGTGTGCTGAAATTATGAGCCGCTTCGGCGCGTGCAACGGTCCTCTGCTTCCCCGGCGTTCCTCCCTTCTTAAGCTTATCGTGGGAGCCATCTGGGAAGCGCTTCCCCTGTTCTGTTCCGGTGCGCCGCTTAGGGCGCTGGATGCCGCTGAGGATAAGGTGCACTCGGTGTACCTGTTGAACTTTATCTCAAAGAGACGGCGAGACAGTCTTATCGATCTCTTGCACGAGGTTTTTCAACAGTCTGCCATACTCGCTACTTATCGGAGGGTGGAAGACATCAGGGGGGACCCTGACGCTTGTGCTCGCGAAAGAAAGCACACTAGGATGGTCCGCGAGGCTTGGAAGATCATAGATAGGGTCGCTTTTGAATTCCTCAATCCATGCCCTGGATCTGAGGTTATTCCATTGTAACTTTCGTTTATTGTTTTTATGACTGTAAGAACTTCGGGCAATATTAATAGAATTTTTTTTGTATCCCAGCTTGTCTTTAAATGTAAATCGGATGCTCTGTCTGTTGCTTTTCTTCTTTCTCAGCATTTCGTCACAATTAGCAGGTAATAAAGTAAGCTTCTTGATTTCTTCACGAGATAGCGAGGGCTTAGGCCGCAGGTTCAGATCCGCCGCCTAAGACTTTTCAACTCTATGAGCCGCGAGGGTCTCATAGAGGTTTTTCTCCCTACGGATCGAGGGGATCTCGTAGGTGGGTTTTCTCCTTAGGAATCGTGAGGATCCCTAAGTGTGTTTTCTCTTATAAGTCGTAAGGATCTTATAAGAGATTTTTCCCTCTTACGAGTCGAGAGGACTTGTAAGCGGTTGTTTCCCTCCTTGTCGAGTTTCGAGTTTGGAGAGTGAGACCCGTGGATAGTGTGCAAGAGACCATTTTGGGCCAACTTGCAGGGTCCCAGTGCTTAGGAAACAGGCTCCTTTTATGCCTACTGCCTAAGGCTTTATCTCGCGAGTCGAGCCGCATCGAGAATTTCCCGCAAAGACATCAATTTCTTCACAAGTCGAGACGAATCGAGCGTTTCTCACAAGAGCATCCTAACGTCGCATTTGACCTCTGCTCTTTACGACAGAAGCCCGTTAAGGTCGGTGGTACTTAGGGTTTTGGCCATCGTACCGTCGCATAAGCTGATATAGTCCTCGATAGGCAATCGTGCTGTTCGAGTAGCCCTGCGACTGCCGTGTCTCTGATCCCTTCGGGGGCTGGACAAGACGTCTTCAAGAAATCTTCCTAGGCAGTTTGACCGTCGGAAGAGTAAGCGTTAGGAATTTGCCATGCCGCTTTTTACTTGAGGTTATGCTCATTTTGGTGAGCCCCGATGAGTCATAACCACTCCGCGCTGGTGTGGGATGATCTCCGATAGTCTTTCAGGTTTTATGTGAGTTGCCGTCAAGACCCTGAAGCTAGGAATTTGGCCTTTGCTTCGTTTTGCTGGCATCGCGTCTGCTGTATCGAGACGAATGTCGCAGTGGGAACTAGGGATTTTGCCGTGGCTCCATTTGTTTGATTGTCGCGTCTGCACCCTGCTGGAGAAAGAACGCTGGAGTGACATCTCGTCTGCTGTATCGAGACGAATGTCGTAGTTGTCTCTAGGTTGCTGGTGAACCGTCGAGGTTTGGAACTAGGGATTTTTCCGTGGTTCCATTTATTTGATGATGTTGCGTCTGCTGTGTCGAGACGAACGTTGGGGTGACATCTCATCTGCTGTATCGAGACGAACGTCGAGGTGGTGACCACTCTGTGCTGGTGCGAGATGATCTCCGATTGTCTTTTCGGTTTTATATGAGTTACCGTCAAGACGTTGAAGCTAGGAATGTGGCCTTCACTTCGTTTGCTTTGGTGTGTCCAAATCCTGTTGGAGGAAGAACGCTCGGGTTGACATTGCGTCTACTGTATCGAGACAAACGTCTAAATAAAGCTGGGATTTTGTCGTCGCTTCGCTTTATTTCGACCATAAGATCTTTTGTTCGCGTTGTATCTGCATCTTGATGGACTGCGAAGGAACGCCTTTATTGACATCTCATCTGCTGTAACGAGACGAATGTTCAGATGGTCTCTAGGTTGTCTGTGAACCGTCGAGATTTGGCTTCGTCTTCTGGTGGAGCCTGTTGGGAAAGTATGGTTCCCTCTTTGTTTATGCCCTTGGATTGTATACAGGGATCGATGTGATCTTAACTGTAGGGCCAAAGTTTTATCATCATTTTTTTTATCTCCGCGATGCTCTATCATTTCAGCTTTTATATCGCGAAGGTCACGATTGCCCAATCATTTCGGCTATTTTTCGCGGTGCCCAATCACTTCGGCTGTTTATTTTATTTTTACTCGCTGCTTTTTATTGCGAGTTGCCTAATCATTTCGGCTATTTTGCATGCATACATTTTACTTGCTGCTCTTTTTTTTATTGCAAGTTGCCCCATCATTTCGGCTATTTCGTATGCATGTGCGGCCTACTGGCCTTTTGTCGTAAACCTGAAATTAGACACCGATCTCGGCATCAACATCGCTACAACGGGGATATTTCCAGGAGCGAATCATCATTTGCCTCTGTCGTTGTCAAACAAAGGAGGCTTAGCGAACAGGGTTAGGGTCCTGTCGACTAAGGCTTTTGACTTCATGAGTCGTAAGGGTCTCACAAAGGTATCTCTCCCTACGAGTCGTGAGGATCTCGCAGGTGTGCTTTCTCCTTAGGAATCGTGAGGATTCCTAAGTGTATGTTCCTCTATAAGTCGTAAGGATCCTACAAGAGGGTTTTCTCCTTGTAAGTCGAGAGGATTCACAAGGGTTGTTCACCATGCGAACATATCCCCAGTCACAGATAGAACTTGGTTAGGGAAATGTTTATTCGCGCCCGTGGATTGTATACAAGGGTCAATACTGATCCGCTTGTAGGGCAATATCGAAGGTTGTGGGGGTTGCTTAAGAACAGGTTAAGGTTTCTGTAACTTAAGACTTTCAAATCTTATGAGCCGTGAGGGTCCCATAAGAGAATTCTCCTTACGAGTCGTGAGGATCTCGCAAGTGTAATTTCTCCTTAGGAATCGTGGGGATCTCTAAGTGTGTTGCTCCCTTATGAGTCGTAAGGATCTCACGCGGGTGGTTTCTCCTTACAAGGTCGAGAGGACCCTGTAAGTGTCTTTTAACGAGGTTGCGCCCTTTCGGGTTTTCATAAACACTCGCCGGTAGCCATGCTATTTTTACTCATGGAGCCTTTTCGGGTTTTCATCCGTGCCCATTTTGCTTATGGGCATACCATTTTTTTTTATTTTGTTTATTCTTTCTTTCTTTTTTATTCTAACGAGGTTGCGCCCTTTCGGGTTTTCCCAAGACTCGCCGGTAGCCCTGCTGTTTTTACTCATGGAGCCCTTTTGGGTTTTCATCCGTGCCCATTTTGCTTGTGGACATACCGTTTTTTTTACCACGCTGGCCTGAGGATGCCGCGGGTTGATAGTAGTTTAATGACGTTTCGGTCATTTGCAAGTTTTAGGACATTGCGGTCCGTCATTAGTTTAAGGACGTTTCGGTCCGTTGTCGCCGTATTTGAGGCGAATATCTAGTTTATTGATTTTTCGGTCTATGAGGCTTTCTCTATGACTGAGCATGATGCCCCCGGCGTATCCATCTTTCTCGAAGCGTGTGGTTGTGGCGGGCCCACCTTCCAGTTTTCGGAGATGACGAACTTGCCCTGTTGGTATTGATCTTCAACCCAGTTTTTGAAGACGTAGCAGTCCTCGATCAGATGACCTACCGTTTGATGGTAAGGGAAATAATTAGGATTATTAACATCGCTTGGCCGTAACGGACGTTTTGGACTCGGCAGATTGATGAGTCTGTCGCACACTGCCAGTTCGAACAGTCCCCTTATTTTATCTTGCGGAAACGAGTAAGGACGTTTCAACTTTTCCTGGAGGGGTTGCCGCTTGTTGCTTTGGCGAGCAACCGGTCTAGGGTCACTTGATTGTTATTGAGTGCTGGCGACGAAGGCCGTTTTTCATTTTCCTTTATCCTTTTTGTTCGCTCCGTTGTTTGCGGAGCTGAGATTTTTTCCGAGTAGCGTGCGATTGCACGGCTGAACGTTCTCGCAGCTCCTCAATTCCTTTATTTTTGAAATAGATTCCCCGAGAGAAGGGTTGGGGGTAGCTTCTTCGTCTGAGTCGCTTCCAAAGGTGATAATTTGTGATCCCTTGGAGTCGGCTATATGACAATCGTCGGCGGTTCTTTTGCGCTCATCTATCGCATTTTTTCGGCGTCTACGAGCTTCACATTTTACCCTGTCAAAGTGTTGCTTTTGAGCGACATACTCTTTCCACCAACAGTTAAAGGATTCGCAGTCTTCGGTAGGATGTATGATCTTCTGATGATATAAACAGAAGTTAGGGTGTATCTCTACCTCAGCGAGAGTATTTTCTTCAAAGGGCGGTAGCTTCATTCCTACTGATAGAGCTTTGGCGAACCTTTTCCTCATCTTGAATTTGTTTTTACCTACAGTGTATGTCTTTTGATTTGACGGGAATACCTTGGCTCTTTCCAGTATGGCCATTTCACGCTCTTGATTGGCTTTTTCTTTTAGACGAATTTCATTTAGGAAGACATCGATCAACTCGTCTGATGGCTGTAGAGTCTCCGGCTCAGGGTTCGCCATTGGTTTCTCGGCGCAAGAAGCCTCTTCATCATCTGCCAGTGAATGAGAAATCACATGACAAGTCGCTACGTAGTCTTCGGATTCATCTGATGAGTTTTCTCCATCGTCTTCATCCTTAACTAAAGAACAAGCTGCCCCCGGCGTGTCCGTCTTCTTTGGAGAATGCGGCCATGGTGGGTTTACCTTCTAGTTTTCCGACAGCGCGAACTTGCCTTGTAGGTACTGATCCTCGATCCATCCCTTAAAGACGAAACAATTCTCAATCGGGTGACTTACCGTTTGGTGGTAAGGGCAATAATTGGGATTATTAAGATCGCCTGGCTGCGACAGACGCTTTGGACTCGGCAGATTAATGAGTCTGTTGCGTACTGCCAGCTCGAACAGTCTTCTCATTTTATTCTGAGGAAACGAGTAAGGACGTCCTAGCCTCTCTTCGAGGGATGGGCGTGGACGCACGTTGTTTTGGCGAACGACCGGCTTTGAGTTGTTCGACTGTTGCTGAGCATTGGCGACGACGATCGCTTTCCCTTTTCCTTTCTCATTTCGGGAATCTGGTTTTGGAGGAGACGGTCCGTGGCCCATCTGGTCCATTTGGGCTAATTTGTCGATCAAGGCCTGGAAGGTGGTCGGCCTGAAGAACATCATGAATTGCGAGATGGTCGCCTGCGGATCGAGAGTGCTCACAAACATGCCTACCGCAGGTGCCTCTTCTATGCGTTGTTCGCATTTCGACCATAGGTTTCGCCATCGTGTTGCGTATTGGACCCACGTTTCGCCTGGCCTTATTCTGGCATTTATTAGTGCTGTTATCGGGGTGCGTTCACTAGCACTCACGAATCTTTGTGTAAACAGCAGCTCCATCTCTGCAAATGTTTTGACAGAGTCGTTAGGTAGCTCCGAATACCATTCAAAGGCTGTTTCTGCTAAGCTGCCAACGAATTGGCAAAGCAACAATTTGTCATCGCCTCCAGTGTTGCCGCATAAGGCCCTGAATTGAGCGACATGTTGATGCGGATTCCCTTTCTCTTTATATATGTGGAATTTAGGGATAGTTTATCCCGGCGGGTAACTGATTTGGTCATACCAGCCCGGATAGGGTCGTCCAGTTCTAACAGTTTGCCCAGCTGCTTCACTCGCCTGACGAGCTCGTATTTGCTGAGCTATATAGTCATCAAGCGCGACCTTGGAAATGGTTTCTTCCTTGGCTGCTGAAAGAGCAGGAGGAGGATCAGATGTTTCCCCTCCGTCATTTCCGACAATGACTGGAGGGTCTTCAGCTGGAGGGTCCGGCTGTAACATCATCCCTACCATGTCTTGGAAGAGGAGTGCCATTTGTTTTATGTTAGCCGCTTGTTCTGCGGCTTCTGTGTCCTTCTTTTTGAGGATTCTACGTAAGAAGTCAGCATCAGTCTCTTGTTCGTGACGCTGTTCTGATGATACTTCCGAACTTTCTTTTGGTTCGGTAAGTGCAGCCATCACAGTCATCATTTCCTAAAGCTTCTGTTGCTGCTTTTGGGCTTTCGTCACAGATCGGGTGAGCGGTTGGTGACCCGTCGAAGCACGGCTTTCCTCCTTTCCGGAAGCCATATAAACGGTGTGCACCACCATGCCCCCAGACTTGGGGCTTTTGTGTCTGGTGTCTTTGCGATTTGCCAAAGACATAGAGGCTTTTTGCGGCCTCCTTTTTTGAGTGATTGGAGTTGAGGGGGCCGTTGTAGTGGGCACCCAAGTAGCTTTTGCTTTTTGTGGCTTGACAGAGTAATCCTTCTCCTGCCACACCTTCATCTTTTCTTGTCGGCGGAGATAGTTTTTATCAATTACCGACTTTTGGACCTGTCGCCAGACCTTGTAAATTTTAGAGGACAGCCGTTGAGGGGGCTGCTCTAGCTTCTTCTCTGGAGTATTCTCCACAGGTGAAGGAGTTCGTTTCAACATCGCAGTAGGAGAGTTTCTGCACACCGTATTCAGCAATTCAAAGCTGTTCCTGGTTAGAACAGAAGCATCGATCCCCACCATCGGAGCTGGTGTAGTAAATCCAGAGGGGGAGTTGCCCCCAGCCTTTCTTACTCGACGCCAGTGGCGACGTCGAGCGTCTCTTGCGGATGGAGTCACCTCCGTTGTTGGATAAGCTTCTTTATGCCTCCTGCTCTGGGTAGGGGAAGCAGCTTTGAGGATTTCGCCTAGAGCAGCAACCGGAATGGCCAGCCTTGTAAAAACTGACTTTTCGGAAGGAAGAGCCTTTCCAATGATTTCGTCCGTTTGAGTCGGGATGGCTATCCGCTTTGGGATGGCAGATTCGGGTATCGCAGGTTTGCAGACGTTCTGGCCCAGTCCGTTGAAAACTGAGGTATTGAAACTGGGCGACCCGTTGAGAGGGGTCGCGGCAGTGGTAAGCCGATTAAAGACCAACTTCTCCGGGGTTTCTTGCAACGTCATTGTGGCATTGAAGCTCAACGGTGGGAGCATGGTCCCGAAGAATAATCCAGTGGTGGCTTGAGTTACCTGCTCCACTGGTATTTTGAAAAGGGAGGCCGCTTGGGGCCCATAAGCCACTCCTCCAGCAAGGACCGAGCGAGAGTTGTTGTTGCAGGCAGTGCAGTTTGAAGCCATTGATCTTCTGTTTTCTGCACGGAGCAAGACACCAAATCTTAGCACCTCGAATCCACAGGCAACCACAGTAAACCGCGATTCGTTCGCGAACACGACACACGAAGTGTGGAGTGGAAAGTGGAAAAGGTCCCACCGGGCGTGCCAGAATCTGTTCCCCTCCGAAAGACGGCGCGACGTGACGTCTGGCCCGAGATTCGGGACAGATGCTATATGGTTTTATCCGTCTACCTCTCCGAAGATGCCAAGTTGATTTATGGCACCGTGTATCGAAAGTTTAAACGGATGCGGTCGATGTAGCAGACTTCGTCAGATTCCCCCTCGCTTGAGGGGTTTTTGATTGTGGGGACACTCTTCCCTGCAGGTGCAAGCCCCCGCAGTTAATTACGTTACCGCATCGCGGTAACAACTTTCTCCTTCTCCAGAATTTCACTTCGTGTCGTGTGTGTTTGTTTTGTCTGTGGTTGCCCGTGGATTGTATACGGAGACTGAGTAATGTCGTCGCCCGTAGGACGTGGATTAGTCCAAATCCGTATTTACTTAGATTTGGGTTTGGTGTTTTTAGTTTAAGGATACGTTAGCCGTATTGCGGCTAAGATCAACTTAAACGTTCGTTAAGGATACGTTAGTCCTGTATGAGACTAAGATCAACTTAACGTGGTGATCCCTTTATTATATGGCTGTCAGGACTTGTCACCTCTCTGACGTCGTTGAAGAATTACAACGATAGGTGTCGGAGGAGTTCAGAGATGTACCCTTGAACCAAAGTTGATTTGGAGTTTTATAGTCCATTTGAATGTTTAAGGATACGTTAGCCGTATTTGGGGCTAAGATCAACTTAAACGGGACCGCTTAGGTCCGGCAAAAGAGCGTTTGTAGGCTCTATTGTTCCAGTTTAGGGACGTAGTGGTCCGTGTTCCAGTTTAGGGATATAGTGGTCCGTCGCCAGTTTAAGGACGTAGTGGTCTTTTAGTTTAAGGACGTCTCGGTCCGATATTAGTTTAAGGACGTCTCGGTCCACGAGTTTAAGGACCCCGCAGTCCATATTCATGTGTGGTCGTTGGGACCCGTCACCTCTCTGACGTCGTTGAAGGATTACAACGAGAACTGTCAGAGGAGTGCGGAGATGTACCCTCGAACCGGATGTAAATTGATTTAGGGAGCAGTCGTGCTCAGTCAATTTAATTTGAGGACTTATGGCCACGACTGGGCTAAGTTCAGTTTCAATATTCTTTTGTCTTTGGCCTATTGGACCTGTGCTAGGGCCTTGCCCCTTCACTGCATTATTTTTCTTTGTTTTGGTTGGGCTCTGCCCTTTTATAAATGATGCAGAGCATCTATTTTGTTTGGGTTCTGCCTTTTTTAAAATGCATAGCATTTTTGATTAGGCCTGTTAAGCCTTTTAATTGGGCACTGTCCTTTTTCTTAATAATACAGAGCATTAAATACTTTGACAGTGCCCCACATGGCTTGTCAGGCGCTTTGCGCAAATTAAAGAGCGCAAGCGCATGTGGAAGTGACACGTGTCATGCTCTGATGAGCGCAAGCGCAACAGCGCAGTGCGCTGCGTCAGTGCGCTGCGCTGTTGCACTGCTGACACGTGGCGCTTCCCGGCGGCTTGCGCAATAGTGCAGTTTTAGCAAGTGCTGGGCACTGTTCTTATTCTTTTGGATCAATTTTAGATAAAAGAAAACAAGTTTTTTCTTGTTTTCAAAGAACCAGTGGTTCATAAAAAGTGCAAGGCACTGTTATTGTTTATTTTTCTTTTTTCTTGAAGATCATTGATCTTGTTATTAGATCAATGATCTGTTTTTAAGAGAATTTTCTCTTTTTCTAAAAGTTTTTTACCTTTTTCTCTTGTTCTTGAGAAATTCTCTCTAATTCTTCAAAGTTCTCTCTGTTTGAAGTTCTTGATTTCTCCCAAAATATTGATCCCTTTGAATTGAAGTCTAGGGTCCTTTTTATAGTGCCCATAAATTAGTTAAATTTGTTAAAGAGATCTTTCTCTGAGTGATTTGGGGAATTTTCCCCACCGTTGGATTTTTGATCCAAGGGCTTCTATTTTACAGAAGAAAATCTTCTTGTTTTAACAAGAACAGAAAAGATTTTTTTAGAATTTTAATTCTGTTTGGCGCATATGCCTCAGCACGTGACACGTGTCAAGCAGCGCATAGTGTAGCGCAACTGCGCTGACACGTGTCGCGCAGCGTATAATGCAGCGCAACTGCGCTGACACGTTTCGCGCAGCGCACAGCGCAGCGCAACTGCGCTAGCGCAACTGCGCTGCCACATGGTGCGCAGTGCAGAGCGCAGGCCAGCTGAAGCGTTGCTTCTCTAATTAAAATTTGAATTTTCAAAGTAGAGCTTTGCTCTGATTGGGGGAAGATGAAGCGTTGCTTCATCTTCCGCCTTGGAATTTGAACAGAGCTTTGCTCTGATTGGGGTAAACAAATATAATATTAGGATCCGGCTTAAACAAAAGCCCGCTAGTATTATCCGTCCGATCATAATCCGTACACAAGTGCACGAATATGATCGAACCCTGCCATAAAACATTATGGCCTCTACAACGTTTTGCCCGAAATTGGGAAACTTTCTGCGGGGGACTCTAATGACTCATCAATACACTGGCACTGGGTATAACCACTAGCACGTCAGAGGTACTAGCTGTATGTAACGGTTGCCTATGTATTGATCGGAAGGGAATCTGACGACCGAACTCATCCAGAAACCATACTGAGCCTGACAGTGACAATATCCCTACAGTCCGGTCTGTTCGTCTATGAGTATCGCATATAGGGCCTAGGGGGATGGTAAACGTCAGACCCCCAATAGCGGTATAAGTCGTGTCGGAGTGAAGCCCAGAACACCCTGAGATACTACTGAAATACCTACCAGTAAATCTCGATTACCCTGACTAGGGATTTCGTGTAATGGATCTCCTAAACACAGCGTGATCTCATCCTCAATACCGGGAGAGACAAATCCCCGACGATCCGCTCACTGCCTCCATGTGGCTCAGGACTGTACCCAACTAAAACCTGTTTGCATGACTCCTTTGAGCCGTGGTAGGGTAGTAATCAAAGCACAGTGGAAACTCACACGAGACAAATGACGATCTCAGGTCGACAGACTAATCTGTACACATGTCACCTGAGAACTGCTATCTGACGATATGTATAATACCAACTAGTATGTTCCCGGCGAGTCCTGTCTGGTGTACTCATAACCCAATGAGCACCTGTATACATCTTAGGTGAACCAACTGACACCAATGGCTTGTAAGACCGGCCACCGCCCCTCGTCGGGGTCTCGACTGTATACACTAGTCTACTCTGGAGTATCGATGCCATGTCTCGAAACTCCCACGACTAGGGACACTTTAAGGATATTCTTATAGACCCCAGCTCCCACGTATATGATCGCCATCATACTGCTGGCAGTCAAGCAAGAATCCTATGGGCTCTATCAAAATGTAATAGTGAACTAAAGCATGTACACGATGATAAAAACAAACCAGATAGCATACTATCATTTCGAGTACTGTCATATCGGTATAGGTCCTCCCTCAATCATTGCAATCACGTACCTGCGATCCAATAATTGACTTTGAGGGCACTATATCCAACAATCTCCCACTTGCACCTAAAGCTAATTATTACGATGTCGCGTACTCACAGCTCGTGTGATACCGAACATCCAACTCCTCTACTAATCAGTTTCACAAAGCTCGTTTGTAAAACTATTGTGTTCGAGAAATAGTCTCAGTGAGTGGATCCGCCTTGATATTTCTTTCTATGTCTCTCTTTGTCTCAAGTTCGCTGAGAAAAGCTATCTCCCGAATTGAGTAATACTTGTCTTAGAATATGTCTGGATATATGATAGGACCTAGCTCACAAGTTAACTCCAAATCCAGCAAACTTCTTAGACTGTATCGTCAACTGAATTTAATCAGTATCCTGCACCATGCCTCCCTCGGTATCCGCTTGGACCACCTGCCCAAACTACTGCCCCTCGACAGAGGGAAAACAATAGCTCTGACAGTCACTCTGTCATCCGGGTCACCATGGAAGCCTGGAATGATAACCTTCTCCCGAAGGATGCTGCCGTTATCAAATCCCTAGAACATCCACTTATGTTCTAAAACTGCTTCCGAACGTTTCTCCAGGATTGGATTAATATCAACTTATTGCATTTAGTGCAAAAACAACATATGATATTATATCCATATCCTATGTGGAGAAACTACTGTGTGACAACCACGGTATAACCGATCGTAGTGTAAGAATTTCACTTCCTACTATGTGTATGTCATCCAAATACCAGGACATTACACCCTACTACCTTCTTAACAGATCCATCCCCTATTCTGATGAAGTCAAAGCCTATGACTGTCACATCAAAATTAGATGATCTATCTCCGCTATATCTGCTTTAGTCTATAAATAGACATAAGCTACTTGTCCACTATGCTTCCGCTGCTCCCACTGACCACAACAACTCTCTGGCAGAATAATATATACGTGCACTTCTAAAACTAGTTTAGAACGATACTGTACTCATCCTCCTGCCAGGTCTCATAGTCTGGAACAACATTAGTGTCAAGTCTGGGTAAATAAGAACCTCCCTGTCACCGTCCTTGAGGATACCGGAGTACCTCTCGGGCGCCTGAGGTTACCCACCATATCTGCGGAGTGGCTAATGGAATATCAATCCTGATTGAATCTTTAGGTCCTATTAAATTTTCCGTAATCGTTTGCGGTTCTGGAATTTATTCCAGTTCTACCATACTCCCACTATTGTTTTCTGAAAAATTCCATTTTACTAAAACTGTGGCGAGTCAAGAACAATATCACTATTGATCTTCCAGATGGTAGAAAGTCAACCCTCGTCAAAACCCGGGTTAACCCACAAACAGCCATTACAGAAACGTGCCTTGAGTTATCCGGAGTCTGGTTTTAAGCATAAGCCGGACAACTCCCCGTACCTTAACAACGTTAAGATATGAACCATTCTATATACAATATAGAAATAGAGGCACTAATTTAATTGGAACCAGATTCAAATCATGCAGCTGTCTCCAGTGCATGTCAACTAAATGGAGAGAGGCCGATCAGCATTACTCAACTTAGGAGTGCGTCCAAATATGAGTAACCTGAAAATGAAACAAGTTTCTCAAAACCATTACTATCAACTGAATACCTCGTACAAGCATCTACATGTTCGATCACCTTGAAGAATCCTGATACTTGCAACATATGGTTCTCTACTTTATTCCCATACCTATAACTTCTCAAACTTGGACCATGTATTTCTACGAAACACTTGTCTAAAACTTGAGAAGTCACAAGTAAACAGAATACAATATGAGGACCAACCCTTTTGTCCTTATAGACACTGGACAATCTACAATACTTTGTATAAGTCCCCTGAGTTGTATAACTCAAATTCTGTACGTCGTAGGTTGAAAACTGTACCCAGGCGATTTCCTCAAATATCACCAATCACAACGAATTCCGATATAATGAGGATGATCACCTAATTTCCAATAACTTATTCCCACTCATCATCTGTAAAACCATACAGATGTGAGAATTATACCTGGTAAATACATACCCTGGAGGAAGGGTCTAATTGGGAAATCAGTTTTCTATTAACAATACATAGTGAAACTGAAACAAGAATATGTTTCGAAAGGGTATCTGGGTATTCATAGTAATGCCTCTTCCATTATTCAGATTCATGACTGTAACCGTATATTTTCCTGCCATCTCTCCAATTCCCTTTATTTGTCTTTAGTCGTTACCTTCTGCACACCATCGTTAGGCTTAAAGGTTTTCTTCCTTCCCTACCGTTCAGCACCAGCCTATGGTTTGGAAGAAGACTATCCAATAAGCATAATAGGTGTACTCTCCTAATCCTAGGAGCATTCGCAACCTGAGAGAAGGTAATGATAAAAGACAACTGAATAAAACTTATTCCTATTTCTCCTGAACCAGAATCCATCCTCGAAAAAGTTCCTTCGAGTTCGTATATAACCATACGATGGATTTATCCAATGGAATTGGATGTTCGTAGTGATACGGGGTGTTCTGGAGAAATACAAAGGTGAAGTAGGAGTGGCGATGAAATACGCGGTTTGGTTGTGAATGATTACAGTCGCAATTTTGCTTTGCCCTCTTTCTGATCCCTTTATTTGTCTTTACTTATTACCTTCTGTACACCCAACTTAGGCTAATTGGTTTTCTTCATTCCCTACCTTTCGGCACCTGCCTATGGTTTGGAAGAAGACTATCCAATAAGCGTAATAGGTGTACCCTCTCCTAATCTTAGGAGCCCTCACAACCTGAGAGAAGGTAAAAGGAAAAGACAACTGATTAGTCCTATTCAATCTCTCCAGAACTAGAATCCATCCTCGAAGAAGTTCCTCCGAGTTCGTATATAACCATACGATGGATTTATCCAATGGAATTGGATGTTCGTAATAATACGGGGTGTTCTGGAGAAACTCAAAGGGTAAAAGAAAGAGTGGCAATGATGTATGCAACTCAGACAATCCAAAAGCCAGTGTTTTAAGAAAGTTTAGTTAAATTGGTCACTGAGTTATAATCTAGGGTCGGGTCATGGTCGCAGTCAAAGAGAGAAAAAGTAGAAACACTCTGCGTGCATTCTAACCTAGATCGGAATGGTTAATCATTTTATCTAATCAGGAAACCTCCCACTGTATCCTCAAATTCTCCTCCAAACCTGAAAGAAGAATTAGTCGGGGTCACCCGAGGAGTAAACTAACTCATCAGTGGGAATCGGGATCCAACTATCATCGCAGGATAACGTGATGGAAGCCACTCACGTCATCACACTCCAGAAGGTATGCGCAATCCTGTCAAGTTTCCTATATGTTTGAAACTCCCGATATGATTTTTACCCATAACGACTTCTTGGCCTTTATAGAGACCAACGTGCTATAAGTCGCTAGTCAAGTTCAACCCGTCATTATCCAAGATTGATCTAAACCCACCAGCACAAGCCCTTGAGAGAGACCAATGTGACTGTGCAGTTGTCCTAGATAATCGCATATCCATGCTACAGGCAAGTATCACGCAGCTGCCGTACACTATGCCTTGATAGAGATCAACGCACATAGCACGAATACTACGAGATACCTATCTGAAATGACGTAGGGCTACGGCTGGTTTTTGGCGAAAAACCTTTAGCGTAATGAACTTGATATTGTTAAAGGAATCCAAGTGGTTTTATAAAAATATAGTGGCGGAAACTTTTACTAAAGAGGTCACTCCCGGTGAAGGGATCTCGGCTCTTTCCCCGTCGAATGAGGTCAATGATATTCCAAACTGAATACCATGATGCAAAACAAAAATAATCGACTATAGTGAAGTTATTATCTTGACGCAAACCTCTGTCCAAGGGGTCACTCCCAGTGAAGGGATCTCGGCCCTTGCCTCGTCGAATGAGGTGCTGGATATTCATGACCGAATACCACTGTGCAAAACAAAAGAGAACGTCCTTGCAATAACAGCTTTTGAAAAATTGGTTCCAACAACATCAGATATAGGTTTGTTTTCCTTGCATTGATAAGAATCAACGCAGTCCCATCAATTAATCACACCACAAAAGAACGAAAATAAAATGTACGTATATGCCATCCGCATTCGCCACTGGGTCCCATTATCACCCGTTAGGTTACTTATGTAACGAAAGAGCGGGGACTGGACTAGCGCGGGTGCAAAACATATACAACATCTACTAGTATATATATCAATATATAATAATCGCTCCAGGTATGATAAATGCAACATCACAGAAAAGCAATAAGCATCACAAAACAATACAGATAATCTGGGAGCTCCGGGTTTTATTGAGCCGCAATTGAAACCCGACGTTCCCCTGGTCGTGTGGATAGCCTGTGCAATGAAAACCTATACCCCCTACGAGTGCGGCGAATAGCCCACCAATTCTAGAGTGAAGCCCCCTCCGTCTCAACGCCATGAGAGGCGGGCCCGTTGCCCTCTAGAACCCGGCTATCCGTGCACCCCACCGTGGGGTAATCCTAGTACAGAAAATAAAATATATACAACGGGTACACCGACCTCATCCCGGTCGTGCCCCAAAAGAATAATATACAAATAGGCAGTGACGACAGTTCACATGTCGGACGGTCGCCCCGCAATATCAAATGTACAAATAAATCCAAACAGTACAAATATTGCACCAAGCTATCCACCACGACAAATCCGCAACAGCACAGCACAACACAGAACATCAACGTGAATGTCACGTTCGCAAAGCAATTAGACAAGTTTTACCGATCGAATGACATTCACGGTCACAGATAGTAATGTAAAGCACTGTTAACTAACTTGTTTAAATTTTTGATCGACAAAATATTTCGCGAGGTGGGCCCCAAGTACAAATCCAGCACTCAAAATAATCTGGGCCAAAACAAAATATTCCAGAAACCACAATTCCAAGCGAAAGACCTCCAGAAGAAAATTGATGAAATGAATCCCCAGAACGGCGGCGGAACCGCGGCCAAAACGTAAGTACGGCCGCAGTTCCGCGGCGTTCCTGAGGTATCAGCCAACCAAATTTCTCCCAGAGTCTAAGAAAAACCTGCACGTATTTCTGAAATACCCAAAAAAAATTTTAGACCACAAAAAAATTCGACAGAAACTTTGAACATGAAAATGCGGTTTTGGAAATTTTGTCCGATCGAGCTTTTAAACATGTTAGAACAAGCTAGTATACGGTTAATGGGTGGCTCTGATACTATGTTAGGGGTACGGCGGTGCCCTGGCGGTCAAACCGACGCCGGATGTGGAATAAAAACTTTTTACGGAACCGGCGCCACCGCAGCCCAAATTTCCGGATCGTTCCATTAACCGTAAACTAGCAAAAATATAAAAAGGACTTAGGAAATTATACCGATCGATCCATTTCCTTCGGTCTTCAATCCCCATGCCTAACTCCTCGTTGTTGCGCCGATGAAGTTCGGTCTCCGATCTCGCTCGTCAAAATGGCACCACGTCATCGAATCTTTATACGGGCTCCCGCCTCGAACCGAGGCAAATCGGACATGAAGTTTGCTAGCCGACATGTCCAAGAATGAAGTAGAGAGATTGTAGAATAGTTTGTCTCAAGGCACCCAAATGATTGGGTGGAAGTAAATTGGAGTTTCCAAGAAGTTGAACATGTGAGCTAAGAAAATTGGCAAGTAAAAAAACTTTTGAGGGCTCGGCCAGAATTAAAATAGGGGAGGCTGAAAAAATAGCTTGCAGGAAATTCTCAAGTGTGTAGTGTATGGAGTGGTGAGCATAAGGGGTTAATAATAATGCAACACCAAAAACAAAACCCCGTCCTTAAAGAACAGCACACTCAAAACCACACAAATAAACAATCCCCTCTTCAATCAATTAACAACCACTTCACCATTTTAACCATGCTGCCCCACACCAAACCATGCCTCATAAATGCAGCCCCATGCCACCCAATTTTCGAAATATCCACTGCCAATAAAAGCCAAAGGAAAATGGGCAGCACACCAACAGTGCAAGGCTAAGAAAAAAGGTCAAGAAAAATTGGTCAAGGGAAAATAAATTGGCTCACATAAATCAAGGTGTTTTAAAACCGGAAAAGAAACCGGCAACTCCGAAAATAATCCCGTAAAGAATTATAGGATTATGCCTCAACTGTAAATACATACGCGCATCCGTATTCCAACTGAATATAAATGCAATGAGATAAAAATATTCCTACAATATAATACTAGGATCCGGCTTAAACCAAAGCCCGCTAATATTATCCGTCCGATCATGATCCGTGCACAAGTGCACGAATATGATCAAACCCTGCCATAAAACCATATGGCCTCTACAATATTTCGCCCGAACTTGGGAAACTTTCTGTGGGGGACTCTAATGACTCATCAATACACTGGCACTGGGTATAACCACTAACACGTCAGAGGTACTAGCTGTACGTAATGGTTGCCTATGTATTGATCGGAAGGGAAGCTGGCGAGCGAACTCATCCAGAAACCCTACTGAGCCTGACAGCGACAATATCCGTACAGTCCGGTCTGTTTGTCTATGAGTATCGCATATAGGGCCTAGGGGCTGGTAAACGTCAAACCCCCAATAGCAGTATAAGTCGTGTCGGAGTGAAGCCCAGAACACCCTGAGATACTACTGAAATACCTACCAGTAAATCTCGATTACCCTGGCCAGGGATTTCGTGTAATGGCTCTCCTAAACACAGCGCGATCTCACCCCCAATACCGGGAGAGACGAATCCCCGACGATCCGCTTACTGCCTCCATGTGGCTCGGGACTGTACCCAACTAAAACCTGTTTGCACGACTCCTTTGAACCGTAGTAGGGTAGTAATCAAAGCACAGTGGGAACTCACACGAGACAAATGACGATCTCAGGTCGACAGACTAACCTGTACACATGTCATCTGGGAACTGCTATCTGACGATATGTATAATACCAACTAGCATGTTCCCGGCGAGGCCTGTCCAGTGTACTCATAACCTAATGAGCACCTGTATACATCTTTGGTGAACCAATTGACACCAATGGCTTGTGAGACCGGCCACCGCCCCTTGTCGGGGTCTCGACTGTATTCACTAGTCTACTCTGGAGTATCGATACCCAGTCTCGAAACTCCCACGACTAGGGACACTTTAAGGATGTGCTTATAGACCCCAGCTCCCACGTATATGATCGCCATCATACTGCTGGCAGTCAAGAAAAAATCCTATGGGCTCTATCAACATGCAATAGTGAACTAAAGCATGTACACGATGATAAAGATAAACCAGATAGCATATTATCATTTCGAGCAAGACTGTCATATCGGTATAGGTCCTCCCTCAATCATTGCAATCACGTACCTGCAATCCAATAATTGACTTTGAGGACACTATATCCAACATTAACAACTTGCGCTTTGCGCTTATGAAATAGCGCACTGCGCTCATAAGCTGGCGCTCAGCGCTAAGCGCACCACGTGTCACTCACGTGTGCACCACTAAACTGAAAGCGCAATGCGCTCATAAACTGGTGCAATGCATCCATCATCTGGCGCCTAGTGCTGAACGCGACACGTGTCCCTCACATGTGCGCTACTCGGCAGAAGCACATTGCGCTCTTTAACTGGCGCAAAGCACCTGGCGCGCCACGTGTTGCTTTGACAGAACATAAATTGTTCTTTAATAAGCCCAAAGCTCTGGTGAATGCTCAACATTCAATAAAAGACAAAAATATTGTCAGAAGGGCCAAGCCCAAATAAAGGCTCAATAGCCAGAATAAAAATGTTAAACATTTATTGGACTTATCCCAATTTTGGCTATAAGTCCTCAACTTATATTAATTGAGCCCATATGCTCATGAATATTTAACAGATCTTAATCCCAAATTGGACTACAGATCTTTCAACCAACTCATACCGGTTCAAGGGTATATCTCTTTATTCCTCTGATATCTGTCGTTGTAATCCCTCAACGTCTTCAGAGAGGTGACGGGTCTTGACAATCACACATTTCATGGACTGTGGGGTCCTTAAGTCCACGGACTACGATGTCCTCAACCTGGACTGTGAGGTCCTTAAACTCATGGACTACGATGTCCTTAACCTTGACTGTGAGGTCTTTAAACTCACGGACTATGATGTCCTTAATCTCGACCGCGATATCTTTAAACTAACATTGGACCGAGATGTCCTTAAACTAACAATGGACCGCAATGCCCTTAAACTAATATTGGACCGCAATGTCCCTAAACTAAACGATAGAGCCCAATTACTCTCTTGTTGGATCTAAACGATCCCGTTAAGTCGATCTTAGTCTAAAATTAGACTAACGTGTCCTTAACATACGTTTAAGTTGATCTTAGTCTCAAATGAGACTAACGTATCCTTAAACCCAACTCCCAAACCCAAATCTAAGAAGATACGGATTTGGGCTAATCCACGCCCTACGGGCGACAACATAAATTAGTCTCCGTATACAAGCCACGGGCAACCACAAACAAAACAAACACCCACGACACGAAGTGACCATCTGGAGATGGAGAAAGTTGTTACCGCGATGCGTTAGCATAATTAACTGCAGGGGCTTGCGCCTGCAAGGAAGAGCATCCCCACAATCAAAAACCCCTCAAACGAGGGGGAATCTGACGAAGTTTGCTACATCGGCCGCATCTGTTTAAACCTTCGATACATGGTGCCATAAAGCAACTAGGAATTTTCGGAGAGGAGAACGGATAGCACCAATTAGCATCTGCCTCGAAATTCAGGCAAGACGTTCATCGCGCCTTCCCGCGTTTTCGGCGGGGAACAGATTCTGGTACGCCCGGTGGGACCTTTTCCTCTTTCCACTCCACACTTTGTGTGTCGTGTTCGCGAGCGAATCGCGGTTTGATATGGTTGCCCTTGGGTTCGAGGTACTAAGATTTGGTGTCTTGCTCCATGCAGAAAACGAAAGATCAATGGTGTCTACTTGCACGAAGTGTTCTAGCTGCAACTGCAACTTCCGTTCCACCTCATCTGGAGGTGCAGCTTACGGGCCCCAGGCGGCAGCCCTATTCATAATGCCGGTAGAGCATGTAACGCAGGCTACCACCGGGTTGTTTTTCGGGACCATGCTCCTACCAGTGAGCGTTAACATCCCGCTGCCGCAAGAAGCGCAAAAGAAGTCGGTCTTTGATCGGCTCACTACCACCACGGCCCCTCTCAACGGGCCATCCAATGTCAAGCCAACAGCATCAATCTTCGATAGGCTGATCCTGAATTCCAATGGGCCCGTCAAGAAGCCCACGATACCTGAAGTGGCCATCCCAAAGCGGATAGCCATTCCTGCTCTCGAGGCCACTAAAGAAGCTTCTCCCATCAAAGGATCAGTCTTTACGAGGCTGGCCACTCCGGTTCCCGTTCTCGCTCAAAGGTCTGTCTTTGATAGATTGGATACTGCTGCTCAACGGACGTCGGTCTTCAAGAGGCTGGTGCCAGAAGCGCCTCACCAGAACAGGGGGCATAACGAAGCTATAGCTGAACCAATCCCAACGGCTCGACACGCTCGACGTCGCCACTGGCGCTGAGTAAGGAAGGCTGGGGGCAACTCCCCTCTGGGCTAACTCCACCAGCCCCAATGGTGGAAGTCAATGTTGTTGTTCCAACTGGGAACAGCTTCGGGCTGCTTAACAGGGTGCGCAGGAATTCACCCACCGCCGTACTGAAAAGATCTCCTCCATCTATGGAGAATGCTCCAGAGAAGAAGCCGGAGCAGCCCCCTCAGCGGCTGTCCTCCAAAATTTATAAAGTTTGGCGACAGGTTCAGGACTCAGTAATTGATCAAGATTACTCTTGCCGACAGAATAAAGTGAAACTTCAACAAGAAGAGAACCGTCCTGTCAAGCCACAAAAGACGACAGCTACCTGGGTGCCCGCTGCAACGGCCCCCTCGACTTCAACTGCTCAAAAGAGAAGGAGGCCAGAGAAAGCCCCTGTGTACGTGGTAAACCGTAAAAGCGCTGAATCTAAACACCCCAAGTCCGGAGGCATGATGGTACATACTGTTTATATGGCTTCTGGAAAAGAGGAAAGCTGTGCTTCTACGGGTCCGGTCAATAACAAGGGCTCAGGAACAACAGCAGCAGAAGCTTCAGGAGATGCTGCCTGCAATGGCCGCAGTCACTGGGCCAAAAGAAAATCCAGAAACCTCGGATCAGCGTCGGGAACAAGAAATTGATACCGAGTTCCTCCGAAGAATGCTCGAGAGGAAAGAAAAAGAGGCTGCGGAACAGGCAGCCAATATAAAACGAATGGCTCTCTTGTTTCAAGACATGGCTGGGATGATGTTACAGCCGGAACCTTCAGCCAAGACCCCCCGATCATCATTGAAGACGACAGAGGGGAGACATCAAACCCTCCTCCGGCTCTTTCAGCAGCCAAAGAGGAAACCATTTCCAAGGCCGCTCTGGATGACTACATTGCTCAACAAATACGAGCTCACCAGGCGAATGAAGAGGCTGGCCAAGTTGTTAAAACTGGGCGACCATATCCAGGCTGGTATGACCAAATAAAGTACCCGCCGGGATATACGATCCCTAAATTTCATGTATACAAAGGGACGGGCAATCCCTACCAGCATGTCGCCCAGTTCAGGGCTCTATGTGGCAACACCGGAGGTGATGATAAATTGCTACTTCGCCAATTCGTCGGCAGCTTGTCGGAAACGGCATTCGAGTGGTACTCTGAACTCCCGATCGACTTTGTCAAGATATTTGCAAAGATGGAGCTGTTATTCACGCAAAGATTCACAAGCGCTAGCGAGCGCATCCCAATCACAGCATTGATTAATGCCAGGGTGAAACCTGGAGAGACATGGGTTCAATACGCAATACGATGGCGGAATCTGTGGTCGAAATGCGAACAGCGCATCGAAGAATCGCCGGCGGTGGGCATGTTCGTGGGCACTCTTGATCCGCAGGCGACCATTTCCCAATTCATAATGTTCTTCAAGCCGACCACGTTCCAAGCCTTGATCGACAAACTGGCCCAAATGAACCAGATGGGTCATAGACCGTTTCCTCCAGAGATAGAGCCTCAGAACGAGAAGGGAAAGGGGAAAGCGACTGTCGTCGCCAATGCTCAACAGCAGCCCAGTGGTCTGAGACCAGTTGATCACCAAAATGATAGAACTCGATCTCTTGGAGATAAAATGAGACGCTCTTACTCGTTCCCTCGAGACAAGACGAAGAGGTTATTTGAGCTAGCACTGCGCAACAGGCTCATCACTCTGCCGGAGCCAAGACGCCCAGCGCAACTAGGAAACATTAGCAATCCTAACTATTGTCCTTATCACCGAATGCTGGGCCATCCGATCGAAGATTGTTACATCTTCAAAAGCTGGATAGAAGATCAGTACCAACAGGGCAAATTCGTATTATCCGAGAATTGGAAGGTGAACCCGCCTCAGTCGCACTCTCTCAAGAAGACAGATACACCGGGGGCATCGTGTTCTTTCATAGAAGAAGCTCCATGGGAGGTCGCTCTTTCAGCCAAAACTAAAAGAATGCTGAAAGATCTCCACACATGTCCGGCAATTAGGTGGAAGAATCCACTGGAACCTGAGATCATCGAGGGGTTGCTGAAGCCGTGCCCAACTCCAAAAATTGGTTGTGATAACCAAAGCACTCACACCCAGCCGTCAAAGTCTTCGAAGAAGAAGAAGAAGACCAAAAAGCCCGTGAATCCTGGTGACAAGCATACAGACCTGCAAAAATAGATCGACGCACTGGAAGAATATAACCAGAAGGTGCGGTCCCCGATCACACTCCAAGAATTTCTCAGCCATGTCCTTGAGGACGGAGATGATGATAATGGAGAAGACTCGTCGGATGAATCTGAAGATTATGTAGCAAGCTGCCATGTGATCTCTCACTCGTCGATAGATGATGAAGAAGCTCCTTACATAAAGAAACTGGGGGCAAATCCTGAACCAGAACTTCTAGGGCCATCAGACGAAACAATTGAGGCATTCCTGAACGAAGCTCTTCTTAAAAGCAAAGCTGATCGGGAGCGCGAGATGGTCATATTTGAAAAGGCCAAACGCCGGCGACTGGACGAAAGAGTTGAGATACTCCCGCCAGATCAAAGTACATTGTCGCAAATAAAAACAGGTTCAAGACAAGGAAATGGTTCGCTAAAGCCATATCAATAGGAATGAAGCTGCCACCCTCCGAAAGAAACATTCTTGGTGAAGCGGAAATGCATCCTAGCTACTGCTTATATCATTGAAAGATTGCGCATCCCACCGAAGAGTGCAACGCTTTTAAAAGATGGTGGCAGGGATATGTTGCTCACCGGCAACATTTCAAGCGGATGAAACGCAAAACTCGTCGGGAGCAAAGAAATACGACCGAGGAGCGTGAAAGAACTACCGGCAATTGTCACATGGTCAACGCCGGGGGATCGCAAGTTCTCACATTCGGGAGCGACTCTGACAAAGAAATGACTCTTGGCCCTCTCTTTAAAGAGTCTACGTTGGGAAAAGAGGAAGAACCGAAGACCTGTGAAAATATTCAGCTGCGCAATCGTACGCTGCCTGAAAAGAATATTGGGCCCTCGAACAGTGGGTCAAATAGAAAAGATAAGGGAAAAGAAAATGTCCCTGAGGATATCATCCTTGAGGACCAAGCCGTCGAAAAGCTGACAGCCAAGGACCCGCCTAAGGAAAACATGGTGGATTACAACGTTCTGGCACACCTGAGAAAGCTACCTTCGCAACTAAGCATTCTCGACGCCCTTCTGCTATCCAAAGAGGTGAGAGATTCATTGATCAAGGCACTACAAGAGCTAGAGCAATTCCAAGCTTTCCTCGCCGAAGAAAAGATGAAGGACGAGCTGGAAGAAGTGCACACAGCCGATATCACCTTCGGTGATGAAGATCTCCTCCTTGGGACGTGCGAGCACAACCATCCCCTATATGTCTCTGGATACTGTCATGACATTAAGATAGGTAAAATCCTGGTCGACAATGGGTCCTCCGTCAATCTCCTTAACGTAAGGGTGTTAAAGGAAATCTGCATGAGCGTTCAGCACCTCGCTCGCGATAAAATCACCATCTCCGGATTTGACTCCCAATCATCACGGACGCTTGGGTCTATAATATTGACACTACGCTTTGGGCTATTTGTCACGGACATTAAGTTTCATGTCATTGACGCCAAGACATGCTACAATGCTTTGCTCGGCAGGCCTTAGTTACACGAGTACAACATTATCCCTTCTACACAACATCAGTGTATGAAGTATTTCAAGGATGGTCTCAAGTATACCGTGACAGGAGAGATGAACCCATTCTCCGTGAACGAAGTCTGAAAGTATGAAGATGAAAAATACTTACCGAATTTCGAGGACACGGAAAGATATCACAAACCGAAGAACAAAGCTATCACTACTATTTCGGTCTTCGGGAGAGATACCTAGGAAAAAGAAGAGATAGTTTACTCAGGTCCGCCCCAGTGCAACAAGTCGGGACCGTCCGCTCCTATGTTGATATTCGGCAGCGACTCGGAAGATGAGGTCAACGCCGTATTCTCTGCTCGACCATCAATACAAACCTTCGCTGATGAAGATCAAAGTTTGCAAGCTTCCATGGTTCCGCCCAAGCATCATAAAGAACTAAACGCGCTTGATACCTACAGTGTGGAAGAACTGCAGACATTCTACGTCCCTCCCACGCGAAAAGGTGAAAAGGCAATCTTATTCTACCGATCCGGGGAAACCAAAGTGGAGAAAGAAATCTGGCATGGCGCGGATTCTACACTTGACAGACTCCAGCCCATCCGTTTGCCCAGATATTACACGAACGGACTAAAGAAACTCTTGAGATGCCAAGGTATACCTCTTAAGCAAACTGCGCGACAAGCACGGTTCTATAACAGGATCTGGAACGCTCCCGGAACTCAACGAAAGTTGCCTAACGGGAGAATGGAAACGATCAGGCTTGGATATGTTCAATCCAAGAAACAGGAGCTATTCCGCGGCTGCTACATCATACATGACTTTGATAAAGAAGGAGATGCTCTGTGGGAAGACGCTAACCCTGAACCAGATGAGCTCCCGCCGTGAAAATGCCAAGTCCGTCGTTCGAGGAACAGATGGACAAGCTTATAAGGGAAGCAGGTCAAAAGGTTCGGGATGACCATAATCGCGAAATGGCCATCTATGAGAAAACCAGGACGCAACGCCTCCTTCAACAGGCTGTGAAAAATGAAAATGCTCCTCCTTGTCAACCCGTTGTACAAAAGGCCCGATGCTGAGGCAAAAACAAACCAAAGAACGGGAAAGGCGTTCTACAGCGACAAAGCGGGTCTAAGAAGCCACGCGATCAGGAATCGAGCGGTCCGGATTTGTCTCTTATAAAAAAGATGGGTCGAGCATAATCTTTTCCCCAAGACAAGACAAGGAAGATATTCGATCTTGTCATAAAACATCAGATGATGATGCTCCCGGAGTCTAAGCACCCCGAGCAAGTAGGCAAAGTCTCTCACTCGGACTATTGCTCCTATCATAGGGTAATAGGACATCCTCTCGAAGACTGCTTCATATTTAAAGACTGGGTAGAAGACCAGTATCAGCAAGGCAGGTTCGCTCTATCCAGTAGCTGGAGGGTAACCCCGCCGCAGAAGCATGAACCCAAAGCCGCAAGAGTAGAACCAGATCAACATCGGTCTTGGAAGCGATCTCGTACATGCCACGTGATAATGCCGTCAGAAGAAGAGTCCGAGAATGTGGATGGCCTCTCCTGGTGCTTCGAAAACGATGATGGCGAGGTCATCTCAGAGTTTCCACTGGCGCCAAAAGAGCCGGAAGATGGAATACATACCACTGCAGATAACCTCAAGAAAATTGATTTGGGGACGGCAAGTGACCCGCGGCCGACATTCGTCAGCGAGCTGCTGTCTGAAGAAAGGGTGGCTACACTAAAAGACGTGCTTATGCAGCATAGAGACTGTTTTGCATGGAACTATTTCGAGATGCCAGGACTAGATCCAGAGATTGCTGTGCACAAATTGGCGATATCCCCGGACGTCAAGCCGATCAAACATGCACCGAGAAGAATGCGGCTCGAGCTTGAGATGAGCATCAACGCCGAGGTTAAGAAGCTAATCGACTCCGGCTTCATCCAGGAGGTTCAGTATCCTGACTGGATCGCCAACATCGTCCCAGTGATGAAGAAAAATGGGACGGTGCGCATATGTGTGGACTTTCGGGATCTCAATAAATCCTGCCCGAAGGACGACTTCCCAGTACCAGTCACTGAGCTGATGATAGATAACACGTCCACTTACGAAGTTTTCTCCTTCATGGACAGCTCATCAGGATATAATCAGATAAAAATGCATCCCGAGCACCAGAAGCATACCGCTTTCCGGACCTCTTTGGGCATATTCTGCTACAAGGTGATGCCTTTCGGTCTAAAGAATGCCGGTGCCACCTATCAGAGGGCCATGACGAAGATTTTCGATGACCTCATACATGAAATCGTCGAATGCTATATTGACGACCTTGTAGTTAAAATCAAATCATACGAGGAACATCTAGAACATCTGAAGATCGTGTTTCAACGCCTTCGAAAATACAACTTGAAGATGAACCCTCTTAAATGCGCATTCGGAGTTTCCTCGGGAAAGTTTCGAGGATTCGTCGTTCGACACCGAGGCATCAAGGTAGACCCGTCAAATATTAAGGCGATCATGGAAATGCCTCCACCAAGGACTCTCAAGCAACTGCGGTCTTTCTAAGGAAAGCTCGTATATATCCGGCGATTCATAACCAATCTCTCCGGCAAGTGCTGCCCCTACAGTCACCTGATGAAGAAGGGAACCCCATTTGTCTGGGATCACAAATGTCAAAGCGCACTGGAAGAAATCAAGCAATACCTACAGAATCCGCCAGTACTGGCCGCTCCCATCAAAGGAAAACCTCTCGTCATGTACACAACAGCCCTCGAAGGTTCTTTAGGCGCGCTGTGGGCACAAGAAAATGACCAAGGGAAGGATAGAGCCCTTTATTATCTGAGTCGAGTTCTCCTGGGGGCAGAAAGCAATTACTCTCCCATTGAAAAACACTGCCTGGCGTTGATCTTCGTAATAATGAAGCTCAGACACTATGCATTGGCACATGAGGTCCATCTCATATCAAAGGTGGATCACCTCAAATATTTGATGTCAAAGGCCATATTAATAGGACGGCTCGCTAAATGGGCCCTCCTCTTGATGGAGTTCTCGATAACTTATTGTCCTCTCAAAGCAGTGAAAGGCCAGGCCATTGCCGATTTCCTCGCTGAGCACCCGATACCCGCCGATTCTCCTTTAAACTGTGAATTGCTGGACGAACATGCGTTTGACACGATCGACGGGAATGATACCCGGTGGGAACTCTATTTTGATGAAGCGTCTTCCATGAAGAAGCGCAAACAAAGCACCCCCATAATCAAATCAGGGGTAGGCCTCATCTTCGTGACTCCACAGGGAGGGATAATGCGCTTCGCCTTCTCCTTAACAGAGCCGAGAACGAACAATGAGACCGAATATGAAGCTTTGATAGCAGGTCTCAAGATCGCTATCGACATGGGAATTGAAAACCTCCTCATATACGGAGACTCCCAACTGGTCGTTAGTCAAGTAAACGACGACTAACAAATGTGCAAGCCAGAGTTGGTGAAGTACGGCGGGAGAGTACAGCAACTGTTGACTCAAATTCCTTCCTACACGCTGGAAAGTATACCGCGTGCAGAAAATAGTAAGGCGGATGCACTAGCTAAGCTTGCTAAAGAGTTGGCCGACGAGAACCTCGATGACATGAGGATCATTGTGCAAAGTCGTCAGGTTCTCGCACTAGCAGAAATATCTCCGGAATCGTCCGAAGAAAAAGGAGCGACCGAGCAAACGGCCCTACAAATAAGAGACCAAGAAAAGGCTGAGGATTGGAGGGAAGTCTTTATAGACTACTTCAAATCCCGTCGAATACCTAAAAATGCATCCTCAAGACATCAACTTATGAAACGAGCTCTGTCTTTCGCCTTCGTCAATGATACTCAGTATAAAAGATCATTTGATCTCTGTGGTTAAGATTCCTGGGACCTGAAGAGGCAAAGAGAGTCGTCCAAGAAACTCATGACGGACTCTGCAGTTCTCACCAAGCCAGGCCAAAGATGAAGCTGAAGAGCAAACGGATGGGTTATTATTGGCCCACGATGATCCAAGACTGCTTAGAATACACAAAGCAGTGCCACTCGTGCCAGATTCACGGAGACTTTATCCATCAGCATCCAAATCCACTGCATCCAACAGTGGCCAGCTGGCCATTCGAAATGTGGGGGACTGACATAATCGGCCCCATCGAACCAGCATCGTCCAGAGGACATCGATTCATTTTGGTGACAACTGATTACTTCTCCAAATGGGCAGAAGCAGTACCGCTAAGGGAAGTGAAGACAGAGAATATCCTCCATTTCTTCAAGACACACGTTATTTATCGGTTTGGAACTCCACGACGGATCATCTCCGATAACGGGTCAGCCTACAGAAGCCACAAGATCAGCCGCTTCGCACAACAGCATAATATAGACTGGAGATACTCTTCAGTCTATAATCTCCGAGCTAACGGTCTCGCTGAGGATTTCAACAAGACCTTGACAAAGATTGTGAAAAAGACGGTATCTCGAAATAAAAAGGACTGGCATGAGAGACTGTGTGAAGCTCTCTGGGCGTATCGAACTACATTCAAAACGGCCACGAACACAACGCCGTATGCATTGGTATTCGGTACAGAAGCGGTATTCCCCCTTGAGATAGTGTTACCCTCTCTACGAGTGACAGTTCATTACGAGCTAACGGACGAAGAGAATGCTCACCTTCGGCTTGAGGAGCTCGATGCCCTTGATGAAACCAGGCTCATGGCGCAGCAAAATCTGGAGGCTTATAAAGAAAAGATGACGCGCTCATATGAGAGATTGACTAGGCCGAGAACATTCCGCCAAGGCGAACTCGTGCTAGTGCTCAAAAGACCTATGATCCCCAATCGTGCCAAACGGGGGAAATTCGAGCTGAACTATGAAGGCCCGTATATCATAGACAAGGTCTACCACGGTGGAGCCTATCTACTCATGGACATGCATGGCGAAAGGCCCTTCAGGCCAATAAATGGTCGCTTCTTGAAAAAGTACTACGCCTGACGAGTCACGGCCAAGGTCAATGATAGATGATGACGACTATGTCCGCTCGCTATCTTCCTAAGCCCAAACTCTATAAGTAGTAGAAGGATAATGGACCGCAAAGTCCGTAAACTAGAAATTCGCCTCAAATACGGCAACGACGGACCGAGATGTCCCTAAATTAACAACGGACCGAAATGTCTATAAACTAACAGCGGGCCGAAACGTCCCTAAACTAACAATGGACCACTATGTCCTAAAACTGGCTACTGACCGAGACATCGATAAACTACTACGGATCGCAGCATCCCAAGGCTGAAAAAAATATAAGAAAAAAGAAAATGGTATGTCCATAAGAAAAACGGGCACGGATGAAAACCCGAAAGGGCTCCGTGAGTAAAAACAGCAGGGCTACCGGCGAGTTTTTATGAAAATCCGAAAGGGCGCAATCTCGTTCAAAGACACTTGCATGGTCCTCTCGACCTTGTGAGGTGAAACCACCTGCGTGAGATCCTTACAACTCATAAGGGAGCAACACACTTAGGGATCCCCACGATTCCTAAGGAGAAATTACACTTACGAGATCCTCACGACTCGTAAGGAGAACCCTCTTATGAAACCCTCACGGCTCATAAGATTCAAAAGTCTTAAGTTACAGGGATTTGAACTTGTTCTTAAGCGGCCACCACAACCTCCAACTTTTCCCTACAAGCGGCTCAACGCTGACCCTTATATACAATCCATGGGCGCGAATAAACATTTCCCTAACAAAGTCCCATCGGTGACTAGAGATATGCCTACACGGTGAACAACCCTTGTAAGTCCTCTCGACTTAAAAGGAGAAAATACTCTTGTAAGATCCTTACGACTTACGAGAGGCCATACACTTAGGAGTCCTCACGATTCCTAAGGATAAAATGCACCTACGAGATCCTCATGACTTGCAGGGAGAAATACCTTTATGAGACCCTTACGGCTCATGAAGTCGAAAGCCTTAGTCGACAGGATCCTAACCCTGTTCGCTAAGCTACCTTTGTTCGACATCGACAAAGGCAAATGATGATTCGCTCCTGGCAATATTCCAGTTGTAGCGGTGCTGATACCGAAATCGGTGTCTAACTCCAAGCTTGCAGCAAAGAAGCTAGCGAGCTATACATGCATACGAAGGAGCCGAAATGATGGGGCAACTTGCAACAAAGTCAGCAAGTAAAAATGTATGCACGCAAATTAGCCGAAATGATTGGGAAACTTGCAATAAAAAGCAGCGAGTAAAAATAAAATAAATAGCCGAAATGATTGGGCGCCGTAAAAAATAGCCGAAATGATTGGGCAATCGCGACCTTCGCGATATAAAAGCTGAAATGATAGAGCATCGCGGAAAGAAATAAAGAAAAATGAAATTTATGCCCTACAGGTGATATCACATCAATCCCTATATACAATCCAGGGAATAAACAAAGAAGGAATCACACCTTCCCTCCCCAGGCTCCATCAGAAAACAAAGCCAAATCTTCGACGGTTCAGGGATAGCCTAGAGATCATCAACAGCGTTCCTCCCCACTCCAGCAGGATTCAGACGCTGCAATCAACTCCGAAGCTACGGCAAAGCCCCTACTCCAAATATCGATGGTTCCCAGACAACCTGGAGACCACTTCGATATTCGTCTCATTACAACAGACAATACGTCATCCACATGACCCCGTCGCGGAAATACGTCATCTACATAACCCCGTTTTGGAAATACGTCATCTTCATGACCCCGTCTCGGAAATACGTCATCCACATAACCTCGTCGCGGAAATACGTCATCCACATGACCCCGTCTCGAAAATTCATCATCCACATGATCCCGTCGCGGAAATTCATCATCTACATGACCCCGTCGCGGAAATACGTCATCCACATGACCCCGTCACGGAAATATGTCATCCACATGACGCCGTCATGGAAATATGTCATCCACATGACCCCGTTTCAGAGATACGTCATCTACATGACCCTGTCTCGGAAATACGTCATCCACATGACCCCGTCGCGGAAATACGTCATCCACATGACCCCATTTCGGAAATACGTCATCTACATGACCCCGTCGCGGAAATACGTCATCTACATGACCCCGTTTCGGAAATACGTCATCTACATGACCCCATCTCGGAAATACGTCATCCACATGACCCCGTCGCGGAAATACGTCATCTACATGACCCCGTCGCGGAAATACGTCATCTACATGACCCCGTCGCGGAAATACGTCATCCACATGACCCTGTTTCGGAGATACGTCATCTACATGATCCCGTCTCGGAAATACATCATCTATATGACCCCTTCTTGGAAATACGTCATCCACATGACCCCGTCGCGGAAATACGTCATCCACATGACCCTGTTTCGGAGATACGTCATCTACATGACCCCGTCGCGGAAATACGTCATCCACATGACCCCGTCGCGGAAATACGTCATCCACATGACCCCGTCGCGGAAACATGTCATCCACATGACCCCGTGCGGAAATACGTCTTCCAACAACTCCGTGGAACACGGCTAAAGTTAACCTTGACCCCGTGGGAAACGCCCGGAGCAACTTCTGACGCCGTGAAATGCGGATAACGTCAACTCATTAAACACTTACGGGTCCTCTCGACTCATAAGGAAGAAAACTCTCTTATAAGATCCTTACGACTTATAAGGGAAAACACGCATAGGAATCCTCATGATTCCTAAGGAGAAAATACACCTATGAGATCCTCTCGACTCGTAGGGAGAAAAGTCTTTATGGGACCCTCGTGGCTCATGAAGTTGAAAATTCTTAGGTAGCAGATCTGAACCTGCTTTCTAAGCCATCACTACCTCTCAAAGAGTTCAAGACGGAATGCTCTCTATCATCTACAAGCTACGCTTACTAAGGTAACAAGCCGGCAACAAAGAAAAGAGAAGAAAGCAGTGATAGAACAAAAAAATATGTATCTTTTATTCATGAATTCAGTGTAATACAAGTTGAATCGTATGAAAGAATAAAAAAATGGATACATGTTATTCAAAGATTACAAGCAAAACAACTACTAAGAAGGAAGCGTTTTCAACAAGTCCGCAAGCTGCTCTCGCGCTCCTTTCAGCGCCTTCTCATGATCAGCCGCTGCAGCCAGCTCCGCTTCAATTCGAGCCCTTTGCTGCAAGCATGATGAAATCTTCTCATCAATATCCCGTTGGACAGCTTCGCGACTCTGCATAACCCGCTCAGTAGAGTCGAGCTTCCGCCTCAATACAAGACCGTCCGAAATACATTGCTACAAGGTGTCAAAAGCAGCTCTCAATTGCGTGGCGTTCGCTTTAACTTGGGCGCGCAGCCGGGCAGATTAACCCGAAGCCTCCTCGCGTTCCTTCCGCCTCAAGGTCGCTTCTTGTTCGAAATGGCAGAGGAAGGACACATTCTGCTCGACCCATGCGGCCCGCTGGGAGTTCAAAGACTGAATCTCAGGAGCAGGACGTATAAGCTCAAGCTCATGCAGGCAGGCCTCAATCTTCCTGCAGTGGTTAACCCAAGACTCAACAACGCCTCCGTTATTGAAGTTCACAAGCGTCGCCAGCATTGGATTAATTTCGGCAGCAAAATCTATAGCAAAAGTAGGGGGCTCCGCGTCAAGCTCTTCGATGATCGCTTAATATACGTAGACTGGTCACAACACCTTTTGAGGATGGACGTCTGGAAAAGGGCCCTGCCGGCATTATAACGCGAGACTCGAACGGGGCTGGAGTCAATGTGACCGCTACAAAACAAATCACAATCAGATGTCGGCTTAAGAAATAAAAAAATATATGAACAAAAGAGTCTATTATACCGGTTGCAACAGGGGGCAGAGCTGGGAGTTCCGGTGGCGCGGCGATACCCTTGACCCCCTTCAATTTGTAAGGCTACGAGCAATGCAAAGGAGAATTAACAATAACGTGACTTCCTGTTAAAGAAAAGAAAGGACGTCGGTTAGAAAAGATACTCACCGACACCAGCGGGCAGACTAATCTCCGACGGGAAAGAGAAGTGCGGGTTCAGCGCCTGATACAAATGATAAAAAAGAACCCCTGTGAGATCACGATGATACATGGTCAGTACACGAAAGATGCTGTCCCCGATTTAAAATTTATCACAAACCCATACCTTCCAGCATTTGAGAAGATATAAGAGAAGACGGAGGGGCAACCACCGTCAAAGCAACAACTGGCGATGCTTCCTCAGGTGACACAACCTCAATGCTCGCCACGCCTGCATTAGAAATGAGAGAAATACTGTCAGGAGAGATTGAAAGGGATTGCAGAATAAAAAGAAAAGCAATGACCCAAAATCTACCCGGTGAGTTGCCGGTCGGAACCGCGACAAGGGCGTCACTTGATGCAGTAACTGCTTCACCTTCCTCCATCGGAATGGTTTCGCCGCCCATGGCTTCATCCCCCGACTCCACGAGAATCGTCGTGATACTCGCAGCGCCCGGCAACGGCAAGGAGCCGCAAGGGGAAAGAGCGACGATTGGGGCAGTGCCCAACTCCTGAGAAAGAGTGGCTACCTCGGGCTCGGCGGCTGTAGCCATCTCATCTACCGCTACCTCGAGCTCGGCGATTGTACCAATCTCTCCTACCGCTGCCTCGGGTTCGACGATCGTGGCTATCTCCTCTACCGCTACCCCAGGCTCAGTGGTTGCTGCCACTTCTTCGGCAAGACTCGGCCCTGCAAGATAGGATATATGAGAACCTGAAAGTTAGAACTTTGACAAAAGAACCCAATGTCACGTTACCTTGAGTTGGTCTTCCGATTGCTTCCCGAGCAGCACGTGCTGCCTGTTTGTAGGCGGTGGACAAAGCAGCCGGAACATCTTCTAAAGGAGTAAGGGCAGGGGTAACATCGCTTGAACCCGCACCCGCATCCAAAGCGGCGATACGCTCCCTTGCCGCACGGATCCTACGCTTCCTCTCCGCCCGGGCCATAAGGGCAGATCTTTTGAAGGCCTCCTTCAACAGGACATCCTTGTCTGCGCCAATATTTACCTCTGGAGCCGTTATGGCATCCGTCATCGGTTGCTTAAGTGAAGTTTCTTTCGGCAATACCGGCCGAACTGAGATAGCCGACCCGGGGAGCGTCTCCGCACCGCCCTGCGAAGTCGGTGCCACGCTCGGAATGACATGAGTAGAGGTAGTTCCTGTGATAAGAAAAAATAGGGGTCAGATTACCCATAAGAAACAGGAACGGGGACACGGTGAACCGAAATATACCGATGCCTAAGGATGCTCGAAGCCTTTCCTCTTCCTCAAAAGTCTTAAGAGAAGCTGCGAGAGCTTCTTCGGTGGAAATGCCTGTTAAAGAAGGAAAAAGCGCTAGTCAAAACATGATGATAGAAAAATGATGCAATGACGAAAGATACAACTGATGGTTACCTGATCGCGCGAGGATATCCAGTCCCGCTTCGTGGCTTGCCAATTGCTCAGAAGCTGCAATGGCAGCCGCCAGATCAGTATCATCTGGCAACATGAATAAGCCCTCGTTTGTCCCATACTCGCTCAGACCCTCGCCGTAAGGAGCGTGAGGCTCCTGGACAAGTACAACATCGACGGAAAGGATCGACTTTTTCTTCCTCTTCTGTGAGCGAGCTACGGTTGCAGCCAGCACTAGCTTACGCTTGGTGGGCACTTTGGGACGACGAGTCCCGATATCTGAACCCACGCCATACTCTGGGGAAGCTGCATTCACCGTCTGCACAGGAGCACGGGGCACCGGTAGTACATTCACCGTCTCCATGGGAGCACGGGGCACCGGTAGCTCAGGCTTATCATGCGGGACTTCGATCACGGAGCTTCTCTTAGCTGAGGTGGGACAATGGTCCGTCGCTTCAGGGGGACGTTTCGATCGCCAGTAGGGGGTGTACCTTTGCGATCGAGCAATAGTCGCTTCTCTTCCCTGATGACGGCGCCCATTGAATGCTGGTACCACGCCACGTGTACATTAAGGGCCTTCGGGACACAACTCGGTTTGCTGATAAAGAAGTGAGACCCTGTGTTCAGGCGCATAAAATGATGCAGCGCATTTCGCATCCCCTCTTCAGTGGCAGTGGGTTCTAGCAAGAAAGCCTCCAGCGGAACTCCCTGATTATAGCTCAATTGTTGGGCGAAACGATGCGGATTGTATCTCATGAATAGCGCCGCATCATTTTGCCTGAATACAAGAAAGCCCGGCCTGATGGAGTACAAATGAAGAATCTCCTGGGCTTTCAACACAGAGGCCCAGACTTTAAAGATGTCTCGCAATGGCAGCACCGCTTTTGAAGTTTCCTGGCCGATGGTCAAGACTTTGTCTGTGAAAGACATACCATCTCTAACCGTGCGCGGAAGAAGGAGCAAGCCCCTGGCTTCCCGCGGTGACGGACTCACGATGGAGGCGTCAACCGGCCGTATTATCCGAGGGAACTTGCATCTGTCATAAAAAGAAGGTCTTTTATGGATGCCAAAGACCCTAAGCACGTGCAGCTCCATCCATGAAGTGAAGTAATGCATTGGGAAGTTGGCGAGATGCACCCTTGGTTCAGTGGTATCCGCTGCTAAGCTGAGACCGTGATATAGGTGGGCTAACCCGGCGATCCCGATGGCCACTTGTATTCTGGCAACCATGCGATGCGAGGGGAAGAAGACAGAAAGCCTCATGTAACGAGGATGCATAGGAAGCACAAACCAGCTCAACCATAGCCCAAGAAACCCAAGAAAAAACGCTTCCTCATCAATGCCCGAAGCGGCGATTTCTGACAGGGGGACGATCGCGACGTCAGGAAAGAAGAAACCCTTTTGATCAGCTTCCAGTATTGGCCGACGGTCCAATCCAAAGCCGAAAGGATCATCAAGCTTAGCAAACTTTTCGCCTTGTCACGACAAAATTTCTGAGCGAAGAAAACGGGCAATGAAGTCCGCAATGCTGACCCCCCGGCCTCCGGATTCAAGAAAGAGGCTTTCATATATGTTCAACACCTTTATTAGACTTGGGAACCGGTGGTGAATGGCATTCTCTAGGGTAAGACCCATCACCACTGATTTGATGGCAAAAACATATTCATCCGGAGGAAGCAGCTCCTTATAGTGCTCCCCCTAACTGGTAAACCAGAAATCTCGGCAAATTCTTCCAAGGAAATAGAGACCTCTTTATCCAATAGGAGGAAGGTATGGGTCGGGATGTTCCACTACTCCAAAAACGCCTTGGTCCACCTGGTGGGAGGTGCGGAATACTGGAGTGTAGACCGCAGGGTATAAGCCAAACTTCAGCAGCTGCGATTTCTTTGCCGATAAGATATACCGGGCCCACTGCAAGTACCCGGTCAGATGATGGGGAGTTAGCCTGATGTTGTAGGGCTGTCCCCAAGAGCGCGACTCGCCCTGGCATATGCGCCGCCCTAGGGTGTCCAAAGCCGCCGGCGGCTGCATGGGTATTGCGGCAATCGAAGGCTGAAGGAGACCCTCCGAAGTCTAATTAACCACCTCCACAGCATAGTTCACCGGGGTGCATCAGCATACTGGATCGCCGAGATAGGCTCCGAAGGCGTCGCACAAGAAAAGCTCCGGCGGCCTCTGATAATCTGATCATACCACCTACCCCACAGGTGAAGATTCTTGTATTCCGGGTCGTGGTCTTTGATCAGCATGAGAACCTCTCGGTCTACAGAAGCCTCAGGAAATCCGCCTTCTGATCGGATGAACGGAAAGGAAGTGTCGAAAGACATGTCGCCTGCGCAAAAAAGGGACAAAAGTCAACTGTCAGTGCTATAATTTAATTTAAACTCTGACACTTGGTACTTTAAAATTTGTACCATACTGCAATGCAGTGGAGAGGGACCAAAAGGGGCCCACAAAATCTAGATGACAATTCATCAATTAATAATTAATAAAACAGCCTCATCATTTGATGAGACTGTTAATTAAGTAAGGAGATCCTCAAGAAAGTTCTCATTAAATGAGAGATCCCTCGGGAAGAGGAGTAAATCTCCCTTTGAGAGCAATGCTCTGTGACAGAGTGACACTTATCAAACCCTGATCATGAGGGAATAAAAATTCCTCAAGAGCCTTGCTCTGGAAAAATTGATGATGGAAAAAACCCATCAGAAAAAGAAAATTAAAATCAATTTTTATGAATTAAAAATTCTAAGATCTCCAAGATCTATGAACAAACCCTAAGAGTTCTTTATGAGCAATGCTCTGTTCATGGGTTAAAAAACCCTGAAACAAGATCTTCTTAGATTTATGGGTTCATGATTTGAAGAGAGCAAAGCTCTATTAATGAAACTTTAAAAGGGTTTTCTTTAGATCAAAGATCTATGAAGAGCAAGGCTCTGTTAATGGGTAAAATCCTAGTTTATTAAAAGATTTAATCTTTACCTAAGTTTTGACTCTTAAAAATCTCTTAAGATGAAGAGCTATGCTCTGAATAAAAATTCTCAAAGAAAGGAGATGAACAGAATCATCTAAAAGACCAAAGGTCCTATTTATAGGCATTGAAAGGCCTCTTCAACTTCTGAGTTGATCCAAGGATGCAGATACTGCCACTGCTGCATTCACATGTGGGCCACGTGAGCGCAACGGTATGGGAGCATTTGTTTCCCCCAATCAGAGCAAAGCTCTGTTTAAAATTCAAATTTCAAAAGAATTGAAGCGATGCTTCAGATGCAGCGCCAAGTGCGCTGCGTCCTAAGCAGCGCACCATGTGTGTGCTAGCGTAAGGCGCACTGCGCGCCACGTGTCAAACACGGGTGCGCTAGCGCAAAGTGCGCTAGCGCAAAGTGCGCTACGCTCTGAGCAGTGCACCACGTGCAAAGCATGAGTGCGCTAGCGCTGGAATTAAAAAATTCCTCACCGTTAGATCAAAAGATCTAATTATAATGATAAATTATTAATCAGAATTAAATTCTGTTATGGAAAGATTTTTCAATCTTGTTAAAAATAGGAAGATTGCTTTCTGTAAAACAGAAGCCCTAGGATCAAAGATCCAATAGTGGGGAAATATCCCCAAATCAATCAGAGAAAGATCTCTTTAACTGATTCAACAAATCAGCTTGCCCTATATAAAGGCCCCAAGACTTCAAGTTTGATATAGAGAAACCCTCCATAAACTTTGAAAAAAATTCAAAGGAAGAGAAGCATAGCTCTCAGCAAAAGAAGATTCTTTCTTCAAGGTAAAAAGAATGGTGATGAACACAGAGATGAAATCATCTTATAAAAAGAATAATTATCTTCTTAAAAGATGATAGATTTACAAAGACCAAGGTCTTTTATAAAAAGATCAAAAGATCTCATCATAAAAACAAAGAAGTACTTACTTCTTTCACAGATCATGGATCTATAAAGGCAAAGCCTTTCATCAAAATAAAAGATTGAAAATCTCTCCTGCAAAATAAGAACTGTTTTTCTTAAATCTTGAGACAAAGTCTCTTTTAAAAGAACATAAATTTGTTCCCAGATTATAAAATTGATCAAATGCGCCTTGCGCTCTTGAAATGTGCCTTGCGCTCTTGAATTGCGCTTCTGCTCTTCCTGGATCGGCGCTCAGCGCCAAATGCGCCACGTGTCAACCACGTATGTGCCAATTAACAACTTGTGCTTTGTGCTTATGAAATAGCGCACTGCGCTCATGGGCTGGCGCTCAGCGCCAAGCGCACCACGTGTCACTCACGTGTGCGCCACTAAACTGAAAGCGCAATGTGCTCATGAACTGGCGCAATGCGCCCATCATCTGGCGCCTAGCGCTGAACGCGACACGTGTCCCTCACATGTGCGCTACTCGGCAGAAGCGCATTGCGCTCTTTAACTGGCGCAAAGCACCTGGCGCGCCACGTATTGCACTGACAGAACATAAATTGTTCTTTAATAAGCCCAGAGCTCTGGTGAATACTCAACATTCAATAAAAGACAAAAATATTGTCAGAAGGGCCAAGCCCAAATAAAGGCTCAATAGCCAGAATAAAAATGTTAAACATTTATTGGACTTAGCCCAATATTGGCCATAAGTCCTCAACTTATATTAATTGAGCCCATCTGCTCATGAATATTTAACAGATCTTAATCCCAAATTGGACTACAGATCTTTCAACCAACTCACACCGGTTCGAGGGTACATCTCTTTATTCCTCTGATATCTGTCGTTGTAATCCTTCAACGTCTTCAGAGAGGTGACGGGTCCTGACAACCACACATTTCATGGATTGTGGGGTCCTTAAGCCTACGGACTACGATGTCCTTAACCTGGACTGTGAGGTCCTTAAACTCATGGAATATGATGTCCTTAACCTTGACTGTGAGGTCTTTAAACTCACGGACTATGATGTCCTTAACCTCGACCGTGATGTCTTTAAACTAACATTGGACCGAGATGTTCTTAAACTAACAATGGACCGCAATGTCCTTAAACTAACATTGAACCACAATGTCCCTAAACTAAACGATAGAGCCCAATTACCCTATTATTGGATCTAAACGATCCCGTTAAGTTGATCTTAGTCTAAAATTAGACTAACGTGTCCTTAACATACATTTAAGTTGATCTTAGTCTCAAATGAGGCTAACGTATCCTTAAACCCAACCCCAAACCCAAATCTAAGAAGATACGGATTTGGGCTAATCCACGCCCTACGAACGACAACATAAATTAGTCTCTGTTTACAATCCACGGGCAACCACAAACAAAAAAAACACCCACGACACGAAGTGACCATCTAGAGAAGGAGAAAATTGTTACCGCGATGCGGTAGCGTAATTAACTGCAGGGGCTTGCGCCTGCGGGGAAGATCGTCCCCACAATCAAAAACCCCTCAAACGAGGGGGAATCTGACGAAGTCTGCTACATCGGTCGCATCCATTTAAACCTTCGATACATGGTGCCATAAATCAACTTGGTATCTTCGGAGAGGTGAACGGATAGCACCAATTAGCATCTGCCCCGAAATTCAGGCAAGACGTTCATCGCGCCTTCCCGCGTTTTCGGCGGGGAATACCAACTAGTTCTCCTTTTAAGTTTTGAAGGAGAATTCGAGAAAACAGTGGGAGCTATCCTGGTTAGATAAACTAATAACCAATCTAATCTTGCATGAGCACACGCTGAGTGTTTCTTTTCTCTCTCTCCAGGTAGCAACCATGTCACGCCTTAATCAAGATAATAAAATATATGACTTGACCGACCTGGATTCTTATTCGAGGCTGGGGAACCTCGGTTTGACTCTGACTTGTGACAAATGTCACGAGCTTGAGCAAGGGAAAGAGAATTACATGAATTCCTTGATGACCCCAGTGAAGAAGAAGCATATTATTATGTCTCCTTCAAGTGTTCTTATTATTGAGTAATGTTTTTCGGTCAGTCCTATTTCCTTAGAACTAGATACCAGATCAGGATCTCATATTTGTAATTTATTACAGGGACTGAGAAAAAGTAGGATGATTAGATATGGTGATATGTCCCTCAGAGTAGGGAACAGGGCATAAGTTGGTGCCGCCGCCGTCGGTGAATATCACTTAGTGTTGCCATGTGGCAACACTATAATTTTGAACAACTGCTTACATGTGCCTTCCATGCTTTACAATATCATATCAATTTCTTTATTTGATAAAGATGGGCATAATTTTGTTCTAGATAGAAATATCATGAACATTTGCCTTAATAAGGTACTGGTTGCAGAAGGTACACTTTGTAATGATATATATATTCTTAATCAAAGCACAATTTTCAGTATACAAAATACACGCAAGAGAAAGATTTTAGATATGAACGAATCTTACTTGTGGCATTATAGACTTTGTCATATCAATGAGAAAAGACTAGCCAAGTTACATAAGGATGGATATATGAATCTATTCGAATTTCATCCAATGAAACTTGTCAGTCTTGTCTCAAAGGTAAGATGACCAAATCTTTCTTCACCGGATACGAATAAAGAGCTGCAGAGCTCTTGTAAGTGGACAGGAGTTAGGGTCGCGACGCTCGGGACTGCGGCAGAATTGCACACAAAAATTAGTAGCAAGCATATCCCCCAATCCAAATGAGAATCTATCAAAATAATAATGCAATGGATGAAAGATCTAAACTAGAGAATTAAGGAGAAGAGACTACAACCTTTGTAGCGAGTTAGCCATCTTTCTTGGACTCCGGCTGGTCTCCACGAAGCCCTGAACAATCTTGCTCGGTGATCTCCTTGCCGAAAATGATCCCCCTTGAGATAACTCCAACACAAGTTTTAGTTTCAAATTGATCTCATCGAAATGAAGCGACCTGCTAATTAAACTTGGTAAGTATGATTAGTAGGAGATGAAGAATAACTAGCTCACAAATTCTTCTCTTTTTTTTACTTTTCTCACTTAAGCAAAAACTCAAGAGAGAGAGAGATGAAGTTATAAGAATGGCTATGGATTCTCAAGATGAGAACAAATATATCATATCTTATTTAAATTAATAAATCATAATGAGTCATCCATTTTCTACACCATTCTAATAATAACTCATTGCTTTGTTTATTTAAATAATCATATATGTTTAATTCTTATCTTTTAATCCAATGTGATTCTTATACACACATCTAATGTATATATACAACCATAACAAATGATATATATATATATATATATATATATATTATTTATACCCTATATAAATATTATATAAAGAGAAGGAAAAATAAGGTGAGCATAATATTAATTAATATATAAATATATCAATATATAAATATACATTTAATTATTAAATCAATAATTGATTTAATAATCCGGTTATATCATATATATACCGGCTAATATCATTAAACACCCGATTAAAATACGTGTATCACATACACGTATTTAATCGAACTCCTGCATGTATCACTATACGTGCCCTACATCATATCTCCTGTGCTGGATAACCTCTGTGTAGGACTCTAAAGACTCGAAAATACGCTGACAGTAGATTAGAATCATATCCACAGTCTACAAGCACGTCAGTGGTACTAGCTGCACGTAATGACTACCCAGGTTCTACCCAGGAATTGATTGAAAGAAGGTTAACGAGCAAACTCATCTGAACCCTGCAAAGTCTATCAGTGACATCACTGTACAGTTCGGCATTTTCGTCTAAGAGTATCGCATATCGGGTCTATGGATTGGAATCTATCAGACCCCAATAACTCGATAAGTCGTACGATAGAGGACTCATAACCATCCGGGAATACAACTGATAACACTTATCAGTTTATCTCCATTGCGGTGGCTACCAACTTGTGGTTGTAGTCATGTCCTGCACAGCGCGTCATCAACTCCTTATACCAAGAGAGGCGAATCCCCTCGACCGCTCACTTCCTCCACGTGCTTCGGGACTATACCGAACGAAAACCTGTTTGCACGACTCCTTTGAGCTGTGGTAGGGTAGAAGTCTAAGTATAGTGGGAATACACATGAGACACTATGGCGATCTTAGGTCCTAGGGACTACTCTGTACTCATATCACCAGAGAACTGCTACCTGACATTGGTATATTACCAATTTGGAGTTATTGATGAGTCCGTCCAGTGTAACTCATCCAATGAGCACCTGTATATAATCCTCGGTGTCAAATAACAATAGCTATGGGAAAAGCTATCGCCTTCCAACTGGGCCAGGAAATATATACACTAGTCTAAATTGGAGTACCGATGTCCAGTCACGAAACTCCTACAGCTAGGGAAATTTAAGGATGTGCTTATCCACTACCCAAGCTCCACTAGTATGATCTCCATCATCGTCCTGGTAGTCAAGCAAAATTCTAAGGGCTTTATTTCATACCTTGACGATACGTGATAATGAATAAAAAGATAAAGACAAACCAGATAAGATACTATCATCTCAAGTAAGATTGTTCTCTCGTATAGCTCCTCCTTCAATTACAATAATTGCTTTGAGGGCACCTATATCCAACAATATCCCACTTGCACTTAAGGCTAATTATTGCGGTATCTCATACCCAACTTCTATATTAACAGTTTTACAAACTGTGTTCGAGAACTAGCCTCAATGAGTGGACTCGGCACAGTGCATCTCTCTTTTTCTCCCTGAATCTCAATTTCGTGGAGATCAAATATCTCCTGAACTGAGAGATACCTTCTTTAGTATTTTCCTGGACAGACGATAGGGTCATGTTCATAAATGAACAATTATATCCAGTAAATTCTAGGACGGTATCCTTTACTGATTCACAATCAGTATCTAGTGCCACGACTACTTTAGTATCTCACTTGGAACTCTTACCAATATACCGCTCCTCTAAAGAGGGTAAATTTATAACTCGCAATATACGCTCTGTCTTCTATGGGATACTTGAATCAGTAACCACCTCCTTCAGGAGGTTTCCATTACCATACACCAAGAATATCAAATGCTCTTCACTGCTACCCTATGTTTCTCTAGGATTTGACTAACATCCATATCCTGTATGGAGAAACATTTGTGGCCACCATTGTTTTACTGATTGCAGCATAGGAACATCACTTCCTATTGTCACGCCCTGCTTCCCAGTAGACAGAAATGGTGATGTGGCAAGCCCACAACATATTTACTATGAGAAGGCCATTTCTCTTAATAAATACATTAAGCGTAAGTAAGCAATATAAAAATGTGCAAGAATAATATAGGTAATAAAATTAAGCAGCAACTTTATTTGCATTCAAATTTCAAATACAACTATCAGAAATAAAAAGGTACAACGATTTAAAAAAATGCCTAAGTATTGGCATACAAAAAGTAAATGCAGAAATGAGCTAGTAGTCATGCTGGGTAGCGAACTGGTCTAAGTATTCCTGGCTCGGCTCGATCTCCTCAGAGTTCGGTCCCCCTGACGAACATTCTAAGGAAAAGAAAAAGAGAGGAATGTCGTCAGTGAACTAGCGCTCGGTAAGTCCCCAAAAGAAATAAATAAAAATGACTGACAAATGTATAAAGTGAATAGAAACAAAGTAAATGTGAACGGGTAAGGTTGTATAAGAGAGATCTAAGCATGATCATTTACATGTATAAGATAGCTATTCTAACGTGGTCGTTTGTAGTTTGATAAAAAGGTATTCATGTATACGAGAAGAGTCCAACTTACCTCGTGGGCTATAGTAACATGTAGTACAAAGCCCCATCATAACCCACGGGACAACGGCACGTGAATTCATATAGGTGTCTTTTAAAGTGACCTCTCGTGCCACGATATACGTTCCGTACCAATCTATCTCTTATCCCCGCGTATTGTAATGTATAGTTCATGTTTACAGGTCCTGGCCGAATCCATGAATATAAGAGTACAAGTTCGTGTTCAATTTGTAATCATGTGTGTAGGTATTCAGGTCAAGTTATATCCATGGTTCGATCAAGTTAAGTCAAGTATTCAAGTTCAAGTTTGGATATTCAAGTTCAAGTTCAAGATCAAGTGTTCAAGTTTGGATTTGAGTTGGATTCGAATTTGAGTTTACAACAAGTTCGAGTGTGCATTCAAGTTATAGTCAATATCTTATGAATGGATTTAGCTTTTGAAATTCTTAAGTTCAGGAATAATTGAACATGAACGGCAAGATTTGTGTCTTTTTTCAAGACGATTGCTATTGATAACTCCGTTAAGTTGCAGTGTTGTCTAACCTGAATAGGCAATCACTCACTTTCTTCGGTTCCCTGGGGCTCAAGAGAAATGATACCGCTTAAACCTATATCAATCTAGGGTTCTTAAAGATTTATTCTTGTTGTTTACATTGTCTGCATTTCTCGAGGGGGTTTTATGAAAAATGTTATAATATTATTTTAAAAATAAACCTCAAGGGTGATTTATAATATTAAGAGTTTTTATATAAATGTATTTTAGTTTTAGTGGTATTTTAGTGATGAAACCTAGTTTTTAAAAGTTTATGGTATTTTGTGAAAACTATACCTTTTGGAAACTTGATGGTAATTTTGTGTAATTTTAATTTTTCATTTTAATAAATTTTTTTTTCAAAAATTAGTTTTCATGGAAAAATACGGATTTATAATTTATGAAAATTTTAAATGATTTAATTTGTTAAAAAGTTGTATTCTTTAAAAATCGTATTTTTATTTCCTTTCGAAACCGAATTCTCCGTGAGAAGTTATGTATCTCTTTCTACTATCCTGAGAACGTGTGATAACCCGCACCATCCATAAATTGGTTTCCCTAAAAGGGTTGTAGAGGTATAATTGTAAGGGATTTAAAAATATCGATTAAAAATATTTTTGTAAAGTAATGGTATTTTAATGAGAATTGTATTCTCCAAAGTAAACATGTATCTAAATATCGTGCTATGAATCCATAGTGTATGTGATGGGGTAGGTCGTTATCTCGTGAATTTCCTATTGGTAAATATTTCTGCGTTTCGATAAAATGGTTACTTTTAAAGTTCATGGTATTTATATGTAAAAGTTTGATTTATGTTTATTTCGCATGAAATTGTGAACACATTAAAAGTAATTGAGATGAATAATATTTTCAAGTGATGTTAGAAGTATTAGCGTGAATTAAGTAACATAGAAAGGGTGACAAAAAATATTTAAAAGAAAAGTTTAAAAATTAACTCCATTTTTTTCGATATGGTTTTAGGAATTGTTTTGAGGTGAAATGAAAGAGAGAGAGAGAGAGAGGAAGGGACTTACAGTTTGTGTAACGTTGAGAAAAGAGTAAAAGAGAGAGAGAAGGTCTTCGTAGATCGTGGTAGCGTCGATGATGGTTTCGGTCTTCGGTGGAACGAACTTGGACCGCTAACTCCACTTGAGCAGTCTTAATCCTTCTTGAACTTAGAAATATTTAGAGAATTTTGAAATGATTTTCAGAATATGGGAGATCTAGGGAATGTGGTGGTATTTATAGGGTAAGAATTTGAGAGTATGGGAATTAAAAATTGAATTAAAAAGAATTAAAATTGTGTTAATAGGGTATATGAAAAGGTGGATGGCTCTCTGGTTAAATTAAGAGAAATTAAATAGTAAAATGGGGTATAGAGGAGTCAAAGGGTCGCACGGGTGAAACACGGAAAAATTGGAAGCATCTGGGCCGCAGATAGCGGCTGGATTGGAATTTTGGGCTGTCAGATCTTGATCATTGGCCCTCATAATTTGTGTCATGTGTGTTAATTGGTTTTAACTCCTTATTTATCCTTTTCGATTTCTCTGTAACTTTTCGATTCTCCGTGTACTGCACATGCAATTCATGGGCTTCCGAAAAGTTAAAAAGAAAAAAATATTAAAAATAATTGGGATCGATGGGATTCGAATACGCAGGCTATGGCACAGCAATAGAGAGTTTTAACCAGTGAGCTACAACTTACTTCTTACTTTTATTGGATAAAATTAACTTATAACTCCTAGTCAGGCTGAAATATCCTTTCTATACATTTGAACAAGTTACATTTGTATAGGGATTTCAGAGTCATTGCACCTATCATGAGCATGTCATTTACATACCATAGGAGGAATCTGAGAACACTCTCTGCTACTTTCTTACAAATATCAGGTCCATCTCTCATTTTGATAAAATCAGACACTTTGACCGTGACATCAATACAGATGATCAATTTCCGTTATGCCTTATTTAGTCTAAATATAGACTTAAACAACTTGCACACTTACCGATGCTCCTATTGACTAAGATAACCCTCTGGCAGATTCATATACACATACACTTCTAAATCTAATTTAGAAAGACGTTATAGTCATCCATCTGCCAGAAATCACAGTCATGAAAAATAGCAGTGGCAAGTTATATCCGTATGGACTTCAGCACAGACACCGAAGCAATAGTTTCATCACAGTCCATAATGGGTATTTGATGAAAACTTTTTAATATAAGTCCCGCCTTATTAGGTTAGTACCTTTCCATTTGCACTGATCTCGAAAGATCTACTTGCTCCTTATGAGTTTTACCCCTTCAGGAGCACCCAACAAAGTCTACACTTTGTTGCAATGCATGGAGTCCAATTAGGATAACTTGGCATCTAACCATCAGTCGGAAGTCGCTATTTTCCATGGCCTGCTGATAACTAGTAGGATCATCATCACATGATCCAAGCCTCCTTGTCACCGTTAACGAGGAAACCGTAGTACCTCTTAGGTGGCTGAGGTCACTTACTAAATCTGCGGAGTGGCTAAGGTTTGTCAGCATCAATTGAATCTTCAAGTTATACTAAATCTTTAGTAATCGTTTGTGGTTCTGGAATCACTTTCAGCTCTACCATACTCCACTAATTTCTTTTGCAAAAAATTCCTTTTTTAAAAAGGTGGCGTGTCGAGAACAAAATAATTTTTGATCTTGCAAATGGTAGAATATTAAACCCTCGTCAATTCCCGGGATAACCCACAAACTGCCATTACCGAAACGTGCCTTGAGTTTATATGGATTCTGGTTTTAAGCATAAGCCAAGCAACTCAATATCTTAACAATTTTAAGATAATAACTCATTCTATATCACATATAAAATTTAAGGCACTGATTTAGGTGGAACCAGTATCAATTGATATGCATCTATTTCTAGTGCATCTCTTAAATGAAAAAAGGCTATACAACATTACTTATAAAGAAGCGCACCCATGGATGAGTAATCTGAGAGAGTCAAATTCTCGATTATATAACTACGGAATACATAGCATAAGTATCTACATCTTCAAACATTTCAAAGAATCTTAATACTTCCAACGTTTATTTCTCTACTTTATTCTTATATCCTATGAATTTCTCAGAATCTTTGGATTATGCATTTCAACAAGAATGCGTGTCTAAAATCAGAGAACTCATAGGAAAACGGAACGAAGTATGAGTACCCACCCCTTGTCCAGGTGGACACCGGACAACATATATCATTATGTATAAGTCCTATGAGTCCATTAACTCATACTCTGTGTGTTGTAATTTGAAAGCTGTATTTTGGTTAAGAATGTATATCTCGTTATTTAATGCACCTTACCCAATCATCAAATGATAAAGGCAAATGTTCATAATATAATTTTTAAAAATTTATATCCCACTTTATCAAATAAAGAGATGGATATATCTGTTTTTAAAAGTTGGTGTATATAACAGATATTCAAAACCAAAAGTTTGCCGAAAGGCAAAACCAGGTGATTTCCCCAATAGCAACCATTGCTATGATATCTGATATTGAAGATCAAATCACCTTTCCAATAATCTAATCTTTCTCAGCATCTATAACAATTTACAGATGTGGGATGTTAATCCGGTATCTATTTACTCAGGAGTCAGAATTAATTAGAAAATAGTTTTCGATTACAATCACATAGAAAACATGAACCATCAAAATGTTTCATGGGGTGGCCGGGTATTCCAAGTAATGTTTCTTTCACTGCTCAGGGTCATAACAGTAGTTGAATTTTCTTTTCCGCTCACTCCGTCCCTATTATTGTCTTTCTTTCTTACCTTGTTTATGCTGAAGTTATACTAGTTGGTTTTCTTCTTACCCTTCCTTTCAGCTCCAGTATTAAGATTGGAAGAAGACTGTCCAACAAGCTTAAATGGTATATTCTCCTTATTTAAGGAGCTCTCAAACTTGAGATAAGGTGGAGAGGAGAGACAAATGAATTGTATCATATACAATTCACTTTCTCCAAAACCTGCGGCCATTCTCGGCTGAAACAATTTCTTCGAGTTTGTATCTAACTATACGATGGCCTTCCAAGTAATATGGATCTCTGTATTAGATATAGAGTGTTCTGGAGGAAGCAAAAGGGGTAGTGGAAGGGTTAAGGATATATGCCTATGTTATCAAAATAGGGCAATCATGACATTCTAAAACCATTAATTGTAAAAAGGTTCGGTTAACTTGGTTTACGAGTTTTTAATTTAAGGTCAGTCTTAAGTCGCTGCCATAAAGAAAAGAAATACTCTTCATGCACTCTATCCTAAATTAGATTTGTTCTTTAATTTATCTAATTTGGTCTCCCACTGTTTTGTCGAATTCTTCTTCAAACCCTAAAAGACGAACTAGTCGGGATCATTTATAGATATCTTCCGAGAGTATCTATTACTCACAGTGGGAATCAGAATCCAAACTATCATGAAGTGGTAATCTTGACGGGGTCAACAAGTCACCCTACACCATAGACGGTATGCAATCTCATTGCAAGTTTCAACACTTGAAACTCCCGATATTGGTTTTTATCCCTAGCGGCTTATGACCTTAACGAGCTCAACAAATCACAGGTCATTAGTCAAGTTCAACCGGTCATTTCATGATTAATTTAGACCCACCCACACAACCCTTAACGAGGTCAACAAAGTCGTACGATTTTTTAACTAATCACATCACATGCTAGCAGGAAAACATCACTTAGCTACCGTACACTACGCCTCAACGAGGTCGAAAATCATAGTATGAAACTAAGTACTCTACTTCCTGAATGACAAAGGGCTAAAGCTAGGTTTGAAGAAACCCTTTAACGCAATGAACTTGATCTCTTCGTAGGAACCGAGCGGTTTTACAAATTTATAGTAACATAAACTTTTGCTTAAGAGCGAACTCCCGGTGAAGGGATTAAGGCTCTTCCCTTATCCAATGAGGTGCAGGATATTCTTAACCGAATATCTCGATGCAAAGCAAAAGACTACGGCTATACAATTGTTAGTGTATATGTTCTAGAGGCCATTATTATATCATACTGGTTTGTACATTACTTAATGGAAGCTTGAGATATTCACAGTTGTATTGACAGTCTTGCTCAAAATGGTAGTATGCTACTTGGTTTGTTTCTACTTCAATATGTGCATGTGTTTCTTTTAGCATATCGCTTATACATATTAGTGGAGCCCTTAGGATCTTTGCTTGATTACCAGCGTTGTGATGGCAGTCACACTAGTGGGGGCTGGGTAATCTACAAATACATCCTTATACAGGTCCCTAGTTATAGGATTATCGAGACGGGGCATCGATACTCCGGAGTAGACTAGTGTATACGCTTCTTATCCCAGCAGGGGAGATGGTCACAGCCATTAGTACGTCGTACTGGAGATAATATGCAGGTGCTCATTAGGTTACGAGTACACTGGACATGACTCGTCGGGAACTGTTGGTTGGTATTATACCTACCGTCGGGTAGCAGCTCCAAGGTGACATGAGTACAACTTAGTCCGTCGACTTGATACTGCTACTTCGCCTCGAGTGTGTTCCCACTGTACTTTGATTACTACCTTACCACGGCTCAAAGGAGTCGTGCAAACAGGTAGTAGTTGGGTGCAGTCCCGAAACACTTGGAGGCAGTAGCGGTTAGATAGGATCCGTCTCTCCCGGTATTGGGGGTTGATATCATGCTGTGTTCGGAGAGCCATTACACAAAGTCCCTGGTCAGGGTAAGCGAGATTTACTGGTAGGTATTCCAGTAGTTTCTTAGGGTGTTCTGGGCTACACTCCGACACGACTTATACCGCTATTAGGGGTCTGACGTTTACCATCCCCCTAGGCCCGATATGCGATACTCTTAGACGGACAGACCGGACTGTACAGAGATTGTCACATTCAGACTCAGTAGGAGTTCGGATGGGTTTTCCTAATCGGCCTTCTTATCGACACTACCTAGGGACCGTTACGTGCAGTTAGTACCGCTTGCGGCCTGTGGTTAAACCCACTGCCAGCGTAGTGTCGAGTTTTTAGAGTCCCACACAAAGAGTTTCTTTGCACTGGGCAAAAGGTGTAGAGGCCGTATGGTTTTACGGCAGGGCTTCGATCACTTACTTACACTTGTGCACGTATGATGTTCGGGCGGAATACTAGTGGGATTTGGTTTAAACCGGATCCTAGTATTATATTGATGGATCAGTTTCGTCTCTTTGTATTCGTGTTTCTCGGAACACGAATGCGGGTATGTATATACGGATGTGAGGAGCACAGAAGGAGACACCTCATTAGGGTTTTGACCATTTACTTGATTAAAACAGTTATGAGGTGGAGGAAAGTATTTGTTATTTTGTAAATGATAATTGTGGCATGGCTACTTGGTTTGACCATTTGACTTGGTTTGACCACTTGACTTAATTTGACTCTTTGACTAGATATTTCTTATGAGATATTTTGTGGCACTAGATATTTTTTTGTGAGATATTTTCTTACCATGAGAGTTGTCAAGTTAAGGGAGCCATCACATTTTCATTATGCATTATCATTTATCAAAAGTCTTTCTCTTTCCTCAAGTGAGCTCTCTTGCTAGCTCTCTTCTTCTTCCTCACTACAAACCCTAAAATCTCTCATGTGTTGAGAATTTTAGGGTTTCAAGTGACAAATAAATCCATCTTCATACTCTACATCACCTAGGACATCAAGATTAGCAAGCTTGTTGCCCTAATTACCTCGGTTTTGAGGTGGAGCTCGGACTATAAACTCTCGGGTGGATCGTCTTTGACTCGAGGAGGCCGTGGAGGTTGCTACGATCTGGATTGATCCTTGGAGCCTACGTAGACGAGGAGGACAGAGATGAAGGCCCGAAGGACAAGTATCGTGAGGTATAACTTCGTATCCGAGTAGTTAAATCTCAAGTAGTTTGCTAGCTAGGGTTTATGAACGATCCTTGGTTCTAGTCGTTGTTGTGAAGCTCGTAAAAATCATTTTTGCAAATTCTGCCTCCCCGCGAACACGTGGGGTGCGCAACATTGACTTACAGTGGTATTAAAGCCTCTCATAAACCCTGGATAGCTTGTAGTGATGTTAGAATTCCGCCAGTTTTTGTCGCGCAAAAACTGCCGAAAAAACAGTTTTCAAAAGTGAAGTTTCGAGTTGTTTGCACACTCCGTGGGCTCACGGTTTGAATCGAGAAGCCACGGGGTAGAGCATGCATATCCCGGGGACCCTCAGGGGGGCAAATGGCTGGGCCCACTCCCCAAGAACTCCACAAGGTGGTCTTGGCGGTGGGGACCCGGAACTGCCCCACCTTGGGCAGTTTCGGGTCTACCTCACCCCCTGGACACTTCATGGTGGCCTCGGGGTTGGGGTACCCCCTCTAGGCCCCCCAACTCGATGTTAATTTCGTGCTCTAACTTCCTGTGAAGGTTCGGGCACGTTTCGTTTTGATTCAGACGTCCGAATTTGCTCAAAACTATCAGTTTTGGAACTTTAGCTCACTGGATTTTCATGTCTTGGAAAATTGTTTAAGTTTGCTAATTATGTGTGGAATTCTAATATCGTAGTTACTTTACAAGCTCTGTGATGTATATATGTGTTTGGAAACATCGACTAATTGCTATACGTCGATTAGTCGGGGTTGCACATATCTGTGATGTTGTAATGATGGTTTGTGTTTATGAATTTGTTGGATCGTCGTGGATGAATAGCCGGGGATGTGAGATGAGGGTTTTCATTCTTTCATTCGATGTAAAATTTGTAATGTGATGTAATATTATTTTTTTGGGGCACATCCGGGTTGAGATTGTAGCCACCGTTGTATTATTTCTTTTACTGTTTTTGCTCCTAGGATAGACCCAAGGTGGGGTGCACAAACTACCGGGTACTTTGAAGTGCCGAGTGGCTTACTCACTTTGTTGAGGGATGTTGCTTCACTTTGGGTATCTGGCGGGTAGTTTTCCACACCCGTAGGGGTCTAAGGTGGGGTTTGGCTATTCATCACGACCGTGTAATCTGTCTTTCATTACAGGCTCAAACGAAACGCGAATTCCTAGTATATCCAATTTGTTCATCTGTGATCTGGAATGCCTATCATTGCGTCTGACGAATGTATATATCTATATATGATATCTAGTAGACGTTGCTTATGTTTTTCATCCGTGCTAGTCTAGCCCCCGCTCTGTCGTTAGTTAAGTAACCTAACGGGTGATGACGGGGCCCCGTGGCTAATGCGGATGGTATAAGCGTACATTATATTTTCGTTGTTTTTTGCAATGATAGGATTAATTGATGGGACTGCATTACATTACTGCAAAGCAAACAAACCAAAGCTGAATCATTGGAACAAAATTTTAAACCACTCGGTTATTTTAAAACAGCAGACTTTTAAATGCGGAGCTTAAACCACTCCTTTTAAAAGCTATCAGGTTGCATCGATTATATCAAGTTCACTACGTTCACGGTTTCGCCAAAACCATTCGTAGCCCTCTGTCATTTCATATGAATATTCAATAGTATTCAAGCTATGTTTGTTAGCCTTAATCAAGGCATAGTGATTGGTAGCTGCTGGGTATTCATATATTGCATAGATAGATGTGTTGGTTTGCGACAGTCGTACTAGTTTGTTGGCCTTAGTCAAGGGTATGTACGGGTGGGTTCAAATTAACCTGGACAATGACGGGAAGAACTTGACATGTGACTTATGATTTGTTGGCCTTAGTCAAGGTCATAAGAGCATGGGGCAAAAATCCACATCGGGAGTTTCTAAAGAAACTGAAACTTGCTAGTGCTGCATACCATTTGGAGTGTGATAATGTTGGTAGGATTCCTTCAGGGTTATCACAAAATGATATTTGGATCCCGATCCTACTATGAGTATCCGCTACTCCTCGGGACATTCTTCACTTAACGATCAATGCTATAAACTAAGTAGGTGTCTAGAACAGTGTTAGCGGGGCTACGCCTCCAGGGATAAGAGGTTATTTAATTAAGGAACTTCGCGAAAGCGTCGTAAAACCTCCCTCGAAGTACCGACACTAGCCTGGTTGAACGGTTAATCAAGTATTGTACGGTGAGATTAATCCTGACTAATTCTTCTTTTATGGTTTGATGAAGGATTCGAGAAACAGTGGGAGCCATCCTGTTTAGATAAATGAAAAACCAATCTAAATTTGCAAGAGCATCATGCTACATGTTTTCTTCTCTCTCTCTTAATTGCAGCGACCCAGTGACCAAGACTAGGTTACATCTACATAATAAAATGATTGAATCTGACTATAATGACTAGTAAAGGTCTGTCCAGATGTCCATTACGTATGAAAAGCTAAACCACCTCCTTACTACTCAAGCCCCCGCCGTCCCAGGTCCAGTTTCCACCGTCACGGATAAGGATATCCGTAAGAAAAGGGAAAAGGACAGTGCGAATGCCAAGTGCCTCATGTTGGCCTCACTTGATGGTGTATACCAGAGGCAGCACGAGAAGGTGGACTTAGTTTCATCTTCCTCCATAACAATGTTTTATATGGAGAGCAATCTCGTATCGCAAGATATGAGACCTCGAAGGAATTGCTTCAAGCGATATTGGCTATCGGTTCATCTATAGGGGACAACGTCCTTACGATGGCTAACTATATTGATGAGCTCACGGACCTGGAGACCACGTTGGGAAATAGGTCATATGCTGACTTGTTTCTACAGTCCCTACCTCCTACATACGCCTAGGGGAAGAAAGTTATACTTCCAGTTGAGGGCACCCTGAAGGAAACCAGGGTGACACCCATTCAGCTTATTGGGGTATCTTCCTCTTATGTATCCAAGGAGAAAGTAAAGGGTGAGAAGAAGAAGACCTCCAGAAAGCCGATATGTGGTGTCAGTAAGGTAGAAGGACAGGGAAGGGCAAAAGTTTCTGGGCTAATAGTAGGGAAGGAGGGATATTCCTACTGTCTCGGGAAAGGGTATTGGCAGAGGGATTACAAGGCTTTGAAAGCCAGAATCCAAGATCCGAAGCATGTTGTGGCTTCGACTTCGGGTGCGTTTGTAATAGAAAACTGTATGTCAATTAACTCTACTTTCTGGGTACTAGATACCGGATCAAGATCTCATATCTGTAATTCATTACAGGCTTTGAGAAACCGTAGAGTTATCAGGTTAGGTGATATGACTCTCAGGGTTGCTAACAGAATGAGCGTGGACGCTGAATCCGTAGGGGAATATCACCTTGGATTGAGAAGTGGGCAGATATTGATTCTACATAACCGTTTGTATGTATCTAGTCTAGCTTGTAACATCATATCTATATCCTTACTTTCTAAGGAAGGATATGATTTTGCATTTGTAAGTGATGTGGTCCACATCCACCTAAATCAAGTTTTGATTGGGTCATGTACATTAGATAACGGAATATATGTATTAAATCAAGCTCAGGTTTTCAGTTTCCAGAACACACTTAAAAGAAAGTCTCCGGAACTAAATCAGGCTTTCTTATGGCATTATAGACTAGGTCACATCAATGAAACACGTTTGACGAAGCTACATAGAGAAGGATATTTGGATCCGTTCGAATATCAGTCTTATGCAACTTTTCAATCTTGTCTCATGGGAAAGATGACAAAGACTCTGTTCACTGGACAAGGAGTAAGAGCGAGCGAGCTCTTGGGACTCATACACAGCGATGTATATGGTCCAATGTCTACATATGCGTGAAGCGGTTATTCCTATTTCATTACTTTTAAGGATGATTTCTCTAGGTATGGACATGTCTTCTTGATGAAGCATAAATCCGAGGACTTTGAGAAATTCCGGGAATATAAGAATAAGGTGGAAAAACAAACAGGCAAAAGTATCAAGACAATAAGATCTGATCGAGGTGGTGAATACTTAAGTGCCGAGTTCATGGATTATCTAAAAGAGAATGGAATTCTCTCTCAGCTTACTCCTCCATACACGCCACAACACAATGGTGTATCGGAAAGGCGGAACAGAACCCTATTGGATATGGTTCGTTCAATGATGAGTAAGGCTGAGTTGCCGCGATCCTTCTGGGGACATGCACTAGAATCAGCTGCATATCTTTTGAACCAGGTTCCTACTAAGTCAGTGCCTACCACACCATATCAGATATGGAGTGGGAAGAAACCCTGTCTTAAACACTTTAAGACATGGGGATGTCCAGCTTTTGTCAAAAAGCAGCATGCGGACAAGCTCGAGGCACGATCAGTACAATGTAAGAATGTGGGATACCCAAAGAACTCCAAGGGGTATCTTTTCTATTACGCAGAGGAGAAAAGGTCTTTGTTTCTCGTTATGCCTGCTTCTTGGAAACTGAATTTTTAGAAAATCAGGTAAGTGGGAGCGCAATAGAACTGGAAGAAATTCCAGAACCACAAGCTATTACTGAAAGTTTGGTAGAACCAGAGATTTCAGAAGAACCGGACATCTCCGCGCTACTCCATAAAAGTATTAGGTAGTCTCATCCGCCTGAGAGATACTATGGTTTTCTCATAGACGGGGATCGAGAGGATTGCATCATTGACAATGATGAGCCTACTAGCTTCCAGCAAGCCATTCAGAGCGGTGACTCGGTAAAATGGCTGGATGCAATGCGGACCGAGATGGAGTCCATGTACACCAACAAAGTATGGATTTTGGACTTTGCTCCAGAAGGGGTAAAACCCATAGGTTGCAAATGGATCTTCAGATAGAAGATTGGTGTAGATGGACAGGTAGAAACCTATAAGGCTAGACTTATTGCAAAGGGTTTTCGTCAAAGACCTGGTTTGGACTATGATGAAACCTTTTCTCCAGTGGCTATGCTCAAATCCATTCAGATCCTTCTTGCTATTGCTGCCTTCCACGATTATGAGATCTGGCAGATGGACTTAAAGACGGCTTTTCTAAATGGAAATTTGGAAGAGTGCGTCTATATGGATCAGCCGGAGGGTTTCATTCAGAGTGGGAGTAGCGGGAAAGTGTGTAAGTTGCTTAAGTCCATTTATGGAATAAAGCAGGTATCGCGAAGTTGGAACATCTATTTTGATGATACAGTCAAAGAATTTAACTTTATCAAAAATCCAGATGAACCATGCATATATAGTAAGATTGTAGGGAGAAATGTGGTATTCCTCATCTTGTACGTGGATGGCATTCTCTTGATAGGAAATGATATTCCTATGCCACAATCAGTTAAAAGATTCTTGTCACAGAGGTTCTCCATAAAGGACCTGGGTGATACCTCCTACATTCTGGGGATCCAGATCTATCGTGATAGATCTAAACGGATGTTGGGACTTTCGCAATTCAGGTACATCGATACCATACTGAAAAGATTCAGTATGAAAGATTCAAAGCGCGATAATCTACCTGCTTGTCACGAAATCATCCTCTCCAAAGAGATGTCTCCAAAGACTAATTTGGAAAGGGCTCGCATGTCATCTATACCCTACGCTTCTTCGGTAGGCTCTATAATGTATGTGATGTTGTGTACAAGACTAGATGTAGCCTACGCATTGAGCGTTGTAAGACGGTATCAGTCAAACCCAGGAGAGAAGCACTGGATAGCAGTAAAGAACATTCTTAAATACCTGAGAAGGACTAAGGAGATGTTCTTAGTGTATGGCAGAAAAGACCTCCAGATCGAGGACATTGCTGACTCCAGCTTCCAGAGTGACAAGGATGACTTCAAGTCCATAACGGGTCATGTCTTTACCCTCAATGGAGGGGCGGTCTATTGGAAGAGCTCCAAGCAGGACACCGTTGCAGACTCGATGATGGAAGCGGAGTACATAGCTGCTTACGATGCCGCAAAAGAAGCTGTCTGGATGAAGAAGTTCCTCACAGAACTTCAGGTGGTTCCGACCATTGTTGATCCAATACCTCTGTATTGTGACACTATAGCTTTAGCGAAGGAACCCAGGTCCCATCAGAAGTCCAAACACATTTTGAGGCGGTACCACCTGATCAGGGAGATTGTAGATCGCCGGGAGATCGAGGTGAAGAGAGTAGATGCGGAGAATAACACTGCAGATCCACTCACGAAGGCCATCCCTCAGACACAGTTCGAGTGGCTGATCTAGATGATAGGTCTGCGATACGCCAGTACATGGCCCTAGTGCAAGTGGGAGATTGTTAAAGTATATGCCCTAGAGGCCATTACTGTATCATACTGGTTTGTATATTATTTAATGGAAGCTTGGGATATTCACAGTTATATTGACAGTCTTGCTCAAAATGGTAGTATGCTACTTGGTTTGTTTCTACTTCAATATGTGCAAGTTTTTCTTTTAGCATATCGCTTATACATATTAGTGGAGCCCTTAGGATCTTTGCTTGATTACCAGCGTTGTGATGGCAGTCACACTAGTGGGGCTGGGTAATCTACAAGTACATCCGTATACAGGTCCCTAGTCATAGGATTATCGAGATGGGGCATCGATACTCCGGAGTAGACCGGTGTATACGCTTCTCATCCTAGCAGGAGAGATGGTCTGTCTCACAGCCATTAGTACGTCGTACTGGAGATAGTATGCAGGTGCTCGTTAGGTTACGAGTACACTGGACAGGACTCGTCGGGAACTGTTGTTTGGTATTATACCTATCATCGGGTAGCAGCTCCAAGGTGACATGAGTACAACTTAGTCCGTCGACTTGATACTGGTACTTCGCCTCGAGTGTGTTCCCACTGTACTTTGATTACTACCTTACCACGGCTCAAAAGAGTCGTGCAAACAGGTAGTAGTTGGGTGCAGTCCCGAAACACTTGGAGGCAGTAGCGGTTAGATAGGATCCGTCTCTCCCGGTATTGGGGGTTGATATCATGCTGTGTTCGGAGAGCCATTACACAAAGTCCCTGGTCAGGGTAAGCGAGATTTACTGGTAGGTATTCCAGTAGTTTCTTAGGGTGTTCTGGGCTACACTCCGACACGACTTATACCGCTATTAGGGGTCTGACGTTTACCATCCTCTAGGCCCGATATGCGATACTCTTAGACGAACAGACCGGACTGTACAGAGATTGTCACATTCAGGCTCAGTAGGAGTTCGGATGGGTTTTCCTCATCGGCCTTCTTATCGACATTACCTGGGGACCGTTACGTGCAGCTAGTACCGCTTGCGGCCTGTGGTTAAACCCACTGCCAGCGTAGTGTCGAGTCTTTAGAGTCCCACACAGAGAGTTTCCCTGCACTGGGCAAAAGGTGTAGAGGCCGTATGGTTTTACGGCAGGGCTTCGATCACTTACGTACACTCGTGCGCGTATGATGTTCGGGCAGATAATATTAGTGGGCTTTGGTTTAAGCCGGATCTTAGTATTATATTGATGGATCAGTTTTGTCTCTTTGTATTCGTGTTTTTAGGAACACGAATGCAGATATGTATATACGGATGTGAGGAGCACAGAAGGAGACACCTCATTAGGGTTTTGACCATTTACTTGATTAAAACAGTTATGAGGTGAAGGAAAGTATTTGTTATTTTGTAAATGATAATTATGGCATGGCTACTTGGTTTGACCATTTGACTTGGTTTGACCACTTGACTTACTTTGACTCTTTGACTAGATATTTCTTGTGAGATATTTTGTGGCACTAGATATTTTTTTGTGAGATATTTTCTTGCCATGAGAGTTGTCAAGTCAAGGGAGCCATCAAATTTTCATTATGCATTATCATTTATCAAAAGTCTTTCTCTTTCCTCAAGTGAGCTCTCATGCTAGCTTTCTTCTTAGTCCTCACTACAAACCCTAAAAGCTCTCATATGTTGAGAATCTAGGGTTTCAAGAGACAAATATATCCTTCTTCATACTCTACATCACCTAGGATATCAAGATTAGCAAGCTTGTTGCCCTAGTTACCTCGGTTTTGAGGTGGAGATCGGACTAAAGACTCTCGGGTGGATCGTCTTTGACTCGAGGAGGCCGTGGAGGTTGCTACGATCCGGATCGATCCTTGGAGCCTACATAGACGAGGAGGACAGCGATGAAGACCCGAAGGACAAGTATCGTGAGGTATAACTTCGTATCCAAGTAGTTTGCTAGCTAGGGTTTATGAACGATCCTTGGTTCTAGTCGGTGTTGCGAAGCTCGTAAAATTCATTTTTGCGAATTCCGCCTCCCCACGAACACGTGGGGTGCGCAACATTGACTTACAACAATTTGAGAATTTATAGTAACACAATATTTTGCCAAAGAGGTCACTCCCTATGAAGGGTCTAGGATCTTTCCTCGTGGAATGAGATGCAGGATATTCCTAACCGAATACCTCTGTGCAAAGCAAAAGATTCGAATATAACACCAACGTGTTTTAGGTTTATTTTCTTTTCATTAATCCAAATCAATTTTATCCCATCAATTAGATAATCACATTACGTAGTATCTTCTCATACAATCACAAAAAGCATGAAAAGAAAACAGAATACACATATACGCCATCCGCATTCGCCACGGGGTCCCGAGTCTTCACCGTAAGGTTACTTAACTTATAGCAGGGCGGGAGCAGGGCTAGCATGGGTTTAAAATGTATATAGCATTTATTTATATACTTTATATATCACATATATCATCATATATATAACCGTAGGTAGATAATCATCATTACAGTTAAGCGATAAATATCATCATAGGTAGGTAAACATATCACAAGCAAGTAATGAACATCAAAGAATATGAATAGTCGGATCACCTAGGATTCCTGCATTTCGTTCGAGCCATCAAACGAAACGTGAAATTCCCCGGTCGCGTGAATAGCCCATGCGTAGCCAAAAGCAGACCCCTACGAGTGCGATAAGTTACCAGGAAACACAAGAAACGAGGCAACCCAACATCATCATCATGAGAGGGCCACCCGACACTTTCTCGAATCCGGTGACTTTAGCACTCCTCCACGGGCCAATCCTATACCCTCTACAAGCGCGGTAAGCAACCTGCCAATCCTAGACTCGAGTGACCTGATCTCAACTTCTTGAGATGGCCATCTGCTACAATCTAGAACCCGGCCGTTGTGCGCTTCTCCGTGGGGTAATCCTAAACCTTTATTAATACAACGGCGACAACGATCGCAACCTGATCGTGTCCCGAAAAATAATAATACATTATGCGACGATTTCGGCCACATGTGAACCGCTAAGTCCCGAAACAAAGTATATACATATATCGGAAACGACGGCCACAAGTTGGAACTCGTCCTGAATAAATGAATATACAAGTTTGTCTACAACAAAGAATGAAAATGCATTACAACATCTTAATTCTGCAACGGCTATTTATTTCGCGACAATCCAAACACACTCAAAACAAGTAACAATATATCAACATAGAATATCTCAGACGCACAAACGTGTAACCCCGTCAAATTGATCACATCAATTCATCGGGGTTAAACACTGCATATCACTATATGCCGTCGCTTTAATATGATCAAACACTTTAACCGCGTCTAAATGGAACCATGGCTAAAAGATTCCATAACCAATGAGTCCGATCATTGAAATTCCTAGGATTAAATTCACGATCAGCCCCAGCCTAAAACAACACCAATTTCTTACTCAAAAACGAGTTCCGAACGACCCGAAAACTGCCCGAGATCCAAGGGGGGACCTCGGGTATGACCCATAGGGCCTTGGGGGGCTTTAGGTGGGACTAAGAACCCATGGCCATGAAGATATGGCTATGGGTTCGCTGCTGAAACAACCAGCACGCAGCAGCGTGCTCGCTGTTCCAGCCCCACATCTAAGGCCATCTCGTGAAGGTCTCGGGTGTGGGGGACCACCTAAGCCCCCAGGGACATCCCTGGGGTTGACCCCGTGTCTCCACGGGACTCTTGGTCCGAACCTTAAGCCCCGGAACACGCGAATAAGCAAGAATATTCGCTGTTTTCGACAGTTTAAAAAAACAGTGAGTAAAATGATTTGGAAATAAGTTTTGGAATATCAATTGGCTGTTAGGTTTACCTAGCACCTCATGAAGGGTTTGGAAGCATCACATATACCAAAGATTGAATTTTTAGGGTGCTAAGTAAGCATACAAAGAATCATTCCTAGAAAAATTAGGGTTTCAAAACAACACATCATCACAAGTAGGTTAGGCTAGGGTTTTGAGAGTACAACCTTTATAGCTCCCTACGTTAGACTCCTCGGCTATTTGGGGTTTAGAAAAGGTCCGCTTGAACTCCTCTAGGTCCACGATGATCCACCCGGAGTACGCTTTGTCCAAGCTTGCAACTTCACTTGATCAAGAGAAAGAAATGAAGCTAACACTCTAAACAAGTGGGCAAGACTTCTATAGAATGATATTGTGGTGGCTTTTCTCACTTCAAAATCCTAACTTGGTGAGTAATTTGCTCACTAGAGAAATCTAGAGAGCAAAAGAAGAAGGAAGAAGAAGATGATGGCCTTTTAGAAGAAGAGAAAAAGATAATCTCTCATGAAAAATGGAAAATATATGTATATATATTTTTCACTTCTCATCTCAAACCATGGTTTTATTATATGGATATTTATTTCACTTGAGTTAAAACAAAAGAGGAAGATTAACTCATGGTTAATAAGTAGGTGAGCATGGTTTAGTTGAAGAAGAGTGTAGAATCAAGACCATGAATTATCCTTTTCCTTTTCTTTTTGTTTTAACACAAATAGAAATAATAATCCATATAAATAATCAAGGTGTGAGTCTTATATTGCCACCATTTTCTATGTATATACAACCATGAAGGATGATGTATGTATGTATGTGTGCATGCACATCCATATGTGCATGAATCAAGAAAGAATGCATACATCCATAAATACAAGAAAGGATTTCTAATGAGAAACTAATGGTTAAATGATAAATCAACACTTGATTTATCAATCCGGCCATATCACATACGACCCTACCAAAAGAAAGCCGCCCGATTAATATACGGTATCTTATACGCGCATTTTAACCGGGTCCATGCGCATATCGCATACGCGCACCACAACGTTTCGCCTGGACTAGGTAACTCCTTTGTGGGACTCTAAGACTCGTCAATACGCCGGCAGTGGGTGATGATCATATCAAGCACCCCCAAGCCGCAAGCGGTCAGCTAAACGTAACGGCCACCCAGGTATTGAGCGATCAGAAGAAAACAAGCGAACCTGCTACAACTCCCGTCGAGCCAACCGGCAACACTACCGTATAGTCCGGTCTCTTCATCAGATATGTCGCATATCAAGTCCAGGGGTGGTAAACGTCAGACCCCAATAACCGATAAGTCGTGCCGATGTGAGGCTCATAACGGGTCGAGAAACTACTGGTAACACTTACCAGCAAATCTCTGAATCAGCCCTGGCTAGGGACTTCCCTGTTACGGCCAATCGAGCACAGCGCAACATCAACCCCCAATACCGGGAGAGACGAAACCCCTCCTATCGCTCATCGCCTCCATGTGACTCGGGACTGTATCCAAAAACCACCGTTTTGCACGCCCTCATGGACGTGGTAAGTTGGAAATCAAAGCACAGTGGGAATCATATAAGACTCTATGACGATCTCGGGTCTACAGACTAACCTGCACAAGTGTCACCTGAGAACTGCCATCTGACGTGAGGTATAATACCATCTGGGAGTTCTCGGCGAGTCCGTCCAGTGTACCCAGTCTCCACTGAGCATCCGTATACCATCTCTGATGTCAAACACCAATGGATATGGGATCATCCATTGCCCATCTCATGGGTCGAGATGCGTATACGCTAATCTACACTGGTATATCGATGCCCCGTCTCGATACACCCACGACTAGGGACCTTGAAGGATGTACTTATGGACTACCATGTCCCCACTAGTATGATCCGCATCATAGTCCAGGTAGTCAAGTACACATCCTAAGGGCTTTACCAACATGTAACTATAAGACAGTATAAAGAGACAAGTATACATGTTAAGATAAAGAGCAACCAGAGAGCATACTATCATATCGAGCAAGAAAGTCAGCTCTATATATGTCCAAGCATCCAATATAATATACATCATCTGTACAATACTGGCCTCTAGGGCATACATACAACTAACAATCTCCCACTTGTACTAGGGCCAGCTGCTGTAGTATCGCATACCGAGCATCCCGAAGAGTCTCTCAAACTGTATCTGGGGAATGGCCTTCGTGAGTGGCTCCGCAGTGTTGTTCTTCGTGTCAACCCTCCTGACCTCGATCTCCCGGCATTCAACTATCTCCCAGATCAGGTGATACCGCCTTAGAATATGCCTGGATCGCTGATGGGACCTGGGTTCCTTGGCTAAAGCCACTTTAGTATGGTGTCAATGTACCTGGACTGGGACAATCCCAATATCCTTTTAGATCTATCTCTATAGATCCTGATTCCCAATATGCAGAAGGCATCACCTAGATCTTTCATTGAGAATCTTTGTGATAAGAAGAGCTTAACCGATTGCAGTATAGGAATGTCATTTCCTATCAGGAGTATGTCGTCTACGTACAATACGAGGAAGACAACCTTACTCCCTGCTACCTTCTTGTAGATACAAGGTTCATCTACGTTTTTGATGAAATCAAACTCTTTGATAACGACGTCAAAGCAGATATTCCAACTCCACGATGCTTGCTTTAATCCATAAATGGATTTAAGCAGCTTGCACACCTTCCCGCTGCTCCTACTATCTACGAAGCCCTCTGGCTGAGTCATGTACACGCACTCTTCTAAATCACCGTTTAGAAAGGCGGTCTTAACATCCATTTTTCGTAGTCATGATATGCAGCGATGGCAAGCATGATCCGGATGGATTTAAGTATAGCCACTGGAGAAAAGGTTTCGTCATAGTCCACACCTGGTCTTTGACGAAAACCTTTGCAACAAGTCTAGCTTTGAAAGTCTCCACTTTCCCATCTACACCAAGTTTTTTCTTGAAGATCCACTTGCTCCCAATGGGTTTTACCCCTTCAGGAGCAACTTCCAAAGTCCATACTTTGTTGGTGTACATGGATTCCATCTCGGACCGCATAGCATCCAGCCATTTCACTGAGTCCCCACTCGTGGTGGCCTGCTCGAAGCTAGTTGGGTCATCATCCTCCATGATGCAATCCTCGCTCCCACCATCCATGAGAAAACCGTAGTATCTCTCAGGTTGGCGAGGAACCCTACTAGATCGGCGGAGAGGCTGAGATTCGTTGGGAGCTACTGAATCCTCTGGTTCCACTAAATCTTCAGTTGCGGTTTGTGTATCTGGAACCTCTTCCAGCTCCACCACTTTGCCACTAATTTCTTTTACAAGAAATTCCTTTTTTAAAAAGGTGGCATGTTGAGCAACAAACACTTTTTGTTCCTCACTGTGGTAGAAAAAATACCTATATGAGTTCTTTGGATATCCCACAAACTTGCAAAGAACTGACCGTGCCTCGAGTTTGTCCGGATTTTGTCTTTTGACATAGGCCGGACAACCCCATATCTTAACTCGTTTAAGATATGGCTTCTTCCCACTCCATATCTCATATGGTGTGGTAGGTACAGATTTAGATGGAACTTGATTCAATAGGTATGCTGCTGTTTGCAGCGCATATCCCCAGAAGGAAATAGGTAACTCAGCTGTGCTCATCATAGAGCGTACCATATCTAATAGGATGCGGTTCCTCCGTTCCGATACACCGTTGTGCTGTGGTGTATATGGAGGAGTCAGCTGAGAGAGAATCCCATTCTCTTTTAGGAAGTCCAGGAATTCATTGCCCAAGTATTCACCTCCTCGATCAGATCGAAGGATTTTAATACTTTTCCGGTTTGGTTCTCGACTTCTTGTTTATATTCTCTAAATTTCTCAAAAGCTTCTGATTTGTGTTTCATCAGGAACACATATCCGAACCTAGAGAGATCGTCAGTGAATGTAATGAAGTACGAAGAACCATCCCTGGCATGTGTAGACATGGGACCGCATACATCACTATGTATCAGTCCCAAGAGTTTGGTAACTCTTTCTCCGTGTCCCGTAAACGGAGTTTTAGTCATCTTTCCTTTGAGACATGACTGGCAAGTGTCATAAGATGAAAATTCAAACGGATTCAAATATCCATCCTTATGCAACTTAGCTAGTCGCGTCGCATTGATGTGACCCAGTTTATAATGCCACAAGAAGGATTCGTTCAGTTCTGAACTCTTCATCTTGTGTGTGTTTGTTATGCTCAGAACTGTTAATTGATTTAGAACATAAATGCCATTGCACAACGTGCCTGATCCAACCAATTTTTGGTTACGGAAAATGTTCATAACATTATCCTGTAATACAAAATTATATCCCTCTTTACTCAACAAAGAAACCGATATAATGTCGCATATCAGGTTCGGCATGTAATAGCATTCGTTCAGAAACAATGTATTACCAGTTGGTAATATAAGGTGATATTCCCCGACGGTTTTAGCTGCAACAATTACACCATTTCCAACTCTTATGTCTTTATCACCTTCTCCAAGTTCTCTACCTTTCTTAAGCCCATGTAACTGATTACATATATGGGATCCTGACCCGGTATCTAATACCCAGGACGTAGGGCAAATGGAGAAACAGTTCTCTGTAACGAACACACCCGAAGAAAATGCATCAACATGTACTTTCTTCATTCGGGTGGCATGGGAATCCTGGTATTCCCCTATATCCTGTTCAGTCTTATAACTCTTATAAGAAAGAACGGAACCAACGTTCCCCAGCACAGTATAACATGCGGGTTCAGTCAATACATCCATATTATTATCTTGATTAAGGCATGACATGGTCGCTACCTGGAGAGAGGGAGAAGAAAACACTTCAGTGTATGCTCTTGTAAGATCAGATTGGTTATTATTTTATCTAATCAGGATGGCTCCCACTGTTTTTATCAAATCTTCCTTCAAACCCTAAAAGGAAAGACTAGCCGGGATTAATTACACCCTACAACTTCACCGATCTTTCAGCCAGGCCAGTGTCGGTACTTTGAGGGAGGTTCCCTGTGCTTTCGCACGGACCTAATTAAAGTAAACCTCGTTTTTCCAGAGGCGTAACCCCGTTGACACCTTTCTAGACACCTACTTGATCGGCTAATTGTCCTGTGTAAAACTCTCCCAGGAGTAACAATTACTCGCAGTGGGTATCGGGATCCAACTATCTCATAGAAGGTATGCAATCTCATTGCAAATTTCAACACTTGAAATTCCCGATAATATTTTGCCCCAAACGATCTATGACCTTGACAAGGTCAACAAACCATAAACCGTAAGTCAAGTTCAACCCGTCACTTCTTGATTGAATTAAACCCACCCGTACGACCCTTGACAAGGTCAACAAGGCCGTACGACTACCCTAATCCAATCTGCATCATATGCATAAGCAGATAAATACTGGTCAGCTACCGCACACTGCGCCTTGAAAAGGTCAACAAACGCAGCACGAATACTAAACATGATTTATCTGAAATGACGGAGGGCTACGTCGGGTTTTTCTTAAAACCTATTGCGTAATGAACTTGATATCGTTGTAGAATCAAGTGAATTTTGAAATGGAGTGATTTTGAGGCTTTCATTAGTTTTGCTAAAGAGGTCACTCCTGGTGAAGGGATCTTGGCTCTTTCCTCATCAAATAAGGTACAGGACATATCATATATATCACTATACAAAGCAAAACTCCAAAAGCAATCAAAAGTCAAACCGAGTGTTGTAGCATCTGCCAGTTTTGCTAAAGAGGTCACTCCCGGTGAAGGGATCTCGGCTCTTTTCCCATCGAATAAGGTGCAGGGTATATCACATATACCGCTATGCAAAGCAAAATTGTAGCTACCCTTTTTTGAAAAAATTTGATTCTACAACATCTTTTAGGTTTCTTTTCTTTCATTAATCACATTAATGAAGTCTCATCATTTAAGTCACCTAAACATCACAGATAAATACGACGTACACTTATGCCATCCGCATTCGCCTCGATGTCCCCTTGTGCACCGTTAGGTTAGGTAACTAACGACAGAGCAGGGCAGGTCTAGTGCGGGTGTAAAACATAAGTAACGTCTATATAATATATCATATATACTATATACTGTATCCATCACAACATATCAAATGATCACATTACAGATATCGCAGCAGAAACATAGATATAATGTGGGATATACTAGGACGTCCGTATTTAGTATTTAGCCAACAATAGAAAATACGGATTCCACAGTCGCGATGAATTGCCAAGCCCACACCCTGGACCCCTACGAGAGCGGCAAGCGACCCTACCAATTCTGGAGTTTAGGAGACCCGGTCTCGACTCCTCGAGATGGCCTCCCACTGAACCCCAGAACCCGGTCACCTGTGCTCCCCTCCTTGGGTCCATCCTAATGCAGAAAAGTAAATAATATACAACACTGGTGGCATCAACCTCAACCCGGAAGTGCCCCAAATAAAAGAATATTACATTACATTTGAATATACATGAATGAAAATATAAAACTCTCATCTTACATAAAAAACCCCGGCTATTCAATCGCGACAATCCTGCACATCATATCTCAGCAAACATAATATCTCATATCATCAACGTAAGTAGATATGCGCATCCCAATTGTCGTTGACATATAGCAACGAAACCGGCGATATCACATATTACACTTACGGTCACAGAAAAGAAAGTGTAAAACTGCAATATCTGGAATCCACATTCTCTTTAGACATCGTAAATGCGAAATATCACATACTTCGTATTTCATGTTTAGCTATATGAATTCCACATATTGCATCACATTCCAGATAAATAGACAGTATTAAAGTTTTCGAACGAATGATCAAATATCCAAAATTCCCTAAAGCTCAACACTTGAGCGGAGTTCAAAAACCCGGAGTGTGACACAGTAGTAGCGGTCCAGCCGTAGAAGGGTCAAGCCAACGCCTCACATGTGGCAAGCCGTACTGCCCTAAACCCTAAGGTTCAAAAGGCAGTTCAAGACGGTCACATAATCGAGTTAAGGTTTGTTGTCTTCTAGAGGGTCCACCACAAAACTTGCACGTATTTCCAAAAAATTTAAACCCCGTGAAAAGTGAGCAAATGATACTCGTTCGAACAATTCAATACTTTCTAATTTATCCGGAAAAGACACGAAATCAAAATTCCGATCGAATCAGCGACTCCAAAACAATCTCCAGAACGTACAGCACTAAATTCAGATTAAAAAATATCCCAAAAAATATACAAGCAGACAAGAAGCTCATTGTACAAAAACGAAGCCTTAATGGCTCTGTACGGCCGCGGAGCCGCGGCCTATGCAAGCTTAGGTCGCGGTTCCGCGGTGGGATTTGCTTATTAGGGTTTCGTTTTTTTACAGTGTGTCTTATAATTCCCTGCTGTATTTTTTAAGGATTTTTAATTCTGAAAAACAACAGATTTGAAAAAATGTCCAGAGAGTGCCCCGAAAATCCGTATTTTCGTTCGATCGGAGTTTCAACTTCGTAAAAGTGTCGCTTAATGTTCTAGGTCGGCTCTGATACCAATGTTAGGTTTACCTAGCACCTCATGAAGGGTTTGGAAGCATCACATGTACCAAAGATTGAATTTTTAGGGTGCTAAGTAAGCATACAAAGATCATTCCTAGAAAAATTAGGGTTTCAAAACAACACATCATCACAAGTAGGTTAGGCTAGGGTTTTGAGAGTACAACCTTTGTAGCTCCCTACGCTAGACTCCTCGGCTACTTGGGGTTTGGAAAAGGTCCGCTTGAACTCCTCTAGGTCCACGATGATCCACCCGGAGTCCGCTTTGTCCAAACTTGCAACTTCACTTGATCAAGAGAAAGAAATGAAGCTAACACTCTAAACAAGTGGGCAAGACTTGTGTAGAATGATGTTGTGGTGGCTTTTCTCACTTCAAAATCCTAACTTGGTGAGTAATTTGCTCACTAGAGAAATCTAGAGAGCAAAAGAAGGAGGAAGAAGATGATGGCCTTTTAAAAGAAGAGAAAAAGATAATCTCTCATGAAAAATGGAAAATATATGTATATATATTTTTCACTTCTCATCTCAAACCATGGTTATATTATATGGATATTTATTTCACTTGAGTTAAAACAAAAGAGGAAGATTAACTCATGGTTAATAAGTAGGTGAGCATGGTTTAGTTGAAGAAGAGTGTAGAATCAAGACCATGAATTATCCTTTTCCTTTTCTTTTTGTTTTAACACAAATAGAAATAATAATCCATATAAATAATCAAGGTGTGAGTCTTATATTGCCACCATTTTCTATGTATATACAACCATGAAGGATGATGTATGTATGTATGTATGTGTGCATGCACATCCATATGTGCATGAATCAAGAAAGAATGCATACATCCATAAATACAAGAAAGGATTTCTAATGAGAAACTAATGGTTAAATGATAAATCAACACTTGATTTATCAATCCGGCCATATCACATACGACCCTACCAAAAGCAAGCCGCCCGATTAATATACGGTATCTTATACGCGCATTTTAACCGGGTCCATGCGCATATCGCATACGCGCACCACAACGTTTCGCCTGGACTAGGTAACTCCTTTGTGGGACTCTAAGACTCGTCAATACGCCGGCAGTGGGTGATGATCATATCAAGCACCCCCAAGCCGCAAGCGGTCAGCTAAACGTAACGGCCACCCAGGTATTGAGCGATCAGAAGAAAACAAGCGAACCTGCTACAACTCCCGTCGAGCCAACCGGCAACACTACCGTATAGTCCGGTCTCTTCGTCAGATATGTCGCATATCAAGTCCAGGGGTGGTAAACGTCAGACCCCAATAACCGATAAGTCGTGCCAATGTGAGGCTCATAACGGGTCGAGAAACTACTGGTAACACTTACCAGCAAATCTCTGAATCAGCCCTGGCTAGGGACTTCCCTGTTACGGCCAATCGAGCACAGCGCAACATCAACCCCCAATACCGGGAGAGATGAAACCCCTCCTATCGCTCATCGCCTCCATGTGACTCGGGACTGTATCTAAAAACCACCGTTTTGCACACCCTCATGGACGTGGTAAGGTGGAAATCAAAGCACAGTGGGAATCATATAAGACTCTATGACGATCTCGGGTCTACAGACTAACCTGCACAAGTGTCACCTGAGAACTGCCATCTGACGTGAGGTATAATACCATCTGGGAGTTCTCGGCGAGTCCGTCCAGTATACCCAGTCTCCACTGAGCACCCGTATACCATCTCTGATGTCAAACACCAATGGATATAGGATCATCCATTTCCCATCTCATGGGTCGAGAAGCGTATACGCTAGTCTACACTGGTATATCGATGCCCCGTCTCGATACACCCATGACTAGGGACCTTGAAGGATGTACTTATGGACTACCATGTCCCCACTAGTATGATCCGCATCATAGTCCAGGTAGTCAAGTATACATCCTAAGGGCTTTACCAACATGTAACTTTAAGACAGTATAAAGAGACAAGTATACATGTTAAGTTAAAGAGCAACCAGATAGCATACTATCATATCGAGCAAGAAAGTCAACTCTATATATGTCCAAGCATCCAATATAATATACATCATCTGTACAATACTGGCCTCTAGGGCATACATACAACTAACATTGGCCACAAACCATTGCTAATGTATTTAATTTGGCTCTGATATCATGTAAGTGGATGGAGGCTAGGGTTGTGACGCTTGCGACCGTGGTGGAATTGCACACAAAAATTAGTAGCAAGCATAACACCTAATCCAAATAAGAATCTATCGAAATAACAATGCAATGGACTAAAGATCTAAACTAGAGAATTAAGGAGAAGAGAATACAATCTTTGTAGCATGTTAGCCATCTTTTCTTAGACTCCGTCTAGTTTTCACGACGCCTAGAATAACCTTACTCAGTGATCTCCTTGCCGAAAATGATCCACCTTGAGATAACTCCAACACAAACTTTAACTTCAAATTGATCTCATCAAAATGAATCAACTCACTAATTAAACTTGCTAAGAATGATTAGTAGAAGATTTAGAATAATTAACTCGCTAATTCTTCACTTTTATTTTTACCTTTCTCACTTAAGCAAAAACTCAAGAGAGAGATGAAGTTATAAGAATGGCTATAGATTCTCAAGACGAAAACAAATATATCTATCTTATTTAAATTAATAAATGATAACGAGTCATCCATTTTCTACACCATTCTAACAAATGACTCATTGATTTATTTATTTAAATAATCATATATGTTTAATCCTTATCTTTGAATCCAATGTGATTCTTATACACATATCTAATGTGTTTATACAACGATGACAAATTATATATATATATATATATATATATATAATTTATATCATATATATATATATATATATATATAAAGAGAAGGAAAAATAAAGTGAGCATAATATTAGTTAATATATCAATATATAAATATATATTTAATTATTAAATCAACACTTGATTTAATAATCTGGTTATATCATATATATATATACACACCGGCAAATATCATTAAACACTCGATTAAAATACGTGTATCACATACACGTGTTTAATCGAATTCCTACACGTATCACTATACGTGCCCTACATCGTTTCGCTTATGCTGGGAAACCTCTGTGTGGGACTTTAAAGATCCGACAATACGCTGGCAGTAGGTTAGAGTCATATCCATAGCCCATAAGCATGTTAGCGTTACTAGCTGCACGTAATGACTATCCAGGTATCGATCGAAAGTAGGTCAATGAGCAAGCTCATTTGAACCCTGCTAAGTCTATCAGTGACATCACTGTACAGTCCGGTCTCTTCGTCCAAGAGTATCGTATATCGGGTCTAGGGTTTGGAATTTGTCAGACCCCAATAACTCAATAACTCATGCTGCAGAGGATTCATAACCATTCGAAGATACAACTGATAACACTTATCAGTTTATCTCCACTGCGGTGCCCGCCGACTTGTGGTTGTAGTCATGTCCTGCATGGTGCAGCATCAACTCCCTATACCGGGAGAGACGAATCCCCTAACTGCTCACTGCCTCCACATGTTTCGGGACTATACCCAACAAAAACTTGTTTGAATGACTCCTTTGAGCCGTGGTAGGGTAGAATTCTAAGTATAGTGGAAACACACATGAGACACTATGGCGATCTTAGGTCCTAAGGACTATCCTGTACTCATGTAACAAGAGAACTACTACCTAACATTGGTATATTACCAACTACGAGTTCTCGGTGAGTCCGTCCAGTGTAACCATCCAATGAGCACCTGAATATAATCCTCGGTGTCAAACACTAATAGCTATGGGACCAGCTATCGCCCTCCGACCGGGTCGAGAAACGTACACACTAGTCTAAACTGGAGTACTGATGCCCGGTCTCGATACTCTTACGACCAGGGACATTTAAGGATGTGCTTATCAACTACCCATGCCCTACTAGTATGATCTCCATCATCGTCCTATTAGTGAAGCAAAATCCTAAGGGCTTTATCTCATATCTTAACGATACGCGATAATGAATAAAACACATCACATGTAAGATAAAGACAAACTGGATAGCATACTATCATCTCGAGTAAGATTATTCTCTCGTATAGATCCTCCTTTAATTACAATAATTGCCTTGAGGGCACCTATATGCAACAGCTCTTGGGACTCATACACAGTGATGTATGTAGTCTAATGTCTATACATGCAAGGGGTGAATTCCCGTACTTCATTACATTCACTGATGATCTCTCTAGATTCGGATATGTATTTATCATAAAACACAAATCTAAAGCTTTTGAGAAATTCAAAGAATGTAAGAACGAAGTAGAGAAACAGACAGGAAAAAGTATCAAAATCCTTCGATTTGATCGAGGAGGGGAATACTTGAGCACGAAATTCCCTGATTTTCTAAAAGAGAAAGGTATTCTCTCTCAGCTTAGTCTTCCATATACACCACAACACAACAGTGTATCGGAGTGGAGGAATCGTACCCTATTCGATACGGTTCGCTCCATGATGAGCAATGGTGAGTTGCCTCTTTCATTTTAGGGATATGCACTTCAAATAGTGGCATACATATTGAATCAGGTTCCATCTAAATCTGTTCTTAAGACTCCATATGAAATATGGAGTGGCAAAAGACCATATCTTAAACGTACTAAGATATGAGGTTGCCCGGTTTGTGTAAAAGTATAAAATCCGGACAAACTTTAGGCACGACCAGTTTTATGCAAGTTTGTAGGATATCCTAAAATTTCTCTAGGATATTTGTTCTACCATACCGAGGAACAGAGAGTGTTTGTAGCTCGTCACGCCCCATTTTTGGAATGGGGATTTCTTATAAAAGAAATTAGTAGGAGCACGGTATAACTGAAAGAAATTCAAGAACCACAAACTGTAACTGAGGATTTGGTGGAGCAACAGGATTCAATAGTCCCAGACGAACCTCAGCCTCTCTGCAGATCTAGTAGGATTTCTCATCCGCCCGAGAGATACTACGGTTTTCTCGTAGACGGGGATCAAGAGGATTGCATCTTAGAAGATGATCCTAGTAGTTTTGAGAAGGCCATTACCAGTAGGGACTCTGTGAAATGGTTGGATGCTATGCAATCCGAAATGGAGTCCATGTCACCAACAAAGTTTGGACTTTGTATGTTGCTCCTCCTGGGGTAAAACCCGTTGGATGCAAGTGGATTTTCAGAAAGAAGATTGGTGTAGATGGACAGGTGGAAACTGTCATGACCGGGAAATGGCACGCGATCGGCACTTGGATCATATGACGCCTATAGGACCCCACCGTAACCCAAGTAAACCGAAAACCTAGAAATCTAAACCTTTTTACTAAAATAGCGAAGGTAGAGTTTTGAAAAGGGGGTATAATTGAAATCAAGTTCTCTTTTTAAAGTATATATAAAGTTTGTTTGAAATATAAGTGAATTATATGCTATAATTTGAAAACGTTTTCGTCGTTTGAAATTTTGGCAGCACCTCCTTTGTAAATTTCAATCTAAAACCAGTACATAATAAGTATAATATGGCATCCCCAAGCGGGAGATAGCTCTTCACCAATCGGCGGAAAAAACTACGCAAATACAAATATACGACACCCAAGGTGAAGATCAACACAAGAAAGAAAGTAAAGAAAACCAAAGTATCATCAAACCCAAAATAAAGGATAATACCCACATCTCGCTCTAAGTCTGAAAGAATATACAAATCTCTGGTTTCTAAGTCTACTAAATATACATTGTCTGGTTGATGAAGCTTTTAACTAGATATAAATGAATAATGAATATACAGCGGTGGTTATGCTCTGTACTTTAACCTACCTACCAATGCAAATCACCCCGAAAGGAGCAATATGCCAGCAAGCCGCTACTGAATCCGAGTGATCGATCTTACAAGAAAACTATGGCATAACGGGGGTGAGTTGCTAACTCATGAGTAGAAGATATCACCAGCTAGAAATCGAATGTATAACGATTTCCTAGGTCATACTGTAATATAATAATATCATACCATGTGGTATCTAGGGTGATCAAGTATACATAAGTGTAATAATAATAATATCGTGCATGTGTCAATATATGGTACCAAGTCATCTATGTCATATGTATATACGTGTATCATCCAACGTGTGTCCATCAACGACACATCAAATCATCATAAAACTTGAGTGCCCAGCATCGACGCTCGAAATCATCACAAAACCCATGTCTAACATCAACACATAAATCCTCATATCTCAGGCACCTTCTCATCAGATCGGTCCTCATATCCATCTGTCTCACATCACTTCGGTCGGTATCCTCTGGATATCCGCCGAGTCTAGTACTGTCACCGGTATGCAGTGTTTCCCTATCGGGCTTAACTCCTTTCTATACGATCTTCTTGCCCCGGGGTACCGTACCGGGTCCACCATGTATTCGCCGACGGTGACTCCTCACTCCTCGAATCGGGTAATCATCATAGCTCAGCACCGAGAAAACTCATGGTGGATGTCGAAATATCATATCAAGAGAAACCGCGTTTTTAAAACAATCATAAGACTTTAAAATGTATCTGCAGTTTCTCAAATCCAGAAATCTCATGAAATAAGAATCTCATAAGCATGTAACAATGATGGAATAGTAAGTACAGGCACATAACAGTATTGCAAAGTATAGCAAGTTTTTTCATATGAGCGTGTCATGTGACTAGGTAAGGAAGTGCAATATCTGAACTAGTATGTGTGGTAATGAGTACTAAACAATAACTATAATTCTACGAGTTATAAGACGATACAGTGACATAGCGATTTATAATGTGTACTTGGCATGACAATTACCGATAATGTGTGTGAGCTGGCGAGTATGTGTACGTGCAACATGTGCATCATCGGTAATGGTTCGTGTGTTCTAGCAGACGAAGTCGAAATGAGGTAAGTACACGAAGCGTATGATATATATGTCGTAAAGGAAAATAGTGCGAGCGTTTAAAGAAATAAGAAATCGTAGCATGTATAAAAGACATAACCATGCATGAGCCATACAGTTAAAGTTAAAATAATACGAATCGTTGTTTTTGAAAATAAGGGCTACGGTGTTTTAGAAAAAGATACCATTTGAAAATCCGTAGCATTCCTTGAAATTATCATTTAAAAGTTCATAACGATTCGTTAGTTTTGAAAATAGGTATGGCTATAAATATATCCTAATATCTACCTAATGATTTTAATCAATATTTCTCGAGTCGATATATATATATATATATATATATATATATATATATATCATACCACGTATAGTATAATCCATCGTACAATATTATCAATCAATATTACGGATCTATAGTCACGTACATCACCTCATTTCATATCATCATATATCATCTCATGTCATATCATGTCATGCCATGTCATATCATATATATATATATATATATATATATATAGCCTTGTATCCTCATACCAAATCATATCGACTCGTGTTATCATATCCGATCATATCCTCATCTCATAATATCATCTCGTAATTATCCTCATGTTTATATATATATAAGCATATATACATATAACTCATGGACTAAGAAAAACTAGAACTAGGGATATACCTTCCTGCACATATACTACTATTGTTTATAGTATCCTAAAACCCTATTAGCTAGGTATACACATCTAAAATATCTATATATAACTGTATCTCTAGTTTCCTAGTACTACGGTTGCGGGGTTGCTATATGCTATCCACCCGACTTCCCCCATAGATAAACATCTACTCACCTACTACGCCTTACTCCAGTCGATCTCGACAGATGCTTTGTCCTCCTTCGTCGTCCCTGAAGTCCATGCGTTTATACCTACAAATCAAGTCCATAACCAAAATCTAATGAAAACCCGAATCGAATTTCATAGAAATACATATCCAAAACCGATAAGACAAGCGAAAGGCACATAGATTGGAACCTATGGTCAACGCATGCTAGAACAGCAAAACAACCCCGACGTTGACGTATGAAAATCAAATGACTGAGTTAAAACTCAAATATCAAAAACCAAGTTTTCAAAAGTTGCAAAACATTGACAGAAACATAGTAAAATGACTCCAGATTCTATCTAAGGTGAAATTAATTTTTTTTTGCATATAGGATAAGTGTAGTTATCTAATGAGTGAGCTACAGACCAAGTTTCAGACCCTAACTCCAAAATTGGGCAGAAAATTGCGGCCAAATTTACTAAAACGGCGGCCTCAATATGGTGGTTTGGGCTTGGTTTTCTAGGGTGGCTTCCTATGTGTCTGCACATCTCACTGTATTTACTAATAAATTTTCACAGTTCTAGAGTCATCCCAGATTCCATTTGAACAGTAAAAGTCAAAGAAAAACCGATGTCGGAAAATTCTAAGTTCGACTTTGAACATTCTAAACTCATTTTAGTCAAGGCTACCACCACTACTAAGCCAGTAGACACTCACTAAATCTCCACTAACTTCTACTATAAGTTTTATCCATAAACCTCATCTTAGAATTTTCCAAGTTCACCAAACCTAAACCTCTTAACTCTAAACTAATAATTGAGATTAGGAAACTTAAAGCTTGACTAAAAGTGAGAGTTTTACTTTATAGAAGCAACTCAAGAAAATTTCTAGTTGGCCAAAAGTGTTCAAAACTCAAGCTTGATCTCACCAAGATGTGTAGGATGATCTTGTGAACAATATTTGTGAAGATTTAAGAGGGTTTTGATTTGGATTTGGTGGTGTTGTGTGATGGTAGAGGAGGTTGGAGGCGAAAAAGAAGGAGATGAAGAAGAGGATGAAGGGATGAGGTGAAGAAAACTAGCCTTGGTTATGATCATGGCTCCTTCTCTTTCTCTTTTTCTCACTCTCTCATTAAATGCACCTTGTCACTTCATGTCTTCCCCTCTCATTTTCTTTTTCTTTTTCTCTTCTTTTCTCTTTTCTTTAAAAACAAAACTGAAAACCATACATCACAACAAAATGTGTCATGGCACTCAAAACATGGTTAACAAAATGTATTTGGTTTAATGCATAATTAGTAATATACTAATAACATTCAACTTGTATGTAAATAATATTTATTAATTTGTAAAATGCCCAAATCATATAAATGTTTTCATAAATGATAATTCATTTTAAATTTCCAATTATTTTCCAAAAATATAGGTATATAACTATATCATTCTATGAAAACTCAAATTCATACTTGTATAATATTCATAAAATTTATTATTTAAATTCCAAAATATTATTATAAATTTCCTGAAATGTCATAGAAACCTATATGGCTAGACTTGTTGCAAAAGCTTTTCGTCAAAGACCAGGTGTGTACTATGACAAAATAGCTATGCTTAAATCTATTGGGATCTTACTTGGCATTATTGCCTTCCATGACTATGATATTTGGCAGATGGACGTAAAAACGGCTTTTCTAAAAGAAAATTTAGAAGAGTGTGTTAATATGGATCGGTCGGAGGGATTCGTAGACAATGGAAGTAGCGGGAAGGTGTGCAAGTTGCTTAAATCTATTTATGAATTAAAGCAGGTATTGCGGAGCTGGAACATCCATTTTGATGAGACAGTCAAAGAATTTGACTTCATCAAGAATGAGGATGAGCTATGTATCTACAAGAAGATTGTAGGGAGAACTGTCATATTCCTCGTCTTGTACGTCGATAACATTCTCTTAATAGGAAATGATATTCCTATGCTACAATCAGTCAAGTTGTTCTTGTCAAAAAATTTCTCCATGAAAGATCTGGGTGATGCCTCCTATATTCTGGGGATTAAGATCTACAGAGATAGATTCAAGAGATTATTCGGACTATCACAGTCCAAATACATAGACACCATACTAAAGAGGTTTATTATGAAAGATTCCAAGCTCAGTAATATACCTGCTTTGCACGGAATCACCCTCTTCAAAGAGATGTCTCCCAAGACTGATGAGGAGAGTGCTCGCATGAGCATTATACCCTACGCTTCGACGGTAAAATTTATAATATATGCGATGCTATGTACCATATTAGATGTAGCTTACGCTCTTAGCATAGTGAGCCGGTATCAGTCGAACCCAGATGAGAATCATTGGACAGCTGTGAAGAACATTCTAAAGTACCTGAGAAGGACTAAGAAGATGTTCTTGGTTTACGATAATGGAGACCTCCAGGTGGAGTCTTTTACCGACTCAAACATCCAAAGTAATAAGTATGACATCAAGTTTGTCTCAGGTTATGTGTTTATCCTTATTGAAGGGGCGGTATATTGGAAGAGCTCCAAACAGGACACTGTCACAGACTTGACGATAGAGGTTAAATACATTTCTACCAATGATGCTGCAAAAGAGGCGGTCTGGATGAGGAAGTTTATTTTTGAACTTGATGTGGTTCTATCCATTGTTGATCTAATATCTGTGTATTGTGATAACAATAGAGCTATAGTGTTAGTGAAGGAACCACGGTCCATCAGCGATCCAGACACATCTTGAGGCGGTATCATCTGATCAGAGAGATCGTAGATTGCTGGGAGATCGAGGTCCGGAGAGTAGATACGAAAGACAACACAGCGGATCCATTTACCAAGGCCTCTCTCAAGCGCAGTTCGAGCGACTTTTTGAAATGTTGGGTATGCGATATGCCAACAACTGGTCCTAGAGCAGTCGTTGGGTATTCAGTATGCCAATTACAGGCCTTAGTGTAAGTGGCAGATTGTTGGATATGTATGTCCTAGAGTCCTTTATTGTATATGATGCTAGGGATATGTATATACACGACAATCTTGCTTAGTTATATAGTATACTATTTGAGCTTTTTTTATCTAAACATGTGTATTTATTTTTCTTACTGCTTAATATTGGTTATATATGTTGATAAAGTCTCGATACAGTACTATACTATTTTTGTTTGTCTTTATCTTAACGTATGTATATGTTTTACATGATATCACATATAGCGAATACATGTTGATAAAGCCCATAGGATTTTCCTTGACTACAAGTGTTATGATGGCGATCAAACTTGTAGGAGATGGGTAGTCCATAAGCACATCCTTAAATGTCCCAAGTCGCAGGAGTATCGAGACTAGGCATCGATATTCCAAAGTAGACTTGTGTATACTTTTGTAGACCCCGATGAAAGGCAATGGTTGGTCCCACAACCATTGGTGTGATCATCTAAGATTGTATACAAGTGCTCACTATGGTGAGTACACTGGACAGACTCGTCGAGAACTTCTAGACGGTATTATACCTATCGTCAGATAACAGTTCTTAGGTGACATAAGTATATATTAGTTTTTAGACATGAGATCGTCGTTTGTCTCGTGTGAGTTCCCACTGTACTTAGATTACTACCCTACCACTGCTCTACTGAGTCATGCAAACAGGTTTTAGTTGGATACAGTCTCGAGCCACATGGAGGCAGTGGGTGATTTTTAGGGATTCGTCTCTTCCAGTGTTGGGAGTCGATGTCGTACTTTGTTCGGTTGGCCAGCACCATAAGACCGTGGCCAAGACAGATGAGATTTACTGATGGTTAGATCAGTAGTTTCTCGGATCGGTTCTGAGACACATCGACACTACTTATCGAGTTATTAGGGGTCTGACATTCTCCACCCCCTAGACTTGGTATGCGAAACTGTTAGACGAAGAGACCGGACTGTACGAAGATTATCACGGATAGGCTTAGTAGGAGTTCGGATGAGCTTGCTTGTCGCCTTTCCTTTTCGACATGTACCTGGGTAGCCATTACGTACAGTTAGTGCCGCTGATGTGCTTATGGTTAAACTCACTGCCAGCATACTGTCGATTCTTTAGAGTCCCACATAGAGGGTTTCCCTGGTTCAGGAAAAATGATGTAGTGGACGTATTTTGATACATGCAGGGTTTTGATCAAATGAGTGTGCTAGCTACAGAGATTTTCGATCGGACGGTTAATAATACTAGCCAGTTTAGAATTAAACCGTATTATTAAATCAAGTATTGATTTAATAATTTACATATATATATATATATATACATATATGAATATGGGTATATATATATGGAGATGTATTCTTGTATTTATATAAGTATACATTCTAGAAGGAGGACACCTCATCTTGCATTTTTTATTTTGATTAAAAATATAAATGAGGTGTACAGGTTGAGTAAGGTGAGAATGGTGAGAGACATGCTTGAATAGAATTGACAAATGAATTGTAAATTCATTTATGGAAACTATTGAAGCATGGTTGCTATATTATATTTGAAAAATCTTTTCACAAAACCATGGCTTGTATTTTTCTCTCACCAAGTTTTCCATTTTTACCATTTTACTTTCTCTCTCTCACTTAGCTCTCCTTCTTCTTCATTCTCCTAACCCTCTCATGTGTTGAGAATCCTAAGGGGTTAAGAGATAGTTAAACACTTGAACACCTCACTACATCCCTAAGCACCTTAGTTTAGCAGGTTAGGGTCTTTAGTTGCTTCATTTGGAGAAGGTAGAGCTTGAACCATAAACTCTGGGGTGGATCATTTTTGACACGAGGAGGCTAATGTCCAAGCTCGATCCCGATGAACTAGGAGCTAAGGAAGAGGAGTTTGAAGACCCAAAGGACACGATTCCTTTAAGTATAATATCTTTTCATAGTAGTTAACTCTTCCATGTTGCTAGTTTAGGGTTATAGTTTGATCACTTGGGGTTTTGTTAATTGTGCTCGCTCAAAATTTGATTTTTGTGCATTCCGCCTCTCTACTAGAATTGTAGAGTGAGCACAACTGACTAACAATGTCGAGCCCAAGCCCCTCACCGCTGCACTCGAGCCCTAGCCGCTGCCGAGCCATCAAGCCCAAGCTTAACTGAAGCCAAACTCTAGCCGTGTTGTGCGGTGTCCGTGCCGTCCATCACCGTCAATGTCACTGCCATGCCGCCGATCATTTCCAGGCACGTGAAAACCCTTCACTTATTTCTCATGCTAATGTAGTCGTTAAAGCATTATATATGATATGTGTGTGTGTGTGTGTGTGTGTGTGTGTGTGTGTGGATATATATACATAAATCATGAAGTTATAATCAAACCATTTTTCTTAAAAACCATCGTTGTTAATTTTATTGATTGGAACCCAACTCAGGGCTGCTATCCTGTGGTAAAATTGTTTAGAATTTACATGAATTAAATCTTGCTTTGACCAATTAAACGTAACTGTTATTTCAATTGATACCCATACATAAGCTAAGTGTTCGATGCGAAACTCTAAACCCAAACATAATTTCAACCGCCTGAATTTGTGATCAATGAATCTCTTTACTGTTTATTAACGTCGTGTAGAAATTTGAATACAAATTATCGATATTTCGCACATGAAATGACGACCCTAATTGGCGTCGTGAAAACTAGAATTTACCGTTCACGCTGTCCCGTAAAATTCATAATTAATTAAATACAAAATGAATCATGAAGTTCCTAGGCTTGTATAGAATCCAACTAGATAACCCTTAACCCTATCTTGATGGTTACTGAATATTGATAGATTAAGATAATGAAATTTGGATGGAAGTATGGCTCTGGACTTTAGTCCAGAGCAATACTTTCAGTCGAAGCCTAAATTGAAACGTACATATCTCACTGTAGGAATTTGATATTATGCGTAAACCTACGTCCTGTAGATAATCAATTTCGCTAACTGATGGAGCGGGTTTCACTAAATTTAAGCACTGTTTGACATTTTAAGAGTATTTTATACTGTAGACGCGTCTTTCTATTTTCTGCAGTAACAATCTATACATAGTGAACTTAAACAGAGCATAACTCCCTGCATACGATGACTACTAATCTGTCTATTGTGTTGAAAACTTAACTGATAAACCTAGATTTTATTGAACTGTAGCAATGCCTAATTCTGTATGTAATTCATTGAAAACAGCATTTGAAGTTGGACTTCTAGTTCTAAAACTAGAATTCCAACAGCTTACACCTGTTTTAAAATGAGCATATCTCCCAAACCCGAATGCCTATTGAGTTGAAACAAATTTTATTTTTTATATAAATGAGTATACTTTATGTAATTTTTATATTGTTTTACTTAATTCTACACGTATGAATTATGATAAATTTTGCAAGCTGAATGATACTGACTGTCCTTATATAATTGAACTTCATTTAATGCATTTCTACCTTGTTGTGTGATTGATTTACACTCATTGATCAGTGATCATTTACATCGATACTCTCGTGACTGTATTGTATTGTTGACGCCTATGGAACTTATAAAAGAGTAACTATAACTGGTATGGGACGGATATGAAAGCATTTATATTAATGTCATAGGTAAGACAGTGAGAACTATCCACTTATTTAAGATACCGTTCGAGATATGCTTGATGGAGATTCCATCTTCAATTCTCGCGCAGACTTGTCATGGCACGACTAGTATTTTAGATTCGTATTCGGAGCTCGATGTAAACATATGGGGAATGGGGAAATTGAGGGTGGAAGCGAACTTGTATTTAATAAGGTTTACTTCTTTAGAAAGTGATCATTTGATATTAGTGATAATGATATTTTAGGTAGTTGTGCCTAGCGGCACGGCTGCAGGATTCTGTCCCGGGCACAGCTTCGACCGTAGTCTCGGGAATGTACGAGACCCTGCTAAACATGAGAACTCTTTTCCATCGTTCGGTTTCAAATGATATAAAGACTGAGAGATTAGTGATATGCATATTACCTTAGACTATTGTCATGAGTTACCTGTTATACTTCTTGTTTGTTCATGTTAAACCACATTCTTGTGTTATTATTTTATAGTTTCTAGTTCATTTTTATTATCCTTGCAACATAAAATATATTGTTTTATTGTTATATTGCATCATCCTGACGACCTGAATATGCATACTCAGAGTGAGAAGTGGACTTAGCCCAGATCAGGACCTACTCTACTTTGACGATATTGTGGAGATCTAGACTAGCGATGTCAGCGCTATCTTTTCCTTTGCTATCTGGTTAGTTGTATTCTTGATATTACAAATTTATATCCGTTACACCCTGATTCATTTAAAAGTGATAGATTTAGTGACTGTATTTATCTTTATCTGTGTCGTGATTACTGCTTATCATGTAACGCTAGAAACTGAAGTCTGGCTACGGCGGGATTATTGCTTGACCGTAGGAATATGGATGGCCTAGTCACCTCTCGTATTTCGTATTTTGGAAAGCGAGGCATGACATAGTTTTGTTGGTATCAAAGCACCGGCTTTAGAATGAGATTATAATTCAGTCTAGAGATCCCTTGATTTATACCCAGCTATATTGCTCATCACTTCCATAAAATCCTTGTTGCATCATCATTCAAAGTCAAATCCTGCTGCTTTACCTTACCTTCAATTATCAATTCTATATCCTATCTTTATCCTTGTATTTTACTGTCCAAAAATTGTTGTTTCAAGACCATGGATTTCCACGACTCTTCTTCCACCTCCACACACCAGGATTAGACCGCCGAGATTTTGGGTGTACTGTAAGGCTTGATAGAAACCCAGGAGAGGACGAACAATCTTTTGGCTAAGGGTTAAGAAGGAAACTAGTTTGAGCACCCGAAGGAGTTCCTAATCATGGGGGAATCCCTATTAGAAAAAGAGAAGGCGTGCAGATGAAGAGCTCCTTCGTACCTCAGTAGCAGCAGAGAGCCTTAATTTGTAATTACTGCAAGAAGCCGGGTGAATTTCAAAAGGATCGACGCTTGGCCAAAGGGCAGTGTTTGATATGTGGATCTGATGAACATCGTGTCAACAGTTTCCCTCGGAGAAAAGAGCTACAAGGAGGAGATCCGTCAACGCCTTTCCCATCTTTGGAATAGGTAATTATTGTTGTTCTTGTTGTTTTTGTTCTTTGAATTTCGAGAACGAAGTGGACCCAGCACAGGAATCAAATTTGCCTTACGAGATCGTAGAGATTTAGATAGTGACGTGGAGTTATCACCCTTCACTACAAAAAAAACAAGATTTTATGACCGAACATTCGGTCTCAAAATAAACCATTTATGACCGAAATAATTGTTTGCGACCGATTTGAGACCGAAAATTTGGTCTCAAAACATAAGGTCGCAAACAGATTTTGTGATCAGAATTCGGTCACAAAATATTTTGAGACCGAAAATCGGTCACAAATCTCATAAACCCAGCAGCTTTGACCAGTTTTTGTGGCCGAAATTCGGTCACAATTTTTTTAGACTGAATTTCGGTCACAAATGTTTTATTCCCAGTCAACATTGACCAGGTTTTGAGATCAATTTGCAATTTTTTATACCAAAACCTAATAAAAATCAAATAATATGCACAAATAGTATAAACAACACACATACAAAAATAATATAAACTATAATCCAACAATACACATATCAACGATAATCCAAATAATCACATACGCACAAAAAGTAATATCCAAATCCGTACAAACACAACAAAATAATATTCAAGTCCACATTATCTCAAAACTATTGAAATTAATGAAAATTTTGAAAGTGTTGAATCTTACTCCCTGTCCTTCCACTCAAGCTTTCTCTTTTTTGTGCGGTCATCTGGTTTGACGTCCCATCCTTTTTTGGGTAATCCAAATGCCGTCTGAAATGCATCTTCATTGATCGGTTCTTCTGCTGCTTCTTGCTCCTACTCTTCCTGTTCCGGTTGTGGTTCTTCATGTTCCGGTTGTGGCTCTCTGTTTGTGCGTGGCTGCTTTTTTCTTTGACTCTACTAGTACTACTACGGAGGCTATCACTGATGCTAAACAAACCTCTACCGACCATTATACCTGAAAAAAGACAGTAAATAACTATCATATAACTTAAAATTGTATAAAAAGGGATATACCTTAAAACAAGATGAGGTGAGCTAAGGTTATAGTAGTTCCTGGACATATAACAAATTTTTAATTTGTTGCGATGAAAAATAAAGAAGTAAATAACAGAGTAAAATTCAGATTACATTTAGTTAACATCACATACAATAAACAAGAAACAATCATTGAAATTATAGATAATTAGATCATAATGCTTAATGGTTAATAATTAATGTTATGCCAAAATAATGGTTTGCAAAACATAAACATTATACCACAACAAAATATAGAACATATGTCAAATTTCTACATCACTATCTACTAAAACATTAACATCAACATTGTCATTCTCTTCTTCTTCTTCTATGTCCTCCTCATAATGATGATTTGTATGCATTGAGTTTATTAATTCATCCATATCAATTGGGTCATAGTGCTCAACTGCGAACTGTTCATCAAGACTATCGTCAGGAACGACATTGAAGGGTTCATGTATCTCATTTATATATTTGCATCTGCATCATCTACGTCAGCATCATCCATATTTACACCAGTGTTGTTTGCAGTAATTGCAAATTGACTTCTGGCTACTGTTTTAATATTCGCTAACCATTCATTTGATAAATTTTCAGGCCGACTCATAAAATACATCTGCTGACATTGATGTGCGAACACAAACACATCAGGAGTGCATAATCGAGAATTCTTTTTTAGTTTAATCAACCCATTCATAAGATTCACTTGTATAATATCTATTTTCGATGTATCAAACCAGTCACAATTAGATAGAAATATATCATTGTTCTCTCCAAGATATGACAACTTAATAATTTCTTTGAGCATCCCATAATAATCACTTTCACATTCTTCATAAATGCTTATTGGGACTTTACCCGCGCACGCTTTTGTAGTTTTGAAAAAAGATGGTTTTAGAAATACGGCGCATGCGAGCTCGGTCTCATTTTAAAATTTATAAACCGCAAGTGCATGGCGCGTTGTAGCAAGCCGGCAAGTACGGGTCGATCCGTAGGGAATTGGTAATTAGGAGTTGTCGTTAAAAGTTCAAGGAGAAAGAATTGAGTTTTGTCACAAAAATAAGAAAATACGAAATTATAGAACAAAGTTAACAAAAGGAGGTTGTGGCTCCGGTTCGGATGGTTGGATCGTGCGAATTCTTCGACACTCTCTTGATTATGAGTTATTCCGTCCTCTTGTGTGATCTGACGTGAAACATGGCTTGTCAAGGCGTTTGCGAAGCATAAATCATCAAGATGTCGAAATTGTAATGCAAGAAAAGAAACGGTTACGTTGCGTTCTTTACTTACCTTTAGTATGTCCGAGTATGATGTATCAAAACTAAGCACAAGCGTTAGCTAGCATACAACATCAAACCACAACAATTAGCAAATTAGAAGTAAAGGTTAGCCTTAAACTTACTAAGTAGGGGGTGATGGTATAGAGTATATATTTAATGAAGGGTGTCAAACAATATTAAACTACATACCCTATCTAAATTACCTAGTAACCTTAACACTAATTTGATTCTAAGTTTAACATTGCCTAAGGGAAACTTAGAGAGAATATGGTATATGATGCGGTTACCAAGTAACCATGGAATCAAAATACCATATCAAACCAATACCAATAGGCAATCTTATACTTACAATCCCTTTTAAGCAAATGAAACATTCATAAGAGAAGAAAGAAGGCAAAGCCATTCCTCTCACTTCCTCACCATCATCACAACCAAAAAGTTTCTCAAATATCATATAAAAGAAAATACAAAACAAAAGAGAAAGAACGCATAAGAAAACAAATAAAAGAAAATAAGTGCAAATTCTTTATTCACAAAATGAAGGGTTTGAGCTACGGATAAATAGCAACTTCAACCTCTTTAGTGGAGCACTAGAGTGAGAGCTCAAAAAGAGAAGAAGAAGAAGCTATCAAGTATTACACACTACTTCTCACTCAAGAACCAACACAGAACTTAATATGTGATCTGCTATATATAGATAACTCAAAATAAAAAAATTGCATATAAAAATAGACCGACAAGACCACCAGGACCCACCAAAAGAGCACGAGCCAAAATGGCCAAAATTAGACCACAAATTGTAGTTTTATTGAACAAAACTGCGGCCGATTTTCGGAGGATAGGGCCATCTTTGTTCTGTAGTCTTCATGATTAAGAGCATCTCTCTGTAGTCTCAATTTATTTTAATTCATACTTGGGTGCAATATGGAGTTATGAATAGAGAAAGGAGCCAAGTGGGTATGTGTTCACATTTCACATTAATTCTTTTTATCACACATCATAACACAATCCACTTGCATGACACCATGATGGTGTTTTCCTACTTGATGACGGTCCATGCCTACTTGATCCATATGAACCAATACTTATTCACACTTGTACACACATGATCATCTTGGACCAAAACAAGATTTTTTTTGTCCACAACTTCATTTGTTGCAAACTTTTTAGAGCTTGGTCATTTTTCCATCTCGTTTGCAGTTCCGGCTAAAAACCGTCGTTTCTCTGCATGTTGTGTACCGTATCCAGTGTTTTTGCCTGTGTATCTGTAATCTTTACTAATGAGCAGACACAAATTAAATAACACTGTTTATTGACAAAATGATAGGAAATGGGCGGTATTAAAATGTAATAATTTGTGCTGAACAAATACCCCCAAACCTATTTTTTGCTCATCCCGAGCAAAACAAAATCCTAACCTCACTTTTGTAGGGAACGCGATTGCACTGAGCCCGTGCAACAAACCGTTAAACCTCTAAGTGTTCTTAATAGGAGGAGTTTTGTCTCCTGAGGGTTTTCCGCGGATTTCACCCATAAAATCCCGTCAAACTAGTTTCGTGGGGTAACTGCTGATTCTAATTCTAAGATTAAGTATCAAATCTAGAAATTCTATCACACTAACTCAGAAACGTCCAACCCTTATTTTTCACTCCTCACATCTTATTTAACATAAGTTCATATACGTCTTTACGTGATTGTGCGAATAGTGTCGTTAAGTTTTAAAAACTTCGATTTGAGTCATCTTATCACAAATACGAACCAGGAAAAACTTCAAAAGGATCAGGCGAGTTTGAAAGAACTTATGATTTTCTCAAGTTTCATTCTCCAATTAAGTTTCAAGTCAGAATTTCTATCATCTTCAACAGAAAAATAAGTCTTATTCTTCCTTCCTACCTTTTACATGTCTTTGTTCATACACACCTTTCATGATCGTGCAAAAAGTCTTATAATCTTACAAATGAAACTTTCATATCTCCGCTAAAAATTTGTTTATAATAGAACTCATCCCCATTAAGACTATTCTCCCACAAAGAACCGCGAGGGCTTTTAACTCGGAAAGAATATTTGCTTGACTCGTTTTATTTGGCGATTGGAGATTTAGCGAGCTTTGGATCAATGACTCCCAAATCAGATGGTTTTTTAGGGCATTAGGTGTAGAGACACCCCTAAGACTTAATTGCCCAAGACACCAAGGCCATAAAACAAAAGACTCATTTTGTTACGTTTAAAACATTCAGAAAGCAGTGCGAACGGAAATATTGCCAGTTCTTTTCATCCCAAAGACGTGTTTGTGTGGATAAGATGTGTAATCACTCCAACAAAATTTCAGATGGGTTATTTTTCAGATTTTAGTCACTTATTAAACAACAATATCCTTTCATATCCACTTCTCTTTATGAACTACACTTGATATTACTTATTTCAGAACAAACATGTTTGATCATACAAAAGTTTATCAATTTTTCAAAAGTTTTAAGACATTTCAAACTCATCATCTAGTTTTCAAAACTCACGACACGTGTAATGTGATGCAAAAGACGTATAATAGCTATGGTTAAACTCAAATGAGGGTTATCTTTCGGGTTTTCAATCTCTGAAAAAAGGTTTTAGTTGTTTATATCTTATCATACTAAACTGTTAGACTTCGAGTCTAAGTTTCCCAACTATCTAACTTGATGACAACGTTTTTATATTTTTGAAAAAAAATTCAAATTTTGTGGGTTTTTTAAGAAAGTATGCAATGCAGAATTTACACATGATGCAACAAAGTAAAAACGGAGTACTCACCCCCAAACCTGAGATTTATGATGTCCTCATCGTTACCCCCGTCTCCGGTTGCTAGATTTCGACATCAGGGTGGGTTTTTATTCATAAAAAGGTAATCTAAGAACTAATTACAGTATTTACAAGTTAAGAGATTGCATTAGTCCAGAAACTAGTACCAGCCATTCAAAAAATTTGTCAATATAAGGTCAAGCCTGGTAGAAGAAAAAGTATATGAAAAAGAAAAGAAAATGTTAGTAGTATGGTTAGATGTTAGTACTGGGCACGGATGTGTGAAAGTAGAGATCAGAAGACGTTGAAGATGAAGACGAAGTTTTGAAGGAGTCAAAGAATTGTTTCTCGGATGCATTTTATTTTCAAAAATCATGTGTTGAGTTTTGAGATTAAGTTCGTTTAGAAACTGGAGTTCATCCTCAAAACGTTCAGCAAAAGTGAGGTCCGTAGGATGTTCCCAAAGTGATCGTGATTCAAACTCACCGAGAATATCAAGCTCATCCCTAAATATCTCCTCAAAACTCAGCATGAAAGAATGTCTATCAAAGTTATCTTCCTCCCCGTATTCCTTTACAATCATATTCTCATCAATGCAGTTCACATCTCCCAATTCAAGTTCTCCCTCAACACACTGACCTACGGGTAGGTCGATATCATCCAAAAATATAGCTTCCCATTCTAGAGTTTCATCCAAAACTATATCAATCGGTGATACTAAAGTTGTGGGTTCCTGAATGTGAATTTCGTTGAACATTATATCGACACCATACCTGTCAAATTCACAAGCTTCCTCCTCTAAAATTTTATCGCTAAAACCCGCCGATGAAAGAATTTCATCTTCAAATAGTATATCAGTTAAATCATCTTCAAGATTACAAGTGATAGGAGGCTTATTTGGTACCTGAAAGCTAGTGTCGGACTGACTCGGAAGGCTTTCTTGCTTTTCCAGATAACACTCAGTCAAATAAATTACATCATCATCATTTATGAAATCGTCAATATTTGTTTGATCATTTATCTCACTCAAGTGACTTCCTAGATGACAGATATTGGCATTATTGGGTTCAATTTGACTGTGTTCACTCCCTAAAATCTGTACAGCTAAATATGTCACTTGTTCGTCGATTCTAGCTAATGATTGAGATTGAGAGTGAAATAATTGATCAGATTGTTGTATGAATATGGCTAGCGTCAAAATTGTTTGATTCTCAAATGCAATCATCACATCTAAATATTTCTCTAAAGCGGTCAATCTAGCATTCATCTCACTATCATACCATATTGATGTGTCAATTGTTTCAGAAAGGGAGGGTTGTGATGGTAGTGATGCTAAAGCAGTCATCTTGTTGACCCCTTTCTCTAAATTTTCAATCAATTACCTTATATTTGAAGTGTGATTGGGTTCAAGAGTGTTAGGAAGAAAATTTTCAAAATTCTGATACAGTTGGTCACTGTCTAAGAAAGGACAGTTGTCGAAAATGTGGAAAGAATTTTGGCAATTTGAACAAAAGTATTGGGTATGCGTATAAGCAAAAGAATATGGATCGTGAAGAATCAAATTGAATTGTGTATCACCCATATCAACAATTATTCACAAAATCACAAAAATAAAGAATATCACACCCCTAACAGTCTATGTTATGGTAAGTCAACTAGACCTGCTCAAGAACCTAATTGTCGAAGTAAAATTGTGTCGAGAAACGGGCTCAAGATATACTGATCCAGGTAAGTGCAGAGATAAGAAGAGATTGTCCAATGCTTTTGCGAAGTTCTTTAATTAAAATAACCCTTTCTTTTTAGGTGGTTGCGCTGTGAACACTTGCCTAGACATTTCGTGAATAATATAATATTAAGCGGTATTCTAAACACAATTAACTTGCCCTATTAAGCGCGAATCCTTAAAGTCGGAGTTCTAATTGATTTTAAAATTACTGTCGGTATGCAAAAATGCAATTTTGTGATATGTGGGCCACGGGAAAAGGTGATGAAATCTTTTACCGTGTCTTGTTTGGGTTCGTTGCCCTTAAGTCCGTATTAAGATGCAAATGCGCAATCAATAAAAGAATTCAAGCACAACTTTTTTTCATTTTAAACTTAAGTGCTGCAATAAATACGGATTAGTTCTCAATTGGATCTTGTGCAGTAAATTTTGCAAAGAATCTTGCCGAAGATAGAATAGTGGAATGCGTCGGATTTGAGAGAAGGTGTTAGAAAAATACGTACTGATATGATTTGGGTTAAGAAACCCCCGTTGAGTCAATCCACGAGTACTTGAATGATCGCTTACTCGGGTTAAACTACCTGAATCTTTGGCACTGTACTTCACTAACGCCTTGTTCTTGAAAGTGAACCTTACTCCGCACGATCGTTGCTCGTAATTCTGTTAAAATATGAAAATGTTGGAAAAATATAATATTTAGTGCAAAAATCGATATATATGGCCAATATGCTGTACACACACAATTATGAAATTTAGAATATAAAAATAGATCAAAAATAGGACAAAGAAGCAAACACCATAAAATTGGAGCAAATGGAGCAAGTGGGGCCGCAAATTACGGCCCAAACGATTAAAATTGTGGCCAACCTTTTGAGTTGGGGGTCCGTCCTTGTACTGTGTTCTACCTATTCTTTAAGTGTCCCAATTTTATATTCAAAATCTTACAATTAAACTCAAAGTGATAGCAGATCAAAAAAACAGAGAACAAATGTCCAAAAGTTAGTTTTTTCGTTTTGTTTTTAAAAAAATTTGTGTTAAAGTTAGTTTTGTATATACATTTGAGCCAGAAATAACAGCCCTTAATGACTACCGTTTCCTCGGCAACGGCGCCAAAAACTTATTAGGATTTTACTTGCGCACACTTTTGTAGTTTTGAAAAAAAAAGGTTTTAGAAATGCGGCACACACGAGCTTGGTCTCGTTTTAAAATTTATAAACCGCAAGTGAATGGCGTGTTATAGCAAGCCGGCAAGTACAGGTCGATCCATAGGGAATTGGTGATTAGGAGTTGTCGTTAAAGGTTCAAGCAGAAAGAATTGAGTTTTGTCAAAAAATATGAAAATACAAAATTATAGAACAAACTTAAGAAAATGCGGCCGTGGCTCCGGCTCAGATGGTTGAATCGTGGCGAATTCTTCGACACTCTCTTGATCATGAGTTGTTCCCTCCTCTTGTTGAATCTGATATGAAGCATGGCTTGTCAAGGCATTTGCGAAGCACAAACCATCAAGATGTCGAAATTGTAACGTGAGAAAAGAAACGGTTCTGTTACGTTCTTTACTTACCTTTGGTATGTCCGAGCATGATGTATCAAAATTAAGCACAAGGGTTAGAAAGCATACAATATCAAACCATAATAATTAGAAAATTAGAAGTAAAGGTTAGCATTAAACTTACTAAGTAGGGGGTGATAGCATAGAGTATATGTTTAATGAAGGGTGTCAAGCAATATTAAACTACATACCCTATCTAAACTACCTAGTAACCTTAACACTGATTTGATTCTAAGTTTAACATTGTCTAAGGGAAATTTGGAGAGAATATGATATATGATCAGGTTACCAAGTAACCGTGGAATCAAAATACCATATCAAACCAATACTAATATGCAATCTTATAATTACAATCCCTTTTAAGAACATGAAACATTCACAAGAGAAGGAGGAAGGAAAAACTATTCATCTCACATCCTCACCATCATCACAACCAAAGAGTTACTTAAATATCATATAAAAGAAAATAAAAAACACAAGAGAAAGAACACATATGAAAACAAGTGCAAGTTCTTTATTTACAAAATGGAGGGCTTGAGCTACAGGTAGATAGCAAATTCAACCTCCTTAATGGAGCACTAAAGTGAGAGCTCAAAAAGGGAAGAGGAAAAAGCTATCAAGTATTACACACTATTTCTTACTCAAGAACTAACCCAGAACTTAATCTGTGATCTGCTATATATAGGCATCTCAAAATAAAAAAAACTGCATATAAAAATGGTCTGACAACACCACCAAGGACCCACCAAAAAACATGAACCAAAATGGCCAAAATTAGACAGCAAATTGCGGTTTTATTGAATAAAACTGCGGCCAGTTTTTGAAGAATGGGGCTCATCTTTGTTCTGTAGTCTTCTATGATCAAGTGCATCTCTCTGTAGTCTCAATTTATTTTAATTCACACTTGGGTGAAATCTGGAGTTATGGTCAGAGAAAGGAGCCAAGTATGTGTTCACACTTCACATCAATTCTTTTTATCACACATCATAACACAATCCACTTGCTCAATCCACTTGCATGATACCATGATGGTGTTTGCCCATTTGATGATGGTTCATGCCCACTTGATCCATATGAACCAATACTTGTTCACACTTGTACACACATGATCATGTTGGACCAAAACAAGAATTTATTTGTACACAACTTCATTTGTTGCAAACTCTTTAGAACTTGATCATTTTTCCGTCCCGTTTACAGTTCCGGCTAAAAACCGTTTCTATGCATGTTGTGTACCGTCTCCAGTGTTTTTGCATGTGTCCTGTAATCTAACCTAATGAGCAGACATAGATTAAATAGTACTGTTTATTGACAAAATGATAGGAAATGAGTGGTATTAAAATATAATAATTCGTGCTGAGCAATGCTTCCCTTAACATAGACACCACTATTCGTTGTCATTTTATATTGACCATAACTCGTTGTGTGGAATTTAAAACCATTGACATAGTTCCTGTGATAGCACTCCACTAAATGGCTTGGTCCACGTGCCGGCAAATATAGTTAATGTCTTAGTCCATCCCGTTGATATGGTGTTGACCCCGAGAACCTCACTTATGATTGTTGGTTTTGATGATTAACAAAGTTATAGTTGTGATTACATTACAAATTGTGATAATATTTTGGCTCGTATAATTAATGATTTATCTTTTTGAGCTAACCCTATATTGTGTATGAGTATAGTTTATATATTTCAGATATTCATGATATACAAGAGATGACAAAGATGGAAACTCCACAAACTTGAACATGCTACAACCACTTCGTATCAAATTGAAAAAGAAGCTTGAAGAATTCTGGACTCAAGAATTTAAGTGCTTGTAATTTTGGTTAAGTTTTGAGTGAGGAATAAGTATGACTTGTAAAACTCTTTTTTGATTTTGCAATTATACAGGATAAGGGCCTAATCTGCAAAATATCCTTTTATAATAAATATGATTCTTTGAATTATGACAAAAGAATTTTTACTTATGATTTTCATAATTAAGTTTAAGACAAAACACTTTAGTGCATTATTAAAGTATTTTTTGAAGTAAAAATCTCATCCACAAAGTGAGTTTACAAGATATTATTTTTCAAATTTTTTTTATAGCTGTTGAGAATTTTGTGAAGCATATGCTTCATGAGGATTTTGTGAAAGAATTTTTATGGAATTATATTTTCATAAAGATTGAGACATTTCAAATTCTTTCCATCTTTGATTGAAGGATTTCAAATTATTTTCATAATTATTCAATTGAATGACTGATTGCGAGATTTCAAATTACTTCCATTTTGAATAAATAATTGATTGAGAGATTTCAAATTACTTCCATTTTGAATAAATAATTGATTGAGAGATTTCAAATTATTTTCTTGTTAAATTGAATATTTGATTGAAGAGAATCCAAATTCTTTCCATAGATATTTGATTGAGAGATTTGTAGGAATTCACATTCGGAATTATTTTTTAAATTCAAATCTCTAAACTGATCAACTCTCAAAATATTTTTCTCTTACCATTTTTTTCCCGAGAAAAACAAGGTTGCAAAAACCTGTCGATTTTGTGATGTTTCGTCTTGGGCGGACGACTGACAGACGACCGGTCACTCGACGGCCAGTACACTGTGATTTAAATTGAAAATACAGAGACGACCAAGCGGACGACTGGTCCAGAAGTCAGTCAACCGGTTCACTCGACCGCGCGACTTTCTGGGTGTATTTTGTTGCAGTTTTTCTTTGAGCTAATTTTTTATGTTTACTATGTTTGCTCAAATAAATTTTCATATGCATTTCAAGTTTGAATTACAACAGCTAGTTTTTCCTTATATGGAAATTTTAATTATTTTAGCACAAAAGATATCAACATTTTTCATTATAAAATGAGAAGATGTTTTCATGTAAAATCATCCATTGTTCTCTGAGTAAGCTTTACACTTGAAAGTTCTTTTACTCTTCTTCCAAAAGTTTACACTTGAATACTCTACATACCAAAGGCCTTTAACTTGAAGTATTTGCTCAATCAAGGAGTTATAGTGTGTGATATATCTCTCTATATTGTAATTCTTTGGTGATAATTCAACCTCACTTGTGAGGTTGAGGTGTGTGCTTGGATCTTGGGTATAAATATTCAAGGAGAGCTAAAGATCATTGTACTTCATCCAGTTTGATCTCCACTTGTAAAGAGATCGGTTTTAGTAAAAAAATCTTCACGGCGGTGAGATAGTCGTGGGGGATATGACTAGACAAAGTTGTTGAACCTGGATAAATTCTCTGATTTTGTCTATTCTTGATTTGCATCTTAATTTTAATTAGCTCTGTGACAATTACTTTTATTTATCTCTGTGACTGAAAAATTGTTGGTGTGAACATCATATTAGCCATAAACTGATTACTGTGAGGTATTAAATTTTAATTTATTGCTTTCATCCTATTCACCCCCTCTAGGATGATTTTTATATAGAATCTGTATAAATAAAATTTTAATAACATATCAACAAAATACTAACAAAATTGCCCGAATAAATTTTTTACATAATTAAAAACACTTACATGGCTTTCACACCAGCTAGGAAATATTGACTCATGCATCTTATCAACGGCTTCTTCATTTAGATGTGGATATGTACTGCTTATTTCGTTATGGCATTCCCTAAAATTGTAATATAATCTAGTTAGATGTGGATGTGTACTGCGCTTATATCGTTATGGCATTCACTAAGTAAATATTTATACATTTGAATAGTTCTTACATCATATAGTCCTTCAGTTCAATACAATTAAAAATCACTTACTTATGGGCAGCTCGTTTTTCTATCTCTGACAAACTTCTCTTAATAAATGCGTTAGGTAATGTTCTGCCCGGATGTTGGAACATAGATAGGCTTCTATCGAGTGTTACTTCTCCACCATCATCATTTTTCAGGGGTAGGTTCAATATAGTTTCCACACTATGACCAAAATAGCATGATGTGAAGTTTGAAATCTCATCAAGGTTATATCCTTCACCTTTGGAACCCTCAACATGCCTCTTATTATGACATTTCTTCTTCAAATAAAACAAGTACCTACATCATGTTAACTACGTTGGAACATGACTATATAAATATTATAAATAATAAGAATAATAAAATTAAACGAACGACATACCTTTCAAATGGATACATCCATCAATACTGAACGGGGCCCCTAAATTTTACCTCGTAAGGAAGATGAATTGCCAAATGCTCTATGGAATCAAAGAAACCCGGAGGGAATATCTTTTTAAGTTTACAAATTATCTCAATGATAGTTTTTCCCAATATATCCATTTTATCAGCACTTATATTTTTTGCACAAAAATCACGAAAGAAATTGCTAAGTTGTTCTGTAGGGTGATTTTCGTCACCCCATTGAGATAGGAATACGCGTCGCTTATCAGGCGTATATAGATTCCCCCTGCCTAGGATAGGCCAGGGTTTATTGAATGTGGGGATCCAAATCTCTGGCAGCCGCGGACTAAGCTGTCGTTAATTACCCCTCGCCTTTGAAGCCAAGGAACCTCCGATTGACGGGTCAACTAGTCATGCGAACTCAATGTGCAGTGTACGTATGTGTGTCTTAAGGGGTTTTGGATATATCGGGGACCACGCGGAGTTTACGGGGGTCCCGCTACCTGGATAGCGGGCTGGGGGTCAAGGGGCTAGCAGCCCCCTTGCGGGGTGCGGGACAGCGTCCCGTTAGAAATTTTTTCTAACGGGGACGTGTTTTGAGTGTAGAGTGTGTATAAAAAATAAAATAAATAATAAAAAAAAAGGGTGACGTGTGGGTGCTGGGCGCCGGTGCGCAGGCGCGGGGCGCCGGTGCCTTACGCGCCCGGCGCGCGGGCGCCGAGCGCTTGCAAAAAAAGGGGCTTAGCCCCTGTACAAGGAGTTGTATTCCCGATTGACTTTTAGAGTTATGCTCCTCAAAAAGGGAAGATGGGCTTAGCCCCTGCACAGGGAGTTGTACTTCCTAATTGACTTTTGGAGTTAAACTCCTAAAAAAAAGAAAGGATTATATATATATATATATATATATATATATATATATATATATATATATTTGTGGAGTTAAACTCCTAAGAGATTTTCGTAGATGATGAAAGGGGACCCCTTTCTTCTCGCTTTGAACCCTGGATCATCTCTTGAGCCTTGGATTTTTCCCAAAGTAGGATTTTTGGAGATGCATCTCCTTCTTCCTCTTCTCTGTTGGCTGGATCTAGGAGGAAAGGAGGGTGAGACTTAAAATCTCCCCTTTTAGGGATTTGATAGGAGATCTGAGTTCCCCTTCAAGGATTTTATGGTGAAAAACTATTTTTTTGGGGAAAAGAAGAGTTAAACTCTTGATTTAATTCAAAAAGGAGGAAGAAGGTTTATATACTTGAGGAAGGAGAAGGAGGCACATAAACATTAGCTTTTTAGGGGAATGAATTATTCTCTTTCATTTCATCATGTTGCCTTTTATAGGTTTACAAATTTACACATAGCCTCTTGGGCTTTACAAAATGGCATTTTGCACATCCCATACCTCATGTGCTCATTTCTTTTGCACATGAGCCATGGGTTTTACAAAAAATTTGTTTCATGCCCATTTTTCCTACATTTATTGATAAAAATTACATCAAACTTATTTATTACATGATTTTCATTTTGGCATGGGAGAGACCGGCCGCGGGACTCGACTTGGGCATGGGCCTACTTAACCTGGGCTTCGGCCCACTTATTTGGGGTTGACTTTGACTTGGTCAACCGGGGTATAATTTTTTATCCTAACAAAGTGCCCTCCATCAGTAAATGCACACCGCGTGTGTGGATTGTGTGCATGAAATTGATGGACTTGTTCTATATGGAACTTGATTTGGTTGAGTTCCCTTTTAACGACGTGGAGGGTCGATACTGCGATTTTAGCGACTTGGACGGTCGATGCAGCCATTTTAGCGACGTGGATGGTCAGTGCTGCCATTTAGCGACGTTGACGGTTGGTGCCATTTTAGCGATATGGACGGTCAATGCTGCCATTTTTGCGACGTGGACGGTCGGTGCTGCCATTTTAGCGACGTGGACGGTCGGTGCTACCATTTTTGCGACTTGGATGGTCGGTGCTGTCATTTCTGCGACTTGGACGGTCGGTACTGTCATTTTTGCGACTTGGACGGTTCGGTGCTGCCCTTTTAGCGATTTGGACAGTCTGTGTTGCCCTTTTTGCGACCTGGACGGTCGGTGCTGCCCTTTTTGCAATTTGGACGGTCGGTGCTGCTATTTTTGCGACTTAGACAGTCTGTGCCGCCCTTTTTGTGACTTGGACGGTCGGTGCTTGATTTGACTTGCTCCGCTTCTTGCAGTGTCAGGGATTCGACTTGTTTCCGAGGAGCAGCTTGATTCCGCCAGGGAGGTCATTGGTTGTCTTGCTAACCTGATGTGATTTGGGTTGACTTCAGCATCGCTGCACTGGAATATGGTACTAGGAGCGAATCATCATTTTCCATGAGAGGATTTGGGAATTTCGGTTTTGGTTTGGCATCAGCACCGCTACACTGGAATATGGCACCAGAAGCGAATCATCATTTGCCTTGAGAGGATTTCCCTCATTCCCAGTTTAACGACTTAGGGGTCATCTATTCCCAATTTAATGACTTAAAGATTATTTGTTCCTAATTTAACGACTTAGGGGTCTTCTGTTCCCAGTTTAACGGCTTAGGAGTTTTCTGTCCCTAGTTTAACGACTTAGAGGTCATTTGTTCCTAGTTTAACGACTTAGGGGTCTATGTGATCAAATGTTTAGAATTTTGGGGTCGGGGTCGGTATCAGCGTTGCTAACACTGAAGCACAGGTGCTAGGAGCAATTCATCATTTTCCTTTGCCTGTTAGGGAGCGATAGGTTAGGAGACAGGTTTAGGTCCCTATCACCTAAGACTTTTCAATTTTATAAGCCGTAAGGGTCCCATAAAAGAATTTTCTCCCTACGAGTCGAATGGATCTCGTAGGTGTACTTTCTCCTTAGGAGTCGTAGGGACTCCTAAGTATGTTTTTCCTTTGTGAGTCATAAGGATCCCACGGAGGCGTTTTCATATGAGTCGTGAGGATCCCGTAAGTTTTGTTCTCCTCATATATCGTGAGGACACATGAGTGGGTATTCCCAAATGGAGCATAATTCTAAGGGCGGAGACCGGCCGTGTGATTGGTGATTGCGGTGGGGTATGGGTGTGATGAGAATTATTTGAGCCCATGGATTGTATATGGTAGTCAGTTTAGGGACCAACCGTAGGACTAGGAGAATTTTGGTTGACGTCTGCATCGCTGCACTGGAATATGGTACCTGGAACGACTCATCATTCGCCATTTGGAGGTTTTTTTTACCGCAATTGCTCTATCATTCAGCTTTTCTTATCACGAAGGTCATGATTGCCCTATCATTTCGGCTATTTATTCGTGGTTGCCCCATCATTTCGGCTTTATTTTCATCTTTATTTTACTCACTAATTTTTATTACGAGTTGCCTCATCATTTCGGCTATTTTTTTACACTCCCAGTCTAACGACTTAGGGGTTGAATGTTCCCAGTTTAACGACATGGTGGTCCACTGTTGGAGCCTCGGCTCGATTCTGTAGGAACCATGGGCTCTTTTGGCTTAATTGCATAAGCGGGCTTTTCGTCATTTAGACCGAGCCGGTGTTGGATAGCAACAACCACGTCATTTTCATGGCTATAAGGCGTAGGAGGACTTGTTCCTCGGAGCTCCATCATGTTGATCGTATAGATTGGGTACCCGTCTATCGCTTCTTCATTGGAAATGTTGCTCGTTTGACTCTTAGCTTGTTGCCTTGGTCCGCTCTTTTCAGAGAAAGGCAGATATCTGAGAGAATCAGGTTCCTCAAGGACTTCGGTCTCCGTTTGTATGAAATTGGTGGTCATAGCTTGACTGTTTGCTAACACGCCTTTAGACAGTTCTATCTCTCCTGCCTTGTATTGATTTTCGACCAATGTTTAAATACAAAGTAGTTCTCAATGGCATGACCTATCACTCTATGATAGGGGCAATATTTGGGATCGTCGGTCATATTCGCTTCTTGAGGTCTTTTTGATTCTGCTAATTGTAGTCCGTTTTTTAGGGCATCCTTGAATATTTTACGGATTTTGTCCCTTCTGAAGGAATAGACCTTATCCAGCTTCTTTTCAGTAGAGATTCTTCTCCCTCTCCGAACACTGGCTTCCGAGGACGGTTGGCATTAGGCCCGCTCATCCATCGCTTATTTCGGTTAGTCGAAGTGTTAAAAGATTCAGCATCGTCGGAATTTCCGCCTTTGCGATTATCGTCCTTTCGGTTTCTCTAGGACCTATTATTATTTTAGGAATCAGAGGAAGATTCCTGCTTTAAGTGCTCCAACATCTGAACTTTCCTGGTCATCTCTTGGAATGTTTTGAGACCCGCGGTGCATAGAAATGGGGCCATCCAATTGTTAAGATTTCCGACGAGGAGGCTGATAGATTGGTTCTGCTCTATCAGCGGTTCACATTTGACGGAGATATTGTGCCATCGGGTTATAAAATCCGTGCTTCTTTCATTGTTCTTTAGCTTGGTCCTTACAAGGTCGGCGATGGTGATCTTATTGCTAACACTCATGAACTTTTGTCGAAACAGAGATTTCATTTGGACGAAAGTAGTAACGGAGCCATCAGGTATGCTCGCGTACCAGTCGAAAGCGACATCGGTTAAGCTATTAACGAATTGGCGGAGGAGAAGCGCATCATTACCTCCAGTATTCCCGCATGAGGCTTTAAAGTGGGCGATGTGCTGATTCGCATTTTCCGTCCCATCGAATTTTCAGAACTTGGGGATGACATAGCCACCAGGAAACTCTACCAGATCATACCGAGCAGGATATGGTCTCCCGCTACTGCTGACATCTTTTTGCGTCTCAGCTTCGGCTACCAGTGTTTTGACTTTTTTCCCGACCAAATCCATGATTTGATCTTGCGTTAGCGGATTTCTGTCATCGGTAGTCAAGACATTTCCCGAGATGGGATGCAGCCGACTTTCATGCAGCTCGTCCACCTTTGGATCTGAGGGAATAGGCGTCGTCTTCCTCGGAACACCATTTCTCGGTTCATGAGCAGAGCCATGTGCTTGATTTGGCGGCTGAGAGGCAACTTGGGCCGTGAGCTGTAAAACAACGTTTGTCATGTCGTCAATCTTTGATTAGAGCTTGGCCATCTGCTTGTCTTTGTTTCTGAGCTGCTTTTGGAGCTCTTAGCGTAATTGCTGCTCTGTGGTCTTGGGATGAAAGATTGGCCCATCTTCGCTTTCCGAGCCTGACTCCTGATGAACAGGGGGATCTCTCTGCTTATTAGCCTCACTGGAAGGGTTTTCATTACCTTCCAGAGGAGGCTGGTCTTAGGAAGTGGCAGCCACATTCACACCAGATTGGATTTGAGATATAATGGCCCCTTCCTTGCTCTTGCTGCACGTGCCCACCATGAAGACAGTGTCGCACGGCACGTCTATCACGTTTTTCTGACTTTATGAATCAGCCAGGTCTATTCATTGTTCTCAGTGTTGTAAGGCTTCGTAAGAAGGACCGAGTGAAGTTGACCCGGCGTACTGGTTTATTCACAACCATCTATTCCTGCATCTTTTCCTGTCCCTGCTTCCCTGCGCCCTGGGTTGGCATATGTTATCCCTATCCCTATGGGCAATGTACTTTGATGGGGCCTCCCTTCGGCTGCTAGCTTCGTCCATGAGTCATTCCTCGCCTGCTATTGATTGACATGACTGTGGTATGCATGAGTCCCATTCCTTCTTTGGCTAGCCCTATCCACAGTAGTGTATATAGTTTAGATATGCCCCCATCGGCTTAGGAGCTCATCCCATGCTATGCATCATAAATCCTATTCTCTTTTTGGCGGATAGAGCGAGGTCGATCGCTTCATGGATTGTGCTCATACTCGATTTGCTCTTGCTCATCAGTAGTCCCGCGTTGTTAGAAGCTCAGTCTCGCGCTTCTTTTGTTAGCATCTCTCTCGTAGATTGAGTTAGAGTCGGTGGCGTTTTATTCTTATGAGTTCTTTCTTTGATTGAGTCGCCTTCTTTATTCGACTAGATCCCTTCCCGCCTTCGGCATAGCTCATAATTGCTTTCTTCTTTTCGTCTGTCATTGGTGCTATATACCTCCCCTACCCGCCCATTACATCAATTTGATTCTACTATGTTCCGATTTCTTAGTCCAAAGGGAGACTTTTTAAAAGGCTATCTATTTCTCTATCGTTGATTCAAATGTTCTGAATTACTTTCTCTCATGTGCCTATAAAAGACTACTTTCATTTTACTTTATTAAAGCAATTTTAGATCTGCCGGTCACTCTCTTGCAAGTGCTCGTCTAGCTCCTGTAAAAAAAGCTATATCCCTCTCCCAACCTTATGGTCGAGCGACTTCATACCTCTCCATGATCTCTTCTTTTTGTTCTGAGCTTGATTTGGCCTTTTAGCCATCCCTTCGATCAAATAGAGTCCTACTTTTTTCCTCCCACGATAGCGATATTCCTTTGCGACTTCTTTCCTCAGCGAATGAAATAGAATCCTTTTTTTTAGTCCCTGTCTGGTCCACATATTCCATCCATCTCCCAATAGTAAATGCGCTGCTGAGCTCAGATGTCTGCTCGTCTGGTAATAAAGCATTACTCATCCGCAAAAATGCGTAGTGCTAACTTCACTCCTAAGTCTCACAACAATTGTTCTCCTCTGCTTTCCCCCTTCCCCCACTTACTTCTTTAAGGCTAGGATTGCTGGCACCTGTTTGGATGAAGCACGGGTCATCTAACAAGCTTAACATTGCTAAAAGAGGACCCATCATTTTCTGCTGTGCAGAAGCTTCCTTCCTGCACCTGCATGCGCGCTTCTCTAGAAGGAGGCAAACATTGTAACAATTCACTGCGTTCTTTTAGCTCTACTGTAACTGATTCCTTGGGAAACGAGACAGTGGATTGATTCCTACACCTTCCTACTACACCTATAGGCTCAGGTTCCTTCCTCCTCTAGTCCGAATCCAGATGGTTCCTCCTTACTTTAGTCATTAGCTTGTGATGCCTTCGGCCCAATTCGAAAGAGTTTTTCGCTCATCTTGACTAGTAAAGGCGCGCTTATGAACGGTTCCGAAATGACACCCTATTCCGTCTCATCCTTTCCCCCCGGATGGTAGGGAGAAGATAAAGGAGGAGTTTTGGTACTTCAACCTAGGAAGATTCGGACCCGCCTCTTTGTTTGAATCAGAAGTTCGGACAGGCCCGCAGGATAGGAATTCTGAAAAGAAGGAATGTCTGGCTTTTCCTATTCTAGTGCAGGTTCTTGCTCGGTATAAATCGCTTCACTTTGAGTTGGCTTGGCCTCCGCCCTTTCTAAAGCTGTCTTACTTTCCCCTTCTATCGTACTTGGGCTTTCTCTCTTGCTCGAACAGAAGGCGCATTCACCTACTAGCACTAGGGCCTAATCTACATCACACCTAGAGCCCAGAACCGGTAAGGTACTAGCCCACATGTCCAGCCATCTCTTTATCCTTGGCGGTTGATTTTTCGGACCGTCGTCGTGGGCCTTCCTCTTTAGGAAAGGACAAGCGACTGAAGACAATTGGCCTGGATGGCTCATTGGGTGGCGCCGGCGTTCCCTTTTTGGTTTTGCCCCACTGCTTTCGCGCTGCACGAAGTGCTTGGTAAACTCCTCAAGAGAGGGTGTCATGCCTTTTGTGCCGGAGCGTGGAAACATCTCTTTGTAGCATATTTTGAATTGCGGCCTTCTTAATCTTGGCAGACATCACATTCTTCTGGACCCACCTTAAGGGTTCGAAAGAATTACAGATTTTCATGGCTGGCATAGCTGTGGTCGTGGAGAAGCCCAGGGTTTGGAACTTCATAAAATTCAACTTGGACGGAGCTTGGCCCTTTTGTTGGCTCTATATCTGAGTCGTTTCTGCCTCAGCTTCTCTGTTTTGAGCGCCTGGCAGGCTTCTGTTCTTCGGGTAGCCGCCGTAGGCCGTGTGATGGGGAGGCTTTAGAAGACATCCGCTCGTGCGCCCGTCGAAGGTATCGCCTGAGCTTGCCCACAACGTTTGGCAATTTCTTTTGTTCTGACGGCTTTGACCCCAGCTGGGCCATAGAGAGCCATTCGAACACCGACTTGCGTTTGAATTGGGGTGCCTTCGAGACCACCACATTTGGCCTCCTGTCCTTTGAGGTCGGTTTGGCCACTTGGTTTGACGGGGTCTCCACCAGATGGGCGCTTCCGGTGGGGTAGATGATGACGGAACCAAATTGGCGTAGAGGCTCCTCCCACTGCCTCATGAGACAAGCCAGGAGGATCACGCAGGCATTTTTCTTGACCACGTAAGTCACTGGAGTTGCGTTAGAAACAAAATTTATCTTGGGAGACATGGTCGCTGCGTTTGAGATTGTAATTGAAAGTTGTTAACCTACACAAAAAAGCATAATTTCAGTATAGGCAATCAATGTATATGTTGATTGAGTTCGCATGAACGTTTAACCCGAAATATAGGTCACACCGGGCATGCCAGAATCTGTAGGGTGTTTTTCATCACCCCATTGAGATGGGAATACGCGTCGCTTGTCAGTGTATACAGATTCCCCCTGCCTAGGGTAGGCCGGGGTTTATTGATTGTGAGGATCCAAATCTCTGGCAGCCGCGAACAAAGCTGCCGTTAGTTACCACTCGCCTTTAAAGATAAGGAACCTCTGATTGATGGGTCAACTAGTCATGCGAACTCAATGTGCAGTTTGCGTATGTGTGTCTTGAGGGGTTTTGGACATATCGGGGCCACACAGAGTTTACGGGGGACGTGTTTTGAGTGTGGAGTGTGTATAAAAAATAAAATAAACAATAAAAAAAAGTGTGAGTGGCATCCTAAGAACGCGTGGGAGCTGGACGCCAGCGCCTCACGTGCTTTGCATGCGGGCGTTGGGCGCCAGCGCCTCACGCACCCGGCACATGGGGGCTAGGCGCCTGTAGAAAAAGGGGTTTAGCCCCTGTACTGGGAGTTGTACTCCTGATTAACTTTTGGAGTTATACTCCTAAAAAAGGGAAGAGAGGCTAAGCCCCTGCACAGTGAGTTGTACTTCCCAATTGACTTTTGGAGTTAAACTCCTAAAAAAAAGAAAAAAAAGAAAGAAAGGATTTATTATTATTATTATTATTATATATATATATATTTATGGAGTTAAACTCCTAAGAGTTTTTCAGAGATGATGAAAGGGGACCCCTTTCTTCTTCCCTTGAGCTCTGGATCTTCTCTTGAGCCTTGGATTATTCCCAAAATGGGATTTTTGGAGATGAGTCTCCTTCTTTTTCCTCTTTGTTGGCAGGATCTTGGAGGAAAGGGGGTGAGACTTAAAAAGCTCCGCTTTTAGGGATTTGATGGGAGATCTGAGTTCCTCTTCAAGGGTTTTATGGTGAAAAACTATTTCTTTTTGGGAAAAGAAGAGTTAAACCTTGATTTAATTCAAAAAAGGGGAAGAAGGTTTAGAACCTTGAGAAAGGAGAAGGAGGCACAAAAACCCTAGCTTTTTAGGGAAATGAATTATTCTCTTTCATTTCATCATATTGCCTTTTATAGGCTTACAAATTTTTACATAGCCCCTTGGGCTTTAAAAAATAACATTTTGCACATCTCATGCTTCATATGCTTATTTCTTTACTCATGAGCCATGAGCTATATAAAAATTTGGCTTCATGCCCATTTTTCTTACATTTATTCATAAAAATTACATTAAAATTATTTATTACATGATTTTTATTTTTGGCATGGGAGAGACCGGCCGCGGGGCTCGACTTGGGCATGGGCCCACTTGACCTGGGCTTGGGCCCGCTTATTTGGGATTGAGTTTGACTTTGACTTGATCAACCGGGGTATAATTTTTTACCCCAACATGTACAAGTGCCTCCTATGTATTATTTGACAATGTTCTCCGCCGAAGGACGCGACCAGGACGTTGGGACGTCCGGCCTGAACTTCAAGGGCAGATGTTATTTGGTGCTATCCGTCCACCTCTCCGAAGATGCCTAGTTGATTTATGAAACCATATATCGAAGGTTTAAACGGATGCGGCCGATGTAGCAGACTTCGTCAGATTCCCCCTCGTTGAGGGGTTTTTGATTATGGGGATGCTCTTCCCTACAGGAGCAAGCCTCTGCAGTTAATTACGCTACCGCATCGTGGTAACCACTTTCTCCTTCTCCAGATGGTCACTTCGTGTCGTGTGTGTTTGTTTTGTTTTTGGTTGCCCGTGGATTGTATACGGAGACTAATTTATGTAATCGCTCGTAGGGCGTGGATTAGTCCAAATCCGTATCTACTTAGATTGGGGTTGGGTTTAAGGATACATTAGTCTCATTTGAGACTAAGATCAACTTAAACGTTTGTTAAGGATACGTTAATCTAATTTTAGACTAAGATCAACTTAACGGGATCGTTTAGATCCAACAAAAGAGCATTTGGCCTCTATTGTTTAGTTTAGGGACATTCCGGTCCATTAGTTTAAGGACATTACGATCCAAGGTTAAGGACATCATAGTCCATAGGCTTAAGGACCCCACAATCCAAGATTAAGGACATCATAGTCTATGGGTTTAAGGACCCTACAGTCTAAGGTTAAGGACATCATAGTCCATGGGTTTAAGGACCCCACAGTCCGAGGTTAAGGACATCATAGTTTATAGGTTTAAGGACCCCACAGTCCGAGGTTAAGGACATCATAGTCCATAGGCTTAAGGACCCCACAGTCCGAGGTTAAGGACATCATAGTCCATGGGCTTAAGGACCCCACAGTCCGAGGTTAAGGACATCATAGTCCATGGGTTTAAGGACCCTACAGTTCGAGGGATGTTTGGTTGTCGGGACCCGTCACCTCTCTGAAGAAGTTGAAGGATTACAACGACATATATCAGAGGACTGCAGAGATGTAACCTTGAACCAATTTTGGTTGGGAGACCTATAGTCCAATTGGGACTAAGATCTGATATTTATGAGCATATGGTCTCAATTAATCTGAATGTGGGATTTATGGCCAACTTGGGCTCGACCCACTCAGTTAAATGTTAAACATTTGACAATGCTGGGCATTGATTTGGGTTCTGACAGCCTTTCTGTCTTTTATTGAATGCTGAGAATTCATCATAGCTCTAGGTCTTTATTTAAAGAACATTTTATGTTCTATCAGCGCACACGTGAGGAACACGTGGCGCGCTTGGCGCTAGTGCCAGTTAATGAGCGCAAAGCGCTTCTGTAATATAGCGCACACGTGAGGAGCACGTGGAGCGCTTAGCGCTGAGCGCCAGTTTATGAGCGCAGAGCGCTATTTGTTCAGTGGCGCACACGTAAGGAGTACATTCCTTAGAATCTTTGATCCTACGGTGCTCTGATTTTCAGAGCGCAATCTTTCCTGTTTGGAAAGATTCTAAGGAATGTTTCCTCAACAGAATTTTGTTCTGGTCAATTGATAATTTTTAATCATGTTCGTTGGATCTTTGATCCAACGGTGGAGAACATTTAGTTCTAGAGCTAGCGCACACGTGCTTTGCACGTGGTGCGCTGCTTAGAGTGCAGCGCTCTTAGCGCTGGCGCACACGTGCATTGCACGTGGTGCGCTTCTTGGGGTGCAGCGCACTTGGCGCTGCTATGAAGTGCTGCTTCATTTCAAATTTTGAAATTTGAGCAGAGCTTTGCTCTAATTTGGGGAAACAAATGCCCCCCTACCGTTGCGCTCACGTGGCCCACACACGAGTGCAGCGGTGGCAGCATCTGTGCCCTTAGATCAACTTAGAAGTTGAAACGGTATCTCAGTGCCTATAAATAGGGCCTTTGGCTCTAGAGATGATCTCTGTTCATCTTCTTTCTTTCTGAGAATTTTTATTCTCCTTCAGAGCATAGCTCTTCATCTTAAGAATTTTCTTAAGGACAGAACTCTGTCAAAATTTAGGTAAAGATTAAATCTTTTAAAGGATTATTTAATAATTTAGGGTTTCACCCATTAACAGAGCTTTGCTCTTCATAGATCTTCGATCTAAAGAAAACCTTTTTTTTAGGGTTTTATTAACAGAGCTTTGCTCTCTTGAAATCATAGATCTAAAGAGATCTTCTTAGGGGTTTCTTTAACCCATTAATGGAGAACTCTTAGAGTTCATTCCATAGATCTTAAAGATCTCGGAGTTTTTAGCTCAGTAGAAGCTTTGCTTCTTCTGGGTTCTTCATGGATTATTCCATCTTTCCCGCAGAGCATGGCTCTTAGAATTCTCGGGGAATTTTCTATTCCCCTCATAATTGATTTTGACAGATATCATTCCTGTCTGTAGAGCATTGCTCTCGAGGAGTTTAACTTCTAGACCCGAGGAGTCTCTCATTAAATGAAAATCTTTCTTTAGGATTTCTTTTTTATTTACACAAATTTAAATTTGTTAGGTGTCATAACCAGAACTTATTTTCTCGATGGGGATATCAAGAGTTGTTTAAACCCTGTGTCTGTTTTTAATAGGGATTTTCTTAATCAGCCTGTCCACTAAATCCTGCCGATTTTCTTTTTCAGACGTTATGGACGCTCATATGTATGATCTCGACGAAATTATTTCTTACGGAGACATTCGCACAGTCGGCCATTCTTAAAACCAGGAATTCACAAACGCCCAGTGTGCTGAAATTATGGGTCGCTTTGATGCATACAATGGTCGACTGTTTCCTCGTCGTTCCTCTCTCTTGAAGCTTATGTGGAAGCGATCTGGGGAGCACTTTCTTTATTCTATGCCGGCATGCCGCTTAAGGCATTGGACGACGCCGAAGATAAGGTGCACTCGGTGTATCTGATGGGCTTAATCTCAAAGAAAAAGCGAGACAACCTTGTTGATATCCTGCATCAAGCTTTTCAGCAGGCGGCGATACTCGCTGCCTATCGAAGGGTGGAGGACATCAGTAGGGATCCTGACGCTTGTGATCATGAAAGGATGCACACGAAGATGGTCCGAGAGGCCCGAAAATTTTTGGATGACCTCACTTTTGAATTTCTTATTCCATGTCCTGGATTTGATGTCTTGCCTTTGTAAACATTTTAATGGCATTTTTGTTTACTATTTTCATCAATGTAGGAATATTCTGAAGTATGAATAGCAAGTTTTTCCATTTCCATGTGTTTATTTTATGCATTAAACTTTTTGCACATGCATAAATGGGTACGCTTTGAACGCTTAACTGAATGCGAATCAAATGTTCTCCTTACTGTCGCTTTCTTCTCTTTTCTTTGTTGCCGGCATGTTACTTTAGCAAGCGTAGCCTGTAGATGATAGAGAACATTTCATCTTGAACTCTTTGCGGGGTAACGATGGCTTAGGAAGCAGGTTCAGGTCTGCTTCCTAAGGATTTTCAACTTTGTAAGCCGTGAGGGTCTCATAAAGAATTTTCTCCCTACTAGTCGAGAGGATCTCGCAGGTGTATTTTCTCGTTAGGAATCGTGAGAATTCCTAAGTGTGTTTTCTCTTGAGAGTCGTAAGGATCTCACAAGAGTCTTTTTCTTGCTTATGAGTCGAGAGGACTTGTAAATGGTTGTTTTCTTTATTGTCAATGTTTGACTTAGAAGAGTGTGGTATGTAGAAAATCTACTTTGACCTCCCTGCGAGGCAATGATGGCTTGGGAGACAGGGTTAGGATCTGCCACCTAAGACTTTTCAATTTTATGAGCCATGAGGGTCTCATAAAGGTATTTCTCCCTACGAATCGTGAGGATCTCGTAGGTGTGGTTTCTCCTTAGGAATCATGAGGATTCCTAAGTGCGTTTTCTCTTGAGAGTCGTAAGGATCTCACAAGAGAGTTTTTCTCCTTACAAGTCGAGAGGACTCATAAGTGTTCGATGAGTTGACATGCTCCCGGGTCAAAGCATTGCTTTGACGGGGAGTTCAAGGGTTTACTCTGGCTGTTTCCCACGGAGTTAGAATTGACTTTAGCCATGTTCTACGGGGCCAGGAGGGGTTGACTTTGGCCATACGAAGTCAGGATTGACTTTAGCCGTGCTCTACGGGACCAGGATTTGCTCTGGCCGTTTCCCACAGGGTCAGAGTTGACTTTAGCCGTGTTCTATGGGACCAGGATTTGCCCTGGTCATTTCCCACGGAGTCAGGATTGACTTTAGCCATGTTCTATGGGACCAGGATTTGCTCTGGCCGTTTCCCACGGGGTCAGGATTGACTTTAGCCGTGTTCTACGGGACCAGGATTTGCTCTGGCCGTTTCCCACAGGGTCAGGATTGACTTTAGCCGTGTTCTACGGGACCAGGAGGTGCTCTAGCCGTTTCCCACGGGGTCAGGATTTACTTTAGCCATGTTCCACGGGGCCAGGATTTGCTCTGGCCGTTTCCCACGGGGTCAGGATTGACTTTAGCCGTGTTCCACGGGGCCAGGATTTGCTCTGGCCATTTCCCACGTGGTCAGGATTGACTTTAGCCGTGTTCCATGGGACCAAGATTTGCTCTGGCTATTTTCCACAGGGTCAGGATTGACTTTAGCCGTGTTCCACGGGGCCAGGATTTGCTCTGGCCGTTTCCCACGGGGTCAGGATTGACTTTAGCCGTGTTCTACGGGACCAGGATTTGCTCTGGCCGTTTCCCACAGGGTCAGGATTGACTTTAGCCGTGTTCTACGGGACTAGGATTTTCTCTGGCTGTTTCCTACAGGGTCAGGATTGACTTTAGCCGTGTTCCACGGGGCCAGGATTTGCTCTGGCTGTTTTCTACGGGTCAGGATTGACTTTAGCCGTGTTCCACGGGGCCAGGATTTGCTCTGGCCGTTTCCCACGGGGTCAGGATTGACTTTAGCCATGTTCCACAGGGCCAGGATGTGCTCTCTTGGTTGTCTGTGAACTGTCGAGATTTGGAATAGGGACTTTGCCATGGCTCCAAGGTTGATTGTCGCGTCTGAATCCTGCTGGAATGAGGACGAACGCTGTTGGCGATCTCTAGGCTATATGTCGAGATTTGGAACAGGGACTTTGCTATGGCTTCAAGGTTGATTGTTGTGTCCGAATCCTGCTGGAATGAGGAGGAACGCTGTTTGTGATCTCTAGGCTGTCTGTGAACCATCGAGATTTTGGAACAGGGACTTTGCCATGGCTCCAAGGTTGATTGTCACGTACAAATCCTGCTGGAATGAAAAGGAACACTGTTGTGGGTCTCCAGGCTATAGATGTGGCCGTCGAGACTTGGAACTAGGGACTTTGCCATGGCTCCGCTTGATTGTCGCGTCCAAATCCTGCTGGAATGAGGAGGAACGTTGTTGTGGGTCTCTAGGCTGTAGATGCAGCCGTCGAGACTTGGCTCTCTTTCTGATGGAGCCTGGTGGGAAGATATGGTTCTCTCTTTATTTGTGCTCCTGGATTGTATACAGAGATCGATGTGATCTCATCTATAGGGTAGAAAGTTTCATTTCATTTTTTTATTTCTTTCTGTGATACTCTATCATTTCAGCTTTTTATATCACGAAAATCGCGATTGCCCAATCATTTCGGCTATTTCTCATGGTGCCCAATCATTTCGGCTATTTTTCGTTTTGCTCGCTGTTTTTTATTGCAAGTTGCCCAATCATTTCGGCTGTTTTTGTATGCATATATTTTTACTTGCTGATTTTGTTGCAAGTTACCCCATCATTTCGGTTATTTCATATGCATTTGTGACTCGCTGACTTTTCGCTGCGAGTTTGGGATTTGATACTGATTTAGGCATCAGCATCGCTACAACTGGGTATTGCCAGGAGCGAATCATCATTTGCCTTTGTCAGTTCGAACAAAGGTGGCTTAGCAATCAGGGTTAGGATCCTGTCGACTAAGGCTTTTAACTTTATGAGCCGTAAGGGTCTCATGAAGGTATTTCTCCCTACGAGTCGCGAGGATCTCGTAAGTGCGTTTTCTCCTTAAAAATCGTGAGGATTCTTAAGTGTGTGTTCTCTTATAAGTCGTAAGGATCTTACAAGAGTGCTTTCTCCTTATAAGTCGAGAGGACTTACAAGGGTCGTTCACCGTGTGAGCATATCCCTAGTCACCCGTGGATTGTATACAGGGGTCAGCATTGAACCGCTTGTAGGGAAATCTAGGGATTGTGATGGCTTAAGAACAGGTTCAGATCCCTGTAGCTTAAGGCTTTTGAATCTTATGAGCCGTGAGGGTCTCATAAGAGGGTTCTCCTTACGAGTCGTGAGGATCTCGTAAGTGTAATTTCTCCTTAGAAATCATGGGGATCCCTAAGCGTCTTTCTCCCTTGTGAGTCGTAAGGATCTCACACAGGTATTTTCTTCTCACAAGGTCGAGAGGACTTTGTAAGTGTCTTTTAACGAGATCGCGGCCTTTCGGGTTTTCACAAAACTCTCCGGTAGCCCTGCTGTTTTTACTCACAGAGCCCTTTCGGGTTTTCATCCGTGCCCATCTCTCTCATGGACATACCTTTTTTTTGTGTCAGCCTTGGGATGCTGCGGTTCGTAGTAGTTTAAGGACATTTCGGTTAGTAGCTAGTTTTAGGACATAGTGGTCCATCGTTAGTTTAAGAACGTTTCAGTCAGTAGCTAGTTTTAGGACATAGCGGTCCATCGTTAGTTTAAGAACATTTCGGTCCGTTTGCCGGCTACTACTTATAGAGTTTGTAATTAGGAAGATAGCGAGCAGACATAGGCGTCGTCATCTATCGTTGACCTAGGCCGTGACTCGTCAGGCGTAGTATTTTTTTAGGAAGCGACCGTTTATTGGACTGAAAGGTCTTTCACCATGCATGTCCATGAGTAGATAGGCTCCACCTTGGTAGACTTTGTCTATGATATACGGGCCTTCATAGTTCAGCTCGAATTTCCCCCGCTTGGCACGATTGGAGATCATGGGTCTTTTGACCACTAGCACGAGTTCGCCTTGGCGGAATGTTCTCGGCCTAGTCAATCTCTCGTATGAGCATGTCATTTTTGCTTTATAAGCTTCCAAGTTTTACTGCGCCATGAGCCGGGTTTCATCAAGGGTATCGAGCTCCTCAAGCTGAAGATGAGCATTGTCTTCGTTTGTTAGCTCATAATGAACCGCCACTCGTAGGGAGGGTAGCTCTATCTCTAAGGGGAGTACCACTTCAGTGCCGAATACTAATGCATATGGCGATGTGTTTGTGGCCGTTTTGAACGTAGTTCGATACGCCCAAAGAGCTTCATGTAGTCTCTCATGCCAGTCCTTCTTATTTTTGGACACCGTCTTTTTCACGATCTTTGTCAAAGTCTTGTTAAAAGTCCCAGCCAGACCGTTAGCTCGGGGATTATAGACCGAAGAGTATCTCCAGTCTATATTATGTTGCTGCGCAAAGCGGCTGATTTTATGACTTCTATAGGATGGCCCGTTATCGGAGATAATCCGTCGCGGAGTGTCAAACCGATAGATGACGTGTGTCTTGAAGAAAAGGAGGATATTCTCCGTCTTTACCTCTCTTAGCGGTACGGCTTCTGCCCACTTAGAAAAGTAATCGGTCGTCGCAAATATGAACTGGTGTCCTCTGGACGATGCTGGTTCGATGGGCCCGATTATGTCAGTTCCCCACATTTCGAATGGCCAGCTAGCCACCGTTGGATGTAGCGGATTTGGATGCTGGTGGATGAAGTCCCTGTGAATCTGGCACGAGTGGCACTGCATCGCGTATTCGAGACAGTCCTGAATCATCGTGGGCCAATAGTAACCCATCCTTTTGATCTTCAGCTTCATCTTTGGCCCGGCTTGGTGAGAACCGCAGAGTCCGTCGTGAGTTTCTTGGACGACTCTCTTTACTTCTTCAGGTACCAGGCATCTTAGCCATAGGGAGTCAAACGATCTCTTATACAGAGTATCATTAACAAAGGCGAAGGATAGAGCTCGTTTCATGAGCTGATGTCTTGAGGACGCATCTTCAGGTGTTCGACGGGATTTGAAGTAGTCTATAAAGACTTCTCTCCAATCCTTAATCTTTTCCTGGTCTTTTATTTGTTGGGCCGTTTGCTCGGTAGCTCCCTTTTCTTCGGAAGACTCTGGAGATATTTCTGCCGGTGCAAGAACCCGACGGCTTTGTATAACGATTCTTACGTCATCGAGGTTTTCGTCAGCCAGTTCTTTAGCGAGTTTAGCTAACGCGTCCGCTTTGCTATTCTCCGCTCGCGGTATGCTTTCCAGGGCATAGGAAGGGATTCAGGTTAGCAGTTGTTATACACTCTCGCCATACTTTACCAACTCCGGTTTGCACGTCTGATAGTCGCCGTTTACTTGACTAATGACCAGCTGGGAGTCTCCGTATATGAGGACGTTCTTGATTCCCATGTCGACAGCGATCTCAAGACCTGCTATCAAAGCTTCATATTCGGCCCCATTGTTTGTCCTCGGCTCTGTTAGGGAAAAGGCAAAGCGCATTATCCCTCCTTGTGGAGTCACGAAGATGAGGCCCACCCCAGATTTGATTATAGGGGAGTTGTGCTTTTGCCTCTTCATAGAAGATGCTCCGTCGATGTAGAGTTCCCATCGGGTATCACTCCCTCCTTTCTCCCCGTCGATTGTGTCAAACGCGTGCTCGTCGGGCAATTCGCAGTTCAAAGGAGAATCGGCAGGTATTGGATGCTCAGCAAGGAAGTCGGCAATAGCCTGGCTTTTTACCGCCTTGAAGGGACGATAAGTTATCGAGAACTCCATCAAGAGCAGGGCCCATTTAGTGAGTCGTCCTGTTAGTATGGCTCTTGACATCAAGTATTTGAAAGGATCCACTTTTGACATGAGGTGGACCTCATGTGCCAAAGCATAGTGTCTGAACTTCGTTATCGCAAAGATTAACGCCAGGCAGGGTTTTTCGAGGGGGGAGTAGTTGCTTTCTGCCCTTAGGAGAACTCAAATCAAATAGTAGAGGGCTCTCTCCTTCCCTTGGTCATTCTCTTGTGCCCACAGCGCACCTAAGGAACCTTCAAGGGCAGTTGTATACAGAATGAGGGGCTTTCCCTTGACTAGAGCGGTCAGCACCGGAGGATTCTGTAGGTATTGCTTGATTTCATCCAGTGCGCTTTGGCATTTGCGATCCCAGACGAGCAGGGTTCCCTTCTTCATTAGATGACTATAGGGTGGCATTTGCCGGAAAGATTGGCTATAAATCGTCGGATATACGCGAGCTTTCCTTGGAGAGACCGCAGTTGCTTGATAGTCCTTGGCGGAGGCATTTCCATGATCGCCTTGATCTTCGTCGGGTCTATCTCGATGCCTCGGTGTCGGATGATGAATCCTAGGAACTTGCCTGAGAAAACTCTGAACGCGCATTTAAGAGGGTTCATCTTCAAGTTGTATTTTCGAAGGCGCTAAAACACGGTCTTCAAATGCTCTAAATGTTCCTCGTATGATTTGCTTTTAACTACGAGGTCGTCAATATAGCATTCGACGATTTCATGTATGAGGTCATCGAAAATCTTTGTCATGGCCCTCTGATAGGTAGCGCCGGCGTTCTTGAGACCGAAAGGCATCACTTTGTAGCAGAATATGCCTAGTGGAGTCTGAAAGCGGTATGCTTCTGGTCTTCGGGATGCATCTTTATCTGATTGTACCCTGATGATCCATCCATAAAGGAGAAGACTTCGTAAGTGGACGTGTTATCTATCATCAGCTCAGTAACCGGTACAGGAAAATTGTCCTTCAGGCAAGCTTTATTGAGATCCCGAAAATCCACGCAGATGCGCACCGTCCCATTTTTCTTCATCACTGGGACAATGTTGGCAATCCAGTCAGAGTACTGAACCTCTTGGATGAAGCCGAAGTCGATTAGCTTCTTGACCTCGGCGTTGATGCTCATTTCAAGTTCGAATCGCATCCTTCTCGGTGCTTGTTTGATCGGCTTGACGTCTGGAGAAATCGCCAATTTGTGGACAGCAATCTCTGGATCGAGTCCCGGCATCTCTGAATAGTTCCATGCGAAGCAGTCTTTATACTGCATGAGCACGTCTTTTAGCATAGCCACCCTTTCTTCAGACAACAGCTCACTGACAAATGTCGGCCGTGGGTCACTTGTCGTCCCTTAGTCGATCTTTCTGAGGTTATCTGCAGTAGTGTGTATCCCATCTTCCAACTCTTTTGGCGCTGGTGGAAATTCTGAGATCAACTCATCATCATCGTTTTCGAAGCACCAGGGGAGGTCGTCCATATTCTCGCGTACTCCTTCTCCTGACAGCGTTATCGCGTGACAGGTACGAAATCGCTTCCAAGACCGATGTTGGTCTGGTTCTACTCTCGCTGCATACGTGGCTTTCGGTTCATGCTTCTGTGGTGGGGTTACCCTCCAACTGCTGGATAGAGCGAACATGCCTTGCTGATACTGGTCTTCGACCCAATCTTTGAATGTAAAGTAGTCTTCGAGGGGATGCCCTATCGCTTGGTGATAGGAGCAATAGTCTGGATGATGAACCTCACCTGCTTGCTCGGGGTGCTTGGACTCCGGGAGCATCATCATCTGATGTTTTATGACAAGATCGAATATCTTCTTTGTCTTGTCTTGGGAAAAAGAATATGCTCGACCCATCTTCTTCATAAGAGACGTTTCTCTGCTGCTCAATTCTCGATCGCGTGGCTTCTTGGACCTGCTTTGCCGCTGTCGAACGTCTTTTCTGTTCTTTATCTTGTTTTTACTTATGTGTCGGGTCTTCTGTATGACGAGCTGGCGACGAAGAGAATCGTCATTCTCCGTATCCTGCTGAAGGAGGCGCTGCGTCCTGGCTTTCTCATAAATGGACATTTCGCGGCTGTGGTCATCCCGGACTTTTTGACCCGCTTCCCTTATAAGCTTGTCCATCTGTTCTTCGAACGAAGGACTTGGCATTTTCACGGCGGGACCTCATTTTGGTTCAGGGTTAGCATCTTCCCACAGAGCATCTCCTTCTTCATCGAAGTCATGTATAACGTAGCAGCCATGGAATCGCTCCCGTTTCTTGGATTGGATATATCCAAGCCCGATCGCTTCCATTCTTCCGTTAGGCAATTTTCGTTGAGTTCCGGGGACGTTCTAAATCCTTTTGTAGAACTGAGATTTTCGAGAAGTCTGTTTGAAGAGTACGCCTTAGCGCCTCAACAGCCTTTTTAATCCTTCTGTGTAATATCTGGGCAGACGGATGGGCTGGAGCCTGTCAAGCGTAGAATCGGCACCATGCCAAATTTCTTTCTCCACTTTGGTTTCCGTAGATCGATAAAAGAGGGTTGCCTTTTCATCTCTTCGCCTGAGAGGGACGTAGAATATCTGCAGTTCCTGCACACTATAGGTATCAAGTGCGTCGAGCTCTTTGTAATGCTCATGCGGAACCATGACGATTTTCAAACTCCGATCATTGTCAGTGAAGGCTTGTATCGATCGCCGAACAGAAAATACGGCATTGACATCATCTTCTGAGTCGCTGCCAAAGACCAGAATAGGGATGGACGGTCCCGGCTTGTTGCATTGGGGTGGCCTTGAATAAACTATTTCTTCTTCCTCCTCGGTATCACTCTCGAAGACCGGAATAGTGGTGATAGCTTTGTTCTTCGGTTTATGGTATCTTTCCGTGTCTTCGAAATCTGGTAAGAAGTATTTTGCATCTTCATACTTTCGGACTTCATTCACGGAGAATGGGTTCAACTCCCCTGTCACGGTATACTCGAGATCATCCTTGAAATGCTTCATACACTGATGTTGTGTAGAAGGGATGATATTATACTCGTGTAACCAAGGCCTGCCGAGCAAAGCATTGTAGCATGTCTTGGCGTCAGTGATGTGAAATTTAATGTCCGTGACAAGCAGCCCAAAGCGTAACGTCGGTATCACAGACCCGAACGTCCGTGACGACTGGGAGTCAAAACCGGAGATGGTGATTTTATCACGAGCGAGATGCTGAACGCTCATGCAGATTTCTTTCAACACTCTTACATTGAGGAGGTTGACAAAGGACCCATTGTCAACCAGGATTTTGCCTATCTTGATATCATGACAGTATCTGAAGACATAAAGGGGACGGTTATGCTCGCACGTCCCGAGGAGGAGATCTTCATCGCCGAAGGTGATATCGGCTGTGTGCACTTCTTCCAGCTCGTCCTTCATCTTTTCTTCGGCGAGGAAAGCCTGGAACTGTTCGGGCTCTTGTAGTGCTTTGATCAGGAAATCTCTCGCCTCTTTAGATAGCAGAAGGGCGTCGAGAATGCTTAGCTGCGAGGGTATCTTACTCAGGTGTGCCAGAACATTGTAATCCACCTTACTCTTCTTTGGTGGGTCCTTGGTTGTCAGCTCTTTGACGGCTTGGTCATCGAGGGAAATATCTTCAGCGACTTTTTCTTTCCCCTTATCTTTTATATTCGATCCATCGTTTGCAGGTCCGAGGTTCTTTTCGAGCAACGTACGATTGCACAACTGAATGTTCTCGCAGGTCTTCATTTCTTCCTCTTTTCCTGAGTTGGATTCTTTGAAGAGAGGGCCGAAGTCATTTCTTCTTCCGAATCGCTCCCGAAGGTGAGAACTTGCGATCCCCTGCTATCAACCATGTGATAATTGCCGGCAGCTCTTCCACGTTCGTCTGTCGCATTTTTCCGCTGTCGACGAGCTTCACACTTCATCCTCTTGAAGTTCTGCATGTGAGCGACATACCCTTGCCACCAATTTTTAAAGGCGTTGCATTCTTTAGTAGGGTGTGCAATCTTCTGATGATATAAGCAGAAGTTAAGATGTACGCCCACTTCATCAAGATGTATACCGACGGGTAAATTTCCTATAAAAGAGGGGAGCTTCATTCCCATCGATATGGCTTTGGTGAACCTTTTCCTTATCTTGAACCTACTTTTATTTACAGCGGATGTGCTTTGATCTGGTGGGAATGTTTTAACCCTTTCGTCCAGTCGCCGGCATTTGGCTTTTTCAAATATGGCCATTCCGCGCTTTCGATCAGTTTTGCTTTTCAGAAGAGCTTCGCTCAGGAATGCGTTAATCGTTTCATCTGACGGTCCCAGGAGTTATGGTTCGGGATCTGCCCCCAGTTTCTCTGCATCAGGAGTTTCTTCACCGTCTATCGACGAGTGAGAGATCACATGGCTGCTTGCCACATAATCCTCAGGTTCATCCGACGAGTCTTCTCCATTGTCATCATCTTCTTCCTCAAGGACGTGGCTGAGAAATTCTTGGAGTGTGACTGGGGTCCACGCCTTCTGGTTATATTCCTCCAGCGCGTCAATATGTTTTTGCAGGTCCATGCGCTTGTCATTAGGCTTCACGGACTTTTTGGTCCTTTTCTTCTTCTTCGAAGATTTTGACGACTGGGTATGGGCGCTTTGACTATCACCACCAATTTTTAGAGTTAGGCGTGGCTTCAGCATTCCCTTGATGACTTCGGGTTCCAGCGGACGTTTCCATTTGATCGCCGGGCATGTTGGGAGATCCTTCAGCATTCTTTTTCGTTTTGGCTGAAAGAACTCCCTCCCATGGAACTTCTTCTATAAAAGAGCATGATGCCCCCGGTGTGTCCTCCATTTTGAGAGCATGCGGCTGGGGCGGGTTTACTTTCCAATTCTCGGACAGTGCGAATTTGCCCTGTTGGTATTGGTTCTCAATCCACCCTTTGAAGACAAAGCAATCTTCGATTGGATGGCCTATCGCTTGGTGATAGGGGCAATAATTGGGATTATTAGCCTCACCGGGTTGCAATGGGCATTTTGGATCCGAAAAGTTGATGAGCCTGTTGCGCACCGCCAGCTCGAACAATTTCCTCGTTTTGTCCCGGGGAAACGAATAAGGGCGCTTCATTTTCTCATTAAAGAATCGCCGTCTCTTGTCTTGGCGATCAGTTAGTTTTGGACCACTGGGCTGCTGCTGAGCATTGGCGACGAAGGTCGCTTTTCCCTTCCCCTTTTCGTTTTGAGGCTCCATTTTCGAGGAAGACGGTCTATGACCCATCTGGTCCATTTGGGCCAGTTTGTCAATCAAGGCCTGGAAAGTAGTTGGCTTGAAGAACATCACGAATTGCGAAATGGTCGTCTGCAGATCAAGAGTACCCACGAACATGCCTGCCGCAGGCGCTTCTTCGATACGCTGCTCGCACTTCGACCATAGATTCCACCACCGTATCGCGTATTGCACCCATGTTTCGCCTGGCTTTACTCTGGCATTAATTAATGCGGTGATTGGGGTGCGTTCGCTAGCTCTTGTGAACCTCTGTGTAAAGAGTAACTCCATTTCTGCAAACGTCTTAACGGAGTAATTCGGGAGCTCGGAATACCACTCAAATGCTGTCTCTGACAAGCTGCTAACGAATTGGCGAAGCAGTGGCTTATCGTCACTTCCAGTGTTGCCACACAGAGCCCTGAATTGAGCAACGTGATGGTGTGGATTCCCCGTCCCCTTATATACGTAGAATTTGGGGATCGTGTATCCCGGCGGGTACTTTATTTGGTCGTACCAATCCGGATAAGGTCGTCCAGTCTTAACAATTTGCCCAGCCGCTTCATTAACCTGATGAACTCATATTTGCTGAGCGATGTAATCATCCAGGGCGGCTTTTGAGATGGTCTCCTATTTGGCTGCTGAACAAGCCGGAAGAGGGTTTGACGTCTCCGCTCGGTCGTCTTCGTGGATAATCGGAGGATCTTCAGCTGGAGGATCCGGCTGTAACATCATCCCGACCATGTCTTGGAATAAGAACGCCATTCGTTTTATGTTGGCAGCTTGTTCCGCTGCCTCTTTGTCCTTCTTTTCGAGGATTCTGCGGAGGAACTCAGCATCAATTTCTTGTTCTTGACGTTGCTCCGACGACGTTTCCGGGCTTTCTTTTGGCCCTGTGAGTACGGCCATCTGCGTCAACATATCCTGGATCTTCTGTTGTTGCTCCTGGGCCTTTGTTATGGATCTGGTGAGTGGTCGATGGCCCGTAGAGATACGGCTATCATCTTTTCCGGATGCCATATAGACAGTATGTACCACCATGCCCCCAGGCTGGGGCATTTAGATTCAGTGTTCTTGCGATTCGTCTCAGACACCGGGATTTTCTCCAGCTTTCTCCTCTTGTGAGCGATCGAAGTTGAGCGGGCCGTTGCAGTAGGCACCCAAGTAGCTGTCACCTTCTGTGGCTTGACAGGGTGGTCTCTTCTTGAGAAACCTTTATCTTTTTCTGTCAGCGGGGATAGTCTTGATCTATCACGGAGTCCTGGACCTGTCGCCAAACTTTATAAATTTTAGAGGACATCCGCTGAGGGGGTTGTTCTATCTTCGCTTTTGTAGCGTTCTCCATTGGTGGAGGAGATCTTTTCAGCACAGTAGTTGGAGAATTTCTGCACACCCTGTTAAGTAGTTCAAAGCTGTTCCCAGTTGGAACAGCAGCATTAACTTCCACCATTGGAGCTGGCAGAGTCAGTCCAGAAGGGGAATTGCCCCCAGCTTTCCTTACTCGGTGCCAGTGGCGACGTCAAGCATGTCATGCGGCCGGGATGACCTCCGCTGTTGGATCAGCTTTTCCATACCCCCTATTCTGATGAGAGTTTGTTTTTGGCGCCAACCTGTCAAAAATAGATGCTCGCTGAAAGGGAATGATCACCTTGTCAAAAGCCGACCTTCGACTAGGGAGAGCAGCTTGGACGACCTCCACTGTAGCAGGAGTTAGAGTGTCCTTCTCTGGTATTGTGAACCTCTTTGCGGGTCCACTTGAGCTTTGACCCAGCTTGTTGAAGACTGAGGCATTGGAGTTGGACGACTCGCTGAGAGGGGCCGTGGAGGTTGCAAGCCGATCAAAGACCGACTTCTTTGAAGCTTCCTGTGACGGCATCTGAACGCTGAAGCTCGTTGGTAGGATCATGGTCCCGAAGAATAGCCCAGTGGTGGCTTGGGTCACTTGTTCCACCGGCATTGTGAAAAAGGAGGCCGCTTGGGACCCGTAGGTTACTACTCTGGACGAGGCGAAACGGGAGTTGTTGCTGCAGCTGGAGCAGTTAGAGGCCATTAATGTTCTTTTTTCTGCACGGGAGCAAAAGCAAATATTAGTACCTTGAACCCAAGGGCAACCATATTAAACCGCGATTCGTTCGCAAACACGACGCACGAAGTGTGGAGTGGAAAGAGGAAAAGGTCCCACCAGGCGTGCCAGAATCTATTCTCCGCCGAAGGACGCGACCGGGATGTTGGGATGTCCGGCCTGAACTTCGAGGGCAGATGCTATTTGGTGCTATCCGTCCACCTCTCCGAAGATACCAAGTTGATTTATGACACCATATATCGAAGGTTTAAACGGATGCGGCTGATGTAGCAGATTTCGTCAGATTCCCCCTCGTTGAGGGGGTTTTGATTATGGGGACGCTCTTTCCTGCAGGCGCAAGCCCCTGCAGTTAATTACGCTACCGCATCGCGGTAACCACTTTCTCCTTCTCTAGATGGTCTGTAACAACCTAGTTCATTTATACCAATTACAGTTCCCGTATTTATTATATCTGTGGTATTTTATTGATTTATCGTGTTTAGGTGCGAATGGTATTTTACTTTTACATTGCATTCGACCCGACGCGCTTGGTTGAACTGTTGATTCATATTTATAGATTACCCCGGCTAGTTACATAGACACGTGCATCTCATGTATACTGTATATTGGCAGTTCATCTAGCATTGCATCTTTTACCATATAACATTTTAGGCCGTGTAAAATAATTTAAAATTATATTTCATAGCCTGCATGATACCCCTAACCCCGTGGTAGCATCCGCGCAGCTTGTTCTCGTCCCATTCAGCGAAACGAACATGTTTGGATGGCTACGCGCACGTACGTGCATCCGTTCTTGGGGGTATGCATTTTCGTTAACTGAGCATTCATTTTTAAATTTGGAAGTCGCATATATTTTTTCGTATTTTAAATCTAAATTTTTAGACCCGACCCGGGCGCGTTTTGAAATATTTTTGGATCCCGCCTAATTTCAAACTTATTTAATATTTAATATTTATTTTTAAAAACCTCTACCTTTAAAATTTCATTAACTGATAAATCTTTTAAAATCTTTTTAAATTTTAAAATCTTAAATCCTAAAGGCTACAACTCTTTCCAACTCTCTCTCCATATTCCTCTGATTCGTGGCCCCCACCTCTTTCTCATTTTCCCTTTCTCTCTCTCCCTCTCTCTCTCCCCCCCCGCTATCTCTTTCTCTCTCTCTCTTTTCTTTCCTTTCTTTTCTTTCTCTTTCTCTTTTTCTTTACCTCTCTCTCTCTCTCTTCCCCTCCTCCTTTCTCTCTCCTCATATAAAACAACTTTATCTCTCCTAACTATTCACATCTCTCTCTCTTCTCGCTCTCTCTCTCTCATCTCGCACCTCTCTCTCTCTCATCTCGCGGTGCGCAGGGATCCCATCACCGCTTCTTCCCTATCGTCACCTTCCTTCTCTTCTTCTTCTTATTTTCTTCGCCACCTCCATGAGAAAACCCTACCCTCGCCGTCGCCGCGCCTCGTCGTCGCCGCCTCCACCTTCGATCTCGTCTCTCCTCCCTCGCCTCCTCACCCCTCTCAATCACTTCCACTTCCTTCTTCTACCTCAAACACCCAAGCCCCATCTTCCATCGAAGCCAAGACCATCATTGACAACGCCCAGTCCCTTGAGCTCGCAACTCGCCTTGCAGGTCAGATTGCTCGTACCGCCATGATTTTTCGAATCGACGAGGTGGTGGTTTTTGATAATGAAGATGAATCAGGAGATGATTCTGTTGTTACGACACTAGGCGATGCTAATGGAAATGAAAGCGGCGCATGTTTCCTTGTGAGAATTTTGCAGTATCTAGAGACGCCACAATATCTTAGACACGGGCTCTTTCCAATGCACAATAGCTTGAAATTTGTGGGTTTGCTCCCCCCTTTTGATGCTCCTCACCATGTGTGCAAGCATGAGTGGTCCTGTCTAGGACATCCCATACCGTGAAGGTGCAACATTGAAAAAGAAGCCTTCAAATGCGAAGGGAAACTTGTTGATGTTGGTTTAAGTAAGAATGTTGTGGTTGAGCAAGTCCTTGAAGCAGGACAACGAGTAACGGTGGCCATGGGGTCTGATCGCAAAATTGGAACAGAGGGATTGAAACAGGTTGTTGCATCCACGACTCCAAAGGAAGAAATGGGATCATATTGGGGTTATAGAGTCAGATATGCTTCAAATTTAAGCTTTGTAATTAAGGGAAGCCCTTATAAGGATGGATATGATCATATAATTGGAACTTCAGAGCATGGCATTGTAGTTGATTCATCTGATCTTGCTGTTCCTAAATTCCGGCACCTTTTGATTGCCTTCGGAGGACTAGCAGGTTTGGAGGAAAGCATTGAAGAAGATAAAGCTCTAAAGTTCGCCGGAAACCGAGCATGCCGTCAACGAACCCGACGACCCAGCGAGCATACCTGACCCGTGTGATCACCTTGTGCGTTGTTTGGATCCGTTCCGTGCACCGTACGCGCGTCGCGACTTTTTCCGCCGACATGAGACATTCCGTATACCCGTTTCTTGATCCGTCGAGGCAAGATTATCTTACTACATGCTACATTATATTTTATGCATCTATTTTTAATGAATATAATATTTGAATTTCAAACCGTGCATCTAAAGTACTTGTTTCATAGTGTTTCAATGACCGTATGCATCCATTCTTTTCATTTCATATCTAACATATGCAAACCTATCTTGTCTCATATCATACTATAATATACTACATCAAATTGAATATAACCATTCACATTGTTTAATTGAACATCGTGCATTAACTAGTTATCATTTAAAGGTTATATGATATCCATCCGCATCCATATCGAATAGAATACATATAGCTGCATTTACAGATCTTATTAATAACCCAGTATTGTTGTTTTAATACCCCATATTTAATAAAGTGTAATCTAATTAGTTTTAGAACTATTAAATGTAACCCTAATCGATAACGTGCATCCATGTCGTTGTCTTTCTATCTATGTGCATATCATTCATGCTAGTTCATTTCATTAGTACTCGATACTTGTTTTTGTGTACCTATGCTTATTATAGTTTGATTATGAGCACCCACGTGACATTTGTGCACCCCGACATGATTTGATACACTACTATTTTATACGACTTGATACCGTGCACTTCTTAACATGATTGGATTTATATACACTACCTGACTTGACCTGATGTATCATCGCTTTACCTGTTACCTGATCTTGTTATTAATGCCAACAAACCTGACATGTTGTCCCTACGGACATTCCCTGTTGTCTATCCAGACAGACCTTTACCTGCTGATCCTGTGTTGGCATTAGCTCCAGATTTATTAATACCTGACTTGAACACATAACTTAGGGGTATGGGAAAATCAACGATGAAACCTAACTTGTATCTCGACAGTTCGATACCTTTACTGATCAGTCTTACGGGCTAGGCCAGCCCCGGGATGATGCTGCTGACATCACTCGTCATTACCTACTACCCTTTACTGCCTTGCGGCACGTCTCGGATTCAGCCGAGAGTCTTTGACTGTGATCCCGGGCACGCACAGGATACTATCCACCCTTTACTGCCTTGCGGCACGTCTCGGATTCAGCCCGAGAGTCTTAGACCGTGATCCTGGGCACGCACGGGATACTATTGAGTTATATCAATGATTCATCAAATTGATTTCAAAGACTTGAGAGTAGTTAACCCAATAAACCAGTTTAGATTACTCACTACACATTACCCTCACTGTCCTCATGTATATTACTGTTATACCTGTTTTACTGTTCATACACATACCTGCATACCTATATGTCTTGCTATCCCTGTTTATAGTATTGCTTGATATTATGACGTACTGATGTCTGGGTTTTGCACGGCCCAGATCCTCTACCTTTGTTGCAGACTGATCAGGAGTACTGCCGCTGTTAGACCGAGCGGTGAGGACCCTGTTGGTATCCAGATTTACTATTCCAGGTGTTTTATTTATTGGATCTTTTGCTTCCGCATATTATATTATTTCTTGACTCATTTACTCTGGCTTATGGACATGCACTAGATAGTTTAGTTTACTTTCCTGTTCTTGATATCTCTACAGCAGTAATATGGCTGTGGAAGGATTTTTCCTATCCACAGGTAGCATGGTTGGCTATGTCACGTGCCTATCTTAGCGTACTCTGGGAAACGGGGCGTGACATGATCACTTCGTGTCGTGTGTGTTTGTTTTGTTTTTGGTTGCCCGTAGATTGTATACGGAGACTAATTTATGTTGTCTCCCGTAGGGCGTGGATTAGTCCAAATCCGTATCTTCATATATTTGGGTTTGCGGTTGGGTTTAAGGATATGTTAGTCTCATTTGAGACTAAGATCAACTTAAACGTTCGTTAAGGATACGTTAGTCTAATTTTAGACTAAGATCAATTTAACGGGATCGTTTAGATCCAACAAAAGAGCATTTGGCCTCTATTGTTTAGTTTAGGGACATTGCGGTCTATTAGTTTAAGAACATTACGGTCCAAGATTAAGGAAATCATAGTCCATGGGCTTAAGGACCCCACAGTCCAAGGTTAAGGACATCATAGTCCATGGGTTTAAGGACCCCACAGTCCGAGGTTAAGGACATCATAGTCCATGGGCTTAAGGACCCCACAGTCCGAGGTTAAGGACATCATAGTCCATGAGCTTAAAGACCCCACAGTCCGAGGTTAAAGACATCATAGTCCATGGGTTTAAGGACCCCACAGTCCAAGGGATGTTTGGTTGTCGGGACCCGTCACCTCTCTGAAGATGTTGAAGGATTACAACGACATATATCAGAGGAGTGCAGAGATGTACCCTTGAACCAATTTTGGTTGGGAGATCTGTAGTCCAATTGGGACTAAGATCTGAGATTTATGAGCATATGGGCTCAATTAATCTGAATAAGGGATTTATGGCCAACTTGGGCTCGGCCCACTCAGTTAAATGTTAAACATTTGACAATGCTGGGCATTGATTTGGGTTTTGATAGCCTTTCTGTCTTTTATTGAATGCTGACCATTCATCATAGCTCTAGGGCTTTATTTAAAGAACATTTTATGTTCTATCAGCGCACACGTGAGGAACACGTGGCGCACTTGGCGCTAGCGCCAGTTAATGAGCGCAAAGCGCTTCTGTAATATAGCGCACACGTGAGGAGAACATGGCGCGCTTGGCGCTGAGCGCCAGTCTATGAGCGCAAAGCGCCAGTTTATGAGCGCAAAGCGCTATTTGTTCAGTGGTGCACACGTGAGGAGCACGTGGTGCGCTTGGCGGTGAGCGCCAGTCCATGAGCGCAAAGCGCTATTTGTTAAGTGGCGCACACGTGAGGAGCACGTGGTGCGCTTGGCGCTGAGCACCAGTCCATGAGCGCAAAGCGCTATTTGTTAAGTGGCGTACACGTGAGGGGCACGCGGTGCGCTTGGCGCTGAGTGCCAGTCCATGAGCGCAAAGTGCTATTTGTTAAGTTTTATGATCTGAGAAATAAATTCTCGTTTATAAGAGAGTTTGTCTCAAGGTTCTAAGAACAAAATTCTTATTTTATAGGAGATGTTTCAATCTCTTATTTTGGTGAAAGGCTTTGCCTTTATGGATCTGTGATCCTAAGAGAATTAAATTATTCTCCCCCCTTTTTTATAATGAGATGTTCATGATCACTTTTTGTAAAAGACTTTAGTCTTAGTGATCTATGATCTGTGAGAAGAATTATGTTCTTCGTCTTTAATGAGATTTTTCTTATCTCTGTTTTTTTTTACCTTGAAGAAAAGTTCTTCTTCTACCGAGAGCTTGCTCTTCTTTCTGAGATTTCTCAAAGTTTATAGGGGGTTCCTCTATCTGTTTCTCTGTATATATCTTTCTTTTTTCTCTCTATGTGAGACTTGAAGTCTTAGGGCCTTTATATAGTGAAGGCTGATCTGTTCAATCGGTTAAGGAGATCTTTTCTCCAATTGATTTGGGGATTTCCCCATCGTTGGATTTTTGATCCAAGGGCTTCTGATTTACAGAAGGCAATTTTCTTGTTTTTAACAAGATTGGGAAATCTTTCCCCATACAGAATTTATTCTGTAATTTTGGTGATTTTTAATCACCATTGGATCATTGATCCAACGGTGCTCTGATTTTCAGAGAACAATCTTTCCTGTTTGGAAAGATTCTGAGGAATGTTTCCTTAACAATATTTTGTTCTGGTCAATTGATGATTTTTAATTATGTTCGTTGGATCTTTGATCCAACGGTGGAGAACATTTAGTTATAGAGCTAGCGCACTCGTGCTTTGCACGTGATGCGCTGCTTAGAGTGCAGCGCTCTTAGCGCCGGCACACACGTGCTTTGCACGTGGTGCGCTACTTGGGGTGCAGCACGCTGCTAAGAAGCGCTGCTTCATTTTAAATTTTGAAATTTGAACAGAGCTTTGCTCTGATTGGGGGAAACAGGCAAGAATGACCGAAATGTGGTAGGAAGTAGTCTCTGCATGAACACGCGATAATCATGACTCTTAAACCCGCTAACCTTTGTTTCAGATTAATTAAGACATCTTCTAAGGTTAGCCGTGTATCCATCAGGGAAGTGCAACCCTTTTATCCACTTACAAACTTCTTTTTGATCATTTTTTGAAAGACGGTAAAAGGCTTTCGGCTTAAAAACACGGCCGTTCACATTCTGAACTAGGCTCATCGCTCGTGATTTGCTACAATACAAATCAAGATCAGCTCTAACCTTTGAATTGTCTTTTTTTTTTACGTGTCCGTTAAAGTGTTAAATATGTTATCAAAATAATTCTTCTCAATGTGCATCACATCAAGATTATAACGGATCATGTTTGCATCCCAATAAGGAAGATCCCAAAAAATGCTCCGAACCCAATTATGTGAATCACCAAATCCCGGAATTTTTTGATTTCCTGATTGAAATCCAAAACTAAAATCAGGGAGTGCATCTACTATATGTCTCATCTCTTCACCAGAACGTCGAACAATTGGTTTATCTGTTTCCTTACGATTTCTTAAAAACTTGTCTTTTTGATTCCTATATGGATGATGAATAGGAAAGAATCGTCGGTGACGATAAAAAAATGAAGCCTTACCACCATTCTGGAGCGTAAAAGACTTCGTTCGCTCTATAAAATATGGACACGACAACTTCCCATGAGTGCTCCATCCAAAAAACATGCCATATGCAGGAAAATCATTTTTTATCTGCACTAATGCTGCCCTTAGCTGAAATTTTTTTGTATGCATATCATAAGCAAGAACACTAATCCATGCCTCCTTCAACTCATCAATCAAAGGACGCAAAAACACATCCAAGTTTTTTCATAGACTTTTAGGACCCGAAATAACCATATTTAAGAACATTAATTGTCGCTTCATCCACTTTCAAGACGACAAATTATACACGGTCAAAATCATAGGCCAACAAGAATAAAAATTCGAAGATTTCCCAAACGGACTAAAACCATCTGTACATAACCCAATACGAACATTGTGAGGCTCATCAGCAAAATATGGATACTTACGATCAAACTCCTTCAACTGGGTGAGCCATTGAACCATCAGTGGAACGATTGTAAAAGTGCCATGTCATGTCCTTAGCATGGTACGGTGACATGAAAAGCATTTTCAGTCTTGGTATAATTGGAAAATAGCGAAGTTGTTTTTCAGCTTTTTTACTGCTTCCAGGATCTGTCGTCCTATACCGAGAAGTGCCACAAAAATCACACACAATCTTCTTTATAATACAACATGCAAAAAATCAGACAAACATCAATTTTTTCATAACCCATTCCTAGAGTCTTCAATAATTTCTTTGCTTCATAGATAGTTTCAACTACTTTATGTCCATCGAGCAAGGCATTACGGAACAAAGAACCCATGTCATTAAAAAGTGCCTCTGTCACAATACGTCGAGACTTCACTGCTATTAACTTAGCATAGAAGGATAATTTTGTCTCGGTAACGCATCCATCCCATAAAGGCTCATCTGCAGCTTTCAACATGTTTAAGAATCTCTGAGCATCGGCATGCAGAGGTTTCTCATTCAAAAATGGAACAAAAATACCATCATCTCCCATTGCACTAGGATAATTTTCACCCATTGCATCTATAATCATATCCCTATACGAGTTTTCATCATTCGAATCATCGATTGTAGATCCATCTATAACCGGTTCCTCGATCTCTGTCTCCCCGTGTAGAGTCCATTTGGAATAAGACGGAACAAAACACTTCATTAACAAGTTCTTAGAAACTTCTTTCCTTATTTTGAATTTCACATTTTGGCAATAAACACATGGACATCTGACTTTAGCATCGGACTCAACTTGTGAAAATGCGAAATCCAAAAATATTTTAACACCATCAATGAAGTCTCGTGTAACAAACCGATTTACTACCCCACGATACATCCATGAACGATCATCCATCCTGAGATAGTTAAATACAATAATAAACATCCCAATACGCAAAATTTAAAGTTTGATGTACATTCTCATATCCAGAGGTTATGACATTTTGAAGCAAAATAATAAGGTTACATGCCAACATTCAGATCTTGGAAATTAGAAGATGATGGGGTCATTAAAAAGAACTCAAATTTTTGTAGTATTAGTTAAAAAGAAAACACCAGGGACTTAGAAGACACCAATCACTGTGTCTTTCTCAAAATTAACCATAACAATAACCCAATCCCTAAAATTAACCCCAACCTTAACACTAAAATTGACCATAACAATAAATAAAATTAACCATAAAATAAACCCTAACACTAACCCAAAATTAATTAAAATTAACTAAATATTAACCTTAACCCGAATCCTAAAATTAACCATAACAATTGTTGGAGATAGTGCCCTCAGAGTCAATTATTGGATCACAGGCACGTGATTGCAATGATTGAGGGAGGACCTATCCCGGTACGACAGTCTTACTCGAGATGATAGTATGCTATCAGGTTTACCTTTATCATCGTGTACTGCTTTAGGTGACCTGACAGGTCACTATTGCACGTTGATAGAGCCCCTAGGATTCTTGCTTGGCTGCCAGCAGTATGAGGGCGTTCATATAAGTGAGAGCTGGAGTCTACAAGCATATCCTTAAAAGGTCCCTAGTCGTGGGAGTTTCGAGACAGGGCATCGATTCTCCAGAGTAGACTAGTGTATACAGTCGAGACCCCGACGAGGGGCGGTGGCCGGTCTCACAGGCCACTGGTGTCAGTTGGTTCACCTAAGATGTATACAGGTGCTCATTGGGTTATGAGTACACCGGACAGGACTCGCCGGGAACATGCTAGTTGGTCTTATACCTGACGTCAGATAGCAGTTCCCAGGTGACATGTGTACAGGTTAGTTCATCGACCTGGGGATCGTCATTTGTCTCGTGTGAGTTCCCACTGTGCTTTGATTACTACCCTACCACGGCTCAAAGGAGTCGTGCAAACAGGTTTTAGTTGGGTACAGTCCCGAGCCACATGGAGGCAGTGAGCGGATCTTCGGGGGTTTGTCTCTCCCGGTATTGGGGGTGAGGTCGCGCTGTGTCTAGGAGAGCCATTACACGAAGTCCTTGGCCAAGGCAGGAGATTTACTGGTAGGTATTCCAGTAGTATCTCAGGGTGTTCTGGGCTACACTCCGACACGACTTGTACCGCTTTTGGGGGTCTGACTTTTACCCACCCCCTAGGCCCGACATGCGATGCTCATAGACGAACGGACCGGACTGTACGGATATTGTCACTGACAGGCTCAGTAGGGTGTCAGGATGAGTTCACTCATCGACGTCCCTTTTAGTCAATAGCTGGTGGCCCGTTACGTATTGGCTTATACCTCTGACGTGCTAGTGGTTAAATCCACAGCCATAGTATTGACGAGTCTTTAGAGTCCACCACACTTTCAGTTACTCAAGCTTTCGGGCGAAACGCTGTAGAGGACGTATGGAGATATGGCAGGGTCCGATCAGATACGTGCGGTATTGCACGGATCAGGATCGGACAGCTTTGTACTAGTGACCGTATGGATATATGGCAAGGTTCGATCAGATACGTGCGGTATTGCACGGATCAGGATCGGACAGTTTTTACTAGCCGGCTTTGGTTTAAGCCGGATCCTAGTATAGTACAGTGTAGATTTTGTCTCTTTGCATTTGTATCCGGACGGAATACAGATGCGGGTGTGTATGCACAGTATCGGGGTTTTCCTGTGATTTATTACGGGACCAGTTTTCTGGAGTTGCCAGTTTGCATTCCGTTCCGGCCGGTTTTCCTTTGTTCTTTCCCGGCCGGACTTTTCCGATGGAGGGGGTTATTTGCAAGTTTGCAAATAACACTTTGTGGAGGGTTTTATTGCAAAAGTATTGATTATGATATCTTTCATCCATGATGCATTTATTGTGAAGAGAAAGGATTTGATTTGGATGTGAGTTTTGTGATCATTATGTTTGTTTGTGGTCACCCTTGCTTTTCTCCTACACTCACCTCCCTTCATGCTTCATAATCTTTGCTCCACCATTTTCTAAGTATGAGAGTTTTCATTAGAAAAGAGAGAAGAAGAAAAGAAGAAGAAGAGAGCTTCATCTTTGAGAGAGTAGGTTTCTTGATCTCATTTTTCATGTTAAGAAAAATGCAAGCACCATTTTTCTTATCATGTTTCCTCCATCATCTTCAAATGGCAACCACCCCAAAAGAGACTACGATTCTACACTACACTTCCTACAGCATATCTTGGACGCGTCGGCTAGCCTACTTCGCGCCCGAGTTGCCTCGGTATTGAGGTGGGAGCCCGTATAAGTACCCGGCTTCGTGGTGCCCTTTCCGACGAGGAGGAGACGGACGGAGATCCCGCGAGGAGATCGGAGTGGAGATGAAGACCGGAGGACTCGGATCAGTCGGTATATCTCTAACCCATCCTCTTGTTAGCTTAGACTAGTTTAATGGCATGATCCGGGGTTTAGTGCGCGGTGGTGCCGGTTTGCTAAGTCCGCAAAAATTAAAGTTTATCACCGTTTCCGCATTCCGGCGTCGGATTGACGGCCGGGGCGCCGCCGTGCACTTACAACAATAACTCAATCCCTAAAATTAACATCACCCCTGACACTAAAATTGACCATAACAATAAATAAAATTAATCATAAAATAAACCCTAACACTAACACAAAATTAATTAAAATTAACTAAATATTAACCCTAACCCTAATAACCTTAACCCTAATCCTAACCACAAAAGTAACCCTAACCCTAACCCAATCCCTAAAATTAACCCTAACCACAACCCTAAAATTAACCATAAACCTTAAATAAAATTAACAAATTAACTAAATTAAGAGAAAAACTTATCTAATTTTCATCGTCGGAACTAAGGGGATCGGAGGCACCGGCCGGCTAGGAGGCGTAAGATCGAAAGCCGGGGCTCGAAGAAGAGGGGGCTCAGAGGCTGCTTGAGGCCGGATCGGATGGAGGAGGAGGGGAAAAGGGGAGAAGGCGGAGTGGAGGTGGGTGGAGAGTAGATCGGAGGTCGGATCGGGTGCTCGAAGTGGTGGTGGTTCGGTGGCGGGCCGGCATGGGGAGGGGAGGCCGGTGGAGGGGTGGAGTCTGGTGGAAGGGAGAAGGGGAATTTTTGAAGAGGGAGAAGAAGAAAATGGGATGGGAAATAAAATTTAGGAAAGGGAAAAAGGGGGAGGTCACGTGTTAAATTGCCGATTTCGGTCAACATCTTTTTACAAAGGGAAGAGGAAGAAAACTAGGGTTTTTACAAAGGGATTGATTTGTGAGGCTCATCTGCAAGTTCTAAGAGGGGGTTAAAATATAAGATTATTCGAGACCGATTTTGGTCTCAAATGGTAATGGCGTGTCGATTTTGAGACCGATTTCGGTCTTAAAAATATATAAATTAAAAAAATTATTAAAAATAATATATTTATCCAAAAAATATTTTTACCGTATGGATGTATTCTATAAACTTCAAAGAAACTATGTTCAAAAATTTAATTTTTGTAAAAACTGTATGTTCCTTGATCACAATGTTATAACATTCCTTTACAAATTAAAATTCATTTTAAAAGCTTATGATCAACGAACAAACGATCTTCAAACGATTTGATTTTTTGAGCTTAAACTTTTTTCACATAGTATCAAATCCGTACGGTTGAATTTTTTTAATACGTTACTGTTTTATAACTCATAGTTCAACTGTTGAACTGTTATAAAAGTTTAAAACTTTTAAATTTAATTTTACCTATCCAGTTTGAACTATGACTCATAACTATATAAAAAAATTATAAAATAAAACCGTACAGATGTGATCTATAATGTTAAAAATGCTTAAGTTCAATAAATCAAATCATTTTAAAATCATTTTGGCATCGATCAAAAACTTTTAAGACGAAATTTGTTTTGTGCATGAATATTGTAAGTCTATGATCAAGGGACAAACGAACTTTAAAATGTAAATATTTTTTAACTAAAACTTTTTGAAACTTTTTGGATAAGATTCGTATGGTTAAATTTCTTTTTTTAATTCAATAACTAATTATTTTAATTATTTGAATATAAAAGATACAATGGTTCAAATCACAATATATGGGTGAAGTAATTCAATATTAACCATATGAATATGTCATTTTATGTATAATCAAATTAAATACAAGAATTTATTAAGTTTTAAGATCATTTGCACATTGATCATAGTGTTAAAGAATCAACGTGCAAATTTCAATCGATTTAGATCCGTCACAATATCAATGCATGAAATTCGTTTTTTAATCGTACCGATATGAACTTCGGCACTTATAAAGCTTAAGTACAAAAATTATAGTTTTTGAAGATTATTTGTTCGTTGATCGTAAAGAAATAAAATCTATTTCAAATATATTAGAAATAAAGAAGGAATTAAAAATGCAAAAAGAAAACGAAATTAAGAAAAAAAATTATGATCCATTTTTTAAGACCGAAATCAGTCTAAATTTTTAGGATTTTGTGATCCATATTTTGAGATTGATTTTTATCGGTCTCAAAATTTCGGTCACAAAATCTTGGTTGTTTTGTAGTGCTTCTTGCTTTCAATAAAGACACTATTATTTTAGTTGGTTAGTTGTTTATTTTCGTTTAAATCTTGTATTTGTTGAACTACTTGGTTTAAATGCAATAAAATTGTGAATTGCCATTAAGTATTTTGTTTTACTCACTTACTCTAAGTACTCTTCTCTTTTCAAAATTTTCAACAGTTCTAATTTACACTGCATATTTTATTTTGTAGTGGATTTTCTTAATGTTTTCATACTATCGTCCTTTTAATATGTAGTTCAATTCTTCATGCTTCTTGTCTTGATTTTTCTCTGCTTTAGCTATAAAATGTCACTTCAAGTTATTTGCTATTCTATATTTCCTTTGACATTTAATTGTTTATTATAGTGTTGTCATTCGTATTCACTTAGCCTATTAGTATTGTTTTGTTTATGTCACGCCCCGCTTCCCGGTGTATGGTGAAGGGGACGCGGCGAGGCCCGCTACATATTTACTCAGAAGTAAACACGCTAAGCGTATCTAAGCAATATAAAAGTAAATGTACACAAGAGACAAAAATAAATAAACAGCAACTTTATTTATTAACATTCTTTTTACAATACATCTGAAAAGTAAATATATGGAATGGAAAGCAATGCCTAAACAGTGGCATAACAGAAATGTAAATATGTACAAAGAATCTAAAGCTCTGGGTCGTAAGCTAGTTGGTCCAAGTCCTCGCTGGTGGGCTCGATCTCCTGAAGGTCCAATCCACCTGACAACATTCCAAAGAAAAAAAGAAAATGAATGTCGTCAGCGAACAATGGCTCGGTAAGTCCCAAAGATGAGGGAGAAACAGAATAAATAGTGAGAGAGTGCAACTTTTAAAGTTGTATTATATTGTTAACGCTGTTGTTTGTAGCTTGGTACAGAAGAGGCCAGTGTATACGAGAGGAGTCTCACTATACCAGAGGCTACGGTATATGGAGTATAAGGAACCGTTCAGCTACGGTACAACGGCAATGGAGATTCAGGTTAGGTGTCTTATGGTTGCAGTCTCGCGCCATTTTTAACACCTTCCGTACCAATCTACCTCTTATAAACCCCACGATGTCCTGATTGTATTGATTGTATTGTATTGTCTTGTAAATTGTATAAATGGATGACTTGCCGAAACCATGATATCAGTAATGGAACGGATATAATGGATGAACTGGTAAATAGAGTATATCCATGGTTCGGTTCAGTCAATACAGATTGATATAGATTGAATAAATAGACTCATATTGAATCATGTTGTATTGTAGTTTGTACTTGAATCACATTCAAGTCAGATTGATTAGATTGAGACTCAGTCTGAGTCAGACACTTTAAAAAAAAACTTGAAATCCTGATTGTTTTGATGTTATCGGTAACTGCTGCACATGGACGGCAGGATTTGTGCCTTTTTCAAAGATAATTACCGTATTGATAACACCGTTTGTTAAGTTGTCTACCTTAAATAGGCAAGCACCCATATCTCCGGCTCCCTGAAACTCAAGAGACTGGTCCCGCTTAAACCTATGTTTATTAGGGTCCTTATTGTAATTTAGTATAACTTGATGGGGTTTTATGTAAAATAATTTTGTTATACTTTCGAAATATACCTCTGTAACATTTCAGAAAATATAAAATATTATTTTTGGAATATAATAGTAAAATAATATATTTCGCGAAAACTACTCGATTTGCGAATTTGGGGTTTTCGTAAAATGGTATAAATATATATATCAATATTTGTGAAATAATTGGAGATTTAAAATGATTTATTCATTTAAAAATATATTTATCGTATTTGGTCATTTTTATAATTAATTATATGCAGCTTTAAATTAAACTCGATTAGTGCACTACTAATCATAATTATGCCAAATCCGTATTTTTAATTAGTCATGGCTAGTGCACCATGTTATGTTGTATTGTCGTTGCATGTTGTGTTATTTTTTTTGGTTTCATGTGGTATTTAGTTTTTGTGAGAAAGAGAGAAGAAACAAATAGATGCCATGGTTGTTAAAAGAAAAAGAAAAGAAAAAGTCAATGGCATGGCATGTGATGAGAGAGAGAGAGAGATGAGAGTATGGCATGCTACTCTTGACATCAATTATTTCCTTCACTCTCATTTGCTTTCTTCAACTCCTCCTTCATCTTCTTCATCTCTTCCTCCACCTCCTCTACCTCCATGGATCACCTCAAAAACCTTGCTAAAACCCTATACTCTCTTCATTAAAAATGATCTCCACCTCATCCTACACCTTATGGACCTTCCAAGCTTGGATTTTGAAGACTTTGAGCAACTCAAGAAAATTCTTGAGATGCCAAATGGGGTAAAACCCATATCTTTTATTTAAGTTATTATATTTAGTATATCCTAGTTTAGTTTAGAGTTTGTATTAGTTGGTTTAGTGATGTTTGGAAATTCCAAGAGAAGATTTGGTTGATTGTGTGGACTTGTGATATGTAGTGGCTATTTACATAACCCTTAGTGGTGTTTTACTGGCCAAGACCCGAGATTAGCACCAAAATACGAACTTAGAAATTGTCCCGTGTCGGTTTCGTGGTGTTTTGTAGCCTACAGGGTATCTGGAGCTACCTGGCGTAGTTTCTAGAAAATCAAACAAGTCCAGTGACCTAGATAAATAACCAGAAGACCACCAGCAATGTTCGAGCCAATTCTACCCTATTATGGCCGGCGAGCTCAGATAAATTGGTAATGTCGCCGGATTTTTGTGGGGCTATAATGTTGAGTTTTTTACTGTAGCTTTCTTACCCTGTAAACTTGTAATATTTCAGAAAAATAAAATATTATTTTTGGGAATTTAAATAATTTAAATAATAAATATTATGAATATTTTAATAAATTGGTGTAATTATATACTGATAATTTGGAAAATATTTGGGAAATTATAAGAATTATTGAATCGTTGGTGTTTATATGATATGAATAATTATTGATTTTCAAAATACTTATTTGTAAATAGATTAAATGCTATTCTCGATTAAATTTCACTAATCTTGCATTAATTGTGTTTTGTGCATGTGACATGCACCATGTCATATTACACACTTGTTATATTTTGTGACCATGACATATTTAAATTGAATGGTTTATTGTGTTTTTGGTTTAATTAAAAATGGAAAAGAAAAGAAAATGAAAGAAAGAGAGAGAGAGAGCTCTAGAAAATTCCAAGTTTTTCTTTTATCAAACCATGGCCTTCACCTCTTTTCTTCATTCTCTTTCTCCTCTCCTCTCTCCTATGGCTGCCCTCTCCTCTCCACTCCTCTACCTCCTCACAATTCCATCAAAAACACATCAAAACTCTATCAAGCCTTCATTAAAAACATTCACAAGCTCATTACAAACATGATTGGGTGATCAAGTGATGATTTTGAAGACTTGGAGCAACTAAAGAAATTTCTTGAGTTGCCAAATGAGGTAATTCTTGCACCATTAGAATATTATTCCATTTCCTTTAACATCTAATTAAGTTTAGAATCGATATGGTGTAGTTTAGTGAACTTTGAAAATTCCAAGTTGAGAATTAGGGTTTGAGTTGAATCCAAAGGTGAAATTGAGGCTTGATAGTGACCTTAAACCCTTGTGATGTTTGATTAAAGACAAAAACCTGAGAGTTAAACCCCAATTCACAAACTTAGAAACCCCGACATCGGAAAATTTTGAGAATTGTGATGGTATTTAAGAATCTGGAGTAACTCGGGGACCTGGTAAATTATTTAGCGAAGACTGAGAGTTGTGCAGGCAACCTGGAGTATACCCTGAAGACCCGGGACCCCAATTCCATACTTGGGCCGCAAATATAAACCTTCTGGCCGCAATTTGCGGCCAGGACTTGGCCTCTGGGCCTCGTGCTTGTTCTGTAGCTCCTATATCAGTTTACTAGACCCTACACATATGCAAAATTGGCTAATTTCACCTAGGATAAAATCTGGGACCATTTTCTTGAGTTGCTGCATTATTTTGCGACTTTGTTTTAAATTGGGATTTGGTATTTGATATTGTCTTCTGTCGTCTGATGTTTGTACGTCAGCGATGGGGGTTGTTTGGTAGTTTTGCAGGCGTAGGCTATAGGTTCTAACCTATAAGCGACTCGCGTGCCGTTTTGGTTTTCATTTGTGATTTTGATTTACGATACCATATGTTTATATGTGGGCACCTCCGCGTGAACTTCGGAACGACAAGCAAGAGCATGGCGACATCGGCTTCAGCAAGCGAGGATGCAGGTGAGTAGATGTATATCTTAGGGGGAAGTCGAGTGGATAGCGTATAGCACCCCCGCAAACGTAGTATAAGGTTATTACATATTATTATTATGAGTCGGACGTGACCTCGGATTTTTGACTAGTAGGGTACTATTAAAGACCTTAAGTTGGATTAGATTGATCTAGAAAGACTTAACCAGAGGATGATTACCTTGGAGAAAATTTATAGGTTTCATGTAGACACACACACGCACACACACATACACTTGACTTGGTGTATGTGTGTGTGTGTGTATGAATGTGTGTAGGTTCATATATATATATATATATATATATATATATATATAACATATACACGTGATATGAAGATGTTATATGATACATGGGGATGAGTCGATATGACTGGGCAAGATGCCGTAGGATATTGGATATATGACCGAGATATGATATGAAATGTGTTATGATATTAGCGGATCGTTGGGTAATGAGAAAATATATAAACGATAATATATGTAGATGACATTGAAATGAACGAGACTCTAGAATAAAACCCAGATCGTAATATGTGACTTAATCACGATATGATATATGACATGATATTTTAGTGGATCATTTGACGATGTATATTTACACAGACGATGATATATGTTTGATGATATTGGAATGTATGCGATTATAGTATAGTACCCTTGACCATGATATTGTTTGATGATGATACTATACGAATGATGATGTATATATGATAGTTGATCATACCCCGATTTTGGGATGCCGTACGATGGATTTTACCGTACGAAGTATAGATATGATGATTGATCCGCACTCTTGACTCGAGAAAGTCGTACTATGTACAAGACGCTATTGAGGCTGGATCGCCGACTACTAGAGATATTGACTCAGACTTTAGGAGGATTCTTCTTACCTTTCGACTAGTTTCTTTAGTTTAGTCCATTAGTTGGTTAGGTAAATGTTAGTTTAGGCTCGAGTCATACTTATTTTCAAAACTAACGAATCGTGCGCATTTTTAAAGACAGCCTGAGGGATACTACGGATTTTTCAAAGGATGTATCTTTTCTTAAAAATCCGGTAGCCCTACTTTTCTAAAAACCACGATCCGTGTTTTTTCAAACAACAAACTTTATGACTCGTAATTAGTATGTATACTCTAATTGTTCGTTTACTACATATTCACCATTAAATTCATGTTGTATCTATCGCATTGCATGTTCATTCATATATTTCTTTAGCTAATATGAAACCCTGCCTGTTAGGACACCAGCACCATTACCGATGATGCGCATGGTCCACATACACTTATTTGCCGGCTCACACACTTCATCATCGGTAATTGCCATGTCACGTACACTTTAGAACATATTATTTCCATTTATATAATCAGCTAAATACTAGTCCAACATAATGTTATGTGATTACTCTCATGTGCTAGTTTAGACATTGCATATATTACTTAAGACACTTCATGCATTTACATATTCATACAATCATACAGTATTGTTGGACTTATGCCGATACTTATTATTTATTTACTCATGATTCTTGGGATTTTGGATTTTCTATGAGATTTCTGAATTTTGGGGAAAACCGCAACACTTTCAAAAGTTGTCATTATTTTAAAAAGCAAAACTGCGGTTTTCTCATGATGTGATGTGTGTGTTGTCCACCATGAGTTTTCTCGGTTCTTGAGCAGTATCATATACCCGATTCGAGGAGGGGATGCACCGTCTGCGAGTACATGGTGGTCCCGGTATGGTACCTCGGGGCAAGAAGATCGCAGATGATGGCATTGAGCCCGGCAGGGGAGCACTACCTACCGGTTATTTATGACGCGGCGGATATCCGGAGGATACCAACCGTAGTCATGTGATTTGATGATATGGGCCGATCCGGACAGCCGGAGCCCGAGATATTGAGAATTGAGATACAGAGATATGAGATTTGAGATACAGATATATGAGATTGAGATATAGAGATATGAGATATCGAGACTTGAGATTTACATGCTTTGTGTCGATACTTGACACGGATTTCTATGGATTTCATTGATGATACTTCAGTTATTTCAGAAGAAATTTTACTGAGATAAAAATACATATTTTTTTATATCAGATTATCCAGATTTCTTGGTGGATTGTTTCATTCATGATGCATTCATACATCATACGCATACATAAGACATATTGCTACATAGTGACACTGACACGAGCACTGATTATTTCACTTATGCATAGCCTATTACCCTATCACTACTAGATGTCTAGTGCTATATTGAGTATATTATATGACCTAGGACAGCGTCGTGCATGCGATTTCTACCCGCAGATGTCTTCTACTCACGAGTTGGCAACTCACCCTCGTTGTGCCAAATTTTCTTACAGGTTTAGATGTACAGGTTTCCTTGGCGGCTTGCTGGCACAACACTTCATTCAGGGTGATTGCTTTGGTAGGTTGGTTCACTTACATCGTAACCGCCATTGTACTTTCATTTATTCAGTTGTATCTAGTAAACTCCATCAACCAGACAGTGTATATTGGATAGATTTAGAAGACCAGTTGTTTATTCTTTTGACCTTAGAGTCACGCTTGTATTATTATGGTTTTCTGGTTGTTATTTGGTTTCTTTTGAGTTTTGTTCCTTGCCCTTCGGCGTTGTATATTATATTACTTACATGGTTGTGACCGCCAATTGGCGAAGAGCTAGCTCCCGCTTGGGGATGCCTTTTTATTATTGCTTATTTATATATTTCTTGTTTGTACCCGTTTGGGGCCAGTTTTTACAAAGGAGACTCTACCGAAATTTTCGAGAAAATATGATGTTGCTTTTTAAACATGTTTTTCTACACTTTTTGTTTTAAATGGCTTAGATTCTGGGCTTCGGCTTACTTAGATTACATTACGCCTTTAGACGTTTCATAATTTAAGTGCCGGTCACGTTCCGTACCTTCGGGTCGTGACAAAGTTGGTATCAGAGCGCTAGGTTTAACCTTTGTCCGAGTCTAGGTTGACCTTGGTTGATAGAGTAGGTGACATAGGTAAAGTGACGTACCGTGGGTATGATCCACGGCATACTTACGATACGCTACTCAGCTCAAGAAGCCTTAGGATGTACATTTCTTTGCACCTTATTCTATTCATTCCTTTCATCTATCTTGGTCGATGTCGGATGGTGGTTTCTGTTACCAGGGTCGCACGAGCAGAGCGAGCTGCGATTAGAGTTGCGGTCAGCGTGGGCGTTTCGATATGTCGTTTACTATGTTTTCTCGTGGACGTGAGCATTTGATATCTGCACCAGGTGATCGGGCCACTATTAGAGACCGGCTAGATTGTGATGACCGTTAATATATCATCTATTCTGGAGGATTGAAGTATTGTTTAGCGTGCAGACGAAGAGTTTTCACATGTCGTCTAGGCGAAGTTAAAAAGTTCGAACGAATGTCAGAAACCCATTTTTCCAAGTTTAAGGTATTCGGAAGAACGTGCAGGTATTTCTATAGACCCTCTAGAAGAATGAAACCCTAACTCGACATAATGACCATGAGAACACTGGTGGACCTTAGGGTTTGCGGCAGTTCCGCGGTGCCATTAGTGAAGCTTGGATTTGCCCTTCTACGGCTGGTCCGTAGGTGCTGTGGCATGTACTGGATATTTTTAAACTGTACTCGAGTGTTGAACTTTTGGGGAATTTTGGGATTTTGATGAATCGATCGAAAAGTTTAACCTAGTCCGGATATCAGATGAAGGGATACATTACTTGGGATACTCGAGATATGAGTATAGCTGTTTGTAGCGCCGTTCATACAACTACGAAGAGACGGGTTCAAATCAGTCGATGCCAGAGAAAAAGAAGCACATCGACGTCAGTGTTTACGATTTATGATTTGGCGATTTGAATGTCACATTTCTACTGCTTGAATTTTGGTATTTTGAGGATTTTATGTTATTGTGCACACTAGATGCACCTGGTATTGTTGTCGTGCACGCCCGTTGCACTTGACAGATGTTTTTAGTGCACACCCGTTGCACTTAAATGTTGTTCTATACTCATGTATGGCTTTTGGTTTTGATTTTGATTTCAGTGCGCACTAGACGCACGTGATATTTTGTATGCCGTATTCGAGATTGATTTTATTTTGAGCATCATGTTTTCATGACTTACGTACTATACGGTTTAGTGAACCAGTAGGACTGTTCATAGAACAGTACCTAGGTATTTTTGCATGCGTCGATAGTTATTGAAGGTGTTCCTTGCCGAAAGACGAGGGAAGAAGCGGTAAACGTCTCGCCTGAATTTCGGGGCAGATGCTAATAGGTGCTATCCATCCACCTCTCCGAAGATGCCAAGTTAATTTATGGCATCGTGTATCAAAGGTTTAAACGGATGCGGCCGATATAGCAGACTTCGTCAGATTCCCCTTCGTTTGAGGGGTTTTTTGATTGTGGGGACGCCCTTCCCTGCAGGCGCAAGCCCCTGCAGTTAATTACGCTACCGCATCGCGGTAACAACTTTCTCCTTCTCCAGATGGCCACTTCGTGTCATGGGTTTTTGTTTTGTTTGTGGTTGCCCGTGGATTGTATACGGAGACTAATTTATGTTGTCGCCCGTAGGGCGTGGATTAGTCCAAATCCGTATCTTCTTAGATTTGGGTTTGGGGGTTATGTTTAAGGATACGTTAGCCTCATTTGAGACTAAGATCAACTTAAACGTTTGTTAAGGATACGCTAGTCTAATTTTTAGACTAAGATCAACTCAACGGGATCGTTTAGATCCAACAAGAGAGTATTCGGGCTCTATTTCTTAGTTTAGGAATATTGTGGTTGATTAGTTTAAGGACATTAAGGTCCAACGTTAGTTTAAGGACATCTCGGTCCATGGGTTTAAAGGGACCCTACAGTCCGAGGTTAAGGACATCGTAGTCCGTGGGTTTAAAGGGACCCCACAGTCTGAGGTTAAGGACATCGTAGTCCGTGGGTTTACAGGGACCCCACAGTCCGTAGTTTAAAGACATCGTAGTCTATGAAGTTTAAGGACATCGTAGTCCATGAGTTTAAGGACCCCACAGTCCGTAGTTTAAAGACATCATAGTCTATGAAGTTTAAGGACATCGTAGTCCGTGAAATGTGTAGTTGTCGGGACCCGTCACCTCTCTGAAGACGTTGAAGAATTACAACGACAGATATCAGAGGAGTAAAGAGATATACCCTTGAACTGGTGTGAGTTGGTTGAAGGATCTGTAGTCCCGTTTGGGCCTGAGATCTGTTAAATATTCGTGAGCAGATGGGCTCAGTTCAATATAAGTTGAGGACTTATGACCAATATTGGGCTAAGTCCAATAAGATTAAAATATTTAACATTTTATTGTTCTGGGCTGTTGAGCCTTTATTTCGGCTTGGCCCTTAATAATGTTGAGCATTAGATTCTGACTTTTTTTTCTTGTATTGAATGCATAGCATTCATCAGAACAATATTTGTTCTGACAGCGCGCCACGTGGCGAGCCAGGCGCTTTGCGCCTATTAAAGAGTGCATTGCGCTTCTGCCAAGTAGCGCATATGAAAGGGACACGTGTCGCGCTTGGCGCTAAGCGCCAGATGATGGGCGCATTGCGCCAATTTATGAGCGCATTGCGCTCTCAATTTATGAGCGCGTTGCGCTAGTTTAGTGGCGCACCAGTGAGTGACACGTGGCGCACTTGGCGCTGAGCGCCAGCCCATGAGCGCAGTGCGCTGTTTCAGAAGCGCAAGTTGCATAAGTGGTTGACACGTGGCGCGTTTTGGCGCTGAGCGCCAGTCCAAGGAACGCAAAAGCACAGTTCAAGAGTGCAAGGCACTTTTCAATAGCGCAAAGCGCATTTAATCAAATTTATGATCAGAGAACAACTTTATGTTCTTTTTAAAGGAGGCTTTGCCTCAAGATTCAAGAACAACAGTTCTTATTTTCTTTGAAAGGACTTTGCCTTTGTAGATCAATGATCTGTGAATGAAGTAAATACTTCTTTTGTTTCTATGATGAGATCTTTGGATCTCTTTTTATAAAAGACCTTGGTCTTTTTGTAGATCTATGATCTTTTAAGAAGATAATTCTTTTGTTTTAATGAGTTGATTTCATCTCTTTGTTCAAGAATCATTCTTTACCTTGAAGAAATAATCTTCTTTTTCTAAGAGCTTGCTCTTCTTTTTTTGAGTTTTCTCAAACTTTGTACGGGGGTTTCTCTCTATCAGACTTGAAGTCTTGGGGCCTTTATATAGGGCAAATTGATTTGTTAAAACAGTTAAAGAGATCTTTCTCTGATTGATTTGGGGATGTTTCCCCACCGTTGGATCTTTGATCTTAGGGCTTCTGTTTTACAGAAGGCAATCTTCTTATTTTTAACAAGATTGGAAAGATCTTTCCATAACAGAATTTTAATTCTGATTAATTAATGATTTATCATTATTAGATCTCGATCTAACGGTTGGGAATTTTTAATTCCAGCGCTAGCGCACCTTGCGCTAGCACACCTACGCTTGACACGTGGCGCGCAGCGCAGCCTGCGCTAGCGCACCCGTTTTTGACACGTGGCGCGCTGCGCGCCTAGCGCTAAATCTGAAGCGTTGCTTCAATCAATTTTCTTTTTTTGAATTTTGAATTTCAAAACAGAGCTTTGCTCTAATTGGGGGTGCGCTGCCTAGGGCGCAACGCACCTGGCGCCAGCATGTCTGTGTTTGACACGTGGCGCGCAACGCGCCTAGTGCTGAATCTGAAGCGTTGCTTCAAGTTTTAAATTTTGAATTTTAAAACAAAGTTTTGCTCTGATTGGGGGAAACAAATGACCCCCCACTGTTGCGCTCACGTGGCGCACACGTGAGTGCAGCGGTGCCAGCATCTGAGCCCTTGGATCAACTCAGAAGTTGAAGAGGCGGTTTAATGCCTATAAATAGGACCTTTGGTCCCTTAGATGATTATCATATTCTTTCTTTGAGAATTTTTGTTCAGAGCACAGCTCTTCTATTTAAGAACTTTTCAAGAGTAAAAACTCTTTCCAAACTTAGGTAAGTTTTAAAATTTTTAATAAATTAGGGTTTTACCCATTAACAGAGCCTTGCTCTTTATAGATCTTTGATCTACAGAAAACCCATTTAGGGTTTCATCAGCAGAGCTTTGCTCTCATGAACCCATAGATCTAAAGAGATCTTTTAGGGTTTCTTAGCCCATAAACAGAGCTTTGCTCTTTTGAATCATGTGTAGATTTCTTAATCTTTGATGAAGAACTCTTAAGAGTTTTTTCATGGATCTTGAAGATCCCAGAATTTTTAATTCATAAAAATTATCTTTACTTAATTCTTGATGGATTTTTCCATCATCATTACAGAGCCAGGCTCTTAAGGAATCTTATTCCTTCATGATTAGAGTTTGACAAGTGTCACTCTATCATAGAGCTTTGCTCTCAAAGGGAGATTTTCTCCTTTTCCCGAGGGATCTCTCATTCAATGAGAATTTTCTTGAGGATTTCCTCATTAATTAACAGTCTCATCCAATGATGAGGCTGTTTTATTAATTGATGCATTGTCATCTAGATTTTGTGGGTCCCCCTTTGGTCCCCTTTCCACTGCATTGCAGTGTGGTACAAATTTTAAAGTACCGAGTGTCAGAATTTTTAAAATTAAATTATAGTACTGACAGTTGATTTCCTTCCCTCTTTTTTGCTGGCGACATGTCTTTCGATGCTACGTTTCCATTCGTCCGTTCAGAGGGAGGATTCCCTGAGGCACCTGTGGACCGGGAGGTTCTCGCTCTCATCAAAGACCGTGACCCGGAACACAAAAATCTTCACTTGTGGGGTAGATGGTACGACCAGATTATCAGAGGTCATCAAAGCTTTTCTTGTGCGATGCCGTCGGAGCCTATCTCGGCGATTCTGTATGCAGATGCACCCCTGGTGAACTATGCCGTGGAGGTTGTCAATTGGATTTCGGAGGGACTTCTTCAACCTTCGATTGCCGCCGTACCCATGCAGCCGCCGGCGGCTTTGGATACCCTGGGGCGGCGCATATGCCAGGGTGAGTCGTGCCCTCGGGGACAACCCTACAACATCGGGCTAACTCCCTGTCATCCGGCCGGGTACTTGCAGTGGGCCCGGTACATCTTGTCGGCGAAGAGATCGCAGCTGTTGAGGCTTGGGCTATACCCTGCGGTCTACGCTTCATTGTTCCAATATTCTGCACCTCCTACGTGGTGGATTAAGGCGTTCTTAGAGCAGTGGAATATCCCGACCCATACCTTCCTTCTACTGGACAGAGAGGTCTTCATTTCCTTGGAAGAATTCGCCGAGGTTTCTGGTCTACCGGTCAGGGGGGAGCACTACGAGGAGCTGCTTCCTCCAGATGAATACGTATTTGCCACCAAGCCAGTGGTGATGGGCCTCACGCCAGAGAACGCTATTCAGCACCAGTTCCCTAGTCTGATAAAGGTGCTGAACATGTACGAGAGCCTATTCCTGGAATCCGGAGGCCGAGGGGTCAGTTTTGCGGACTTCATTGCCCGTTTTCTTCGCCCGGAGATTTTGTCGTGATGAGGCGAAAAGTTTACTAAGCTCAATGATCCCTTCAGCTTTGGCTTGGACCGTCAGCCGATACTGGAAACTAATTAGAAGGGCTTTTTTCTTCCTGATGCTGCGATCATCCCTCTGTCAGAAATCGCCGCTCCGGGCATTGACGAGGAGGCTTTCTTTCTTGGGTTTCTTGGGATATGGTTGAGCTGGTTCGCGCTCCCTATGCATTCTCGTTATATGAGGCCTTCCGTCTTCTACCCCGCGCATCGCATGGTTGCCGGAATACAAGTGGCTATCGAGATCGCCGGGTTAGCCCATTTATACCATGGTCTTAGCGTAGCGGCGGATACCACTGAACCAGGGGTGCATCCTGCCAACTTCCCGATGTATTACTTCACTTCGTGGATGGAGATGCACGTGCTCGGGGTCTTTGGCATTCATAAGAGACCTTCGTTTTATGAGAGATGCAAGTTCCCGCGAATTATGCGGCTGGTTGACGCCTCCATCGTGAGTCCGTCACAGCGGGAAGCTAGGGGCTTGCTCCTTCGTCCGCGCACGGTTGGAGATGGTATGTCTTTTACGGACAAAGTCCTGACGATCGGCCAGGAAACTTCCAAGACGGTGCTGGTATTGCGCGACGTTTTTAAGGACGGGGCCTCCGTGTTGAAAGCCCGGGAGATTCTCCATTTATACTCCATCAGACCGGGCTTTCTTGTATTCAGGCAAAATGATGCGGCGCTATTCATGAGATACAACCCGCATCATTTTTCCCAGCAGCTGAGTTATAATCAGGGGGTCCCACTGGAGGCTTTCTTAGTAGAACCCGCTGCCACCAGAGAGGGAATGCGGGGTGCGCTGCATCACTTCATGCGCTTGAATACGGGCTCTCACTTCTTTATCTGTGAGCTGAGTTGTGTCCCGAGGGCCCTCAACATACACGTGGCCTGGTATCAACACGCAATGGGTGCTGTTATCAGGGAAGAGAGGCGGCTGCTGCTCGATCGCAAGAGTGCGCCCCCTGCTGGCGATCGCAACGTCCCTTTGAAGCGACGGACCACTGTCCCCCCTCCGCTAAGAGAGGTCGCTGCAGTTGAGCTTCCACATGTGCTAAGCCCTACGCGCGGGTTTCCCCATGCTCCTGTGGAGACGGTGGATGTACCATCGGTGCCCCGTGCTCCCGCGGAGACGGTAAATGTAGCTTCTCCCGAATCTGGCGTCGGCTAAGACATCGGGACTTGCCGTCCCAAAGTGCCCACCAAGCGCAAGCTGGTGCTGGCTGCGACCGGAGCTCGCTCACAGAAGAAGAAGTAGAAATCGATCCTTTCATTCGACGTTGTACTTGGCCAGGAGTCTTACGCTCCTTATGGCGAGGGTTTAAGCGAATATGGGACAAACGAAGGCTTATTCATGTCGCCGGATGATACTGATTTGGCGGCTGCCATTGCAGCCTCTGAGCAATTGGCAAGCCATGAAGCGGGACTGGCTATCCTCACGCGATCAGGTAACCATTAATTGTATCTTTCGTCATTGCATCATATCTTTATTTTTATTATCATGTCTTGACTGACATATTTCCTTCTGTAACAGGCTTTACCACTAAAGAGGCCCTGGCGGCTTCCTTTAGGACCTTTGAGGAGGAGGAGAGGAATCGCGCCTTGTTGGGCATTGGCATGTCTCGGCTCATTACATCTTCATTCTCCTTTCTTATGGACAATCTAACCCCTTCTTTATCTTATCGCAGGGACCACAATGTCAATCCCGCAAGGTGATGCGGAGATTCTTCCTGGGCCAGCCACCGAAGGCCCGGCCTCTTCGGCACTGCCAAAAGAGGCCTTACTCAAACGACCGATGACGGAAGCTATAACGGCTCCAGAGGTAACCCTTGGCGCGGATGACGGCGTCCTATTGATGGAGGCGTCCAGAAGATCCGCTTTGACGGCCCGAGCGAAAAAGAAGCGCCGAATGCACGCGGCAAGGGAGCGTAGTGCTACCTTGGCCGTGGGTGCGGGTTCGAGCACCGCTACCCCTGCCCCTACTCCTTCAGAGGAATCCCCGGCTGCCTTTTCCACTGCCTATAGACGGGCAGCACGTGCGGCTCGAGAAGCGGTCGGAAGACCAACTCAAGGTAGTGTGACACGGGGTTCCGTTGTCAAAGTTTTAAATATCAATTCTCATATATCTTATCTTGCAGGGCCGAGTCTTACAGAAGAAGTGGCGGCGACCGCTGATCCTGGGGTAGCGGTAGAGGAGGTAGTCGTGATTGCCGAACCCGAGGCGGCGATAGGCGAGATGGCTGCGATCGCCGAACTCGAGGTAGCGGCGAGTGAGACAGTCACGATCGCCGAGCCTGAGATGGTGGTAGGTGAGATGACCACTATTGCCGAGCCTGAGGTGGCGATAGGTGAGATGGCTACGGCCGTCGAGCCTGAGGTGACGATGGGTGAGACGGGTACAGCTGCCGAGCCCGAGGTAGCCACTCTTTCGCAAGAGTCGGGCACTGCCCCGATCGTCGCTTTTTTCGCCTGTGGCTCTTTGCCATCTTCTGGCGCCGCAAGCGTTACGACGGCTCTCGTAGAGTCAGGGGATGAGGCGACGGGAGGTGATACCATCCCGAAGGAAGAGGATGAAGCAGTTGCTGTATCAAGTTACGCCCTTGTCATGGTTCCGACTGGCGACTCATCAGGTAGATTTTGGGTCATTGCTTTTCTTTTTATTCTGCAATCCTTTTCGATCTTTCCTGACAGTATTTATCTTGTTTCTAATGTAGGTGTGGCGAGCGTTGAGGTTGCGCTACCCGAGGCAGTGCCATCAGCTACCGCTTTGACGGTGACACCTCCTCTACCCTCTCTCGTGCCATCTCAGATGTTGGAAGGTGCGGATTCGTAACCCATCAGTCTTATTTTTTAGGCTATATAACTTATGTACTGACGTTGCATTACTGCGTCCTTGCAGGAGTCCTTTTTGATCACCTGTATCAGGTGCTGCACCCACACTTCTCCTTCCTGTCAGAGATTAGTCCGCCTGGTGGTGTCGGTGAGTATCTTTTCTAAACGAAGTCCTTTCTTTAACGGGCAGCCACATTATTGCTAATCCCTCTTTGTATTGCTTGTAGCCTTACAAATCGAAGGCGGAGACGGGGCTATCGTTGCGCCACCAATACTCCCAGCTCTGCCCCCTGTTGCAGCCGGTATAGTAGACTCTATTTTTCGTGTATTTTCTTTATTTCCTGAGCCGACATCTGACTATGATTTATTTTGCAGCAATCACATCGACTCCAGCCCCGTTCGAGTCTCACATTATGATGCCGGCATGGCCCTTTTCCAGACGTCCATCCTCGAAAGGTGCCGCGAATAGTCTGCGCATGCTGAGCGACTATATTGAGGAGCTCGACGTGGAGACTCCCACATCTGCTGCGGATTTTGCCGCGGAGGTTAACCCTATGCTGGCGACGCTCGTGAACTTTCATGGTGAGGGCGTCGTTGAGACTTGGGTTAATCGCTGCAGGGAAATTGAGGCTTTCCTGCACGAGCTTGAGCTTAGGCGTCCTGCTCCTGAGATTTTAGCTGTGAGCACTCAACGGGCTGCGTGGATCGAGCAGAGTACTTCTTACTTCCGCCATCTTGAACAAGAAGTGGCTTTAAAGCAGAAGGAATGCAAAGAAACTTCAAGCGAATATGCTCGACTGCATGCTCAGGTTGATGCGAATGCTGCCCAGTTGAAAGTTATCTTCGAAGGCCTTCTGCGATGCATTTTTGATGGGTTAACACTGAGGCAGCAGCTCGACGTCGTCGAGCAGGATGCACAAAATCGTGAAGCAGCTCAGCGGGCCGTCCAGGAACAATTTTCGTCTTACTTGCAGCAGTGAGCCCAGGTTGAAGCAGAGTTAGCCACGGCAGCTGATCAAGAAGAGAGGCTAAGGGAAGTGCGCGAGCGGCTAATCGAATTATTGAAAGCGCTTCCCTCTCAATAATTTTTTTTTTACCATTTGTAATTTTGAATAAAATGTATTCATTCTTTTATTCTTTCATATGATGTATTTTGTACCCAATTGAATTCATGAATAAAAGATACATTTCTTTTCGCAATGTCTTATGTCATCTCTCTGCTTTCTTCTTTCTTTTGTTATCAGCATGTCACCTTAGCAAACATAGCCGGCAGATGATAAAGTGAGCATCTTGTCTTGGCTTCTTTGAGGGGTATTGATGGCTTAGGAAGCAGGTTCAGGTCTGCTACTTAAGACTTTTCAACTTCATGAGCCGTGAGGGTCCCATGAAGACTTTTCTCCCTACGAGTCGTGAGGATCTCGTAGGTGTCTTTTCTCCTTAGGAGTCATGAGGATTCCTAATTGTGTTTTCCCTTATAAGTCGTAAGGATCTTATAAGAGAGTTTTCTTCCTTACGAATCGAGAGGACCCGTAAGTGTTTTAATGAGATTGACGTTATCCGCATTTCACGGCGTCATTGGGTGACGTATTTCCGAGGCGGGGTCATGCAGAAGACGTATTTCCGCGACAGGGTCATGTAGATGACGTATTTCCGAAATAGGGTCATGTGGATGATGTATTTCCGCGACGGGGTCATGTGGATGACGTATTTCCGAGACGGGGTCATGTGAATGACTTATTTCCGAGACGGGGTTATATGGATGACGTATTTCCAAAACGGGGTCATATGGATGACGTATTTCCGAGACGGGTCATGTGGATGACGTATTTCCGCGACGGGGTCATGTAGATGACGTACTTCCACGACGGGGTCTTGTGGATGACATATTTCCGTGACGGGGTCATGTTGATGACGTATTTCCGCTACGGGTCATGTGGATGACGTATTTCCGTGACAGGGTCATGTTGATGACGTATTTCTGCTAAGGGGTCATGTGGATGACGTATTTCCGTGACGGGGTCATGTTGATGACGTATTTCCGCTACGGGGTTATGTGGATGACGTATTTCCGTGACGGGGTCATGTTGATGACGTATTTCCGAGACGGGGTCATATGGATGACGTATTTCCGAGACAGGGTCATTTGGATGACGTATTTCCGAGACGGGGTCATGTGGATGACGTATTTCCGCGACGGGGTCATATGGATGACGTATTTCCGCGACGGGGTCATGTGGATGACGTATTTCCGTGACGGGGTCATGTGGATGGCGTATTTGCGAGCCGGGGTCATGTAGATGACGTATTTCCGAACGGGGTCATGTGGATGACTTATTTCCTAACGGGGTCACGTGGATGACGTATTTCCGTGACGGGGTCATATGTATGACGTGTTCCACGACGAGGTCATTTGGATAACGTATTTCCGCGATGGGGTCATATGGATGATGTGTTTCCGAGACGGGGTCATGTGGATGACGTGTTTCCGCGATGGGGTCATGTAGATGAAGTATTTCCGCGACGGGGTCATGTAGATGACCTATTTCCACGACGGGGTCATTTGGATGACGTGTTTCCGCGACGGGATCATTTGGATGACGTGTTTCCGCGACGGGATCATTTGGATGACGTATTTCCGTGACAAGGTCATATGGATGACGTGTTTCCGAGACGGGGTCATGTGGATGACGTGTTTCCGAACGGGGTCATGTGGATGACGTATTTCCGAACGGGGTCACATGGATGACGTATTTCCGAATGGGTCACGTGGATGACGTGTTTCCGCGACGGGGTCATGTAGATGATGTTGTGTCTGTTGTAATGAGACGAATATTGAAGTGGTCTCTGGGTTGTCTGTGAACCGTTGAGATTTGCTTCTTCTTCTGATGGAGCCTGAGGAGGGCAGGTGTGTTTCCTTCTTTGTTTGCACCCCTGGATTGTATACAGGGATTGATGTGATATCACCTGTAGGGCATAAATTTCATTTTATTTTATTTCTTTCCGCGATGCTCTATCATTTCAGCTTTTATATCGCGAAGGTCGTGATTGCCCAATCATTTCGGCTATTTTCGGCGGTGCCCAATCATTTGGGCTATTTATTTTATTTTTACTCGCTGCTTTTTATTGCGATTTGCCCAATCATTTCAGCTATTTAGCATGCATACATTTTTTTTGCTTGCTGATTTTGTTGCAAATTACCCTATCATTTCGGCTATTTCGTATGCATTTGTGGCTCGCTGGCTTTTTGCTGCAAGCGTGGAATTAGACACTGATTTCGGCATCAGCACCACTACAACTAAGATATTGCCAGGAGCGAATCATCATTTGCCTCTGTCGATATCGAACAAAGGTGGATTAGCGAACAGGGTTAGAATCCTGTCGACTAAGGCTTTTGAGTTTATGAGCCGTAAGGGTCTCATAAAGGTTTTTCTCCCTGCGAGTCGTGAGGATCTCGTAGGCGCGTTTTCTCCTTAAGAATCGTGAGGATTCCTAAGTGCACATTCTTTTATAAGTCGTAAGGATCTTACAAGAGTGTTTTCTCCTTATAAGACGAGAGGACTTACAAGGGTTGTTCACCGTGTAGACATATCCCTAGTCACGGATGGGGCTTTGTTAGGGAAATGTTTATTCACGCCCGTGGATTGTATACAAGGGTCAACATTGAGCCGCTTGTAGGGCATTATTGGTGGTTGTGGTGGTTGCTTAAGAACGGGTTTAGATCCCTGTAGCTTAAGACTTTCAAATCTTATGAGCCGTGAGGGTCTCACAAGAGGGTTCTCCTTACGAATCGTAAGGATCTCGCAAGTGTAATTTCTCCCTAGGGATTGTGGGGATCCCTAAGTGTGTTGCTCCCTTGTGAGTCATAAGGATCTCACGAAGGTGGTTTCTCCCCACAAGGTCAAGAGGACCTTGCAACTGTCTTTTAACGAGATTGCGCCCTTTCGGGTTTTCACAAAACTCGCCGGTATCCCTGCTGTTTTTACTCACGGAGCCCTTTCAGGTTTTCATCCGTGCCCTTTTTGCTCATGGACATATCGTTTTCTTTTTCTTTTTCTCTTTTTTTTATTCTAACGAGGTTGCGCCCTTTCGGGTTTTCATAAAACTCGCCAGTAGCCCTGCTGTTTTTACTCACGGAGCCCTTTCAGGTTTTCATCCATACCCTTTTTTGCTTATGGACATACCGTTTTTTTCTCTTTTTTTTTCTTTTTTTGTATCAGTTTTGGGATGCTATAACCCACAGTAGTTTATCGATGTCTCGGTCAACAGATAGTTTTAGGACATAGTGGTCCATTGTTAGTTTAAGGACATTTCGGTCCGTCGTTAGTTTAAGGACGTTTCTGTCCGTTATTAGTTTAAGGACGTTTCGGTCCACTGTTAGTTTATGGACGTTTCGGTCCATTAGCTGGCTACTACTTATAGAGTTTGGGCTTAGAAAGATAGCGAGCGAACATAGTCGTCGTCATCTATCATTGACCTAGGCCGTGACTCGTTAAGCGTAGTACTTTTTTAGGAAGCGACCATTTATTAGCCTGAAGGGCCTTTCGCCATGCATATCCATGAGTAGATAGGCCCCACCCCAGTAGACCTTGTCTATGATATACGGGCCTTCATAGTTCGGCTCGAATTTCCCCTGTTTGGCACGATTGGGGATCATAGGTCTTTTGACCACTAGCACGAGTTCGCCTTGGCGGAATGCCTTCGGCCTAGTCAATCTTTCGTATGAGCGCGTCATTTTTGCTTTATAAGCCTCCAGATTTTGTTGCGCTATGAGCCGGGTTTCATCAAGGGCATCGAGCTCCTCAAGTCGAAGGTGAGCATTCTCTTCGTCCGTCGGCTCATAGTGAACTGCCACTCGTAGAGAGAGTAGCTCTATCTCGAGGGGAAGTACCGCCTTTGTACCGAATACCAATGCGTACGGAGTTGTGTTCGTGGCCGTTTTGAACATAGTTCGATACGCCCAGAGAGCTTCATGCAGTCTCTCATGCCAGTCCTTCTTATTTCGGGACACCGTCTTTTTCACGATCTTTGTCAAAGTCCTGTTGAAAGCCTCAGCTAGACCGTTAGCTTGGGGATTATAGACTGAAGAGTATCTCCAGTCTATGTTATGCTGTTGTGCGAAGCGGCTGATCTTGTGGCTTCTGTAGGCTGTCCCGTTATCGGAGATAATCCGTCGTGGAGTTCCAAACCGATAAATGATGTGTGTCTTGAAGAAATAGAGGATATTCTCCGTCTTCACTTCTCTCAGCGGTACTGCTTCTGCTCATTTGGAGAAGTAATCAGTTATCGCCAAAATGAATCGATGTTCTCTGGACGATGCTAGTTCGATGGGGCCGATTATGTCTGTCCCCCACATTTCGAAAGGCCAGCTAGCCACTGTTGGATGCAGTGGATTTGGATGCTGATGGATAAAGTCCCCATGAATCTGGCATGAGTGGCACTGCTTCGCGTATTAGAGGCAGTTCTGGATCATCGTAGGCCAATAATAACCCATCCGTTTGATCTTCAGCTTCATCTTCGGCCCGACTTGGTGAGAACCACAGAGTCCATCATGAGTTTCTTGGACGACTCTCTTTGCCTCTTCAGGTCCCAGGCATCTTAGCCATAGAGAATCAAATGACCTCTTATACAGAGTATCATTGACGAAAGCAAAAGACAGAGCTCCTTTTATAAGCTCATGTCTTGAGGACGCATCTTCAGGTGTTCGACGGGATTTGAAATAATCTATAAAGACTTCTCTCCAATCCGTAACCTTTTCCTGGTCTTTTATTTGTAGGGCTATCTGCTCGGTCGCTCCCCTTTCCTCGGACGACTCCGGAGATATTTCTGCCGGTGCAAGAACCCGATGGCTTTGCATAATGATTCTCACGTCATCGAGGTTCTCGTCAGCCAGTTCTTTAGCGAGCTTGGCTAATGCATCCGCCTTGCTATTTTCCGCACGTGGTATACTTTCCAAGGTGTAGGAAGGAATTTGAGTCAGCGGTCACTGTACTCTCTCGTCACCAACTCAGGTTTGCACGTCTGATAGTCGCCATTTACTTGACTGACAATCAGTTAGGAGTCTCCGTATATGAGGAGGTTTTCAATTCCCATGTCAATGGCGATCTCGAGACCTGCTATCAAAGCTTCATACTCGGCTTCGTTATTCGTCCTCGGCTCTGTTAAAGAGAAAGCAAAGTGCATTATCCCTCTTTGTGGAGTTACGAAGATGAGGTCTACCCCCAATTTGATTATAAAGGTATTTTGTTTGCGCTTCTTCATGGAAGATGCTCCATCAAAATAAATTTCCCACCGGGTATCACCACCGTCGATCGTGTCAAATGCATGTTCGTCTGGCAGATCGCAATTCAAGGGAGAATCGGCAGGTATCAAATGCTCAGCGAGGAAGTCGGCTGTTTCCTGATTTAAAATCAAAAAAGCTTATGGGAAAAGCTTCAGAAAAGGGTCACATGCTTACACGTGACCAGCAGTCACGTGTGGGCACGCGACACCTAAAAGTATCGACAAGGCAAATTCAGTTTCCCAAATACGTCAAAGAAAGGGGCTTCAGAAAGGGTCACGTGCTCCCACGTGACCTGGGTCACGTGTCGGCACGTGACATTTAAAAGCAGCGGCAAAGACACAACGGTTCCCTGATCGAATCAAGAAAAAGGCTTCAGAAGAGGTCACGTGCTCCCACGTGACCAGGGTCACGTGTTGGCACGTGACACTCAAAACATCAGGCTCATTCTCCGGTTAAATCGACAAGAAGGCTCCATGCCAGGGTCACGTGCTCACACGTGACCAGTTGTCACGTGGTGGCACGTGACAGCTAAACAGAGAACAGAAAGCAAAGCGCAGAAAGAAAGAAGAAGGCTCATTCCAAAGGGGGTCACGTGCCCACACGTGACCATGGGTCACGTGGTCACACGTGACCGGCTTTCAAAGCCCATTTTGTTAACAGAATTAAATTCTGAAGGAGATTCAAATCCTTCCAAAGGAAAGCGACTATCTAGAAACAATTAAATTAAAGGTTCAGAGGTGATTAAATATCACCTATTTATGGGAAAATCTCGGGTTTGGAAAGATTTCCCCTTTAAATCTAACCGAGATAACAAAAGAGAATCCCTGGATTTGAAATCCAATGGTGAATAAAATTCACCTAATAATCCAAAGGTCAAAAACGAATGATGGATGCAAATCAAATCTCTCAATGAAGATTCGTCAAAAACTAATTGATTCGGCTGCTTCTCCTATAAATAGGAGCCAAGAGACAAAAAAAAAAGATATATACGCAGAGGGAAGGAAGGGAGAGAGAGCCTTGATACTTCGAGGAACTTGGATCTTCTGCAAAAGAAAACCCTAGGTAAGAAAGGGAAGGCTCCTTGAAAGAAAGGAGAATTTAATTCTCAACAGAGTTTAACTCTGATATATAAAACAGAAGAACATATTTCTTCTCTCTTTGATAGAGGATCTGCAAAGTGCACATCTCCCCTTGAAGTTGAGAATTTAATTCTCAATGGGTCGAGATCCTGCCATGCTGATCCAAAACATAGAGAGGGAACGGAAGCACGAGAATTTAATTCTCACAGAACTATAGGAATTTAATTCCTTTAAAATAAAATTAGGGTTTGACCCTGTGTCATGGGAATTTAATTCCTTCAGAACAAATAGAAACAGGGTTTAACCCTAATTAAGAACCTAGTTCTGTTGAAACAGCGGGAATTTAATTCCCTTAATCGTAATTTAACAGAGAATGGGAGTTTAATTAGGGTTTAACCCTATTCAGTTCTTCACATATATGAAGAATTTAATTCCTACAGAAAATTCAGAGTCCAACTCTATTCCGGAATATAAATCTTCGAAAGGAAGTAGGAATTTAATTCCTCTGAAATTATTGTCAGGGTTCAACTCTACGAGGAATTTAATTCCTGGAAAAGATTAACAGATTCTCTAAACAACATACTTAGAGGAAGTGCCCCACGTGACCCACGTGACCCTTGACAGAAGCTTTAACACACAAGCATTTGAATGCCCGTCACGTGATAGCACGTGATGCTCTGAAAGATGCGATAATCTCAGCAGAATAAATGAAGGGAGGGCGCTCTCACGTGTTGCCACGTGACCCCTCTTGCCTTAATGTTCAACACTAAATTGGAACTCTCGAATCCAGTATTGAAACACTGTTGGGCCCTAGTGTTCAACACTAATCAAAGAACTTTATTCGCAGTGTTCAACACTGATTACCTTAGTATTTAACACTGATCTGAGATCTCCATTGCCAGTGTTCAACACTAATCTGTTTTAGTGTTTATGATAATTTGAAAGCCTTGTTGCTGGTGTTTAACACCAATTATTTTTTTTAGTGTTAAACACTAACTTGTCAACCTCATTCCCAGTGTTCAACACTGATTGCTCTGTAGTGTTTAACACTAGGCTTTGGCCCAATTGGCTAAATGGATAGAGGCAAAGCCTCTCCTTCAATGGACCAACAAGAAGCCAATATCCCAGACATGATCGGACTTAGCCCAAGCTAGGCCATGAGTCTTCAATTCGTAATTAACTGGGCTAATGGGCTCATAACATAATTAATCGGTCTTGATCCCAAATTGGGTCAAGGACTATTTAAGCCATTCCGGTTCTAGGGTACATCTCTTCACTCCTTTAATACTTGGCATTGTAATCCCTCAATGTCTTCAAAGAGGTGACGGGTCCCGACGACCACACATGGATAAGGACTGTGGGGTCCTTAAACCCGTGTCTAATGCAAAATTCCTAGTTACGTGGAACGCGGATAACGTCACTCTTTGACCCCGCGGAAAACGCCCAGAGCGGAGCCTAGTCCTCGCCGAGCACGGCAGTGAACCCGTGTGAAGCATCTAGTGCAAAATTCCTGGTTACGTGGAACGCGGATAACGTCACTCTTTGACCCCGCGGAAAACGCCCAGAGCAGAGCCTGGTCCTCACCAAGCACGGCAGTGAACCCGTGTGAAGCATCCAGAGCACATACCGGACTATGGAGTCCTTAAACCCATGGACTACGACGTCCTTAACCTTGACCGAGATGTCTTAAAACTAACGATGGACCGCAATGTCCTTAAACTACCCATGGACCACAATGTCCTTAAACTACCCATGGACCGCAACGTCCTTAAACTACCCATGGACCGTAATGTCCTTAAACTAGAACAATAGAGCCCCGCATGCTCTTTTGTCGGATCTAAACGGTCCCGTTTAAGTTGATCTTAGCCTTAAAGATGGCTAACGTATCCTTAAACCTTCAAACAGACTGGACTATGAAGCCCCCCAATTAACTCTGGCTCGAGGGTACATCTCTGAACTCCTCTGACATTCGTCGTTGTAATCCCTCAACGTCGTCAGAGAGGTGACGGGTCCCGACGGCCATACATACGATGGACCACTATGTCCCTAAACTGGAACAATGGAGCCTAAAACGCTCCTTTGTCGGATCTAAACGATCCCGTTAAGTTGATCTTAGTCTCAAAGTTAGACTAACGTATCCTTAACAAACGTTTGAGTTGATCTTAGCCTCAAGTATGGCTGACGTATCCTCAAACCAAACCCCCAAACCCAAATCTAAGATAATACGGATTTGTACTAGTCCACGCCCTACGGGCGACGACATAACTCAGTCTCATAAACAATCCACGGGCAACAAAACACAAAACAAACACCCACGACACCAAGTGACCATCTGGAGAAGGAGAAAGTTGTTACCGCAATGCGGTAGCGTAATTAACTGCAGGGGCTTGCGCCTGCAGGGAAGAGCGTCCCCACAATCAAAAATCCCTCAAACGAGGGGGAATCTGACGAAGTTTGCTACATCGGACGCATCCGTCTAAACCTTCGATACATGGTGCCATAAATCAACTTGGCATCTTCGGAGAGGTGGACGGATAGCACCAATTACCATCTGCCCCGAGTCTCAGTGCCAAGACATCGCAGTCTTGTGCGCCGCCATTCTGAGGGGAACAGATTCTGGCACGCCCGGTGGGACCTTTTCCTTTTTCCACTCCACACTTCGTGTGTCGTGATTCGCGAACCAATCGCGGTTCGCTAATGGTGGCCCTTGGGTTTCAAGATACTAAGAATTGGCGTCTCGCTTATTGCAGAAAGCAAAGGATCGATGGCTTCTACTTCCGTAAAATTCTCCAACCGCTCAGACTGCAATTGCGACCAACGCTTTGCCTCGCCAGGAGGTATAGCCTACAGACCCCAAGCTGCTTCGTTATTCACAATGCCGGTGGACCAGGTGACTCAGGCCACTACCGGATTGTTCTTCGGGACTATACTCCCACCAACAAGCTTCACGGCGCCAGTGCTGACAAAGGGATCTCCCAAGAAGTCGGTCTTTGATCGTCTTACCCCTGCCGCGGCTCATCCCAACGGGTCGCCCAACATCAGCGCCTCGGTCTTCTCTAGATTGGGCCAGAAATCCTGTGGACCCATCATGGGGCCTACAATCCCAGAGAAGGCTGCTTCTAAGAAAGTGACCGGTCCTGCTCCTGAAGTCGCCAAGGCGGCTTCCCCGGCCAAAAAGTCGGTCTTTACAAGATTGACGACTTCATCTCCCGCCCTTGCTACCCAAAAGACGTCGGTCTTTGACAGGTTAACACCAGCAACGACCCCCCACCTACACAGGGGGCAAGACGAAGCCATTCTCACCGCTGAACCAACGCCATCCGCTCGACACGCTCGACGTCGCCATTGGCGCCGAGTAAGGAAAGCTGGGGGCAACTCCCCCTCCGGGTTGACTCCATCAGCCCCGGTGGCAGAAGTTAATGCTGCTGTTCCAACTGAGAACAGCTTCGAAATGCTAAATAAGGTGCGAAGGAATTCTCCTACTGCAGTGCTGAAGAGGTGTCCTCCCCCATTAAAAAAGGTTGTGGAAATAAAACCAGAACAGCCCCGATCTCCTCAACGGCTGTCTTCCAAAATCTATAAGGTTTGGCGACAGGCCCAAGACTCGATCATCGATCCAAACTTCTCCCGCCAGCACAAGAAGCTGAAAATCCAACCGAAAGCTGGTCACCAGGCTAAACCCCAAAAGGCTGTCTGGACGCCCACCTCAACGGCCCCCTCAACCTCCATGGCTCATAAAAGGAGGAGGCCAGAGAAGACCCCCCAGCATGAAACGACGACTAAAAGCACTGAGCCCAGACGCCCTAAGTCTGGGGGCATGGCGGTGCACACTGTTTACATGGCCTCTGGAAAGGAGGAAAGCCGCACTTCTACGGGCCACCGACCGCTAACCCGATCCGTGACGAAAGCCCAGGAGCAGCAACAAAAGCTTCAGGAAATGATGAATGCTATGGCCGCACTTACCGGGCCAAAAGAAAACCCAGAAATGTCCTCAGATGCACGCCAGGAGGAAGAAACCGACGCTGAATTCCTTCGCCGGATACTGGAGAAAAAGGACAAAGAGGCTGCTGAACAAGCGGCCAACATACAATGTATGGGCCTTCTCTTCCAAGATATGATAGGAATGATGATCCAGCAGGACTTACCCGCCAAGGATCCCCCAATCGTTCTTGAAGACGACCGAGGAGAAACGTCAAATCCACCACCAGCCCTCTCAACGGCCAAGGAGGAGGCAATCTCTAAGGCTGACTTAGTTGACTACATAGCCCAGCAAATCCGGGTTCATCACGCGACTGAGGTAGCTGGTCAAGTCGTGAAAACGGGGCGGCCGTATCCAAGCTGGTACGACCAAATCAAATACCCGCAAGGCTATACGATACCAAAATTCCACGTGTACAAGGGGACCGGCAACCCCCATCAACATGTCGCCCAGTTCCGGGCCCTCTGCGGTAACACCGGCGGTGATGATAAACTGTTGCTCCGCCAGTTCGTGGGTAGCTTATCAGAAACTGCGTTCGAATGGTATTCGGAACTCCCGAACGATTCTATCAAAACGTTCGCTGAAATGGAGTTGTTATTCACTCAGCGATTCGCAAGTGCCAGCGAACGCACTCCAATAACTGCACTGATTAACGCCAGGGTAAAACCAGGCGAAACCTGGGTCCAGTATGCTATACGCTGGCGGAACTTGTGGTCGATATGTGAACAACGCATTGAGGAGGCACCCACAGTGGGCATGTTCGTGGGAACCCTAAACCCCCACGCAACTATCTCTCAGTTTATGATGTTCTTTAAGCCAACTACATTCCAGGCCTTAATCGACAAGTTGGCCCAGATGGATCAAATGGGTCATAGACCACCTCCCCCGAAGTCGGAACCTCGGAATGACAAAGGTAAAGGAAGGGCAACCTTCGTCGCGAATGCCCAACAGCAACCTAATACCCCGAAGCCGGGAGATCAATTGGAAGAAAGACGCCGGTATTATAACGAGAAGATGAAGCGTCCATACTCGTTCCCACAAGACAAGACGAAACGGTTATTCGAGCTGGCAGTGCGCAACAGGCTTATAAACCTACCAAATCCAAGGCGACCGCCACAACCCACTGAGGCGAATAACCCTAATTATTGCCCTTACCATCAGACGGTAAGTCATCCGATTGAAGACTGCTTCGTCTTCAAAGGATGGGTTGAAGATCAATACCTCCAGGGGAAGTTTATACTGTCAGAAAAGTGGAAGGTGAACCCACCACAACTGCATACTCCTAAGAAAGCAGATACACCGGGGGCAACCTGCTCCTTTATTGAAGAAGCTCCATGGGAGGTCGTGCTATCAACTAAAACCAAAAGAATGCTGAGAGACCTTCATGTGTGCCCTGCGATCGAATGGAAGGACCCTCTTGAACCTCAAATTATCGAAGGGATGCTAAGGCGCTGCCCAACTACAAAGACTCGCGATAAGAGCCCAAATACTCACGCCCAATCGTCAAAATCTTCGAAGAAAAAGAAGAAGAAATCCAAGAAGTCCGTGAAGCTTGGAAACGAGCACACGAATTTGCAGAAACAGATTGACGTGCTGGAGGAGTACAATCAAAAGGCACGGACTCCCGTCATACTGCAAGAGTTCCTCAACCACGTCTTTCAGAAGGAAGATGAGGAAGAGAGCTCATCGGATGAATCCGAGGGATATGTGGCAAGTTGTCGTGTGATTTCCCACTCGGAAGATGAGAAAACTCCTAGCACCGAGAAACTGGGGGCACACCCTGAGCCAGGACTTGTGTGGCCAACAGATGAAATGATTGACGCCTTTCTGGACGAGATTCGTCTAAAGAGTAAAGCAGATCGGGAGCGTGAGATGGCCGCATCGGAAGGAGCCAAATGCGGGCAACTGAAAGAAAGAGTTGACCTACCCCTGCCAGAGCGAAAGGCATCCGAAGTAGACAAGAAGATATTCAAGACGAGAAAAAGGTTTGCCAAAGCCATGTCAAGGGGGATGAAGCTACCGCCCTTGGAAGGAAACACACACGATGGGGTGGAGAGGCACCCTGATTATTGCGCATATCACCGGAAAATATCACACCCCACGGAGGAGTGCGACGCCTTTAAGATATGGTGGCAAGGATATGTTGCTCATCGGCAACATTTTAAGCGCATGAAACGCAAGATCCATCGGGAGCGAAGAAGTACCGTCGATGGGCACAACAGAACTACTGGCAACTGTTACATGGTTAACGCCAGGGGGTCACAAGTTCTCACCTTTGGGAGCGACTCTGATGAAGAAATGGCTCTGGGCCCTCTCTTTAAAGAATCCGCTTTAGGGAAAGAGGAGAAATCGGAGGCCTGCGAGAACATTCAGCTGCGCAATCGCACACTCCCAGAAAAGAATCTCGGGCCCGTGAGTAGAAAAAATAAGGGAAAGGAAAAGGTCACTGAAGATATCACTTTAGATGACCAAGTCATGAGAGAGCTGGCTGCCAAAGACCCTCCTAGGAAGGGTAAGGTGGACTATAACATCCTCGCGCACCTAAGGAAGCTACCTTCTCAGCTTAGCATTCTCGATGCCCTCCTATTATCAAAAGAAGCGCGAGACTCACTAATTAAGGCGTTACAAGAACCTAAGCAATTCTAAGCCTTCCTCGCCACTGAAAAGATGAAGGATGAACTGGAGGAAGTGCATACGGCCGACATCACTTTCGGTGATGAAGACCTCCTTCTCGGGATGTGCGACCACAACCATCCCCTATATGTCTCCGGATACTGCCATGATATCAAGACAGGCAAGATCCTGGTGGATAATGGATCCTCCGTCAATCTCCTTAATGTTCGGGTGTTGAAGGAAATCTGCATGAGTGTGCAACACCTCGCTCGTGACAAAATTACTATCTCCGGTTTCGATTCACAATCGTCATGGACTCTCGGATCTGTGATACTAACATTACGCTTTGGACTTCTCGTCACAGACATCAAATTCCATGTCATTGACGCCAAGACCTGCTATAACGCCCTGCTCGATCGTCCTTGGCTACACGAGTACAACATCATCCCTTCTACACAACATCAGTGTATGAAATACTTTAAGGATGGTTTCGAGTATACTGTAACAGGAGAGCTAAACCCATTTTCCGTGAACGAAGTCCGCAAATACGAAGATGCGAAGTACTTTTTGCCAGATTTCGAGGATACAGAAAGGTGTCGCAATCCGGAGAACAAAACCGCCGCCACCATCCCTGTTTTCGGGAGCGATACCGAAGAAGAGGAAGAGATAGTTTATGCAGGGCCATCTCAACGCAACAACCTGGGGACGCCCTCCCCCATGTTAGTCTTCGGAAGTGATTCAGAAGATGAAGTTAATGCTGTGTTCTCCAATCGACTGTCAATACAAGCACCCCCTGGCGATGACCATAGTTTGCAAATCACCATGGTACCGCGAGAACACTACAAGGATCTCGACACGCTTCAGGCTCACAATGTGCAGGACCTGCAAACATTTTACGTCCCTCCCAGGCAAAGGGGTGAGAAGGTGATCCTATTCTACCGATCCTCAGAGTCGAAAATAGAGAAAGAGATCTGGCATGGCGCGGATGCTACACTTGACAGGCTCCAACCCATCCGTCTGCCCAGATATTATACAAATGGATTAAAGAAGCTATTGAAGCGCCAAGGAGTACCCTTAAAACAGACTGTTCGGCAGGCTCGGTTCTACAACAGGATTTAGGATGTCCCCGGGACTCAACGCAAATTGCCCAACGGGAAAATGGAAACACTCGGGCTTGGATACGCAAGAGCCGGAAAACGGGAACGGGCCTACAGTAGTTACGCCATATATACCTTTGATGAAGAAGAGGACGCCTCGTCGGGAGATGCCAACCCCTCATCAAAACTAGACCCCGCGATTGAAGCGCCGAGTCCGTCGTTTGAAGAACGAATGGGCAAGCCTATCAGGAAAGTGGGTCAGAAAGCTCGGGAAGACCACAACCGCGAAATGGCCATCTACGAGAAGGCCAGGACGCAACGTCTATTTCTACAGGCTGCAAAAGACAAAGACGCTCATCCTCGTCAATCCGTTGTACGAAAGGCCCGACGCAGAGACGGAAATAAATCAAGAAGCGGAAAGAGGAGCCGACAACAACGACGCAGGATTAGAGGGTTACGTGGTTGGGTATTCCACGGCTCGGATTTGTCCCTCATGAAGAAGATGAGTCGAGCGTACTCCTTCCCCCGAGACAAGACGGAGAAGTTACTCAAGCTCGCTATAAAACATCAAATGATTGAGCTTCCAGAGTCTAGACATCCTGAGCAAGCTAACAAGGCTTCTCATCTGAGCTATTGCTCTTATCACCGAGCCATAGGACATCCTACCGAAGACTGCTTCACCTTCAAGAACTGGGTCGAGGACCAGTACCAACAGGGCAGATTCGCTTTATTCGACGGCTGGAGGGTAACGCCGCCACAAAAGCATGAACCCAAGGCCGCAAGAGCAGAACCGGGTCCACCTCAGTCCGGGGAGCGGGTTCGCACCTGTTATACTATTACGACATTAAGAGAAGAGCCCGAGAACGTAGATGACCTTCCCCGGTGCTTTGAGAACAGCGATGATGAGGTGATCTCAGAATTTCCGCCCGCTCCGAAAGAACTGGAAGATGGTATACATACTACTGCAGATAACCTCAAGAAGATTGAGTTGGGATCGGCAGACGACCCGCGACCGACATTTGTCAGCGAGCTGCTATCCGAAGAAAGGGTGGCTGCGTTAAAGAACGTGCTTCTACGGCATAAAAACTGCTTCGCGTGGAACTACTCCGAGATGCCAGGATTAGATCCGGAGATTGCTGTGCATAAATTAGCAATATCCCCAGATATCAAGCCAGTCAAGTAGGTGCCAAGGAGGATGCGACTCGAGCTTGAGATGAGCATCAACGCCGAAGTCAAGAAGCTGATCGATTCTAGATTTATCCAAGAAGTCCAATATCCCGACTGGATCGCCAATATCGTCCCGATAATGAAGAAGAATGGGACGGTACGCATATGCGTGGATTTCAGGGATCTCAATAAAGCCTGTCCAAAGGATGATTTCCCAGTACCAGTAACCGAGCTAATGATAGATAACACGTCCACTCACGAGGTTTTCTCCTTTATGGATGGTTCGTCAGGATACAATCAGATAAAGATGCATCCCGAAGACCAGAAGCACACCGCTTTCCGCACCCCTTTGGGTATATTCTGCTACAGGGTTATGCCCTTTGGTCTAAAGAACGCTGGCGCTACCTATCAAAGGGCCATGACAAAGATCTTCGATGACCTCATACACGACGTCGTCGAGTGCTATATCGATGACCTCGTAGTAAAGAGCATGTCATACGAAGATCATTTAAAGCATCTGGAGACTGTATTTCGACGCCTTCGGCAATATAATTTGAAAATGAATCCCCTCAAATGCGCGTTTGGAGCCTCCTCGGGCAAATTTCTGGGATTCATCGTTCGACACCGAGGTATTGAAATAGATCCGTCAAAGATTAAAGCGATCATGGAAATGCCTCCGCCAAGAACCCTCAAGCAGTTGCGGTCTCTCCAAGGGAAGCTCGCATACATCCGGCGGTTTATCGCTAATCTTTCGGGCAAATGCCGTCCTTACAGCCACCTGATGAAAAAGGGAACTCTATTCGCTTGGGATCACAAATGTCAAGGTGCACTAGACGAGATCAAGCAGTACCTGCAGAACCCTCCGGTGTTGGCTGCGCCGGTCAAGGGAAAACCCCTCATTCTTTATACGACCGCCCTCGAAGGTTCCTTGGGCGCATTATGGGCACAAGAGAACGATCAGGGGAAAGAGAGGGCACTCTACTACTTAAGTCGAGTTCTATTGGGGGCAGAAAGAGACTACTCTCCCATTGAAAAACATTGCTTGGCGTTAATCTTCGCGATAACAAAGCTCAGGCACTATGCGTTGGCGCATGAAGTCCGTCTCATTTCAAAGGTGGATCCCCTTAAATACTTGATGTCGAAAGCCATATTGACGGGACGACTCGCTAAGTGGGCCCTGCTCTTGATGGAGTTCTCGATAACGTATCAATCTCTCAAGGCAATGAAAGGCCAGGCCATTGCCGATTTCCTCGCTGAGCACCCGATACCGGCCGATTCTCCTCTGAACTGTGATTTGCCGGACGAGCATGCATTTGATGCGATTGGCGGCGGTAGCGCCCGATGGGAACTCTATTTCGATGGAGCGTCCTCCGTAAAGAAACAGAAATAAGGTATCCCAATGACCAAATCGGGGATAGGCCTCGTCTTTGCAACTCTACAAGGAGGGATAATGCGCTTCGCCTTCTCCTTAACAGAGCCGAGGACAAACAATGAAGCTGAATACGAAGCTCTGATAGCAGGCCTCGAAATCGCCATCGACCTGGGAATTGAAGACCTCCTTATATACGGGGATTCTCAACTGGTCGTTAGTCAAGTAAAAGGTGACTACCAAACGTGCAAACCGGAGTTGGTGAAGTACGGCGAAAAGGTGCAACAACTATTGACCCAAATTCCTTCCTATACTTTGGAGAACATACCGCGCGCGGAAAACAGCAAAGCAGACGCGTTGGCTAAACTTGCTAAAGAACTGGCTGACGAGAACCTCGATGACGTCAGAATCGTGGTACAAAGCCGTCGAGTGCTCGCCCCGGCAGAAATATCTCCGGAATCATGCGAAGAAAAGGGAGCGACTGAGCAGACGACCCTACAAATAAAAGATCATGAGAAGGCCGAAGACTGGAGGGAAGTCTTCATAGACTACTTTAAGTCCCACTGAATGCCCAAAGAAGCGTCCTCAAGACATCAGCTCATGAAACGAGCTCTATCTTTCGCTTTCGTCAACAATATTCTATACAAGAGATCGTTTGATTCTCTATGGCTGAGATGCTTAGGACCTGATGAAGCAGAAAGAGTCATTCAGGAAGTTCATGACGGACTTTGCGGTTCTCACCAAGCAGGCCCAAAGATGAAGTTAAAAATTAAACGGATGGGTTACTACTGGCCCACGATGATCCAGGACTGCCTCGAGTATGCGAAGCAATGCCACTCATGCCAGATTCATGGAGACTTCATCCACCAACATCCGAATCCACTGCACCCAACGGTGGCTAGCTGGCCGTTCGAAATGTGGGGGACTGACATAGTCGGCCCCATTGAGCCAGCATCATCCCGGGGACACCGTTTTATCCTGGCGACAACTGATTACTTCTCCAAATGGGCAGAAGCAGTACCACTGAGGGAAGTGAAGACGGAGAATATCCTCCATTTCTTCAAGACGCACGTCATCTATCGGTTCGGAACTCCACGGCGGATTATCTCCGATAATGGGCCGGCCTACCGAAGCCATAAGATTAGCCGCTTCGCACAGCAGCACAATATAGACTGGAGATATTCTTCGGTTTACAATCCACGAGCTAACGGTCTGGCCGAGGCCTTCAATAAGACCTTGACGAAGATCATAAAAAAGACCGTTTCCAGGAATAAGATAGACTGGCACGAAAGGCTGCAAGAAGCCCTTTAGGCTTATCGAACTACATTCAAGACGGCCACAAACACAACGCCGTACGCGTTGGTATTTGGGACGGAAGCAGTGCTCCCCCTCGAGATAGAGTTACCCTCTCTACGAGTAGCAGTCCACCACGAGCTGACGAACGAAGAAAATGCTCACCTTCGGCTTGAGGAGCTTGATGCCCTCGACGAAACCCGGCTCATAGCGCAACAACATCTAGAGGCCTACAAAGCAAAGATGACGCGCTCGTACGAAAGATTGACCAGGCCGAGGACATTCCGCCAAGGCGAACTCGTACTAGTGGTCAAAAGACCTATGATCCCCAATCGTGCCAAGCGAGGAAAATTTGAGCTAAACTATGAAGGCCCGTACATCATAGACAAGGTCTACCAGGGTGGAGCCTACCTACTCACGGACATGCACGGTGAAAGGCCTTTCAGGCCAATAAACGGCCGCTTCTTAAAGAAATACTATGCTTAATAAGCCACAGCCTGGGTCAATGATAGATGACGACGACTATGTCCGCTCACTATCTTCCCAGGCTCAGACTTTACAAGCAGCAGCCGGCCTTCCCATAGCGACGGACCGAAACGTCCTTAACTAACGATGGACCGAAACGTCCTTAAACTAACGACGGACCGAAACGTCCTTAAACTATCGACGGACCGAAACGTCCTTAAACTAACGACGGACCGAAACGTCCCTAAAACTACTACCGCAGTATCTTTAGGCTGACGAGATAAAAAAAAAAGGAGAGAGAAAGAAAAAAATAAAAATAAAAAAAATATATGAAAAAGAATTAAAAAAAAACGGTATGTCCATAAGCAAAATGGGCACGGATGAAAACCCGAAAGGGCTCCGTGAGTAAAAACAGCAGGGCTGTGGCAAGTGTTCGTGAAAACCCGAAAGGGCGCGACCTTGTAAAAAAAAGTGAAAAAGAATATAAAAAAAAAACGGTATGTCCATAAGCAAAATGGGCACGGATGAAAACCCGAAAGGGCTCCGTGAGTAAAAACAGCAGGACTACCGGCGAGTGTTTGTGAAAACCCGAAAGGGCGCAACCTCGTTAAAAGACACTTGTAGGGTCCTCTCGACCTTGTAAGGAGAAACCACCTGCGTGAGATCCTTACGACTCACGAAGGAGCAACACACTTAGGGATCCTCACGATTCCTAAGGAGAAAATACACTTACGAGATCCTCACGACTCGTAAGGAGAATTCTCTTATAGGACCCTCACGGCTCATGAGATTTGAAAGTCTTAAGTTACAGAAACCTAAACATGTTCTTAAGCAAATCCTCCACAACCTTCGATATTGCCCTACAAGAGGCTCAATACTGACCCTTGTATACAATCCACGGGCGCGAAAAAACATTTCCCCAGCAAAGTCCCACCCGTGACTAGGGATATGCCCATATGATGAGCAACCCTTGTAGGTCCTCTCGACCCATAAGGAGAAAGCCCTCTTGTAGGATCCTTACGACTTGCAGAGGAACATACACTTAGGAATCCTCACGATCCCTAAGGAGAAAATACACCTGCAAGATCCTCACGACTTGTAGGGAGAAATACCTTTGTGAGACCCTTACGGCTCATGAAGTCAAAAGTCTTGGTCGACAGGACCCTTAACCCTGTTTACTAAGCCACCTTTGTTCAATATCGACAGAGGCAAATGATGATTCGCTCCTGGCAACATCCCAGTTGCAGCGGTGCTGATGCCGAAATCGGTGTCTAAAATCCAAGCTTGCGGCGAAAAAGCTAGCAAGCCACACATGCCTACGAAATAGCCGAAATGATGGGGCAACTTGCAATAAAAAGCAGCAAGTAAAAATGTATGCATGAAAAATAGCCGAAACGATGAGGCAACTCGCAATAAAAAGCAGCGAGTAGAAAATAAATAAATAGCCGAAATGATTGGGCACCGCGAAAAATAGCCGAAATGATGGGGCAATCGCGACCTTCGCGATATAAAAGCTGAAACGATAGAGTATCGCGGAAAAAGAAATAAAATAAAAAATAAAATGTATGCCTTACAGGTGATGTTCCATCACACCCTGTATACAATCCAATGGCATAAACAAAAAGGGAACATACCTCCCTCCCCCAGGTTTCACCAAAGAAAGAAGCTAAATCTCGACGGGCCACAAGCGACCTAGAGATCATCCCAACACTCGTCTCATAACGACGGACACAACTTCAAGCTAAGCGGAACAGCGGCAACTCCCAGTTCCACGGCTCGGTGGTATATATATCGCCAACAGTCAAACCTCCATCCCGTGAAATGCGGATACAATCAGCAAAATTCCTGGTTACGTGGAACGCGGATAATGTCACTCTTTGACCCCGTGGAAAACGTCCAGAGCGGATCCTGGTCCTCGCAGAGCACGGCAGTGAACCCGTGTGAAGCATCCAGAGCGGAGCCTAGTCCTCGCCGAGCGCGGCAGTGAACCCGTGTGAAGCATCTAGTGCAAAATTCCTGATTACGTGGAACGCGGATAATGTCACTCTTTGACCCCGTGGAAAACGTCCAGAGCGGAGCCTAGTCCTCGCCGAGCGCGGCAGTGAACCCGTGTGAAGCATCTAGTGCAAAATTCCTGGTTATGTGGAACGCGGATAATGTCACTCTTTGACCCCGTGGAAAACGTCCAGAGCGGATCCTGGTCCTCGCAGATCACGGCAGTGAACCCGTGTGAAGCATCCAGAGCGGAGCCTAGTCCTCGCCGAGCGCGGCAGTGAACCCGTGTGAAGCATCTAGTGCAAAATTCCTGGTCATGTGGAACGCGGATAATGTCACTCTTTGACCCCGTGGAAAACGTCCAGAGCGGATCCTGGTCCTCGCAGAGCACGGCAGTGAACCCGTGTAAAGCATCCAGAGCGGAGCCTAGTCCTCGCCGAGCGCGGCAGTGAACCCGTGTGAAGCATCTAGTGCAAAATTCCTGGTTACGTGGAACGCGGATAACGTCACTCTTTGACCCCGTGGAAAACGACCAGAGCGGAGCCTAGTCCTCGCCGAGCACGGCAGTGAACCCGTGTGAAGCATCTAGTGCAAAATTCCTGGTTACGTGGAACGCGGATAACGTCACTCTTTGACCCCGCGGAAAACGCCCAGAGCGGAGCCTGGTCCTCGCCGAGCACGGCAGTAAACCCGTGTGAAGCATCCAGAGCAAATACCGGACTGTGGAGTCCTTAAAATCCACGGACTATGACGTCCTTAACCTCGACCGTGATGTCTTAAAACTAACGATCAAACACCCCGATTCCTTACAGATTTTGCCTTGGTTTAAGGGTACATCTCTTCACTCCTTTGATGCCTGGCGTTGTAATTCCTCAACGTCTTCAAAGAGGTGACGGGTCCTTGCAACCACACATCGGACTGTGGAGTCCCTAAATCCACGGACTATGAGGTCCTTAACCTTGACCGTGATGTCTTAAAACTAACAGCGGACTGTGGAGTCCTTAAATCCACGGACTATGAGGTCCTTAACCTTGACCGTGATGTCTTTAAACTACGATACCTTGAGCGACCCCTGATCCCGTGAAACACGGATAAGGGCGACCACATCCAACACTTGCAGGTCCTCACGACCTGCGAGGAAGAAAAAACTCCCTTGTGAGATCCTTACGACTCTCAAGGGAAAACCCGCTTAAGAATCCTCACGATCTCTAAGAAGAACTTACACCTATGGGATCCTCTCGACCTGTAGGGAGAAAAACTCTTTATGAGACCCTCGTGGCTCATAAGATGCAAAAGCCTTAGAAAGCAGATCTTAACCCTGAATCCTAAGCCATCACTGTCCTGCAAGGAGATCGAGGTAGAATATCCGCAGAATACATTCAATAAAAAGGGGGACACACCATTGAGAAGAAAAATGTATCTTTTATTCATAAACCAAAATGGATACAAAGTACAATTCATGAAAGAAACAAAAAAAAAGACACTCTCATCCATGAGTATGAACAAAAAAAGGGAAAAAAGATACAAGTCCTCAAGCCGGTGGGCGGTGCAATAATTTTACCAACTCGTCATTCTGTTGCTGAGTCACGGCTTCATGACGCAAGATCTCCAGAAGACGAGCCTCCGCCTGAGCTTGCTGAGCCTGATACGAAGCGAGCTGAGCTTCGAGCTCTTTCTCGGTGGCTTTATGAGCCTCGACCCTCTCACGAGTAAACGTGGCAGCTTTATCGAGAGCCACCACCTCTTTGATGGACTCCTGAAGCACCCGCCAGAGTTCATACGCTTTGTTGGCCTTGGCTGTGAGATTGGCTTGAAGCTCGCCCAGCGCCTTGGAGGCTAGCTCCCTCTCCGAGAACTTGCGACCAAGCCTCTTCTCACATGACGTCATGTTTGCCGTGCACCGTGCTATCAGCCCCCGTAACTCCGCCTTTGCAGCCACGGCCTCCGAGGAAAGACGAGAACACTCGAGAGCATACAAACAAGCCTCCACCTTCCTACAGAACTCCACCCAGACCCGCACCACCTCCTCGCTGTGATAGGTGGCGAGAAAAGGAAGGGAGCCGTTAGCTTCAGCGGCAAACGCTTCGGCTGTAGTCGCACTACCGGCACGGAGCTCCTCGACGAAAGAAGATAGGGAGACAAGGCTCAATTGGGCCAAGCATTCTGAAGCCCGCAGAGCGTAGGGGCCGGGCGGCATCACAATGCGTGATTCCAAAGCCATGGAGACTGGCAGGGCTGTTCAAATTTGGCAAATGTTAGTAAAACTCTTAAACGCAGAGCGAACGGGACTATAATAAAATGTCACTCACCGACAGTCATGCAAGTAGGAGCTGAAGGTTCCCCTGGCCCTTCAACGACCTCGACCTCATCGTCGGCTTCCAAAACTATAAGAGACATCAACGTCATTTCGCAAAATAGTAACAATGCTATGGTAAAAAAAAAGGGGGCGAATGACACTAACCTTGCCCAGAGGAAAGGACAATACGCTGAGGGGAGATCGCCTGCAGAGCTGCCATCTCCAATAAACGCTGAAATGACTGTCGAGGCGACAGATCCGCGATCGTGGCCGCCAAATCGCGCAATTCTGGGAAAGATAAAAGAGTTCAGACTATGAAGGGGTTGCTAAATTAAAACGCAGAGGGATACCTTCAACACTCCTCCCGTTCTGAGCCGGGAGGATAGCAGCTTCAACGGTCTCCGCCGTGACCTCAGGCTCCAACAAAGGGAGAGTAGTCCCGACTACCTCGCTTCCAGCCTTTGGGCCGCCCTCAGTAAGAGTCATTGGGGCGATGGCCTCCAAAGGAGCCTCCCCCAAAGGGGCAAGCACTCCCTGATCAAGAACCGCCGCTGTAAGTTCTACCATGAGAGGAGCAGCCTCGTCAGCCCCCTCCACATCCAGCAAGGCTTCATTGAGAATTTCGGCGGGCTTTAGCTTTAATGGGCCAGTAGGGAGCTCCCCCAGCGTCGAAGATTCTGCACGACTCAAATAAGAATAATGATACATATGCACGGGCATAAACAATCTGAAGAACTACGAAAAGAACCATAACGTACCGATGCGCAAAGAAGCCCTCAATATGGCTTCTTCAAGCCGCTGCTCCTTCTCAAGGAGGTGGGCTCGCCGGGGTTCGAGAGTGGACTCATGGCCGCCGGTCCATAAAGAAAGTGCGTCAGCTGCATCTTCTGAAGCGGCCTGCTTCAAAGCCCTCTCCCCCCATTCCTCCAAAGGACCGATAAATCGCCGCCGAATCCATGAAGGGTCTTCGTAAAAGATTACAGCGGGATAGGACTTCTTCGGAACCCTGGCATTATGAGACACGTCTTTGGAATGCCGTATGGTCTCAGCCAACTGTGCGGCCTCCTCATCGGCTGAACTCGGAAAAGGAAGTCCAGCGTCTGACTCTTGCAGGACCAACGGCTCGTCTTCAAGAGTAGGCTCAGACTCTGCCAAAGAATCGAGCGAATTGGTGGCCACCTTCCTTCGACGCTTAGACCCAGAGCCGGTCGCCGAGGATGACCGTTTCCTCCCCCGCGAAGCCTTAGGGCGACGCTGACCCACATCGCCTACGACGCCCTCATCTCTATTACCCTCGCCTAGTGCCACGGCCGAGGATGACACTGTCATTGTCAATGCCACGGGGGGCGGTGCTGCCACAGGCGGCGGTGCTACTACTGGGGCCCTTCCACCTCGTGAGCGGGAACCCAGGGGCATACCGGCCGTTGGAGTAAGGTTTACCTCCGATTCTCCTGGATGAGCGCAGTGCCGGTATCCCTTAGAGGGAAGCGGACCGGAGCCCTCGGTCGCAGCTTAGCTCCTGGAACCAGAGGAGGGGCATCGTGGCCGAGAAGCACCCTCCTTTCCTCAAGAATGATTGGGCTGACCCGATGAAGATACCAACCCGTAAACGCGCCCACGCACCGGGGCAGGTATTCAGCTTCAGGTACAATGAAGTGGGAGCCGGTGTTTAGCCTCATGAAATGATGAGCTGCATCGCGGACGGCATCGAGCGAAGGGATTGGGGCGACTAGAAAAGCCTCGAAGGGAACACCCTGGTTGTATCCAAGTTGTCGGGCAAATCGATGCGGATTGTACCGCATGAAAAGAGCTGCACTGTCCTGGCGAAACACCAAGTAGCCCGGTCTAATTGTATATAAGTGCGCAGCCTCCCGGGGCTTCAAAGAAGGTGCGTTGTCTTTTGACAAATCCCAGAATTGTTGAACTGGACCTGAGGGAGTAGACAAGACCCGATCATTAAAAACCATCCCGCCAGCGGCAGCGTAAGGAGAAATCAGCACCCGAATAGCCCCGAATTGAGTCGGGTCGGCGGCAGAAGCATCCACTAATCGCATAAGTCGTGGAAAGGGGTAGGGATCATAAAATGAGGGCCTCTGATGCATGGCAAAAGCCCCCAATACATGCATTTCGACCCAGGACGTGAAATAATGAAGCGAAAAGTTTACCACATCCACGCCAGGCGTAGAGGTATTAGCTGCGGTGCCCAATCCATTATAGAGGTGCGCCAAGGCCGGGATGCCGATGGCCAACCGCGCCCCCTCAGTAATACGATGAGCCGGGTAGATGACCGAGGCTCTCATGAAGCGGCGATGCATGGGGATAACGAACCAACTAAGCCAAACACTGACAAACCCCACAAAGAATGTTTCCTCATCCATACCGGGTGCTGCAACGGACTCAAAAGACATCGGCGACACGATGGGAATATAATATTGTGGCAGGTCCGATTCAGCGGTCGGTAGCTTTTTCGGACCAAACCCAAAGGGGTCTTTGATGTTAGCAAACTTCGGAGCAGTCTTCGATATGACGTCCTCACGAAGGAAGCAGGAAATGAAGCTTTTAAAAGTAACACCCTGCTCCTCAGATTCAGTGAACAATCGATCAAAAATACCCAGCGCCTTGATCAAGCTGGGGCGCTTGTGGCGAACGACGTTCTCAACAGACAAGCCGTCAGCCGGTGCAGACTCGGGCTCAAAGACATACTCGTCAGGAGGCAACAACTCCTCATACAGTGCACCCCTGATTGGCAATCCCGAGATTTCATAAAATTCTGCAAGAGAGATCGAGACCTCACGATCTCCTAGAATGAAAGTGTTGGTGGGAAGATTCCATTGGTTCAAAAACGCCTTAACCCACCAGACATGCGGGGACTTATAATGGAATAGTGACGCGTATATTGCCTGATAAAGCCCGACCTTCTGCAGCCGCGCACGATGGGTGGCAAGGATGTAGCGAGCCCAGAGAAGATAACCCGTGGGGTGTCGGGGAGTGAGCCCTATCTTATAGATCTGCCCCCACGGGTGGGCCTCACCCTGGCAGATACGCCGCCCCAAGATGTCTATGGCCGGGATCGGATGGTTCGGAATACCGGTCGTCGAAGGCTCGAGCCTCCCCGTTGGAGTCCAGTTGGGCATTTCCACAGCAAAAACTGTCCTCGGAGGATCCATCGGTAAAAATGGGAAAGTGGGCTCCGTCGGCACCGCGCAAAGAAAACTCCGGCGACCCTGAATAATCTGACTGTACCAAGATCCCCATTGAAGAAGGTTGGTACAGTTCGGGTCATGGGCCCGAATCATCGCCATCGCTTCCTCATCAGATGGTGACTGAGGAAAAGCAGCCTCCGAGCGAGAAAAGGGAAAGCGTGGAACAGAAGCCATCGCACCTGAAATCCAATAAAGGAAGACCGTTAAAAGAAAAGTTAGCAATATATATTCATGCATGAACATGAAGACTAGTTGAAGAAAGCAACAGCAGAGTTTCCTGGGACCATTGGCTACAAAACACATGGGCCCCACAGAATCCGGATGACGGCTCATTAATAATGAGACCAAATAGTTACAATAAAACAAAGGGAATATCCTCATTTAATAAAGAATGATGACCATGCACATTCCTCCAACAGGATCTGTCTCGGGCTCTACAATGAATCCAACAAGATCAAAGGAATTAAATTCCCACAGAAGACATCATTACAAAACCCCCATTTCATTAATTGCAGAAGAACAACCTCGGGCCAAGAAACCCCAGGAAGCCTCCGTGTGAAGAAATCAAGTCCTTCATTGGAATTAAAATTCCTTATTAAGAAAAGGGAATTAAATTCCCAAAAACATTTTTGGATTCCATGGAGTTGAAACGCCATCATCATCTCCCCAAAGATCATCTAAACCCTAAAAGATCTACAGTTTGAAGGTTAAGCGGTTTCATGTTCTTATGGAAAAATATGAAGAGAAAAGGGTAAAAACCCTTGTTTTGGATTTAGAATCCAGAGGAATGTGAAGGTCCATCGTTTGTCCAAGAACATTACTTGAGGAAAAGAATTCTTTTCGAACAGAGTTAAACTCTGAAGATTGTTTCAAGACAGAGAACTAAGCTCTGGAAGCGAGAATTAAATTCTCAAGGAAAAAGTTCTCAGAAGAAGAAGATGAGCAAAGTGAAGGCTCCTCGGAAGAGACGGTGGTATTTATAGAAGGTGATGGAAACGCTTCATCTCCCCAAATCCCTAAAGGAATCCAACGGTCACAAAAGGTGACAGCGTTGCACTCACATGCTGACACGTGAGAACAACGCTGTGGGGGCATTTGTTTCCTGATTTAAAATCAGAAAAGCTTATGGGAAAAACTTCAGAAAAGGGTCACGTGCTTACACGTGACCAGCAGTCACGTGTGGGCACGCGACACCTAAAAGTATCGACAAGGCAAATTCAGTTTCCCAAATACGTCAAAGAAAGGGGCTTCAGAAAGGGTCGCGTGCTCCCACGTGACCTGGGTCACGTGTCGGCACGTGACATTTAAAAGCAGCGGCAAATACACAACGGTTCCCTGATCGAATCAAGAAAAAGGCTTCAGAAGAGGTCACGTGCTCCCACGTGACCAGTGTCACGTGTTGGCACGTGACACTCAAAACATCAGGCTCATTCTCCGGTTAAATCGAGAAGAAGGCTCCATGCCAGGGTCACGTGCTCACACGTGACCAGTTGTCACGTGGTGGCACGTGACAGCTAAACAGAGAACAGAAAGCAAAGCGCAGAAAGAAAGAAGAAGGCTCATTCCAAAGGGGGTCACGTGCCCACACGTGACCATGGTCACGTGGTCACACGTGACCGGCTTTCAAAGCCCATTTTGTTAACAGAATTAAATTCTGAAGGAGATTCAAATCCTTCCAAAGGAAAGCGACTATCTAGAAACAATTAAATTAAAGGTTCAGAGGTGATTAAATATCACCTATTTATGGGAAAATCTCGGGTTTGGAAAGATTTCCCCTTTAAATCTAACCGAGATAACAAAAGAGAATCCCTGGATTTGAAATCCAATGGTGAATAAAATTCACCTAATAATCCAAAGGTCAAAAACGAATGATGGATGCAAATCAAATCTCTCAATGAAGATTCGTCAAAAACTAATTGATTCGGCTGCTTCTCCTATAAATAGGAGCCAAGAGACAAAAAAAAAAGATATATACGCAGAGGGAAGGAAGGGAGAAAGAGCCTTGATACTTCGAGGAACTTGGATCTTCTGCAAAAGAAAACCCTAGGTAAGAATGGGAAGGCTCCTTGAAAGAAAGGAGAATTTAATTCTCAACAGAGTTTAACTCTGATATATAAAATAGAAGAACATATTTCTTCTCTCTTTGATAGAGGATCTGCAAAGTGCACATCTCCCCTTGAAGTTGAGAATTTAATTCTCAATGGGTCGAGATCCTGCCATGCAGATCCAAAACATAGAGAGGGAACGGAAGCACGAGAATTTAATTCTCACAGAACTATAGGAATTTAATTCCTTTAAAATAAAATTAGGGTTTGACCCTGTGTCATGGGAATTTAATTCCTTCAGAACAAAGAGAAACAGGGTTTAAACCTAATTAAGAACCTAGTTCTGTTGAAACAGCGGGAATTTAATTCCCTTAATCGTTTTAACAGAGAATGGGAGTTTAATTAGGGTTTAACCCTATTCAGTTCTTCACATATATGAAGAATTTAATTCCTACAGAAAATTCAGAGTCCAACTCTATTCCGGAATATAAATCTTCGAAAGGAAGTAGGAATTTAATTCCTCTGAAATTATTGTCAGGGTTCAACTCTACGAGGAATTTAATTCCTGGAAAAGATTAACAGATTCTCTAAACAACATACATAGAGGCAGTGCCCCACGTGACCCACGTGACCTTTGACAGAAGCTTTAACACACAAGCATTTGAATGCCCGTCACGTGATGGCACGTGATGCTCTGAAAGATGCGATAATCTCAGCAGAATAAATGAAGGGAGGGCGCTCTCACGTGTTGCCACGTGACCCCTCTTGCCTTAATGTTCAACACTAAATTGGAACTCTCGAATCCAGTATTGAAACACTGTTGGGCCCTAGTGTTCAACACTAATCAAAGAACTTTATTCGCAGTGTTCAACACTGATTACCTTAGTATTTAACACTGATCTGAGATCTCCATTGCCAGTGTTCAACACTGATCTGTTTTTGTGTTTATGATAATTTGAAAGCCTTGTTGCTGGTGTTTAACACCAATTATTTTTTTAGTGTTAAACACTAACTTGTCAACCTCATTCCCAGTGTTCAACACTGATTGCTCTGTAGTGTTTAACACTAGGCTTTGGCCCAATTGGCTAAATGGATAGAGGCAAAGCCTCTCCTTCAATGGACCAACAAGAAGCCAATATCCCAGACATGATCGGACTTAGCCCAAGCTAGGCCATGAGTCTTCAATTCGTAATTAACTGGGCTAATGGGCTCATAACATAATTAATCGGTCTTGATCCCAAATTGGGTCAAGGACTATTTAAGCCATTCCGGTTCTAGGGTACATCTCTTCACTCCTTTGATACTTGGCATTGTAATCCCTCAATGTCTTCAAAGAGGTGACGGGTCCCGACGACCACACATGGATAAGGACTGTGGGGTCCTTAAACCCGTGTCTAATGCAAAATTCCTGGTTACGTGGAACGCGGATAACGTCACTCTTTGACCCCGCGGAAAACGCCCAGAGCGGAGCCTAGTCCTCGCCGAGCACGGCAGTGAACCCGTGTGAAGCATCTAGTGCAAAATTCCTGGTTACGTGGAACGCGGATAACGTCACTCTTTGACCCCGCGGAAAACGCCCAGAGCGGAGCCTGGTCCTCGCCAAGCACGGCAGTGAACCCGTGTGAAGCATCCAGAGCACATACCGGACTATGGAGTCCTTAAACCCATGGACTACGACGTCCTTAACCTTGACCGAGATGTCTTAAAACTAACGATAGACCGCAATGTCCTTAAACTACCCATGGACCGCAACGTCCTTAAACTACCCATGGACCGTAATGTCCTTAAACTAGAACAATAGAGCCCCGCATGCTCTTTTGTCGGATCTAAACGGTCCCGTTTAAGTTGATCTTAGCCTTAAAGATGGCTAACGTATCCTTAAACCTTCAAACAGACTGGACTATGAAGCCCCCCAATTAACTCTGGCTCGAGGGTATATCTCTGAACTCCTCTGACATCCGTCGGTGTAATCCCTTAACGTCGTCAGAGAGGTGACGGGTCCCGACGGCCATACATACGATGGACTACTATGTCCCTAAACTGGAACAATGGAGCCTAAAACGCTCCTTTGTCGGATCTAAACGATCCCGTTAAGTTGATCTTAGTCTCAAAGTTAGACTAACGTATCCTTAACAAACGTTTGAGTTGATCTTAGCCTCAAGTATGGCTGACGTATCCTCAAACCAAACCCCCAAACCCAAATCTAAGATAATACGGATTTGGACTAGTCCACGCCCTACGGGCGACGACATAACTCAGTCTCCGTAAACAATCCACGAGCAACAAAACACAAAACAAACACCCACGACACGAAGTGACCATCTGGAGAAGGAGAAAGTTGTTACCGCAATGCGGTAGCGTAATTAACTGCAGGGGCTTGCGCCTGCAGGGAAGAGCGTCCCCACAATCAAAAACCCCTCAAACGAGGGGGAATCTGACGAAGTCTGCTACATCGGACGCATCCGTCTAAACCTTCAATACATGGTGCCATAAATCAACTTAGCATCTTCGGAGAGGTTGACGGATAGCACCAATTAGCATCTGCCCCGAGTCTCAGTGCCAAGACATCGCAGTCTTGTGCGCCGCCATTCGGAGGGGAACATCGGCGATGGCCTGGCCTTTCACTGCCTTAAGAGGTAGGTAAGTTATCGAGAACTCCATCAAGAGCAGGGCCCATTTAGCGAGTCGTCCTGTTAATATAGCCTTCGACATCAAATATTTGAGAGGATCCACTTTGGATATGAGATGGACCTCATGTGCCAATGCATAGTGTCTGAGCTTCGTTATTGCGAAGATCAACACCAGGCAGTGTTTTTCAATGGGAGAGTAATTGCTTTCTGCCCCCAGAAGAACTCGACTTAGATAATAAAGGGCCCTCTCCTTCCCTTGGTCGTTCTTTTGTGCCCATAGCATGCCTAAAGATCCTTCGAGGGCTGTTGTATACAGAACGAGAGGCTTTCCTTTGACCGGAGCAGCCAGCACTGGCGGATTCTTCATGTACTGCTTGATTTCGTCCAGCGCGCTTTGGCATTTGCGATCCCAAACGAACGGGGTTCCCTTCTTCATCAGGTGACTGTAAGAATGGCACTTGCCTGAGAGATTGGCTATAAATCGCCGGATATATGCGAGCTTTCCTTGGAGAGACCGCAGCTGCTTGAGAGTCCTTGGCGGAGGCATTTCCATAATCGCCTTGATCTTTGACGGGTCTATCTCAATGCATCGATGTCATACGATGAATCCTAGGAATTTGCCCGAGGAAACTCCGAACGTGCATTTGAGAGGGTTCATCTTCAAGTTGTATTGCCGAAGGCGCCGAAACACGATTTTCAGATGCTCTAAATGTTCCTCGTATGATTTGCTTTTAACCACGAGGTCGTCGATATAGCATTCGACGATTTCATGTATGAGGTCATCGAAGATCTTCGTCATGGCCCTCTGATAGGTGGCACCGGCGTTCTTTAGACCGAAGGGCATCACCTTTTAGCAGAATATGCCCAAAGGGGTCCGGAAAGCAGTATGTTTCTGGTCTTCGGGATGCATCTTTATCTGATTATATCCTGATGAGCCGTCCATGAAGGAGAAAACTTCATGAGGGGACGTGTTATCTATCATCAGCTCGGTGACTGGTACTGGGAAGTCGTCCTTCGGGCAGGCTTTATTGAGATCCCGAAAGTCCACACATATGCGCACCGTCCCATTTTTCTTTATCACTGGGACGATGTTGGCGATCCAGTCGGGATATTGGACCTCCTGGATGAAGCCGGAGTCGATTAGCTTCTTGACCTCGGCGTTGATGCTTATCTCAAGCTCGAGCTGCATTCTTCTCGGTGCCTGTTTGATCGGCTTGACGTCTAGGGATATCGCCAATTTGTGCACATCAATCTCTGGATCTAATCCTGGCATCTCGGAATAGTTCCATGCGAAGCAATCTTTATGCTGCATGAGCACGTCCTTTAGCGTAGCCACCCTTTCTTCAGACAACAGCTCACTGACGAACGTCGGCCGCGGGTCACTTGTTGTCCCCAAATCAATTTTCTTAAGGTTATCTGCAGTAGTATTTATCCCATCTTCCAGTTCCTTTGGTGCCGGTGGAAATTCTGAGATTACCTCGTCATTATCGTTGTCGAAGAACCGGGGGAAGTCATCCATATTCTCGGGCTCTTCTTCTGACAACATTATCATATGACAAGTACGAGATTGCTTCCAAGACCGATGTTGATCTGGTTCTACTCTCGCGGCTTTGGGTTCATGCTTCTACGGCGGGGTTACCCTCCAGCTGCTGGATAGAGCAAATCTGCCTTGCTGATACTGGTCTTCTACCCAGTCTTTAAATGTGAAGCAGTCTTCGAAAGGATGTCCTATTGTCCTGTGATAGGAGCAATAGTCCGGGTGAGAGACTTCGCCTTCTTGCTCGGGGTGCTTGGACTTTGGGAGTGTCATCATTTGATATTTTATGACAAGATCGAATATCATCCTTGTCTTGTCTTGGGGAAAAGAATATGCTCGACCCATCTTTTTTATAAGAGTCGAATCCGGACCACTCGATTCCTGATCGCGTGGCTTCTTGGACCCGCTTTGTCGCTGTCGAACGCCTTTCCCATTCTTTGGTTTGTTTCTGCCTCTGTATCGGGCCTTTTGTACAACGGGTTGACAAGGTGGAGCATTTTCATTTTTCACAGCCTGTTGAAGGAGGCGTTGCGTCCTAGCTTTCTCGTAGATGGCCATTTCGCGATTATGGTCTTCTCGAACCTTTTGACCTGTGTTCAGTTGAAAATATTGCACTTTGGTATAAGTATTTTTCTTACATTTCTTAAATAATAAAATGTGTTTATTATAAATATTAAACATATTTGGATTTATCTGCAAAATACTATTTGCCATATGTTTATATATTATAATTAATATTATGAAGGAAAATATAAGCATTTTATATTTATATAATATTTTGGTAATTGAAAATATGCATATCATATCAAATATTCTAATCACAATTCTTAAAAGATATAATATCATACAAATGGTTAGAATAATATTTCAAAATATATGCATAATATTTTAGTAATTAAAAGATGTATAGCATATCAAATATTCTTAATCATGTTTCTTAAAGATTTATTACCATATAAAGTGCATAGCATATTAAATATTCTTAATCAAGTTTCTTAAAGATTTATTACCATATATAGTGATTAAGATACTCTCTCTAATTTAATAAATAAACTAACATTATTCATAGAGATATTGTGCAAGATTTAGCTCAGGTCAAGAGATCAAGATGTTCAAGATGTCAGGATCAAAAATCTGCCAAAATCATAAAATCAATACTGACAGGGACTCAGAATCCAGGCATGGAAAGTAACCATATTAGGAAGTCACCATGTATGGTAACTAGTTTTTCTTCTTTGATGGCTATATAAAGGACCAAGGGCTAAAGTTAGAAGGCATCAAGCCGAAGAGATCATGAAGCTCCCGACGCTCACGCATCCAGGCTGATCATCGACTGTTCGACTACCTCCTTAGGAAAGATCGAGAAGCAATTAGTTTGTAATCATTTTTTACGGATTAAAGTGTAGTTTTTTCAAGTCGACTAATAAAGGTAGTTATTTTATTTAATTGTTTTTTACATTATGTTTTCCCTCTTTGTCTTTTCATCTTCTTCTCCCAACATGCGCGAGTAATTCTCCGCTTGTTAGGGTTCGTAGGATTAGGATAGGCTAATGGATGATGAAAATAACTAAACCCTTTTTAAGTCCTATAAAGTTTAGAAACTTTATCAAAAGAATCATTAACATCCTAATCGGGCGCGCTAGCAATTCTTTGCTAGTTCCGACCGCGATTAGAGATTAGATTAAAGATTGTTTTGGTAAAGGCTAGATATGAACGGAGTTCCGTGTCGAGATAAGGGTTAAGAGTGGGATTCCTTTTCCCTCCAGAAACCCTAATCTACACGCATCACCGTCGTTCTAGTTCTAAATCTATTAATGGATAAAAAGGGTAACTTTTAATTAATCGTGCATAACTACTAAATCCTAACGAACCCTACAAGCCTTCTTATTATATTATCTAAGTCTCTAAAATAATCTAGATCTATATTTTACATTCTTGTTTAACGTAGATCTAGAAACCATTCAACAAAATTCTTATTTCTTTCTCTTTTTCAACACATCTAAAGTAAGAGTAAAAGGTTCCACGTTTCCCAGAGGATGACCCGTACTCATCTCGGTCTAGCTACATGCGACACAGTTATTGATTGCGGTTAACTACAAACAAACACACCTTTTCGTGACAATCAAATGGCGCCGTTGCCGGGGATACGTGCGTAATTTTTTATTTTTACTATTCGTGTTGAATTCTTAGACGATTCATATCATTATTAACACAAAACTGCAAATTGCATATTTAACGATTTGTGCGTGAATTTTGCAAGGAAATCTGGAGTCACAGAATTGAGGAAAACAGGAAAAAGAGACATTTTTAGATATCCAGAGGAGCATAGAAGGATATAAAAAATATTTCATCAACTGTTCTTTCTGACACGCGGCGGAACCGCGGCATAAAGGCACTTCCTGCGGCGGAAACGCGGCAGTTTTGAGGGATTAGGGCCACAGAATTCTCTGGTATCTTTCTTAACTCCTTCTTTCTCTCCTCAAATCCAATAAAATCTATTTTCTGCAGGATTCTTTGCAAAATTGCGCCGCTAAAAAAAAAATCTTTTTGCAAAAAGTTTTGTGATTGGTTTTGTTTTGCATATTTAATACGGACTTTAAGGGGCAATGACCAAATCAAGATTAGGTGGGGATTTCATCACCCTTCCTAAGCCCCACAAATCACAAACCGAGCATATAGATCAACCCTTCATTAATTTAAAAAATATTTAGACCAAACTCTAAGGACTGTCGCGCTCAATAAAGACAGAGGAAGGTCATGGGTAATCTATCGTTTATCCGCATTACTTTTGTAGTGCCTAGGCAAGTGTGACAAAGGCTAGTGGTTTTTAATTAGGCCCACGACGTGGTTCCTTCCCACTTACCTGGCTCTGATACCAACAATTGGATCAAGTCAAGAGCAAAGCTCTAAGTGTAAATATGCAAGAGCAAAGCTCTGGAAACCAAAGTTTAAAAACTTACACAAGTTTTATTTATGATCTTCAACGAAGTACAGTAGTAGTTATCAGAGTACAAGAGAGAGAGAGAGAGAGAGATAATTCTACATCCGATGCCTTCTGAATGCAAAGGCCTCCCTTTATATAGAGGGAGAACGGGCTCTATGAGTGCCTCACTGATTGGGGGTGAGCTGTCCTCTATGATTGAGGGTGAGCTGTCTTCAATTATTGCTCTGCACTATAGCTCTATCATTGCTTTGCACTGTTGGCGCGCTGTCATCTTGTGCAACATGGGTTGCGCAGCACTGTTGACGCGCTGTCCTCTTGTGCAACGTGGTTGCGCTTCTAGAAGTTGCGTTCAGTGGCGCAAGTGTGCTGTGGCGCAAGTGTACTGTTCTTCTGGTTTTATAAAAACCTTGGGCCGAGAATACTGACTCCCGTGTGCTAGAATGCTGCAGTCGTCTGCTTCAGTATCGGCTCTTACTGTAGATCGCGCAGTTACTGTGAACTGCGCAGTATTGCGCAGTACTGTAGCAGTACTGTAGATCGCGCAGTTTTGTTTGCGCAATTTATACTGTAGACTGCGCAGCTTATGATTGCGCAGTTTATTTTATCAGATCGCGCAATTTATTATTTCATCGGGCCCTTTCCTTTATCTTGACTCAATTTTGAGCCCATGAGATCCTCCCAGAGCTGGTCTGCTGTCTTCAGATCTTCTTCTGGATCTTGGGAGTGCCCTTGAAAGCATTCTTTCATTTCTACCGATCTGGTAGTTTCTTCAGACTTTGAAGAACTTGTGTCCGTATTATCGAACGTCTGCTCAAACTGCTTCTTGATATGTTCTAAGCAGCGTTTCATGAGATCTTCCTCAGAGATGTTAGGATACTTTCTTCTGAAGGAAGCCTTTAATTTTAGCATCGGATTTTCCGTTGCTAATTCTTCATTAATTTTATTATCTAGAGCTTTATTATTGCTCTTAATGGCTGCTTTTATCTCAGCCGATTTTTCTTCTTCATTAATTCCAGACCACCATTTTATGAGAAATTTTCTGGAAAGAATAGGAATGTTCTTATTATTGAACTCAGAGATGATGGTCCATCTGAATATAAATGGCATCTCATTTTCTATAAAATAATGGAGAGTGCTTTCTCCTTCCATGATGGATTCATCATGAGTATTATGAAATCTTGGATGTGATTCTATCCAAGAAACAAATAGATTAAAAATAGATTTTGGCAGTATGGCTAGTTCTGCCCCAATTTTTTGCCATAGTTGAATAAACCAAACTGGTATACCTGCTTTTATAACCTCAGGTTTTATAATTATAAACCAGGAATGCTTTTTCGCTGGGTTCTCATAGTATAAAAAATTTTCAAAAGCTTGGATATAATCCCAATAATTGCTTTCGTGTCGCTCTTCTCCTACTTTGAACGACCTCGCCCTATTAGGGTGTAAAGCCCATTCATGTGGGCTAAGAATCTTTCTAATAATGGCTTTGGAGAAGTTTATAATTTCTCCACCTTCTTTTCCGTTTGGATAGTAGTGTTTTATTTCTACTGATCCAGAAACTATTAGCAAGGCTTCATATACTTGCCTTGTTTTCCCCGCTGATGCAGCAAACGAAATGGTCTCAATATATTTTTCCTTTAAGGACCATGGATCATGCATCTTAGGAATATCATTCCTTTCCAAACATATAATTTGTTCAGAGTTATCTTTCGAGGTATAACTGTCATTCGCATCTTCAATCGCTTTTTTAAAGGATTGTCCAGGAATATTTCCTGTTGAAGATGTCTCAGCCTCGCTTTGAGGACTGTAAATACTCATATTAGAAGTATTTTTATTCGCCTTTTTCTGAGGCGTTTTCCATTCTGATGGGGCGTATGACGCCTCTGATTCCATGTCAATTTGCATGGATTTTGGCTTTTGCATTCTAAGCCAGTTTGCATAAGGGGAGTTGTTAGGAGTATTACTCCTTCCCCTTCCTCGCCCTCTGTCGGGACCCCGTCCCCTCATCGGGGTCTGCATCTGCAGTGTCCTGCAGAAATTCCCTGGTCAAAAAATCAGGAAGACAATTGTTAGTTCCTTTTATATAATCAATATCAAAATCGAAAACAGATAATTCTGCTTGCCATCTAGCAAATATTTGCACTTACCTGGCTACAAGGGTAGTACGGAGGCGGTAGAGGATTGATCCTGCGGCTTGTCCTTTGGAAGTCTAGGAGCGGTCTAGAGACTGGACCTAGGTGATCTTAGTTCTAGGGTTGCTTGTGCATCTTAGGGGTGATTTGTCTTGAGTCCCACTTTTTCAGAAACAAGCCAATTTTTAAATCACACACACGCTGCCACTTGCACTAAAGCTGCTTAGTGCATGCTCGGCTGGACACGGGATCCTAGTGCCCGTCTTGTCCGCGTTCCTGCTATCGACGCCGAAGTCGGTACTTCTTCATCTTCTTTTCCCCCACCACACACCACATCAACCATGATGGACGGCACTCCATCTAATTATAACACCACGCTGCCACCGCCCGCAGGTGAGCAGAATCCACCGCGCATCTCCCTCCAAGAGAGATGCTATCCTATCCGTGGTCCCCTTCCTACTTGTCTATCTCTTCCACCACCTAACGGGGATAATTTCGAAATTAAACCCTACTACATTAATCTGCTGCCCAAATTTCACGGGCTTGAGTCGGAAGACGCGTACGTTTTCATCACCAAATTCGAAAACGTATGCGTAATGATGGGTACTTCCCAATTGACTTTAGATGCTATGCTCTTACGTCTTCTCCCATTCACACTGTGCGACTTGGTAGAAAAATGGCTTTATAATACTGCCGCACACTCTATCACTAATTGGGACGAATTCGTCATAGCATTTCTTAAGAAGTTTTACCCAAATCATAAGACTGCCCACATTAGGAGTGAGATCAACCAGTTCACCCAGCTTCCCAATAAACCATTTTGGAAGTGCTTTGAACGTTTCAAAGATCTGCTTGTCCAATGCCCCCATCACGGAATACAAAGATGCGATTTATGTCGGATTATATATGAGGGCATTAATCCAGCGACAAAGCAGATGCTTGAAACAATGTGTCAATGCAATTTCATGTCTAAAGATGACGGTGAAGCATGGAAATATCTGGAAGATCTCGCAGAAAGCACTTTGCAGTGGGAAAGCGTAAGACCACCTTCAACTAAGGGAGGTATTCACCAGCTCGATATTTCTATCGCAGTAAAAACCGAAATGGCAGCGATACAGAAGAAACTCGACGCTATTGAGAACAAATTCTCATCATTCTCCCTAAATCAGGTCACGCTTCCTAAGACCGTCTGTGGTTGCTGTTCGGATCCTTCACACTTAACGGAAGAATGTCCTATGAATGCATCGTTTCAAGCTAATGCTGCTTTTCAGCAGCGACCTAGAAACGACCCTTATTCTTCCACATACAATCAAGGATGGAGGAATCATCCTAATTTTGCTTGGAACCAAAACCAACAAAGCAATTATCAAATACCTCCTCCACAGCAACCACAACCACAGAATCAGCCCCTCTTTCAGTCACAGAATTTCCAAAATCCGGCCAACATTTCTACACCACAAGTGGCCGGTACTGACAACTCACTTGCACAAACTTTGGATATGTTCATGAAACAATCCATGCAAATTTCGGCTGAGATGAGATCTTCTATTGATACCATAACAAAAAACTCCGCCTCCCATGGTGAGAGTATTAAATCATTAGAAAACCAAATCGCACAGTTAAACGCCACAATGAGTGCGAGAGAGAAAGGGAAACTCCCATCTCAACCCATACCTAATCCTGGCCACTCACAAAGTTATAATGTGAGTGCTATTACCACGTTGAGATCGGGAAAAGTGCTGAATAACCGAATGGGTGAGCAATGTGATGATAATGACACCAATGATACCCCAGCTTCTTCTTCTTCCCCTAATTCGTCTAGTCTCCCACCTTCACCCGAGCCTATTCTCCGTTTTCCCCAAGGCTCGAACCCTTCGCCCATTTCGCCAAATCTATCTAAATCGATTCCCACTCCGATTTTGGGATCGAATCCGTCCCCACAATCCTCTCCAATGTTGGACCAAACCCTCATTAATAAAACACCTTATCCAAACAGGCTAAGGGGTAACAGACCAAGTCCACAAATGGAGAAGATTGTGGAAATTTTTAAGCAAGTTAACATAAACATTCCTCTCCTAGATACTATTCAACAAGTTCCATCATATGCGAAAATCCTAAAGGACTTGTTGATTGATGCGAAAAATTGTATGTTTGTAGTTAACCGCAATCAGAACGGTGTCGCGTATAGCTAGACCGAGATGAGTACGGGTCGTCCTCTGGGAAACGTGGAACCTTTTACTTTTACTTTAGATGTGTTGAGAAAGAGAGGAGCGATAAAGAATTTTATAGAAAGATTTCTAGATCTACGTTAAACAAGAATGTAAAATATAGATCTAGATTATTTTTAAAATGTAATTAATATAATAAGAGGGCTTGTAGGGTTCGTTATAATGTAGTAGTTATGGACGATTAATTAAAAGTTACCCTTTTTATCCATTAATAGATTTAGAACTAGAACGACGGTGATGCGTGTAGATTAGGGTTTCTGGAGGGAAAAGGAATCCCACTCTTAACCCTTACCTCGACACGGAACTCCGTTCATATCTAGCCTTTACCAAAACAATCATCAATCTAATCCCTAATCGCGGTCGGAACAAGCAAAGAATTGCTAGCGCGCCCGATTAGGATGTTAATGATTCTTTTGATAAAGTTCCTAAACTTTATAGGACTTAAAAAGGGTTTAGTTATTTTCATCGTCCATTAGCCTACCCTAATCCTACGAACCCTAAAAAGCGGAGAATTACTCACGCATGTTGGGAAAAGAAGATGAAAAGAAATAGAGGGAAAACATAATGTAAAAACAATTAAATAAAATAACTACCTTTATTAATCGACTTCTTCAAACTACACTTTTAATCCATAGAAAATGATTACAACTAGTTGCTTCTCGATCTTTCCTAAGGAGGTAGTCGAACAGTCGATGATCAGCCTGGATGCGTGAGCGTCGGGAGCTTCGTGATCTCTTCGGCTTGATAGCTTTTCCAAGAGGCTCTCGGTGCCTTTTTATAGTGCAAAGCCAGAATCTTTTGCTTCAAAAGTTGGTAAAATATAGTAGAGAATCATGCCCCAAAATCTTTCCTTCCAACTCCATAATATTGCGGCGGATCCGCGGCCAAAGGGGGGGTATGGCCGCGGATCCGCGGTCAATGGGTGGGATCTCTTGATCAATTTTCTTGTGCTTGCATCTTATGACATGTGGCAATCCTAGGCACCTTCAGAATTCAAAAATCTTTTCTCGTTTGCTTCCAGACTTGGTCTCCAAGTTTTGCTTCTTAATTTGGCAAGATTTCTTCAACAAATTGATTTGTTTGATAAATTCTTCATAACAACTTGGAAATATTCTGCACAACAACTCAAATAATATTTTAGTAGACTTTGTTCTACTAGGATTAGGTCAACAATATTTGCATACATTTTCCTACCAAATGATAATTAAAATATATTAACATATGGAAAATAATGTTTTTACACATAAACCCTCATATGTATAATATATTATAATAAAGTCCTTTTTTAATATGAAAATGGTAGGAAAAATGTAATACAAATGTGCAGTTTTATCAACTGAACAAATACCCCCAAACTTATCTTTGATCGTCCCGAGCAGACTAGTTTATTTAAGAGGAGAAAAAGAAAGGAGAAAACTAAGCACACTTTCGTAGGCAGACACGATTGCACTGAGCACGTGCAACAAGCCGTTAAACCTCTAGGTGTCTCTAGTAGGAGGAGTGTTGTCTCCTGAGGGTTTTCAGCGGATTACACCCACAAAATCCTATAACAAAAGAAAGATGGTGAAATTTACATATAAAGACAAGAACCATAAAAGAAATACTTTGAAAAGAAGAGTTTCCAACTATGCTAGCTTTTCAGTTGTCATGAGCCCTATCTTAATAGTCATGAAAAAATGTTAGAAGTCACATTACCCCTCAATAAAACATCGTCTTTATTCTTCATTCCTACCTTTCTTCCAAACATTGATCATATAACCCCACGTGTGTGAAATGGACATCCCTACACTCGGAGAATTCAATTCAAGCTATCATACTCTTGTCCATCTACCTTAGTACTTTTTAATTTAATGAATATTAAAGATTTGCTCACACATTTTCATGCGACCGTTAATACTTCTTGAGGTACTAACCAACCGATTACTCATGTGCTTGCTAATTAGGTGATAATATTTTCCTCGTTTTGCACCACCTAAGGCTTAGCAGTGACTCCCAGACCAGTTGGCCTTAGGGCACTAGGTGAAGAGGCACCCTCGCTATATTTTTTTATTGCTGCCTTGGCGATAACAAAACCAGTGTTCATTTTTTTCTTTTCACCATTTTTATATTTTCTTCATTTTTTTTTTTTAATTTCCTTCATACTTTGGTTTTTAGACAAGAGCATTTCAAGGTATCCTCTACTATCCCGAGTTTCAAGACGCGTGTAAGTGCATATAGTAGGGTATCAACATTCAAATGTTTGGCTTCCAGAATAGAAACTATTTTTCATACTTATTTTTATCCTCAGATTAGTGACTTCCTTCATTTTACTAACCCTTGGGACAACAGCTCATAACTACTTATTACTAGTTCGTGTAAGAAAACTTCTAATTTTCTTGGTTTTCTTAAACTATTCCAATCTTTTGGATGTAATTTTTCACTTTATACTCTTTTGTTATATATATAAAAAAAAAAATTTAATGCCCGGTGTCAAAGATAATTCAGTGAATACAAACCTCCCCCCCAAACCTGTTTTCAGCAGTGTTCTCACTGATGTAGCCTTTTGAGAACAAGGACCTGTATACTAAGGGAGAGATACAAGGGGTAAAATAATAGTTAAATGAAAAATTCCCCCAAACTTATTCTTTGACACGCACAGATATTCAATCAAATCCATTTTTTACTTACCTCCTTTTCTTAAAATGAGAAAATGTTACAAAAACATGGAGGTGAGGCGGAGGAAATTTAGTTTTGATAAAGCGGCTCCTGTAAAAACAGAAGCTCCTCCGCGGGGTCAGCAGAAAAATACGGTTTTAATCTATGCCCATTCACTTTAAAAATCGAACCGTTTTTCAAATTTTCGATTTCAACTGCTCCGTGCGGGTGTACATACCGCACCACAAAAGGTCCTTTCCAACGAGATTTAAGCTTACCCGGATGAAGATGGAGACGGGAATCGTAAAGAAGGACTTGTTGCCCCGATGTGAAGGTTTTTCTAAAAAGAATTTAATCGTGGAACACTTTAGTCCTATTCTTTACTATCACCGCATTATCGTAAGCTTCATCGCGGAGTTCGCTTAGCTCATTCAATTGCAGCTTCCGATAGCTGCCTGCATGATCAAGATCAAAATTAAGCTCTTTAATAGCCCACATTGCCTTATGTTCAATCTCGACAGGGAGGTGGCATGCCTTCCCAAAAACAAGACGGTATGGAGACATACCAAGATCGGTCTTATAAGCGGTGCGGAATGCCTAAAGAGCATCCATCAATTTGGTTGACCAATCCTTACGGTTTTTTGAAACCGTCTTCTCCAATATCTGTTTGATCTGCCTATTTGAGATCTCAGCCTGTCCGCTTGTTTGGGGGTGATAGGGCATAGAAAGCTTGTGAGTGATTGAATATTTCCGCATCAAGGCCTCGAAAGACCTATTGCAGAAATGTGTCCCGTTGTCGCTAATGATAGCGCGGGGGTGTCCGAATCGCGAAAAGATATTTTCTTTAAGGAACTTAATGACAACTTTGTCGTCATTAGTGCGACACGGTACAGCTTCCACCCACTTCGAGACATAATCAACCGCTAACAAGATATATAGATTCCCAAAGGAGTTGGGAAAAGGGCCCATAAAATCAATACCCCAAATATCAAATATTTCCACAACCAAAATAGGTTGGAGCGGCATCTCATTCCTTCGTGAAATCCGACCCAAATGCTGACATCGCGGACAAGTTTTGCAATGTTCAAATGCATCTTTAAATAATGTTGGCCAATAAAAGCCACATTGCAAAACTTTCTCCACCGTTTTTCGAGGTCCAAAGTGACCGCCGCATGCCTGATCATGACAAAATGATAACACGCTCTTGAATTCATCGTTAGGGACACACCTGCGAATGATTTGATCGGAACAATACTTGAATAGATATGGTTCATCCCAGTAAAAATATTTTTCTTGGGATAAAAATCGAAGTTTGTCTTATTTCGACCAATCGCTAGGTATAAGTCCCGTCGCAAGATAGTTCACGATATCCACAAACCAAGGTTCGTAGGATACATTCAAGAGCTGTTCGTCGGGAAATGAGTCATTTATCGGCACAGTCACAGTTGGCGAAGAAGTGATGCGTGAAAAATGGTCGGCTACAACGTTTTCACATCCACTCTTGTCTTTGATGACAAGATCAAATTCTTGTAACAATAGGATCCAACGTATTAGCCTGGCCTTCGCATCCTTCTTTGATAAAAGATGTCGTAGGGCGGAGTGATCTGTGTAAACCACAATAGGCGAGCCAATCAAGTAGGGCCTGAATTTCTCTAATGCAAATACAACTGCCAAGAGTTCTTTCTCTGTAGTTGTGTAATTTATTTGTGCATCATTCAAGGTCCTACTTGCATAGTAAATTACATGTGGCATCTTATCAATGTGCTGTCCTAAGACCGCACCAATAGCAAAATCTGATGCATCACACATAAGCTCGAACGGGTGGTTCCAATCCGGAGATGATAAAACGGGGGCTGTAGTGAGTGATTCTTTAAGCGATTCAAAAGCAGCCTCACAATCCGAATCGAAGTGAAAAGTAGTGTCCTTGGCCAATAGAAGGGTTAAGGGTCTAGCAATTTTGCTAAAGTCTTTAATAAATCTCCTATAAAATCCTACATGACCAAGGAAGGATCGTATATCTTTGACGCAATTGGGACGAGAGAGGTTTTGAATGACATCTATTTTAGCTCTGTCGACCTCAATGCCTTTATGTGAAATTATATGTCCAAGTACAATACCTTCTTGGACCATAAAATGACATTTTTCCCAATTCAAAGTCAAGTTCTTATCCTTACAGCGGGTAAGAACAGCGTCAAGATTATGAAGGCAGTCCTCAAAGGAGTCCCCAAAAATGGAGAAATCGTCCATAAAAATTTCCAGAAAATTTTCCACCATATCTGAAAATATCCCCATCATGCACCGCTGAAATGTAGCGGGAGCGTTGCATAACCCAAAGGGCATGCGTCTATAAGCAAAAGTTCCGAAAGGACAAGTAAAAGTGGTTTTATCTTGATCCTTTTCGGCGATGGGGACCTGGTTATAACCAGAGTATCCGTCCAAGAAACAGTAGTATTCGTGTCCCGCTAATCGTTCTAACATCTGGTCAATGAAAGGTAGAGGGAAATGATCTTTCCTCGTCGCGGCATTGAGTTTTCTGTAATCGATACATACGCGCCACCCAGTTTGGGTGTGTGTTTAGATTAACTCATTAGCCTCATTAGTGATGACCGTGATGCCAGACTTTTTAGGGACCACATGAATTGGACTTACCCATTGACTATCAGATATGGGGTAAATTATTCCACTATCAAGGCACTTGACGATTTCTTTCTTTACCGCCTCCTTCATAACGGGATTTAACCGTCTTTGTGGGTCTCGGGTTGGTTTGGCTTCATCCATCAGATGTATGTAATGTTCAACAATTAAGGGACTAATCCCTTTGATGTCAGCCATAGTCCAACCAAATGCTTCCCGATTCGATCTCAACACTGCCAAAAGTGCATTCTCTTGCTCTAAGGCTAGAGAAGCGGAAATAATCACTGGCAAAGTCTCATTCTCTCCTAAATATGCATATTTAAGATGAGAAGGTAGCGGTTTGAGATCAAGAATTGGCGGAGAGACAATAGAAGGTGGGGTAAGCGAATGATATTCGGACTCCCGAAGAGGTTCAAAACTTGCATAAGATATTGACTCGGAAAGTGCTGCTGACTTTTGCAACGAGTCAACGGGTTCAATCTCAAGGTCGGACTCATTGAACATATCCTCACTGTAAAGTGGTGCAAGATCATACGATGTCTCGTTAATGTTGTCGAGAACATCAAAGCAAAGCTCCTCATCCATGCAGCTTTCGGAAGCTATCTCGTGGATGGAACAAACATCCAGCAATTGAGCAGAAGGTTCTGATGGCTGACTTCCTAGCTTGTAAATATTAAGCTCAATTGTCATTTTCCCGAAGGATAAGTTCATAGAACCGTTACGACAATTAATTACAGCGTTAGAAGTTGCTAGGAAGGGTCGACCAAGTATCACCGGGATTTGATTGCGTGGGTTTGCCACAGGTTGTGTATCTAAAACAATAAAGTCCACGGGAAATATGAATTCCCCGACTTTAATTAACACATCCTCTAGTTCGCCCCGAGGTTTGGTGATAGATCGGTCTGCCCTTTGGAGAGTACAATGGGCGGGTTTTAACTCTCCAATTCCTAACTGCTCGTATACTGAATAAGGAAGCAAGTTGACGCTAGCGCCTAGATCGTGTTAGTTATGTATATGCCCTAGAGGCCATTGTTGTACATATGATGTATATTATAATGGATGCTTGGTTATATATAGAGATGACTTTCTTGCTCGTCATGATAGTATGCTATTTGGTTTCACTTTATCTTAACATGTTGACTTGTATTGGTTTACTGTTTTACTCTCACATGTTGATAAAGCCCTTAGGATTTGTACTCGACTACTGGGACTATGATGAGATCATACTAGTGGGGCCGCGGTAGTCGATGAGTACATCCTATAACTGTTCCTAGTCGAGGGTATATCGAGACAGGGCATCGATACACCAGAGTAGACTAGCGTATACGCATCTTGACCCATATGATGGGCGATGGATGATCCCATATCCATCGGTGTTAGACATCAGAGATGGTGTATGGGTGCTCAGTGGAGACTGGGTACACTGGACGGACTCGCCGAGAACTCCCAGATGGTGCTATACCACACGTCAGATGGCAGTTCTCCGGTGACACTGGTACAGGGTAGTCTGTAGACCCGAGATCGTCATGGAGTCTTGTGTGATTCCCACTGTGCTTTGATTTCCACCTTACCACGTCCAAGAGGGCGTGCAAAACGGTGGCTTTTGGGTACAGTCCCGAATCACATGGAGGCAATGAGCGATAGGAGGGGATTCGTCTCTCCCGGTATGGGGAGTTGATGTTGTGCTGTGTTCGATTGGCTATAACTGGAAGTCCCTGGCCAGGGCTGATATGGAGATTTACTGGTAAGTGTTACTAGTAGTTTCTCGACCCGTTATGAGCCACACATCGACACGACTTATCGGTTACTGAGGTCTGACGTATACCACCCCTAGACTTGATATGCGACATATCAGACGAACAGACCGGACTGTACGGGAGTGTTACTGGTTGGATTCACAGGAGAACGCACAGGCTAGCTTGTTGATCTTCTCATCGCTCAATACCTGGGTGGCTGTTACGTTTAGCTGACCGCTTGCAGCTTGTGGGTGTTTGATATGATCATCACCTGCTACCGGCGTATTAACGATTCTTTAGAGTCCTACACAGAGGTTTCTTGGCTCAGGCGAAACGGAGTAGTGGCGCATATGTGATATGTGCAGGAGCGTGAATAATGCGATATGGGATACCGTATTATATTCTTGCGATATAAGGATATGAACCGGGTCATCGGATCAAGTGTTGATTCGATGAATCGGTACATGATATATTAGTCGGTTATATTCGATATAGCCGGATCGTCGGATCAAGTGTTGATTCGATGATTTAATATATAATAATATATATGATATATTATTATATTAACTAATATTGGCTTGCTTTATTATTTCATTTTCTCAGTGGATGATACATTGATATATATGCGATATATGTTAATTGTATTATTTTCTTTTGTTGCAAATATATAATGTATATGTGATATATATTATTGTGACATGATATGATTAATTGTTAAACGTGTTTAAGGATGATTAATTGAGGTTAGGGTTTAATTTGGCTTAGTTGCTTCAAGCACCTTCTAGAAGGTTTCTTCTTTTGTCATTACAAAGATCTTTTGTGATGACACATTCTAAACCAAACCAAACCCTAACCCTAGTAGTTTCTCTACTCATTCTCATCCACTCATCCTTGACCATGGTTTACAATTCAATCATATATTCTTTCTATTCATCACAAAAGGTTTTTAATCTTATTATTGATTTTCCATTAGCTTCTTCTTCTCTCTTGAAAAGCTTGCTAGAAAATCTTGAAGTGATGAATAAAATTGAGAAAATGATTTAAAAAGAAAGCAATATTACTACTCTCTCATACTCATCTCATCTAGCCCATGGGATTAGTGTGTTCTTCTCTTTTGAGTGAGAAAGCTTGAGCCGTAGCAACTTCAAGGTAGATCATCGGAGATTTGAAATACGACAAGCTAGATTGGATCGTTCGAGTCGTGGAGCCTCTCATGAGTCCGGAAGATCGTGGATCGCGGCAAAGGGACTTCTACTCGGAGCTTGTGAAGTGAAGGAGCGGACTACAAAGGTTGTAATCCCTCACACTTAGATAAAAGTTATCTTATTGCATGTTAAACCCTAATAATCTAGCAAAGATCCCGGCTTTGGGTTGTTCGGCACGTCTAAAATTTAATCCGGGCATGTTTGATGCCTTTTGAACCTTCACAAGAGTGCCTAGGAACCCTACAGTGGTATCAGAGCCTAGCTAGAGTATTAGGCGATGTGTTTACGAAGTTAAAACTCCGATCGAACCCGAAACGACGAAACTTGACCCCTCTCTGGAAATTTTTTAAATTTTGGGATTTTTCAGAATTAAAAATATGTAAAAAAATCAGCAGGGAATTCTAAGAATTACCATGAAACACGTGCCCACAATTCCACCAACAGAGCGCGGATCCGCGGCAGTAACATGGTTAACGCGGCGGTTCAGCGGCGGAACTGTAGGATTGGGACACGTGGCTTCATGGTATTGACCGTAGGTACTTGCTGACTATTCTGGGTATTTTTAATCTGTTCCAGGTGTTTAAAATTCTGGGGTTTGTTTTGTAATAGTAGACTCGATCGGAATATTTAAGTTCGTATTTCTTTCCGGATATTTAGAAACTGTTAAACTATTTGAACGGATATCATTAACTTACTGTTTTCCGGTACGGCAAATTTTCAAGTGTTGAAATTTATTCGGGTTTAAATCTTTTGGAAAAATTGTACAAGTTAAGCGGTAGACCCTCTAGAAGACACAAACCTTAACTCGATTATGTGACCGTCTTGAACTGCCTTTTGAACCTTCGGGTTTGGGGCAGTACGGCGTGCCACATGTGAGGCGTTGGCTTGACCCTTCTACGGCTGGATCACCGGTACTGTGACATATTCTGGGATTATTTGAACCCCGCTCAAGAGTTGAGCAGTTTAGGAAATTTTGGGTGTTTGATTATCCGTTCGAAAAGTTTAAAACTGTTTATTTATCTGGAATGTGATACAATATGTGGAATTCATAGAGTTAGGCATGAAATACGGAGTATGTGATATTTCGGATTTACGATGTCTAAAGTGATTGTGGATTCCAAATATTGTAGTTTTACACTTTCTTTTCTGTGACCGTAAGTGTAATATGTGATATCGCCGGTTTCGTTGCTATATGATTCAACGACAATTGGGATGCGCATATTTACTTACGTTGATGATATGTGATATTATGTGTTGCTGTGATATGTTATATTGGATCGTCGCGTTCTGAATAGCCGGGGGTTTTATGTGAGATGAGGGTTTTTATTTTCATTCATGTAAAATTCATTTGTAATGTAATATTCTTTTATTTAGGGCACTTCCAGGTTGCGGTTGCTGTCACCAGTGTATATTATTTACTTTTCCGCATTAGGTAGACCCAAGGAGGGGAGCACAAGTAACCGGGTTCTAGGGTCCAGTGGGAGGCCATCTCGAGGAGTCGAGACCGGGTCTTCTAATCCTAGAATTGGCAGTGTTACTTGCCGCTCTCATAGGGGTCTTGGGATGTGGGTTTGGCTATTCGTCGCGACCGTGGAATCCGTGTTTTATACAGGCTCGTATTGAAAACACGGACGTCCTAGTATATCCAATATTTCATATATGTTCTTCTGCTGCAATGTTCTGTGATGAGATCATATTACTGCCTGAGACGAATGCTTATACTATATATATATGCTGATATATAAATATTACTGCTTTCGTTTCTTCTGTGATGCTTAGGAAGCATAAGCTGATGGGATTTTTATTAATGAGATTAATAAAAGAAAAGAAACCTAAAGATGTTGTAGAATCAAAAACTTTATAAAAGGGTAGCTGCAGTTTTACTTTGCACAGTGATATATACGATATATCCTGCACCTTATTCGATGAGGAAAGGACCGAGATCCCTTCACCGGGAGTGACTCCTTTAGCAAAACTGGCAGATGCTACAAAACGCGGTTTGTCTTTTGATTGCTTTTAGTGTTTTGCTTTGCACAGCGATATATATGATATATCCTGCACCTTATTCGATGAGGAAAGGGCCGACGATCCCTTCACCGGGAGTGACCCCTTTAGCGAAACTAAGAAAAGCCTCAAAAACACTCCTTTTTCAAAAACTACTCGATTCTACGACGATATCAAGTTCATTACGCTCAGGGTTTTCTGAAAAACCTGCGTAGCCCTCCGTCATTTCAGATAGATATTATTTAGTATTCGTGCTATGTTTGTTGACTTAGTTAAGGCATAGTGTACGGTAGCTAAGTAATATTTATCTGCTAAAACATGAGATGTGATTGAATTAGGGTATTCGTGCGGCTTTGTTGACTCAGTTAAGGGTCGTGCGGGTGGATTTAATTCAATCGGGAAATGTACGGGTTGAACTTGACTTGCGATTTATGGTTTGTTGACTTAGTTAAGGTCATAGATCGCTAGGGGCAAAAATATTATCGGGAATTTCAAGTGTTGAAATTTGCAATGAGATTGCATACCTCCTATGAGATAGTTGGATCCCGATACCCACTGCGAGTAAGTCTTACTCCTGGGAGAGTTTTACACAGGACAATTAGTCATTCAAGTAGGTGTCTAGAAAAGTGTTAACGGGGTTACGCCTCTGGGAAAACGAGGTTTACTTTAATTAGGTCCGTGCGATAACACGGGGAACCTCCCTCAAAGTACCGACACTGATCTGGCTGAAAGATTGACGAAATTGTAGGGTGTAATTAATCCCGGCTAATCTTACCTTTTAGGGTTTTAAGGTAGATTTGATAAAAACAGTGGGAGACATCCTGATTAGATAAGATAATAACCAATCTAATCTTGCAAGAGCATACGCTAAAGTGTTTTCTTCTCTCTCTCTCCAGGTAGCGACCATTTCAGGCCATAATCAAGATAATAATATGGATGTATTGACTGAACCCAATTATTGTACTGAGCTAGGGAATGTTGGACCCGTTCTTTCTTATAAGAGTTATAAGACTGAACAGGAAATAGAAGCATATCTGGATTCTCACGCCGCCCAAAGGAACATGCATGTTGATGCATCTTCTTCGGGTGTGTTAGTTATTGAGAACTGTTTCTCAGTTCACCCTACGTCCTGGGTATTAGATACCGGATCAGGATCCCACATATGTAAATTGTTACATGGGCTACGTAAAGGTAGAGAACTGGGAAAAGGTGATCATTCCGTTCAAGTAGGGAACGGTGCAAGTATTGTAGCCAAAGCAGTTGGCGAATATCATCTTGTATTGCCAAGTCGTAATACACTGATTCTAAATGAGTGCTATTATATACCGAACATGATGTGCAACATTATATCAGTTTCTTTATTGAGTAAAGAGGGATATAATTTTGTAGTACAGGATAATGTTATGAACATATTCCTAAATCAAAAGTTGATTACATCAGGCTCGTTACATAATCGCATATTCATTCTAAATCAGAATACAGTCCTGAATATACAAAACACACACAAGAGGAAAAGTTCGGATATGAACGAATCCTACTTGTGGCATTGTAGACTTGGTCATATCAATGCGACACGACTGGCTAAGTTACATAAAGATGGTTATTTGAATCCGTTCGAATTATCATCTTATAATACTTGCCATTCATGTCTCAAAGGAAAAATGACCAAAGCTCCGTTTAGTGGACACGGAGAAAGAGTTACCGAACTCTTAGGACTGGTACATAGTGATGTATGCGGTCCCATGTCTACGCATGCCAGGAACGGTTCTTCCTACTTCATTACATTCACTGACGATCTCTCTAGATACGGACATGTGTTCCTGTTGAAACACAAGTCTGAAGCTTTTGAGAAATTCAGAGAATATAAGCACGAAGTAGAAAACCAAACGGGCAAAAGTATTAAGATTCTTCGATCTGATCGAGAAGGTGAATACTTAAGCGGTGAGTTTTTGGATTATCTAAAAGAGAATGGGATTCTCTCTCAGCTTACTCCTCCTTATACGCCACAGCACAACGGTGTATCGGAGCGGAGGAATCGCACCCTATTAGATATGGTGCGCTCTATGATGAGCGAAGCTGAGTTACCTATTTCCTTCTGGGGGTATGCGCTTGAGACAGCCATATACATATTGAATCTAGTTCCTTCTAAATCTGTACCTACCACACCATATGAGATATGGAGTGGGAAGAGACCATATTTTAAACGAGTTAAGATATGGGGTTGTCCGGCCTATGTCAAAAGACAAAATCCAGACAAGCTTGAGGCACGATCAGTTCTTTGCAAATTTGTGGGATATCCTAAGAATTCTCAAGGATATTTTTTCTATCACGCTGAGGAACAAAAAGTGTTTATTTCTCAATATGCCACCTTTTTGGAAAAGGAATTTCTTGCAAAAGAAATTAGTGGCAAAGAGGTAGAACTGGAAGAGGTTCCAGAAACACAAATTGCAACTGAAGATTTAGCAGAACCAGAGGATTCAGTAGTACCCGACGAACCCCAGCCTCTCCGCAGATCTAGTAGGGTTTCTCGTCCACCTGAGAGATACTACGGTTTTCTCATTGATGGTGGAAGCGAGGATTGCATCATGGATGATGATGACCCCACTAGTTTCGAGCAGGCCATCACGAGTGGTGACTCTGTGAAATGGCTGGATGCAATGCGATCTGAGATGGAATCCATGTACACCAACAAAGTATGGACTTTGGAAAATGCTCCTGAAGGGGTAAAACCCATTGGGAGCAAGTGGATCTTTAAAAGGAAATTTGGTGTAGATGGAAAAGTTGAGACTTTCAAAGCTAGACTTGTAGCAAAGGGATTTCGTCAAAGACCAGGTGTGGACTATGACGAAACCTTTTCTCCAGTAGCTATGCTTAAGTCCATCCGGATCTTACTTGCCATTGCTGCATACCATGACTACGAAATCTGGCAAATGGATGTTAAGACCGCCTTTCTAAACGGTGATTTAGAAGAGAGCGTGTACATGACTCAGCCAGAGGGCTTCGTAGATAGTGGGAGCAGCGGAAAGGTGTGCAAGCTGCTTAAATCCATTTATGGGTTAAAGCAAGCATCGCGGAGTTGGAACATCTGTTTTGATGTTGTAGTCAAAGAGTTTGACTTCATCAAAAATATAGATGAACCTTGTATCTATAAGAAGGTAGCAGAGGGTAAGGTTGTCTTCCTCGTATTGTACGTGGATGACATACTCTTGATAGGAAATGATATTCCTATGCTGCAATCAGTCAAGCTCTTCTTATCACAGAGATTCTCAATGAAAGATCTAGGTGATGCCTCCTGCATATTGGGAATCATGATCTATAGAGATAGATCTAAACGGATACTGGGATTGTCCCAATCCAGGTACATTGACACCATACTAAAGAGGTTTAGTATGGAAGAATCCAAGCGTGGGAACCAACCCACGATCTCTGGACTCACTCTCTCCAAAGAGATGTCTCCCAAGACTGATTTGGAGAGAGCTCGCATGCAAGGGATACCCTATGCTTCGGCAGTAGGCTCTATCATGTATGCGATGCTATGTACCAGACCCGATGTAGCATACTCACTAAGTGTAGTGAGTCGGTATCAAGCAGATCCTGGAGAGAGTCATTGGACAGCTGTGAAGAACATTCTCAAGTACTTGCGAAGGACTAAGGAGATGTTCTTGGTGTATGGTAACGGAGAACTCCAGGTGGAGTCCTTTACCGATTCCAGCTTCCAAAGTGATAAGGACGACTCTAAGTCGCATTCGGGTTTTGTCTTTACCCTCAATGGAGGGGCGGTATGTTGGAAGAGTTCCAAACAGGATACCGTTGCAGACTCAACGATGGAGGCTGAATACATCGCTGCCAACGATGCTGCCAAAGAGGCTGTTTGGATCAAGAAGTTCATTAGTGAACTTGGTGTGGTTCCATCCATTGAGCATCCAATACCTCTGTATTGCGATAACAATGGAGCTGTGGCTTTGGCCAAGGAACCCAGGTCCCATCAGAAGTCCAGACATATTCTGAGGCGGTATCACCTGATCAGGGAGATAGTTGATCGCCGGGAGATCGAGGTCAGGAGAGTAGATACGAAGGACAACACTGCGGATCCATTCACGAAGGCTATTCCCAAGATACAGTTTGAGAGATTATTCGGGATGCTAGGTATGCGATACTACAGCAGCTGGCCTTAGTGCAAGTGGGAGATTGTTAGTTATGTATATGCCCTAGAGGCCATTGTTGTACATATGATGTATATTATAATGGATGCTTGGTTATATATAGAGATGACTTTCTTGCTCGTCATGATAGTATGCTATTTGGTTTCACTTTATCTTAACATGTTGACTTGTATTGGTTTACTGTTTTACTCTCACATGTTGATAAAGCCCTTAGGATTTGTACTCGACTACTGGGACTATGATGAGATCATACTAGTGGGGCCGCGGTAGTCGATGAGTACATCCTATAACTGTTCCTAGTCGAGGGTATATCGAGACAGGGCATCGATACACCAGAGTAGACTAGCGTATACGCATCTTGACCCATATGATGGGCGATGGATGATCCCATATCCATCGGTGTTAGACATCAGAGATGGTGTATGGGTGCTCAGTGGAGACTGGGTACACTGGACGGACTCGCCGAGAACTCCCAGATGGTGCTATACCACACGTCAGATGGCAGTTCTCCGGTGACACTGGTACAGGGTAGTCTGTAGACCCGAGATCGTCATGGAGTCTTGTGTGATTCCCACTGTGCTTTGATTTCCACCTTACCACGTCCAAGAGGGCGTGCAAAACGGTGGCTTTTGGGTACAGTCCCGAATCACATGGAGGCAATGAGCGATAGGAGGGGATTCGTCTCTCCCGGTATGGGGAGTTGATGTTGTGCTGTGTTCGATTGGCTATAACTGGAAGTCCCTGGCCAGGGCTGATATGGAGATTTACTGGTAAGTGTTACTAGTAGTTTCTCGACCCGTTATGAGCCACACATCGACACGACTTATCGGTTACTGGGGTCTGACGTATACCACCCCTAGACTTGATATGCGACATATCAGACGAACAGACCGGACTGTACGGGAGTGTTACTGGTTGGATTCACAGGAGAACGCACAGGCTAGCTTGTTGATCTTCTGATCGCTCAATACCTGGGTGGCTGTTACGTTTAGCTGACCGCTTGCAGCTTGTGGGTGTTTGATATGATCATCACCTGCTACCGGCGTATTGACGATTCTTTAGAGTCCTACACAGAGGTTTCTTGGCTCAGGCGAAACGGAGTAGTGGCGCATATGTGATATGTGCAGGAGCGTGAATAATGCGATATGGGATACCGTATTATATTCTCGCGATATAAGGATATGAACCGGGTCATCGGATCAAGTGTTGATTCGATGAATCGGTACATGATATATTAGTCGGTTATATTCGATATAGCCGGATCGTCGGATCAAGTGTTGATTCGATGATTTAATATATAATAATATATATGATATATTATTATATTAACTAATATTGGCTTGCTTTATTATTTCATTTTCTCAGTGGATGATACATTGATATATATGCGATATATGTTAATTGTATTATTTTCTTTTGTTGCAAATATATAATGTATATGTGATATATATTATTGTGACATGCTATGATTAATTGTTAAACGTGTTTAAGGATGATTAATTGAGGTTAGGGTTTAATTTGGCTTAGTTGCTTCAAGCACCTTCTAGAAGGTTTCTTCTTTTGTCATTACAAAGATCTTTTGTGATGACACATTCTAAACCAAACCAAACCCTAACCCTAGTAGTTTCTCTACTCATTCTCATCCACTCATCCTTGACCATGGTTTACAATTCAATCATATATTCTTTCTATTCATCACAAAAGGTTTTTAATCTTATTATTGATTTTCCATTAGCTTCTTCTTCTCTCTTGAAAAGCTTGCTAGAAAATCTTGAAGTGATGAATAAAATTGAGAAAATGATTTAAAAAGAAAGCAATATTACTACTCTCTCATACTCATCTCATCTAGCCCATGGGATTAGTGTGTTCTTCTCTTTTGAGTGAGAAAGCTTGAGCCGTAGCAACTTCAAGGTAGATCATCGGAGATTTGGAATACGACAAGCTAGATTGGATCGTTCGAGTCGTGGAGCCTCTCATGAGTCCGGGAGATCGTGGATCGCGGCAAAGGGACTTCTACTCGGAGCTTGTGAAGTGAAGGAGCGGACTACAAAGGTTGTAATCCCTCACACTTAGATAAAAGTTATCTTATTGCATGTTAAACCCTAATAATCTAGCAAAGATCCCGGCTTTGGGTTGTTCGGCACGTCTAAAATTTAATCCGGGCATGTTTGATGCCTTTTGAACCTTCACAAGAGTGCCTAGGAACCCTACAGATCGAGTAAAGCACAATTTATATTTTTACCCCCAATAGAAATAGAGATTGTAGGACAGCCGGGGTCCTTACGTTTCTTTGGTATTTGTTGGGTAAAAGTTGTGCTAACATTACTCGTCATGAAAACCTTTTTAGGCACTTGAGTTTTTCTCTTCCTAGTGCACAAGTCTTTAAGGATTCTTGCATAAGATGGGACTTGTTGAATGGCATCTAGGAGAGGAATATTCACGCTAACTTGCTTAAACATTTCCACAATCTTCTCCATTTGCGGGTTAGGTCGGTTGGCCCTTAATCGGTTTGGAAATGGAGCTCGATCAATAAGTTTTGGGTCCAACGTTTGTGGAGAAGACTGTGGCGACGGATTCGATCCCAAAATTGGAGTGGGAATCGACTTAGATAGATTTGGTGAAATGTTTGAGCCTTGGGAAAAACGGAGAATAGGCTCGGACGAAGGTGGAAGACTAGACGAGTTAGGGGAAGAAGAAGAAGAAGGGGTATCAAATGTGTCACTATCATCAACTTGCTCACCCACTTGGTTGTTCAGCACTCTCCCCGATCTCAACGTAGTGACGGCATTCACATTATGACTTTGTGAATGGCCAGGATTCGGTAAGGGTTGAGATGGGAGTTTCCCTTTCTCTCTCGCACTTATTGCGGCGTTTAATTGTGCGATTTGGTTTTCTATTGATTTGATACTCTCACCATGGGAGGAGGAGTTTTTCGTTAGGGCATCAATAGAAGACCTCATCTCAGCCGAATTTTGCATGGATTGTTTCATGAACATATCCAAAGTTTGTGCAAGTGAGTTGTCAATACCGGCCACTTGTGGTGTAGAAATGTTGGCCGGATTTTGGAAATTCTGTGACTGAAAGGGGGGCTGATTCTGTGGTTGTGGTTGCTGTGGAGGAGATCTTTGATAATTGCTTTGTTGGTTTTGATTCCAAGCAAAGTTAGGATGATTCCTCCATCCTTGATTGTATGTGGAAGAATAAGGGTCGTTTCTAGGTCGCTGCTGAAAAGCAGCATTAGCTTGAAACGATGCATTCATAGGACATTCTTCCGTTAAGTGTGAAGGATCCGAACAGCAACCACAGACGGTCTTAGGAAGCATGACCTGATTTAGGGAGACTGATGAAAGTTTGTTCTCAATAGAATCGAGTTTCTTCTACATCGCTGCTATTTCGGCTTTTACTGCGATGGAAACGTCGAGCTGGTGAATACCTCCCTTAGTTGTAGGTGGTCTTACGCTTTCCCACTGCAACGTGTGTTCAGCAAGGTCTTCCAGATATTTCCACGCTTCACCATCATCTTTAGACATGAAATTATATTGACACATTGTTTCAAGCATCTGCTTTGTCACTGGATTAATGCCCTCATATATAATCCGACATAAATCCCATCTTTGTATTCCGTGATGGGGGCATTGGACAAGCAGATCTTTGAAACGTTCAAAGCACTTCCAAAATGGTTCATTGGGAAGCTGGGTGAACTAGTTGATCTCGCTCCTAATATGTGCAGTCTTATGATTTGGGTAAAACTTCTTAAGAAATGCTACGACGAATTCATCCCAATTAGTGATAGAGTGTGCGGCAGTATTGTAAAGCCATTTTTCTGCCAAGTCGCACAGTGTGAATGGGAGAAGACGTAAGCGCATAGCATCTAAAATCAATTGTGAAGTACCCATCATTGCGCATACGTTTTCGAATTTGGTGATGAAAACGTACGCGTCTTCCGACTCAAGCCCGTGAAATTTAGGCAGCAGGTTGATGTAGTGGGGTTTAATTTCGAAACTATCCCCATTAGGTGGTAGAAGAGATAGACAAGTAGGAAGAGGACCACGAATAGGATAACATCTCTCTTGGAGAGAGATGCGCGGTGGATTCTGCGCACCTGCGGGCGGTGGCAGCGTGGTGTTATAATTAGATGGAGTGCCGTCCATCACGGTCGACGTGGTTTGTGGTGGGGGAAAAGAAGATGAATAAGTACCGACTTCGGTGTCGATAGAAGGAACGCGGACAAGACGGGCACTAGGATCCCGTGTCCAGCCGAGCATGCACTAAGCGGGTTTAGTGCAAGTGGCAGCGTGTGTGTGATTTTAAAATTGGCTTGTTTTGAAAAAGTGGGACTCAAGACAAATCACCCTACGATGCACAAGCAACCCTAGAACTAAGGTCACCTAGGTCCAGTCTCTAGACCGTTCCTAGACTTCCAAAGGACAAGCCGCAGGATCAATCCTCTACCGCCTCCGTACTACCCTTGTAGCCAGATAAGTGCCAGATAAGTAGGAAGGAACCACGTCGTGGGCCTAATTAAAAACCACTAGCCTTTGTCACACTTGCCTAGGCACTACAAAAGTAATGCGGATAAACGATAGATTACCCACGACCTTCCTCTGTCCTTATTGAGCGCGACAGTCCTTAGAGTCTGGTCTAGATATTTTTTAAATTAATGAAGGGTTGATCTATATGCTCAGTTTGTGATTTGTGGGGCTCAGGAAGGGTGATGAAATCCCCACCTAATCTTGATTTGGTCTTTGCCCCTTAGAGTCCGTATTAAATATGCAAAACAAAACCAATCACAAAACTTCTGCAAAAAGATTTTTGAGCGGTGCGATTTTGCAAAGAATCCTGCAGAAAATAGATTTTATTGGATTTGAGAGGAGAGAGAAGGAGTTAAGAAAGATACCAGAGAAGATTGAAGCCCTAATTCCTCCAACTTGCCGCGATTCCGCCGCATAAGGGGCATTTTCGCCGCGGTTCCGCCGCGTGGCAGAGGGATCACTTGATGAAAATTTTTGTATAGCCTTCTGTGCTCCTCTGGATCTCTAAAAATGTCTCTGTTCCCTGTTCCCCTTTATTCTGTGTCTCCAGATCTCCTTGCAAAAATTCACGCACAAATCGTTAAATATGCAATTTGCAGTTTTGTGTTAATAATGATATGACTCGTCTAAGAATTCAACACAAATAGTAAAAATAACAAATTACGCACGTATCCCCGGCAACGGCGCCATTTGATTGATGCGAAAAAGTGTATGTTTGTAGTTAACCGCAATCAGAACGGTGTCGCGTATAGCTAGACCGAGATGAGTACGGGTCGTCCTCTGGGAAACGTGGAACCTTTTACTTTTACTTTAGATGTGTTGAGAAAGAGAGGAGCGATAAAGAATTTTATAGAAAGATTTCTAGATCTACGTTAAACAAGAATGTAAAATATAGATCTAGATTATTTTAAAAATGTAATTAATATAATAAGAGGGCTTGTAGGGTTCGTTGGGATTTAGTAGTTATGGACGATTAATTAAAAGTTACCCTTTTTATCCATTAATAGATTTAGAACTAGAACGACGGTGATGCGTGTAGATTAGGGTTTCTGGAGGGAAAAGGAATCCCACTCTTAACCCTTACCTCGACACGGAACTCCGTTCATATCTAACCTTTACCAAAACAATCATTAATCTAATTCCTAATCGCGGTCGGAACAAGCAAAGAATTGCTAGCGCGCCCGATTAGGATGTTAATGATTCTTTTGATAAAGTTCCTAAACTTTATAGGACTTAAAAAGGGTTTAGTTATTTTCATCGTCCATTAGCCTACCCTAATCCTACGAACCCTAACAAGCGGAGAATTACTCGCGCATGTTGGGAAAAGAAGATGAAAAGAAATCGAGGGAAAACATAATGTAAAAACAATTAAATAAAATAACTACCTTTATTAATCGACTTCTTCAAACTACACTTTTAATCCATAGAAAATGATTACACCTAGTTGCTTCTCAATCTTTCCTAAGGAGGTAGTCGAACAGTCGATGATCAGCCTGGATGCGTGAGCGTCGGGAGCTTCGTGATCTCTTCGGCTTGATAGCTTTTCCAAGAGGCTCTCGGTGCCTTTTTATAGTGCAAAACCAGAATCTTTTGCTTCAAAAGTTGGTAAAATATAGTAGAGAATCATGCCCCAAAATCTTTCCTTCCAACTCCATAATATTGCGGCGGATCCGCGGCCAAAGGGGGGGTATGGCCGCGGATCCGCGGCCAATGGGTGGGATCCCTTGATCAATTTTCTTGTGCTTGCATCTTTTGACATGTGGCAATCCTAGGCACCTTCAGAATTCAAAAATCTTTTCTCGTTTGCTTCCAGACTTGGTCTCCAAGTTTTGCTTCTTAATTTGGCAAGATTTCTTCAACAAATTGATTTGTTTGATAAATTCTTCATAACAACTTGGAAATATTCTGCACAACAACTCAAATAAGATTTTAGTAGACTTTGTTCTACTAGGATTAGGTCAATAATATTTGCATACATTTTCCTACCAAATGATAATTAAAATATATTAACACATGGAAAATAATGTTTTTACACATAAACCCTCATATGTATAATATATTATAATAAAGTCCTTTTTTAATATGAAAATGGTAGGAAAAATGTAATACAAATGTGCAGTTTTATCAACTGAACACTTGTGCACTAGGAAGAGAAAAGTTCAAGTACCTAAAAAAGTTTTCCTTGCGAATAATGTGAGCACTGCTTTTACACAACAACTACCCAAGAAACGAAAGGACCCCGGAAGTCCTACAATTTCAATTTCTATTGGGGGTAAAAATATCAATCGTGCTCTGCTTGATCTAGGTGCTAGTGTTAACTTGCTTCCGTATTCTGTTTATGAGCAATTAGGGATCGGAGAGTTAAAACCTGCGCATTGCACTCTTCAGATGGCCGATCGATCTATCACCCAACCTAGGGGTGAGCTAGAGGATGTGTTAATCAAAGTCGGGGAGTTCATATTCCCTGTGGACTTTATCATTATAGATACACAGCCTGTAGCAAACCCACGCAATCAAATCCCGGTGATACTCGGTCGACCCTTTTTGGCCACTTCCAACACAGTAATCAATTGTAGAAACGGCTCTATGACCCTATCCTTTGGAAAGAAGTCAATTGAGCTTAACATTTACAAGTTGGGAAGTGAACCCTCCAAACCCTATGCTCATGTGTGTTTTGTCGAATTAATGGATGTCGACAGCAGCGAATTCGATCAACCTCATGATACTGACTCTTTTCATATGTTGTTTCTTGATACGGACTCTTCCACCAAGTTGTCCGGGTCAACATCTAACACTGATGAGGCACTTTTTATAGAGTCTGACGATCACCACATTTTTGCTGATGACATTATTCTTCGGGGTATCGATGAAAGTTTTGAGGAAATTTTCGCTGATGAACTCGCATTTTTACAAGACACGGGTGTTGAGATGAATCAACTCCAAGATGAAGAAATTGTACCTCCACCCCCTCTTTTGGACAATCATGATAATGCGAGTAATCCATCATTACTATCACTGTGTCGTCTCTCCAAATTGAGACGCAATCCTTTTCCATTACATCTCTTGTCACCTCCCCACTTCTTCACGTCAAAAGGTCACATGTTCTTCCACCAACCTTGGTGCTTCATCGATAAAATTTTTGAATGGTTGGTGTTGACCTTCGGTCTTTGCAAAGCTTGGCATTGACCAATAACCTTGACCCCCTCGTGTGATTTTAAAAGATTAAAATTGTTTAACTCAAGTTCGGGGGGGTATATTTTGGCTCTTGAAAGAAAATGAATTTTACAAAATTGTGAGCCTAAAATAAGTTTGGGGGAGGATTTTCACTTTCATATATTCATGCCCCCATTAATAATTTCCTCCCAAGTCTACAGGTTTTTGAGCTTAACGGATGACATCAGTGAGGACACTACTGTAAACAGGTTTGGGGTTGGTTTGTGCTTATTTACACATCAATTTGCATCATATTTTGCATAAGCACAACATTTTCAAAAATTTTAATTTTTTTTTCTTTTATAACAAAAAAGTAGAAAGTGAAAAATTACATCCAAAAGATAGGAATAGTTTAAGAAAACCGAGAAAATTAGAAGTTTTCTTAAACGAACTAGTAATAAGTAATTATGAGCTGTTGTCCCAAGGGTTAGTAAAATGAAGGAAGTCACTAATCTGAGGATAAAAATAAGTCTTAAAAATAGTTTCTATTCTGCAAGCCAAACATTTGAATGTTGATACCCTACTATATGCACTTACACACGTCTTGAAACTCGGGATAGTAGAGGATACCTTGAAATGCTCTTGTCTAAAAGCCAAAGTATGAAGGAAAAAAAAATGAAGAAAATATAAAATGGTGAAAAGAAAAAAATGAACACTAGTTTTGTTATCGCCAAGGCAGCAATAAAAAAATATAGCGAGGGTGCCTCTTCACCTAGTGCCCTAAGGCCAACTGGTCTGGGAGTTACTGGTAAGTCTTAGGTGGTGCAAGACGAGGAAAATATTATCACCTAATCAGCAAGCACATGAGTAATCGGTCGGTTAGTACCTCAAGAAGTATTAACGGTCGCATGAAAATGTGTGAGCAAATCTAAATATTCATCAAATTAAAAAGTACTACGGCAGATGGACAAGAGTATGATAGCTTGAATTGAATTCTCCGAGTGTAGGGATGTCCATTTCACACACGTGGGGTTACATGATCAATGTTTGGATGAAAGGTAGGAATGAAGAATAAAGACGATGTTTTATTGAGAGATGATGTGATTTCTAACATTTTTCATGACTATTAAGATAGGGCTCATGACAACTGAAAAGCTAGTATAGTTGGAAACTCTTATTTTCAAAGTCTTTCTTTTATGGTTCTTATCTTTATATGTAAATTTCACCATCTCTCTTTTGTTATAGGATTTTGTGGGTGTAATCCGCTGAAAACCCTCAGGAGACAACACTCCTCCTACTAGGGACACCTAGAGGTTTAACGGCTTGTTGCACGTGCTCAGTGCAATCGTATTTGCCTGCGAAAGTGTACTATTTAGGTTTTTCTTTTTCTTTTTCTTTTTCTCTTTCTCTTGAATAACTAGTTTGCTCGGGACGATCAAAGTTAAGTTTGGGGGTATTTGTTCAGTTGAAAATATTGCACTTTGGTATAAGTATTTTCCTTACATTTCTTAAATAATAAAAGGTGTTTATTATAAATATTAAACATATTTGGATTTATCTGCAAAATACTATTTGCCATATGTTTATATATTATAATTAATATTATGAAGGAAAATATAAGCATTTTATATTTATATAATATTTTGGTAATTGAAAATATGCATATCATATCAAATATTCTAATCACAATTCTTAAAAGATATAATATCATATAAATGGTTAGAATAATATTTCAAAATATATGCATAATATTTTAGTAATTAAAAGATGTATAGCATATCAAATATTCTTAATCATGTTTCTTAAAGATTTATTACCATATAAAGTGCATAGCATATTAAATATTCTTAATCAAGTTTCTTAAAGATTTATTACCATATATAGTGATTAAGATACTCTCTCTAATTTAATAAATAAACTAACATTATTCATAGAGATATTGTGCAAGATTTAGCTCAGGTCAAGAGATCAAGATGTTCAAGATGTCAGGATCAAAAATCTGCCAAAATCATAAAATCAATACTGACAGGGACTCAGAATCCAGGCATGGAAAGTCACCATATTAGGAAGTCACCATGTATGGTAACTAGTTTTTCTTCTTTGAAGGCTATATAAAGGACCAAGGGCTAAAGTTAGAAGGCATCAAGCCGAAGAGATCACGAAGCTCCCGACGCTCACGCATCCAAGCTGATCATCGACTGTTCGACTACCTCCTTAGGAAAGATCGAGAAGCAACTAGTTTGTAATCATTTTCTACGGATTAAAGTGTAGTTTGTTCAAGTCGATTAATAAAGGTAGTTATTTTATTTAATTGTTTTTTACATTATGTTTTCCCTCTTTTTCTTTTCATCTTCTTCTCCCAACATGCGCGAGTAATTCTCCGCTTGTTAGGGTTCGTAGGATTAGGGTAGGCTAATGGATGATGAAAATAACTAAACTTTTTTTAAGTCCTATAAAGTTTAGGAACTTTATCAAAAGAATCATTAACATCCTAATCGGGCGCGCTAGCAATTCTTTGCTAGTTCCGACCGCGATTAGAGATTAGATTAATGATTGTTTTGGTAAAGGCTAGATATGAACGGAGTTCCGTGTCGAGATAAGGGTTAAGAGTGGGATTCGTTTTCCCTCCAGAAACCCTAATCTATACGCATCACCGTCATTCTAGTTCTAAATCTATTAATGGATAAAAAGGGTAACTTTTAATTAATCATCCATAACTACTAAATCCTAACGAACCCTACAAGCCTTCTTATTATATTATCTAAGTCTCTAAAATAATCTAGATCTACATTTTACATTCTTTTTTAACGTAGATCTAGAAACCATTCAACAAAATTCTTATTTCTTTCTCTTTTTCAACACATCTAAAGTAAGAGTAAAAGGTTCCACGTTTCCCAGAGAATGACCCGTACTCATCTCGGTCTAGCTACACGCGACACCGTTATTGATTGCGGTTAACTACAAACAAACACACCTTTTCGTGACAATCAACATGCTTCCTTTATAAGCTTGTCCATCTGTTTTTCGAACGACGGACTTGGCATTTTCACGGTGGGAGCTCGTTCTGGTTCAGGGTTAGCGTCTTCCCATAGAGCATCTTCTTCTTCAACAAAGTCATGTATGATGTAGCAGTCACGAAGTAGCTCCCGTTTCTTGGATTGAACATACCCAAGCCTGGTCATTTCCATTCTTCCGTTGGGCAACTTTCGTTGAGTTCAGGGAACGTTCCAGATCCTGTTATAGAACCGTGCTTGTCACGCAGTTTGCTTAAGGGGTACACCTTGGCGTCTCAAGAGTCTCTTTAGTCCGTTCGTGTAATATCTAGGCAAACGGATGGGCTGGAGCCTGTCAAGTGTAGAATCCGCGCCATGCCAGATTTCTTTCTCCACTTTGCTTTCCCCGGATCAGTAGAATAGGATCGCCTTTTCACCTTTTCGCGTGGGAGGGACGTAGAATGTCTGCAGTTCTTCCACACTGTAGGTATCAAGCACGTCTAGTTCTTTGTGATGCTTGGGCAGAACCATGGCAACTTGCAAACTTTGATCTTCATTAGCGAAGGTTTGTATTGATGGCCGAGCAGAGAATACGGCATTGACCTTATCTTCCGAGTCGCTGCCGAAGATCAACATAGGAGCGGACGGTCCCGGCTTGTTGCACTGGGGAAGACCTGAATAAACTATTTCTTCTTCCTCCTCGGTATCACTCCCGAAGACCGAAATAGTAGTGATAGCTTTGTTCTTATCCTCCGGTTTGCGACATCTTTCTGTGTCCTTGAAATCTGGCAGGACGTATTTTGCATCTTCGTACTTTCGGACTTCGTTCACAGAGAATGGGTTCAGCTCTCCTGTTATGGTATACTCGAGACCATCTTTGAAATACTTCATACACTAATATTGTGTAGAAGGGATGATGTTGTACTCGTGTAACCAGGGCCAGCCGAGCAAAGCATTGTAGCATGTCTTGACATCAATGACGTGAAACTTAATGTCCGTGACAAGCAGCCCAAAGCGTAGTGTCAATATTACAGGCCCAAGCATCCGTGATGACTGAGAGTCAAATCCGGAGATGGTGATTTTATCGCGAGCGAGATGCTGAACGCTCATGCAGATTTTCTTCAACACTCTCACATTGAGAAGATTGACGGAGGACCCATTGTCGACCAAGATTTTACCTATCTTGATGTCATGACAGTATCCAAAGACGTATAGGGGACGGTTGTGCTCGCATGTCCCAAGGAGGAGATCTTCATCGCCGAAGGTGATATTGGCTCTGTGTACTTCTTCCAGCTCGTCCTTCATCTTTTCTTCGGCGAGGAAAGCTTGGAATTGCTCGGGCTCTTGTAATGCCTTGATCAAAGAATCTCTTGCTTCTTTGGATAACAGGAAGGCGTCGAGAATGCTTAACTGCGAAGGTAGCTTTCTCAAGTGTGCCAGAACGATGTAGTCCACCTTACTTTTCTTTGGCGGGTCCTTGGCTGTCAGCTCTTTGATGGCTTGGTAAGGATGATATCCTCAGGGACTTTTTCTTTTCCCTTGTCTTTTCTATTTGACCCAATGTTTGAAGGCCCAATATTCTTTTCGGGCAGCGTGCGATTACGCAGCTGAATGTTCTTGCAGTTCTTCGGTTCTTCCTCTTTTCCCGAAGTGGATTCTTTGAAGAGAGGGCCAAAAGCTATTTCTTCATCAGAATCGCTCCCAAAGGTGAGAACTTGCGATCCTCCGGCGTTGACCATGCGACAGTTGCCGGTAGTTCTTTTACACTCCTCGGTCGTACTTCTTTGCTCCCGATGAGTTTTGCGTTTCATCCGCTTGAAATGTTGCCGGTGAGCAACATATCCCTGCCACCATCTTTTAAAAGCGTTGCACTCTTCGGTGGGGTGCGCAATCTTTCGATGATATAAGCAGTAGCTAGGATGTGTTTCCGCTTCACCAAGAATGTTTCCTTCGAAGGGTGGCAGCTTCATTCCCATCGATATGGCTTTAGCGAACCTTTTTCTCGTCTTGAATCTGCCTATATTTGCGACGGATGTACTTTGATCTGGCGGGAGTGTTTCAACTCCTTCGTCCAGTCGCCAGCGTTTGGCATTTTCAAATATGACCATCTCACGCTCCCGAGCAGCTTTGCTTTTAAGAAGAGCTTCATTCAGGAATGCATCAATCATTTCGTCTGATGGCCCTAAAAGTTCTGGTTCAGGATTTGCCTCCAGTTTCTTTGTGCATGGAGCTTCTTCATCGTCTATCGACGAGTGAGAGATCACATAGCAGCTTGCTACATAACCTTAAGATTCATCAGACGAGTCTTCTCCATTGTCATCATCTCCGTCCTCAAAGAAGTGGCTGAGAAATTCTTGGAGTGTAATCGAGGTCCGCACCTTCTGGTTATACTCTTCTAGCGCGTCAATCTGTTTTTGCAGGTCCGTGCTCTTGTCACCAGGCTTCACTGGCTTTTTGGTCTTCTTCTTTTTCTTCGAAGACTTTGACGGCTGGGTGTGATCGCTTTGGCTATCACTGCCAATTTTTGGAGTTGGGTGTGTTAGTGTATATGCCCTAGGGGCCATTATTGTATCATACTAGATTGTATATTACTTAATGGAAGCTTGGGATATTCACAGTTGTATATACAGTCTTGCTAAAAATGGTAGTATGCTACTTAGTTTGTGTCTACTTTAATATGTGCATATGTTTCTTGTAACGTATCAATTATAGATATTAGTAGAGCCCATAGGTTCTTTGCTTGATTAACAGCGTTGTGATGGCAGTCACACTAGTGGGGGCTGGGTAGTCTATAAGCAACATCCTATACATGTCCCTAGTCGTAGGATTATCGAGACAGGGCATCGATATTCCAGAGTAGACTGGTGTGTACGCTTCTCATCCCGGTTGGGAGATGGTCTGTCCCATAGCCATCAGTACGTCGTACTGGAGATAGTATACAGGTGCTCGTTAGGTTACGAGTACACCGGACAGGACTCGCAGGGGAACTGATTGGTTGGTATTATACCCGTCGTCAGTTAACAGTTCCCAGATGACATGAGTACAGCATAGTCCGCAAACTTGATACTGCTACTTCACCTCGAGTGTGTCCCACTGTTCTTAGATTGCTACCCTACCACGGCTCAAAGGAGTCGTGCAAACAGGTAGCAGTTGGGTGCAGTCCCGAGCACTTGGAGGCAGTAGTGGTTAGATAGGATTTGTCTCTCCCGGTATTGGAAGATGATATCGCGCTGTGTCAGAGAGCCATTACGCAAAGTCCCTGGCCAGGGAAAGCGAGATATACTGGTAGGTTCCAGTAGCTTCTCAGGGTGTAATGGGCTTCGCTCCGACACAACTTATACAGCTATTAGGGGACTGACGCTTGCCGCCCCCTAGGCTTGATATGCGATAGTCTTAGACGAACAAACCGGACTGTACGAAGATTGTCACATAAGGCTCAGTGGGAGTTCGGATGAGTTTCCTCATCGGCCTTCTTATCGACATCTACCTGGGGACCGTTACGTACAGCTAGTGCCGCTTGTGGTCTGTGGTTAAACCCACTGCCAGCGTAGTGTCGAGTCTTTAGAGTCCCACACAGAGAGTTTTCCTGCTCCAGGCGAAACGATATAGAAGTCGTATGGTTTTACGATAAGAGTTCGGACGCGTATGTGTGTTTACGCACGTACGACTTTTCGGACAGTTTTTACTAGCCGGCTTTGGTTTAAGCCAGATTCTAGTATCGGGTTATTGGATTTATACAGTCTAAAGTTTTTCCATGTTTTCACGGATTGGAGGGGCATTCTCATAATTTGTCGGGAAGCTTCTAGAAGAGTGGTGACTAAGGGATTAAGGTGGCATTGCATTAAATGAGATTAGTGACTCATTTGTGTGATTCATCCATGTCATTAATGCATCATAAATGTTTAATGACTCATGGTGATGAATCACTCATAGATATTTATGAAGCATGGTTGTTAATTCAATTATTTCATTTTTGGATAAATAAATAATGCTTCATATATATTATGATACATCATTATCTCATTTCATTCTGATCTTCACCTTCTCTCTCCTCAAGCTCACTCTCTCTTCAAACCCTAACCCTAGACTCCCATGTGTTCAGATCAAGGGTTAGCTAGACTAATGCATCCATAACCTCACTCTATATCCCCTAGGTAGCTTAGATTAGCACTTTAAGAAACCTAGTTATCTCAAGTTTGAGATTAAGCTTGGCGTAGGAGCTTTCGGGTGGATCGTCTTTGATTCGAGGAGGCCGTTGAGGTGCTGATGTTCCATGGAGCCTATGAGGAGTGGAGGACCGCGATGAGACCCGAAGGACTAGTATCGTGAGGTATAACTTCGTATCCGAGTAGTTTAACCTCTAGTTGTTAGTTAGCAATGGTTTAGAAACGATTAATGCGCTCAAGTCCGTGTTACGAAGCTTTGATAATCGTTTTTCATATATTCCGCCTCCCCGCAAGTTCGTAGGGTGCGTGACATGGACTTACAGTGGTATCAGAGACAACTAAACCATTACTAGCTTGTTAGCAACTGATTAGAAGTTCGATCGACGGAAAACACGAAAACAAAAACCCGGATACTCCTAGTTTCTGTTAATTTTAAAAGTGTCTGAAAAATAATTTGACATACCTTAAAATTCACAGCAGGGAATTGTAAGAATACTGGGAAAATACGAGCCCCTAACTCGGCAAGACGGCCGCGGATCCGCGGCAATAAGGTGCTTTTGGCCGCGGATCCACCGCCGAGTCAACGCCGAGTTGACTCGGATTTGCTCTGTTATTCATAATTTCTGGTTTTTTGTTTTCCTGTATGTTCTTTTTCTATCCAGGTTACTTGAGTGCAGGTTTGCTTTTGGGATAGACACGGAAAAGGGAAGTCGATCGATGTTCTAAGATATTTGCTAATTGGGTTTTTATCTGTAATGTTTAATGTGTTCGTAAACCTCCCCTAACTGCTAGTATGTCGGTTGGCAGGGGGTTACACATTTCTGAAATGTTTACTGTTTGTGTATATGAACTGTATTGGACTGTTGTGATGATTAGCCAGGGGGTTTTAAGATGTATTTAATATTCATTCAATATAAATGTAATTTGATGTAATATTCTTTTGCGGGGTACATCCAGGTTGCGGTTGTAGCCACCGTTGTATTATTATTTCTTTTTACTGTTTTTGCTCCTAGGATAGACCCAAGATGGGGTACACAAACTACCGGGTACGTTGAAATGTTTAGTGGCATACTCACGTTGTTGAGGGAGACCGCTTCACTTCGGGTACTTGGCGGGTAGTTTGCCGTACCCGTAGGGGTCTGGGGTGGGGTAATGGCTATTCATCACAACTGTGTAATCCGTCTTTTATTGCAGGCTCAAAGCAAATGTGGATTGCTAGTAAATCCAATAAAGTTCATCTGTGATCTGGAATGCTTATTATTGCGTCTGACGAATGTACAATATCTATATATGATAGCTATTAGACGTCACTTATGTTTTACACCTGCGCTAGCCCAGCCCCCACTCTGTCGTTAGTTAAGTAACCTAACGGGTGATGACTGGACCCAGTGGCGAATGCGGATGGCATAAGAGGATGTGGTATTTTCGTTGTTTTCTGCAATGATAGGATAAATGATGGGATGCATTATTATAATGCAAAGAAAATAAACCAAAGTTAAATCGTTGGAACAAATTTAAAAGAAACCACTCGGTTATTTTAAAAGAGCAGAATTTTTAATTGCGGAGCTTTAACCACTCCTTTTAAAAAGCTATCAGGTTCCTTCGATTATATCAAGTTCACTACGTTCACGGTTTTACCAAAACCAGTCGTAGCCCTCCGTCATTTCTTATGGATGGTCAATAGTATTCAAGCTATGTTTGTTGGCCTTCGTCAAGGCATAGTGTTTGGTAGCTACTGGGTATTCATTTGTTGCATAGATAGATGTGTTGGTTTGGGACAGTCGTATTACCTTATTGGCCTTCGTCAAGGGTATGTACGGGTGGGTTCAAATTAACAAAGATAATGATGCGCAGAACTTGACATGTGACTTATGATTTGTTGGCCTTCGTCAAGGTCATAAGAGCATGGGGCAAAAATCCATATCGGGAGTTTCTAAAGAAACTGAAACTTGCTAGAGTTGCATACCATTTTGGAGTTTGATGAATGTTGGTAGGATACCTTCAACATTATCATACGATGATATTTTGGATCCCGATCCTACTGTGAGTATAAACTACTTATCAGGAGATTCGTCACTTAACGATCAATGCTATAAACCAAGTAGGTACCTAGAAAGGTGTCAGCGGGGTTACGCCTCCAGAGAAAAGAGGTTATTTAATTAAGGAACTTCGCGAAAGCGTTGGAAAACCTCCCTCGAAGTATCGACACTGGCCTGTCTGAACGGTTAAGCAAGTATTGTACAGTGAGAATTGTCCTGGCTAATTCTTCTTTTATGGTTTGAGAAAGGATTCGAGAAACAGTGGGAGCCATCCAGTTTAGATAAATTAAAAACCACTCTAAACTTACAAGAGCATCATGCTAATAGGTTTTTCTTCTCTCTCTTAAATTGCAGCGACCTTGTGACCACACATAGGTTACATCTAGATAACAATTTGACTGAATATGACTTATATGACTGGCAAAGGTCTGTCCAGATGTCCATTACCTATGACAAGCTGGACCACCCTATTACTACTCAAGATCCCACCGTCCCAGGTCCAGTTTCCACTGTTGCGGATATGGATATCCGTCAGACAAGGGAAAAAGATAAAGAGAAAGCTAAGTGCCACGTGTTAGCTTCAGATGATGGTGTATACCAGATCCAGCACGAGAAGATGGACTTAGTTTCCATCTTTCTCCATAATAAAGATTTATATGGAGAGCAATCTCATATCACTAGATATGAAACCTCGAACGAATTAATTCAAGCAAGGTTGGCTGACGGGTCATCTGTAGGGGACAACGTCCTTACAATGACTAGCTATATTGATGAGCTTCAGGACCTGGAGAGCACGTTGCAGAACGAGTCAAGTACTGACTTAATTCTACAGTCTCTACCTTTTACCCTGAAAGAAACCAGGGAAGTAGAAGGAAAGAGAAGGGCAAAAGTTTCGGGACTTAAAATAGTAAAAGAGAGAAGTTCCTATTGTTATGGGATTGGGCATAGGCAGATTGATTGCAGGGCTTTAGAAGCCAGTAACCAGGATACGAAGCATGTTGTGGGTTCAGCCTCAAGTGTGTTTGTTATTGAGAACTGTTTGTCAATTAACTCTACTTCCTGGGTATTAGATACCTGAGCAGGATCTCATATCTGTAATTCATTACATGCTTTGAGAAACCGTAGAGTTATAAACGTAGGTGATTGGTCTCTCAGAGTTGCAAACGGAATGAACGTGGACGCTGAATCCGTGGGAGAATATCGCCTGGGTTTGACAAGTGGGCAGATATTGATTCTACGTAACTGTCTTTATGTACCTAGTATGACTTGTAATATCATATCGGTATCCTCACTTTCAAGAGAGGGATATAATTTTACATTCGAAAGTGATGTAGTTCACATCCACCTAAATCAAGTTATGATTGAGTCCGGTACATTAGATAACGGCATATACGTATTAAGTCAAGCTCAGGTTTTCAATGTCCAGAACACACTTAAAAGAAAGTCTCCGGAAATAAATCAAGCTTTCTTATGGTATTGTAGACTAGGTCACATCAATGAGAGAAGGTTGACTAAGTTACATAGAGAAGGATATTTGAATCCATTTGAATATCAATCTTATGCTACTTGTGAATCTTGTCTCATAGGAAAAATGACCAAAACTCCGTTTACTGGACACGGAGTAAGAGCAAGCGAGCTCTTGGGACTCATACACAGTGACGTATGCGGTCCAATGTCTATACATGCAAGAGGTGGTTATTCCTACTTCATTACTTTTATGCATGATTTCTCTAGGTATGGACATGTCTTCTTAATGAAACATAAATCCGAGACCTTTGAGAAATTCCAGGAATACAAGAATGAAGTGGAAAACCAAAAAGGAAAAAGTATCAAGACACTGAGATCTAATCGAGGTGGAGAATACTTGAGTACCGAGTTCCTGGGTTACTTAAAAGAGAATGGAATTCTCTCTCAGCTTACTCCTCCATACACACCACAACACAATGGTGTATCAGAAAGGAGGAATCGAACTCTATTGGATATGGTTCGTTCCATGATGAGTAAATCTGAGTTGCCGCGATCTTTCTGGGGATATGCGCTAGAATCAGCTGCATATCTTTTGAACAAAGTTCCAACCAAAACCGTGCCTACCACACCATATCAGATGTGGAGTGGGAAGAAACCCTATCTTCAGTACCTGAAGACATGGGGATGTCCAGCTTTTGTAAAAAAGCAGCATCCGGACAAGCTCGAGGCACGCTCAGTACAGTGTAAGTTTGTGGGATATCCAAAGAACTCCAAAGGGTATTATTTCTATTGCGCAGAGGAACAAAAGGTTCTTGTTTCTCGTCATGCCCACTTCTTAGAAACTGAATTTTTAGAAAATCAGAAGAATGGGAGCGCAGTAGAACTGGAAGAAATTCCAGAACCACAAGCTGTTACTGAAACCTTGGTAGAACAAGAAGGTTCAGGAGAACTAGGCATCCCAGCGCCAATCCGCAGGAGTAGTAGGCAGTCTCATCTGCCCGAGAGATACTACGGTTTTCTCATAGACGGGGATAGAGAGGATTGCACTATTGACTATGATGAGCCTACTAGCTTCCAGCAAGCCATTCAGAGCGGTGACTCAGTAAAATGGCTGGATGCAATGCGGACCGAAATGAAGTCCATGTACACTAACAAAGTATGGACTTTGGACTTTGCTCCAGATGGGGTAAAACCCGTAAGATGCAAATGGATCTTCAAAAAGAAGATTGGTGCATATAGACAGGTTGAAACCTATAAGGCTAGACTTGTTGCAAAGGGTTTCCGTCAAAGACCTGGTTTGGACTATGACGAAACCTTTTCTCCAGTAGCTATGCTTAAATCTATTCGGGTCCTTCTTGCTATTGCTGCCTTCCACGATTATGAAATCTGGCAGATGGACGTAAAGACGGCCTTTCTAAATGGTAATTTGGAAGAGAGCGTCTATATGGATCAGCCAGAGGGATTCATTCAGAGTGGGAACAGCGGTAAAGTATGCAAGCTGCTTAAGTCCATTTATGGACTAAAGCAGGCATCGCGGAGTTGGAACATCTGTTTTGATGATGCTGTCAAAGAATTTGACTTTATCAAAAATCCAGATGAACCATGCATATACAGTAAGATTGTAGGGAGAGCTGTGGTATTCCTCGTCTTGTACGTGGATGACATTCTCCTAATAGAAAATGATATTCCTATGTTACAGCCAGTCAAAAGATTCTTGTCACATAAATTCTCCATGAAAGACCTGGGTGATGCCACCTACGTTCTGGGGATCCGGATCTATCGTGATAGATCAAAGAGGATATTGGGACTTTCGCAGTCCAGGTACATAGACACCATAGTGAAGAGATTCAGTATGGATGATTCTAAGCGCGATAACCTACCGGCTTGTCACGGAATCACCCTCTCCAAAGAGATGTCTCCCAAGACTGATTTGGAAAGGGATCGCATGTCGATTATACCATACACTTCTGCGGTAGGCTCTATAATGTATGCAATGTTATGTACCAGACCAGATGTAGCATACGCATTGAGCGTAGTAAGCCGGTATCAGGCAAACCCAGGGGAGAAGCACTGGATAGCCGTAAAGAACATTCTCAAGTACCTAAGAAGGACTAAGGAGATGTTCTTGGTGTATGGCGGAAAAGACCTCCAGATGGAGACCTTTGCCGACTCCGGCTTCCAGAGTGACAAAGATGACTCCAAGTCCTTGTCGGGTTATGTCTTTACCCTCAATGGAGGGGAGGTCTTTTGGAAGCGTTCCAAGCAGGAGACCGTTGCTGACTCAACAATGGAAGCGGAGTACATAGCTGCTTGCGATGCCGCAAAAGAAGCTGTCTGGATGAAGAAGTTCCTCACAGAACTTCAGGTGGTTCCTTCCAGTGTTGGTCCAATACCTCTGTATTGTGACAACAACTGCGCTATAGCTTTAGCGAAGGAACCCGGGTCCCATCAGAAGTCCAGACACATCTTAAGGCGGTATCACCTGATCAGGGAGATCGTAGATCACCGGGAGATCGAGATGAAAAGAGTAGAGACGGAGAATAACATAGCTGATCCATTCACAAAGGCCCTTCCTCAGACGCAGTTCGAGAGGCTATTCGAGATGATAGGTCTCCGATATGCCAGCTCATGGCCCTAGTGCAAGTGGGAGATTGTTAGTGTATATACCCTAGGGGCCATTATTGTATCATACTAGATTGTATATTACTTAATGGAAGCTTGGGATATTCACAGTTGTATATACAGTCTTGCTAAAAATGGTAGTATGCTACTTGGTTTGTGTCTACTTTAATATGTGCATATGTTTCTTGTAACGTATCAATTATAGATATTAGTAGAGCCCATAGGTTCTTTGCTTGATTACCAGCGTTGTGATGGCAGTCACACTAGTGGGGGCTGGGTAGTCTATAAGCAACATCCTATATATGTCCCTAGTCGTAGGATTATCGAGACAGGGCATCGATATTCCAGAGTAGACTGGTGTGTACGCTTCTCATCCCAGTTGGGGAGATGTTATGTCCCATAGCCATCAGTACGTCGTACTGGAGATAGTATACAGGTGCTCGTTAGGTTACGGGTACACCGGACAGGACTCACAGGGGAACTGGTTGGTTGGTATTATACACGTCGTCAGTTAACAGTTCCCAGATGACATGAATACATCATAGTCCGCAGACTTGACACTGCTACTTCGCCTCGAGTGTGTCCCACTGTTCTTAGATTGCTACCCTACCACGGCTCAAAGGAGTCGTGCAAACAGGTAGCAGTTGGGTGCAGTCCCGAGCACTTGGAGGCAGTAGTGGTTAGATAGGATTCGTCTCTCCTGGTATTAGGAGATGATATCGCGCTGTGTCAGAGAGCCATTACGCAAAGTCCCTGGCCAGGGAAAGCGAGATATACTGGTAGGTTCCAGTAGCTTCTCAGGGTGTAATGGGCTTCGCTCCGACACAACTTATACAGCTATTAGGGGACTGACGGTTGCCGCCCCCTAGGCTTAATATGCGATAGTCTTAGACGAACAGACCGGACTGTATGGAGATTGTCATATCAGGCTCAGTGGGAGTTCGGATGAGTTTCCTCATCGGCCTTCTTATCGATATCTACCTGGGGACCGTTACGTACAGCTAGTGCCGCTTGCGGTCTGTGGTTAAACCCACTGCCAGCGTAGTGTCAAGTCTTTAGAGTCCCACACAGAGAGTTTTCCTGCTCCAGGCGAAATGATATAGAGGTCGTATGGTTTTACGACAAGGGTTCGGACGCGTACGTGTGTTTACGCACGTACGACTTTTCGGACAGTTTTTACTAGCCGGCTTTGGTTTAAGCCAGATTCTAGTATTGGGTTATTGGATTTATACAGTCTAAAGTTTTTCCGTGTTTTCACGGATTGGAGGGGCATTCTCGTAATTTTTCGGGAAGCTTCTAGAAGAGTGGTGACTAAGGGATTAAGGTGGCATTGCATTAAATGAGATTAGTGACTCATTTGTGTGATTCATCCATGTCATTAATGCATCATAAATGCTTAATGACTCATGGTGATGAATCACTCATAGATATTTATGAAGCATGGTTGTTAATTCAATTATTTCATTTTTGGATAAATAAATAATGCTTCATATATATTATGATACATCATTATCTCATTTCATTCTGATCTTCACCTTCTCTCTCCTCAAGCTCACTCTCTCTTCAAACCCTAACCCTAGCCTCTCATGTGTTGAGATCAAGGGTTAGCTAGACTAATACATCCATAACCTCACTCTATATCCCCTAGATAGCTTAGATTAGCACTTTAAGAAACCTAGTTATCTCAAGTTTGAGATTAAGCTTGGCGTAGGAGCTTTCGGGTGGATCGTCTTTGATTCGAGGAGGCCGTTGAGGTGCCGATGTTCCAAGGAGCCTACGAGGAGTGGAGGACCGCGATGAAGACCCGAAGAACTAGTATCGTGAGGTATAACTTCGTATCCGAGTACTTTAACCTCTAGTTGTTAGTTAGCAATGGTTTAGAAATGATTCATGCGCTCAAGTCCGTGTTACTAAGCTTTGATAATCGTTTTTCATATATTCCGCCTCCCCGCAAGTTCGTGGGGTGCGTGACATGGACTTACAGGGCGCGGCTTCAGCATTCCCTCGATGATCTCAGGTTCCAGTAGATTCTTCCACTTGATTGCCGGGCATGTGTGGAGATCCTTCAGCATTCTTTGGCTGAAAGAGCGACCTCTTATGAAGCTTCTTTTACGAAAGAACACGATGCCCCCAATGTATCCGTCTTCTTGAGAGCGTGCGGCTGAGGCGGGTTCACCTTCCAATTCTCAGATAATACGAATTTGCCCTGCTGGTACTGATCTTCTATCCAGCTTTTGAAGATGTAACAATTCTCGATCGGTTGGCCCAACATTTGGTGATAAAGGCAATAGTTAGGATTGCTAATATCGCCTGGTTGTGCTGGGCGTCTTGGCTCCGGCAGATTGATGAGCCTGTTGTGCAGTGCAAGCTCGAATAACCTCTTCGTCTTGTCTCGAGGGAACGAGTAAGGGCGTCTCATTTTATCTTCGAGAGATCGAGTTCTATTATTTTGCCGATCAACTGGTCTTAGGCCACTGGGCTACTGTTGAGCATTAGCGATGACGGTCGCTTTCTCCTTTCCCTTCTCGTTCTGCTGCTCCGGCTTTTGAGGAGACGGTCTATGACCCATCTGGTCCATTTGGGCCAGTTTGTCGATCAAGGCTTGGAACGTGGTCGGCTTGAAGAACATCATGAATTGGGAAATGGTTGCATGAGGGTCTAGGGTGCCCACGAACATGCCCACCGCCGGTGCTTCTTCGATGCGCTATTCGCATTTTGACCACGGATTCCGCCATCGGATTGCGTATTGAACCCACATCTTGCCTGGCTTCACCCTAGTATTAATCAATGCTGTGATTGGGGTGCGTTCACTAGCACTCGCGAATCGCTGGGTGAATAATAGCTCCATTTCCGCAAAAGTCTTGACGGAGTCATTTGGAAGTTCAGAGTACCATTCGAACGCTGTCTCCGACAAGCTGCCAACAAACCGACGGAGCAAAAGTTTATCATCACCCCCGGTGTTGCCGCAAAGAGCCCTGAACTGGGCAACATGTTGATAGGGATTGCCTGTCCCCTTGTATACATGAAATTTAGGGATCGTATATCCCGACGGGTACTTTATTTGGTCATACCAGCCTGGATATGGTCGCCCAGTTTTAACAACTTGGTTGGCCGCTTCATTCGCCTGGTGAGCTCGTATTTGCTGAGCAATATAGTCATCCAGAGCGGCCTTGGAAATAGTTTTCTCTTTGGCTGCTGAAAGAACCGGAGGAGGGTTCGATGTCTCTCCTCTATTGTCTTCAATAATGATCGGAGGGTCTTCAGGTGGAGGTTCCGGCTGTAACATTGAATTTTATGATTTTATATTAACACGAAATTGCAAAAAGAAAATACTACGCCATCCCCGTCAATGGCGCCATTTGATTTTTGCTAAGAGTTTTGTGATCAAAGAATTAATTACCGCAATCAAGAACAGCGTCGCTTGGCAGCTAGCCGGTGAGTACGGGTCGGTCCACAGGGATTTTGTGTATTCTCAATTTGTTCTAACGAGTAAATTCCAAACGGTGTTGGGTTGATTATCACTAAAAACTGAGTTGATTTAAACTAGGATTAGAATCTTGCTAGGGTTAGGTTTAGATTAAGTTTGGAAATTTAAGATTTCCCACCGCTTTCAATGCCCTAATTTAGATCTATTTAGGTGTTATGGTAATAATTAATAAAGTGGATTAGTACCATCGGGAAGAAATGATGTTTCTTCCTCTAGGTTCTTGTCCTTCCTTTCTTAATTCTTACCCTAACCTTCATGGAAAACATATACAACCGGTCTTTTAAACTACGGTATCACCGCTACCTCATGGGGTAAGGTGCCGTAGGGAACAGTGTGTGTATGTATGCATGGAGTCCTATGAATTAATATGTGATGGGCAAGAAAGGGGTGAGAGATTTTCATCTCTCAAACCTTTCCTATTTCTAACCCTAACAAGTGAGGAACTATTCACTCATTAGGGAATTGATTAACATGTTCTAAACTAATTAACTAGGGCAGATAATAAAAATTATACTAAGGCAGAAATAAAATTAAGAACTAGGGCAGATAATAAAATTCTTACTTTATTTGATGGCTCTCTCCAAACATTTACACCGAATTTAAATTCTGAATAGATGAAATAAAAAGAGGCATGCCTCAAAAAGAGGTTTAGGATTTCTATTTATAAATCATAGAAACCCTAGGGTTACATTCGATTCACATCCACATTTACAAATTTGCCCCTAAGAAGCCTAGTCAACGCACCGCCGCACCGACACGAAATTGCACCGACATGGGCTCATCATGGCCGCGGAACCGTGGCCAAGAGCCATGTTTGGCCGCGGATCCGCGGCCATGTTGGGAGCTTGTTGGTTGATTTCTTCTAGGCTGCTTCTGGTTGCATTTTTCTTCTTATTTCTTCACTTGGTTTCTCAGATTGTCTTCTAGTTTTCTTCCAGATTTCCACAGTAAATAATTTCGTGGACTTTACCGCTTGCTTCGTATCGAAGTCTTGAACCTTGCGCTGCCTTTGTTCTTTGTGAAATTTTCCATTGATCTTCGTTTAGTCTTCAAACTGTAGGCATGATCAAGATCTTTCCATTTGTTGGTCGTGGTCTCACTTTTGTATCGTTTTTTCATCGTTTTCACTATTTTTGTTCCGAGAACCTGTAACCTACAACTATGTAGCAGACATGGATCAAAAACACCTGTTTATTTGTAAAATGAATAAGAATGGGGAATATAATAATGTAAAATTATGATATAAACAAATACCCCCAAACTTATCTTTTGCTCATCCTCGAGCAAACCTAGTTTTCTCGAAAAAGACCTAGCCTCACTTTCGCAGGGAAACGCGATTGTACTGAGCTCGTGCAACAAGCCATTAAAGCTCTAGGTGTCCCTAGTAGGAGGAGTGTTGTCTCCTGAGGGTTTTCAGCGGATACTACCCACAAAATCCTATCAATTCGTCCTATTGACTTTTATTCTCCAATTAGGTTTTCTAACAAGAACTCTATTATCTTCGATTCAAAAACTATCCACCCGTATTTTCACGCTTCCTTATCATTTAACTTAAGATTATATATGTTTGGTAGACTTACTTAGCTTTTAGCATCTTTTGAGTTTTCCTTCTAGGGTTCTATCTCAACTTAGGAATTTTTATCATCTCTACTAAATATACAAGTCCTATTTTTCATTCCTACCTCTTATCTAAACCCCAATCACATACCCCTACGTGTGTGTATATATCACCCCTACACTTGGAAATTCAAATCAAGCTATTATACTCTTGTCCATCGTCCAAAGTACTTTTCAATTGGTGAATTTTCAGATGAAATTGCTCACACATTCTTCATGCGACCGTTACTTCTTGAGGTACCAACGACCGATTACAAAATGTGTTTGCACATTAAGACGTAATTCCTAGTCTTGTAATACCTGAGGCTTATAGCAATGACTCCCAAATCAGTTGGTCTAAGACACTAGGTGATAAAGCACCCTCGCTAAATATTCTTTTCTATTTATGCAGCCTTAAGTAATTACAAAAACAAGTGTTCATTTTTTTTTATCTCTTTATTCACACTTGTATATTTTTTTTCCTTCATAATAAGGACTTTAGACAAGAGCATTTCAAGGTCTCTTCTACTATTCCAAGTTTCAAGGTTCGTATTTGTGCAATTTGTAGGGTATATATTTTCAGAATTTAGATTTAAGCTTAGGAATTATTTTTCAAACTTATATTTTAATAAAAATATCAATACTTTTCTCTTGTTTTAACTTAGCCCAAGAAGTGAACTCGAAATTTGCCTATTTCTAAATAAACTACAAAGACATATACTTTCTCCCGTTAAATTTTAAGAAAGGTTATTTTTAGGGTTTTTAATTTACTAAGTCTAAGATCTAGTTGTTCCTAGCTAGTCAACCGTCATGTCAAACTTAAGTCAAATATGGCCAAAATTGAACTTTTCAATTTTTATAATTTTTGAAATTTTTCAATTTTTATGGGTTTTAAAATAAATATGCAAATGCAAAAATATACATATGAATGCGAAGGAAGAAAGCTTACCGAGCACACCCCCAAACTTAAACTTGACAGTGTCCTCACTGTCATGCTACACCAAGAGGGTCAAAATTGTCGGTACTCCTCTGTTTATTTTTTTTATTTTTTTTATTGTTAACTGAAAAAGAAAACAAAAATATATACAAAAAAGCCCCCCCCCCAACTTGAGTTAAACGATGTTACAAGTCAATGCCAAACTTTGCAAAGACCAAAAGTCAACACCAACCAGTTGAAAAATTTATCTGTGTAAAGTATCGGTCGGTGGAAGATCATGTTGTACAAAGCCAAGAAGAAGTGGGGAAGAGATAAGTGGTGGTATGGAAAGTGTCTGCATGTACGTGGAAGTGAAGATATAGGAGGTGATGATGAATAAAAACGAGAATGTGAATGATCAGAAATCAGTGGAAGATTGGCATTCTCATAGTTTATTAGAAGAAAAGGGGGTGGTTCAACTTCTATAGGGTGAGCTTGATTAACCACCAAATCACCAAGATGTTTCTGTGGATCCTTTACTGGCTTGGCATCATCCATCATATGCATATGATACTTAATTATGAGGGAACTAATCTCCTCGATGTCCGCCATAGTCCAGCCAAAAGCTTGCCGGTTATTTTGCAAGACCATTAAAAGGGCTTTCTCTTGCTCGAGGGCTAGAGAGGCCGATATGATAACGGGAAAGGTCTCATTCCCACCTAGGTAAGCGTATTTAAGGTGACACGGCAAAGGCTTGAGTTTGGGTTTCGGAGGCAAAACAATTGAAGGCAAAATTGGTGAAACTATCTCGAACTCGAAGATTCCAATAATGGTTCGAAATCACTGCAAGCAACCGAATCGGATGGTTCAACCAACTCATCCAAAAATTCAAAGGACTCATACTCGGGCGGTGAGTCGTCAAAATCTTCCGAAAAGGTGAAACACTCGTAATCGTTATCAGTTGTGCAAACTGTGTCAAATTCAAGGAGGGACGCACTAGTGGCGTCAAAACTGTCGTTATCAAACAGAAATTTTTCAAGCTCGCTGTCCTCCTGCGTGATTTTGTGGATCGAGCAAACTTCTCGTATACTAGCTTTAGGCAAGGAGGGCAGACTTCCTATCTTGTAAATATTGAACTCACTAGACATCTTCCCGAAGGATAGAGTCATAGAGCCATTGCGACAATTGATTACGGCATTGGAAGTGGCCAAAAATGGTCGACCGAGAATCACCGGAATTTGGTTTCGTGGGTTAGCAACAGGTTGTGTGTCCATAACAATAAAATCAAAGGGGAATGTGAAGTCCCCTACTTTGATCAACACATCCTCTAACTCACCCCTAGGATGGGTGATTGATCGATCAGCCATTTGGAGAGTACAATGAGTGGGTTTCAACTCTCCAACACCTAATTGCTCATACACGGAGTAGGGAAGCAGGTTAACACTGGAACCAAGATCTAAAAGTGCGCGATTGATGTTCTTATCCCCAATTGTTATTGAAATTATTGGACAGCCAGGGTCCTTTTGTTTTTGGGGTAAGGGTTGAGCTTGGTTAATAGCATTGCTCACGGCACTAGCTACTAGCACTTTCTTGGGTATCTGAGACTTTCTCTTCGAGATGCATAAGCCCTTTAAGATTTTCGCGTAAGAAAGGACTTGTTGGATTGCATTTAAGAGAGGTATATTTATGCTAACCTGTTTGAATAACTCCACAATCTTCTCCATTTGTGAAGTTGGTTTACTGGATCTTAACCTGTTTAGAAAAGGAGCATTTTGAAAATTTGTTGAGTCCAATGTCTGTGGAGTAGAATGTGGAGTTAGAACGGATCCCAGTGTTGGTGTGTTCGTGAAGTGAGAAGTGGGTCCGTTCGAAGTAGAAGAAGTAGAGCCTTGTGAAGAATGAAGAATAGGCTCTAACGAGGAAGATGAAGAAGAAGAAGACGAAGAAGAAGATGAAGAAGAAGAAGCACCGGCAGGGGTGTCATTACTAATACCCACGTTATTGTGCAACATTTTTCCAGATCTCAACGTGGTCATAGCATTTACATTATGATTTTGGTGTTCATATGCAACATGTGCATTATGTGTGTGACCGGGATTTGGCAATGGTTGAGATGGAAGCTTTCTTTTTTCTCGCTCGCTCAACGCAGCATTTAGTTGTGCAATTTGCACCTCGATTGATTTAATACTTTGATCATGTGAAGCACTGTTGTGCACCAAAGACTGAATGGAAGTCTCCAACCTTGCTGCAGATTGTGTAGATTGTTTTAGAAACGCATCTAGACTTCTTTCTAGCGAGGTAACCTTATCGTCATTTGGTTGAACAAAATTGTTTGGAGGGTAAGAGTTGTTGGGCAAAAAATTGTTCATTTGGTTTGGGTAAGGTTGTGGTTGGAAAGGTTGCTGGTATTGAGTTTGTTGGGGTGCTTGTTGTTGTGGAGGAGGAGGCCTTTAAAAGTTGTTATTGGCTTGGAATTGTTGATTTTGATTCCAAGCAAAATTTGGGTGACTCCTCCAACCCGGATTATAAGTCGAAGAGTATGGATCGTTTCTTTGTCTTTACTGAAAGGCAGTAATGACTTGATCTTGTCCTTGAACAGGTGGATTGTAAGGACACTCTTCAGTAAGATGTGATGGATCCGAACAACAAGCACAAACAGTTTGTGGGGGTAAAGCAGGGGCAGGAGAAGATGATAAGATTTTGGTCTCAATTGCTTCTAGCTTTTTCGTAAGTGCGGCCATCTCGGCCTTCATTGCAATCGACATATCTAATTGATGTATGCCTGTCCTAGACTGACCAACAGAAGAAGATGAGGTGGTCTTGGTGCTTTCCCACTGAAGTGTTTGTTCAGCAAGATCATCGAGAAACTGCCAAGCTTCCTCGCTAGATTTTGTTAGAAAGTGACCTTGACAAATGGTTTCCAACAACTGCTTCGTTGCTGGGTTCAATCCTTCGTATAAAGTTTGGCAAAGTTGCCAATTTTCGATACCGTGGTGAGGGCATTGAACAAGTAGGTCTTTAAATCTTTCAAAACACTTCCAAAAGGGTTCGGAAGGAAGCTGGGAAAATTGAATAATCTCATTGCAAATTCTCGCGGTCTTGTGATGTGGATAAAACTTTTTAACAAAAGCTTTAACAAACTCTTCCCAATTTTTAATTGAGTGTGATGCTGTGCTGTATAACCATTTCTCGGCTAAGTCACATAAGGTGAAAGGAATGACCCTTAGCCTTATAGCATTATCAGACAGTTGTGTTGTCTTCATCATTACGCAAACATTCTGGAATTTGTTTATGAAGATATAGGCATCTTCGGATTCCAGTCCATGATATTTTGGCAACATGTTGATGAAGTGGGGTTTGATCTCAAAGTTATCCCCATTTGCCGGTGGGAGTGAAAGACAAGTAGGTAAGGTGGTGCGGATAGGGTAGAAAAGATCCTGGAGCGCGATTCATTGAGGCGCTTCAACAGGCGGGTGTTGTGGGTTATTCGCACCTAACGGAGGTGGAATCAGTCCTGTGGGTAAGGTGTTGTTAGGATTGAATCCCGACATCTCCTTAGAAGACGAAGAATGCGAAAGTGAAGGTAAGGAAGTGGAAGGAATTTCGACTTCGGAGTCGAAAGCGTCGTCGGTCGGTACCAACGAGACACGGACTAATCGGGCACTAGTGTCCTTAGTCCAACCGGACATACACTAAAGAGGTAGTGTAGTCAAAAAGGTGAAAAACAGAAGGTGGGGGTAAGAAAATGTCAATGGAAAGAAAGTGGGTGTAAGTGGGTTGCACGGATTTCTTAGCGACAAGTTGCAAGTTTTTGTAAAAAAATTTCCTTTTTTCTTTTTGTGTTTTTTTTATATGTGGAGCTTTTTGCAAAAAAAGATTTTCGATAAAAGGCTTAGACACACGTTCAATCAATCACAAATGCACAATCAAGCCTAGATCTAGAGTCACCTAGGTCAGCTAGACAGCTCCTAACTGTTCCAAAGGGCAAGAAGTAGGACCTCAAACCGTCTCTTCACCGCCAATTGTGGCCAGGTAATCACAAATAGAAAAAGGAGGGATCCGCTTACGAATCACCGTGAGACGAGCCTTTTAAAGTTACCTTTCCCTACCTGTCTAGCCTAGGCACCACAAAGTCAGGTTAGGATCAACGGTCGATGCCTACAACTATTCATTTGTCCTATTGAGCGCGAAGTCCTTAGGGCTGAGTCTAATCTTTTTTTTTAATTACTTGATGGTCAATGCAATATGCCTTATGTAAGTTTTGGGGTCCTAGGAAAGGTGATGAAATCCCCACCCAATCTGGACTGGTGTTCAAGCCCCTTAAAGTCAATTTAGATATGCAAAGCAATAAACACAATCACTTGCAAACAATTTTTTTAGCGTGACGCAAAGAATCCTGCACAAGATCAATTATTGAGAAGGGGAGAAATTTTTGCGCAAAGAATCCAGCAGGAAATTTTTACAGAGGAGATATTGGGGTTGCAGAGAAGAAGAGGAAGCTTACAGTGATTTTTCAGACGCTGACGTCACTATCAGACGGCGGATCAGCTGCGGACATGTGATTTTTGCAGCGGAAACGCAGTGGAAGGTGCGGTTCAGTTCCTGAGATTTTTTCTGCTCCTCTGGTCTGATTTGTCTCTGTTGTTCAGATCTAGGGTTTTCTGTTTTGCTCTCTGAATTTTTCCAGATCCGAACTTGTTCGTCGATCCTGCACAATTCAAACAAAACACCCTTCAACGAATAACAAGATGATAAATTTATTTTTATTTTTATATTTTTCAGTTTTTATGAATTTTATGATTTTATATTAACCCGAAATTGCAAAAAGAAAATACTACGCCATCCCCGGCAACGGCGCCATTTGATTTTTGCTAAGAGTTTTGAGATCAAAGAATTAATTACCGCAATCAAGAACAGCATCGCTTGGCAGCTAGCCGGTGAGTACGGGTCGGTCCACAGGGATTTTTTGTATTCTCAATTTGTTCTAACGAGTAAATTCCAAACGGTGTTGGGTTGATTATCACTAAAAACTGAGTTGATTTAAACTAGGATTAGAATCTTGCTAGGGTTAGGTTTAGGTTAAGTTTGGAAATTTAAGATTTCCCACCGCTTTCAGTACCCTAATTTAGATCTATTTAGGTGTTATGGTAATAATTAATAAAGTGGATTAGTACCATCGGGAAGAAATGATGTTTCTTCATCTAGGTTCTTGTCCTTCCTTTCTTAATTCTTACCCTAACCTCCATAGAAAACATATAAAACCGGTCTTTTAAACTACGGTATCACCGCTACCTCATGGGGTAGGATGCCGTAGGGAACGGTGTGTGTATGTATGCATGGAGTCCTATGAATTAATATGTGATGGGCAAGAAAGGGGTGAGAGATTTTCATCTCTCAAACCTTTCATATTCCTAACCCTAACAAGTAAGGAACTACTCACTCATTAGGGAATTGATTAACATGTTCTAAACTAATTAACTATGGCAGATAATAAAAATTATACTAAGGAAGAAATAAAATTAAGAACTGGGGCAGATAATAAAATTCTTACTTTATTTGATGGCTCTCTCCAAACATTTACACCGAATTTAAATTCTGAATAGATGAAATAAAAAGTGGCATGCCTCAAAAAGAGGTTTAGGGTTTCTATTTATAGATCAAAGAAACCCTAGGGTTACATTCGATTCACATCCGCATTTACAAATTTGCCCCTAAGAAGCCTAGTCAACGCACCGCCGCACCGACACAAAATTGCACCGACACGAGCTCATCATGGCCGCGGAACCGCGGCCAAGAGCCATGTTTGGCCGCGGATCCGCGGCCATGTTGGGAGCTTGGATGATTTCTTCTGGGCTGCTTCTGGTTGCATTTTTCTTCTTATTTCTTCACTTGGTTTCTCAGATTGTCTTCTAGTTTTCTTCCAGATTTCCACAGTGAATAATGTCGTGAACTTTACCGCTTGCTTCGTGTCGAAGTCTTGAACCTTGCGCTGCTTTTGTTCTTTATGAAATTGTCCATTGATCTTCGTTTAGTCTTCAAACTGTAGGCATGATCAAGATCTTTCCATTTGTTAGTCGTAGTCTCACTTTTGTATCGTCTTTTCATTGTTTTCACTGTTTTTGTTCCGAAAACCTGTAACCTGCAACTATATAGCAGACATGGATCAAAAGCACCTGTTTATTTGTAAAATGAATAAGAATGGGGAATATAATAATGCAAAATTATGAAATGAACAAACATCATCCCGACCATGTCTTGGAAGAGAAGCGCCATTCGTTTTATGTTGGCAGCTTGTTCTGCTGCTTCTCTGTCCTTCTTTTCGAGGACTCTGCGAAGGAAGTCGGCATCGGTTTCTTGTTCGTGACGCTGCTCTGATGACGCCTCCGGGCTTTCTTTTGGCCCGGTAAGTGCAGCCATCTGCATCAGCATTTCTTGAAGCTTCTGTTGCTGCTCCTGGGCATTTGTCACAGATCGGCCGAGCGGTCGGTGACCTGTAGAAGCGCGGCTTTCCTCTTTTCCGGAAGCCATATAAACAGTATGCACGATTATGACCCCAGACTTGGGGCGTTTGGGCTCAGCGTTTTTGTGGTCTGCCGTAGTCACAGGGGCTTTCTCTGGCCTCCTTCTCTTTTGAACAGTTGACGTTGACGGGGCCATTGCGGCGGGCACCCAGGTAGTTGTCATCCTTTGTGGATTGACAGGACGGTTCTCTTCCTGTTGAACCTTCACCTTTTTCTGTTAGCGCGGGTAATCTTGATCAATTACTGAGTCCTGAACCCATCGCCAGACTTTGTAAACTTTGGAGGACAGCCGCTGAGGGGGCTGCTCCGGCTTTGTTTCTGTAACATTCTCCACGGGTGGAGGAGATTTTCTCAGTACGGCGGTAGGAGAGTTTCTGCGCACCTTGTTCAGCAATTCAAACCTGTTCCTGGTTGGAACAGCAGTATTGACTTCCACCGTCGGGGCTGGTGGAGTTAGCCCAGAGGGGGAGTTGCCCCCAGCTTTCCTTACTCGGCGCAAGTGGCGACGTCGAGCACGTCGAGCTGTTGGGATGGTTTCAGCTTGAGAGGTGACTTCGTCTTGCCCCCTGTTCAGGTGAGGCGATGCCGGTACCAGCCTCTTGAAGACCGACGTCCGTTGAGTAGCGGTATCCAATCTATCAAAGACAGACTTTTGAGCAAGAACGGGAACCGGAGTGGGAGCCGGAACAGTCAGTCTTGTGAAGACCGACCCTTTGGCAGGAGAAGCCGTCTTGACGGCTTCGGGAGCAGGGATGGCTATCCTCTTCGGAATAACCTGTTCTGGAATTGCAGGCTTCATCATGGGCCCATATGAACTTTGGACCAATCTGGCGAAGACCGAGGCGCTGGAGCTGGACGACCCGTTGAGAGGGGTTGCGGTAGCTGTAAGCCGATTAAAGACCGACTTCTTGGGAGTTTCTTGTGTTGGTATAGGAGCGCTAAAGCTCGTTGGCGGAAGCATGGTTCCGAAAAACAATCCAGTGGTGGCCTGAGTGACCTGTTCCACCGACATCGTGAACAGGGAGGCCGCTTGGGGCCCGTAAGCTATGCCTCCAGATGAGGCGGAATGCGAGTTGCAATTGCAGCTGGAACACTTCATGCAAGTAGACGCCATTGTTTTCTGCACCCAGCAAGACACTAAATCTTAGTACCTTAAACCCAAGGGCAACCATTAACAAACCGCGATTCGTTCGCGAACGCGATACACTAAGTGTGGAGTGGAAAGAGGAAAAGGTCCCACCGGGCGTGCCAGAATCTGTTCCCCGCCGAAAGACACGGGAAGACGCGGTAAACGACTCGCCTGAATTTCGGGGCAGATACTAATAGGTGCTATCCGTCCACCTCTCTGAAGATGCCAAGTTGATTTATGGCATCGTGTATCGAAGGTTTAAAAGGATGCGGCCGATGTAGCAGACTTCATCAGATTCCCCCTCGTTTGAGGGGTTTTGATTGTGGGGACGCTCTTCCCTATAGGTGCAAGCCCCTGCAGTTAATTAAGCTACCGCATCGCGGTAACAACTTTCTCCTTCTCCAGATGGTCACTTCGTGTCGTGGGTGTTTATTTTGTTTGTGGTTGCCCGTGGATTGTATACGGAGACTAATTTATGTTGTCGCCCGTAGGGCGTGGATTAGTCCAAATCCGTATCTTCTTAGATTTGGGTTTGGGGGTTATGTTTAAGGATACGTTAGCCTCATTTGAGACTAAGATCAACTTAAACGTTTGTTAAGGATACTTTAGTCTAATTTTTAGACTAAGATCAACTCAATGGGATCGTTTAGATCCAACAAGAGAGTATTCGGGCTCTATTGCTTAGTTTAGGGACATTGCGGTCGATTAGTCTAAGGACATTACGGTCCAACGTTAGTTTAAGGACATCTCGGTCCATGGGTTTAAAGGGACCCCACAGTCCGAGGTTAAAGACATCGTAGTCCGTGGGTTTAAAGGGACCCCACAGTCCGAGGTTAAGGACATCGTAGTCTGTGGGTATACAGGAACCCCACAGTCCGTAGTTTAAAGACATCGTAGTCTATGAAGTTTAAGGACATCGTAGTCCAGGAGTTTAAGGACCCCACAGTCCGTAGTTTAAAGACATCGTAGTCTATGAAGTTTAAGAACATCGTAGTCTATGAAATGTGTGGTTGTCGGGACCCGTCACCTCTCTGAAGACGTTGAAGGATTACAACGACAGATATCAGAGGAGTAAAGAGATGTACCCTTGAACCGGTGTGAGTTGGTTGAAGGATCTGTAGTCCCGTTTGGGCCTGAGATCTGTTAAATATTCGTGAGCAGATGGGCTCAATTCAATATAAGTTGAGGACTTATGGCCAATATTGGGATAAATCCAATAAGATTTAAATGTTTAACATTTTATTGTTCTGGGCTGTTGAGCCTTTATTTGGGCTTGGCGCTTAATAATGCTGAGTATTAAATCCTGACATATTTTTGGTCTTGTATTGAATGCATAAGATTCATCAGAACAATGTTTGTTCTGATAGCGTGCCACGTAGCGCGCCAGACGCTTTGCGCCAATTAAAGAGCGCATTGCGCTTCTACTAAGTAGCGCACACGAAAAGGACATGTGTCGCGCTTGGCGCTAAGCGCCAGATGATGGGCGCATTGCGCCAGTTTATGAGCGCACTACGCTTTCAATTTATGAGCGCGTTGCGCTAGTTTAGTAGCGCACCAGTGAGTGACACGTGGCGCACTTGGTGCTAAGCGCCAGCCCATGAGCACAGTGCGTTATTTCAGAAGCGCAAAGCGCAAGTTGCATACGTGGTTGACACATGGCGCGTTTTGGCGCTGAGCGCCAGTCCAAGGAGCGCAAAAGCACAGTTCAAGAGTGCAAGGCACTTTTCAATAGCGCAATGCGCGTTTGATCAAATTTATGATCAGAGAACAAGTTTATATTCTTTTTAAAGGAGGCTTTGCCTCAAGATTCAAGAACAACAGTTTTTATTTTCTTTGAAAGGGCTTTGCCTTTGTAGATCAATGATCTGTGAATGAAGTAAATACTTCTTTTGTTTCTATGATGAGATCTTTTGATCTCTTTTTATAAAAGACCTTGGTCTTTTTGTAGATCTATGATCTTTTAAGAAGATAATTTTTCTATTTTAATGAGATGATTTCATCTCTTTGTTCAAGAATCATTCTTTACCTTGAAAAAATAATCTTCTTTTGCTAAGAGCTTGCTCTTCTTTCTTTGAGTTTTCTTAAAATTTGTAGGGGGTTTCTCTCTATCAGACTTGAAGTCTTGGGGCCTTTATATAGGGCAAATTGATTTGTTAAATCGGTTAAAGAGATGTTTCTCTGATTGATTTGGGGATATTTCCCCACCGTTGGATCTTTGATCCTAGGGCTTCTATTTTAAAGAAGGAATCTTCTTGTTTTTAACAAGATTGGAAAGATCTTTCCATAACAGAATTTAAATTCTGATTAATTAATGATTTATCATTATTAGATCTCTTGATCTAACGGTGGGGAATTTTTAATTCCAGCGCAAGCGCACCTTGCGCTAGCGCACCTACGATTGACACGTGGCGCGCAGCGCAGTCTGCGCTAGCGCACCTGTGTTTGACACGTGGCGCGCAGCGCGCCTAGCGCTGGATCTGAAGCGTTGCTTCAATCAATTTCCTTTTTTTGAATTTTGAATTTTAAAACAGTGCTTTGCTCTGATTGGGGGTGCGCTGCCTAGGGCGCAGCGCACCTGGCGCCAGCGTGTCTGTGTTTGACACGTGGCACGCAACGCGCCTAGCGCTGAATCTGAAGCATTGCTTCAAGTTTTAAATTTTGAATTTTAAAACAGAGCTTTGCTCTGATTGGGGGAAACAGAAGGGATATCACAAAAAGGAGCTATAGTCTCAATATTTTCCTACGTCCCCAAGATGACACGAAATATTTTACAAAGGAAACCCTTCAAAAAAATTTATTTTATTTTTTTTTTTAAAATGGCGGAACGTGTATGTTAAATAAAAGATATATACGTATAGCTATTTCCTTAAAAAGAACATCCGCTACTTGTGTCGTGATACGCGCATCGCACGGTGATTTGAAAAAGATTTTGCATGCATTTCTATTCAGACGTTTCGATGATTTTACAACGATGCGTACTATATACAAGTTATAGCTTGAGTCTATCATATTGACTTTTCGTATTGGATTTTGATATTGTATTTTCACCATAACTCCGATGATTGCATACTGCTTGATGGAGTTTTGCTTTTGGTTTATATACTCGTTTTTCACACACATGCATTGCGCTACTATGTGTTTTGTGTATTTACGATTTCGGAGCCCCGACGACTTGAACATTTTACTGAAATGTTTTAGTTTTGAGGGGTTTAAATTTAACTTCGGGGACCGAATTTATTTAAGGGGGAAGATTGTAACATTTCAGAAAAATAAAATATTATTTTTGGGAATTTAAATAATTTAAATAATAAATATTATGAATATTTTAATAAATTAGTGTAATTATATACCGATAATTTGGAAAATATTTGGGAAATTATAAGAATTATTGAATCGTTGGTGTTTATATGATATGAATAATTATTGATTTTTAAAATACTTATTTGTAAATAGATTAAATGCTAATCTCGATTAAATTTCACAAATCTTGCATTAATTGTGTTTTGTGCATGTGACATGCACCATGTCATATTACACACTTGTTACACTTTGTGACCATGACTTATTTAAATTGAATGGTTTATTGTGTTTTTGGTTTAATTAAAAATAGAAAAGAAAAGAAAATGAAAGAAAGAGAGAGAGAGAGAGCTCTAGAAAATTCCAAGTTTTTCTTTTATGAAACCATGGCCTTCACCTCTTTTCTTCATTCTCTTTCTCCTCTCCTCTCTCTTATGGCTGCCCTCTCCTCTCCACTCCTCTACCTCCTCACAACTCCATCAAAAACACATCAAAACTCCATCAAGCCTTCATTAAAAACATTCACAAGCTCATTACAAACATGATTGGGTGATCAAGTGATGATTTTGAAGACTTGGGGCAACTAAAGAAATTTCTTAAGTTGCCAAATGAGGTAATTCTTGAACCATTAGAATAGTATTACATTTCCTTTAACATCTAATTAAGTTTAGAATCGATATGGTGTAGTTTAGTGAACTTTGAAAATTCCAAGTTGAGGATTAGAGTTTGAGTTGAATCCAAAGGTGAAATTGAGGCTTAATAGTGACCTTAAACCCCTGTGATGTTTGATTAAAGACCAAAACCTGAGAGTTAAACCCCAATTCACAAACTTAAAAACCCCGACATCGGAAAATTTTGAGAATTGTGATGGTATTTAAGAATCTGGAGTAACTCTGGGACCTGGTAAATTATTTAGCAAAGACTGAGAGTTGTACAGGCAACCTGGAGTATACCCTGAAGACCCGGGACTCCAATTCCATACTTGGGCCACAAATATAACCCTTCTGGCCGCAATTTGCGGCCAGGACTTGTCCTTTGGGCCTCGTGCTTGTCCTGTAGCTCCTATATCAGTTAACTAGACCCTACACATATGCAAAATTGGTTAATTTCACCTAGGGTAAAATCTGGGACCATTTTCTTGAGTTGCTGCATTATTTTGCGTCTTTGTTTTAAATTGGGATTTGGTATTTGATATTGTGCTCCGTCGTCTGATGTTTGTACGTCAGCGACGGGGGTTGTTTGGTAGTTTTGCAGGCGTAGGCTATAGGTTCTAACCTATAAGCGACTCGCGTGCCGTTTTGGTTTTCATTCGTGATTTCGATTTATGATACCATATGTTTATATGTAGGCACCTCTGCATGAACTTCGGAACGACAAGCAAGAGCATGGCGACATCGGCTTCGGCAAGCGAGGATGCATGTGAGTAGATGTATATCTATGGGGGAAGTCGGGTGGATGACGTATAGCACCCCCACAAACGTAGTTTAAGGTTATTACATATTATTATTATGAGTCGGACGTGACCTCGGATTTTAGACTAGTAAGGTACTATTGAAGACCTTAAGTTGGATTAGATTGATCTAGAAAGAATTAACCAGAGGATGATTACCTTAGAGAAAATTTGTAGGTTTCATGTAGACACACACACGCACACACACATACACTTGACTTGGTGTGTGCGTATATATACATATACATATATATGTGTGTGTGTGTGTGTGTGTGTGTGTGTAGGTTCCTATATATATACACGTGATATGAAGATGTTATATGATACATAGGGATGAGTCAATATGACTGGGTATGATGCCGTGAGATATTGGATATATGATCGAGATATGATATGAAATGTGTTATGATATTAGCGGATCGTTGGGTAATGAGAAAATATATAAACGATAATATGTGTAGATGATATTGAAATGAACAAGACTCTAGAATAAAACCCAGATCGTAATATGTGACTCACGATATGATATATGACATGATATTTCAGTGGATCATTTGACGATGTATATTTACATAGACGATGATATATGTTTGATGATATTGGAATGTATGCAATTATAGTATAGTACCCTTAACCGTGATATTTTTTGATGATGATACTATATGAATGATGATGTATATATGATAGTTGACCATACCCCGATTTTGGGATGCCGTACGATAGATTTTACCATACAAAGTATAGATATGATGATTGATCCGCACTCTTGACTCGAGGAAGTCGTACTATGTACGAGACACTATTGAGGTTGGATCGCCGACTACTAGAGACATTGACTCAGACTTTAGGAGGATTCTTCTTACCTTTCGACTAGTTTCTTTAGTTTAGTCCATTGGTTGGTTAGGTAAATGTTAGTTTAGGCTCGAGTCATACTTATTTTTAAAACTAACGAATCGTGTGCATTTTTAAAGACAGCCTGAATGATACTATTGATTTTTCAAAGGACATATCTTTTCTTAAAAATCCCGTAGCCCTACTTTTCTAAAACCACGATCTGTGCTTTTTCAAACAACAAACTGTATAACTCATAATTAGTATGTATACTCTAATTGTTCATTTACTACATATTCTCCGTTAAATTCATGCTGTATCTATCGCATTACATGTTCATACATATGTTTCTTTAGCTAATATAAAACCCTGCCTGTTAGGACTCCGGCACCATTACCGATGATGCACATGTTCCACGTACACTTATTTGCCGGCTCACACACTTCATCATCGGTAATTGCCATGTCACGTACACTTTAGAACATATTATTTCCATTTATATAATCAGTTAAATGCTAGTCCAACATAATGTTGTGTGATTACTCTCATGTGCTAGTTTAGACATTGCATATATTGCTTAGACACTTCATGCATTTACATATTCATACTATCATGCAGTATTGTGGGACTTATGCCGATACTTATTATTTATTTACTCATGATTCTTGGGATTTTGGATTTTCTATGAGAATTCTGGATTTTGGGGAAAACCGCAACACTTTCATTGTTATTATTTTAAAATGCAAAACTGCGGTTTTCTCATGATGTGATGTGTGTGTTGTCCACCATAAGTTTTCTCAGTTCTTGAGCAGTATCATATACCCGATTTGAGGAGGGGGATGCACCGTCTGCGGGTACATGGTAGGCCCGGTATGGTACCTCGGGGCAAGAAGATCACAGATGATGGCGTTGAGCCCGGCAGGGGAGCACTACCTACCGGTTATTTGTGACGCAGCGGATATCCGGAGGATACCGACCGTAGTCGTGTAATTTGACGATATGGGCCGATCCGGACGGCCGGAGCCCGAGATATTGAGATTTGAGATACAGAGATATGAGATTTAAGATACAGAGATATGATATTGAGATATATAGATAAGAGATATCGAGACTTTGAGATTTACATGCTTTGTGTCGATACTTGATACGGATTTCCATGGATTTCATTGATGATACTTCAGTTATTTCAGAAGAAATTTTACTGAGATAAAAATACATATTTTCTTATATCAGATTATCCAGATTTCTTGGTGGATTGTTTCATTCATGATGCATTCATACATCACACGCATACATAAGACATATTGCTACTTAGTGACACTGACACGAGCACTAAGTATTTCACTTATGCATAGCCTATTACCCTATCACTACTAGATGTCTAGTGCTATGTTGAGTATATTATATGACCTAGGAGAGTGTCGTGCATGCGATTTCTACCCGCAGATGTCTTCTACTCATGAGTTGGCAACTCACCCCCGTTGTGCCAAATTTTCTTATAGGTTTAGATGTACAGGTTTCCTTGGCGGCTTGCTGGCACAACACTTCATTCAGGATGATTGCTTTGGTAGGTTGGTTCACTTGCATCGTGACTACCGTTGTACTTTCATTTATTCAGTTGTATCTAGTGAACTCCATCAACCAAACAGTGTATATTGGATAGATTTAGAAGACCAGTTGTTTATTCTTTTGACCTTAGAGACGCGCTTGTATTATTATGGTTTTCTGGTGGTTTTGATGGTTTTCTTTGAGTTTTGATCATCGCCTTTCGGCGTTGTATATTATATTGCTTGCGTTGTTATGACCACCAATTGGCGAAGAGCTAGCTCCCGCTTGGGGATGCCTTTTTATTATTGCTTATGTATATATTTCTTGTTTGTACCCATTTGGCACCAGTTTTTACAAAGGCGACTGCCGAAATTTTTGAGAAAATATGATGTTGCTTTTTAAACATGTTTTTCTACACTTTTTCTTTTAAATGGTTTAAATTATGGGCTTTGGCTTACTTAGATTACGTTACGCCTTTAGACGTTTCGTAATTTAAGTGCCGGTCACCTTTCGTACCTTCGGGTCGTGACAAAACTATCCCCTGTACTTGCTTGTTTTGTCCCAATTAACCTGAGATGAAATCTGGGAGTGATTTTCTATGTTGTTGAATTTGGTATTTATGATTTACGAACTTGGGTTTTGGTATTTGATATTGTATTGGGTTATTGGATGTTTGTACATCAACGACGAGGGTTGTTTGGTTGTTTTTGCATGTGTAGGCTATAGGTTCTAACCTATGAGCGCACCGTGTGCCGTATCGGTTTTCCGGACTTGATTTTAATAGCATTGCGACTGCGTATTTATTGTAGATACCTTCACGTGGACTTCCGAGACGATGAAGCACATCGACTTTGGCTAAGCGAGAAGATTTCAGGTGAGTAGATTTATATCTACGGGGGAAGTCGGGTGGATGGCGTATAGCACCGTCGGAACCATTGATATGTGATTTATAGTTTGGAGATAAGTTATGCTACGACTTAAGGTTATAGTTAATGGTTTTAGTGTGAAATGATATGATAGAAAAGATGTCTCGAATTGATATATAAGGATGTGAAATGTGAATGCGAATCACGATATATAAATATATGTAGTTGCAAAAGAATCAGTATGAGATCATAGTGGCATATTATGAGGTCGATAAATACGACATGAGATTAATAAGCCGACTTGATATGAGATATTGATGTGATGAAAAAAGTATACGATGAGATATGATAACTTGGTTTTATATGTCGTTATGCGGATGCGAGGCGATATAAGATAATTGATACCTTGTCGGTCCCATGATATGAGATTGATTCGGATGTGACCTGAGATATATGTGTGTGTGTGTGTGTGAATGATGAGTGATATGTCATACGAGACTTTAGATCCATACCTTTATTGTTGTATAGGTCGATAGAATCCCTATTCTGTTGTGGTCGTTGTACGATGGTTCACCGCACGCGATGTTTTACCAGATGATTGATCCATACTCTTGACCAGAGGATGCCGTACGATGGATTATACCGTACGTGATGTTTTAAGGCTGGATGCCGATTGATAGATTCACCGACTCGGATATGTTATAGATATCTAATCCCTGTCTACACCGCTTAATTTAGCCCTTACGTAGAGGTTAGATTATATGCGTATACCTTATAGCATTTCGCTTACGATGTACTTTATGGTATGTTCATGATATTCTCATTGCATTACATATAGCTGTGCTAGTACACCAACACAATTATCGATGATGCGTATGTTACACTTACACAGATTGCCGGCTCACACACTTTCATCATCGATAATTGCTATGCCACTTACACAGTAGAATTGCTACATCATGCTATTACTCTTAATTGTTCAGTACTGTCACATGACTCGTTGGCATGATATATTGCTATGCTCACATCACTATACTATGTCGCATGATATACTTGATATGCTTATATTTCTGTTTTATGTTTGCATACATCATGCTTTATGATTATACGCATTGAGATGTTGTTTTCATGAGATTCTGGATTTGAGAACCGTGGTTATATTTCAAAAGAAATTATGTATTGTTTTGAAAACCCGGTTTCTCTTGATATGATATTTCGAGACGTCCACCATAAGTTTTCTCGGTTCTGAGCTATGAGTATACCATATTCGAGGAGTGGTAGGCACCGTCTGCGGGTACATGGTGGACCCGGTGAGGTATCCCGGGGAAAGAAGACTCGTATAGTTAGGCGGTGGGCCTGGTAGGGGAGCACTACCTACCGGTGATAGTATTTGGGCTCGGCGATTATCCGGAGGATACCGACTGGAGTCATGAGATGATATGGGCCGATCCGGACTGACGGAGCCCGAGATATGAGGATTTACGTGTCGATGTTGGACACGGGTTTCATGATATTTCGAGTGTCGATGTTGGACACTCAGGTTCCATGATTTCGATGTGTCGTTGCTGGACACACGTTGGTTGATATCCTCATATTTACATGCATATGCTTTCATGATGTTTCGAGTGTCGATGTTGGACACTCAGGTTCCATGATTTCGATGTGTCGTTGTTGGACACACGTTGGTTGATATCCTCATATTTACATGCATATGCTTTCATGATGTTTCGAGTGTCGATGTTGGACACTCAGGTTCCATGATGTTGTTGTGTCATTGATGGACACGTGGATGATATCCACATGCATACAGGCATTGATTATATTGTTGGAATATATGCAGATAAGATCACGCTAGATATCATAGTATTACCTTTATGATATAGTTGACCTAAGAGTCGTTGTTTTATTCTATTTCTACCTGCTGATGTTTTCTACTCACGAGTTGGCAACTCACCCCCGTTGTTCCACAGTTCTTGCAGGTTGACCGCATGGATCAGTAGCGGTATCGCTGGCACACAGCTTGCTTTCGGGTGATTTGCTATGGTAGGTAGGACATTTTGGATCGTGCCCACTCTTGTATTATTATTCCTGTTGTATTTAGTTAACTCCATCAATCAGAAACTAGTATTTGTATAAGTAATAAGACTTAGCAAGACCTGTGGTTGCGAGACTTAGAGTGATGGGTTATATGTTCGCTTGGTGGTTATGATGTCTTGATTTATTCACTATCCTTTTGTGTTGATCTTCTCCGTTGGGCGTCGTATACATATATTTTTGACTTGTGTAGTTGTGATTCCGCCGTTTGGCGAAGAGCTAGCTCCCGCTTCGGGATGCCTTTATTGTTATCATGTATATGTAGTTTTGGATCAAAATATACAAGGAAGGTGCTGCCCAAATTTTTAAAAGACGAAACATCTTTTTCAACTAGTATAATCCACTTGCATTTTCATGTTCCATTAACTATGCATTTAAGAAAACGTTTGATTTCATCATACCTTTATTTCAAAACATCACCACTTTTATTTTCTTTAAAATGGTTTAGATTTCTGGGCTTCGGCTTACTTAAGTTACGTTACGCCTTTAGACGTTGTGTGATTTAAGTGCCGGTCATGAACTAAATTTCGGGTGGTGACAAAATTGGTATCAGAGTGTTAGGTTTAATCATGGTTCGAGTCTAGGTTTGACTATGTGGAGTCTGGGGCGTAATCTATTTCGGAACCTAGGCTTGACCTTACGGAACTTAGACTTGAACAGGGGGGTATTAGACCCGAACTTTCGTTACATAGGTTGACCCTAATTGATGGAGTAGGCAACTCAAGTAGAGTGACGTACCGTGCGTATGTTCCGCGGCATCCTTACGATATGATACTCCGCTTAAGTGATCTTAGGATGTATATACTTAAAATCCTTGATTCTATTCATTCTAATGATCATACTCTCATTGATTCCGTTCCTCCTTATGATCATGTATCCATTCTGGATCTATTGATTCCTTTCATTCCTTTGATCTATCTTCTTCGATACATGCTTAAGGTTCCTGTTACCATGGTTTGAGTGCAGATTGAGCTGTTTCTAGTGATGCGGTCAGGGCGAGCTCGTCATAGACGAGGACTGACCATCGTGTTTTCTGGTGACATGGGAACGTCTCGATTTAGTGTTTGTGTTGTGACCTCTCGTTTGAGGCGAGTGTTCGGTTTTGCACCGGGTGATCGGGCCACTGATAGAGGCTGCCAGTTGTGAGAGGACTGTTGATGTACAGCCTACCTCGGAGTTTGTGATGTCGTCTACCTTGCAGACAGATGACCCAGCTATTGCTGAAATTGATGGGATGTCGCTTCCAGAGCTTACGAGCTGAGATCGCTGGAGCTTTCAGGCAGAGATGTAACAGTAGATAGCTAGTCTATCTTGAGTTGAGTTGAGAGACGAAGGTGATTCGTCTGATTTGATGCGCTGACGCAGGCCCAGTTGAGTTGAAGATTTCCAGTGTGGAGAATCTTATTCAGATCTAGAGTAGATCGATCCAGGGATGACGTTGTTCGTTGGATGATCCGATAGGAGATCAGTAAGTTGACCAGCTTCGGATATAGGACCTCACCCAGATACGTTGTGAGTTGATCGAGAATGGACAAATATAGAATATTCCTCCGATGGTTGGGACGAGTTTCCGAGGACCTGTTTGGCTAGATATCTTCTACAGAGTGATGAAGATACCGAGTTCGTAATTTCGAGTCCGTGTGAGAGACTCCAAATTGACTGTAGCCGAGAACAATTGCAGTACGCAGATAGCATGACGTGACGTCGAAGTGGGCGATAATAAAGACGAGTGGAACAAGATATTCGTGCGAGATGTTAACGAGCTATTGTTACTCCCCGTTGAGATTAGAGATCTGATATGTATACAGAGGCGTTGGGATACGGCCAGTTCCCGAAGAAATGTTGTGCTTAGAACGCAGATATCCAGAAAACGAGAAAAGATTATATAAGAGTACCAGCCTCCGTATAGTTCGACATATGATAGATTGGAAGAGATCTTGAGCAGGTTCCTTTCAGGAGACTGCTGCGATAAGATTTTCACCCAGGATCAGTTGTGTCATGTGTATTCAGAGAGCCAGAGGCTGACGCCAGTGACGTGCTGCTTTACGAGTGGTCATACTAATTGGCCGAGAGATAACCAGAAGAGTGTCAGAGCGGAATCGTTTCCGTTAGTACACCTGACCGGGCTGACGAGCCGATAGATTGTGAGATTGGTAATCCACAGAGAAATGAGGACCCAGAGATAGAGGACGCCAGACTGTGAGCAGGAGGAAAGAGGATGTTCTTGCTCTGCAAGTTTTGGGCGCACCGACATATTTTCAACATTAAAGGAGGTGTACCTCAATGTCATTTATTGCGATTTGTGTTTTGTGATCTGCGTATCACGTTTATATCGCTGGGATTAAGTTTTGATGATTGAGTTTCATGACATTGTTTTCGTGCACCATGGCCGCACCTATTAGATATTTTCTTTTGTGCACAGTTATTGCAGTTGATTTTTGTTTATACACCGCTACATCGGTTTGCGATTTGTGCATATCTATTGCACTTGATATTGATTTTGTGCCTTGGCTGCACGTGGTTGTGATTTCGTGGATTTCATACGGTTGATTTGTTTTTGTGCATGGGGTACGAAATCGATTTGGTTTTTTCACTCGGTATAGCTCGCATGTGCTTGCAGTGCATTGATACGTATTTTGTGCACACAATGCACACGTTTATGATTTTATACACCTTGATACACTCGGTGTTGTTTTTATACGCATTTGAGTTATTGATGAGTTTCTGTGCACTTGTTGCACCCGATTTCTATTTTGTGCATTGGTTGCACTAAATCTATACTCCGTACATTGGTTGCACCTGATTTATGTCTTGAGCATTTGTTTCACCAGATTTATGTTTTTATGCACATTTGCATTTGACGTTCGTTTTCGTGCATGCTACTGCACTAGATTCTTTATACGGACCTGACGCGTTTGGGTTGGATTTTTGCGCATATTAGGTGCATGGTGCGGGATTTTGTGCGCACCGGATGCACTTAATTAGATTGTATTCGTGCATGTCGGATGAATTTGATTGAGATTTCATTCGTGCATGACGGATGCACTTGATTTGGATTTTCGCGCATGTTGGGCGCATGATATGAGATGTGATTTTATGCACACCGGATGCACTCGATTGGGATATTCATTCGTGTATATAAGTTGCACTGGGTTGAGAATTTCATGCACTATAGATGCACTTGATATTATTGTCGTGCACATCCGTTGCACTAGACAGATGCTTTCGTGCACACCGGTTGCACCTAGTTTGGTTTTGTGCATATTCGTAGCACTTGTATTTGGCTTTGATTTCCGTGCGCACCAGACACACGTGATTATTGGATACGCCTTTCAAGGCTGATTTTGCTCTTGAGCACTTTGTTTTCATGATGGGCACTATATTATGTAGTAGCCGATCAGGACTGATCTGAGGATAGTACCTGAGTATTTTGCATGCATTAAAAGTTTAACAAGAGGTTTTCAAAAAGGAGCTATAGTCTCGCTATTTCCTACGTGTCCGCGAGCGGTACGAACGTTTACAAGGAAAACCTTTTGGGATATTTCAAAAGGGCGGAACGTATATTTGAGCAAAACATATATGAACGTATATTTACTACTTTACAAATGAGCATCCGTCCCTTGTGCCGTGAGTTACGCATCACACGGCGATTTAGAAAGGATTTTGCATGTGTTTTATTCAGTTTTTAGGAGATTTTTCCAAGGATGTGTACTATATATGTATTATAGTATTCGACTAGTGTATAGTGGATTTCAGTAGTGGATTTCGAGATCTGTATCTCCATTGTAACTCCGATGATTGCGCAACGCTTGACGGAGTTCAATTTTGAGTTTCGTACTCGTTTTCAGGTGCACACGATGCGCTGTGGTATTTCTGTATCTTCCGTGATTTCGGAGCCCCGTGATTTGAGCTGATTATTGAAATGTTTTAGTATTTGGGGATTTAAATTTAAATTCGGGGACCGAATTTATTTAAGAGGGGAAGATTGTAACATTTCAGAAAATATAAAATATTATTTTTGGAATATAATATTAAAATAATATATTTCGCGAAAACTACTCGATTTGCGAATTTGAGGTTTTCGTAAAATGGTATAAATATATACCAATATTTGTGAAATAATTGGAGATTTAAAATGATTTATTCATTTAAAAATATATTTATTAGATTTGGGCATTTTTATAATTAATTATATGTAAGTTTAAATTAAACTCGATTAGTGCACTACTAATCACAATTATGCCATATCCGTATTTTTAATTAGTCATGACTAGTGCACCATATTATGTTGCATTGTCGTTGCATGTTGTGTTATTTTATTTGTTTCATGTGGTATTTAGTTTTTGTGAGAAAGAGAGAAGAAACAAATAGATGACATGGTTGTTAAAAGAAAAGGAAAAGAAAAGTCAATGGCATGGCATGTGATGAGAGAGAGATGAGAGTATGGCATGCTACCATTGACATCAATTATTTCCTTCTCTCTCATTTGCTTTCTTCAACTCCTCCTTCATCTTCTTCATCTCTTCCTCCACCTCCTCTACCTCCATGGATCACCTCAAAAACCTTGCTAAAACCATATACTCCCTTCATTAAAAATGATCCCCACCTCATCCTACACCTTATGGACCTTCCAAGTTTGGATTTTGAAGACTTTGAGCAACTCAAGAAAATTCTTGAGTTGCCAAATGAGGTAAAACCCATATCTTTTAGTTAAGTTATTATGTTTAGTATATCCTAGTTTAGTTTAGAGTTTGTATTAGTTGGTTTAGTGATGTTTGGAAATTCCAAGAGAATGTTTAGGTGATTGTGTGGACTTGTGATATGTAGTGGCTGTTTACTTAACCCTTAGTGGTGTTTTACTGGCCATGACCCGAGATTAGCACCAAAATACGAACTTAGAAATTGTCCCGTGTCGGTTTCGTGGTGTTTTGTAGCCTATAGGGTATATGGAGCTACCTAGCGTAGTTTCTAGAAAATCAAACAAGTCCAGTGACCTAGATAAATGACCAGAAGACCATCAACAAAGTTCGAGCCAATTCTACCCTATTATGGCCGGCGAGCTCGGATATATTGGCAATGTCGCCGGATTTTTGTGGGGCTATGGTGTTGAGTTTTTGGCTGTAGCTTTCTTACCCTGTAAATTATCCCATGTACTTACTTATTTAGTCCCAATTAACCTGAGATGAAATCTGGGAGTGATTTCCTATGTTGCTGAATTTGGTATTTGTGATTTATGAACTTGGGTTTTGGTATTTGATATTGTATTGGGTCGTTGGATGTTTGTACGTCAACGACGAGGGTTGTTTGGTTGTTTTTGCATGCGTTGGCTATAGGTTCTAACCTATAAGCGCACTGTGTGTCGTATCGGTTTTCCGGACTTAATTTTAATAGCATTGCGACTGTGTATTTATTGTAGGTACCTTCGCGTGGACTTCCAAGACAACGAAGCACATCGATTTCGGCTAAACGAGGAGATTTCAGGTAAGTAGATTTATATCTACGGGGGAAGTCGGGTGGATGGCGTATAGCACCTCCGCAACCATTGATATGTGATTTATAGTTTGGAGACAAGTTATGCCACGACTTAAGATTATAGTTAATGGTTTTAGGGTAAAATGATATGATAGAAAGGATGTCTTGAATTGATATATAAGGATGTGAAATATGAATGTGAATCACGATATATAAATATATGTAGTTGCAAGAGAATCAGTATGAGATCATAGTGGCATGTTATGAGGTCGATAAATATGACATGAGATTAATAAGACGACTTGATGTGAGATATTGATGTGATGAAAAGAGTATACGATGAGATATGATGACTTGGTTTGATATGTCGTTATGCGGATGCAAGGCGATATGAGATAATTGATACCTTGTCGGTCCCATGATATGAGATTAATTTGGATGTAACCTGAGATATAGGGGTGTGTGTGTGTGTGTGTGTAATTATGTGAATGATCAGTGATATGCCGTACGAGACTTTAGATCCGTACCTTCATTGTTGTATAGGTCGATAGAATCCCTATTCTGTTGTGGTCGCTGTATGATGGTTTACCGCACGCGATATTTTACAGGATGATTGATCCATACCCTTGACTAGAGGATGTCGTACGATGGATTATACCGTACGTGATGTTTTGAGGCTGGATGCCGATTGATAGATTCACCGACTCGGATATGTTATAGATATCTAATCCCTGTCTACACCGCTTAGTTTAGCCCTTACGTAGAGGTTAGATTAGATACGTATAACTTATAGCATTTCGCTTACGATGTACTTTATGGTACATTCATGATATTCTCATTGCATTACATATACCTGTGCTAGTACACCTACACAATTATCGATGATGCGTATGTTACACTTACACAGATTGCCGGCTCACACACTTTCATCATCGATAATTGCTATGCCACTTACACAGTAGAATTGCCACATCATGCTATTACTCTTAATTGTTCAGTACTGTCACATGACTCGTTGGCATGATATATTGCTATGCTCACATCACTATACTATGTCGCATGATATACTTGATATGCTCATATTTCTGTTCTATATTTGCATACATCATGCTTTATGATTATACGCATTGAGATGCTGTTTTCATGAGATTCTGGATTTGAGAACCGTGGTTATATTTCAAAAGAAATTATGTATTGTTTTGAAAACCCGGTTTCTCTTGATATGATATTTCGAGACGTCCAGCATAAGTTTTCTCGGTTCTGAGCTATGAGTATACCATATTCGAGGAGTGGTAGGCACTGTCTGTGGGTACATGGTGGACCCGGTGAGGTATCCCGGGGAAAGAAGACTCGTATAGTTAGGCGGTTATCCTGGCAGGGGAGCACTACCTACCGGTGATAGTATTTGGGCTCGGCGATTAGTTATATGTATGCCCTAGAGGCCATTACTGTACATACGATATATATTGTAGTGGATGCTTGGACATATATAGGGAGGACTTTCTTGCTCGACATGATAGTATGCTATCTGGTCGCCCTTTATCTTAACATGTACTCTGATTGTCTCTATGTTACATGTTGATAAAGCCCTTAGGATGAGTACTTGACTACCAAGACTATGATGCATATCATACTAGTGGGGACAGTGTAGTCGCCAAGTACATCCTTCAAATGTTCCTACTCGTGGGAGTACCGAGACAAGCATCGATACTCCAGAGTAGACTAGCGTATGCGCTTCTTGACCCATGTAGATGGGCGATGGATGATCCCATATCCATTGGTGTTTGACATCAGAGAAGGTATACGGGTGCTCAGTGGAGACTGGGTACACTGGACGGACTCGCCGAGAACTCCCAGATGGTATTATACCTCACGTCAGATGGCAGTTCTCTGGTGACACTGGTACAGGTTAGTCTGTAGACCCGAGATCGTCATAGATTCTTGTGTGATTCTCACTGTGTTTTGATTTCCATCATACCACGTCCAAGAAGGCGTGCAAAAAGGTGGCTTTTAGGTACAGTCCCGAATCACATGGAGGCAATGAGCGATAGGAGGGGTTTCGTCTCTCCCGGTATAGGGAGTTGATGTTGCGCTGTGTTCGATTGGCTATAACTAGAAATCCCTGGCTAGGGTTGCTGAGATTTACTGGTAAGTGTTATCAGTAGTTTCTCAAACTGTTATGGACCTCATATCGACATGACTTATCAAGCTACTGGGGTCTGACGTTTACCACCCCTAGACGAGATATGCGACATATCAGACGAAGAGACCGGACTGTACGGGAGTGTTACTGGTTGGATTCACGGGAGAATGTACAGGCTTGCTTGTTGATCTTCTGATTGCTCAATACCTGGGTGGCTGTTACGTTTAGCTGACCGCTTGCAGCTTGTGGGTGTTTGATATGATCATCACCTACTGCCGGCGTATTGACGATTTTTTAGAGTCCTACACAGAGGTTTCCTGGCTCAGCCAAAACGGAGTAGGAGCACATATGTGATATGTACGGGACCGAGAATAATACGTGTATGCGATACCGTATTAGATTCTCGCGATATGAGATATCGGCCGGGTATATGTGATATAGCCGGATCATCGAATCAAGTGTTGATTCGATGAACTGATACAGATTATATTAGTCGGTTATTTATGAAATAGCCGAATTATCGGATCAAGTGTTGATTCGATAATTTAATGTATAATTATATATTTGATATATTATATTACATTAACTAATATTAGCTCACTTAAAGATTCTTTTTCTCACTTGGATAATACATTGATATGTATATATGATATATGTTAATTGTATTATTTTATTTTGTTACAATAAATATTATATATATGATATATAATATTGTAACAAGTTAGGGTTATAAATGCAACATGTTTTGTGGAGTTTAAATATGGTTAGGGTTTGGATTAGGGTTAAGCTTGCATGAAGCTTTTAAGAAGCTTCTTGAAGCTTTGACTTTGACTTGTGATATTTTGCATAGATATTTCTTTAACCCAACCCAACCCTTTACCATAGTTATTTCTCTACAAGGGTTAAGTTTATATTCTTAACCCATGGTTCCAATTCTAACCTCAAACTTGATTTCATTATTCATCACAAATGGATTTGCTTCATCTTCTTTTTCTTCCTCTTGATAAAAAGCTTTCTAGCTTTTTGTAAAGTGATGAAAATGAGTGAGAAATTGAAAACAAAAGAGAGATAAATTCCTACTTCATCATTCTCATCTATTCTAACCACTTAGATTAGGGTGTTTGCTTTGCTAATACTTGATTAGCAAAGCAAGAGCTTGGGTTTGAGTTTCTTCAAGCTAGATCATCTTAGTTATTGAAGATCGGAAGCAAGCTTGCATCTTTCTCTTCATGGAGCCTCTCTTGGGTCCGGAAACTCGATAATCACAGCAAAAGGACCTCAACACGGAGCTTTAGAAGTGAAGGAACGGACTACAAAGGTTGTAATCCCTAACTCTTATAAGTAAAGTTGTTTACTTGCTCTTTGTTTCTCCTAATCTCTAGTCTAAGATCTTGGTTAGGGTTGTTCGGCACATGAAAAATTTGATTTTGGCATGGTTGATGCCTTATAAAACCTTGTTCTAGTGCCTAGTAGCCTGTAAGTAACCCTACAGGCAGTTATCCGGACGATACCGACCGGAGTCATGAGATGATATGGGCCGATCCGGACTGATGAAGCCCGTGGGCCAATCCAGACTGACGGAGCCTGAGATGTGAGGATTTGCGTGTCGATGTTGGACACGAGTTTCATGATGTTTCGAGTGTCGATGTTGGACACTCAGGTTCCATGATTTCGATGTGTCGTCGCTGGACACACGTTGGTTGATATCCTCATATTTACATGCATATGGTTTCATGATATTTCGAGTGTCGATGTTAGACACTCAGGTTCCATGATTTCGATGTGTCATTGCTGGACACACGTTGGTTGATATCCTCATATTTACATGCATATGCTTTCATGATGTTTCGAGTGTCGATGTTGGACACTCAGGTTCCATGATGTTATTGTATCATTGATGGACACGTGGATGATATCCGCATGCATACATGTATTGATTATATTGTTGGCATATATGCAGATACGGTCACCCTAGATATCATAGTATTACCTTTATGATATAGTTGACCTAGGAGTCATTGTTTTATTCGATTTCTAGCTACTGATGTTTTCTACTCACGAGTTGGCAACTCACCCCCGTTGTGCCATAGTTCTTGCAGGTTGACCGCATGGATCAGTAGCGGTATCACTGGCACACAGCTTGCTTTCGGGTGATTTGCTATGGTAGGTGGGACATATTGGATCGTGCCCACTCTTGTATTATTATTCCTGTTGTATCCAATTAACTCCATCAATCAGAAATTAGTATTTGTATAAGTAGTAAGACTTAGCAAGACTTGTGGTTGCGAGACTTAGAGCGATGGGTTATATGTTCTCTTGGTGGTTTTGATGTCTTGCTTTATTCACTATCCTTTTGTGTTGATCTTCGCCGTTGGGCGTCGTATAAATATATTTCTGACTTGCATGGTTGTGATTCTGTCGTTTGGCGAAGAGCTAGCTCCCGCTTGGGGATACCTTTATTGTTATCATGTATATGTGGTTTTGGATCAAAATATACAAGGGAGGTGCTGCCCAAATTTTTAAAAGACGAAACATGTTTTTCAACTAGTATAATCCACTTGCATTTTCATGTTCCATTAACTATGCATTTAAGAAAACATTTGATTTCATCATACATTTATTTCAAAACTTCACCTCTTTTATTTTCTTTAAAAAGGTTTAGATTTCTGAGCTTCGGCTTACTTAAGTTACGTTACGCTTTTAGACGTTGCGTGATATAAGTGTCGGTCACGAACTAAATTTCGGGTCGTGACAACCTCAATTATTTAATTATCGTCCTTAGAGTTTTCATAGATATTTCTTTTATTCAATGTGAAATTTCTAGTGAATATGACCTAGTTTTTAAAGTATAAGGTATTTATTTGAAATATTGGAATTGTATGGTATTTTCTTGTAAATGGGATGTTTTTCTTGAATTTTGGAAATGTGGAATATTATAAATATTAAAAATAGTTATTTTGATATTAATTACATATATATTTATTTATTAAAAATATAAGTTTTATTTATAATAGAAATCATATTTTCTAAAGAAAAATGTATTAAAAATCTTTTGAGATCGTATGCTCCTTGCAGAGGTCTACATCTCACTCTACTAGGCCCGAGGATGTGCGATAATCCGCACCATACCGAACGGGTTACCCAAAATGGATTGTAGAGACACAATTGCAAAGATTTGTTAAACACACTTCTTGTAGAAAAAGGTTTTATAAGTTGAAGGTAGTTATATGTAAAGTCGTATTTTCCCAAATCTATGTTCCCAAATTCTATCGTGCTATATTAGATATGTGTGTTGTAAGGAGGTAGGTCATTACCTCATGAGTTTTCTAAAGGTATAAAGGTATTATAGAGTTTATGTCGGAAACTAAAGTTTATGGTATTTTAATGTAAAATTTTGATAAAAGATGCATATAACAATCTTTTGTGATGAAACTTGTTAAAGATGTTTATTAATATTTAATGAACAATATATGGTGATAAGAAGGTATCTTGATTAAGAAAAATTATAGTTTTTAAAGAAAAACTGTATCGGAAGTCGGATTAACTCCGCTTCCGTCGGGTTTTAGAATTTAAGTTTTTAGATTAGAGAATGAGAGGGGGAAGGGGACTTACTGTTTTGTTGGACTAGAGGAGAGAGAGGGGGTCCTAAAAAAAGCTTCGGGGCGTCGTTTCGTCGCCGAAATATTCTCGGAAGTTCGTCGGAGCTTCGCTCTTTTGTTAACTCCACTTGCACACAAATAGAACTTGGAATTTTTTGTAGAGTTTTTGTAGGAAATTTCAGTGTGAAGGGGTGTAAAAATAGAGTGGGTACTTATAGGAAAAATTAGGGTTAGGGTGTGATAAATTTGAGAATTAAAATGCATTAAAACATGGAGTAATCCAAAGTTTTAATTCTCTAGAAAATGTAGGAAAACAAACAGTCAGGGGTTAACAGGGAGAGTCTAAGGGTTGCTAGGGTTAAAGAAAATTATGGTTAGGGTAAAGTAGAACCGGCGGCGCCGGCCCCTGAATGATTCTCGTCGGTCGGATCTCGAGGTTGGGGGCTCGTATTCTCGCCACGTGTCTAGGTCGGTCTGAATACTAATTTGCATATGTTTGTTTAGGATGTGACTATTAGTTTTACGTGTTGTGCACGTGTAGACTTTTGGGCTTCTAAAAAATTAAAAGAATTTTAAATAAAAAGAATGTGTGGCCGATGGGATTTGAACTCTATTGATTTGGTTCAGCAGTGCAAGGTCTTACCAATGAGCTACAAGTATTTTCTTGCTGTTCAAAAGCAAATCAAACTTATAAGTTGTGCTCAGTCTCAAGTTCCCCTTTCTGTATTTTTGAAAAAATTGTACAGAAAGTTTAGGGTTGTTACATTCTACCCTTCTTATAAAAATTTCGTCCTCGAAATTTGTAAAAGGAAAGTGTAACAGATTTAAGGAAAGGTTGGTGATAGAAGTACTGATAGTGTATGAAAAATATAACATAGTGTACAATGGATTGAAATGGTTGAAGAGAATTACCAGTGTTAGCTTGGTCTACAGCCTCTGCTTCATCGGCCGTTAAAAGGAAAGCCTGACGCCGTGGTTCATTCCTCCTAGCCGGGGGCACATTCCTCTGCCCTTGGGGCATGTTTCTCTGCCCTCGAGGCATATTCCTCAGAGCCTGGTGGAATTGGCGATTAGGCTATGCAAGAGGTGGAGCTAGGAGTGCAAGACGAGGTGTAAGAGCCTGGATAGCTGGCCGCTGCGGATAGTTGGTGGGTGTATGAGTTGGGTTGCGTCTATAAGGACAGTTTCCAATTCCGTGATTGGATGCGCCACAAACTAAGCACAAGCCTTTTGCGCGCCTACAGTCCTTCCACAAGTGTTCTTCCCTCTTGAAATAAAATCAAAAATCGGGACTCGGCTGGTTAATTGTTTTTCCGGTCTCCTGGGTTCAACAGTTGGCCTTGAAGAGGCTCCTCCTGCCATCTAGTTGGCAGGGCGCTTAACTCCGGCAGATTGGGGTATACCCTTCTTCTTCACTACTGCCTCGTATTTTCAGGCAGCCTTCAAAGCCAGATCATGGGTTGGGAAATCCCCTGTAGCTAATGCAGCTTGGATTTCCGGGTCCAACCCTTTTTGAAATCTTCTAGCTCTGATCTCAGCAGTCGGTATGAGATGAGCCGCAAACCTGTTACGGTCTTATGTTAGCTGTGTAGTATGTGATATAGAATCGAACATTGAGACATATCTTACCTGCTGAGTATGGTAAACTCAGTATCATACTCATCTACTGATTTGGTCCACATTGAACCTTGTTGCAGATGGATGAACTGCTACTCCATATCAAAGCGGGCAGTCTCAGGTAAGTACTTTGCATCGAACATATCACGGAAAGCCTTCCATTCGATAGGCTGATGAAGACGGCTTTCTTCCGCCTTCCACCAAACCCATGCATTATCAGTGAGCTACAACTTTGCAACTCGAACCTAAGCGATCTTTGGTACTTGTGCCGCTGCCAGATCATCTTCAACGCTTTGAGCCTATTCCTCCTCTTCCAGAGGGCTTTCTTTTCCCGAAAAGTTCTTGGGGTGCAGCATCCGGAATTGCTTCACTCCAGGTGCTTTCGCTTCTGGACGGTTCAAGAGAATAGCAGTCTGCTGCTGCTGTCCTTCCAGGAGGGTGCGGATCGCCTCAAGCAGTACGTCTGCTCATTGATCGGAGCAGCTACGGTAGGTGTAATTGGTAGGGATGGTGAAGTGTTGTTGAAGTTGGTGCTGGTGTTGTTTGGGGAATTCATAACCTTGAAAGAAAATTATGGGTTATGACAGATTCAAAATATATGGAATTGGAAGATTCAAGGAATTTGATTTGTAAAGAATGTTTTCAGTTGTTGGTTCTTGTGTTATATTGCTTAGGTTGTCCATGCAGAACTGACCTGTATGTCCATACAAAGCTGACTTGTATGTCCACACATAACTGACCTGCATGGACCACCAACAAAACCTGTTACGCCCTGCTTCCCGGTGTATGGTGAAGGGGACGCGGCGAGGCCTGCTACGTATTTACTCAGAAGTAAACACGCTAAGCGTATCTAAGAAATATAAAAGTAAATGTATACAAGAGACAAAAGTAAATGAACAACAACTTTATTTATTAACATTCTTTTTACAATACATCTGAAAAGTAAATACATGGAATGGAAAGCAATGCCTAAACAGTGGCATAACAGAAATGAAAAATACAGAAATGTAAATATGTACAAGGAATCTAAAGCTCTGGGTCGTAAGCTAGCTGGTCCAAGTCCTCGCTGGTGGGCTCGATCTTCTGAAGGTCCAATCCAGCTGACAACATTCCAAAGAAGAAAGAAAAGGAATGTCGTCAGCGAACAATCGCTCGGTAAGTCCTAAAGATGAGGGAGAAACAGAATAAACAGAAAGAGAGTGTAACTTTTAAAGTTGTATTATATTGTTAATGTTGTTGTTTATAGCTTGGTACAGAAGAGGCCAGTGTCTACAAGAGGAGTCTCACTATACCAGAGACTACGGTATACGGAGTACAAGGAACCGTTCAGCCATGGTACAACGGCAATGGAAATTCAGGTTAGGTTTCTTATGGTTGTAGTCTCATGCCACTTCTAACACCTTTCGTACCAATCTACCCCTTATAAACCCCGCGATATCTTGATTGTATTGATTGTATTGTATTGTATTGTAAATTGTATAAATGGATGACTTGCCGAAACCATGATATCAGTAATGGATCGGATATAATGGATGAGCTGGTAAATGGGGTATATCCATGGTTCAGTTCAGTCAATACAGATTGATATAGATTGAATAAATAGATTCATATTGAATCATGTTGTATTGTAGTTTGTACTTGAATCATATTCAAGTCAGATTGATTAGATTGAGACTCAGTCTAAGTCAGACACTTTAAAAAAAACTTGAAATCCTGATTGTTTTGATGTTATCGATAACTGCTGCACATGGACGGCAGGATTTGTGTCTTTTTAAAAGACAATTACCGTATTGATAACACTATTTGTTAATTTGTCTGCCTTAAATAGGCAAGCACCCATATCTCCGGCTCCCTGAGGCTCAAGAGACTGGTCCCGCTTAAACCTATGTTTACTAGGGTTCTTATTGTAATATAGTATAACTTGAGGGGATTTTATGTAAAATAATTTTGTTATACTTTCAAAATATACCTCAAGTATTTAATTATCGTCTTTAGAGTTTTCATAGATGTTTCTTTTATTCAATGTGAAATTTCTAGTGAATATGACCTAGTTTTTAAAGTATAAGGTATTTATTTGAAATATTTGAATTGTATGGTATTTTCTTGTAAATGGGATGTTTTTCTTGAATTTTGGAAATGTGGAATATTATAAATATTAAAAATAGATATTTTGATATTAATTACATATATATTTATTTATTAAAAATATAAGTTTTATTTATAATAGAAATCACATTTTCTAAAGAAAAATGTATTAAAAATCTTTCGAGATCGTATGCTCCTTGCGGAGGTCTGCATCTCACTCTACTAGGCCCGAGGATGTGCGATAATCTGCACCATACCGAATAGGTTCCCTAAAATGGGTTGTAGAGGCACAATTGCGAAGATTTGTTAAATACACTTCTTGTAGAAAAAATATTTTATAAGTTGAAGGTAGTTATATGTAAAGTCGTATTTTTCCAAATCTATATTCCCAAATTTCATCGTACTATATTAGATATGTGTGTTGTGAAGATGTAGGTCATTACCTCGTGAGTTTTCTAAAGGTATAAAGGTATTATAGAGTTTATGTCGGAAACTAAAATTTGTGGTATTTTAATGTAAAATTTCGATAAAAGATGCATATAACAATCTTTTGTGATGAAACTTGTTAAAGATATTTATTAATGTTTAATGAACAATATATGATGATATGAAGGTATCTTGATTAAGAAAAATTGTATTTTTTAAAGAAAAACCGTATCGGAAGTCGGATTAACTCCGCTTTCGTCGGGTTTTAGAATTTAAAGTTTTTAGATTAAGAATGAGAGGGGGAGGGGGACTTACTATTTTATTGGACTAGAGGAGAGAGAGGGGGTCCTAAAGAAAGCTTCGGGGCGTCGTTTCGTCACCAGAATCTCCTCGGAAGTTCGTCGGAGCTTCGCCCTTTGTTAACTCCACTTGCACACAAATAGAACTTGGAATTTTTTGTAGAGTTTTTGTAGGAAATTTCAGTGTGAAGGGGTGTAAAAATAGAGTGGGTATTTATAGGAAAAATTAGGGTTAGGGTGTGATAAATTTGAGAATTAAAATGCATTAAAACATGGAGTAATGCAAAGTTTTAATTCTCTGGAAAATGCAGGAAAACAAACAGTCAGGGGTTAACAGGGGGAGTCCAAGAGTTGCTAGGGTTAAAGAAAATTAGGGTTAGGGTCAAGTAGAACCGGCGGCGCCGGCCCCTGAATGATTCTCGCGGGTCGGATCTCGGGGTTGGGGGCTCGAATTCTCGCCACGTGTCTAGGTCAATCTGAATACTAATTTGCACATGTTTGTTTAGGCTGTGGCTCTTGGTTTTACGTGTTGTGCACGTGTAGACTTTTGAGCTTCTAAAAGATTAAAAGAATTTTAAATAAAAAGAATGTATGGCTGATGGGATTTGAACTCTGTTGCTTTGGTTCAGCAGTGCAAGGTCTTACCAATGAGCTACAAGTGTTTTCTTGTTGTTCAAAAGCAAATCAAACTTATAACTTGTGCTCAGGCTCAAGTTTCCCTTTCTGTATTTTTAAAAAAATTGTACAGAAATTTTAGGGTTGTTACAGTTTAACTCTCGAAATTTACATTTATTACCACTACTACAATGAGGATTTCCCCCTACGGATATAGAAATTCGTAGGGGCAACTTTTTATTGTCCCTACGAATTAATCCGTAGGGTCATTAGTTTGCCCTACGGTGCCGATCGTAGGAGCATAAATAAGTTTAAAAAATATTAATATGTAATCTTTTATTTGGCCCTATGGTGCCGCAAAAGAAAGCTTTACGGATTAATCCGTAGGGCAACAAAGGGTTATTTATAAAAAAAAAGTAAAGCTATGGAATTTCCCACCGTCCCTAAAATTTCCCACCAACTCCCGATCGATCACCCCCGCATCGTCGTCGACTTCCTCGTCGCCACTACACTCTCGTCGTCGCCACCACAGTCTCGCCGTGAGCACCTCTTCATGCTCCATCCCCGGCCTCCTCCACCTCGTTGAGCTCTTTGCCGCCGGCCAATGACTATTGAGGTGAGTTAATTTCGATTTTAATTTACAATTATGTTGTTTTTTGTGTTATTGTTGTTGATTTTAGGGTTAGGATTAGTGTTATAGCTAGGTCCAGGTTAATTGGGGGTTAATTTAGGTTAGGGTTAATTAGGTAGGGTTAGGGTTCGGTTGATGTTTAGGGTTAGGATTAGGGTTAATTAGGTAGGGTTTGGGTTAGGGTTAGTTTGGGTTAATTAGGTAAAATAGGGTTGATGATTTTAGGGTTAGGTTTAATTAGATTAATTAGGGTTAATTTTTGTTTGGGTTAGGGTTTGGGTGATGATCAGGTTTAGGTTAATTTGGGTTAGGTTAATTTGGGTTAGGGTTTGGGCTAGGGTTAATTTGGGTTAATTAGGTAAAATAGAGTGTATTTGTGTTAGGGTGTTGATTAGGGTTAATTTAGATTAATTAGCTTAATTTTGGGTTAATTAGGGATAATTTGAGTTAGGGTGATGATTAGGGTTAATTTTGGTTCACTTCCGGTAGTCAGAAAGGTAGCCGATAGCCGGAACAGCTGGAACTGTAATGTCATGACCCGAAGGTACGGAATGTGACCGGCACTTAAATTACGAAACGTCGAGAGGCGTAACGTAATCTAAGCAAGCCGAAGCCCAGAAATATAAACCATTTAAAAGAAGAAGTGTAGGAAAACATGTTTAAAAGCAATATCAAATTTTCTCAAAAATTTCGGCAGAGTCTCCTTTGTAAAAACTGGCCCCAAACAGGTACAAACATAAATACATAAGCAATAATAAAGGCATCCCCAAACGGGGGCTAGCTCTTTGCCAATTGGCGGTCACAACCACGCAAGTAATATAATATACAACACCGAAGGGCGATGATCAAAACTCAAAGAAAAGCATCAAAACCACCAGAAAACCATAATAATACAAGCACGACTCTAAGGTCGAAAGAATAAACAACTGGTCTTCTAAATCTATCAAATAATACAAGTCTGGTTGATAGAGCCTACTAGATACAACTGAAATAAATAAAAGTACAACGGCGGTCACGATACAAGTGAACCAACCTACCAAATCACTCTGAATGAAGTGGTGTGCCAACAAGCCGCCAAGGAAATCTGTACATCTGAACCTGAAAGAAAATTTGGCACAACGGGGGTGAGTTGCCAACTCGTGAGTAGAAGACATCTGTGAGTAGAAATCTCATGCACAACGATCTCCTAGGTCATAATAATATACATAAATAACACTATTCATCTAGTAGTGACAGGGTAATCATCTGTGCAAAAGTGCAGTACTCAGTGCATCGTGTCAGTGACACTAAACAGTAATGAGTCACATATCTGAGGTATGAATGCATCATGAATAATAAAATCAATCACGAAATCTGAATAATCTGATATAAGAAAACATCAATAAATCACATATAATAAAACTGAAACATCATCAGTGAAATCGACAGAAATCCGTGTCCAGCATCAATACAATATCTCGATATCTCAAGTCTCAGTATCTCAATGTCTCAACATCTCAATGTCTCAATATTCTCAATGTCTCAATATCTCGGGCTCCGTCAGTCCGGATCGGCCCATATCATCAAATCTCATGACAACGGTCGGTATCCTCTGGATATCCGCCGCGCCAGACATCACCGGTAGATAGTCCGTGTCCCTGCCAGGCTCAACGCCATCATTTGCGATCTTCTTGCCTCGGGGTACCTATCGGGCCCACCATGTACCCGAAACGGTTCATCCTACTCCTCGAATCGGGTCTCGAAATCCAACAGAAATCATGAAAACTCATGGTAGACGACACATACATCACGAGAAAACCGCAACTTGCATTTTAAAATGAGAGAGAAAAAGTGAGAGAAGTTATTATAAATTCTTACGGTTTTCCCCCAAATCCAGAAATCTCATGGAAATACGAAATCCAAGAATCAAGAGTAAGTAAACAGTGAATATCAGCATAAAACCCCAGAATAGTACATGAATGATTATATGAATGCATGAAGCATCTATGTAAAGAATGCAATCTCTAAGTTAACACATGAGAGCAATCACACAAGTATTATTTGGTAACTAGCATTTAGCTGACTATATCAATGAGATAATATTTTCTAAAGTGTACGTGACAAGGCAATTACCGATGATGATGTATGTGAGCCGGCAAATAAGTGTACGTGGACATACACATCATCGGTAATCATGCTGGTGTCCTAATAGGCAGGGTTTCATATTAGCTAAAAACATATGTATGAACATGCAATGCACATGAATATAACGGTGAATGTGTATTAAATGCACATTTAGAATATACATATCTAACTACGAGTCATATAGTTTGTTGTTTGAAATAGCACGAATTGTGGTTTTTAGAAAAGTAGGGGCTACGGGGTTTTATAGAAAAGATGTGTCCTTTGAAAAATCCGTAGTGTTCTTCAGGCTGTTTTAAAAATGCGCATGATTCGTTAGTTTTGAAAATAAATATGATTCGAGCCTAAACTAGTATCTATCTAACCCACTAAGGAACTAAACTAAAGAAACTAGTCGATAGGTAATAAGAATCCACCTAAAGTCCGAGTCGATATCTCTAGTAGTCGGCGATCCAGACTCAATAGCGTTACGTACATAGTACGACTTTGTCGAGTCAAGAGTGCGGATCAATCATCACATCCATACCTCGTACGGTAAAATCCATCGTATGGCATCCCAATATCGGGGTACGGGTCAACTATCATATATATATCATCAGTCATATGGTATCATCATCAACAATATCATAATCTGGCTACTGATCTAAAGTCTCATACAATCCGATGTCATCAACACATATTATCATATAGAAGTATACATCGCCCAAGCGATCCATTATAAGTATTATAATATATCTCGATCATATGTCAACTATCATATATATCATCATTCACATGGTATCATCGTCCAACGATCCGCTATAACATCATAACATATCTCATATCATAACTCGGTCACATATTAAATATCTCACAGTATCATGCCCGATCATATCGACTCATTCCCAAGTATCATGTAATATCCTCATATCACGTGTATATGTTGTAGACCTAAAAAACAAGTGTATGTGTGTGTGCGTGCGCGCGCCAGGCTATACTCTAGGGTCTCGCGACTAAGAACTATAATAGAAGCACTGACATCCAAAATACACAAATTCCGGTCCATGGTCATCCTAGAACCTTCCTTGCTAAGTATTCGCATCTCGCAATAACATATATATAACGGGGGTGCTATACGCCATCCACCCGACTTCCCCCGTAGATATACATCTACTCACCTGGTCCTCGCTTGCCGAAGTCGATGACGCCATCCACTTCTTCATCGTCTGAAATCCACGTGAGGGGTACCTATATGCAAATATATATAATATCGTAAACCGAAATCGCGGACAAAACCAAAACGGCGCAAGAAACGCGCATAGGTTAAAACCTATGACCCGCTCATGCAAAAGAACCAAATAACCCTCGACTTCGGCGTACAAACGCCGATTGATCGAGAAAAACCCAAATGCACCAATCATGATTTTTCAACTCACAAAATATACTATGAAATAAATTATAACTCATCAAAACCTCAAAATAAATCAAATCGATTTATTTCCGAAAACGTAGAAAGCCTCGAATAACCATTTTAGTACAAAACTTGATATTTTAACAAAACTAGTAGCCACCATATTCACTAAATATCATAACTAGGTCATACAAACCATTACTATAATTTTATCTCACCAATTTATATAAATCCTAAAAATCTAGTTTATAAATTTATCCAATTTTAACAATTTCAAGGTAACAATGCACAAAACAACAACTAAACTAGGTTTTGCATGATCTAAGGTATTAAACAACAATTTATAATGTTAATAATGTCATAAAAACCCTAATTATATTTTAATCTCAATTATTTAATTAATTTCCAAAAACCTAGTTAGCAACATTAGCATAATTAGCAAAATTTTAAATTAACAATTAGCAATTAGTAACTAGATTAGGTTTTGAATTCCATTAACATGTTAATCTACCCATTAAAACCATGAATAATTAATAAAAACCATAACTTGATTTACAAACCCAATCTTGAATTTCAAATTTTGAAATTAAAACCTAATTAAGCATCTAATTAGCTTAATTTGAAATATTATAGCAGCAATTAAACACTTTGGTTAGAATTTATACCTCACAAACATGAGATCAAACATGCAATCTAGCCACCAAAATACTAACTTTGCTCCAAGATTCTTGCTTGTTTGGCCAAAGAATAATGGGTATGGGTTAAATGATGAATTAGTGGAATTTTGTATTGATTTTTGATGAATTTTTAGATGATTTTTTGAAGAGAAAAGAAGTTGGGAAATGGGAGGCTGCCCATGAAGCGGTTCGGCCACACCTAGAGAGGAAAAGAGAGAGAAAGAAAAGAATGTAGGAAGGTGTAGAAACTACTCTAATCATCACCTCTTTTAACTCTTTTTTCTTTAATTATTAAATTCCATTTTTATTTGCACTCTTTCCTTAATTTTCTAGAATCCTCATGAAAATTCCATATCATAAAAAGGTAACATGTTACATTTTGTTTTAGTGTATCATGGTGCACCATTTTGTAATTAACCCCTTTCTAATTTGTAATTTACCCTAATTAAATGTATAATTAAAAGCTTATAATAATAATTAAAATAATTAATAAAGGAAAAATATTTATGTAGACTAGAAATTTATAAGTGACCAAATAATATTAATTACTAGCAATTTCATAGCCTAAATAGGTATATTTAAGTCTATATTGAAAAATAATTATAGTTAAGTTTTACGGAAATTACGGTTTATTTTACTGATTATCAAAAAATTCACCTAAAGCGTTTTATTTATTTATTTATTTATTTATTTTTAAAATGTTACAGTCTTCCCCCCTTAAAGAAATTCGGTCCCCGAATTTAAATTAAAACTCCCCCAAATACTAAAACATTTAGCAAAACACTCAAATCATCGGGGCTCCGAAATCATTAATACTTAAAACACACCTTGGCGCAATACATGCGCATGAAAAACATTTACATAACTCAAAATCAAAACTCTGTCAAGTATAACGCAATTATCGGAGTTATGGTGAAAATACAATGTCAAATTCTAATACGAAAACCAACATGATATATATCAAAACTATAAATTGTATATAGTGCGCATCGCAGTAAAATCGTCCAAACATCTGAATAGAGAAGCATGCAAAAACACCTAGGTACTGGTCTCAAAATAGTCCTGCTCGATTAATAAACAAAATAGTAAATATCATAAAAACGTACTGCTCAAAATGAAATCAATCTCAAATACAGTATACAAGGTACCACGTGCGTCCGGTACGCACGGAAATCAAAATCAAATACAGATGCCACAAATACGCACAGAAACAAAACTGAGTGCAACGGGTGTGCACCAAAAACATCTGTCAAGTGCAACGGGCGTGCACGGCAACAATATCAAGTGCATCTAATCTGCACAAATCCCGATTTAGTGTATCTGGTGTGCAAAAAATCGCATCAAGCGCGCAAAGTGTGCGCAAGAATCTCAATCAAGTACACATGGTGCACGAAAACATAAATCGAATATCAAAATCAAAATCAGCGGTATACGACATACACCGAATCAAAATCAAGTATACCGCGATAAATAAACTTACAACCACATGCATCAGTGTGCACAAAACCAAATAAAAGTACGAAAAGTGCATGAAATCTATACCGAAAGCATAAGTCCAAAATCATGTGCAACCCATATACACAAAATCAAATCAGTCTCTCAGAATATATAAAATCAAATCAAGTGCAATGGGTATGCACAAAACTAACATCAATACAACTGATATATGGAACACTAATCGAGTGCAATGAATGTGCACGTAGGAAATACCAATCATAAAACGAAATTCTCAAAATACCAAAATCCAAACAACGGAAATGTGAAATTCAAATCACCAAATCGCGATTCGTAACACCGACGTCGATGTGCTCCTCTTTTCTCTGGTGTCGACTGATTCGAACTCGTCTCTTCGTAGCTGTAAGAATGGTGCTACAAACAGCTATACTCATATCTAGTGTTTCCTAAGTAATGTTTCCCATCTCATGATATCTGGACTACGTTAAACTTTTCGATCGATTCATCAAAGTCCCATAATTCTCCGAGAGCTCAACACTCAAGTACAGTTTAAAAAAATATCCAGTACATGCCACAGCACCTGCAGACCAGCCGTAGAAGGGCAAACCCAAGCCTCACTAATGGCACCGCGGAACTGCCGCAAACCCTAAGGTTCAAAGGCGTTCTCATGGTCATTATGTCAAGTTAGGGTTTCATTCCTCTAGAGGGTCCATAGAATTACCTGCATGTTTTTCCGAATACCTTAAACTTGGAAAAATGGGTTTCTGACATTCGTTCGAACCTTTTAACTTCGTATAGACGCATGTGAATACCCTTCGTCTGCACGCTAAACAGTGCGTCGATCCTCGAGAATAGACGATACACTAACGGTCATCACACTATAACCGGTCTCTAGCAGCGGCCCGATCACCCGATGCAGATATCAATGTTTGCATCCATAAGAAAACATAGTAAACAACATATCTAAATGCTCATGTTGACCGCATCTCTAGCCGCGGCTCTCTCTGCCCGTGCAACCGTGGTAACATAAACCACCATCCGATATCGACAAAGATAGATCATAGGAATGAATAGAAATATGGTGCAAAGAATAGTACATCCTAAGGCTTCTTAAGTGGAGTAGCGTATCGTAAGTATGCCGCGGAACATACCCACGGTACGTCACTCTACTTTAGTCACATACTCTATCAACCAAGGGTCATCCTACACTAAAAGGTAAAACCTAACGCTCTGATACCAACTTTGTCACGACCCGAAGGTACCGAACATGACGGCACTTAAATTACGAAACGTCGAGAGGCGTAACGTAATCTAAGCAAGCCGAAGCCCAGAAATCTAAACTATTTAAAAGAAGAAGTGTAGGAAAACATGATTAAAAGCAATATCAAATTTTCTCAAAAATTTCGGCAGAGTCTCCTTTGTAAAAACTGGCCCCAAATGGGTACAAACATAAATACATAAGCAATAATAAAGGCATCCCCAAGCGGGAGCTAGCTCTTCGCCAATTGGCGGTCACAACCACGCAAGTAATATAATATACAACGCCGAAGGGCGATGATCAAAACTCAAAGAAAAGCATCAAAACCACCAGAAAACCATAATGATACAAGCACAACTCTAAGGTCGAAAGAATAAACAACTGGTCTTCTAAATCTATCAAGTAATACAAGTCTGGTTGATGGAGCCTACTAGATACAACTGAAATAAATAAAAGTACAACGGCGGTCACGATACAAGTGAACTAACCTACCAAGCAATCACCCTGAATGAAGTGGTGTGCCAACAAGCTGCCAAGGAAATCTGTACATCTGAACCTGAAAGAAAATTTGGCACAACGGGGGTGAGTTGCCAACTCGTGAGTAGAAGACATCTGTGAGTAGAAATCGCATGCACGACGATCTCCTAGGTCATAATAATATACATAAATAAGACTAGTCATCTAGTAGTGACAGGGTAATCATCTGTGCAAAAGTGCAGTACTCAGTGCATCGTGTCAGTGTCACTAAACAGTAATGAGTCACATATCTGAGGTATGAATGCATCATGAATAATAAAATCAATCACGAAATCTGAATAATCTGATATAAGAAAACATCAATAAATCTCATATAATAAAACTGAAACATCATCAGTGAAATCGACAGAAATCCGTGTCCAGCATCAACACAATATCTCAATATCTCAAGTCTCAGTATCTCAATGTCTTAACATCTCAATTTCTCAACATCTCAATGTCTCAATATTCTCAATGTCTCAATATCTCGGGCTCCATCAATCCGGATCGGCCCATATCATCAAATCTCACGACAACGGTCGGTATCCTCCGGATATTCGTCGCGCCAGACATCACCGGTAGATAGTCTGTACCCCTGCCAAGCTCAATGCCATCATATGTGATCTTCTTGCCCCGGGGTACCTACCGGGCCCACCATGTACCCGAAACGGTTCATCCTACTCCTCGAATCGGGTCTCGAAATCCAACAGAAATCATGAAAACTCATGGTGGACGACACATACATCACGAGAAAACCGCAACTTGCATTTTAAAATAAGGAAGAAAGAGAGAGAGAGAGAAGTTATTATAAATTCTTACGGTTTTCCCCCGAATCCAGAAATCTCATGGAAATCCGAAATCTAAGAATCAAGAGTAAGTAAACAGTGAATATCAGCATAAAGCCCCAGAATAGTACATGAATGATTATATGACTGCATGAAGTATCTATGTAAAGAATGCAATCTCTAAGTTAACACATGAGAGCAATCACACAAGTATTATGTGGTAACTAGCATTTAGCTGACTATATCAATGAGATAATATTTTCTAAAGTGCACGTGACATGGCAATTACCGATGATGACGTATGTGAGCCGGCAAATAAGTGTACGTGGACATGCGCATCATCGGTAATGGTGCTGGTGTCCTAATAGGCAGGGTTTCATATTAGCTAAAAAACATATGTATGAACATGCAATGCACATGAATATAACGATGAATGTGTATTAAACGCACATTTAGAATATACATATCTAACTACGAGTCATATAGTTTGTTGTTTGAAATAGCACGAATCATGGTTTTTAGAAAAGTAGGGGCTACGGGGTTTTATAGAAAAGATATGTCCTTTGAAAAATCCGTAGTATCCCTCAGGCTGTCTTTAAAAATGAGCACGATTCGTTAGTTTTGAAAATAAATATGACTCGAGCCTAAACTAGTATCTATCTAACCCACTAAGGAACTAAACTAAAGAAACTAGTCGATAGGTAATAAGAATCCACCTAAAATCCGAGTCGATATCTCTAGTAGTCGGCGATCCAGCCTTAATAGCATTACGTACATAGTACGACTTTCTCGAGTCAAGAGTGCGGATCAATCATCACATCCATACCTCGTACGGTAAAATCCATCATACGGCATCCCAATATCGGGGTACGGGTCAACTATCATATATATATCATCAGTCATATGGTATCATCATCAACAATATCATGATCTGGCTACTGATCTAAAATCTCATACAATCCGATGTCATCAACACATATTATCATATAGAAGTATATATCGCCCAAGCGATCCATTATAAATATTATAATATATCTCGATCATATGTCAACTATCATATATATATCATCATTCACATGGTATCATCGTCCAACGATCCGCTATAACATCATAACATATCTCATATCATAACTCGGTCACATATTAAATATCTCACGGTATCATGCCCGATCATATCGACCCATTCCCAAGTATCATGAAATATCCTCATATCACGTGTATATGTTGTAGACCTAGAAAACAAGTGTGTGCGTGCGCGCGCGCGCCAAGCTATACTCTAGGGTCTCATGACTAAGAACTATAATAGAAGCACTGTCATCCAAAATACAAAAATTCCGGTCCATGGTCATCCTAGAACCTTTCTTGCTAAGTATTCGCATCTCGCAATAACATATATATAACGGGGGTGCTATACGCCATCCATCCGACTCCCCCCGTAGATATACATCTACTCACCTGGTCCTCGCTTACCGAAATCGATGCCGCCATCCTCTTCTTCATCGCCCGAAATCCACGTGAGGGGTACCTATACGTAAACATATATAATATCGTTAACTGAAATCGCGGACAAAACCAAAACGGCGCACGAAACGCGCATAGGTTAAAACATATGACCCGCTCATGCAAAAGAACCAAATAACTCTCGACTTCGGCGTACAAACACCGATTGATCGAGAAAAACCCAAATGCACCAATCGTGATTTTTCAACTCACTAAATATACTATGAAATAAATTGTAACTCATCAAAATCTCAAAATAAATCAAATCGATTTATTTCCGAAAACGTAGAAAGCCTCGAATAACCATTTTAGTACAAAACTTGATATTTTAACAAAACTAGTGGCCGCCATATTCACTATATATCATAACTAGGTCATACAAACCATTACTATAATTTTATCTCACCAATTTATATAAATCCTGAAAATCTAGTTTACAAATTTATCCAATTTTAACAATTTCAAGGTAACAATGCACAAAACAACAACTAAACTAGGTTTTACATGATCTAAGGTATTAAACAACAATTCATAATGTTAATAATGTCATGAAAACCCTAATTATATTTTATTCTCAATTATTTAATTAACTTCCAAAAACCTAGTTTGCAAATATTAGCATAATTAGCAAAATTTTAAATTAACAATTAGCAACTAGTAACTAGATTAGGTTTTGCATTCCATTAACATGTTAATCTACCCATTAAAACCATGAATAATTGATAAAAACCATAACTTGATTTACAAACCAAATCTTGAATTTCAAATTTTGAAATTAAAACCTAATTAAGCATCCAATTAGCTTAATTTGAAGTATTATAGCAACAATTAAACACTTTGGTTAGAATTTATACCTCACAAACATGAGATCAAATATGCAATCTAGCCTCCAAAATTCTAACTTTGCTCCAAGATCCTTACTTGTTTGGCCAAAGAATAATGGGTATGGATTAAATGATGAATTAGTGGAATTTTGTATTGATTTTTATGAATTTTTGGATGATTTTTTGAAGAAAAAAGAAGCTGGGGAATGGGGGGCTGCCCATGAAGTGGTTTCGGCCACACCTAGGGAGGAAAAGAGAGAGAGATAAAAGAATGTAGAAAGGTGTAGAAACTACTCTAATCATCACCTCTTTTAACTCTTTTTTCTTTAATTATTAAATTCCATTTTTATTTGCACTCTTTCCTTAATTTTCTAGAATCCTCATGAAAATTCCATATCATAACAAAGTAACATGTTACATTTTGTTTTAGTGTGTCATGATGCACCATTTTGTAATTAACCCCTTTCTAATTTGTAATTTACCCTAATTAAATGTATAATTAAAAGCTTATAATAATAATTAAAATAATTAATTAAGGAAAAATATTTATGCAGACTAAAAATTTATAAGTGACCAAATAATATTAATTACTAGCAATTTCATAGCCTAAATAGGTATATTTAATTCTATATTGAAAAATAATTATAGTTAAGTTTTACGGAAATTACGGTTTATTTTACCGATTATCAGAAAATTCACCTAAAGCATTTTATTTATTTATTTTTAAAATGTTACATGTAATTTGGTTTAATTAGCTTAATTTTGGGTTAATTCGGGATAATTTGAGTTAGGGTGATAATTAGGGTTAATTTTGGTTAATTTGGTTTAATTAGGGTTAGGATTTAGGGTGCACTAGTTCCTTCAGTAGGATACTGGATGATAATGTAAACTTACAATTTTACCGTAAATGTAAGAAAACTTTACCCTAAATTAAAAACTTTGAACCCTTAAAAACGAAACGTAAACGTATAACCTATTCAAGTTAAATGTTCAAGTTAAAACCAATATATGATACGCGATAATAATATGAAACTTTCATATTCTCATCGATACTCATATGTAAAAATTAAAGCGCGACTTAGTCCCCGTCTATCGGTTAATATACGTTCGATGTTTGTCGTAACATAGAACTATACGAAGGTTGTTAAATATCGGACGGTATAGTTCGGTACTAACAACCGTCGTGTAGTCTATGTGACGAGAAGATTGTATGATAACCGATAAATTTGTCCAGTATGGACAAGTTAGGAATGTATAATGCAAACACCTGCATTCAATTGTGTTTTCATTCGTTTCGAGTTATTTCGTCGGTACTTTTCCGCTTGTTCTCCGTGTACAAAGATAGATTAGATGTTCATTTCAACGTTGTTTTACAGCATTGAAATGATTATCTATTCTATTACAGTGTACTTGGAGAACATCGGGGAGATGCTGCCGAAATTTACTCGAAACGGATGAAAACACAAGCAAATGGGTGTCTGCTCTATACATTATTAATGGGATAGAAGCCTTACCCCCGACAGCCGAAACACACACATACAACACGAATACACAACAAACGCACACACAAAGCACATACATACTAACAACTCTACACTTAAGAGAAATCATAAATTGAAACGTACATACATAGAATACAACTCATACTTGGGTATCTTCAAATCTAAGTTTGTTTATCGATAATTTATTCTTTTCAACGACAAACTTGCCTCTACGGATTTTCTTATTTGTCAGTAACAATCCCGTTCTTAGATTTCTCAATATAGTCACCATAACCTACAATTTATATGTTATACAGTCTAACATGGCCCATGAGTACATCATAGTTAAGGAATGGATGCACGTGGATTGGCAACAACGCATGCAATCTAAGTTTATCGTAGGAGTTGCTGCTTTTATTGAATTTTCATGCGCACATAATAAGATCGTGTTAGAGAACATTCTCTGCCCATGCGATAGATATGGGAATAAGTTCTGACATAAGGTAGAAATCGTAGAGCTTCACATCATTAATTATGGTTTTACTAGACTTTATACAACTTGGTTATATCACGGGGAAAGACAAGAAGAAGACGGTAATGCGGCAGAAGAAGAAGGAAAAGATGATAATGCGGAAGAAGAAGAAGAAGAAGACGATAACTTCTTTTCAGGAGAAGAAATGGAGGATATGGTAGAGGCTGCCCTAAGTGATAGTATTCCTACCGAAAATGACAATCCTTCCGGTCAAGGACCGCGTGCGGATAAGTATGAAAAGTTTATGAATGATGCTAGAAGACCAATTTATGAGAATGCAAAGTATTCCACCCTATCATGGTTCATCCAACTTTTCCAGATTAAGTGCCTAAATGGATGGAGAAACAAGTCATTCACGATATTTCTGAAGTTCCTAAAAAATTCTATGCCCCTGGGCAATAACAGGCCCGATAGCTGGTATAAATCCCAGAAGATGATGTCTGATTTGGGTCTGAAGTGTGAGAAGATTCATGCATGTCCTAAAGATTGCGTGTTGTACCGGAAAGAGAATTCAGATTTGAAAGAGTGTCCAAAATGCGAAGAGACCAGGTATAAGCCGAAAGAATCTGATAAGAAGCCCGATATACCTGTCAAGATAGCACGATAGTTTCCCATAACACAGAGGCTGCAGAGGCTATTCAGGTGCAAGAAAACAGCCGAAGCAAAGATTTGGTATCACCGCGCTGCTCCAAGTGAAGATGAAAAAATGAGTCATCCAAGAAATTTACCAGCATGGAAGGATTTCGATAGGAAGCACGAAATATTCAGTAGTGATCCTCGCAATGTCAGGCTTGGACTCGCTAGTGATGGCTTCTGCCCATTCAACCATATGGCTGGAAGCCACAGCACATGGCCCGTTGTAATGATAGTTTATAATCTGTCGCCTTGGTTGGCTATGGATCAATCCTACTTTATGATGCCTCTTCTTATTGACAAACCAAACTCATCAAGAAACAATATCGATGTCTATCTCCGATCTCTGATCAGTGAGTTAAAATCTTTATTCATTGATGGTGTAGAGACTTACGATGCAAACACAGATATAAACTTCACAATGCGTGCGGCTTTAATGTGGACAATTAATGAATTTCCTACGTATGGAATGCTATCAGGTTGGTCCGTACATGGTCACAAAGTATGCTCTTATTGCCATCAACATACAACATCTAAATGGTTGAATTTTAGCAGGAAGGTTTGTTATTGCGGTCATCGGCGTTTCTTGCCACTAGACCATCTCTACAGGTTAGACGCTACTCACTTTAATAGTCATCAGGAGCTTCTTGGGCCTCCAGCCTTATTGTCCGGAGAGGACGTGACTGCTCGGTGGGATGGTTACAATAATGTGACCTTCGGGATAAATCCGGCAAAACAGGTCAAACCATCCTACTGGAACAAGTTAAGCATTTTCTACGAGCTTCCATATTGGTCAACAAATTTAGTGCGTCATTGTCTGGACGTCATGCACATAGAGAAGGGAGTATCCGAGCACGTACTCAACTTGCTTCTTTGTAAACACGGAAAATCGAAAGACAACCTCCGTGCTCGGATGGATCTTCAGGACTGGAAAATTAGAAATGAATTACATCCTAAATCGACAGCGGATAAACCAGACAAGTTTGTACTTCCCAATGTCGCGTATCATATGTCACAACCGGAAAAGAAAAGGTTCCTGCAGGTGTTGCATGATTTGAAAGTTCCCACAGGTTTCTCAGGATCATTTAGCAAGAAGATAAAAATTGTGAAATGTAAGAGCGATGGGCTGAAAAGTCATGATCACCATGTTATTATGGAGCATCTTGTCTGTCATGCCCCGCTTCCCAAAATACGGAAAACGATGGATGACTAGGCCAGCCATGCTCCTATGATCAAGGAATAATCCCGCTGTAGTCACACTTCGGCTTCTAGCATTACATAGTAATCAGTAAACAAAGCACAGAAGTAAAGGAATTACATCACTAAATTATTACATCAACTTTTATTGTTCATAATTTACAATAAAATAAGGAAAAGAACTACTAACCAAGTTCAAATACAAGGTTTCTTTAGGGAAAGCAGTAAAAGTGAAGGAGGTACTCCCGACTAAATCTCCGCAAGCTCGAAGGGCAAGTCCGACTCCTGTACTGGTTCTTCCTCGAGATCTGAGCATGCATACTTAGGTCGTCAGAGCGACGTAATAGCAATATTATAATAGTGACAAGAAACAAGCAAATAAGGTAATAACAGTGGAAGTAAAATGCAGGTAATCAATATGTCACTAACTGATGCAAAGTATGATCTGTGTCCCTGTCAGTCTCTAAGTCATCTTTGAAATCGAGTTGTGGAAAAGAGGATCATATTTAACGAAGGTCTCGTACATACCCGAGACAACGGCCCGCTATCACCCGGGACATAATTCTGTCAACCGGACCGCTAGGCCCAACCTAATATATATAAGAGTCGTTGTTCGAATGATCATCCTCTAAATCACTGTCCTCGCTAAATACAATGCTCTTTCCATTTCGATTTTCCATTTTTCCCCAGGTTTACACTATTTATGAGTATGGTCTAGTCGTGTACAAGTATGCCCCAATAACACGGTTTTGTCATTGTTCACTGTATTGTTCACTGTCACGAATCATTCACTTTTTCATTGGCGTACTTGACACTCCTAAACCAATACCATTCACGCACGATAATGCATTATACACTGAACAATAATGCGCACTATCACTATAAGTATGGCAATCAGGTAAAATATGTGCGTTAATGCCGTTAACAAGTCATGTGTAATACGAACTATTATGCACCTTATGAACATATAAAAATTTCATTAAATCATACATTCAAAATTCAGTAAAACGATACAAAGGCGGTAGCAAGTAAACTCAGTCGGCAGTTCAAAAAAATTTATTTCAGTGCAATCGGATTTCGGGTTTGCAAGTTACAGCCGTTTCATTTTAAGTGTTTGCTGCTGGAATTTCAGTTCCCGAACTGAATGTTAATTTCGCAACACAATTTTCACCCTGTTGGGATAAAAATTAGGTGACTCTATAGTTTAACAAAATTTAGGTTTTTCAATTGGGTTTCCAACGCATCAGACGGATTCTCAATCGCGCCTCTACGTCAGAAGATATGTACTGTACAACAATGGGGTATAAGTTCTGTTTCTGTTTGGGACTGTTATACGTCCTGTTAATCTAAATTACAGTTTAAATAGTAAACGACAGTGAAAAGGGGTGAAATCACTTTCATTGGTTAACTAACTGTTTCATATTCTCTATGGTATAGGGTTCCGCAATATAACAAGTTCAAGTAGCAAAGGTTAAACATTACAAGACGGAAATCAACAGCCAGAGCTGCTCGAGCGGCCCTCCAAACCAGTTTCCGTCGTTTTTTTCAGCATATAAACAATTTAAAACTTTTATGGGGTTCCAGGTCATCAAGTCGGATTCGATTTGAGCCCTCGAACGCATCATTCCAATTTATAAATAATTAATTATGATTTTTACAAGTTTCAGACGCGGAAAATTTTCAGTTTTATCGGGTGTAAATGGAGTTGATCGTTCACGTTAGTAACGACAGTATTTTTCGGCCAAATTTTAACACGGTGTTCATTACCATACGGGCCAACTTATATAATCAGTTTCCTTCAATTTAATAGGAGTTTTTCATTCGGGTTTTGTGTCGAACACATACATTATATTAAGTAGCATGAAGTATTTATACGGAATTTAACGGTATTTCTAATTTTAATAGAACAATTTAGCATGGAGCAAGTAAGGTACTTGCCTGAAGACGCTTTGATGACGCACGGTAGCGGCAACGGCGTGAACGCGACCCGGACATGGCACGGCGAGCTCGGTGGGCAGTTGAGGGATTCAGGTTCAAAGAGGCTCTGGTCTTGAAAGATGAAGGCGATGAAGACAGTGGCTGTAGGAGTTGGGCTCGGCTGGAGTTTGGTCGACGGTTGGACACCGGAGAGGGTGCAGCGAGGGGGGGTTCGGGGCTCGAAGCTTGGTGGCCGAGGGGAGAGCGAGGAAGCAGTGGGCGGTGCTCGGGTTGGTAGGAGGTGATGATGATGATGCAGAGGAGTCGACGAGGTGGCCGGAGGCGCGATGGGAGCGGGTGATCGTCGGCAAGATGGTGTGCAGGGGAGGCTCGGCGGTGGGTTGAAACAGTGGTGAGGAGAGAGGTCGGCTCGGGCGTTTTGGAGAGAGGAGAGGAGAAGGGAGAACGAGAGTGAGGGGGAGAGAGTCAGAGAGGCGAGGTGGGCTTGAGTGAGCGGCACGCACGAGGTCGTGGTCGACGAGCGGGGACATGGGGCGACGAGGCGGGGACGTTGGCGATGAAGTGGGCACGTAGGGAAAAGAGCGGGAAAACAATTGGCGAATTGTATAACGGTCGGGTCGGGTTTGGGCGCGGTGAGGGATTGGGTTGGGTTTGGTGTGGGCCGGGAAATGGGTTAGTTTAATTTATTTGGTTTTTATTTTCTTTGGGCTGGGCTTGGTGGTTGGGCGTGTGTGTGTGTGTGTGTGTGTGTGTGTGTAGTTTTATTTTCTTGTTGGCTTTAGTTTAAATGTTTAGGAAAATTTAAATACTAAAAACCTAAGTAACCAATTTCATACAAGAAAATACGAGGAAAAATAGGAAAACACTCGGGGGACTTGGAAAGTATAGAAAAATTTTATTGATGGAAACGGGAATTTACATCATACCCTCCTTACAAAAATTTCGTCCTTGAAATTTTAAAAGAGACAACGAAACAACAGCACTAAACAAATAGATGGGGAAAACGTGCATGGATATCTTCTTCATGCTCCCAGGTAGATTCTCCTGGGGAACGACCGTCCCAAAACACTCGGACTAACGGAATGACCTTATTCTTCAGCACTTTTTCTCTGCGGTCGAGGATGGTGGTAGGCTGCTCCTCGTAAGCTAGGTCGGTACCCAAAGCTAACTCCGAATAGTCCAGGACATGGCTCTCATCCCGAACATAACGCTGTAACTGAGACACGTGGAAGGTATTGTGCACACCAGCTAGCGATGGAGACAAGGAGAGTCGATAAGCCACCTCTCCTACTCGCCCTAGCACCTCAAAAGGTCCGATGAAACGGGGACTGAGTTTCCCGCGACCTCCAAACCTGATAACTCCACGGGTAGGGGAAATATTTGGGAATACGTGATCTCCGACTTCAAATTCTAGTGCTCTCCTGCTGGTATCCGCCCAACTCTTCTGTCGATCCTGAGCCGTCTTAATGCGCTGCCTGATCATTTGGACCTTGTCGACTGTCTGAATAATAAGCTCGGGACCCAGTAATCTTCGTTCTCCCACATCATCCCAAGAAACAGGGGATCTTGCGCCCGTAAAGTGTTTCGAAAGGAGCCATCTGGATGCTAGCCTGATAACTGTTGTTATAAGAAAACTCGACTAGATGCAGATGATCTTCCCAGGAACCCTGGAAGTCCAGCATGCAAGCTCTCAGCATATCCTCGAGTGTCTGAATCGTACGCTCGGATTGTCCGTCCATCTGTGGGTGATAAGCTGTGCTGAACTTGAGACGGGTACCCAGACTCTCCTGTAAGCTCCTCCAAAAGTGCGAAACAAATCTGGTGTCTCGATCTGACACAATGCTGACCGGAACTCCGTGAAGTCGTACTATCTCCTACATGTATCTCTCCGCAAGTGACTCTGTCGACTGTCCCACTCGGAATGGTAAGAAGTGTGCAGCTTTCATGAGGCGGTCGATGATAACCCAAATGGCGTTGTTGCCCCTAGGGCTCCGTGGTAAGGCCGTCACGAAATCCATAGTAATGTGCTCCCATTTCCATTCTGGTATCGGAAGCGGTGCTGTCCTCTGATGTTCCTCCTTCACCTGCTGGCATACCAAGCACTTGGATACGAACCGCGCAATTTCTCGCTTCATCCCGTTTCACCAAAAGTGCTGCTTTAGATCTCGATACATTTTCGTGCCTCCTGGATGCACAGAATAAGCTGAACTATGAGCCTCAGCCAGTACCTCTTCTCAAACATCCCCTTTGGGTACACAGAGTCTGCTACCGAATCTCAGAGAACCGTCTTCATGTATGAGTAAGTCCGTTCTCAACCCGGCTTCTACTTACGCTCTGAACTTTTGCAATCGAGGATCATCCGCTTGTGCAGCCTTGATGCGATCCATAAGAGAAGACTGCACCTGTAGTTGCCAAAACTGCCCGATTGTGCTCGGTGTAACGACTTCAAGCTCGAGTCTCTGAAAATCCTCAATGATGCTCCTCTGACTGGTCAACATCATGACCGCTGACTTGCGACTGAGAGCATCTGGTACAACATTTACTTTTCCCGGATGATACTGAAGGTCCAAGTCGTAATCCGCCATCATTTCTAGCCATCGGCGCTGCCTCATATTTAGTTCTTTCTGAGTGAAGACGTACTTCAGACTTTTGTAATCCGTATACACCCCCACCTTCTCGCCCAACAGGTAGTGCCTCCAGATCTTCAATGCAAAACCACTGCGGCTAACTCTAAGTCATGCGTAGGGTAGTTCCTCTCGTGATTTCTCAGCTGTCGAGAGGCGTAAGCAACCACCCGACCGTGCTGCATCAGAATACAGCCTAAGCCCTTCCCTGAGGCATCACTATGTATCACCAAACCACCGAAATTGGGCGTCGTGGTTAACTTCTGCTTCAGTGTCTCAAATGCCCGAGTACACTCTTCTGTCCATGCAAACGGTACATCCATCCATGTCAGCCTCGTCAAAGGTTCAGCGATCCTTGAAAAGTCTTGGACGAACCGCCGATAATATCCTGCCAGTCCCAGAAAGCTTCTGATCTTGGCCACTGACTTCAGTGTTGGCCAATCTCTAACAGATTCTATCTTTGCCGAGTCCACTGAGATGCCTTCACCCGAAACCATGTGTCCCAAGAACTGAACCTTGTCGAGCAAGAACTCACACTTGCTCAATTTCGCGTACAGCTTCTCTTCCCGAAGAATTTGTAGAACCGTGCGCAAATGCTCGATGTGCTCCTCCCAGGTCTTCGAGTAGACTAGTATGTCGTCAATAAATACAACGATGAACGTGTCCAAGTACTTCGCAAACACCCTGTTCATCAAATCCATGAATATCACTGGAGCATTGGTAACACCGAACGGCATCACAAAGAACTCATAATGTCCGTATCGGGTCCTGAAAACCGTCTTGCATATATCCTCGGGCGCTACTCTGATTTGATGATAGCCAGAATGGAGATCCAACTTCGAAAATACCTTGGCCCCACTTAACTGATCAAATAAGTCATCGATGTGCGGAATTGGGTACTTGTTCTTTATCGTGACTTTGTTCAGCTCCCGATAGTCCATACACATCCGCAGTGATCCATCCTTTTTCTTCACCAACAGAACTGGTGCACCCCACGGTGAAGCGCTTGGCCAGATAAATCTCTTCTCCAGGAGTTCTTCAATTTGCTTCTTCAATTCTGTCAACTCAACCGGTGCCATTCTGTACAGGGCCTTGGAAACTGGTGCCGTATCTGGAGTCAAATCAATCGAGAATTCCAAGACGCGTGGAGGTGGTAGACCTGGTAAATCTTTAGGAAACACGTCCAGAAAATCCCGAACAATCTCTGGGGCTGGGCTCTCATCAATCTCTATAGCTGTCAACTCTTTTGGCTTGGCTCTATACTTGGCTGGCTCCAAAGATTCACTCCCGCCTTCGAAAATAAACTCTGGGTGATTGGGAATGCGGAAGATCACATTCCTTGCTCGGCAATCAATAACTGCATGGAAAGTACTCATCCAATCCATCCCGAGAATTGCGTCATAGCTGCCTGTTCCGATCAAAAGGAAATTCGCATAGAATTCCCTGCCGCATACTACAACTGGACAGGATCTACATTCACGACTAGATACTATAACACCATTACCCGTATGTATTTCCCAACCCTTGGTTAATGGTTCATGTGGTAAAGAGTGTGTATCAATGAAATACGCAGATATGAAACAGTGCGATGCTCCAAAATCAAATAGTACTCTAGCTGGCATGGAATGTATGAGTAGAATACCTGTGACAACTTCGCCTGAAGCCTCTGCCTGCTCGGCGGTCAAGGTGAAAGCCCGTCCCTGACCGCGGCCTGTATAGGGTTGCCTCTGCTCCTGTGATCTCTGCTGCTGCGGTCCAGACCCTCCCTGTAACTTTGTTCGCTCGGGGCAACCACTAACTCTGTGCTAACTGGATCCGCAAATCAAACACTGTCCCTTGGCGCGGCGACAATCCTTCTGGGTGTGTCCATCTCTGTTGCAGTAGCCGCAAACTAAGTTCTTGCTTTGGGGGCGATGCTGGGGCACGAATGGACGCTTCATCTGTGTCGTTCCTGGCCTGTGAACTGGTATGACTCCTCGAGACGGTGTGTAAGTATGCACTGGAACAACTGGGGGCTTCCTAAATTTATGGATCAGCTTCTCTTGAATTCGTGCCGCGTTGAGTACCTGCGCAAAAGTCTGCAACTCGAGTGACGCGATCAACTGTTGTAGCTCGAAATCGAGTCCCTGTAAGAAGCGCCTGGCCCTGGTGGCCTCTGAAGCGACCATGTACGGAGCAAATCGGCTCAGACGGTTGAATTCTGCCCGTATACGTCCACGGGACGGCCATTCTGCTTCAGTAGGATGAATCTTTCTTCCATCTCTGCCTTGGCGGTGGAAGGAAATAGTGGTCTAAGAAGCACTCCTTGAATTTGCTCCATTCGATTGGCCTTTTTAGTCTGCTTTCTTCAACTGACCACCAAGTACGGGCTTCGTCCTCCAACTGGATCTTTATCACATTCACTTTCTCCTCATCGGGTACCCTTGCGGCCGTCAGTAGATTCTCCATATTGACCAGCCAATGCTCGGCCTCGAGTGGTTCGGCTAGTCCCGTAAATGTAGCTGGATGTAACCTCCGGAAATCTGACGTGGTGCCAGCCCTGGCAGAAAAAGCTGGTGGAGCAGTGCCCTCGGGGGCGGTAATGAGGACGGAGGGTCCCCCTACTGCGGTAATAGCCCTGAGTCCCTCGGTGAGTAGGTTCGTCTTTCTCTCCTGAGCTTCTACGAGAGTCGTCAGTGCACTAAGTATCCTCTCCGTGTGATCCTGAGAACTTGAGTCCGGGGAGTGGTCGTTCGGGGATGTCATATCGCTTGAAGATATTTAAAAGGATATGATTAGATACAAGGATGAAAGTCAGGGATAGTGAAGCGAAAATAATGTAAAAAAATATAGTTAATATTATCCCTTACTACTAAACCTGGCTCTGATAGCAACAAAATCATGTCACGCACCGCTTCCCAAAATACGGAAAACGAGGGATGACTAGGCCAGCCATGCTCCTATGGTCAAGGAATAATCCCGCCATAGTCACACTTCGGCTTCTAGCAATACATGGTAATCAGTAAACAAAGCACAGAAGTAAAGGAATTACATCACTAAATTATTACATCAACTTTCATTGTTCACAATTTACAATAAAATAAGGAAAAGAACTACTAACCAAGTTCGAATATAAGGTTTCTTTAGGGAAAGCAGTAAAAGTGAAGGAGGTACTCCCGACTAAATCTCCGCAAGCTCGAAGGGCAAGTCCGACTCCTGTACTGGTTCTTCCTCGAGGTCTGAGCATGCATACTCAGGTCGTCAGAGCGACGTAATAGCAATATTATAATGGTGACAAGAAACAAGCAAATAAGGTAATAACAGTGGAAGTAAAATGCAGGTAATCAATATGTCACTAACTGATGCAAAGTATGATCTGTGTCCATGTCAGTCTCTAAGTCATCTTTGAAATCGAGTTGTGGAAAGGAGGATCATGTTTAACGATGGTCTCGTACATACCCGAGATAATGGCCTGCTATCGCCCGGGACATAACCCTGTCAGCCGGACCGCTAGGCCTAACCTAATATATATAAGAGTCGCTGTTCGAATGATCATCCTCTAAATCACTGTTCTCGCTAAATACAATGCTCTTTCCACTTCGATTTCCGAGTTTGGCGACCCTACTGGTCCCGAGTCGCTCCCGGTCGCCTGAATGCCGAGTCTTCCTCCGCCGCCAACTCGACGTCGTCCTTTTTCCCCAGGTTTACACTATTTATGAGTATAGTCTAGTCGTGTACAAGTATGCCCCAATAACACGGTTTTTGTCATTGTTCACTGTATTGTTCACTGTCACGAATCATTCACTTTTTCATTGGCGTACTTGACACTCCTAAACCAATACCATTCATGAACGATAATAGATTGTACACTGAACAATAACGCGCACTATCACTATAAGTATGGCAATCGGGTAAAATATGTGCGTTAATGCCGTTAACAAGTCATGTGTAATACGAACTATTATGCACCTTATGAACATATAAAAATTTCATTAAATCATACATTCAAAATTCAGCAAAATGATACAAAGGCGGTAGTAAGTAAACTCAGTCGGAAGTTCAACAAAATTTATTTCAGTGCAATCGTATTTCGGGTTTGCAAGTTACAGCCGTTTCATTTTAAGTGTTTGCTGCTGGAATTTCAGTTCCCGAACTGAATGTCCATTTCGCAACACAATTTTCACCCTGTTGGGATAAAAATTAGGCGACGCTATAGTTGAACGTAATTTAGGTTTTTCAATTGGGTTTCCAACGCATTATACAGATTCTCAATCGCGCCTCTACGTCAGAAGTTATGTATTGTACAACAATGGGGTATAAGTTCTGTTTCTGTTTGGGACTGCTATATGTCCTGTTAATCTAAATTACAGTTTAAATAGTAAACGATAGTGAAAAGGGGTGAAATCACTTTCATTGGTTAACTAACTGTTTCATATTCGCTATGGTATAGGTTACCGCAATATAACAAGTTCAAGCAGCAAAGGGTAAACATTACAAGATGGAAATCAATAGCCAGAGCTGCTCTGGACTGCAGTCCAGAGCCGCCCTCCGAACCAGTTTCCGTCGTCTTTTCAGCATAAAAACAATTTAAACCTTTTATGGGGTTCCAGGTCGTCGAGTTGTATTCAATTTGAGCCCTTGAACGCATCATTCCAATTTATAAACAATTAATTATGATTTTTACAAGTTTCAGACGCGGAAAATTTTCAGTTTTATCGGGTGTAAATGGAGTTGATCGTTCACGTCAGTAACGACAGTATTTTTCGGCCAAATTTTAACACGATGTTCATTACCATACGGGCCAACTTATATAATCAGTTTCCGTCAATTTAATGGGAGTTTTGCATTCGGGTTTTGTGTCGAACACATACATTATATTAAGTCGCATGAAGTATTTATACGGAATTTAACGGTATTTCTAATTTTAATAGAACAATTTAGCATGGAGAAAGTAGGGTACTTGCCTGAAGACGCATTGAAGATACACGGCAGCGGCAACGGTGCGAACGCGACCCAGACACGGCATGGCGAGCTCGGTGGGCAGTTGAGGGATTCAGGTTCGAAGAGGCTCTGGTCTTGGAAGATGAAGGCGATGAAGACAATGGCCGTAGGAGTTGGGCTCGGCTGGAGTTTGGTCGACGGTTGTACGCCGGAGAGGGTGCAGAGAGGGAGGGGTTCTGGGCTCGAAGCTTGGTGGCCGAGGGGAGAGCGAGGAAGCAGTGGGCGTTGCTCGGGTTAGTAGGAGGTGATGATGATGATGCAGAAAGGTCGACGAGATAGCCGGCGACGCGATGGGAGCGGGTGATCGTCGGCGAGATGGTGTGCAGGGGAGGCTCGGCGGTGGGTTGAAACAGTGGTGAGGAGAGAGGTCGGCTCGGGCGTTTTGGAGAGAGGAGCGAGGGTTTAGTGGAAGGAGGTGACTGAGGTGGTCGTCGTCGTCGTCGTGGTTCAGCGGGGTGTAGGGGATGAAGCAGGGTGTTTTTGGAGAGAGGAGAGGAGAAGGGAGAACGAGAGTAAGGGGGAGAGAGTTAGAGAGGCGAGGTGGGCTTGGGTGAGCAGCGCACGCGAGGTCGTGGTCGACGAGCGGGGACGTGGGGCGACGAGGCGGGGACGTTGACGACGACGTGGGCACGTAGGGAAAAGAGCGGGAAAACAATTGGCGAGTGGAGAAGAGGGTATAACGGTCGGGTCGGGTTTGGGCACGGTGAAGGATTGGGTTGGGTTTGGTGTGGGCCGGGAAATGGGTTAGTTTAATTTATTTGGTTTTTATTTTCTTTGGGCTGGGCTTGGTGTTTGGGGGTATATGTGTGTGTGTGTGTAAATATATAGTTTTATTTTCTTGTTGGCTGTAGTTTAAATGCTTAGGAAAATTTAAATACCGAAAACCTGAGCAACCAATTTCATACAAGAAAATACGAGGAAAAATAGGAAAACACTCGGAGGACTTGGAAAGTATAGAAAGATTTTATTGATGGAAACGGGAATTTACATTGTCCCATTAACCCTCAGGACTTCCTTTCCCGAATCAGTTGGTCTAGTGATCAATGACCTTTGTTGCTTTTTTTAGAGAATTATGTGCTAAATCTCTGGATGTTGTGACGCTGGAAAATCTAGAAAATTCTATTCCATTGATACTTTGCAAGCTTGAGCGTATTTTCCCACCGTCATTCTTCGATACCATAATACACCTGAGGGTTCATCTTGCAACCGAGGCTAAGTTAGCCGGACCGGTACAATATCGATGGATGTATCCCGTCGAAAGGTATGTGTAATTTTTCGTTTCACGCAATTTGTAAAATTATTGTTGTCCTATATGCCTATGTTTATTTATTTAACATATTTTTTTTAAGTACCTATACACTCTAAAAAAGTATATACGTAATAGAAATCGACCAGAGGGTTCTATCATGCAAAATTATCTTCTAGATCAAGTAACCATATTTTGTTCCCGCTATCTGGATAAGAACATTGAGAAGAAGCTTAACCGGCCTCGAAGAATTCAGGATGAGCCATATGGTAAAGCTGATTATAAGAGAGTAGACACTATGTTTATGAACAAGATATATCGGTTTATCCTCCTCAATAGCGAATGTCTTGAAGAAATTAGAGAGTAAGTTTTTTTGGACTAATTGTTATATTTGTGTTTGTGTATATATGAAATGATATAATATTAATGTCATAATTTATTGTTGAGAACAGAATTCATATTAATGAGGTACGTGAGGGGCATCCTGATTGGAATGATGAACGATTAGAAAAATATCATCAGGATAATTTTTGCGATTGGGTTGCAGATCATGTAAGTTGTTCGAATAATATGTTATTGCTACCAGTCTTAATCTAAACTTATATCGTTATGTATTTGCCGTAAAATTTGTTTTGTCAGATCCACGATCCGAACTTGTTTGCATCATTAGAGAGAGATTCAAGATGTTTAGCTCAGTTTCTTAGTATGGGGGTTGCATATTATAAAGGATTCGGTGTCCTTGGATACAAATTTGAAATTAAGGATATAGAAATATCTCGAACCACTCAAAATAGTAGGATTGCGATGGTAGGATCGGATGGTGTGATTTATTATGGATACTTAAATTGCATACTTGGCATCCAATATCCCGGACGATCGAACCGTTTTATATATTTCAGTATATTCGGTACGATACACGAACCGATACGGATAAGTGGAGAAACAATCTCGGGACTTGGAAAGATGAATACGGATTGACTAGTGTGAACACACTTCGATTTTACGGTCAGGACGATCCATTTATTTTTCCGAACCAAACGTTCCAAGTATACTACTTACAGTGATTGAAGCATCCGGGATAGAGCGTCGTATGCCGTTGGAAACCATGGATGTTTACAGTGTCCCAGAATTCGAGGATCGTATGGAGGACAGCGATGAGGATGAAGAAGAGAGAAGACTCAGAGTGATCCGACCGTCTATTTTAAAAGAAGGGTTGTCTTCGGCTGATCGTGAAGTTACGTGGGTTAGAAATGATATCGATGATGAAATCCAAGTAAATATGTCTTATGCGTCCACGAAACGAAAAAGGTTATCGGTAATGTTATATTATTACTTCACATTTCTACGATCTATACATATATTGCATGCATATGTAATGATTGTATTCTTATCTAGGTTTGAAGACGGCGACTGAAGCAGCAAGGGGCAGCAGGAGCACCAGCCGCAGAAGCGGCAGAGGCAGAGAGGTTCTACCGCCCGGAAAGCTGCGTAGGGTGCTTTAGAGGGCTGGTCTTGCACTCCGATCGGTATCCCTTTCGGATGACTCCTTCCGTGTAGACTTTGCCACACCTCCAGATATATTACATGCATATTCATTTTGAATGTAATATTATAGATATACACGCATATTTATTTCAAAATTACTTATATAGTCAATGTTTAATTATCTAGTTGTTGCTAGTGCGTCCACAACAGAGGCAGAGGCCACTACCGCACATGCAGGTATGTTTATATATCCTATAGTGCATGCATATTGATTTAGAATGTTATATCATAAATATACACACATTCTTTTTGCTCTTACTTAGATAATCATTTTTTGATTGTCTAGTGTAACATTTCAGAAAAATAAAATATTATTTTTGGGAATTTATATAATTGAATAATAAATATTATGAATATTTTAATGTGTAGATGTTAGTTTTAACTGATATGGTATAATTAAATACCGATAAATTGGGAAATATTTGGAAATTTATATCAATTATTGAATTTAAAAGAAATTATGAAAATAGAGAGTTTTACAATTTAGTATACAAGGATTTGTATATAAGTTAGTATTACTAAACTCGATTAGTATTTAATCGTGCATTGATTTTGTTTTGTGCATGTGACATGCACCATGTCATGTTACCATTGTTACTTTTCTACCATGACTTTTTCCATTTTTATCAAGCATAGCTTTGTTTTAAATGAGAGAAAAAGGAAAAGAAGAAGGAAATAAAGAAGAGAAAAAAAAAGAAAAGGATAAAAAAAGTGGGTATGGGCAAGAAAGAGAAGAGAGAAAGAGGTGAGGGGTCATTTGACCTTAGCTCCCATTTGTTTCCCCCTTCATTTTCTTCATCATTCTCACTCTTCCTTCACCCATGGCTGCCCTCTTCCCTCCACCATCTCAACCCCTCACAACACCACCAAAAATACATCAAAACACTTCATTCCCTTCATTAAAAACATGCATAAGCTGACTACAAGTATGGGAGATCAAGAAAAATTGGATTTTGAGCACTTGGGGCAACTCAAGAAAATTCTTGAGTTTCCAAATGAGGTATTTCCTTCACCATTAGAGTAGTAATTTAATTCCTTTAGCATATATATTAGTTTAGAAATGATTAAATATAGATTAGTGAGCTTTGAAAATTCCAAGATGAGGGTTAGGGAATTTTTTGAGTTATGAAGTATAATTGAGGTTAGTAGAGACTACAAAACCCCCTTTAGTGATAGTATATTGGACTAAAACCATAGAATTAAACCCAAGACATGAACTTAGAAACCTCGATATCGGAAGATTGTGGGAATTGTGATGATATTTTGAGATTTGCTATGACCCGGGGCACCTGAAAAATATTTAGCAATCACAGAGAGGTGTGCAGGCAACCTATAAGCTAGCACCAAAACCTGAGACCCCCACTCCATGTTCTGGCCACAAATTAACTCCTTTTGGTCGCAAATTGCGGCCTTGGTGCGATGGAATTGCCTCGTTCTTGGTCTGTGGTCCCTTTATCTTTAAATTAGACCTTCCACATATGCAAAATTGGCTAATTTCACCTAGACAAAAATCTGGAAGTGTTTTTCATGGTTGCTGATTTCGGTTTGTGAATTCTATGAACTTGAACTTTGGTATTTATGTTTGTCTCGGTCACTTGACGTTTGTATGTTGGTATCGGGAGTTATTGGGTTATTCTTACATGCATAGACCATAGGTTTTAACCTATGTGCGTTTCGTGTTCCGTTTTGGTTTTCGTGCGTGATTTCGGTTTACGATACGATATGTTATGACATGTAGGTACCTCCACGTGAACTTCGAGATGACAAGCAAGAGCATGGCGACAAAGACTTCGGCAAGGAAGGATCAAGGTGAGTAGATGTATATCTATGGGGGAAGTCGGGTGGATGGCGTATAGCACCCCCGCAGTTCGTAGTGTAGCATATGATCTATCTTATATATATATATATATATATATATATATATATATATATATATATAAGTATGGTATTTTGAGACATGTTTAATTAGCAAGGAAGGTTTTAGGAGATCATGGGTTAAATTTTAGTGTAATTGGATGATAGTGTCGTTAGTTAGTTTCTTAGTCGCGAACCCTAGAATAAGGTATACACACACATGCACACACGGGTTATGTTTTGGTGTATATGGTTATATGTATATATATATGGGGGGATGTGTTAATGTATATATATAGATATACGTATACACGGGTGATGAGGATAGTATATGATACTTGGAGATGAGTCGATGTGATTAGCATGATGCCGTGAAATCGGTGATGTGATTTAGGTCGTGCTATGAGACACGACATGATATTATAGCGGATCGTTGAGCGATGTGTTTTCATACACACGTGATATATGTTGATGGTATCGGAATGTACTAGACTTTAGATCAGTACCCTAGCTTGATATTATGATAATGATACCAGATGAATAATGAGGTATATGCGATATTGACCAGTACCCCGATTTTGGGATGCCGTACGATGGATTTTACCATACGATATATAAATATAATGATTGATCCGCACTCTTGACTCGAGAATGTCATATTATATATTTTATCGTACGTGACACTATTGAGCCGGGATCACCGACTACTAGATATATCGACTCGGACTTAGGTGGTTTCCCTTACCCTTTAATTAGTCTCTTAGTTTTGTCCTGTAGCTTACTTAGTAGATGTTAGACTGGGTTCGAGTCATACTTATTTCCAAAAACTGAAGAATCGTGGGTATTTTAAAGACAGACCCTATTTTCTAAAAACCACGATTCGTGCTATTTCAAATGCCAAAATTGTATGACTCGTACTTAGAAATGTATATTCTCCAATGTTGCGTTTACTATTCATTTTTCGTTATATTCATTTTCTCATCGCATCGCATACTTGTAAATGTGTTTTCTTTAGTTACTATGAACCCATGCTGTCAGGACAGCAGCACCATTACCGATGATGCATATGCTCCACGTACACTTACTTGCCGGCTCACACACATCATCATCGGTAATGTCCATGTCACGTACATATTAGAAAACATTACTTCATTGTATAATTGCTAGCTGGTAGATTCGGCTTAGCACTAGTACGTTTGTTTCCATATGCTAGTTTGATATCGCATTTCTTACTTAGACACTTCGTGCATGTATATGTATATTCATTGTTATGCAATATTATGGGGCATTATGTCGATAATTCACTGTTTATTTACTCTTAAGATTGAGATTTTGGATTTCCATGAAATTTCTGGATTTGGAGAAACTGCAAGGATTTTATAAAATTATTTTCATTTCAAAAGATAGAAATTGCGGTTTTCTCGTGATATGAGGTGAGATATGTCCACCATGAGTTTTGTCGGCTCTTGAGCGGTATCATACACCCGATTCGAAGAGGAGGAGGAACCATCTGCGGGTGCATGGTGGACCCGGTGCGATACCCCGGGGCAAGATGGTCGCAGATGATGGCGTTGAGCCTGGCAGGGGAGCACTACCGACCGGTTATTTGTGACGCGGCGGATATCCAGAGGATACCGACGTAGTTGTGAGATTTGATGATTTGGGCCAGTCTGGATTGCCAGAGCCCGGGGCCAGTCCGGATTGCCGGAGCCCAAGATATTGAGACATTGAGATATTGAGATTACATGATATGGGCCAGTCCGGATTGCCGGAGCCCGAGATATTGGATTTTGGGATATATGTTTTGTGTCAATGCTTGACACGGATTCTATGTGATTTCATTGATGATACATCGGTTTTTATACAGAAATCTCACTGAGACAAGAAAACAGTTTTCTTATTCAAGATGTATTGTGTTTTCATTCTTATTGCATTCGTACATCATATATGTATTATGTTGCTACCTGAGGCACTGACACGAGCACTTGATATTACACTTATGTGTAAATGTTTCAGGGTTATATTTTATAAAGATATTATGGTATGACCTAGGATAGAGTCATACATGCGATTTCTGCTCGGTGATGTCTTCTACTCACGAGTTGGCAACTCACCCCCGTTGTGCCACAGTTTCTTGTAGGTCTTGCCGTACAGGTTTCCTTAACGGCTTTGTTGGCACACTGCTTCCTTCCGGGTGATTGTTTTGGTAGGTGGATTCACTTGTATCGTGACCACCATTGTATTTATTTATTTATATTCAGTTGTATCTAGTAAACTCCATCAACCCGACTTGTATTATTTGATAGAATTAGAAGACCAGATGTTTATTCTTTCAACCTTAGAGTTGCGCTTGTATTATTATGGTTTTTCTCTGGTTTTCTTGAGGATATTGCTTTTCTTGATGAGTTTTGATCCTCGTCCTTCGGCGTTGTATATTGTATTGCATTGCGTGGTTGTGTCCGCCAATTGGCGAAGAGCTAGCTTCCGCTTGGGGATGCCTTTATTCATTATATATATTATGTATGTTTGTACCCGTTTGGGGCCAGTATTTACAAAGGAGACTCTGCCGAAATTTTCGGGAAAATATGACGTTACTTTTAAATGTTTAATGCCACTTAATTATTAAAACCACTTGCCTTAAAACAAGTTTTTCTTCACTTCTTCTTTAAAATGGTTTAGATTTCTGGGATTTTGGCTTACTTAAATTAGATGGGGTCCTATAGACTTCATATGGTTCAAGTTCCAGTCATGTGTCATTTCGGGTCGTGACAAAGTTGATATCAGAGCGCTAGGTTTAACCTTGGTTCGACTCTATGTTTGACTGTGCGGAGTTTAGGGCGTATATTTATATTCGGAACCTAGGCTTGACCTTACGGAACTTAGACTTGGTCGAGGGGGTATTAGACCCGAACTTTCGTCGCGTAGGTTGACCTTGGTTGATGGAGTAGGTGACTTAAGTAGAGTAACGTACCGTGTGTATGTTCCGCGGCAGACTTACGATACGCTACTCCGCTTAAGAAGCCTTAGAATGTACATTTCTTTGCATAATATTCTATTTATTCGTATGATCTATCCTCATCGATATCGGTTTATGGTTTTTGTTACCACGGTTGCATGGGCAGAGAGAGCTACGGCTAGAGTTGCGGTTAGCATGAGCTCGTCTTGGACGAGGACTGACCAGGGCGTAATTCCGGTGACACACGATTGCATAGATGTGTCGTTTTATTGTGTTTTCGTGCCATGAGCATTTTGATGGGTTGTTTTTACTATAATTTCTCGAACATGCAGATCAGCACTAGAGGATTGGGCCACTGATAGAGGCCGGCTAGAATGTGATGACCGTCAATGCACCGTTATTCTTGATGATTGAGGCACTGTTTAGCGTACAGACGAATGAGCCAAATGTTGCTGCGACTGACAAGATACCACCCCAGATGTTTGAAGCTATTGCAGCATGAGTTTATACTTAGAGATATGGTAGAAGATCGCTAGTCACCCATGCATGAATGACTAGGACATGTGGTTCGTTTGCATACCCCGATGCAAGGTCATCAGATTGATTGATTTCAGCTAGAGAGGACTTCACGCAGGTACGTTGAGAGTCGATAGAAACGATCGAATGTCAGAAACTCATTTTTCCAAGTTTAAGGTATTCGAAAAAACATGCAAGTAATTCTGTGGACCATCTAGAAGAATGAAACCCTAACTCGACATAATGACCATGGGAACGCTTTTGAACCTTAGAGTTTGCGGCAGTTCCACGGTGCCATTAGTGAGGCTTGGGTTTGCCCTTCTACGGCTGGTCCACAGGTACTGTGGCATGTACTGGATATTATTAAACTGTACTCAAGTGTTGAGTTCTTAGGGAATCATGGGACTTTGATGAATCGATCGAAAAATTCAACGTCGTCCGGATATCATGTGATAGGATACATTACTTGGGAGACTCTAGATATGAGTATAGCCGTTGTAGCGCAGTCCATACAGCTACGAAGAGACGAGTCCGAATCAGTCGACATTAGAGGATAGTGGAGTAAGAGGTTCGTACGAGATTTTGATGAGATGACGTTCCACTCCGTTGACATCCCACTCCGTTGATATCAGAGATGTGATACGCATGCAGAGGCGTTGAATATGGATATATCTTCTAGAAGGAGTCGTGATGAGTATGCAGTCATTCCGGAAAAAGAAATAGATTTAGTAAAGGGTGATAACTTCCGGGAAGTTCAGCAGAAACAAGATTTGGGAGAGACCCCGACAAGATCTTTCTGGAAATACTAAATAAGAAGACTTGGACCCAGTATCGGTTGTATTACGCACACCCAGTAAGCCAGAGCTCGGCATCATCGACGAGACATGTTATGAGTGACCATGATAGTTAGCCAGAGATTCGAGAGGATGTGCCAGAGCAGAACTGTTTCCGTCATCATTTCCATATTAGGCCGTTGAGCCGAGAAGTTATATAACTGGCAATTCACAGTGAGAGACGAGAGCCTAAGAGCATAAGGCGTCGGACCATGAATAGGAGGCAAGTAGATATCTTGGTCTGCTAGCTTAGAAGCACCGACACCTTCTCGACTTTGAAGGACGGACATATCCACGATAGTCTTTACAATTTGCGACTTGGTGATTCGAATATCACGTGTCCGTCATTTTGGATTTCGGTGTTTTGGGCGATTTATTTGCATGATTGAGATTTGTGCACCGCAGTTGCACTCGACTTCGATTTGATGTCATCCGAGATGTTGATTTTGATTTCATACCTATGGTATGTATGTGATTTGACTTATGCCTTCGTTGTAGTTTTCATGTACTTTTAGTACTAGTTTTCATGTACTTTTAGTACTTTGATTTTGATTCTGTGCACGCTGGTGCATATGGTTATGAGATTATATACCACGGTATACCTGATTTGGATTGATGTATGTTGTATACTGTCGATTTCGATTGTGATACTCGATAATTGTTTTCGTGTACCTTATGCACTTGATTTGGATTCTTGTGCATACTTGGCGTGCTCGATGCGATTTTGATGCATACCAGATGCACTAAATCGGGATTCTCCGTGCATATCAGATGCACCTGATATTGTTGTCAGGCACACCGTTGCCCTTGACAGGTGTTTTCGTGCACACCCGTTGCACTTAGATTTTGTTTCTGTGCACATATTTGACACATTCATTGATTGTAATTTCCGTGCGCACCAGACGCACGTGGCTTTCCTATACACATTTTGGGATTGATTTTCTTGGAGTGATATGTTTAATGATATTTACTACTTGGTATAGTAGCTGAGCAGGACTAGTCCGAGAACAGTACTGATTATGTTTTTGCATGTATCGATAGTTACCGAAGGGATTTCCAAAGAGGATCTATAGTCTCAATATTTTCCTATGTGTCCGAGATGACACGAAACATGTTACAAGGAAACCCTTCTAAATTATTTTCAAAACGGCGGGACGTATGTTAAACAAAAGATATATATAAGTATATATAGTTATTTTCTTACAATGAACGTCCGCTACTTGTGCCGTGATACACGCATTGCACGGTGATTTGAAAAAGATTTGGCATGCATTTCTTTCAGATATTTTGACGAGTTTACACTGACGCGTACTATGTACATGTTATGGTTTTGATGTATATCATGTTGGTTTTCGGATTGGACCTTGACGTTAGTGTCTTCACCATAACTCCGATGATTGCGGGATACTTGACGGAGTTTTGATTTGAGTTATATACTCATGTTCATGCGCATGCATTGCTCTACGATGTGTTTTTATGTATTATGATTTCGGAGCCCCGACGACTCGAACATTTTACTGAAATGTTTTAGTATTTGAGGGGTTTAAATTTAAATTCGGGGATCGAATTTATTTAAGGGGGGAAGACTGTAATATTTCAGAAAAATAAAATATTATTTTTGAGAAATTATATAATTGAATAATAAATATTATGAATATTTTAATGTGTGGAGGTTAGTTTTAAATGATATGGTATAATTAAATACCGATAAATTAGGAAATATTTGGAAATTTATATCAATTATTGAATTTAAAAGAAATTATAAAAATTGGGAGTTTTACAATTTAGTATACAAGGATTTGTATATAAGTTAGTATTACTAAACTCGATTAGTATTTAATCGTGCATTGATTTTGTTTTGTGCATGTAACATGCACCATGTCATGTTACACATTGTTACTTTTCTACCATGACTTTTTCCATTTTTATCAAGCATGGCTTTGTTTTAAATGAGAGAAAAAGGAAAAGAAAAAGGAAATAAAGAAAAGAAAAGAAAAGAAAAGGATAAAAAAATGGGTATGAGCAAGAAAGAGAAGAGAGAGAGGTGAGGGGTCATTTGACCTTAGCTCCCATTTGTTTCCCTTTCATTTTCTTCATCATTCTCACCTCCTCCTTCATCCATGGCTGCCCTCTTCCCTCCACCACCTCAACCCCTCACAACACGACCAAAAATACATCAAAACACTTCCTTCCCTTCATTAAAAACATGCACAAGCTCACTACAAGCATGGGAAATCAAGAAAAATTAGATTTTGAGCACTTCGGGCAACTCAAGAAAATTCTTGAGTTGCCAAATGAGGTATTTTCTTCACCATTAGAGTAGTAATTTAATTCCTTTAGCATATATATTAGTTTAGAAAAGATTAAGTGTAGATTAGTGAGCTTTGAAAATTCCAAGATGAGGGTTAGGGAATTTTATGAGTTGTGAAGTGTAATTGAGGTTAGTAGAGCCCACAAAACCCCCTTTAGTGATAGTATATTGGACTAAAACTAGAGAATTAAACCCAAGACTTGAACATAGAAACCCCGATATCGGAAGATTGTGGGAATTGTGATGATATTTTGAGATTTGCTATGACCCGGGGCACCTGAAAAATATTTAGCATTCACAGAGAGGTGTGCAGACAACCTATAAGCTAACCCCAAAACCTGAGACCCCCACTCCATGTTCTGGCCACAAATTAACTCCTTTTGGCCGTAAATTGCGGCCTTGATGCGATGGAATCGCCTCGTTCTTGATCTGTGGTCCCTTTATCTTTAAATTAGACCCTCCACATATGCAAAATTGGCTAATTTCATCTAGGGTAAAATCTGGAAGTGTTTTTCATGGTTGCTGATTTCGGTTTGTGAATTCTGTGAACTTGAACTTTGGTATTTGTGTTTGTCTCGGTCACTTGACGTTTGTACGTTGGTATCGGGAGTTATTGGATTATTCTTGCATGCGTAGACCATAGGTTTTAACCTATGTGCGTTTCGTATTCCGTTTTGGTTTTCGTGCGCGATTTCGGTTTACGATACGATATGTTATGACATGTAGGTACCTCCGTATGAACTTCGGGACGACAAGCAAGAGCATGGCGACATAGACTTCGGCAAGCAAGGATCAAGGTGAGTAGATGTATATCTACGGGAGAAGTCGGGTCGATGGTGTATAGCACCCCCGCAATTCGTAGTGTAGCATATGATCTATCTTTTATATATATATATATATAAGTATGGTATTTTGAGACATGTTTAATTAGCAAGGAAGGTTTTAGGAGATCATAGGTTAAATTTTAGTGTAATTGGATGATAGTGTCGTTAGTTAGTTTCTCAGTCGCGAACCCCAGAATAAGGTATACACACACACATGCACACACGGGTTATGTTTTGGTGTATATGGTTATATGTATATATATATATATGGGGGGATGTGTTAATGTATATATATACATATATGTATACACGGGTGATGAGGATAGTATATAATACTTGGAGATGAGTCAATGTGATTGGCATGATGCCGTGAGATCGGTGATGTGATTTAGATCATGCTATGAGACACGGCATGATATTATAGCGGATCGTAGAGCGATGTGTTTTCATACACACGTGATATATGTTGATGGTATCGGAATGTACTAGACTTTATATCAGTACCCTAGCTTGATATTATGATAATGATACCAGATGAATAATGAGGTATATGCGATATTGACCAGTACCCCGATTTTGGGATGCCGTACGATAGATTTTACCGTATGATGTATAAATATGATGATTGATCCTCACTCTTGACTCGAGGTGTCATATTATATATTTTATCGTACGTGACGCTATTGAGGCGGGATCACCGACTACTAGATATATCGACTCGGACTTAGGTGGTTTCCCTTACCCTTTAATTAGTCTCTTAGTTTTATCCTGTAGCTTACTTAGTAGATGTTAGACTGGGTTCGAGTCATACTTATTTCCAAAAACTGACGAATCATTGGTATTTTAAAGACAGGCCCTATTTTCTAAAAACCATGATTCGTATTATTTCAAATGCCAAAATTGTATAACTCGTACTTAGAAATGTATATTCTCCAATGTTGCGTTTACTATTCATTTTTCGTTATATTCATGTTCTCATCGCATCGCATGCTTGTAAATGTGTTTTTTTAGTTACTATGAACCCATTCTGTCAGAACACCAGCACCATTATCGATGATGCGTATGCTCCACGTACACTTACTTACCGGCTCACACACATCATCATCGGTAATTTCCATATCACGTACACATTAGAAAATATTACTTCATTGTATAATTGCTAGCTGGTAGATTCGGCTTAGCACTAGTACGTTTGTTTCCATATGCTAGTTTGATATCGCATTTCTTACTTAGACACTTCGTGCATGTATATGTATATTCATTGTTATACAATATTATGGGGATTTATGTCGATAATTTACTGTTTATTTACTCTTGAGATTGAGATTTCGGATTTGCATGAGATTTCTGGATTTGGAGAAACCGCAAGGATTTTATAAAATCATTTTCATTTCAAAAGATAGAAATTGCAGCTTTCTCATGATATGAGGTGAGATATGTCCACCATGAGTTTTCTCGGCTCTTGAGCGGTATCATACACCCGATTGGATGAGGAGGAGGAACCGTCTGCGGGTGCATGGTGGACCCGGTGTGGTACCCCGGAACAAGATGGTCGCAGATGATGGCGTTGAGCCTGGCAGGGGAGCACTACCGACCGGTTATTTGTGACGCGGCGGATATCCGGAGGATACCGATGTAGTCGTGAGATTTGATGATTTGGTCCAGTCCGGATTGCCGAAGCCCAGGGCCAGTCCGGATTGCCGGAGCCCGAGATACTGAGACATTGAGATATTGAGATTACATGATATGGGCCAGTCCGGATTGCCGGAGCCCGAGATATTGGATTTTGGGATATATGTTTTGTGTCAATGCTTGACACGGATTCTATGTGATTTCATTGATGATACATCGGTTTTTATACAGAAATCTCACTGAGACAAGAAAACAGTTTTCTTTTTCAAGATGTATTCTGTTTTCATTCTTATTGCATTCGTACATCATATATGTACTATGTTGCTATCTGAAGCACTGAAACGAGCACTTAATATTACAATTATGTGTAGATATTTCAGGGTTTTATTTTATAAAGATATTATGGTATGTCCTAGGAAAGAGTCATACATGCGATTTCTGCTCGGTGATGTCTTCTACTCATGAGTTAGCAACTCACCTCCGTTGTGCCACAGTTTCTTGCAGGTCTTTCCGTACAGGTTTCCTTGGCGGCTTTGCTGGCACACTGCTTCCTTCGGGGTGATTGCTTTGATAGGTGGATTCACTTGCATCGTGACCACTATTGTATTTTTTTTATATTCAGTTGTATCTAGTAAACTCCATCAACCCGACTTGTATTATTTGATAGAATTAGAAGACCAGTTGTTTATTCTTTCGACCTTAGAGTCGCGCTTTTATTATTATGGTTTTTCTCTGGTTTTCTTGAGGATATTGCTTTTCTTGATGAGTTTTGATCACCGCCCTTCGGCGTTGTATATTGTATTGTATTGTGTGGTTGTGCCCGCCAATTGGCGAAGAGCTAGCTCCCGCTTGGGGATACCTTTGTTCATTATGTATATTATGCATGTTTGTATCCGTTTAGGGCCAGTATTTACAAAGGAGACTCTGCTGGAATTTTCGGGAAAATATGACGTTGCTTTTAAATGTTTAATGCCACTTAATTATTAAAACCATTTGCCTTAAAACAAGTTTTTCTTCACTTCTTCTTTAAAATGGTTTAGATTTCTGGGATTTTGGCTTACTTGAATTAGATGGGGTCATATAGACTTCATATGATTCAAGTGCCAGTCACGTGCCATTTCGAATCGTGACATCTAGTTGTAGGCGGTGCCTCTACATCTCGGGCAGAGCCCACCACCGCATCCGCGGGTAAGTTTATATATCCTATAATGCATGCATATTGATTTAGAATGTTATATTATTTATATGCACATTCTTTTTTCAATTACTTATATAATCTATTTTTAATTGTCTAATTATAGGTGGTGCATCCATATCTGGTGCAGAGGCCACTCCCGCCACTTACGATCCTCCGCTCACTCTACAGGTTAGTATGAATAAATATAAAATATTTATTCATTTTACATATCCTCTGAGAATAAACATGAACTTCATGTAATTTAATCGTCAATATTTATTTTCTAGTTGGAGAGGATGCGTCCACGTCCGGGTCAACGGCTATTCCTCACCGGAGGAACTATCGTCCCGCTCGTGCTGCTGTCCGGGCCCAGGCTCGTGCTGCTATCTCCGGAAGTATATTCCGCACTTCAATTTTCGTTAATTCTTGATTTCTTAATACCACTTTGTCTTAATGTTGCATGTCTTGATATTTCTTGTAGATGCAAGACAGCCCCATCCCGAGAGGGGGACTCGAGGGCCGAATCAGTCCCACAGACTGAGGCCCGATAGAGCTAGGGGAGGCACCATTCTCTCTCTTCTTTACCCCCGATAATCGCTATACTGGCGATTATGCCGAGAGCTTCGGCCGGTATATAGGGGATGAGAGCCACATCCAAAAGAAGTATCCGCTTCACGTTGAGTGGGGCGATTAGTTTCCCTCTTCTGGGATCAGGCTCGGGTATTAATATATATTTTCATTTGACTTATCTAATATATTTATTATTATTTAACACTTGCAATTTAAAATACATTATTTTTTTTGTATTTGCAGTTGGATTATGACTTTCAGCCTATAACCGACCCTGATCACCTTGAGAGAGTGCCCGATCTTCACGCTCTGTACCAGAGCCTGATGAAGAACATGCAATCAAAGGTCCGATATAATAGGAACGGGCTGAATATCGACTACTATTTGGTATGGATGGCGACCCCCGAGACAGAGAGAGCGGCTCTCCTACATACTCCGGTCTTTGCGAGAGTCGACGTAGATACATGGCCTCTCTTGTGCCAATATTATGACTCTCAGCGCAAACAGATTTGTAATTTAAATGTAATTCATTGTTTAGTATATAATTTATTTTTTTTGTTGTTTAATTAGAAAACTAAATCTGAATGTGTTGTGCAGAAACATGTTGATCAAAATAAGAAGAATAGGAAGTCAGCAAAGAGGGGTCGACCCACTTATACAGGTGGTCGAGGAACATTACTCGTGCCATGGAGGCATCGGTAAATTACAATAAATCTATTTTGATATAATGTAATATTAAGAGTTATTTTATAATATATGTAAATTTTTGGCGAATTGCAGAGAGCTCAGACCCTGGCGCATGGTGATACACCGAGTGTGCTGATCGCGTATCTTGCCGTCTACGGCACCTCGACAGATCCCGCCACGGGCGAGCTTCGATTCCCCGACACCGCTACCTAGGAGTATTTCGTAAGTGTTAATATTTATTCTAATTTGAATGAAATTTTTGTTTTGATAAGTTAAAATTTAAATGATATACTTATATTTTAATGGTTAATGTGGATGTAGGAGCAGGTGGTGGAGCAGACGGAGGTATCGGAGATCGATTTTAGTGGACAGACCGATCCGATGCTACTGACCCCAATCCTAGACGCCGCATACGGAGGGCACCACGGAGGTTGGGAGAGAGACTGGGGACTGGGTCCTAGCAGGGCCCATATGAGGTTGGTCTCCACTCTGGCGGTTACTTTCCCTCCCCCCATGAGCGACGTCTGGAGCATGATGTTGCCGCCTTAAATACCATCGTCGAGGAGTTGAAGGAGATGTTGGTACGTATATTACTTAATAGTAAAATATTATATCACATTATAGATAGTAACATATGCAATATTAGTAGCTTGAGCTTATTTGGTTGTAGACTTAGCTTTGATTAATCATACTTACATAAAACTATCTAATTAAAATAAACTACGGTTTTCCAAACTAGATATCCAAACGAGGCCTAAGTTCTTAAGTATTCTTAGATTGGGGTTTCGCAATAACATAATAATGATACGAATTCGATTAAAATCTAATACACCGTTCTTACTCGTTTCTTACACACAAAATTTAACAGATGTGACAGGCTACTTCGGCTGCGGTTCCGCATGCATCTCCATCGGCCGCGGTACCTCGGCTGCGGTTGTGCAGACCGCTCCTGCAGCTCCACAGCTCGCTCAGACTCCCGCACAGTCCGCTCCTTCATTAGTCGAGTTTTTGATAACTCAGGGTTGCAACGAGGAGCAGATGCGCCAGATTACGGCGTTTATCATAGGTGGAGGAGCTGGACCAAGTTAGGGTAGTTTTTTTTTATATTTTTGAGGATGTATGTACTTATCTGATACATATTGTATATATTTTGGATGATATTGGTGGTTGTTTGCTTGTTCACGATGATTTAGATTGATATCGTATTCTGTCTGTTTATTTCTTTTATATATTATGCGTGAGATGTTGATCATGAATATTTCTGTATTTGGTTATATGATGTATATATTTTTATGCACAGGGCGGAAAAAAACAGGAAGCCAATTTTTAAAAAAAACCCTGATATTTTGTCCCTACGAATTAATATGTGGGTGCAATGTTTGCCCTTATACAATTCGCCGTAGAGACAAAATATCATGATGCCTGATATTTTTTCCCTATAGACTCAGTAACAGGGGTAGAAATTGCCCCTACGGATACATCCGTAAAGGATTCTATCAGGCCCAACGGATAAATCCGTAGGGACAAGTATTTTATTTTATAAACCAATAAATTAAATAAAGATTATGTCCCTACGGATAATCCGTAGGGATAAATGTCCTTACGGAGTAAGGTGTAGAGGCAATTATTACTCCGTAAGGACATGTTCAGGACGAAGACTTGCACCTGCGGCCTTTGCATCTACAGGGGAATTTTATGTCCCTACGGCTAAATTCGTAGGGGCAACCCATTATTGTAGTAGTGTACTTGTTTGGTTTTCCTTGATATAAGTTTTGTCTTGATTTTCTATAAAGTATTCTAGTTCCTTTTATTCATATTTTTGCTAGCTTTTCATTCACGCATTTATGATTATTTACTTAGGAATTTACTTCACCCGTTTTAGTATTTTCTATTTACTATAATACAATTATTGTTGTTCTGCATGCTAATACTTGTTTATTTATTTTGTACCTATCTCATCACTATTTCAGTGTTATATTTATTTCTTTATAGTTTATCCTCTCCATATTTTTGCTTATATAGTCCAGTCTTATCTTTACATTATTTGCGGTTATCTGGTAAACTATTAGCTCATTTATTTTTGTTTTACTTTTCTTCTATATTTTTACCTTTTGAGTATTCTCAAGTTATTTTGTCGTTGCTTGATTTATCTCTTTAATGAAGTAGCTTTGGTTCTTAAATGCTTATCAGCCATTCCTCACTAATACTTATTACTGTTATTCTTTTTTTATTGTATTTGTATGTATATAGTTTACATACTAATATTTGATTTTTCAGGTTGCTTTTTTCCATTACTTTTATAGCTTACTGTTTATTATAAATTTCGAGAATAAAATTTTATTTAAGTGGGGTATGATAGAATACCCAATACCTGTTATACAGTAAAATACGAATTTAAATAAACTGTATTCTAATCTATTTCTTTATATTTTTCATCCATTTATATTCCCTAAATTTGGGGACATTTTATTAGTTGGTATTATTTTTATTAATAGTTATTAATTAGGTTAATTTGGTATTAATTTGTCATCAATTGTCATTATATTGTATTTTTTTATAAAAAAAAACATACCTATTATTTTCCTTATATTTTTCCTACTTTCCATTTCCTAATTATTCCAAATATTTTTCCTATTTATATTTTCCAATTTTTTTTCCTTAAACCCTAATTTATAACTTTAACCTAAATCCTATTTCTATTAAACCCTAACCATAAAACCTAGTCCGGCCCACATCTCTCTCTTTCTTTCTTTCCTTATTCTTTTTCTTTTCTCTTATAACTCCCAAGCCCAAAGCCCATTCCCACACCAACCCAAGCCGGCCCCCCTTCTTCTGTTCCTCCTATATTGCTTCTCTTTCATTATTTTGAATTACTTACAAATCTCAAGTGAAAATCTCCTAGTCAATTCCATTAACCATAATTTTAATTCCCTATTTATTCCTCTTAATTCCCCAATCTCTTCTCTCTATCACTCTCTCAAAACTTACAGAACCCCTCACTGCCTTCGCCCGCGACCTCACCGCCGACAATCCCCTCACCACCGTGAACACCACCATGACCTCCTCCCTCACTCCTTCACCGCACGCCACCACACACTCCCTCCAACACCCAACCGAGCACCCATCACTGCCACCGGCCGACCCCCTCACCGACGAGCGACCACCATGCACCACCTAGCTCCAACGACCATGCTCCCCATCCACCACTTCCCCTTGCCACCTCGTCGCTGCACCCAACACCACCGGAGCCACCCTACATCTCTCTCTCTCTCTCCCCGACTTCATCAGCCGCAACTCCACCGCCTGCATGACGCCGGCGTCCAAGTTGCCGCCGTCTGGACCATCGCAGTCGAGACGTCGAGCCCAAGCCCTTCACCGCTGCACTCGAGCCCTAGCCGCTGCCGAGCCATCAAGCCCAAGCTCAACTGAGGACAAACTTTAGCCATGATGTACCGTGCCCGTGCCGTCTATCGTTGTCATCGTCGCTGCAGTGCCGCCGATCATTACTAGGAAAGTGAAAATCCTTCACTTGTTTCTCATTCTAATGTTGTAGTCGTTAAGGTATTATGTGCCTGTGTGTGGATATATATACATAAATCGAGAAGTTATAATTGAATTATTTTTCTAGCAAACCATCCTCATTAATTTTATTGATTGGAACACAACTCGGGGCTGCTATCCCGTGATAAAATCGTTTAGAATTTACATGAATTAAATCTCTCTTTGACCAATTAAACAAAACCGATATTTCGATTGATGCCCATACATAAGCTAAGTGTTCAATGCGAAACTCCAAACCTAAACATATTTTAAAACACCTGAATTTGTGATCAATGAACCACTTTACTATTTAGGAACGTCGTGTAGAAATTTGGACGCAAAATATCGATGTTTGGTACATGAAATGACGACCCCAATTGGCGTCGTAAAATCTAGAATTTACCGTGCATGGTGTCCCGTAAAATTCATAATTAATTAAATAAAAATTGAAGCTTGGATTTCCAGGGCTCGTATTGAAACTAACTAGATAACCTTTAACCTCTGTAGATGGTTACTGAATATCGATAAGTTAAGATAATGAAATTTGGATGGAAGTACGACTCCGGACTGCAGTCCAGAGCAAAACTTTCAGTCGAAGCCTGAATTGAAACGTACATATCTCATTGTAGGGATTTAATATTATGAGTATACCCATGTCTTTCCGTAGATAATTGAGTTAGATAACTAATGGAGTTGGTTTCGCTTAATTTAAGCATTATTTTAGATTTTAAGAGTATTTTATACTGTAGATGCATCTTGCTGTTTTCTGCAGTAACAATCTATACATAGTGATCTTAAATAGAGCATAACTCCCTGCATATATACGATGGGTAATACTGATCCGTCTGTTGCGTTGAAAATTTAACTGATAAACATAGATTTTATTGAACTGCAGCAACGCCTAAGTCTATACGTAATTCATAGCAAACTGCGCTTGAAATTGGACTTCCAGTTCTGAAACTGGAATTTCAACAACTTACACCTGTTTTAAAACGGGCATATTTCCGAAACCTGAATGCCTATTGAGTTGAAACCAATTTTATCGTTTAGATAAATTAGTATACTTTATGTGATTTTTATATTGTTTTACTTAATTATGCACGTATGAATTATGATGAATTTTGCAAGCTGAATGATACTGACTGTCCTTATATAGTTGAACTTCATTTAATGCATTTCTATCTTGTCGTGTGATTTCTTTGCACTCATTGATTAGTGATCATTTAAATTAATACTCTCATGACTGTATTGCATTATCGACACCTATGAAACTTATATAAGTGTAAGTATAACTGGTATGAGACGGGTATGAAAGCGCTTATATTAGCGTCATATGTAAGACATTGAGAACTATCCACTTGTCTAAGATACTGGTCGAGACATTCTTGATAGAGATCCCGTCTCCAATTCTCGTGTAGACTTGTCATGGCATGACTAGTATTTTAGATTCATGGTCATATATCGATGTAAACATATGGGGAATAAAGAAATCGATGATGTAATCGAACTTGTATTTAGTAAGGTTTACTTTTTTAAAGAATGATCATTCGATATTAATAATAGTGCTATTTTAGGTAGTTGTGCCTAGCGGCATGGCTGCAGGGTTCTATCCCGAGCATAGTTTCGACTGTAGTCTCGAACATGCACGAGACCTTTGCTAAACATGAGAACTCTTTTTCACCGTTCGATTTCAAATAACATAAAGACTGTGAGATTAGTGACATGCATATTACCTTAGACTATTTTTATGAGTTACCCGTTATACTGCTTAGCTTGTTCATGTTAAACTGCATTCTCATGTTATTGTTTTATAGTTTCTAGTTCATGTTTATTATTCTTACAACATAAGATATATTGTTTTATTATTATATTACGTCACTCTGACGATCTGAGTATGCATGCTCAAAGTGAGAAATGGATTTAGCCCAGATCAGGATCTATTCTACTTTGAGGATATTGCGGAGATCTAGACCAACGATATCATCGCTATTTTTTCCTTTGTCACTATTTGGTTAGTTGTATTCTTGATATTATAGATTTGTATCCGTTGCACTCTGATTCATTTAAAAATGATAGATTTAGTGACTGTATTTCTCTTTATCTGTGTCGTGATTATTGTTTACCATGTAACGCTAGAATCCGAAATGAGACTATGGCGGGATTATTTCTTGACCGTAAGAGCATGCCTGGTCTAGTCACACATCGTATTCCGTATTTTAAGAAGCATGACGTAACAGTATTGATTGGATTTAATGAAGAAGCGGAAGAAGAGAAATGGGCTGTAGGGGTAATATTGGTATTGAATAAATTAGATATATTAGATAAGTGGTTTTTAAAGCCCACTTATACTTCGATAATTACTAAAAATCCTCACTAGACTTCATATTTACTTAAAAGATCCCTCATACATTTAAATTGCACTAAAAAGTCCCCATCACTAGTTTTCCATTAAAATTTAGCATCCCATGGAACTGGAGCTTGTGTTTGAACCGTTCTCTTACCTTATAGATATTTACCCCATAAAAAGAACACATATTCTTGCTTAGTTGAAGATTAAGATTTAGCGCAGCTAAATAATCACTCTCCTTTCAAATGAGATTGCCGACAAACTCAAAGTTTGCATTTGAATGGACAACGATACCCAACAAGCTCGTTGCTGAAAAAGTTTGAGAAAAACAAGTTGGTTTTTATGATCAATTTAAAAGATTTTTGATCGAAATCCTAATGCTAAAGCTAATTTAAGGGAAAATATAGGAATTTTGGGAAAAGAAAAGGAGTTGGGAAGATTTTAAAACCCTAACCGATACTAACTATTAGCCTCCTAACAGAGTGATGGAAGATGCCAAAAAATTCTCTTTTTCGCCTGTTGGTTTTTTTAGTCAACTTAAATGTATGTGTTTTTGAAGTAAATATAAAGTATGGTGGGGCTTTTTAATAATTAGCGATGTATGAGGGGGAATTTTAGTAAAAATCCCATTATAAAAATACAAATATTTCAAAAGTAACAGTAACCGGTTGGGGGTGTTTGAAAATTTTTAAGAAATTTCAAGGGACGTGGGCAATATCCAAGAATAATGGTGAGTATATTAAAATAGCATAGAATTTCGGGGGTATATCTAAAAAGCCATATATATATATATATATATATATATATAGAGAGAGAGAGAGAGAGAGAGAGAGAGAATAATGGAGGAAAGATGCGCAGGAAGGAATTCTCATATGGCGTCGAAAATATACAATCTCCATTGTGTTTTCCGACGATCCGCACTCATCATCATCATCGTTATTATCTAAGATATGGGTACACCAAATTTCATATGATTTTGCAACTTTTCATCGTTGAATTAGTGGGTTCAAAATTTATGGTTTACCGACAATAGAACTTTTTACATTACTAAATCAACGGTGAAAAAGTAGTAGAATCACATGAAATTTAGCATACCCACATCTTAGACGATAACGATGAAGATGATGGATTCCGATCGTCGGAAAATACGATAGAGGACGTATTTTTTCGACGTCATAGAAGGAAATTCCCTTCCATGGTCTCTTTCCTCCATTATTCTCATATATATATATATATATATATATATATATATATATATATATATATAAGAGAAACAAATTATAAAGTGGAACTGTAAATTTTTTTTACATCGGCGGATAACACGACACAATATCATTTCTTGATCCATGTGTGTGCACGGAGCTGATCAATTGAGGTTGGGGCTCATTATATATATATATATATATATATATATATATATATATATATATATATATATATTGTAAATCCCCGTTTCCGGCAATGAGAACCTTCCTATATTTTCCTAGTTCTCCGATGTTTTCCTTTCCATCGTAATTCTGTGGGAAATTTGGTTGCTAGGTTTTTAATAATTGTTTCTTTTCCCAAACCGTTAAAATCAAAACCCAGAACCAAGCCAAACAAAACAAACAAAATAAAACAAAACCAAATAAAAATCCCCATTCCTCAGCCCAACATCCCCTTCCTCAACCCAACATAAATAAAATTTAATTAACCTTCAAATTCCCCAAGCCCACAACTTCCAGAGGCCCAAACTTAAAGCAAAAAAAAATAATAAGGAATTTATTTAACTCCTTTGGCCCAGCCCGTTTCCCAAGCCCGCAGCACCCCAGACCCGACCCGCTCTTTAACTCCTTCTTCTCCCTTCGTTCTAACCATTTTCCCGCTCGATTCTTTGTTTCTCGTTCCCACGTCGACCCTCGCGCGCCCACGTCGCCCTCAACTGTGCCGTTGCCCCACGCCCCACACCCCGCGACCCTGGCCACGACTCCCTCAACCTCTTCTCAAACTCCCTCCCCCTCTCCCCCTCACACCCTCACTTTCCAACTCCTCCTCATCTCTCTCTATCTACAGAAAACCCAACTCGGGCTCCCATCACCCGCTCACCCCCGACGACGACGACTGCAACCCCCTCATTCATCCTCCCTCGCTCTCTTCTTTCAAGAACCCACCCCCTCACCGAGCCCCCTGCACCTTCAGCCACCGCCGAGCACCAACTCACTCGACCCATCTTGGCCACCCCTGCACCTCGACGCCGGCGAGCCCCCACTGACCTGAACCAACTCGTCGACACCCCTACACCCTCATCAGCATCACCAACACCTCCAAAACCCACACCCGAGCCCCACTGCTCTCCCTCTCCCTCTCCCTCTCCCTCTCTCCCTCTCTAAACCCCCACTGCGAGCCCCAAACACCCACTGCTGCCCGCCGCCAGAGCGACCCCGCCGACCATCATCGACCCCAGCACATCCCTGGAGATCCGCAGCACCACACTCCGCTTCCGGTGATCGCGAGACATCTCCAGGCAACTCCGACGACGAAACCGAAACGCGAGCCGAGGCCGTGAACCCTAGCCGCGCCGTTCGTCACGCGTTCGTGCCGTTGCCGCTGCCGTGCATCGCCAAAACGTCTCCAAGTAAGCACCTTACTTGCTACATGCTAGTTTATTTCCGGTACAAAACAAAACCGTATTAATTCCCCATTTGCGATTCATGAAAACTTGAATGACATAAGTGTTTGATATAAGATCCAAATGAAAACCTTCATTTAATTTGACGGAACTCGATTGCATATTTTGGCCCGTGTGGCAATGAGCACCGTGTAGAAATTTTACTGGAAAATACAATTGTTAATGGCCTAAACGAACACCCCCAATTACACCCGCAAAAACTGGGAATTTCCCGCACCTGAAATTTGTTAAAATCACAATTAATTGTGTACATATTGAAATGATGCGTTCGAGGGCTCAAATAGAAGCCGACTCGACAACCTGTAACCCTATACAAGTTCTTAATCGTTTATGTACTGATATTATGACGAGAATTGGTTCGGAGAGCGGTTCTGGACTGCAGTCCAGAGCAGCTCTGGTTGTTGTTTTCTGTCTCGTAATGATTACTAGCTTGCTGCCTGAACTCGTATGTTGCGGAACCCTACACCTTATTGAAGATGAATCTGTTAGATAAATAACGCAAGTGATTTCACCCCATTTTATCGTCGTTTATTATTTAAACTGCAATTTAAAAGAACAGGACGCATAGCAGTCCCAAACAGAAACAGAATTGATATACTAGTGTTGAACAGCGCATAACTTCTGACGTACAGATGAGATTGAGAATCCGTCTATTGCGTTGAAAACCCTACTGAAAACCCTAGATTTCATTCTACTGCAGCATCTCTAGATTCTAAGCCTAACTGGGTGAAAATTGTGCCGCGAAACGGACGTTCAGTTCAGAAACTGAATTTCCTGCAGCGAGCACTTAAATTGAAACGGCTGTAACTTGAATACCAGAAACCCGATTGTACTGAAACCAATTTTTCTGAACTGCCGACAGAGTTTACTTGTTATCCTATTTGTATCATTTCACTGAATTCTGAACATATGAATTACTGCAGTTTTTGTAAGCTCATGACGTGCATATTGGTTCATATTACATATGACTTGTTAACTACATAAATACACATACCTTACCCAATTACCATATACATAGTGTTAGTGCGTATTATTATTCAGTGGACATTGCATTATCGTGCATGAATGATATTGGTTTAGGAGTGTCAAGTACACCAATGGAAAGTGAATGATTCATGACAGTGATTAATACAGTGAACAGTGACAAAACCATGCTATTGGTGCATGCTTGTACACGACTAAATCATAATCATCAATAGTGTAAATCTGGGGAAAAAGGGGAAATCGAAGTGGAAAGAGCATCGTATTTAGCGGGACCGTGTTTTAGAGGATGATCATTCGAACAGTGATTCTTATATATATTAGGTAGGATCTAGCGATCCGGCTGACAGGGTTATGTCCCGGGCGTATGGGCCGTTGTCTCGAGTATGTACGAGACTCCTGTTAAACATGATCCTCCTTTCCACTATACGATTTTAAACATGACTTAGAGACCGATAGGGACACAGATCATACTTTGCATCATTTAGTGACATAGCGATTATCAGCATTTTACTTTCACTGTTATTATCATATTTGCGTGTTTCATGTCATTAATATAAAAATTGCTATTACGTCGCTCTGACGACCTGAGTGTGCATGCTCAGACCTCGAGGGAGAACCAGCGCAGGAGTCGGATTTACCTTTCGAGCTGGCGGAGATCTAGTCTGGAGTACCTTTTCCTTCTTTTCTGCTTTCCCTAAAGAGATCGTGTATTCGAACTTGGTTAGTAGCTCTTCTTGTTTATTTGTAATTTGTGAACAATGGAATTTGATGTAATATTTTAGTGATGTGTTTCCTTTACTGCTGTGCTTTGTTTACTGATTACCATGTAATGCTAGAAGCCGAAGAGTGACTACGGCGGGATTATTCCTTGACCGTAGGAGCATGGCTTGCCTAGTCATCTCTCGTTTTCCATATTTTGGGAAGCGGGGCGTGACATGGTTTTGTTGGTATCAGAGCCAGGTTTAGTAACAAGGGATAACATTAACTACACTGTATTACATTATTTTCGTTTCACTATTCCTGATTTTCATCCTTGATTCTAATCTTATCCTTTTGAATCTTCCAGCGATATGGCGTCCCCGAACGACCACTCCTCGGACTCAAGTTCTCAGGACCGCACGGAAAGAATACTTAGTGCACTGACCTCTCTCGCAGAAGCTCAGGAGAGGAAGACAGACTTACTCGCCGAGGGGCTCAGGGCTATTACCGCTGCAGGAGGACCCTCCGCACTCATTACCGCCCCCGAAGGCACTACTCCACCAGCTTACTCTGCTAGGGCTGGCACCGTATCAGACTTCCGGAGGTTGCACCCAGCTGCATTCATAGGGCTAGCTGAACCCCTCGAGGCCGAGCAATGGCTAGTGAACATGGAGAATTTACTGACGGCCGCCAGGGTACCAGATGAAGATAGGGTGAATGTGATAAAGATCCAATTGGAAGATGAAGCCCGTACATGGTGGTCAGTGGAAAAAAGTAGGCTAGACAGGCCGATCGAATGGAGCAAGTTCAAGGAATGTTTCTTGGACCATTATTTCCCTTCCACCGCCAAGACAGAGATGGAAGAAAGATTCATTCTACTGAAGCAGAATGACCGCCCCGTGGACGTATATGCGGCAGAGTTCAACCGTCTGAGCCGATTTGCTCCTTACATGGTTGCTTCAGAGGCCACCAGGGCCAGACGCTTCTTACAGGGACTCGATTTCGAGCTGCAACAGTTGATCGTGTCACTGGAGTTGCAGACTTTTGCACAGGTACTCAACGCGGCGAGAATTCAGGAGCAATTGATCAACAAGTTCAGGAAGTTCCCAGTCGTTCCAGCACGTACCCATGCACCTTCTCGAGGAGCCATACCAGTTCACAGGACTGGAACGACTCAGATGAAGCGCCCATTTGTGCCCCAGCATCGCCCCAGAGACAGAACGTAGTTTGCGGCTACTGCAATAGAGATGGGCATACCCAGAAGGACTATCGCCGCGCCAAGGGACAGTGCTTGATTTGCGGATCCAGTCAGCACAGGATTAGCGGTTGCCCCGAGCGAGCAGAATTACAGGGAGGTTCTGGACCACAACAGCAGAGGCCCTAGGAGCAGAGGCAACCCTACACGGGTTGCGGTCAGGGACGGGCTTTCACCTTGACCGCCGAGCAGGCAGAGGCTTTAGGAGAAGTTGTTACAGGTTCTCTACTCGTACATTCCTTGCTAGCTAGAGTACTATTTGATTCTGGAGCATCGCACTGTTTCATATCTGAGCATTTCATTGATACACACTCCATACCACATGAACCACTAACCAAGGGCTGGAAGATACATACGGGTAATGGCATTATAATATCTAGTCGAGAATGTAGATCATGTCCGGTTATAGTGTGTGGCAGGGAATTCTATGCGAATTTCCTTTTGATCGGGATAGGCAGTTATGACGCAATTCTCGGGATGGATTGGATGAGTACCTTCCATGCAGTTATTGATTGCCGAGCAAGGAACGTGATCTTCCGCATTCCCAATCACCCGGAGTTTATTTTCGAAGGCGGAAGCGAATCTTTGGAGCCAGCCAAGTATAGAGCCAAACCAAAAGAGCTGACAGCTATGGAGATTGATGAGAGCGCAACCCCAGAGATTGTTCGGGACTTTCTGGACGTGTTTCCTGAAGATTTACCAGGTCTACCACCTCCACGCGTCTTGGAGTTCTCGATCGATTTGACTCCAGGTACAGCACCAGTTTCCAAGGCCCCGTACAGAATGGCACCGGTTGAACTGGCAAAATTGAAGAAGCAAATTGAAGAACTCTTGGAGAAGGGATTTATTCGGCCGAGTGTTTCACCGTGGGGTGCACCAGTTCTGTTAGTGAAGAAGAAGGATGGATCGCTGCAGATGTGTATAGATTATCGGGAGCTGAACAAAGTCACAATAAAGAACAAGTACCCAATCCCGCGCATCGACGACTTATTCGATCAGCTAAGTGGGGCCAAGGTATTTTCGAAGTTGGATCTCCGTTCTGGATATCATCAAATCAGAGTGGCAGCCAAGGATGTATGCAAGACGGCTTTCAGGACCCGATACGGATATTATGAGTTCCTTGTGATGCCATTCGGTGTTACCAATGCTCCAGCGATATTCATGGACTTGATGAACAGGGTGTTTGCAAAGTACTTGGACACGTTTGTCGTTGTATTTATCGACGACATACTTGTTTACTCGAAGACCCGGGAGGAGCATGTTGAGCATTTGCGTACGGTTCTACAAATTATTCGGGAAGAGAAGCTGTATGCGAAACTAAGCAAGTGTGAATTCTGGCTCGACAAGGTTCAGTTCTTGGGACACATCGTTTCGGGCGAAGGCATCTCGGTGGACCCGGCAAAGATAGAATCTGTCAGAGATTGGCCAACGCCGAAGTCAATGGCCGAGATCAGAAGCTTTCTGGGATTGGCAGCATATTATCGGAGGTTTGTCCAAGACTTTTCAAGAATCGCTGAACCGTTGACGAGGCTGACTCGGAAGGATGTACCGTTTGCGTGGACAGAGGAGTGTACATAGACATTTGACACACTGAAGCAGAAGTTAAACACAGCGCCTATCCTTACAGTACCAGATGATTCCGGTGGTTTGGTGATACATAATGATGCCTCAGGGAAGGGATTAGGCTGTGTTCTGATGCAGCACGGCCGAGTGGTTGCTTACGCCTCTCGACAGCTGAGAAATCATGAGAAGAACTATCCTACGCATGACTTGGAGTTAGCTGCAGTAGTGTTTGCGTTGAAGATTTGGAGGCACTATCTATTGGGCGAGAAAGTAGAGGTGTACACGGATCATAAAAGTCTGAAGTAGGTCTTCACTCAGAAGGAACTAAACATGAGGCAGCGCCGATGGCTAAAGCTGATGGCAGATTACGACTTGGACCTTCAGTATCACCCGGGGAAAGTAAATGTTGTACTAAATACTCTCAGTCGCAAGCCAACGGTCATGATATTGACCAGTCAGAGGAGCATTATTGAGGACTTCTAGAGACTCGAGCTTGAAGTCGTTACACCGAGCGCAATCAGGCAATTTTGGCAACTACAGGTGCAGTGTTCCCTTGTGGATCGCATCAAGACTGCACAAGCGGATGATCCTCGATTGCAAAAGTTCAGAGCTCAAGTAGAAGCCGGGCTGAGAACGGACTTAATCATACATGAGGACGGTTCTCTGAGATTCGATAGCAGACTCTGCGTACCCAAAGGAGATGTTCGAGAAGAAGTACTGGCTGAGGCGCATAGTTCAGCTTATTCTATGCATCCGGGGGGGTACGAAGATGTATCGGGATCTAAAGCAGCATTTTTGGTGGAACGGAATGAAGCAGGAAATTGCGAGGTTCGTATCCAGATGCTTGGTATGCCAACAGGTGAAGGCGGAGTATCAGAGGACAGCGGAATGGCTGCAACCGCTTCCGATACCAGAATGGAAGTGGGAGCACATTACCATGGATTTCGTGACGGCCTTACCACGGAGCCCTAGGGGCAACAACACCATTTGGGTTATCGTCGATCGCCTCACGAAAGCTGCACACTTCTTACCATTCCGAGTGGGACAGTCGACAGAGTCACTGGCAGAGAGATACATGCAGGAGATAGTACGACTCCACGGTGTTCCAGTCAGTATTGTGTCAGATCGAGACACCAGATTCGTGTCGCATTTTTGGAGGAGCTTACAGGAGAGTTTGGGTACCCACCTCAATTTCAACACAGCTTATCACCCGCAGACGGATGGACAATCAGAGCGTACGATTCAGACGCTCGAGGATATGTTGAGAGCCTGCATGTTAGACTTTCAAGGTTCCTGGGAAGACCATCTGCATCTAGTCGAATTTTCCTATAACAACAGTTACCAGGATAGCATCCAGATGGCTCCTTTCGAAGCACTCTACGGGCGGAAGTGTCGATCCCCAGTGTGTTGGGATGATGTGGGAGAACGAAGACTACTGGGTCCCGAGCTTATTGTTCAGACAGTCGACATGGTCCAAATGATCAGGCAGCGTATTAAGACGGCTCAGGATCGGCAGAAGAGTTGGGCAGATAACAGCAGGAGGGCACTAGAATTTGAAGTCGGAGATCACGTATTCCTGAAGATTTCCCCTACCCGTGGAGTTATCAGGTTCGGAGGTCGGGGAAAGCTCAGTCCCCGTTTCATCGGACCTTTTGAGATGCTAGAGCGAGTAGGAGAGGTGGCCTACCGACTTGCTTTGCCTCCATCACTAGCTGGTGTGCACAATACCTTCCACGTGTCACGGTTGCGGCGTTATGTTCGAGATGAGAGCCATGTTTTGGACTATTCGGAGCTAGTTTTGGGTACCGATCTATCGTACGAGGAGCAGCCCACTACCATCCTCGACCGCAGAGAGAAAGTGCTGAAGAACAAGGTCATTCCGTTAGTCCGAGTGTCTTGGGGCGGTCGTTCCCCAGGAGAATCCACCTGGGAGCGGGAGGAAGATATCCGTGCACGTTTTCCGCATCTCTTTATTTAGTATAGGGTTACTAGGCACTCTAACAAGGGTTAAGAAAGCATCAACCATGCCCGATTAAAATTTTAGCCGTGCCGAATAACCCTAAACAAGATCTTTGCTAGATAATTAGGGTTTCACATGCATGTAAATTACATTTACCACTAAGTGAATACGAAATACAACTTTTGTAGATCGGTCCTTCACTTCTAAAGCTCCATGTTGTAGTCCTTTCGCTGCGATCATGGTTCTCTCAGGCTCTTGCATGGCTTCACGAGGCGAAAGAAGCGTCCTTGCTTGAAGTCTTCGAGGCCGAAGATGATCTACGTCGAGGGAATATCAACTCAAGCTACTACTTCACTAACTAGAGAATTAGTGAAGCAAACACCCTATACTAAAGTGCTAGTCTAGTAGAGGATGGAGAAATAGGAAGTGGGTTCTCTTTAGAATTTTATTTCTCACAATCTTTCACTCTCTTTTTAAAACCCCAGCAAGGTTTTTCTTTTTGCTCAAAGAAGAAGAAGATGAACAAAAGAAAAGATGAGGATAATGATCAAGTGAGTGAGTTAACCATGGGTGAGTGAGTATCATATACTAACTCATGTAGAGACTTAATCATGGCTAAGTGTGATGGTTAGGTTAACAAAAATCCAAAGTAAAAACAAACTTAGTAGACTTTAGTCAATGCATCCACAAGCTTCATGCAATTTTCTTTTGCTCCACTAATTTTGTAATTACTTTAAATATATTAAACCCAACATAACAAATAGTATGGTGTAAGTCTCATACACCCATGAATGTTGTATCAACAACCATGATACAAAAAGAAAACGCATTTTAATATATATCACATATATATTAAAGTTGTGCACATGTGAGAAAAATCCTTAAGTGAACAAATGTAAGTTAATGTAAATTAGTATATCCTATATACAATTATACACTAAATTATTAAATCAACACTTGACTTAATAATCCGGTTATATCTCATATAACCGACTAACATCCAATGTATCGACTTATCGAATCAACACTTGATTCGATAACCCGGCTATATCACATATAACCGACCGATACAAAAAGTCGCGAGAATAGAATACGGTATCACATACACGCATTATTCTCGGTCCCGCACATATCACATATGCGCTCCTATTTCGTTTTGCCTGAGCTAGTAAAACCTCTATGTAGGACTCTAAAGACTCGTCAATACGCCGGCAGTAGGTGATGATTACATCAAGCACCCACAAGCCGTCGGCGGTACTGGCTGGACGTAACGGCTACCCGGGTATTGAGCGATCAGAAGATCAGCAAGCAAGCCCGCTCCAACTCTTGTAAAAGCCTAACGATAACACTTCCCGTACAGTCCGGTCACCTCGTCTGATATGTCGCATATCAAGTCTAGGGGTGGTAAACGCCAGACCCCAATAACCGATAAGTCGTGCCGATATGAGGCTCATAACGGGTCGAGAAACTACTGGTAACAGTTACCAGTAAATCTCTAAATCAGCCCTGGCCAAGGACTTCCCTGTTATGGCCAATCGAGCACAGCGCAACATCAACCCCCAATACCGGGAGAGACGATACCCCTCCTATCGCTCATTGCCTCCATGTGACTCGGGACTGTACCCAAAAACCACCGTTTTGCATGCCCTCATGGACGTGGTAAGGTGAAAATCAAAGCACAGTGGGAATCACACAAGACTTTATGACGATCTCGGGTCTACGGACTAACCTGCACAAGTGTCACCAGAGAACTGCCATTTGACGTGAGGTATAATACCAACTGGGAGTTCTCGGTAAGTTCGTCCGGTGTACCCAGTCTCCACTGAGCACCCGTATACCATCTCTGATGTCAAGCACCAATGGATATGGGATCATCCATCGCCCATCTCATGGGTCGAGAAGCGTATACGCTAGTCTACACTGGTATATCGATGCCCTGTCTCGATACACCCACGACTAGGAACATTAAAGGATGTACTTATGGACTACTCTGTCCCCACCAGTATGATCTGCATCATAGTCCAGGTAGTCAAGTACACATCCTAAGGGCTTTACCAACATGTAACTATAAGACAGTATCAAGAGACAAGTATACATATTAAGATAAAGTGCAACCAGATAGCATACTATCATATCGAGCAAGAAAGTCATCTCTATATATGTCCAAGCATCCAATATAATATACATCATCTGTACAATACTGGTCTCTAGGGCATACATACAACTAACAATCTCCCACTTGCACTAGGGCCAGCTGCTGTAGTATCGCATACCTAGCATCCCGAAGAGTCTCTCAAACTGTATCTGGGGAATGGCCTTCATGAGTGGATCCGCAGTGTTGTTCTTCGTGTCAACCCTCCTGACCTCGATCTCCCGGCGATCACTATCTCCCGGATCAGGTGATACCGCCTCAGAATATGCCTGGATCGCTGATGGGACCTGGGTTCCTTGGCCAAAGCCATCGCTCCATTGTTATCGCAATACAAAAGTATTGGATGCTCAATGGATGGAACCACTCCAAGTTCAGTAATGAACTTCTTGATCCAGACAGCCTCTTTGGCAGCATCGTTGGCAGCGATGTATTCAGCCTCCATCCTCGAGTCTGCTACGGTTTCCTGCTTGGAACATTTCCAGCTAACCGCCCCTCCGTAAAGGGTAAAGAAAAATCCCGAGTGGGACTTAGAGTCGTCCTTATCACTCTGGAAGCTCGAATCGGTAAAGGACTCCACTTGGAGTTCTCCGTTACCATACACCAAGAGCATCTCCTTAGTCCTTCGTAAGTACTTGAGAATGCTCTTCACAGCTGTCCAGTGACTCTCTCCAGGATCAGCTTGATACCTACTCACTACACTTAGTGAGTATGCTACATCGGGTCTGGTATATAGCATCGCGTACATTATAGAGCCTACAGCCGAAGCATAGGGTATCCCTTGCATGCGAGCTCTCTCCAAATCAGTCTTGGGAGACATCTCTTTGGAGAGAGTGAGTCCAGAGATCGTGGGTAAGTTCCCACGCTTGGATTCTTCCATACTAAACCTCTTTAGTATGGTGTCAATGTACCTGGATTGGGACAATCCCAATATCCTTTTAGATCTATCTCTATAGATCATAATTCCCAGTATGCAGGAGGCATCACCTAGATCTTTCATTGAGAATCTTTGTGATAAGAAGAGCTTGACCGATTGCAGTATAGGAATGTCATTTCCTATCAAGAGTATGTCGTCCACGTACAATATGAGGAAGACAACCTTACTCTCTGCCACCTTCTTGTAGATACAAGGTTCATCTACGTTTTTGACGAAATCAAACTCTTTGATAACGACGTCAAAGCAGATGTTCCAACTCCGCGATGCTTGCTTTAATCCATAAATGGATTTAAGCAGCTTGCACACCTTCCCGCTGCTCCCACTATCTACAAAGCCCTCTGGCTGAGTCATGTACACGCACTCTTCTAAATCACCGTTTAGAAAGGCAGTCTTAACATCCATTTGCTAGATTTCATAATCATGATATGCAGCGATGGCAAGCATGATCCGGATGGATTTAAGCATAGCCACTGGAGAAAAGGTTTCGTCATAGTCTACACCTGGTCTTTGACGAAAACCCTTTGCAACAAGTCTAGCTTTGAAAGTCTCCACTTTTCCATCTACACCAGGTTTTTTCTTGAAGATCCACTTGCTCCCAATGGGTTTTACCCTTTCAGGAGCAACTTCCAAAGTCCATACTTTGTTGGTGTACATGGATTGCATCTCAGACCGCATTGCATCTAGCCATTTCACTGAGTCTCCACTCATGATGGCCTGCTCGAAGCTAGTTGGGTCATCATCAGCCATGATGCAATCCTCACTTCCACCATCCATGAGAAAACCGTAGTATCTCTCAGGTGGGTGAGGAACCCTACTAGATCTGCAGAGTGGATGGGGTTCATCGGGAACTACCGAATCCTCTGGTTCCACCAAATCTTCTGTTGTGGTTTGTACAGCTGGAACCTCTTCCAATTCTACCTCAGAGCCACTAATCTCTTTTGCAAGAAATTCCTTTTCTAAAAAGGTGGCATGTTGAGCAACAAACACCCTTTGTTCCTCACTGTGGTAGAAGATATATCCTCGCGAATGCTTGGGATATCCAACAAACTTACATAAAACAGACCTTGCCTCGAGTTTGTCCGATTTTTGTCTTTTGACATAGGCCGGGCAACCCCATATTTTAATAAAATTAAGATATGGTCTCTTCCCCTCCCATATCTCATATGGGTGGTAGGCACAGATTTGGTAGGAACCCTATTCAGTAGGTATGCTGCTGTCTCCAGTGCATATCCCCAGAAGGAAATAGGTAACTCAGCTATACTCATCATAGAGCGTACCATATCTAATAGGGTGCGGTTCCTCCGTTCCGATACACCGTTGTGCTGTGGTGTATATGGAGGAGTCAACTGAGAGAGAATCCCATTCTCTTTTAGGAAGTCCAAGAATTCATTGCTCAAGTATTCACCTCCTCGATCAGATCGAAGGATTTTAATACTTTTCCCGGTTTGGTTCTCGACTTCTTGTTTATATTCTCTAAATTTCTTAAAAGCTTCTGATTTGTGTTTCATCAGGAACACATATCCGAATCTAGAGAGATCGTCAGTGAATGTAATGAAATACGATGAACCATCCCTGGCATATGTAGACATGGGACCGCATACATCACTATGTACCAGTCCCAAGAGTTCCGTAACTCTTTCTCTGTGTCCCGTAAACAGAGTTTTGGTCATCTTTTCTTTAAGACATGACTGGCAAGTGTCATAAGATGAAAATTCAAACGGATTCAAATATCCATCCTTATGCAACTTAGCTAGCCGTGTCGCATTTATATGACCAAGTCTACAATGCCACAAGAAGGATTCGTTCAGTTCTGAACTCTTCCTCTTGTGTGTGTTTGTTATGCTCAGAACTGTTGATTGATTTAGAACATAAATGCCATTGCACAACGTGCCTGATCCAACCAACTTTTGGTTCAGGAAAATGTTCATAACATTATCCTGTAATACAAAATTATATCCTTCTTTACTCAGTAAAGAAACCGATATAATGTTGCATATCAGGTTCGACATGTAATAGCATTCGTTCAAAATCAATGTATTACCTGTTGGTAATACAAGGTGATATTCTCCGACGGTTCTAACTGCAACAATTGCACCATTTCCAACCCTTATGTCTTTATCACCTTCTCCAAGTTCTCTACCTTTGCTAAGCCCATGTAACTGATTACATATATGGGATCCTGACCCGGTATCTAATACCCAGGACGTAGAGCAAATGGAGAAACAGTTCTCTGTAACGAACACACCCGAAGAAAATGCATCAACATGTACTTTCTTCATTCGGGTGGCATGGGAATCCTGGTATTCCCCTATATCCTGTTCAGTCTTATAACTTTTATAAGAAAGAACGGAACCAACGTTCCCCAGCACAGTATAACATGCGGGTTCGGTCAATACATCCATATTATTATCTTTATTAAGGTATGATATGGTCGCTACCTGGAGAGAGAGAGAAGAAAACACTTTAGCGTATACTCTTGCAAGATCAGATTGGTTATTATTTTATCTAATCAGGATGGCTCCCACTGTTTTTATCAAATCTTCCTTCAAACCCTAAAAGGAAAAGACTAGCCGGGATTAATTACACCCTACAATTTCGCCAATCTTTCAGCCAGGCCAGTGTCGGTACTTTGAGAAAGGTTCCCCGTGCTTTCGCACGGACCTAATTAAAGTAAACCTCGTTTTTCCAGAGGCGTAACCCCGTCGACACCTTTCTAGACACCTACTTGATCGGCTAATTGTCCTGTGTAAAACTCTCCCAGGAGTAACAATTACTCGCAGTGGGTATCGGGATCCAACTATCTCATAGAAGGCATGCAATCTCATTACAAATTTCAACGCTTGAAATTCCCGATAATATTTTGCCCCAAGCATCCCATGACCTTGACGGAGGTCAACAAACCACAGGGTGCAAGTTAAGTTCAACCCGTCATTTCTTGATTGAATCAAACCCACCCGCACGACCCTTGACGGAGGTCAACAAGGTCGTACGACTACCCTAATCCAATCTGCATCATATGTATAAGCAGATAAATACTAGTTAGCTACCGCACACTACGCCTTGACGGAGGTCAACAAACGTAGCACGAATACTAAGTAGGACTTATCTGAAATGACGGAGAGATACAAAAGGTTTTTCTGAAAACCTATTGCGTAATGAACTTGATATCGTTGTAGAATCAAGTGAATTTTGAAATGGAGTGATTTTGAGGCTTTCATTAGTTTTGCTAAAGAGGTCACTCCCGGTGAAGGGATCTCGGCTCTTTCCTCATCGAATAAGGTGCATGACATATCATATATATCACTATGCAAAGCAAAACTCTAAAAGCAATCAAAAGACAAACCGAGTGTTGTAGCATCTGCCAGTTTTGCTAAAGAAGTCACTCCCGGTGAAGGGATCTCGGCTCTTTCCTCATCGAATAAGGTGCAGGATATATCATACATATCGCTATGCAAAGCAAAAATTGTAGCTACCCTTTTTGAAAAATTTAATTCTACAACATCTTTTAGGTTTCTTTTCTTTCATTAATCACATTAATGAAGTCCCATCATTTAAGTCACCTAAACATCACAGATAAATACGACGTACACTTATGCCCTCCGCATTCGCCTCGATGTCCCCTCATGCACCGTTAGGTTAGGTAACTAACGGCAGAGCGGGGCAGGGCTAGCGCGGGTGTAAAACATAAGTAACCGTTTCCTGATTTAAAATCAGGAAAACTTATGGAGGAGGCATCACGTGCTAGCACGTGACCAGCGGTCACGTGTTGACACGTGACATTTAAAAGCAGAGGCAAAAGGCAGATTCGCTCCCTGCTTAAATCAAAGAAAAGGCTCCAGAAAAGGTCACGTGCTCACACGTGACTAGGGGTCACGTGTTGGCACGTGACGGCTGAGCAACGGCTAGAGAACAGAGTGCAAAAGGAGAAGAAAGGCCCGTTCCAAGGGTCACGTGCCTACACGTGAGCAGGGGTCACGTGCCTACACGTGACCAGGGGTCACGTGGCCACACGTGACCGGCTTTCAAAGCCTCTTTATTTAACAGAATTAAATTCTGAAAGCATTCAAATCTTTCCAAAAAAGAATGATTATTTGGAACCGTTGGATTAAAGATCTAAAGGTGATTAAATGTCACCTATTTATGGAAAAATCTTGAACTTGGAAAGATTTCCCCTTAAAATCTAACTGAAATAACAAAGGGATATCTTCGGATTTAAAATCCAATGGTGAATAAAATTCACCTAATAATCCAAAGGTCCAGATGAATGATGAATGTAAATCAAATCTCTCAATAAACAAATCAAATCTTTCAATGAAAGATTCACTAAAACTGATTGATTTTCTTCTTTCTCCTATAAATAGGAGCCAAGAAGAATAGATAGAGGGACATACAGAGAGAGAGAAATAGGGCCTTGAGATTTTGGGAAGAATTTGATCCTCTGCAAAAGAAAACCTTAGGTAAGAAGGGAGAGGCTTAAAAAGGAGAATTTAATTCTCAAAGAGTTTAACTCTTATACAAAAGAAGAACTTAGTTCTTTCTCTAGCAGAGGATCTGCAAAGTGCACATCTCCCCATGAATTGAGAATTTAATTCTCATTGGGTTGAGATCCTGCCATGCAGATCCGAAGCATGGAAGGGGAATGGAAGTTTGAGAATTTTATTCTCACAGAACTATAGGAATTCAATTCTTTTGAGATAAAATTAGGGTTCAACCTTATGTTATAGGAATTTAATTCCTTCAAAATGGACAGAACCAGGGTTTAACCCTAATTAAGAACTTAATTCTATCAAAATAACAGGAATTTAATTCCTTTAAATAAAAGGGAAATTAGGGTTTAACCCTATGATAGAATTTAGTTCTTCACATCTATGAGAAATTTAATTCTTACAGAAAAGAAACTAGAGTATAACTCTATCTAAGAATATAATTCTTCAGAAGAAAACATGAATTTAATTTCTCTAAAGTTTGTTGTTAGGGTTTAACCCTATGAAGAATTTAATTCTTAAAAAATGAACAGATCTTTAAAAAATGCAAAGACCCAGAGTCACGTGCTACCACGTGACCCCTGTAAAGTTCCACAGAGAAGGGCTTTGAGGCAACGCCTCACGTGCCCCACGTAACCCCTTGGCAGAAGCTCTAACAAACAAACATTTAAATGCCCATCACGTGACAGCACGTGATTCTCCAAAGTATTCAATACTTTTGGCAGAATAAAATGAATTGAGGGCGCTCTCACGTGCTACCACGTGACCCTTCTTGCCTTAGTGTTTAACACTAAAGTTGAAACCTCTATATCCAGTGTTCAACACTGATTTTCTTAGTGTTTAAACACTAATTTGGAAAACTCTATTTACAGTGTTTAACACTGACTTTCTTAGTGTTGAACACCAACTTGGAAGACCCTGTTTCCAGTGTTTAACACTGATCTACCTTAGTGTTAAACACTAATTTGAAATCTCCATTGCTAGTGTTTAACACTAACTATCTCTTAGTGTTAAACACTAACTTGTCAATCTCACTCCCAGTGTTCAACACTGTTGGTCTTTAGTGTTTAACACTAACTTTAGCCCAATTGGCTAAGTTTCTAGAGGCAAAGCCTCTCCTTCAATGGACCAACAGAAAGCCAATATTCTAAACATGATTGGACTTAGCCCAAGCTGGCCATAAGTTCTCAATTCAAACTTAACTGGGCTAATGGGCTCATAACATAATTAATTGGCCTTGGTCCTAAATTGGGCCAAAGACTATTTAATCTACCTTGGTTCAAGGGTACATCTCTTCACTTCTTTGATACTTGGCGTTGTAATTCCTCAACGTCTTCAAAGAGGTGGCGGGTCCCGATGACCATACAATGATACAGACTGTGGGGTCCTTAAACTCACGGACTATGAGGTCCTTAACCTTGACCGTGACGTCTTAAAACTAACGTCGGACTGTGGAGTCCTTAAATCCATGGACTATGAGGTCCTTAACCTTGACCGTGATGTCTTAAAACTAACGCCGGACTGTGGAGTCCTTAAATCTACGGACTATGATGTCCTTAACCTTGACCGCAATGTCTTAAAACTAACATTGGACTGCAATGTCCTTAAACTACCTATTGACCGCAATGTCACTAAACTAAACAACATGGCTCCCTTAATTGCTCTCTTGTCGGATCTAAACGATCCCGTTAAGTTGATCTTAGTCTTAAAACTAGGCTAACGTATCCTTAACAAACGTTTAAGTCGATCTTAGTCTCAAACGAGACTAACGTATCCTTAAACCCAAACCCCCAAACCCAAATCTAAGATAATACGGATTTGGACTAGTCCACGCCCTACGGGCGACGACATAACTCAGTCTCCGTATATAATCCACGGGCAACCAAACACAAAATAAACACACACAACATGAAGTGATCATCTGGAGAAGGAGAAAGTTGCTGCCGCAATGCGGTAGCGTAATTAACTGCAGGGGCTTGCGCCTGCAGGGAAGAGCGTCCCCACAATCAAAAAACCCCTCAAGCGAGGGGGAATCTGACGAAGTCTGCTACATCGGACGCATCCGTTTAACCTTCGATACATGGCACCATAAATCAACTTGGCATTTTCGGAGAGTTAGACGGATAGCACCAATTATCATCTGCCCTGAATTTCAGGCAAGACGTCCGTCGTGCCGTCTTTCGGAGGGGAACAGATTCTGGCACGCCCGGTGGGACCTTTTCCTCTTTCCACTCCACACTTCGTGTGTCGTGTTCGCGAACCAAACACGGCTCGCTAATGGTTGCCCTTGGGTTTCAAGGTACTAAGATTTGGCATTTTGCTTATTGCAGAAAGCAAAGAATCAATGGCTTCCACATGTGCGAAATGCTCCAACTGCAACTGCAACCGGCGCTCCGCCTCGCCAGGAGGTATAGCCTATGGGCCCCAAGCTGCTTCGCTGTTCACAATGCCCGTGGAACAGGTCACTCAAGCCACCACCGGGTTGTTTTTCGGGACCATGCTCCCGCCAACGAGCTTCACCGCTCCTGTGCTGACTCCGGAAGCTCCCAAGAAGTCGGTCTTTGATCGGCTTACACCTACCGCGGCCCCTCTCAACGGGTCGCCCAACACCAGCGCCTCGGTCTTCTCCAGACTGGGCCAGAACTCCTGTGGACCCGCAATGGGGCCTACAATCCCAGAGAAGGCTGCTCCTAAGAAAATAACCAGTCCTGCTCCTGAAGTCGTCAAGGCGGCTTCTCCTGCCAAAAAGTCGGTCTTTACAAGATTGACTGTTCCAGCTCCTGCTCCTGCTACCCAAAGGACATCGGTCTTTAACAGGCTGACACCAGCAGCGACCCCCCACCTACACAGGGAGCAAGACGAGGCTATCGCCCTCACCGAGCCGATTCCATCGGCACGACACGCTCGACGTCGCTATTGGCGCCGAGTGAGGAAGGCCGGAGGCAACTCCCCTTCTGGGCTAACTCCTCCAGCCCCGACGACAGAAATTAATGCTGCTGTTCCAACTAAGAACAGCTTTGAGATGCTGAATAAGGTGCGTAGGAATTCTCCTACCGCGGCGCTAAAGAGGTCTCCCCCTCCGCTAAAAAAGGCCGCGGAAATAAAGACAGAACAGCCCCAATCTCCTCAACGGCTGTCTTCCAAAATCTATAAAGTCTGGCGGCAGACCCGAGACTCGGTGATCGATCCAAATTTCTCCCGCCAGCACAAGAAGCTGAAAATCCAACAGAAAGTCAGTCATCACGCTAAGCCACGAAAAGCTGTCTGGGTGCCCACCTCAACGGCCCCCTCAACTTCCACTGCTCATAAAAAGAGGAGGCCGGAGAAGATCCCCGGGCCTGCGACAAGAGCTAAAGGCGCTGAGCCCAGACGCCCTAAGTCTGGGGGCATGATGGTCCATACTGTATACATGGCGTCGGGAAGGAAGATAGCCGCGCGTCTACAGGGCATAGACCGCTTACACGGTCAGTGACCAAAGCTTAAGAGCAACAGCAGAAACTCCAGGAAATGATGATCGCAATGGCCACGCTTACTGGGCCGAAAGAAAGCCCCGAAGCGTCCTCGGATCAGCGACATGAACAGGAAACCGACGCTGAGTTCTTTCGGAGGATATTGGAAAAGATAGATAAAGAGGCCGCGGAACAAGCGGCCAATATAAAGCAAATAGCCCACTTATTTCAAGACATGGTTGGGATGATGATTCAACAAGATCCTCCCGCTGAAGATCCCCCGACCGTCCTCGAAGATGATAGAGGAGAAACGTCGAATCCACCACCGGTTCTTTCAACGGCCAAGGAGGAGACAATCTCCAAGGCTGACTTGGACGACTATATAGCCCAGCAGATCCGGGTTCATCAGGCGACTGAGCCAGCTGGTCAAGTCGTAAAAACGGGGCGACCGTATCCAAGCTGGTATGACCAAATCAAATATCCGCCGGGTTATACAATACCGAAATTCCATGTGTATAAGGGGACAGGCAATCCCCACCAACATGTTGCTCTGTTCAGGGCCCTTTGTGGTAACACCGGCGGTGATGATAAACTGTTGCTTCGCCAGTTCGTGGGCAGCTTATCAGAAACGGCGTTCGAATGGTATTCAGAACTCCCGAACGATTCCATCAAGACGTTCGCTGAAATGGAATTGCTATTCACTCAGCGATTCGCAAGCGCCAGCGAACGCACTCCGATAACAGCATTAATTAATGCCAGGGTGAAACCAGGCGAAACGTGGGTCCAGTACGCTATACGCTGGCGAAATTTATGGTCGAAATGCGAACAACGCATTGAGGTAGCGCCCGCGGTGGGCATGTTCGTGGGAACCCTAGACCCTCATGCAACTATCTCCCAGTTCATGATGTTCTTTAAGCCAACCACGTTCCAGGCTTTAATCGACAAGTTGGCCCAGATGGACCAGATGGGTCACAGACCGTCTCCCCCGAAGCCGGAGCCTCGGAGTGATAAGGGTAAAGGGAAGGCAACCTTCGTCGCGAATGCTCAGCAACGACCCAGTGCCCCAAAGCTGGCGGATCAACTGGAAGAAAGACGCCGGTATTATAATGAGAAGATGAAGCGCCCCTACTCGTTCCCACGGGATAAGACAAAACGGTTATTCGAGCTGGCCGTACGCAACAGGCTTATCAACTTACCAAACTCAAGGCGACCGCCACAACCCACTGAGGTGAATAACCTCAATTATTGCCCTTACCATCAAACGGTAAGCCATCCGATTGAGAATTGCTTCGTCTTCAAAGGATGGATAGAGGATCAATACCTCCAGGGAAAGTTTGCGCTGTCCGAAAAGTGGAAGGTGAACCCGCCACATCCGCATACTCCTAAGAAGACAGACGCACCAGGGTCAACTTGTTCCTTTATTGAAGAAGCTCCATGGGAGGTCGTGCTATCGGCTAAAACCAAAAGGATGCTGAGTGATCTTCATGCATGCCCAGCAGTTGAATGGAAGAACCCGCTTGAACCTCAAATCATCGAAAGGATGCTGAAGCCGCGTCTAACTACAAAGAGCGGTGATGATGGCCCAAGTACTCACACCCAACCGTCAAAATCTTCGAAGAAAAAGAAGGAGAAATCCAAGAAGCCCGTGAAGCCTGGAGACAAGCGCATGGATTTGCAGAAACAGATTGACGCGCTGGAGGAGTACAATCAAAAGGCGCGAACTCCCGTCACACTGCAAGAGTTCCTCAACCACGTCTTTCAGGAGGAAGATGATGGAGAATGCTCGTCGGATGAATCCGAGGGATATGTAGCGAGTTGTCATGTGATTTCCTACTCGTCTACGGACGATGAGAAAATTCCTGGCACTGAGAAACTGGGGGCACAGCCTGAGCCAGAACTTGTATAGCCAACAGATGAATTGATCGACGCCTTTCTAGACGAGATTCATTTGAAAAGTAAAGCCGATCAGGAGCGTGAGATGGCTGCATCGGGAGGAGCCAAATGCAAGCGACTAAACGAAAGAGTCAAAGCACTCCCGCCAGATCAAAAGACACCCGATGTGGATAAAAACATATTGAAGACGAGGAAAAGGTTTGCCAAAGCCATGTCGATGGGAATGAAGCTACCACCCTCGGAAGAAAACACGTTCGATGGGGCGGAGAGGCATCCTAATTATTGCGCATATCATCGGAAGATTTCGCACCCCACTGAGGAGTGCGACGCTTTTAAGATGTGGTGGCAAGGATATGTTGCTCACCGGCAACATTTTAAGCGCATGAAATGCAAGACTCGTCGGGAACAAAAAAGTACGACCGAAGGGCGCAAAAGAACTGCCGACAACTGTTACATGGTTAACGCCGGAGGGTCACAAGTTCTCACCTTTGGGAGCGACTCTAATGAAGAAATGGCTCTGGGCCCTCTCTTTAAAGAATCTGTTTTAGGGAAAGAGGATGAACCAGAGTCCTGCGAAAACATTCAGCTGCGCAATCGCACGCTCCTGGAAAAGAATCTCGGACCCGCGAATAGAAAAGATAAGGGAAAGGAGAAGGTCACTGAGGATATCACCTTAGATGACCAAGTCATGAAAGAGTTGACTGCCAAAGATCCTCCCAAGAAGGGTAAGGTGGACTATAACATCCTAGCACACCTAAGGAAACTACCTTCACAGCTCAGCATTCTCGATGCCCTCCTATTATCAAAGGAAGCGAGAGATTCATTAATCAAGGCGTTACAAGAGCCCGAACAATTCCAAGCCTTCCTCGCCGAAGAAAGGATGAAGGATGAACTGGAAGAAGTGCACACGGCCGACATCACTTTCGGTGATGAGGACCTTCTCCTTGGGACGTGCGACCACAACCGTCCCCTATACGTCTCCGGATATTGCCACGATATCAAGATAGGCAAAATCCTGGTTGATAATGGATCCTCCGTCAATCTCCTTAATGTTCGGGTGTTGAAGGAAATCTGCATGAGCGTGCAGCACCTCGCTCGTGACAAAATTACCATCTCCGGTTTCGACTCCCAGTCATCACGGACTCTCGGATCCGTGATATTAACATTACGCTTCGGACTACTCGTCACGGACATCAAGTTTCACGTCATTGACGCCAAGACCTGCTACAACGCCTTGCTCGGTCGTCCTTGGTTACAGGAGTACAACATCATCCCTTCTACACAGCATCAGTGTATGAAGTACTTTAAGGATGGTTTTGAGTATACCGTAACAGGTGAGCTGAACCCATTCTCCGTGAACGAAGTCCGCAAGTACGAAGATGCAAAGTACTTTTTACCAGACTTCGAGGATACAGAAAGGTGTCGCAAGACGGAGAACAAAGCCGCCGCCACCATCCCTGTTTTCGGAAGCGATACCGAAGAAGAAGAAGAGATAGTTTACGCTGGTCCGTCTCGACGCAACAACCCGGGACCGTCCGCCCCCATGTTGATCTTCGGAAGTGACTCGGAAGATGAGGTTAATGCCGTGTTCTCCAGTCGGCCGTCAATACAAGCATCCCCTGGCGATGATCAGAGTTTGCAAATCACCATGGTGCCGCGAGAACACTACAAAGACCTTGACGCACTTGAAGCTTACAATGTGCAGGACCTGCAGGCGTTTTACGTCCCTCCAAGGCGAAAGGGTGAAAAGGCGATCCTATTCTACCGATCCACGGAAACAAGAGTGGAGAAAGAAATCTGGCATGGCGCGAATTCAACACTCGACAGGATCCAACCCCTCCGTTTGCCCAGATACTAAACAGACGGGTTGAAAAGACTATTGAAGCGCCAAGGGATACCCTTAAAACAGACTATCCGACAAGCTCGATTCTACAACAGGATTTGGGATGTCCCTGGGACCCAGCGCAAATTGCCCAACAGGAGAATGGAAACGCTCGGGCTTGGATATGTGAGATCCGGGAAACGGGAGCGAGTCCACGGTAGCTACGCCATATATAACTTCGATGAGGAAGAGGACGCCCTGTCGGGAGATGCTAACCCCTCATCAAAACTGGATCCCGCGATCGAAGTGCCGAGTCCATCGTTTGAAGAACGAATGGACAAGCTTATCAGGAAAGCGGGTCAAAAAGATCGAGACGACCATAGTCACGAAATGGCCATCTACGAGAAAGCCAGGAAGCAACGTCTGTTTCAACAGGCTGCAAAAGACGAAGATGCTCCTCCCTGTCGACCCATTGCGCAAAAGGCCCGACGCAGAGGTAGAAATAAGTCAAAAGGCGGAAAAAGGAGCCGACAGCAACGACACAGGATTAAAGAGTCATGTGATCGGGTATTGCGCGGTTCGTACTTGTCCCTCATGAAGAAGATGAGTCGAGCGTATTCCTTCCCTCAAGAAAAGACGAAGAAAATACTCGATCTCGCTATGAAGCACCGAATGATCACACTTTCGGAGTCTAAACACCCTGAGCAAGCTAACGAGGTCACTCGTCCGGGCTATTGCTCTTATCACCGAGCCATAGGACACCCTATCGAAGACTGCTTCACCTTTAAAAACTGGGTGGAACACCAGTACCAGCAAGGCATGTTTGCTTTATCCAGCAGCTGGAGGGTGACGCCGCCACAAAAGCACGAACCCAAAGCCACAAGAGCAGAACCAGATCCACGACAGTCTTGGAAGCGAGCTCGTACTTGTCATATGATAACAATATTAAAGAAGGGCCCGAGGATAGGGACGACCTCCCTTGGTGCTTCGAAAACAATGACAGTGAGGTGATCTCAGAATTTCAACCAGCTCCGAAAGAACTAGAAGATGGCATACATACTACTGCAGATAACCTCAAGAAGATTGAGTTGGGGTCGGCAGATGACCCGCGACCGACATTCGTCAGCGAGCTGCTATCTGAAGAAAGGGTGGTTGCGTTAAAGGACGTGCTTCTACAGCATAGAGATTGCTTCGCATGGAACTATTCCGAAATGCCGGGATTAGATTCAGAGATTGCTGTGCATAAATTGGCAATATCCCCGGACGTCAAGCCAGTCAAACAAGCGCCGAGAAGAATGCGGCTCAAGCTTGTGATGAGCATCAACACCGAAGTCAAGAAGCTGATCGATTCTGGGTTTATCCAGGAAGTTCAATATCCTAATTGGATCGCCAACATCGTCCCGGTAATGAAGAAAAATAGGACAGTGCGCATATGCGCGGACTTCCGGGATCTCAATAAAGCCTGCCCGAAGGATGATTTCCCAGTGCCGGTCACTGAGCTGATGATAGATAATACGTCCACTCATGAAGTTTTCTCTTTCATGGACAGTTCATCAGGGTACAATCAGATAAAGATGCATCCCGAAGACCAGAAGCACACAGCTTTCCGGACTCCTTTGGGTATATTCTGCTACAAAGTTATGCTTTTTGGTTTAAAGAATGCCGGTGCCACCTATCAGAGAGCCATGACAAAGATCTTCGATGATCTTATACATGAAATCGTCGAATGCTATATCGACGACCTTGTAGTGAAGAGCATGTCATACGAAGAGCACTTAGAGCATCTGAAGACCGTATTTCAACGCCTTCGGCAATATAATTTGAAGATGAATCCCCTCAAATGCGCATTCGGAGTTTCCTCGGGTAAATTCCTGGGATTCATCATCCGACACCGAGGTATCGAAATAGATCCATCTAAGATCAAGGCGATCACGGAAATGCCTCCGTCGAGAACTCTCAAACAGTTGCGGTCTCTCCAAGGGAAGCTCACGTACATCCGACGGTTTATCGCCAACCTGTCAGGCAAGTGCCGTCCTTACAGCCACCTGATGAAGAAGGGAACTCCATTCGTCTGGGATCAAAAATGCCAGAGCGTGCTGGATGAGATCAAGCAGTACCTGCAGAACCCGCCGGTGTTAGCTGCTCCAGTCAAGGGAAAGCCCCTTATTCTTTATACAACAGCCCTTGAGGATTCCTTAGGCGCATTATGGGCACAAGAAAACGACCAAGGGAAGGAGAGAGCGCTCTACTATTTGAGTCGAGTTCTTCTGGGGGCAGAAAGCAATTACTCCCCTATCGAAAAACATTGCCTGGCGTTAATCTTTGTGATAACAAAACTCAGGCACTATGCATTGACGCATGAAGTCCGTCTTATATCAAAGGTGGACCCCCTCAAATATCTAATGTCAAAGGCCATATTGACAGGGAGACTCGCTAAATGGGCCCTGCTCTTGATGGAGTTCTCGATAACATATCATCCTCTCAAGGCAGTGAAAGGCCAAGCCATCGCCGACTTCCTTGCTGAGCATCCAGTACCTGCCGGTTCTCCTCTGAATTGCGATCTGTCAGACGAACATGCGTTTGACAAGATCAATAGTGGTGATACCCGATGGGAGCTTTATTTCGATGGAGCATCTTCCATGAAGAAGCGCAAACAAAGTACCCCGATAATCAAATCGGGGGTAGGACTCATCTTTGTAACTCCACAAGGAGGGATAATGCGCTTTGCTTTCTCCTTAACAGAACCGAGGATGAACAATGAAGCCGAGTATGAAGCTTTGATAGCAGGCATCGAGATCGCCATCGACATGGGGATTGAGAACCTCCTCATCTACGGAGACTCTCAGCTGGTCGTTAGTCAAGTAAATGGCGACTACCAAACGTGCAAACCCGAGCTGGTGAGGTATGGCGAGAAAGTACAACAACTGCTCACTCAAATTCCTTCCTGTACTTTGGAAAGCATACCACGCGCGGAAAACAGCAAAGCAGACGCGTTGGCCAAGCTCGCTAAGGAACTGGCTGATGAGAACCTCGACGACGTAAGAATCGTGGTACCAAGCCGTCGGGTGCTCGCCCCAGCAGAAATATCTCCGGAATCATCCGAAGAAAAAGAAGCGACTGAGCAGATGACCTTGCAAATAAAAGACCGGGAAAAGGCCGAGAATTGGAGAGATGTCTTTATAGACTACTTTAAATACCGTCGAACGCCCGAAGACGCGTCTTCAAAATATCAGCTTATAAAACGAGCTCTGTCTTTTGCCTTCGTCAACGATACTCTGTACAAGAGGTCATTTGACTCTCTGTGGCTGAGATTCCTAGGACCTGAAGAGGCAAAAAGGGTCATTCAGGAAGTTCACGATGGACTCTGCGGTTCTCACCAAGCAGGCCCAAAGATGAAGTTGAAAATCAAGCGGTTGGGCTACTATTGGCCCACGATGATTCAGGACTGCCTCGAATATGCGAAGCAATGCCACTCATGCCAAATCCATGTGGACTTTATCCACCAGCATCCAAATCCACTCCATCCAACAGTGGCTAGCTGGCCATTCGAAATGTGGAGAACTGACATAGTCGGCCCTATCGAACCAGCATCGTCCAGGGGACATCGTTTCATCTTGGCGACGACTGATTACTTCTCCAAATGGGCAGAGGCAGTGCCGTTGAGGGAAGTGAAGACGGAGAATATCCTCCATTTCTTCAAGACGCACGTCATTTATCGGTATGGAACTCCGCGACGGATCATTTCCGATAACGGGCCAGCTTACAGAGGCCACAAGATCAGTCGCTTCGCGCAACAACACAATATAGACTGGAGATATTCCTCGGTTTATAATCCGCGAGCTAACGGTCTAGCTGAGGCCTTCAATAAGACCTTGACAAGGATCATGAAAAAGACGGTGTCCCGAAATAAGGACTGGCACGAGAGACTGCAAGAGGCTCTTTGGGCGTATCGAACTACGTTCAAGACGGCCACGAACACAACGCCATACGCATCGGTATTCGGTACGGAAGCAGTACTCCCCCTCGAGATAAAGCTACCTTCTCTGCGAATGGCAGTCCACTGCGAGTTGACGGACGAAGAAAATGACCACCTTCGGCTTGAGGAGCTTGACGCCCTTGATGAAACCCGGCTCATAGCGCAACAAAATCTGGAGGCTTACAAAGCGAAGATGACGCGCTCATACGAAAGATTGACCCGACCGAGGGCATTCCGCTAAGGCGAACTCGTGCTAGTGGTCAAAAGGCCTATGATCCCCAATCGCGCCAAGCGGGGAAAATTCGAGCCGAACTACGAAGGCCCGTACATCATAGACAAGGTCTACCAGGGTGGAGCCTATCTACTCATGGATATGCACGGTGAAAGGACTTTCAGGCCAATAAACGGCCGCTTCCTAAAGAAATACTACGCTTAATGAGCCACAGCCTAGGTCAATGATAGATGACGACGACTATGTCCGCTCGCTATCTTCCTAAGCTCAAGCTCTATAAGTAGTAGCTGGCCCTCTCAACGATGGACCGAAACGTCCTTAAACTAATGACGGACCGAAACGTCCTTAAACTAACGACAGACCGAAACGTCCTTAAACTAATGACGGACCGAAAAGTTCTTAAACTACTACCGCAGCATCCTTAGGCTGACGAGACAAAAAAAAAATAAAAAATAAAAAATAAAAATAATAAAAAATAAAAACGGTATGTCCATAAGCAAAATGGGCACGGATGAAAACCCGAAAGGGCTCCGTGAGTAAAAACAGCAGGGCTACCGGCGAGTGTTTGTGAAAACCCGAAAGGGCGCAACCTCATTAAAGGACACTTGCAGGGTCCTCACGACCTTGTAAGGAGAAACCACCCGCGTGAGATCCTTACGACTCACAAGGGAGCAACACACTTAGGGATCCCCACGATTCCTAAGGAGAAAATACACTTGCGAGATCCTCACGACTCGTAAGGAGAACTCTCTTATGGGACCCTCACGGCTCATAAGATTTGAAAGTCTTAAGTTACAGAGACCTAAACTTGTGCTTAAGCAACCCCCACAACCTTCGATACTGCCCTACAAGTGGCTTAATACTGACCCTTGTATATAATCCACGGGCGCGAATAAATATTTCCCCAGCAAGGTCCCACCCATGACTAGGGATATATCCATATGGTGGACAGCCCTAGTAAGTCCTCTCGACTTTGGAGGAGAAAACCCTCTTGTAGGATCCTTACGAATTACAGAGGAACATACACTTAGGAATCCTCACGATTCCTAAGGAGAAAATACGCCTGCAAGATCCTCACGACTTATAGGCAGAAATACCTTTGTGAGACCCTTACGGCTCATGAAGTCAAAAGCCTTAGTTGACAGGACCCTAACCCTGTTCGCTAAGCCACCTTTGTTCGACATCGACAGAGGCAAATGATGATTCGCTCCTGGCAATATCCCAGTTGTAGCGGTGCTGATGCCGAAATCGGTGTCTAATTTCAGGTTTATGGCGAAAAGCCAGTAGGCCGCACGTGTATACGAAATAGCCGAAATGATGGGGCAACTTGCAACAAAATCAGCAAGTAAAAATGTATGCATGAAAAACAGCCGAAATGATGTGGCAACTCGCAATAAAAAGCAGCGAGTAGAAAATAAGATAAATAGCCGAAATGATTGGGCACCGCGAAAATAGCCGAAATGATGGGGCAATCGCGACTTTCGCGATATAAAAGCTGAAATAATAGAGCACCGCGGAAAAAGAAATAAGATAAAAATGAAATTTATGCCTTACAGGTGATGTTACATCACTCCCTGTATACAATCCAAGGGCGTAAACAAAGAAGTGATCATACTGCCCCCCCCCAGGTTTCATCAAAGAAAGAAGCCAAATCTTGACAGGCCGCAAGTGACCTAGAGATCATCTCAACACTCGTCTCGTAACGACGGACACAACTTCAAGCGAAACGGAACAGCGGCAACTCCCAGTTCCATGGCTCGGCGATATACTGATCACCGAAAAGTCAAATCCCAATTCCGTGGAATACGGATACAATCAACAAAATTCCTGGTCACGTTGAACGCAGATAATGTCACTCTTTGACCCCGTGGAAAACGTCCAGAGCGGATCCTGATCCTCGCAGAGCGCGGCAGTGAACCCGTGCGAAGCATCCAGAGCGGAGCCTAGTCCTCGCCGAATACGGCAGTGAACCCGTGTGAAGCATCTAGTGCAAAATTCCTGGTCATGTGGAACGCGGATAATGTCACTCTTTGACCCCGTGGAAAACATCCAGAGCGGATCCTGGTCCTCGCAGAGCATGGCAGTGAACCCGTGCGAAGCATCCAGAGCGGAGCCTGATCCTCGCCGAACACGGTAGTGAACCCGTGTGAAGCATCTAGTGCAAAATTCCTGGTCACGTGGAACGCGGATAATGTCACTCTTTGACCCCGTGGAAAACGTCCAGAGCGGATCCTGGTCCTCGCAGAGCACGGCAGTGAACCCGTGTGAAGCATCCAGAGCGGAGCCTAGTCCTCGCCGAACACGGCAGTGAACCCGTGTGAAGCATCTAGTGCAAAATTCCTGGTCACGTGGAACGCGGATAATGTCACTCTTTGACCCCGTGGAAAACGTCCAGAGCGAATCCTGGTCCTCGCAGAGCACGGCAGTGAACCCGTGTGAAGCATCCAGAGCGGAGCCTAGTCCTCGCCGAACACAGCAGTGAACCCGTGTGAAGCATCTAGTGCAAAATTCCTGGTCATGTGGAACGCGGATAATGTCACTCTTTGACCCCGTGGAAAACGTCCAGAGCGGATCCTGGTCCTCGTAGAGCACGACAGTGAACCCATGTGAAGCATCCAGAGCGGAGCCTAGTCCTCGCCGAACACGGCAGTGAACCCGTATGAAGCATCTAGTGCAAAATTCCTGGTCACGTGGAACGCGGATAACGTCACTCTTTGACCCCGTGTGAAGCATCCAGAGCGGAGCCTAGTCCTCGCCGAACACGGCAGTGAACCCGTGTGAAGCATCTAGCGCAAAATTCCTGGTCACGTGGAACGTGGATAACGTCACTCTTTGACCCCGCGGAAAACGTCCAGAGCGGAGCCTGGTCCTCGCAGAGCACGGCAGTGAACCCGTGTGAAGCATCTAGAGAAAACATCGGACTGTGGAGTCCTTAAAATCCACGGACTATGATGTCCTTAACCTCGACCGTAATGTCTTAAAACTAACGATCAACCACCCTGATTCTGTACTGATTCTACCTTGGTTTAAGGGTACATCTCTTCACTCCTTTGATACCTGGCGTTGTCATTCCTCAACGTCTTCAAAGAGGTGACGGGTCCCTGCAACCACACATTGGACTGTGGAGTCCTTAAATCCACGGACTATGAAGTCCTTAACCTTGACCGGGATGTCTTAAAACTAACATGGGACTGCGGAGTCCTTAAATCCACGGACTATGATGTCCTTAACCTTGACCGTGATGTCTTAAAACTAAACATTGGACTATGGAGTCCTTAAATCCTCGGACTATGATGTCTTTAACTTTGACCGTGATGTCTTAAAACTAAACATTGGACTGTGGAGTCCTTAAATCCACGGACTATGAAGTCCTTAACCTTGACCGGGATGTCTTAAAACTAACATGGGACTGTGGAGTCCTTAAATCCACGGACTATGATGTCCTTAACCTTGACCGTGATGTCTTAAAACTAAACATTGGACTGTGAAGTCCTTAAATCCATGGACTATGAAGCCCTTAACCTTGACCGTGATGTCTTAAAACTAACATTAGACTGTGGAGTCCTTAAATCCACGGACTATGATGTCCTTAACCTTGACCGTGATGTCTTAAAACTAACATCGGACTGTGGAGTCCTTAAATCCACGGACTATGGAGTCCTTAAATCCACGGACTATGAAGTCCTTAACCTTGACCGGGATGTCTTAAAACTAACATCGGACTGTGGAGTCCTTAAATCCACGGACTATGATGTCCTTAACCTTGACCGCGACGTCTTTAAACTACGATACCTTGAAAAGTATCCCAAAGCAACCCCTGACCCCGTGAAACACGGATAAGGGTGACCACACCCAGCACTTGCAGGTCCTCACGACCTGTAAGGAAGAAAACTCTCTTGTGAGATCCTTACGACTCCCAGGGGAAAACCAGCTTAAGAATCCTCACGATTCTTAAGAAGAACTTACACTTACAGGATCCTCTCGACCTGTAGGGAGAAAAACTCTTTATGAGACCCTCACGGCTCGTAAAGCTCAAAAGTCTTAGGAAGCAGATCTTAACCCTGAATCCTAAGTCATCGCTACCCTGCAAGGAGACCAAGATAAAATTGTCCACAGAGCGCATTCAATAAAAAGAGACACATCATTGAGAAGAAAATATATGTCTTTTATTCATGGCCAAAATGGATACAAAGTACAGTTCATAAAAAGGCAAAAAGAATATACTCTCATCCAGGAGTATGTACAAAAAGGAAGGAAAAGATACAAGTCTTCAAGCCTGCGGACGATGTAGCAATTTTACTAGCTCATCCTTCTTTTGCTGAGTCATGGCTTCATGATTCAGGATCGCCAGAAGACGAGCCTCCGCCTGAGCCTGCTGGGCCTGATACAAAGCAAGCCGCCCTTCAAGTTCTTTCTCAGTGGCCTTATGGGCCTCGACCCTTTCGCGAGTGAACGTGGCAGCTTTATCGAGAGCCACCACCTCTTTGATAGACTCTTGAAGCACCCGCCAGAGTTCATATGCTTTGTTGGCCTTGGCGGTAAGATTAGCTTGAAGCTCGCTCAACGCCTTAGAAGCTAGCTCCCGCTCCGAGAATTTACGGCTGAGCCTTTTCTCGCACGACGTCATGTTTGCCGCGCAACGTGCTATCAGCCCCCGTAACTCCGCCTTTGCAGCCACGGCTTCCGAGGAAAGGCGGGAACACTCAAGGGCGTGCAAGCAAGCCTCCACCTGCCGACAGAACTCTACCCAAACTCGCACCACCTCTTCGCTATGGTAGGTGGCAAGAAAAGGAAGAGAACCGTTAGCTTCGGCGGCGAACGCTTCAGCTGTGGTTGCGCTGCCAGCACGGAGCTCTTCAATCAAAGATGATAAGGAGACAATGCTTAATTGGGCCAAGCGTTCTGAAGCCCGCAAAGCATAGGGGCCGGGAGGCATAATGACGCGCGATTCCAACGCTATGGAGGCTGGCAGGGCTGTTCAGATTTGAAAGATGTCAATAAAATTCTTAAGTAAAAGAACAAGTGAGACTATAATGAAATGTCACTTACCTACGGTCATGCAAGTAGGAGCTGAAGGTTCCCCTGGCCCTTCGACGACCTCGACCTCGTCGTCAGCTTCCAAAACTGTAAGAGACATCAACGTCATTTTGCAAAAATGGCAACAATGCTATAATAAAAAATGGCGAATGACGCTAACCTTGCCCGGAGGAAAGGACAATGCGCTGAGGGGAGATCGCCTGCGAAGCTGCCATCTCCAATAAGCGTTGAAACGATTGCCGAGGCAACAAATCAGCAATAGAGGTCGCCAGCCCGCGCAATTCTGGGGAAAGACAAAAGAGTTCAGACCACAGAGAGATTGCTAATTTAAAATGCAGAAGTTTACCTTCAACACTCCTCCCGTTCTGAGCCGGGAGATAGCAGCTTCGACGGCCTCTGCCGTGACCTCGGACTCCAACAAAGGGAGGGTAGTCCCGACTACCTCCATCCCGGCCTCTGGGCCGCCTTCGGGAAGAGTCATTGGAGCGGAAACCTCCAAAGGAGCCTCTCCCAAAGGAACAAGCGCTCCGTGATCAGGAACTGCCACTGGAGGCTCTATCGTAAGAAGAGCAGCCTCATCAGCCCCCTCCACATCGAGCAATGCCTCATCGGGAATTTCCACAGGCTTTAGCTTCAATGAGCCCGTAGGAAGCTCCCCCATCGTCGAAGATTCTGCACAATTCGCACAAGAATAAGGATACGTATATACAGGCATAAATAATCGGAAAAGCTACAAAAAATAACAAAAATATACCGATGCGCAGGGAAGCCTTCAATATGGCTTCTTCAAGCCGCTGCTCCTTCTCAAGGAGGCGTGCTCGTCGGGGTTCGAGGGTAGACTCGTGGCCGCCGGTCCACAAAGAAAGTGCGTCCGCTGCGTCCTCTGAAGCGGCCTGCTTCAGGGCCCTTTCCCCCCATTCCTCCAGAGGGCCGATAAACCGCCGCCGAATCCACGAAGGGTCTTCGTAAAAGATTACAGCAGGATAGGGCTTCTTCGGAACCCTGGCGTTCCGAGACGCGTCTTTGGAACGCCGTATGGCCTTGGCCAACTGTGCGGCTTCCTCGGCGGCCGAACTCGGGAAAAGTAGTCCGGCGTCTGACTCCTGCAAGGCCAATGGTTCATCCTCAAGAATAGGCTCAGACTCCGTCAAAGAATCGAGCAAATTGGTGGCCACTTTCCTCCGCCGCTTGGACCCAGAGCCGGTCGCCGAAGACGACCGTTTCTTTCCCGTGGAGCCTTGGTGCGGCGGCGGCCCACGTCGCCTTCAACACCCTCATCCCTATTACCCTCGCTTGGTGCCACAATCGAGGATGACACCGCCATTGTCGATGCCGTGGGGGGCAGTGCTGCCGCGGGCGGTGGTGCTGCTACTGGAGCCCATCTACCCCGCGACCGGGTACCCAGGGGCATACCAGCTGTTGGAGTAAGATCCACCCCCGACTCCCCCGGAATGAGCGCGGTGCCGGTATCCCTCAGAGGGAAGCGGACCGGAGCCCGCATTCGCAGCGTAGCTCCCGTGGTCGAAACCTGAGGAGGGGCGTCACGACCAAGAAGCACCCTCCTTTCCTCAAGAATAATTGGGTTGACTCGATGGAGATACCAACCCGTGAACGATCCCATGCATCGGGGCATGTACTCAGCTTCAGGGACCATGAAGTGGGAGCCAGTGTTCAACCTCACGAAATGATGAGCGGCATCGCGAACGGCATCAAGTGAAGGGACCGACGCAACTATGAAAGCCTCGAAGGGAACGCCCTGGTCGTATCCAAGCGGTCGGGCGAAGCGATGCGGATTGTACCGCATGAAAAGAGCTGCACTGTCCTGGCGAAATACTAAATAGCCTGGTCTGATTGCATACAAGTGCGCGGCCTCCCGAGGCCTCAAAGAAGGTACGTTGTCTTTTGACCGGTCCCAGAGTTGTTGAACTGGACCTGAGGGAGAAGATAAGACCCGATCATTAAAAACTAGCCCGCCAGCAGTAGCGTAAGGAGAAATCAATGCCCGAATAGCCCCGAATTGAGTCGGGTCAGCGGCAGAAGCATCCACCAATCGCATAAGTCGTGGGAAGGGGTAGGCGTCGTAAAATGCAGGCCTTTGATGCATAGCGAAAGCCCCCAACACATGCATTTCGATCCAAGACGTGAAGTAATAAAGCGAAAAGTTTACTACATCCACGCCAGGAGTAGAAGTATTAGCTGCGGTGCCCAACCCGTGATAAAGATGCGCCAACGCCGGGATACCGACGGCCAACCGCGTCCCCTCAGCGATACAATGAGCCGGGAAACTAACTGAAGCCCTCATAAAGCGACGATGCATGGGGATGACAAACCAACTGAGCCAGACACTGACAAACCCCACGAAGAACGTCTCCTCATCCATGCCGGGAGCTGCAATGGATTCGAAAGACATCGGCAACATAATGGGGATGTAGTACTGTGGTAGATCCGATTCAGTGGTCGGCAGCTTCTTCGGACCAAACCCAAAGGGGTCTTTGATGTTGGCGAACTTCGGAGCTGTCTTCGACAAGACGTCCTTGCGAAGGAAACAAGCAATGAAGCTCTTGAAAGTAGCACCCTGCTCTTCAGATTCGGTGAACAAACGATCAAAGATACCCAGCACCTTGATTAAGCTGGGACGCTTGTGGCGGACGGCGTTCTCAGCAGACAAGCCGTCAACCAGAGCAGGCTCGGGTTCAAAGACATATTCATCAGAGGGCAGCAACTCCTCATAAAGCGTCCCTCGAATTGGCAGTCCCGAGATCTCATAGAACTCTCCCAAAGAGATCGAGACTTCTCTGTCCCCCAGAAGAAAAGTGTTGGTGGGGAGATTCCATTGATTCAAGAACGCCTTAACCCACTAGACATGCGGGGATTGACAATGGAAGAGTGACGCATATATCGCTTGGTAAAGCCCGACCTTCTGCAGCCGAGCACGATGGGTAGCAAGGATATAGCGAGCCCAGAGGAGGTAGCCCGTAGGGTGCCGAGGAGTGAGCCCTATCTTATAAATTTGTCCTCATGGGTAGGCCTCACCCTGGCAAATGCGTCGTCCCAGGATATCTATAGCGGGGATTGGATGGTTCGGGATGCCGGTCGTCGAAGGCTCAAGCCGTCCCGTCGGAGTCCAATTTGGCATCTCCATAGCGAAAACCGTCTTCGGAGGATCCATCGGCAAAAATGGGAAAGTGGGCTCTGTCGGCATTTCACAGAGGAAAATCCGGCGACCTCGGATGATATGACTGTACCAGGTTCCCCATAGAAGTAAACTGGTGCAGTTCGGGTCATGAGCCCGGATCATCGCCATCGCTTCCTCGTCAGATGGCGATTGAGGAAAAGCGGCCTCCGAACGAGTGAAAGGGAAGCACGAAACAGAAGCCATTGCACCTGAAACCGAATAAAAGAAAACTGTCAAAAGCAAAGCAGCAATATATATACATGCATGAACATGACGGCAGTTGAAGAAAGCGATAGCAGACCCTTTTTATGGGACCATTGGCTACAAAACACATGGGCCCCACAGAATCAGGATGACGGCTCGTTAATAATGAAACCAAGCAGTTGTAATAAGACAAAGGGGATATCCTCATTAAATGGGAAGTGGGTTTCAAGTGGCCCTGCACATCCCCTAGAAGACAAATCTACCTTGGACTCTATAACAAATCAAACATGATCAAGGGAATTAAATTCCCACATAAGACATCATTGCAAGCTTCTGCTCCATTAATTACAGAAGGACAACCTAGGGCAAAGAGACCCTAAGAAGCCTCCATGCGAAGAAACTGAGTTCTTCATAGGAATTAAATTCCTTACTAAGAAAAGGGAATTAAATTCCTAGAAACATTTTTGGGATGGAATTAAATTCCATGGATTTGAACCGCCATCATCATCTCCCTAAAGATCATATGAGCCCTGAAAGATCTACTGTTGAAGATTAAATGGTTTCATATTTTGGTTGAAAAGCTCAAAGAAAGAATGGGTTCCTATTGAAAAGGGTAAAAACCCTTGCTTTGGATTTAAAATCCAGAGGAATATGAAAGTTCATCGTTCATTCAAGAGCATTACCTGAAGAAAAGAGTCTTTTTGAACAGAGTTAAGCTCTGAAAATGTTTCAAGGCAGAGAACTAAGCTCTGGAAGAAGAGAATTAAATTCTCAGAAAAAGTTTGCAAGGAGGAAGATAAGCAAAAGTGGAGGCGTTTCTGAAATGACCCCTATATTTATAGGATGTGATGGAGACGCTTCATCTCCCCAAATCCCTAGAGGAATCCAACGGTCATAAAAAGTGACAGCGTTGCACTCACGTGCAGACACGTGAGAACAACGCTGTGGGGGCATTTGTTTCCTGATTTAAAATCAGGAAAACTTATGGAGGAGGCATCACGTGCTAGCACGTGACCAGCGGTCACGTGTTGACACGTGACATTTAAAAGCAGAGGCAAAAGGCAGATTCGCTCCCTGTTTAAATCAAAGAAAAGGCTCCAGAAAAGGTCACGTGCTCACACGTGACCAGGGGTCACGTGTTGGCACGTGACGGCTGAGCAGTTGCTAGAGAACAGAGCGCAAAAGGAGAAGAAAGGCCCGTTCCAGGGGTCACGTGCCTACACGTGAGCAGGGGGCACGTGCCTACACGTGACCAGGGGTCACGTGGCCACACGTAACCGGCTTTCAAAGCCTCTTTATTTAACAGAATTAAATTCTGAAAGCATTCAAATCTTTCCAAAAGAGAATGATTATTTAGAACCGTTGGATTAAAGATCTAAAGGTGATTAAATGTCACCTATTTATGGAAAAATCTTGAACTTGGAAAGATTTCCCCTTAAAATCTAACTGAAATAACAAAGAGATATCTTCGGATTTAAAATCCAATGGTGAATAAAATTCACCTAATAATCCAAAGGTCCAGATGAATGATGAATGTAAATCAAATCTCTCAATAAACAAATCAAATCTTTCAATGAAAGATTCACTAAAACTGATTGATTTTCTTCTTTCTCCTATAAATAGGAGCCAAGAAGAATAGATAGAGGGACATACAGAGAGAGAGAAATAGCGCCTTGAGATTTTGGGAAGAATTTGATCCTCTGCAAAAGAAAACCTTAGGTAAGAAGGGAGAGGCTTAAAAAGGAGAATTTAATTCTCAAAGAGTTTAACTCTTATACAAAAGAAGAACTTAGTTCTTTCTCTAGCAGAGGATCTGCAAAGTGCACATCTCCCCATGAATTGAGAATTTAATTCTCATTGGGTTGAGATCTTGCCATGCAGATCCGACGCATAGAAGGGGAATGGAAGTTTGAGAATTTAATTCTCACAGAACGATAGAAATTCAATTCCTTTGAGATAAAATTAGGGTTCAACCCTATGTTATAGGAATTTAATTCTTTCAAAATGGACAGAACCAGGGTTTAACCCTAATTAAGAACTTAATTCTATCAAAATAACAGGAATTTAATTCCTTTAAAAAAAAGGGAAATTAGGGTTTAACCCTATGATAGAATTTAGTTCTTCACATCTATGAGGAATTTAATTCTTACAGAAAAGAAACTAGAGCATAAGTCTATCTAAGAATATAATTCTTCAGAAGAAAACATGAATTTAATTCCTCTAAAGTTTGTTGTTAGGGTTTAACCCTATGAAGAATTTAATTCTTAAAAGATGAACAGATCTTTAAAAAATGCAAAGACCCAGAATCACGTGCTACCACGTGACCCCTGTAAAGTTCCACAGAGAAGGGCTTTGAGGCAACGCCTCACGTGCCCCACGTGACCTCTTGGCAGAAGCTCTAACAGACAAACATTTAAATGCCCATCACGTGACAACACGTGATGCTCCAAAGTATTCAATACTTTTGGCAGAATAAAATGAATTGAGGGCGCTCTCACGTGCTACCACCTGACCCCTCTTGCCTTAGTGTTTAACACTAAAGTTGAAACCTCTATATCCAGTTTTCAACACTGATTTTCTTAGTGTTTAAACATTAATTTGGAAAACTCTATTTACAGTATTTAACACTAACTTTCTTAGTGTTGAACACCAACTTGGAAGACCCTGTTTCCAGTGTTTAACACTGATCTACCTTAGTGTTAAACACTAATTTGAAATCTCCATTGCTAGTGTTTAACACTAACTATCTCTTAGTGTTAAACACTAACTTGTCAATCTCACTCCCAGTGTTCAACACTGTTGGTCTTTAGTGTTTAACACTAACTTTAGCCCAATTGGCTAAGTTTCTAGAGGCAAAGCCTCTCCTTCAATGGACCAACAGAAAATATTCTAAACATGATTGGACTTAGCCCAAGCTGGCCATAAGTGCTCAATTCAAACTTAACTGGGCTAATGGGCTCATAACATAATTAATTGGCCTTGGTCCCAAATTGGGCCAAAAACTATTTAATCTAGCTTGGTTCAAGGGTACATCTCTTCACTCCTTTGATACTTGGCGTTGTAATTCCTCAACGTCTTCAAAAGGGTAGCGGGTCCCGATGACCATACATTGATACGGACTGTGGGGTCCTTAAACTCACGGACTATGAGGTCCTTAACCTTGACCGTGACGTCTTAAAACTAACGCCGGACTATGGAGTCCTTAAATCCATGGACTATGAGGTCCTTAACCTTGACCGTGATGTCTTAAAACTAACGCCGGACTGTGGAGTCCTTAAATCTACGGACTATGATGTCCTTAACCTTGACCGCAATGTCTTAAAACTAACATTGGACCGCAATGTCCTTAAACTACCTATTGACCGCAATGTCACTAAACAAAACAACAGGGCTCCCTTAATTGCTCTCTTGTCGGATCTAAACGATTCCGTTAAGTTGATCTTAGTCTAAAAACTAGGCTGACGTATCCTTAACACACGTTTAAGTCGATTTTAGTCTCAAACGAGACTAACGTATCATTAAACCCAAACCCCCAAACCCAAATCTAAGATAATACGGATTTGGACTAGTCCACGCCCTACGGGCGACGACATAACTCAGTCTCCGTATACAATCCATGGGCAACCAAACACAAAATAAACACACACGACACGAAGTGATCATCTGGAGAAGGAGAAAGTTGCTGCCGCAATGAGGTAGCGTAATTAACTGCAGGGGCTTGCGCCTGCAGGGAAGAGCGTCCCCACAATCAAAAAACCCCTCAAGCGAGGGGGAATCTGACGAAGTTTGCAACATCGGACGCATCCGTTTAAACCTTCGATACATGGAGCCATAAATCAACTTGGCATCTTCGGAGAGGTAGACGGATAGCACCAATTAGCATCTGCCCCGAATTTCAGGCAAGACGTCCGTCGCGCCGTCTTTCGGAGGGGAACAGTAACGTCTATATAATATATCATATATACTATATACAGTATTTATCACAACACATCAAATGATCACATCACAGATATCGCAACAGAAGAAACATATGAAATATTGGATATACTAAGACGTCCGTGTTTTATTTTAAGCCTCTATAAAACACGGATTCCACGGTCGCGATGAATAGCCAAACCCACACCCCTAGACCCCTACGAGAGTGGCAAGCAACCCTTCCAATTCTAGAGTTAGGAGACCCGGACTCGACTCCTCGAGTTGGTCTCCCACTGGACTCTAGAACCCGGTTACTTGTGCTCTCCTCCTTGGGTCTATCCTAGTGCGGAAAAGTAAATAATATACAAATGGTGACATCGACCGCATCCCGGAAGTCCCCCAATAAAAGAATATTACATACATTTAATTTTACATGAATGAAAATAAAAACTCTCATCTCACATAAAACCCCCCGGCTATTCAGAACGCGACGATCCAATATAATATATCCAGCAACACATAACATCACATGTCATCAACGTAAGTAAATATGCGCATCCCAATTGTCGTTGATATATAGCAACGAAACCGGCGATATCACATATTACACTTACGGTCGCAGAAAAGAAAGTGTAAAACTACAACATTTGGAATCCACAATCTCTTTAGACATCGTAAATCCGAAATATCACATACTTCGCATTTCATGCCTAACTATATGAATTCCACATATTGTATCACATTCCAGATAAATAGACAGTATTAAAATTTCCGATCGAATAATCAAATACCCAAGATTTCCTTAATAGCTCAACACTTGAGCGGAGTTCAAAAATTCCAGAATACGTCACAGTAGCAACGGTCCAGCCGTAGAAGGGTCAAGCCAACGCCTCACATGTGGCACGCCGTACTGCCCCAAACCCTAAGGTTTAGAGGCAGTTCAAGACGGTCACATAATCGAGTTAAGGTTTGTGTTCTTCTAGAGGGTCCATCGCGTTACTTGCACGTTTTCCCGAAAGATTTAAACTCAAGAAAAATTCAACACTTGAAAGTTTTTCGTGCCGGAAAAAAATGAGTTAATGATATCTGTTCGAACATTTTAATACTTTCTAAATTATCCGGAAAACATAACGAATTTAAATTTTACGATCGAATCAGCGAATACAAAATAAACCCCAGATCACTCAACACTTGAGTCAGAAAAAAAAATACCCATAAAATATAAGGAATAGCTACGGATATTACTGCACAAAACTCTGTCCACAGTTCACTTTTACTGCCGCGGAACCGCCGCCTAAAGTGGGGTGGGACCGCGGTTCCGCGGCGTATGTACGGAATTAGGAGCTCGAATTTTATGGTAATTCTTAGAATTCCCTGCTGATTTTTTTAGGTATTTTTAATTCAGAAAAACACAGTTTTTAAAAAATATCCAGAGAGGGGTTTAAAATGTCGTTTCCGGGTTCGTTCGGAGTTTTAACTTCGTATAGACGTCGCCTAATGCTCTAGCTAGGCTCTGATACCACTGTAGGGTTACTAGGCACTCTAACAATGGTTAAGAAAGCATCAACCATGCCCGATTAAAATTTTAGCCGTGCCAAATAACCCTAAACAAGATCTTTGCTAGATAATTAGGGTTTCACATGCAAGTAAATTACATTTACCACTAAGTGAATACGAAATACAACCTTTGTAGATCGGTCCTTTACTTCTAAAGCTCCTTGTTGTAGTCCCTTCGCTGCGATCATGGTTCTCCCGGGCTCTTGCATGGCTTCACGAGGCGAAAGAAGCGTCCTTGCTTGAAGTCTTCGAGGCCGAAGATGATCTACGTCGAGAGAATATCAACTCAAGCTACTACTTCACTAACTAGAGAATTAGTGAAGCAAACACCCTATACTAAAGTGCTAGTCTAGTAGAGGATGGAGAAATAGGAAGCGGGTTCTCTTTAGAATTTTATTTCTCACAATCTTTCACTCTCTCTTTAAAACCCTAGCAAGTTTTTTCTTTTTGCTCAAAGAAGAAGAAGATGAACAAAAGAAAAGATGAGGATAATGATCAAGTGAGTGAGTTAACCATGGGTGAGTGAGTATCATATACTAACTCATGTAGAGACTTAATCATGGCTAAGTGTGATGGTTAGGTTAACAAAAATCCAAAGTAAAAACAAACTTAGTGGACTTTAGTCAATGCATCCACAAGCTTCCACAAGCTTCATGCAATTTTCTTTTGCTCCACTAATTTTGTAATTACTTTAAATATATTAAACCCAACATAACAAATAGCATGGTGTAAGTCTCATACACCCATGAATGTTGTATCAACAACCATGATACAAAAAGAAAACGCATTTTAATATATATCACATATATATTAAAGTTGTGCACATGTGAGAAAAATCCTTAAGTGAACAAATGTAAGTTAATGTAAATTAGTATATCCTATATACAATTATACACTAAATTATTAAATCAACACTTGACTTAATAATCCGGTTATATCTCATATAACCGACTAACATCCAATGTATCGACTTATCGAATCAACACTTTATTCGATAACCCGGCTATATCACATATAACCGACCGATACAAAAAGTCGCGAGAATAGAATACGGTATCACATACACGCATTATTCTCGGTCCCGCACATATCACATATGCGCTCCTATTTCGTTTTACCTGAGCCAGTAAAACCTCTATGTAGGACTCTAAAGACTCGTCAATACGCCGGCAGTAGGTGATGATCACATCAAGCACCCACAAGCCGTCAGCGGTACTAGCTGGACGTAACGGCTACCCAGATATTGAGCGATCAGAAGATCAGCAAGCAAGCCCGCTCCAACTCCTGTAAAAGCCTAACGATAACACTTCCCGTACAGTCCGGTCTCCTCGTCTGATATGTCGCATATCATGTCTAGGGGTGGTAAACGTCAGACCCCAATAACCGATAAGTCGTGCCGATGTGAGGCTCATAACGGGTCGAGAAACTACTGGTAACAGTTACCAGTAAATCTCTAAATCAGCCCTGGTCAGGGATTTCCCTGTTATGGCCAATCAAGCACAGCGCAACATCAACCCCCAATACCGGGAGAGACGATACCCTTCCTATCGCTCATTGCCTCCATGTGACTCGGGACTGTACCCAAAAACCACCGTTTTGCATGCCCTCATGGACGTGGTAAGATGGAAATCAAAGCACAATGGGAATCACACAAGACTCTATGACGATCTCGGGTCTACAGACTAACCTGCACAAGTGTCAGCAGAGAACCGCCATCTGACGTGAGGTATAATACCAACTGGGAGTTCTCGGCGAGTCCGTCCAGTGTTCCCAGTCTCCACTGAGCACCCGTATACCATCTCTGATGTCAAACACCAATGGATATGGGATCATCCAACGCCCATCTCATGGGTCGAGAAGCGTATACGCTAGTCTACACTGGTATATCGATGCCCTGTCTCGATACACCCACGGCTAGGAACATTAAAGGATGTACTTATGGACTACTTTGTCCCCACTAGTATGATCTGCATCATAGTCCAGGTAGTCAAGTACACATCCTAAGGGCTTTACCAACATGTAACTATAAGACAGCATCAAGAGACAAGTATACATATTAAGATAAAGTGCAACCAGATAGCATACTATCATATCGAGCAAGAAAGTCCTCTCTATATATGTCCAAGCATCCAATATAATATACATCATCTGTACAATACTGGCCTCTAGGGCATACATACAACTAACATTTAGTACTTTTGTTTCTTGGTATCCTGGTTAAATTTCGAGGACGAAATTTTTGTAAGGGGGGTATGATGTAAATCCCCATTTCCGGCAATGAGAACCTTCCTATATTTTCCTAGTTCTCCGATATTTTCCTTTCCATCGTAATTCTATGGGAAATTTGGTTGCTAGGTTTTTAATAATTGTTTCTTTTCCCAAACCGTTAAAATCAAAACCCAGAACCAAGCCAAACAAAACAAACAAAATAAAACAAAACTAAATAAAAATCCCCATTCCTCAGCCCAACATCCCCTTCCTCAACCCAACATAAATAAAATTTAATTAACCATCAAATACCCCAAGCCCACAACTTCCAGAGGCCCAAACTTAAAGCAAAAAAAAAATAATAAGGAATTTATTTAACTCCTTTGGCCCAGCCCGTTTCCCAAGCCCGCAGCACCCCAGACCCGACCCGCTCTTTAACTCTTTCTTCTCCCTTCGTTCTAACCATTTTCCCGCTCGATTCTTTGTTTCTCGTTCCCACGTCGCCCCTCGCGCGCCCACGTCGCCCTCAACCGCGCCGTTGCCCCACGCCCCGCGACCCTGGCCACGACTCCCTCAACCTCTTCTCAAACTCCCTCCCCCTCTCTCCCTCACACCCTCACTCTCCAACTCCTCCTCATCTCTCTCTATCTACAGAAAACCCAACTCGGGCTCCCATCACCCGCTCACCCCCGACGACGACTGCAACCCCCTCATTCATCATCCCTTGCTCTCTTCTTTCCAGAACCCACCCCTTCACCGAGCCCCCTGCACCTTCAGCCACCGCCGAGCACCAACTCACTCGACCCATCTCGGCCACCCCTGCACCTCGACGCCGGCGAGCCCCCACTGACCTGAACCAACTCGTCGACACCCTTACACCCTCATCAGCATCACCAACACCTCCAAAACCCACACCCGAGCCCCACTGCTCTCTCTCTCTCTCTCTCTCTCTAAACCCCCACGCGAGCCCCAAACACCCACTGCTGCCCGCCGCCGGAGCGACCCCGCCGACCATCATCGACCCCAGCACATCCATGGAGATCCGCAGCACCACACTCCGCCTCCAGTGATCGCGAGACATCTCCGAGCAACTCCGACGACGAAACCGAAACACGAGCGGAGGCCGTGAACCCTAGCCGCGCCGTTCGTCGCGCGTTCGTGCCGCTGCCGCTGCCGTACATCGCCAAAACGTCTCCAGGCAAGTACCCTACTTGCTACATGCTAGTTTATTTCCGGTACAAAACAAAACCGTATTAATTCTCCATTTGCGATTCATGAAAACTTGAATGACATAAGTGTTTGATGTAAGATCCAAATGAAAACCTTCATTTAATTTGACGGAACTCGATTGCATATTTTGGCCCGTGTGGCAATGAGCACTGTTTAGAAATTTTACTGGAAAATACAATTGTTAATGGCCTAAACGAACACCCCCAATTACACCCGCAAAAACTGGGAATTTCCCGCACCTGAAATTTGTTAAAATCACAATTAATTGTGTACATATTGAAATGATACGTTCGAGGGCTCAAATCGAAGCCGACTCGACGACCTGTAACCCTATTCAAGTTCTTAATCGTTTCTGTACTGATATTATGACGAGAATTGGTTCGGAGAGCGGCTCTGGACTGCAGTCCAGAGCAGCTCTGGTTGTTGTTTTCTGTCTCGTAATGATTACTAGCTTGCTGCCTGAACTCGTATGTTGCGGAACCCTACACCTTATTGAAGATGAATCTGTTAGCTAAATAACTCAAGTGATTTCACCCCATTTTATCGTCGTTTATTATTTAAACTGCAATTTAAAAGAACAGGACGCATAGCAGTCCCAAACAGAAACAAAATTGATACACTAGTGTTGAACAGAGCATAACTTCTGACGTACAGATGCGATTAAGAATTAGTCTGTTTCGTTGAAAACCCTACTGAAAACCCTATATTTCATTCAACTGTAGCGTCGCTAGATTCTGAGCCCAACTGAGTGAAAATTGTGCCGCGAAACGGACGTTCAGTTCAGAAACTGAATTTCCTGCAGCGAGCACTTAAATTGAAACGGCTGTAACTTGAATACCAGAAACCCGATTGTACTGAAACCAATTTTGCTGAACTGACGACAGAGTGTACTTGTTATCGTATTTGTATCATTTTGCTGAGTTCTGAACATATGAATTACTGAAATTTTTGTAAGCTCATGACGTGCATATTGGTTCATATTACACATGACTTGTTAACTGCATAAATACACATACCTTACCCAATTGCCATATACATAGTGTTAGTGCGCGTTATTATTCAGTGGACATTGCATTATCGTGCGTGAATGATATTGGTTTAGGAGTGTCAAGTACACCAATGGAAAGTGAATGATTCGTGACAGTGATTAATACAGTGAACAGTGACAAAACCGTGCTATTGATGCATGCTTGTACACGACTAAATCATAATCATCAATAGTGTAAATATGGGGAAAAAAGGGAAATCGAAGTGGAAAAAACATCGTACTTAGCGGGACCGTGTTTTAGAGGATGATCATTCAAACAGTAATTCTTATATATATTAGGTAGGATCTAGCGATCCGGCTGACATGGTTATGTCCTGGGCGTGTGGGCCGTTGTCTCGGGTATGTACGAGACTCCTGTTAAACATGATCCTCCTTTCCACTATACGATTTCAAACATGACTTAGAGACCGATAGGGACACAGATCATACTTTGCATCATTTAGTGACATAGCGATTATCAGCATTTTACTTTCACTGTTATTATCATATTTGCGTGTTTCATGTCATTAATATAAAAATTGCTATTACGCCGCTCTGACGACCTGAGTGTGCATGCTCAGACCTCGAGGGAGAACCAGCGCAGGAGTCGGATTTATCTTTCGAGCTGGCGGAGATCTAGTCTGGAGTACCTTTTTCTACTTTTCTGCTTTCCCTAAAGAGATCGTGTATTCAAACTTGGTTAGTAGCTCTTCTTGTTTATTTGTAATTTGTGAACAATGGAATTTGATGTAATATTTTAGTGATGTGTTTTCTTTACTGCTGTGCTTTGTTTACTGATTACCATGTAATGCTAGAAGCCGAAGTGTGACTACGGCGGGATTATTCCTTGACCGTAAGAGCATGGCCGGCCTAGTCATCCATCGTTTTCCATATTTTAGGAAGCGGGACGTGACATATATATATATATATATATATATATATATATATATATATATATAAGACCGGTTCTCATTCTTATTTTGAGACCAAACTTTTAAACCCACAACCCTCCGTATTTTTCACCAATCTGTACCGGTCATTTTGATCTACTTATATTAAATAGGTTATGTATAAAGGTTCATTACATTTGGAGATCTCTAAAACATCCATCAAGCGGTCTTGTTTTTCATGCATCGTAAAGCCGTCGATTTTTTAGTCTATTTGATAGATTAGTTAGAGTTATCCAAATCTTGTAAAATTTGATATATAACATATCTAATATATGTAGATCACGATGATCGGTGCGGATTGATGAAAAACACGACATATTGTGTGTTTGTATATAGCTGATCAATTGAGGCCGAGGATCCTTCGAGGCCGGAGCTCCTTTTATAAAATGAGGCCAACTTTACAAACGTACAATCCCTCATGTTTTACATTGATCCAAACTGATAATCTTGAACTATATGTTTTAGATACCTTATCAAATATCAAATTTCATGAGATTTGGAAATCTCTAGCACATCCATTACGCGAAGTAAAAAATTAATGGTTATACGATGCATGAAAAATGCGCTCACTTGATGGATATGCTATCTTTCCAAATCTTATGAAATTTGATACGTTATAAATCAAGATGACCGGTTTGGATCGCATAAAACACGGGAGATTGTGTGTTCAAAAAGTTAGCCTCATTTTAAAAAATGAGCTCCGGTCTCAATGATCAGCTGACTATATGTATATATATTTGGTTGTACACTGGTATATGTTGAAAATAGCTCTAGATAAAAAAAAAACTAGAGTTTTGTGCCAAGAGGGGAATAAATCAGGTTAGGAGGAAAGCAGACATGCTACGAAAACCCCTTTGATGGTCAAGTTAGGAATGATCCAAGCAAACAAACCAAATTAGGGTTTGCCGTGTGCAACATTGTGTATTCCATATATACTTGATACATATGCATTATCATGTTTATAAAGATATTCACAAATTATATATCTTTAAAATCCTGTAGCTATGGGTTGTGTATAAAGATTTGGTCCGAGAGTCGTTTGATGAGAGTAATTTCAAAGAAGTGTGTTGTGATTGAAGAATGTTATCATACACATTACATTTTCTATGAGGACAATTTCTAGGCCCATACATGTGTCGACACTGCCATTCTAATAAGAGGTGATGAATTGTCATAAGAAATGAAAAGAATTTTCATGCTATTTGGTTGGGTTTCTTCTTTGTTTTGGACTTAATTTACTCATTTGAGTGCTACAAATCCTTAAATTTCATGGTGCCATTAGGTCATCTTATATAGCTCCTAGTCCAACTTTGGCTTGTGAGAAATTTGTAGGACTCCATTGAGCTAAGCATACATGAAACCTTTTCAGTGGATCCTGACTTGTTGTGCATTGTCCTTTAGCTTGACAAGTAAATCAAATACAATAAGATCTGCATGATCATTCCTTTTTGCAATGATTTGACCTCCCTTGATGAAATGGGTGAGCTTGGCTTGGTGAATTTTTTCTGTTCTTCTCCTCTTTTTTTTTTGGTGGGTGGGGGGGGGGGGGGGGGTTCTTTGTTCTTGCAATGCTGGTGTAATCAGGTGGCTGCCTTCATCATCGCTGCTTTTTAACTTGTTGTGAGACCAATCATAGGTAACATCAAAAGCGTTGTCGTGCCCTCATTGGCTCATTAGTCTATTTTAATTTTAGTACAATGGAAACTGAAAACAATGTTTCCTCTAACAAGTTATTGCCAATGCTTGTCGTTTAAAATTGCACCACAGGATCTAGCACACTACCAAATGCTGAATCTACAAGGGTATTAAGCTCGTGGCCCGGAACATGGATAGAAACGGTTAAAAAATACATATATTATTTAAAAAAAGGATACATATGGCCAACGGAATATATCTTTTTTTCTGCTATTGTCGTTGTTATGGTCAAACATGATGATTAAGCTAGGATGACTTTTGACAACACATGAGAGTCATGTCTCGATTTTAAAGGGAACACCCATTTGTTATGAGGACATGTATTGTATTCATTCACGAGAGAGATACTAAAACAGTCAATGGTCATGTATATGGTAAGACCGAATCACTAGGTATGCATGTTAAAACTTTGTCATACTAAATTCATATTTGTTCTCTCTGGGATCATTCCTGCATACGAAATATGCATGCCTAAAAACCTTTAGCCTACCTAAGTTTCTATTTGTTGCCTAGGGATCATTCTTGACTTCAATATTCCAGAGTTGATGTTAGTCATTCAGATCTTATTCGGTATCCGAGACTATGTGATAAACCTCGTTGGTGAATAGACCATGAGGTAAAAAAAATTCGTCTATTTCCATAACAAAAATTTCAACAACTAGGGAACTTACGAAAAATAATTGAGTTTCAGAAGATAGATCAGATCCGCATCATCATCTCAGCCTGCAACAAGAGTCAATAAATGATGTCAGTAAATATCCACAGAATTGCATCATTTAAAAGACATGATATTTCAAAGTGAATGAAGCTAAGTCTAAAGACTCTAAACACCATACCTGCAGGTAATTATTTTACTTTCGCATATTCAACTCTTACAAAAAACCATTTGACAAGCTTCTCACAAGAAATACAAAAATTGACCGATGAGTATCATCAGGTTTCCTGCCATTATTCAACCCAAAATTACAATTACAAACAGTTTAAGTTGCATTCTTACAAAAAGCAGTGCTAATAGACATGAGCATGCCTTCATTACTAGAAACACGCGCATATTTTTTTACGAGAATTCCAAATTTACAATTAACATTTTCCACTAAAAAGGCAGAATACTTGCATTCTGCCTAATAAAACACTCAAAATATAGAATATAGTATTATGTTGCTCCTTGTCAAAATCCTGGAACAAGTTCAGACCACCATAAGAGTCCCTCGAAGCTTAAAGAAACTATAAATTGTCATCAACTAACTGTACAAACTAGAACACTACAAAACTGGCATTTGAAACCCAAATCTCCGAAATTAATAGAGCTTAGTTTAGAACCGCGCCATTGCCATTGCCATTCGAGAGAAAACTTTCATCTTTTAGAGTTTGTTTAGCAGGCTTGTATCCATTTCCATTCTCATAAATCTTCGGTGCATCTTTTGGAATAATTAGATTGTTAAGGTGATTGGGAGTCTGGAGCAAAGCATCCAATTGGCCGCATGATGCTGCTATGAGCCCTGTCAAGGATCATAATGAAGATACTGTGAAAATCAACACTTGAAATATTGCTAAAGAACAGTAAATTTAACTATCACCGATTAGGCGATTACCACTAATCTCTCTTAATGTTCTTGTTTTCTGTTGTTTTTCTACTAGAGCAAGCTCTCTTAATGCGTTGTATCAAGGGTATTTTAGTGAAAAAGCACCGACTTAAAACCAAAGTGTAAGGGAGTTTACTATAATAAAAAAGTTAAGGTAGATTAGTTAATATCAGAAATAGGCAAGTCAATTCACGGTAATTTAACCAAACAAACTGCCAATAATTTAGAATAGCTCACATTCCTTAACTCATTGTTCCTAGGCATGGAAAATGGGGCGAGCCCTTGTTGACTCACCCTGCTTCGCCTAGCGACGAGGCAAATTTTATTTTTGCCTCATTGCTGACATGGGCGAGTCAACAAGTTGACTCGCCTCGTCTAGGCGAGTCAGGCGAAGCAAGTGGGTTCGGAGTTTTCCCAAACCCGACAGGGTCAATTTGCTCGTTGACTCGCGAGTCAACAAGCCTAGCTAGCCATTGGCGAAACCCAACGGCTAGACTCGCCTCACTTCGTCTGAACCCGCTTCGCATCACCTCGAATTTGACCCGCAATGGTCGAATTCACATCAACTCGTCTCTCCTAGGAATCCACATCAACGGCTAGTTAACGGCTACATTTGATGTGACTCGCTTTGCCTCGACTTGTAACTGCTAGTTTCTAAAACCCCAATAAATACACCCCTCATGTTCATTTTTCTTTCTCAATCTTACAAAAAAAACTCTCTCAAAGCCTCAAGTCTTAAGTTCAATTAACTGCTAGTTCGCTATATTTTCCTCGACTGCTGATCTACTGTAACATTTTACTGTCTTGTCTCGACTGTCGACTAATCTACTGCTATAGCCTATAGTGCTATTCTTACTTCTACAAATTCTATGCACCCGGTTATTCGAAAATCGGTATTATTTATTTTCTTAATTAACATTATTTATTTATTATGAAGGATTCATCTGATACGCATCAACTTTCTGTTCCTGATTTTAAAACACAAATAAAAGCACCCACACCCACTAGCACACCTAGAGAACCTAGATAACATACGCTTAATAGTAATGTTTAAAATCACTTTATAATCAAACTTAGGCAAGGAATGAGATACACAATGTGCAAATATTGTGTCACTCTGTACAAATATAAGGAAGGTAACGATACCGGTACTTTATAAACATCTAAAATAACACACAGAAAGCACGATTAGTTCCTCCTCCATATAATGACAGATAAATTTCATCAGAAAGATCTTTTTCAATATAATCACGATATAAATGTTTAAAAAATGACGAGATTCGTTATGGCTGATGAACACATTCTCGGTTTCATAGAAACCGAAGCTTTTGAGCGTTATAAGAGGGATACAAGAGATTTCCAAGGAGTCATGAAAAAGCCATAGCTTTAACGTTGAAGGTAAACAAAAACTAGCTTCCTACTCTTGCTATTTTACTATTAGAATTTCATTAACTTCTAATATTTGGACTAATAGAAGGAAACTTCTTTGGATACTGTACATTAAATAGGTTCATTTTGCAAAAAATAAAAATTATTACTTTTTGACAGTTTCAATACCCGCATAATGCTTTAATATATGTTCTGAAATTAGATTTGTTTTTAGAAGAATATCACTGTAAATAAAAAAAATCTATTTCTTCCGATAATGCTACTAACAACAATTCTGTTGTTAGTGAATTTATTAGACTATGCAAACCAATTTGCAATGGTCGATTTTTCATATTCTTGTATCTACCATAAGTATGTACAAGATGCATATTATGTATATTCTTCTAATATTCAAACAATTAAAGATACATGTAAATTTATTAAAAGTTCAGCAAAAAGAAAATATAAATATAAAACTAAATGTCTATATGCAGAATTAAGACCATCTCTTAGAAAAGATGTGATCATTAGGTGAAATAGTATATACGACATGCTTGTTTGAGCATCTAAAACTAGTGGAGTTATTATTGGTATGTGGAATGAGCAAATGTCTGTAGAAAACCACTTGACAAATCAGCATTGGTCGATTGCAACAATTTTCAAAGAACTTATGACCCTTAAATTAGCAACCCAACACTTTTCTGTTACCTATAACCTCACTTCTCATATTATTATCTTTGAATTTTATATTATAGCTCAATCTTTTACAAATCATAATAACAATGAGATACTTTGCCCTATGATACTTGTTATGTTATCTAAGACTTCTAAATATTTCTCTGAAATTCTAATTACTTATAGTTTGTGTTTGATAATAGGCTTAGGTTTGAACTAGAAGGTATGGAGGCTCTTTTAAGACTGTTCCACAATTTAAATTTTGATGCTTATATCGTAACTGTTAAAAGTGCATTACATAAGATGTTAGATTTATATGTTGCACGATTTTCTACTTAATTGAGCTAGAATACCAGTCACAACTTCTTCACATGTCTCGACTCCGGCCTTTGCATTCATACAACAGTTGAAATGGGCATGAGGCACGGTGGCCTTGTCATCGACATTTTAAAATGAATTAATAATGTATTTACAAGCTGATACAGATGTAGATTATAAGTTACCTTACGATATTTTAGCATGATGGAAAAGCCATAGATATTAGTATTTAATGTTTTCTACCATGGCTTGTGATTTACTAACAATTCTGATGCTACAGTAGCGTCAAAAAATGCTTTTAGTATAGATGGCAAAATATTGAGCGAGAAAGGATACTGCTTGGCAGATGACACCATGCCATGGAGTGAATGATTTGTTCCCAAGATTGGAAAGCATCATGTAGAAAATAAAATCAAATTACTTTAGACACAAATTATTTGCCAGATGAGCTTACAGGGTCAGAAGAGTCACATTCTGAAGAGACCACAACCAGCGACGAAGAGTAGTAAGGACTAAGTCACTAAAAGCAAAAGAAGAACTACGTAGAGCTGACCAAGTCCAAAATTGGAAAGGATACGTAGGCCGCCTGAGTGAGACCGATCTCTAATTAAAAAACATTATATTATAAAATTTAACATGTAATTGTAATCTAGTTAATATTAATGAAAAATTTTACTTATATTTTTTTCTGGCCTATCTTTGCATTTTAATTTTTTTTTGAAAGATAATAAAGTTACTCGCCTAACCCGCCTCGCAACTTGCTTAGACGGTCAGCGAAGCGAGTGGGTTCAGCAATTCGACAAGCCCGCCTCGCCTCGCTTGACAAATGAGTCAGGTTAGGCAGGTCGCGAAGCTCGCCTCATTTGCCAACCCTAGTTTTTCCAATTTGATATGTTAGTATTTTTTTTATTACTTGCAAGCTATATTTGAACCTATGTTACCATAAATCGCTATTCCACTAGTGAATTACGAATTGGAACTATCATTCCCAATTCAGGAACTTTAGCGCTCCGGATCGTAAAAATCACCGTTCCGATCGAATCCATTACAAATTTAGGTTAAATGAGGCATATAATTGGGTTTTTGTTAGATTATACTAAAAAATATGTTTACCAGGTTTCACAACAAGTGGCGTTCCGTATTTCCGTTTTTGGTCCTCGTATCAAAACGTTCCGCGTTCCGGATAACAGTGATTTGAACAAAAAAATGCCCTTGAGATAATTTAATTTGCCCAGAGTTCTAAAGCCTGATTGTTGAACAGCTTGGGCAGGGTTTGGACTAAGAGGTAGATGAGTTTAGTTCGAAACCCGGTACCTTTCCCAGCTCCACATACATGAAATTAGTTTGGATAATTTACATGCATATGATACTTAAAGAGGGAATGGACCCTACAGTATCAGTGTAGGGACATACTCTACGGTGATGTTCACATGACATTCTATTGGATGATACATATTATTTAAAGTGATGTACCAGCATTCTATAGTAGAATTCACTTTATGTCACGTCATTTTATCTAATGCAACACCCAATGAGGTATTGTCATGCCGGCTTCACTTCATTGCATGGTGCATCCTACTATTGGCCCTAATTCATCAATAATTTATGTTATTAGAACTTTACCCAAGAAAAGTGCAGTAGGTTTCCCAGGCCTTGACTTGAACTCTGGATGAAACTGAGCTCCGACATAATAAGGATGAGTAGGCAGCTCAATTACCTGCAACATCAAGATATTTATGCATCAATATCGACACATTAGCAAAGAAGCGTGAAAAACCCATTACCAATGGTTTATTCATGAACAAAATATTCGTACCTCCATTCGTTTCCCAGTTTCATCTTTACCAACAAATGCAAGGCCAGCACTTTCTAACTCAGTGATCATATCAGGATTAACCTGCAAAATGAGTAATACTTTGATATAATAACCGGCATGCATGCTCTTTCTTAAAGATCACACCAAAGGGCTTGATTGTGAAGTTGGGAGATTGAGCATGTTTTCAATGGAGCACAAGATACATTTCATAAAAGAATGGAATAAACGTCATATTTATGATGCTGATTTATTTTCTTAAATTAGCTTGAGTTTGTTGTTTAAGGGTACTTTCTGTTACATCGACCAGTTAAATATGTTACCCAATGTTGAAAAAACTCGCTACATAGCTTGTTAGTTTGCTCTATATAGCATAGCTCAACCTATTTTCTGCGTTACTCAGCAAAATAAATTAAATACAAATAACTTAAGCTGTCTTACGTTGTTTCTTTTACACTACACTACACATTGACAACAATAGCATACCCTGTGCTCTTTCTAAATAAGATTTTACATAGGAATTTTCGTAATTAAACTGGATTTGAACTTCAATATTTCAGGTGAACCTAATATTAATGTTACACATCCTCGAAGTTTCAATTCTCCTAAAAAATTTTTTATAAAAAAACCAATTTTACTCGTTGACTTTGAATACTTAAGTATGATTGTATTGTAAAGATGTAAAATTTAAAAATTTGCGTTAACCAGTAGATTCTGCATTGTTTTCTTAATTTTTTTTTTAAAAAAGGAAATCTATTGTATATTTTTAAGACGAATTTATTTATATTTGTCATTTAGTATGAATCAAATATACTTATTAAAATTAATTAATAATAATCCATGTACTTGCACTTTCCGCAACGCTTTTTGCGATTTTCGCTTTTCAGAGACAGAACGCTATGTTTTACGCGATCGTTGTTTTCAACATTGGCGTTACCTCAAGAAAAGGGATAGTTTAATTATTTTATTCCTAGATACTTATAATTTAGAGCATGACAAAATTTCCACCCGCATAGTGTTTGTTATGTACCTTTTTAAATTTGTTTAAAGGACGAACTAAACCTAAACAAACAAATATACATAATGCACAACACATATAATAAGTACTTTTAAAATTTTAAAATAACTACACACGTACTTTCATGGGTAAATAACATTATAATACCCTTAATCACCACGTTTAAAATTATCGTGTATTTCACTAAAGTACCTTTTTTCCTACAGAGAAATACCTTAAGCTATGTTTTCCAAGAGATTTTTCCAATAAAATACCGTCAAAAGTTGCACTTAAGTATTTAAATATAATTAAAAAATAAACTTCAAGGTAGGTAAGGGTATTTTAGTGAAATTTACCCTACTTCCATTACACTCATAATTGTACAGATAAACATATACACAAGAAACAATTATATATAAATAAATACAGACACACTTATGTTGCAATGGAACAAACCTCATATCTATGCCGATGTCTTTCATCTACAAAAGCAGCATTCCCATATCTGAAAAAACCATTGAATTTTCATCCAGTAAGTGGAATCGTTAATGATTTGACAAAATTTAGGGAGAATTGGTTCTCACAGCTTTGCAGATCTGCAATCAGGAACCTGAAAATAAGTCCTCCTTGATCCAAGTCGCATTGTTCCTCCCATATGAGTCTTTGAGCCCTGAAAATAACAACACATGGTTACGCATAAAGAAGAAAGGGCTAAAATACACTAAAGTACTAAACCCTTAACTATTGTATTTGCTCAGTTAAGTACCTGAAAGTTTTTTATTACAGTAAGCTCTCTAAACATGCTATGTTGAAGGGTATTTTCATTTTTAAAAAATCACTTGCAGGTTTACAGGAATTAACTGTAATAAAATAAAGTAAGCGTAGTTCAGAGAACAACGATGGCTGTTAAGGATAATTTAGTGTGATTCAGCCACAAAAAAAATGATACCGAATAAATTGGAGAAAAATCATATTAAACCTCTGGCATGAAAATAACACATGGATTCGTAGTGTCCGGATCAAATTCTGTGCTGTTTGCATTGTGCAGGTTGAGAACGGATTGGGCAAACTCAATTACAGCAATCTGCATTCCCAAACAAATGCCAAGATACGGGACATTAAATTCTCGCGCGTATTTTGCGGCGAGAATTTTCCCTTGTACCCCTCTATCTCCAAAACCTCCTGGGACTAAGATACCATCTGCACCCTGAACAAGATAATTGTCATATTACTAAAAGTTGGCATTGTAATTGGAAATAAAAGAACAAAGGCTAAATTCCACTAATATACCTTTATCTATGAGCGCTTTCAGTAAACTGCCTTAAAATTTTTATTACAGTAAAACCTTTTAATATGATAGAATAAAGGGTCGGTGAAAAAACTCCTTTAGGACCAAAGATTAAGGGAGTTTACTGCAATAAGAACTTTAAGGTGGTATACTGAAAATGCTCATAGTTAAGGGTAATTCAGTGTAATTTTGCCAGAAACAAATGCAGAAGAGGCATGCTCACCTTCAGCAGATTCCAAGCTTCTTCATAATTACTAGGATTCTACAACAAATTAAAGGCTTAATGAAAATAGTGAAAGAAATGGAAAAAGGGTTAGTAGTCGATTAAAAATTAAACCTCTTTTGCGGTTATATCTTCAAGATCAGAAGCAGGAACCCATTCGACCACAAGTTTCCGGTGACAGGCTACAGAAGCATGCAAAAGAGCCTGCACCAAGAGTTTGAATAAGAAACTTATTCTGTCAATATAAACTAATTCTATACCTCATTCCAAGATATTCATTCATCTAAAGAATAAAGAATTTTATCAAACTAGCCAAGCAATTAAAACCTACATCTGCCATGAACAAAATCTTGCTCGTGTCAAGATACAAAAAATGAAGGAAATGATCAAATAACTATCGCCCACAAAACAAAGAAAAATGAGCACTATAACACCAAGAAGACCCAGTTATGCCTCACTAGCAATTACATGTCAAAAAAATGCATGCTGCTAACTGGGGGGTGGGGGTATGTGTGTGTGTGGAAGCAAAGGCAGCCAATCTAGGCAGAATATACTAAACAAAGCAAGATAATATCCGGCTACTAATGACAATCAGCAAACCTATAAATTGCCATGCAGAGTAACACTTATAAAAGCTACATGTTCCAGATTTTTTTTTTGCGCAATCAACATGTTTCAGTTATCAATATTAGAGAAAAGTATTCACCTTCAAAACCGAAAGATAAGAATCAGAAAGACCGGTATATTTCCCAACCATTGCAATTCTGACCTGCAAGTTAAATAACATGTTGATATATTAGGAGGTTAAAAGTACTAAGGTCTAGTTTATTAGAAATATTTCATACGCTCAAAACCTACAGTATTCTGCAATGTGTCGTAGATTCCAGCCCTTGTTGTCCATTCTTCCAGCTTGGGCTCCTCAGCAACACTACATATGATGAAATAAGATAGTTAAATAACAAAACAATTGTAGATGCTTCTAGTTGTTCAGAATATGGTTAACATAGTCCCACATTGGAAAAACTATGGGATGCATATGGGTATAACCATATAAGATATAACATGGGATAAACCTCCATAAGACTTGAATCTTTTGGATGGGGTCCCACTATATTAAAAGCCCATGTGCATCCGTGGTTTGGGCCCATTTGCCCAAAACCGAGTTGAACATGGTATCGGAGCTCGGGTGTATGTTTGTTCCACGTTGCACAAGGGGCTTGAGTCCTCGTTACATGTGAAGTTCTCGTTTCACGTGAGGTTGAGTTTTCTCCCTCACGTGAGGGTGGGTGTTGAGAATATGGTTAATATAGTCTCACATTGGAAAAACTATCGGATGCATATAGGTATAAGATATAAGATGTGATAAACCTCTATAAGACTTGAGTCTTTTGGATGGAGTCCCGCTATATTAAAAGCCCATGTGCATTCATGGTTTTGGGCCCATTAACACTAGTGATATAGAAACTAATAACAAAGCAAGCTTAATACAGACCCTTGAAGATTCAGTCCTCTTAAAATAACCTCGTGCACCTTTTGATCCTAGAATAATCAGAAGAACAGAAAGTTTATGTAAGATATTGAGCAAAAAAATCGAATTACAACTAAAAATAATAATACCTATGATAACTTACCCTTAAAAGTAAAGGAATACGCCAGATGTTCGTAACATCATAAAGAGTGATGATATTTGCAGCCTGCAAATCAATTTATTTAAATACTCATCAGAGGACATATTTTCCGCATCAGATTATTATTATTCATAATTAATCCAGAACAAGATAAAGTACCGGAACATGGCAGAACTTTGACAGTTTTTCTTTGACATTTTCTTCCAAGGGCTGCAACAGAATTCAGTAACAGTCATAGACCAAAGATTGAAAAAGCATAAGGGAAAAAGAAGAAGAAAGGAAGTATAGATACCTTTGCACTTCGACAAGCCAATATATTTGGAGTCAAGCCAAGTCCTCGTAGCCCTCGAACACTATGTTGGGTCGGCTTAGTTTTCTAAATACAAGAGAACACAATAGGCTTGGCGATTATCTAAGTATTTATTAGGGAAGCCATGAACATTCAAGAAAACATTTTTGTACGAATTTTCTACCTGCTCACCAACAACATTTAGAACCGGCACAAGACTGACATGAACCAGACAAAAGTTTCCAGGGCCTGAAAGTTTCAGAAAGTGCTCACAAAAATCGTTATCTTGAATAAGAATCGAAAAACCGGAGATACTTTTTTAGTGGAGGTACAGGCAATCTCTGCCTTCACTTTCAAAGTAACTCCACTTTTAGTGTTGTTTGCCTTCAGAGATATTCCTAATTCTATTTCTTTCCTTTGTTTGGAGTTTAAATGGGGTTGGAGTGAGTTTTAGATAACTCCAGTTTTCTCGACTCCAAAACTATAGCCAACCTTAGATAAAGGTTGGATTTTGGAATTAAGTTTAGACTTTAGATAATGCTACAAAAGTGAAGTATCTCAATTCCAAAGGCAAAGAGGGCCTGAAATTTACATATGTGTATAGGGACAAGAAAACACACCTACACGATAAGAGAATTGACCCAAAGCCTCAATGAATGGCATAGATTCAATGTCGCCTGCATAATGGATCATAAATATAATATAATGGGATAATATAAAGGAGGCTAATAAATATAATACACTAAATTATTTTTAACTATCACTGCTTCTCACTAAGCTATTCTAATTTTTTATTATTAAGTAAACTCCCTTAAACTTATTTAAGGGAATATTGTGCGCTGAAATACCCTTAAATGCAGCACTTTAAAGGAGCTTATTTTAATTAGAAAAATTAAGTTAGTTAACTGAGAAAACAATGATATAATTTAGTGTAATCTAGCCTATAAAGAAACAGCATTTTCAGTATCTAGCATGTACTTAGAATAACTTAGCATTTTATTCTCACCTATCGTTCCACCGAGTTCAATAACACAAACATCGGTGGGCCCTTCTTTCCCATCCACAGGTATCATGGCCACACGTTCAATCCACTCTTGAATGGCATCTGTGATGTGTGGAACAACCTTTGAAAAGAATAAAAAGATGGTGTTATTTCCAAAATAGATAGTGACTAAGAAAAGGATGTGATAAGCCCTAATAACCAAGGAAATTGATGGTGACAAATTAGCACACACCTGAACTGTTTTCCCAAGATAATCTCCCTTTCTTTCCTTGTCAATGACTGACTATATAAAAAGCCAAGAAAATAAACATAAGATAAGGGTCCTTAAAAGATTCTTAAAACAAGAAAGTCTAATCCATTCTCTCTCTCTCACACACACGCGCGGGGGGGAGGGGGGAGACGTGCACGCGCGCGCGCGCACACACACACACACACAAGAAAAATAACATTGTAGGAATTTCCTGTATCGGTGGGATACATGGCATTATGCTATTCATTAATTCAGGTGCATGTGTATTTTGCAAATCCAACAATCATTAACGTTAAAATAAGAAAATATAATTTGATATGGATCAATGAATAGTGTGCCGCCATGTGTCTCGCCACTATGAAAAACTCCTGTAGTGGCACTGTATTCACATCCAAACACACGCATGCGCCCACACGGACACATATTGAATTAATTATTTACCTGATATATTTTCCCGGTAGTGATGTTGTTGTCACGGGTTAACTTCAGATCTAAGAATCTTTCGTAGTTTCCAAGATCTAAGTCCACCTTCATTATACAAGAAAGCTTTTCAGGAGCGGTAATTCCAGATGATCAAAAAATTGTGACGACGAAAATCATCGTCAAAAAGCAATTAGGGCATTCCAATCGACACCCCTCATATAGACCTCATCTAGCACATACCACCACTCAACTGGTTTATCAGCACACGACACACCTAAATTAGTGAATCATCCGGCCATGGTATGGCCAGTGTTGCATGAGCTATAAATGAAGGGTGGTATATGAAAATACCTCTATATACAATGATTTAGGGTATTGGTTAAACCATGATACTCAAAAGAGAAATAAGCGGTCACTGTTTCTTACCTCACCACCATCATCTAAGACGAAGACCTCACCATGCTCAAACGGCGACATTGTTCCGGCATCAGTATTAAGATAAGGATCTGTGCATGTATTGAACAAATGTAAAAAGAACAGAAAATGCATACATCATCATTGAAGGGTTCTATTGGCGTCGAAAGCGAATGAAGAGAAAATTATGAATATAACTATAAGCAACCATGTTTGAAAGGGGACTTCCACTTGAATCAAGTGAATGGCAAACAATATGGCCCTCCTCACTTGATACTTCCCTTTCTTCTTCAAGTCAAGCTCGGCTGCTCAAGATAAGATGATTGCTCAAGGAAAAGACGCAAAGTTATAGACCCAAAAGATAATGACATAAGAGCGCAATTAGACACCCAAAGTTCAAAATAGCTAACAAAGAAAGGGATATCTACACTCTGTTGCTGATCAAACAAAGCCAATTGCATAATTAAAATATTAAAGGCTTGAAACAACAAAAATTGTTAAAAGTTTCATAGTTTCATAGCAGCTTAGTTCAAGATCACCACTGTACTCTTTCCAACAAAATGACACATTAAGGGCATATGAAAAAGGGGAGAAGAACACTGGAATAGTACACAGTAGCTTAAATGATGCAACTTCTTAATAATTAGTAACAAAACCCAAAAATCAAATTCCACTGAATAAAATCTCTCTATAAAAAAGAAGAATAACATTTAATTGTGTGGTGTACACTTCACAGATCAGCCCTTTTAAGTAATATGCAAATGACCCATACGTGACAAAGATTTTACTTTATAACAATTACTACTTAAACCACATACATTTTACAAGAACCCCACATCATAGACAATAACATGACATCAAATAAAAGCCGAATGCTTGACCGCTGATTTGATGAGATAACACTTCCAAGAGCTTTATCGCAGTCGGATCATAATGACGGCCAGGGTTGCTTTTTTGTCAGATTTAAGAAAAGTTTCGCATTAATAAAAATAAAAACTAAACAACTAATTCCAAAAAACCCTATTACAACTATGAAATAAAAAGGAACTCAATACTCCATTCTTTCTAACCACCCAAGCCTTACCAATCAAGCAACTAGCTTGAAAAGGGGAGAAAAACAAAAAGTATCCTTTGGCCAAAATAAAGAGTACGTTCAAAGTAGAATAAAAAAGATCCAAAATCCACAATGACCCAAACACTAACAAAGAAGCCACCTTTCTCTATTCTTTCAAAAAGCCATTTGCCCAAAAACCAAATAGACCCCATTCAAATTGAAAAATTAGAAGGAAAAAAAATACAATGGAAATAAAAATAATACCAATTTTAATGGAGGTGACTCTAAGGTCACAGGCTTTGAGAACAACACCGATGCTGCTGGCTGTGACTCCTTTGCCAAGGCCACTCACAACACCCCCAGTTACCAATACATACTTCATTTTTTATTTATTTTTCTCCCAATAAAATCAATCAAATTTGTTTGCGATTTTAGATTGAATAAAAACCCAAATGAAGAAATGGGGGTGATAATGAGAAGGAGATAGAAACATGAAAATGGCTCCGGGCAAAAGAAGAGGAAAGAAAGAAGAAGGCGTTATGATACCAAAGTTTGCCTCTTCTGGGGTTTTAATGCTAACCCTCCTGGGCTTTGGCACGTGTGATGTACGTGTTCAGTTTTCACACGTGGGCTGAGGCTTTGCCCTATTGGGTCGGGTAGGGTTTGCGGTTTGGATCTTTATATACGCACCCGCACCTAAATAAAAAACAGTTATATAGGGTTAGCAGTTTGCGGTTCGGAGCCTGGGCGCGTACCTGAAATATAATTTTATAGTAAAAATAAGTCATTTATCTAAACTAGCCCTGATAACAATTTTCTTTTTGGGTTTTTTACTAAAAAGTCTCCACATGCTTCCATGCTGGTTACTAAAAAAGTTGCTTCGTATTTTGTTGGTATCTTTCATTACTCCGTTAAGGGGTTAACGGTGAGTATCGAGTTAGGGTTTTAGAAAAAGCCAGCCCCTCCTCTCCTCCTAAAATTCCCAACTTTTCCTCCAATTTGGCTTTAAGGGTACATTTCGATCAAAAATCTCTCAAATTGATGATGGAAACCAGCTCGTCTTTCTCAATCTTCTCCAGCAACGAGCTTGTAGAATGTAGTTGTCCCTTTTATGATAAGTTTCGAGTTAATGGGCACCTAATTTGAAAGAAGAGTGATTGTTTAGTTACGCTAAATCTCAATTTTCAACTAAACGAGGATGTGGGTTTTTTTATGGGAGAAAAACCTATCTAATTAAATGCTTAGAAAGTAAGATAGCAGTCCAATCTCAAGACCCAACTCCATCTTTCTAACGGGATACTGATTTTGGATAGAAAACCAGTGAGGGAGACTTTGTAGTGCAATTTTAATATATGGTAGGTTTTTTAAGTAAATATGAAGTATGTTGATGATTTAGTAATTAACAGCCTAAGGGGGCATTTTAGTAACAGAAACCTTTTCTTTTTTAAAAAACTAACTCTCCTTCTTGAATTGCTTATATAATATCATTTTGACAGGTCGTCTATTTTTTAACTAAGAATTTCCTTCTTGAGTTTGATAGTCAACTCACTACTCACTAATGCACCGTGGCCAAACTAGAAGAATTTTCTCCTTCTTCCTTTTACAATTTTCTTTTTGATAAGACTAAAGGAATATTTTCAGATTTTTCCATTCGTCAATCAAACAGCCTCATGGATCCAAATACTTCCAAGGATCAGGATCCTCTGCTCGCAAGGAAAGGCAAGAACCATGCTACTGCTCTCTCGCAGCCGTCCGATCTTCCCCTTGACCCCACAAATCCTTAGGCCTTCTGTTTTACCCTTATTCGTCACCGTCCGATTCGACAAAAATGAAGGAAAATAGCAGAGGATCTGGATCCTACTTCGAATTAAAATCCACCATCTTTTTCTTCTAGCAGGTATCCTTTTTTGACATGAAAACTCTACCATAGATCCACCATTTTTTCATAAAAAAGAAAAATTCTCTTTTGATATATATACAAAGGTCAAAAAACAAAGAAAAAACAATTCTAGAAACCTTGTAATGTTGCGTCTTAGTTTTTCTTCAATCTATTCATGGAGCACCATATTTTTCAAGGTCTGTATCATTTTGATTATCTAGCTAGATTTTCCGATTTTTTCAAGATTAAAGAGTTGACTTTAAAAATCAAATTAGTACATGAATACTCAAAATTAGAGAGCTAATAAGTGAAATTATCTTTAAGATCAAACTAACAAATCGATACTTGAAGCAGTAAAATACTTTGTCATGAGTCCTGCCATATCTAATAATCTTTCTTCTCTTTCTCAAATGCTCTGTTCAATCTATATCTATAGTAAATTCTAAAAGCGAATCCGAACCCATTTTTCCATGGATTTGAATCCTTAAGATATGCCAAAAAAATTTGTACAAAAAATCAAATGTATTTTTTGTAATACCAATAAATTTTTAAGACAAAAGGCAAATCTCTTTAAAACAAATAAATCATTGTAGTTTTTATTTTATATTTTAATGAAAAATCAAAATTTGGTAGAAAAATCAAATCGAATTTTGATACAAACTAAAATCTCCTACGAATAAGCTTTAATAAATGTTTAGGTATAACAATGTTACAACAATGTTTTCTTCAAGCGAAAAATGTTTATAGGTCCCTGGGGTCCAAAACTAACAGAGTTCAGTCACTAAGCAAAAAAAAAAAACAGTTAAAAACTCCTTTGACTCGAAGATTTATTTGTTTTAGTACTTATGTGACAACCACTAATATTTTATGTCAATCATACCCTTTGACATAAACCACTATGTTTATGTACTATATTTATCTAAAACATTTATTTTAAATCAACTGTAAAAATATGTTGGATTCTCATCAAATTTGATGTATCCACATTGATGATGCTCAATATTGGCGATCTCCAAGATCAGGATACGTGGCAGCTGACGTGTCCCAGAACTCAGAAGAAAGGGCCCACAGAGGCCGACCAGGCCACCCATGTACCCGACCTGCAAGCACAAGCTGGCTCTCCTCAGAGCCCCCTGAAAATTGGCCTCCTCGGCCTCTCAGCTCGTCCCAAGCTGCCACAGGACCAAGACTCCTCGGCCCTCTCGCTCGTCCCCGAGCTCCCCGGCCGAGACCATCTTCCTCGGTCCTCCGACCGACCAACTCCACCACTCACAGGCGTAACCGCCGCTCCGCAAATCTCGCCATACGCTGATTCTCCGCCAGCAACATCCCACGTTCCACGTCATCACGATCCCCATTAACGGAAGATCCGCTCTTTACGCGGGCGTGACGTCGGGAGCGTAACTGCCGGCGAGATTCTCACGCCTGCTGCTGCGTGCTGCCGCCACTATATAAACCCCCATCACAGAGGGGTCAAGTAAGCTTTTTTTCACCCACTTAGCCGTTACTCTGCTTGGATCTCGTACTAACTTGATCGTCGGAGGGTCCTTGGTGGTACCAAACCACCCCGGGACTTCTTTGCAGGTACTCGGCGTTGACTCCTCAAAACTACCAATCTCCTCAAAACCCATTGAGACCCACACGCAACAGGAGATCACCTCCAAGATCCACCGGGATATCGACGGAAGACAACATCTGACGGAGACCCGAAAAGGACCTCCATCAGTTGGCGCCATCTGTGGAAAGCTAAACTCCACAAAAAACAAAATTGGCCTTCCGATCTCTATCCACATGGCAAGAGACCACCCTGAAGATCCAGGTACCAGTCGCCGCCTCTCCCTCACCGGAGGCGTGGATGAACCTCCCCCGGCGACCATCATCAATGCCCTTGCCAGCCGAATAGATCGGCTACAGTCCCTCGTGGAGGCGCTCGTCCGCGTCCAAACGGCCGGGCCAGGGCCCCAGATCGCCGCTCCTCCGCCTCCAGAAGGCTCTGCCCTCATCGGCACGGCTGACCGCCAGCAGGCTACGACCCCTGGCCACAGATCTCACGGGCCGATACTCCCTGAGGCCCGCTGGGCGCCCACGGCTCCACACCAAGATCCGCCGCCAGAGCGCCTCGCCTCGAGCCTCCTCACGACCTTTACCCCCCTGAGGAGATGTCGGTCACCTCGCCTGTCCACAGGCATGATCGACACCCCCTCCCTCGACGGGGTCGCACAGAAGGGGCTCGCCAGGACGGCTCGAGGGCCACCTCGCCCGGGGATCTGAGGAACCTCATCGAGAGGAACCGGGGCTGCGCCCAGACGCAGGTCTCCCACAGCAGAGGCCAGGGATCACAAGGCGCCGAATCCTCGGACTACCACGGCCGACTCGACGCCCTCGAAAAGAAGATCGGGGGCATGCGCTGGGAAGGTCACCTCTCGGGCGACGGGACTAAGTACGCCGCCGACTTGCTCACCAAGCCGTTTACCGAGGGACTGCTCGCTGTCCACGTCTTCTCGCGCAACAAGCCCCCGAAGGTCTCTCTGTTCGACGGGAAAACCGACCCGAAAGACCATTTGGATGCTTTCACCATGGGGATGAGCTTCCAGGACCATTCCGACGCTGCCCAGTGCAGGGCCTTCCCAGCCACCCTCATCCGCTCTGGTTGGGACTGGTTCCGAGGACTCGAGCCTCGCTCAATCTCGACCTTTGACGAGCTGGCTACTCAGTTCCTCGGCCACTTCGTTGGGAACCGTCGGCAGAAGCGCACGGTCGACTACCTCTTCATAATTAAAAGCAGGGACAAGGAGACGTTCAAGGCTTACATCACCCGCTTCTACGACGCCCTCTTCGAGGTCCCCGAGCACCGGGACGAGACCGTCATCACGGCGCTCAGATCTGGTCTTAGGCACAAGGAGTGGTTGCGCTCCTTTGCGTTGGCACATCTTAAGACCATGGCCGAAGTCAAGGCGTGGACCGAGCGCGAGGTTCAGCTGGAGTCCGAGATGAACGCGAACCTCCCCCGAGCAAAACGGTCCAACTAGAAGAAGAGGGCTCGAGAAGAGAGGCCGGAGCGTCAGCAGCCTTATCACCCGAAGTTTCAGGAGTACACCTCGCTCAACATCTCCCTCGCAGTGTTACTAGAGAAGGCCCAAGGCGGGGGGTTCTTCAAGTTCCCTCCAATCTCGCATCAGGCCTCGAAGCGAACCCGGGGCCCTTACCGCGCCTTCCACCGGACGCTGGGCCACGCCACGGAGGATTGTAAGCAACTCCGGGACTACATCCAGGAGCTCATCCGATCGGGGCACCTCGCTGCCTACTTGAGGGACAAACGGCAGGCCAACCACGAACAGGAGCAGCGTCCCCCTCCTGCCGAGTTGACCATTGGCCAGATCATGCTCGTTTCGGCAGATGACCAATTCGGCACTCAGGGAGCCCCGTACTCGGTGCCGAGCACGGAGACCAACAAGCCTCCGGGGAGATTGGGCCACGCTAATAAGGTCATCTATTAGCATGTACTTTTCTTTTAGGGCAATGTAAACTCTTCCTAGGGTCTGTTGTTAATTTAATAAAGATCAATGGAACATTGCGAAAAAGAAGGAAAGGTCTCATTTATTCAAAAGGTATTATGGGCTCCTTAGCCATACATACAAAAGAAAAAGAAAATTACAGCAATGGGGGAAGGGGGTGCAGAGAGCACTGCTCATGGTGCTCGGTAAAGACCTCCGCCAGCCGAGGCCTCACGAGATCCAACCTCAGCCCTCGATTCCCCTGCGCGAGTTGACCACGAGCCTCAGTTTGTAGCACTCACGGACGAGCGCCACCGAGCGAGCCAGCCGATCCGCGGAGATCAGGCCGAAGAGCCTCAAAGACCGCAGCTTGCCCACGGCCTCGTCATACAGCTGCTCGGACAAGGGGTTGTAAAGCCCCGACGACGCCCTCCAGATGGAGTACATCAGCAGCTGCAGCGGGAGGAGCGTCGGGGGAGCAGCCGGCCGAAGTGGTCTTCGATACTCCCATAGACCAACTGCGCCGTGTCCTCGGTGCAGTTCTGGTCATAGAGGTATACGTCTTCGAAGTGGATGATATCGGGGATGGTAAAGGGGAAGTCTTGCATTCTCAACGTCTGTTTACGAAGAAAGGAAGGACCAGTGCTCCTTCAGCCTTATATAGCCCACTACACCCCAACAGAACACAACAGTCGCCCGCTTTCGCCCAAAAAGTCGCTACCACGCGGCGATCATCGAGCCTTCTCTGGCGGAATCGAAACGACGCGACCCTGGCGCTTCGCCTCCCCCCACATTCAATGCGCATGCTAGCGCACGTTCACCGCGACCGTTCCTGTTCCCCATGCCTGCAACTGGATGGTCGGGATAAGCCTCATGAAGAATCAGCCGAGCAGCTACCCTCCTCGGTTATCCCTGGCCGGTAGCTTCCCCACTCGCAACGTCAGGGATCAAAGCCCTCGCCAAGAGGCAACCGCGGAGCTTCACTGCCCGGTTATCCTTAACAGACCTCCTAAGGCCCCTCCAACGCTAAGGATCAAAGTCCTCCGTAGAGGCAGCCGAGCGGCTTTCCTGCTCGGCTATCCCTGGCCGGTAGCTTCCCTACTCGCAACGCCAGGGATCAAAGCCCTCGCCAAGAGGCAACCGCACAGCTTCACTGCCCGGATATCCTTACCAGGCATCATACGGCCCCTCCAACGCTAAGGATCCAAGTACTCCTTAGAGGCAGCTCAGCAGCTACCTTGCTCGGCTATCCCCGGCTGGTAGCTTCCTACCACGACCGACAGGGATCAAAAGCCCTCCCAGAGGCAGTCGAGCCCGACCCTCGCTCGACTATGCTTCAGGACAAAAGCCCTCGCCAAGAGGCACCGGGCAGTAACCCTGCCCGGCCAAGGGTCCTTGGTAGGCTTCTTACAGCCCCTCCCGCGCTAAGGACCAAAGTCCTCCCAGAGGCAGTCGAGCCCTTGCTCGGCTATCCCCGGCTGGTAGCTTCCTACCACAACCGACAGGGATCAAAGTCCTCGCTAAGAGGCACTGGGCAGTACCCCTGCTCGGTCCCCATTCTGAAGGATCAAAGCCCTCGCAAGAGGCAACCGAGCGGCTACCCTGCTCGGTCATCTCCGGCCGGTAGCTCCCTACCCATGACGCCAGGGATCAAAGCCCTCGCAAGAGGCATTCGAGCGGCTACCCCGCTCGGTCATCCCAGGCTGGTAGTTTCCTACCCACGACGCCAGAGATCAAAGCCCCCGCCAAGGGGCAACCGCGCAGCTTCACTGCCCGGTCATCCTTAGTGGGCTTCTTACAGACCCTCCAACGCTAAGGATCAAAGTCCTCCGTAGAGGCATCCGAGCGGCCTCCCTGCTCGGCTATCCCTGGCCGGTAGCTTCCCTACTCGCAACGCCAGGGATCAAAGCCCTCATCGAGAGGCAGCCGCGCAGCTTCGCTGCCTAGTTATCCTTGGTAGGCCTCCTACGGCCCCTCCGACGCTAAGGATCCAGGTCCTCTTTAGAGGCATCTCAGCAGCTACCCTGCTCGGATATCTCCGGCTGGTAGCTCCCTACCCATGACGCCAGAGATCAAAGCCCTCACAAGAGGCACCCGAATGGCTACCCCGCTCGGTCATCCCAGGCTGGTAGTGGCCTACCCACGACGCCAGAGATCAAAGCCTTCGCCAAGAGGCAACCGCGCAACTTCACTGCCCGGTCATCCTTAGTGGGCTTCTTACAGCCCTTCCAACGCTAAGGATCAAAAGTCCTCCCAGAGGCAGTCGAGCCCGACCCTCGCTCGACCATCCCCAGTGGTCATTATTCGCAACGCCAGAAGTTAAAGGCCCTCTCCAAGGGGCGACCGAGCAGCTTCCCATTCATGCTCATTCATGCTCATTCATCCTCTGAGCCTATTCATGCTCGGCACAAATACGGCATACATCCCTCTGCCAATCACATGCAGAGGATCCGAGGCCCCAACAAGGGGCATCAGGTCTATCCAAGTCTGAGCGATCCCCCTCGACTTCGGGGCCATGGAGATGCCTCCTTCTCAGCAGTGCTTAGCACGCTTGGCAAGTGATCGAAACCAACTCGACGAACGATCGCTAGATAGATAGCCGACCTGACATGGAAGCCCAACAGTGCAAGCAGAGATATTTTACGAGCATTCTTCACAAACAGAAGATAAAGTGCAAACCGATGAAACCAAAGAAAAAAGTTTTATTACCAAAGACAAAGTCTTTACAGAGGGTATTTTGGGCTTCCCAGCCTTACAAACTGCCCGGAGGCTTACAAAAATTCCAGAAGCAACAAAATAAAAGGAGGAGGAAGACGGGAGCTTTAGGCCTCCGGGCCAGGCGCGACCTTGGGGTCCTCGACATCCACCACGAGACGAGAAGGGTCCTCGGCGACCTCCTCATCGGGAATCTCTTCCCCGGCTCATCGGCGGCCGAGGCGGCGAAGTCGGCCGACCTGAGAGCGGCGAAGTTAAAAGCCGGAGGGTCCTCACCATCTTCTTCAGGTTGCCGGCGAGCGCCTGAGCGTCCTCAAGCTTGGCCTCGGCAGCCACGGTGGCCTCGCGGTACCGGGCAACCTCCCGTTTCCCGGCTTCCACCTCGCCCTCCAGGGCGGCAACCCTCGCCATCACCGCCTCCAGCTCCCGCTTGGAGCTCTCTTCCAGCAAGGCAAGCTGTCCCGCAGCCTTCATCGCCGGGGCTATCACCTCGGCCTCCATGCGTAAGGCGAGGGTAACGTGCTGGAGAACCTGAAAAATAGGAAAGAGATCAGAAAGACGAAGGAGGCACCGAATCTCACAAAAAACCAAACACTTACCTGCACGGACTCCTGGGCGATAGATGCCATCTGGGCCCTGAAGGTCCCCCCGGGGACCCTACCCCCCGCCGATTTCTCTATTTCATGTAGCAGGCTATCCGCGACGGATAGCCCCGAGGGCACCGTGAACCGGAGGCCCCCCTCCTCCACCATGATCGGCGAGGGAGGGCCCCGGGAAGACCTCCGGGAACCCCTTTTGAGCGGCTCCGATGGAAATCCGATCTCCTCCTCCGAGACCGGGTCCTCCAGAATCCGAGACCGCTTCAGGCCCGACGCTCTGCTAGGCCCCAGAGCGGGATCCACCCCCGAACGCTCACAGGACGCGACCATCGGAGGAGAAGGAGCCGGGGCGGGCTTCGAGTGGGAAGAGCTGGCGCCTCCAGCCTTCGTGACCTTCCTCGGCTGGCGCATGGAGGCTCGGAGCTCGTCCATATCCATGGGTCCTACACAAAACTAAATGCAAAGAAGTCAGCGACACAAGCAATATACAAGCCAAAAAGCAAGCCTAACTTACCGACGAACTCAACGGGGCTGAACCCGGCCCAACTCAGGACCCTCTCAGACAGCAGCAAGTCGAATCGGGGGATGGGCTCCCACGACGCCACTCTCACCGCTGCAGGGTCATTAGACTGGTTCCCCGGCAAGCATTTTTCCCTCGACCACCTGGTGGGCATGGGCCAGTCCTCGCCCTCGGGCGGTGTGACGATGAATGGAAGAAGGCAGGGCTACAACCCATGTCCCGGCGGCGCCCCCTGTCGCTTTTTAAAAGAGAGGTAGACCCACCTTGGGTCATCCGCTCGATCCCCAGGATGATTTTTGAAAACGAGGGAAGAATCAAGGATGGAGAGATTGAAGGGGACCGCCTGTAACTTCAGGCAGATCAGGAACCCGAGGAGAATTCTCCACGAGTTCGGCACTAACTGGCCAGGGGCTAGCCCGAAGAAGTTCAGCGCTTCGACGACCTCGAGAGAGAAGGGTAGGCGCATTCCACCCCAAAAAGCTTCCAAGTACAGGACGATCTCCCTACCCCGTACTTGGTCTGCCCTCTCTCCCTCCTTGGCCAGACGAAGCGTATAGCGTGGGGGGATGTGAAAGCGAGCCCGAGCATTGGCAAGCTCTTCCTCATGCCTCACCCAACACGAGGCGCCGGGGGCAGCATCTACCGCCTCCTCCCTGGGAGCTGCCCCCGCCGCACGATCCCGAGAAGAGGGTCCGATCCCTACTCCCCGAGAAGACTCAGGCTCAACTAAAGGGTCCCTAGAACCTACTCTTACGACCTCTACAGATTCCACGAAAGAAAACATCTAACCTGGAGAAGAGGGATCCTCGGGAAACGAAAGTAAAAGAAAGAAGACGAGCGCCGAGCAACCAGGGCTTATAGCGAGGAAATGTGAAGGAGTAAGGACCCTGGAGTGGGCCCCACCCCTATTTGTCACTGCAATCTCCCTCATCCAAGGGCGCCCTTCATCTCCCGCCAAAACACCTCCTCGCATCCAACGGCTCCGATTGCTCCACTTGTCGTTCCCACACTGGACCACACCCCATCAGACGTCGCAGGTCTGCACACGTCGCGTCGGCCAACCGACGCTTGACACGTGGACCGTCGCTTCAGTGGCAGGATGCATGAACCGGCGCACCTTCCTTAAATACAGAGATCTCGCCCTGATTCGCTGGCAGAAAAGACAGCTGACAGCCCGGGGACGCGTTCCGACGAAACCTTAGGAGGGAGCTCACCCCGGGCGGCCCGGCAGTCCACTCCTAACCCGACCCGCTAGCTGGTCGGGACAAGAGTGGGGGGATGATGATGATGCTCAATATTGGCGATCTCCAAGATCAGGACACGTGGCAGATGACGTGTCCCAGAACTCAGAAGAAAGGGCCCACAGGGGCGGACCAGGCCACCCCTGTACTCGACCTGCAAGCACAAGCTGGCTCTCCTCAAAGCCCCCTGAAAAATGGCCTCCTCGGCCTCTCAGCTCGCCCCGAGCTGCCACAGGACCAAGACTGCTCGGCCCTCTCGCTCGTCCCCGAGCTCCCCAGCCGAGGCCATCTTTCTCGGTCCTCCGACCGACCAACTCCACCATTCACAAGCGTAACCGCCGCTCCGCAAATCTCTCCATGCGCATATTCTCCGCCAGCAACATCCCACGTTCCACGCCATCACGATCCCCATTAACGGGTGATCAGCTCTTTACGGGGGCGTGACGTTGGGAAGGTAACTGCCGGCGAGATTCTCGCGCCTGCTGCTGCGTGCTGCCGCCACTATATAAACCCCCATCACAGAGAGGTCAAGTAAGCCTTTTTTCACCCACTAAGCCGTTACTCTGCTCGGATCTCGTACTAACTTGATCGTCGGAGGGTCCTTGGTGGTACCAAACCACCCCGGGACTTCTTTGCAGGTACTCAGCGTTGACTCCTCAAAACCACCAATCTCCTCAAAACCCATTGAGACCCACACGCAACAGGAGATCACCTTCAAGATCCACCGAAAGATCGACGGAAGACAACATCTGACGGAGACCCGAAAATGACCTCCATCATACATCTTCCACGATAAAGATAGAGATGGTGGATGTCGATCGTCAAAAAAATTGACGGAGGTTTGATTTTTTCGACGCTATAGAAGGAAATTATTTCCGGTGACACGTGAGATTCCGTTTCTCTTTTACAATACTACATCAATGTTGAAATTACTATATTTATAGTAAATTATTATATTTGACCTAAAACTATTACATCTATTATATTTGACCTGTTTCAACATAAATATAGTACTTTATATGATAAATATAATGCTTTAAAATGTAAATGTAACTCTTTATCTGAAAGGATAGTATTGGTATGACATATTAGTTAATATACTATAAGAACTAAAACAAAACAATCTTTGAGTTTATGGAGATTTTGATGAGTGACCTATAGACAAAAACCTATTGGTTTTACGGCTTAGGGACCTAAACACATATTTCCTTTCTTAAAACAGAAGACAAATCTCTTAAACATTTTTCATTTGAACTTTCAAAAAAAAAATCGAATTTAGAAAATAACAAATGAGACATATATTTTGGTCAATCACTTGTTATAGCAATTATGAAACTTATTTGGTTTATAAGTTCCCATTTGGGCCAAGATTATATAAAAGGACTAAATAACTTAGGTTTGTAATGAGTAAGAGAGAAAAAAATAACTAAAATGGAAAGAGATAATTTTTTAAGAATTGATTATCCCAGGTTTTCTCGTAGTATGAAAAGTATTGTCTATAATACTTAATGTTAAACCAAATTGGTGGGTTCGAAATTTGGTGGGCCTCGAATATTTATTCGGGTAATTTATTTAGAATCAGGCTTAGTACACTTTTTACATCAAAAATAATATGAGGTGTGCTCTGTAAGAACTATAAATATTTCATATATTGCAGCAAGCTGTGATGTTCCATCTTGGAAACTTAATGATGGCACTTTCTCTGCTAACTCAACATTCTCATCTCTGGTGGTGGTGTGCTCTGTAAGAAGTATAAACTCAATTGTGGCACTCAATTCTCCCTTTAAAGGTGAAAGTCTTTATTTGGCTACTCAATCTTGAATAAACTGTTCTCCAAGGAAAGTTTGAACATTGAGAGGATGGGATGATGATCCTTTTTTGCACATCATGTGGTCTTCCTGAGTTATGATCAGATCTCTGTTCTTCACTTGCAAACTAGTTCTACCACTTTGGGATTAATATTTTAGCAATCTTACGTATTAGGGTTTTATCTTGTGGGGTATATAGAGAGAGGCATGCTCTATATTGTATTTTGATCAATCATTAATGATATTTTTTTCCCTTTCCCAAATTCAATGGTTTGTAATATAGTATCAGAGCCTTTTGATTGATGCTCATCGGTCCCATCGCCATCTTCTTCGTGGGCATCTTTTGCCGTCATGATTTCGCAAATCTCCGCCGACTTCATGAAATGACGTCATCTTCATCGTCCATCTCAAGATCACCGACGTTTCCAATGAGACCCATCTCAAGATCATCGTTCGTCGTCTTCACCTTCATCTAGCCGAGTCCTCGTCAAGATCGCACTTGTTCGCACCTGTTTAAATGCGCAATTGATGTCAAGTGCGCACTTGATGAGAAATAACCCGATTGACTTGCACACCTATACATGTGCGAACATGAAGACTAATGCACGGCACGTGCGTATATGCTAAAGACATGCTCTTACAACAAAAACAAAGCCATTTCAGGACAAAATGAAAAAGAAGTGTGTAAAAGAAAAGAAACCTTTTTCATTCTAATGTCAGGAAAGGGTGGATTACAAACTGCCGACTACTGAAAATTAAAAAATAAATAAGACAAAGGCTCTGCTCAAAAGTTCAGAGCGGCGGCAAATTGACTGAGTTATAAGGATGAGTAAAATTATAAACGGACTCCGACAAAAACTTGAAAGCCCTATCCTCCATCGGTGTAGGCGTCTGTTCGCCTCTATCATAAGCGGATAAAATCGCTCTCTTTTGGAAGATCATATGTAGCAGGGCAGTTGCACAGTCACTCAACCCTTTCGAGATAAACCCCATCAGGAAGACTGAATGCACTTTGCCCATGGCAGGGAGGGGTATTATGTCCACGCTCCTAAGAATGGCGTTGAATGACTTGAAATATCAGCTGAAGCAGAGTGGAACGCCGATAAAGTTTTCGCCCACCATGAGCCTCGAAACGACGGAGAACGACCTCGCTTGAGCATCAGTAAAGACCGGTTCGTAAAAATGAATGTCGACATAGGTAACAATCTCCATGATAAAATATAGTTGGTTAGCCATGACATCTGAAAGGAAAAGATTGGAAATGTGTCGGTTCACTGAAGGAGTGGAATATGAATATCCAATTTTGAAGTTAAAGAATGAAATTCAGTGATTAGAGCCAAACTTAAGTGACGTTCTTGAAATTAAAAAAACTTTTTAAAATTACCTTAACTTAAATCAAGTATGCAATCAAAAAGGTGCGCAATCAAAAGGCGCAATCAAAAGGGGATGCACGACTCAGTTTAAGTTAAGTGTGTAATAGCAGAGGTGTGCATACGTACTTACCAAGTTAACGAAGAAGCAAAGGCTTCTAACAAAAAAAGCAAAAGTTTCAGAAAAAGTACAACTCTAAAAATGGTGAAGAAAATGAAACCTATTTATAGGGTCTATAAAGACGGTTCACATTCCCGTGAATCTCGAGACAGAACCGACGAATCACAACTTGACACTTGTTCGCTGCTTTGAAAACATGCGAAAATGCAAGTGTGCAACCAGTAATAAATCAATCGGTGTGTGTATGGCTAAAATCCATCTCCAAAAAGTGTGCACATGTTTAATGACTAAATCATATGACACGTGAGCAACACATGTGCACATCAATGACACTCATACTTGACAGAAGTCATTAAGTGCGATATGCACGTGCAAAGCACGTGCGCACATGCTAGCTACGGACGTGTGCAAAGCGGATACACATATGACAAGTGCGCGTATGTTCGCCACATGCACGTACAACGCACGTGCGCATTGCGCACTTAATAAAAAAACGTCCCAAAAATAACAAACTAAATAAATTTGGAATCTTCCTGAAAGAATAATATGCATCCGATCCTTAATTAATAGGAGAATATTCTGTCGATCAAAGACCTTAATAAACAGATCTGTGGATAAAAAATCCAACGATGTGTATATCACTCTTAATTGATATAAATCAATTAAATCTTTTTAAATCAATCTACAATCAAATTGAGATCAAAACAAATCAAACAAACCCTAATTTCTTCTCTACTATAAATAGGAGTTTCATATGAAGAAATCAGAGTCTAGAAACCCCCTATGAGCTTGAAAAAATCTCAAGTCTTCTTCTTCCTCAGTAAAAAGTGCGCAAGGTAGAAATAAAATGAAATAATAATCTTTTCCTCCATTAAAAAGCTTTTCCTTTTAGATAGAAGCATTTACTTCTTTTTCGAATCCATTGATTCGCTATTAAAAGATCAAATGTTCTTTGGGTTCGTCCCTCGTTCATAAAGTTTATAATTTTGCGAGAGATTGATCCTAAGATCCAAGAAAAATAAGATGCACGCTATAAAACGCATGCATATGACTTGAAAACAGATAAAAATCAAAACTTTTGCTTCTTGGAAAGATAAAAGAAGAAGAAAAGAATATAAAACAAAAGCCTTTGCTTCTTGGTGAAAGCTTCTGCTTTCTGATGGGAATAAGTGTGCACCTAAATTAATGTGTACTTAGTAAAAAAATTGATGTCCTTGACAAAATAATGCCCTGTAGATGTGTGTATCACGTGATACCCACATGTGCAGGCTTGATGGAAGCTGTTTATGAATGCATGCACATCACATGATATCCACGTGTATGCACTTATTGGATGCCGCCTATAAAGGCATGTGCATCACGTGATATACATACGTGCGAACTTGTTTAAAACCACCCATGATGTGCGAGTGTCACGTGATATGCGCATTGACTTGCTAAATATATGCACGCATACATACATGCGCACAAATATAATTCTGAATTTATAATAAATAAGAGCAATATGATATTCATATGCACAACATCCTGATTCAAAACAGTGCATAGCCACGTGCAAAGCGTGTGCACACTCTTTTCAAATAAAACAAACTGGCATGTGCGTTTTATAAGCACTTGCACACTTGAACAACAAACTATTGTTTGATTACTTAATTAAAATTAAATTAAGTATCAAAATTTTCGCTTCTCATCTGCAATATATTGATCAAAATATCAATAAATCTAAGTGATCTTAGTCTCAAAGATGACTAAAGATCCTTAATCCAAACTTGTTAAGTTGATCTTAATCCAAAATAGGATTAACGAGCCTTAACCATATTCTTGAGTTGATCTTGGTCTCAAAGATGACTAACGATCATCGGATGACATATTTCGAACCGATGGACCTCGTTTACATGAGATCTATGTTATAAGTTCAATCCCAAATTTATAATATATGTATTTATATATGTGTATATATATGTATGTGTGTGTGTGTGTATGGATTTGGACTAATCCGCGCCCTACGGGCGACGACATAAACTAGTCTCCGTATACAATCCATGGACAACCATAATAAACAATACATATAACACAACACGAAGTGATCTACTGGAGCAGGTGAAAGTTGTTATCACGATGCGATAGCGTAACTAACTGCAGGGGTTTGCGCCTGCAGGGAAGAGCCTCCCCACAATAAAAAAACCCTTAAAGAGGGGGAATCTGATAAGTCATTCTACATCGGTCATATCTATCCAAACCTCCGATATACGGTACAATAAATCAACTTGGTATTTTCGAAGAGGTGGACGAATATGTTCCATATAGCATGTGCCCCCCAAATTCAGGCTAGATGCCTCCGTGTTCTGTATAGTCTTCGGCGGTAAACAGATTCTGGCACGCCCGGTGGGACCTCTTCCTCTTTCCACTCTACATTTCGTGTGTCGTGTTTTGCGAACAAAATTGTGGTTCGTTATGTTCATTGTTGCCCTTGGATTCAAGATACTAAAATTTTGTGTTTCACTTCTGAATCAATGGCCTTCAACTGCACTTCCTTCAACAACAACTCTCATTCTATCTTATCCGGAGGAGTCACTTACGGGCCCAATGCAGCCTCCATATTCTCTATGCTGATAGGGCAGGTCTCCCAAGCAACCACTGGACTATTCTTTGGGACCATACTCCCATTCTTGAGCTTTGGCACCCTAATTCTTAAAGACGAAACTCCCCGGAAGTCGGTCTTCTATCGGCTAGCTGCTGCGGCGGCCCCCATTGACAGGCCGTCCAACTATGAAGTTTTGATCTTTAACGGGCTGAAGGAAAGCTCGACGGACCCTACAAAGATGCCCATGATCCCTGAGGGGGTTGCCTCTAAACGGCTAGCTCTCCCCATTTCTGCTCTGCGTGAAGCAAATATGAGTGTTTCACCATCAAGACGATCGGTCTTCAACACGCTAACCAATTCTGCTCCGGCTCCACCAAGGATGTTAGTCTTCTATAGGTTGACATCAGGCGAAGCCTCCAAGAAACACCGGGGGCATGATAAGGGCGCCCTTGATGCAGAAACGGTTCCTATTGCGAGACATGCTCGACGTCGCCATTGACGCCGAGTGAGACAAGGTGGGGAAACTCCCCTTCCCCAGCAGCTCCTGTGGTGGCTATTGATGCTGATGTTCCAATTGGAAACAGCTTCAAACCGTTTAGAAGGGTTCGCAAAAATTCCCCCATGACGGTATTGAAGATATCACCTCCTTCTGTAGAAGCTCCAACGCGGCCGAATCTGGAGCAGTTTATTAGCTACTCTCTTCACAAATTCACAGAGTTTGGAGGAATGTCCAAGACTCTGTTCTTGATGAAAACTATTCTCGTCGACCGCAAAAATCCAAGGTTCGACAAGAAAATGATTATTCCTCCACCATACAACTAGGGACTTCTCGGAAAAAGGTGCTTGTCATAACGGTTCCTCCTGCTACGACCTCTCATAAAAGAGTGAGACCGGAGAAAGTTTTATCGCCAAAGGCAAAATCCAAAGGCGAGAGTTCCAAACGCCCCAAGTCTTGGAGCATAACCATACACACAGTCTATATGACTGGTGGTAAAGAGGAGGGTCGTGTTTCTGTAAGTCACAGACTGCAAACTTGACCACTGACGAAAGTTCAGGAGCAACAACAGAAGCTCCAAGATGTGCTTGCCAAGATGGCAGCGCTTACCGGACCCCAAAAAAGTCCAAATAAAGAGACAGAAGAGCGTCATGAATAGGAAACTGATGCCGAGTTCTTACAACGGGTGCTTGAGAAGAAGGACAGGGAAGCTGTAGAGCATGCTGCTAATATAAAGCAGATGGCTCTTCTATTTCAAGATATGGTTGGGATAATGATCCAACCAGGGCCACCGGCTGAAAAACCACTGGTGATTATCGAAGACGATAAAGGGGAAATGTCAAATCCTCCCCAAGCCCTATCGACGGCCAAGGAGGAAACGATCTCCAAAGCAGCATTGGATGACTATATCGCTCAACAAATCAGAGTCTGTTCCCTTATAAAAAAAGGGGGAGAAGGGAAGAAAAAGAAGAAGCAAATTCCTTCCATGTGCAAAGCACGTGAGCGTTCTGCTTTTAAGGAAAATTAAAACCCACATTTAGGCCCCGCGTGTTAAACACACGAGCGCTCATATGCAAAGCATATGAGCGCTAAACATTAATAACTAAGGGGTCAAAAGACCACATGTGTTAAACATGTGAGCACTCATATGCAAAGCATATGAGCGCTGAAATAAGTAACTAAAGGACCAAAAAGACCCCACATGTTAAACATGTGAGCACTCATATACAAAGCATATGAGTGCTGAAAATAAGTAACCAAAAGCCAAATAAGCCTCATGTGTTAAACACATTAGTGCTCATATGCAAACCATATGAGCGCTGAATATAAATAGGCTAAAACCCACACCGGGGGTCACGTGTTAAACATGTGAGCACAAAGTTTTGAAGCGTTAGCTTCAGATAGAATTAAATTCTATATAGCATTAATTCTATTTAGGAAAATATTCCCAGATCTTTCCAAAACGAGAAAGATTTTTTTCTGTTAAAAAGAGAACCTTTGGATTCAAAATCCAACGGTGATTATAATATTACTAACCAAATCAAAAAAATCAAATCAAATTCTTTGTTAGGAAAATATTTTCCTAATCTTTGTTAAAAATAAGAAAATATATTCTTTTAAACAGAAAATCACTAAATCACAGATCCAACGGTGGATAAAATTCCCCGAATAATCTTTGAGACCAATTAAATCAATCGGTATCTCTCAATGAGAGATTTTCTCAAAACTGATCAACAGTTTACAATCCCTATATAAAGGACCCGAGACTTCAAGTCTCAGGAAGACACACTCATATAGGGAGATCCCCCATAAGCTTTATTAGCTACAACCGAGAATTCAATTCTCTTGCTGAAGAAAAGTCCTTACCTCTCTCAAATCCCTAGGTAAAGAAAACAAAGATCAAAATATCTCTTTTACATAACATATGTAAATATAAGGGTTTAACCCTCCAAAAGAACTTAGTTCTTTTTTGAATCTGAGATCCGCAAGGTAAATCTCCCATAAGTTGAGAATTTAATTCTCATCGGGATGATTTTGTTCTTCAAACTCAAGATCTAGGGGAAAAACTAGGTATGAGAGAAGAAATAAAAAAAGAAGAAAAGAGATGGAAGTTATATTACAGGAATTTAATTCCCCTGAAAACAGGGTTTAACCCTATATGAAGAACTTGGTTCTTACAAAAAAGAAGAACTTAGTTCTCAAAGAAAATCCGATCCCCGGGTCTTCAAAACAATGATCTCGGTGATTATTAATGGTCAAAATGCCATTAATAGAAGTTTAATTTCTTCTCAAACCCTAGAGATTAAATCTCTAAGAACTCAGCAGCTCACGTGAAAAGCACTTGAGCACTCAAAAGAAATCATGAAGAAAGCGCCTCATGTATTTCACACGTGAGCATCCAAAAAGGAAACTTAGCGCCTCACGTGATAGCATATGAGCACCAGAAAGCAAAACAAATTAGTGCTTAGCACTATTGCAGCGCTGCATATGATAGCACGTGAGCACCCATAAAAGAAAACTCAGCGTCTCACGTGAAATACACGTAAGCGCTTAAAAAACTCAGCGCCTCACGTGGCAACACGTGAGCGTTGAACAAAAGTTCTTAGCACTATATATATAGTCAAAAGACTAAGTGCTTAGCACTGCTGAATGAGGGAAAATCATAGGACCGCGTTCAAATTGGCTAAGTCTCTGAAATTTCTTCACAGCCAAGCCCATATGCTCTGTTGGTGGATCTTAACAAAATTTAATGATCCCGAAACATTTTTCTAAGTTGATCTTAGTCTTATACAAGACTAACCTATCCTTAGTTAAAATAAATTGAGCCCAAATGCTCATATACTTAAGTTGATCTTATTCTAAAACCAGATTAATGGTCCTTAAGTAGAATAAAATATTCTCTGAACTGACGGAACATACAACCTAAATTCAAACCCAAATTCATATATATATATATAGATTTAGATTAATCCGCGCCCTATGAGCGACGACATAGATTAGTCTCCGTATACAATCCACGGGCAACCATAATAAACAAAATATATAACGAAGTGAAATACTGGAGCAAGAGAAAGTTGTTATTAACTCCAGGGGCTTGCGCCTGCAGGGAAAAACTGAAAGTGTTTGTTAGCACCACCACTGAGTTTTACTAGTATCAAGCAAGCCAATTTTAAAATTTCGGGGTGCTAATTAACACTAAATAAGAATCGAAACTAGAAGATTAGGGTTTAACTGTGATATAACAAAGAATTTACATTAAGAGAAAGATGCTACAACCTTTGTAGACCGTGTCCTTCTCTTCTAAAGCTCCGTGTAAAAGTCCACGCGACTTTACTAGGCTCCACTTGAAGTTGGATCGAGCTTCCTTTGCAATCTTCGTGCAGAAGATGATCCATCCGAAACTCCGCTAATCCAATCTACCTCTTAACTAAACTCTTTAGTGAAGGAAACACACTACACCAAAGTGCTAATCTAGTGTAGGATGATAAAATAGGGTTTTGTTTGCACGCTAGGGTTCTCACAAGCTCAAGGGTTCACAACTCATTTGCGAGATTGAGTTTGGAGGAGGTGAGGAAGAAGATGGATAGAGCTAAAGAGGAGAACTCATCACATGAGCTCAAGTAAGGAAATAGAACAAGTGTGTATCATGGCTTCATCCTACTCACATCACTTATTGAAGCATCCAATAAAACATAATTCTTTTATTGAACCATGCTTCAATAGTGAAGGATGGCAAATAAAATAATGATCAAGCCATATTATACCCATTCCTCAAAAAGTCTCCTTATTTTCTACCTCTTTTTCTATTTTCTCAAAATAGAAAAACTATGACATGCTTCTTTTAATATATATACATATATATACATATATCAAATATATATATTAATATATATATTATGAATAAAATAATTAGTGAGCAATAATATTAGTTAATATATAATTATATCAAATATAAATATATATCATATTATTAAATTAACACTTGATTCAATAATCCGGTTATATCACATATAACCTACTAATATCATTTATCTGTATATCACATTATCAAATCAACACTTGATTCAATAATCCGTTTATATCACATATAACCGGATTGATATCAAATAACTGCCAGATTAGAATACGGTATCACATACTCGTATTTAATCAGGCCCCCGCATATATCAGGATATGTGCCATACTCCATTTCGCTTGAACTAGAAAACTTCTGTGTGGGACTCTAAAGACTCGTCAATACGCCAGCAGTAGGTAATGATCACATCAGTTATCCACAAGCCGTCAGCGGTACTAGCTGGATGTAACGGCTACCTAGGTATTGAGCGATTAGAAGATCAATAAGCAAGCTTATCCAAACTCCCATGAAGCCTATAAGTAACACTTGCCATATAGTCCGGTCTCTTTATCTGATATGTCGCATATCGAGGTTGGGGGTGGAATCGTCAGACCCCCAACAACTTGATAAGTCATGCCGATGTGTAGCCTATAACAGTACGAGAGATTACTGATAACTCTTACCAGTAAATCTTATCAACAGCTCTGGCCAGGGACTTCCTGTTATAGCCAATCGAGCATAGCGCAACATCAACTCCATATACCGGGAGAAACGAAACCCCTGCTATCGCTCATTGTCTTCATATGACTCAGGACTGTACCCAAAATCCACCTGTTTGCATGAATCCTTTGAGCCATGGTAGGGAGGAAATCAAAGCACAGTGGGAACCACACAAGACTCTATGACGATCTCGGGTCTACAGACTAACCAGTACCAGTGTCACCAGAGAACTGCTATCTGACGATAAGTACAGTACCATCTATGAGTTCTCGTCGAGTCATGTTCAGTGTACCCATTCTCTAATGAGCACCTATGTACAATCTTTGATGTCAAACACCCATTCACTCTCTCTCATTCTTTCTTACCTTTCCCATGGCTGCCCTTTCCCCCTCACACACCCTTCCTCTCACCACAATCTCCTACTCAACTCAACATAACTCTAAACTTCCTCTCTTTGATACCAAGCACAACTCTCTCAATATGAAGCCTTATCAAATCTCCAAATGGCATCCTACAAACTTGATCTTCTCCTTCATCTTTTCATTTAGGTAAAAATCCTTCCTTTATCAAGTTTTACTTATGCTTAGAGTTTTAAATATCGGTTAAGTTTAACTAGGAGTTTTAGTGAAACTTTAGTGTTCAACTTGAATCTGGAGTAGTTCAAGATCTCTGAAAAATATTTAGCATATAGACTAGACCTATTTAGACCACAAGAAGACCCTATGAGAAACATGAGACCCTAACACCTTGACTGGACCGCAATTTGCGGCAAAATTGATTAAATCTGCGGCCCACTATTTGAGTTGGATGTCGGGGTTTGGTTAGTAGATATTTCATACTATTTACAACCTATTTTATATGCTAATTTGTCCCAGATTCCCTGAGTAAAAATCTGGAGTTGTTTTACTTAGCTTTTAAAGATATTTTACGAGTTTTGAAATTTGGTTTTCAGATTTCTATGTTGTGACTTGATAGCTCGACGTTCGTATGTCGATGCCGGAAGTATTTTATCGGATTTAGCACACGTTGACCTTAGCTTCTAAGATATGCGCGCTTCACTCGTCGTATCGGTTTTGATATGGATTTTTATGTGATTCAATATACTTTTGATTGTAGGAATGATTGTGGGAACTTCCAAGACGACGAAGAAGGGCGAGGCATCCGTCGGCTTCGACTAGGGCGAGGAGTTTAGGTGAGTAGATGTATATCTACGGGGAAATTCGGGTGGATGACATTTAGCACCCCCGCAACCGTAGTAGTTAGGATACTATATATTCTAGAATTATATACCAAGTCTAACTATATGCGATAGTAGTATATTTAGCAGATGATTATATCCCCAGTTCTATTTTGTAGCTATTGAGCTATATATATATATATATATATGAAAATATAAACATGAGTACGTTATATGATATAAGTATATATATGATATGAGAATGGATACAGTATGAGTACACATAATATGATATAAGATGATATGAGATGAGGTGATATGAGATAAGTTGATATACATGACTATAGATCTGTACTATGTTAATTGGATGATATCGTATGCGAGATATTCCGTACATGATATGATGAGGATTGATTGCCGAATATGGCTGATATGTATTTCGACTCGAGGAGTCTTGCAAAAAAATCACAAAAAGGGAAAGTCATGAGATATTTAGAGCCATACTTACTTTTAAAACCAACGATTCGTTACGTACTTTTAAATGATAAGGTTAAGGGTGCGCTACGACTTTTCAAATGATATTTATTTCAAAAATATCGCAGTCTCTTATTTTCAAAACAACGTTTCATGCTATTTTAAACTATAACTGTATAGCTCATACGTGGTTGGATATTTAATATTTGCTCACGTTACGATTTCATTATTCTGTATACGTTCGCATTTCAATTTTATTATTTCTGCATACGCTCACACTCCGATTACTTACGATATATACCATATTTATACCATTAGCTCTATTTAACTTCATTTGGCAGGACACGCACACCATTATCGATGATTCATGTTGCACTTGCACATACTCGCATGTTACACCCAGTTGAAGATCAAGGCGCCGAAGTATTTTATTGGTAATTGCCACGCCACATACACATATAGAACTTGTTATGTCATCTCTATCGCACTATACTCTATTAGCATTATAGATTATTGTTTAGTATCCAGTACCACGTACTGTTCCGGAGAATATACTTTCTTTACATTACTTATACGAACACGCTTGCGATGCTATAACACATCAAAATATATTTCTGTTAGTACCTTAGATTGCTGCTCAATTCACATCAGCATGCATTATATCATTGTTCCGTTCCTTTACATGTTGTTCCATTATTACCATGTTTTTATGAGATAGTGTTTTCATGCGATTTCCGAGATTTGAGAAACCACAGATACGATTTTATAAACTTGTGGATGTTTTAAAAATGCGGTTTTCTCTTGATAGGATAATTTTGCGTCCACCATGAGTGTTCCCGCCAAAAATTTCTGCGTAAAAGAGCCCAAGGTATCAAATGGAAGCGATACGCTTAAAAAGATGCGAACCAGTATTTTCCGGGCTGTATTTTGACAAACTCCCGAATAAGAAACAGCTAAATTCTGATGGTATCGAAAGTGTCTCGAAAAATCCGTCGATTTGATAGATTATGGGCCTCATAATTCATCCGGGATCAAAAGTTATGAGCAAATGTGCTATGCACGTGTAATCTAAAATAATGCTCTACTACATGGAGAATGTATTTTAGTCCCACATCGGGAAAAGGAGAGATCCCTTCTCTACCACTCCCATATAAATAAGAGGGGATACTTCTTAGAAAAAGTGGAGTTCAATTCTCAAAGGATTCAATTCTCAAAAGAGATACGTTCTCCACAGGAGCTTGCTCCCCCTCCCCATAATGCGCATATACGCAAGCGCCATGTGTGCTACGTGCAACGCACGTGTGCCCGCCATGCACGCACCACGTGCAACGCACGTGTGCACCACATGAGAACATTTAATAATATTAAAAGGAGATACGTTCTCCATAGGAGCTTGCTCCTCCCCATAATGCGCATATGCGCAAGCGCCACGTGCAACGCACGTGTGCCCGCCATGCGCACCACGTGCAACGCACGTGCGCACCATATGAGAACATTTAATAATATTAAAAGGAGATACGTTCTCCATCGGAGCTTGCTCCCCCATAATGCGCATATGCGCAAGCGCAATGTGCGCTACGTGCAACACACGTGTGCCCGCCCATGCGCGCACCACGTGCAACGCACGTGCGCACCACATGAGAATATTCAATAATATTAAAAGGAGACTCGTTCTCCATAGGAGCTTTCTCCTTCCCATAATGCGCATATGTGCAAGCTCCATGTGCGCTACGTGCAAATATGTGCGCCCAACACGTGCGACGCACGTGCGCCCAACACGTGCGACGCACGTGCGTGAACGCAAAGAAGCCTTTTTCAGCAGCGAGAAGCTTAAGCTCCAGCCTGTTCTTCCCCTTGATGAGTGGGACATGTTTCAAAGGGTTCGCACCTTCGATATATAGCACTGTAATCTCTCAGTGTCGTCGGAGAGGTGGTGAGTCCCAACGACCAATAATCCTTCCTTCCAAAATAAAAAAAATGATACAGAAGCATAGAGAGAAACCTCCTCATAAACTTTGAGAAATTCAAAGAAAAAGAGCAAGCTCTCAGAAGAAGAAAGCTTTCTTCAAGGTAAAAAAGATGAATGATGATGAACATAGAGATGAAATCATCTCATAATTAAGAGAGAAAAACTCGCTTTTTTTAAGATCATAGATCTACAAAAACCAATGTCTTTTCAAAAGAGATCAAAAGATCCCATCAGATAATAAAAGAAGAATATATTCTTCACACAGATCATTGATCTATAAAGGTAAAGCCCTTTCAAAAAAATAAGAACTATTGTTCTTGAATCTTGAGACAAAGTCTGTTTTAAAAGAACATAAATTTGTTCACAGATCATAAAAATTGATCAAATGCATTTTGCGCTATTGAAATGCTCATTGCGCTATTGAACTGCGCTTCTGTGCTCCTTAGATCGGCGCTCAGCGCCAAATGCGCCACGTGTCAATCACGTATGCACCAATTAAACAACTTGCGCTTTGCGCTTCTGAAATAGCGCACTGCGCTCATTGGCTGGCGCTCAGCGCCAAGCACGCCACATGTCACTCAAGAGTGCACCACTAAATTGATAGCGCAATGCGCTCATGGACTAGCGCTTAGCGCTCATAAACTGGCGCAATACGTCCATCATCTGGCGCTTAGCGCCAAGCGCGACACGTGTCCTTCTCGTGTGCGCTACTTGGCAGAAGCGTAATGCGCTCTTTAACTGGCGCAAAGCGCCTGGCGCGCCACGTGTTGCGCTGTCAGAACATGAATTGTTCTGATGAATGTTCTGCATTCAATATAAGACAAAAAAATGTGTCAAGATCTAATGCTCAGCATTATTAAAAGGGCCAAGCCCAAATAAAGGTTCAAAAGCCCAGAACAATAAAATGTTAAACATTCATTGGACTTAGCCCAATATTGGCCATAAGTCCTCAACTTGTATTTAATTGAGCCCATCTGCTCATGAATATTTAACAGATCTTAGTCCCAAATTGGACTACAGATCTTTCAACCAACTCACACCGGTTCGAGGGTACATCTCTTTACTCCTCTGATATCTGTCGTTGTAATCCTTCAACGTCTTCAGAGAGGTGATGGGTCCCGACAACCACACATTTCATGAACTGTGGGGTCCTTAAACTTATGGACTATGATATCCTTAAACTTTACAGACTACGATATCTTTAAACTACGGACTGTAGGGTCCTTAAACTCATGGACTAAGATGTCCTTAACCTAGACTGTGGGGTCCCTTTAAACCCACGGACTACGATGTCCTTAACCTAGACCGAGATGTCCTTAAACTAACACTGGACCGTAATGTCCTTAAACTAATCGACCGCATGTCCCTAAACTAAACAATAGAGTCCAAATGCTCTTTTGTCGGATCTAAACGATCCTGTTAAGTTGATCTTAGTCTAAAAATTGGACTAACGTATCCTTAACATACGTTTAAGTTGATATTAGTCTCAAATGAGGCTAACGTATCCTTAAAGCCAACCCCCAAACCTAAATCTAAGAAGATACGGATTTGGACTAATCCACGCCCTACGGGCGACAACATAAATTAGTCTCCGTATACAATCCACGAGCAAGCACAAACAAAACAAACACCCACGACACGAAATGACCATCTGGAGAAGGAGAAAGTTGTTACCGCGATGCGGTAGCGTAATTAACTGCAGCGGCTTGCGCCTGCAGGGAAGAGCGTCCGCATAATCAAAAACCCCTCAAGCGAGGGGGAATCTGATGAAGTCTGTGTTCAGACCATAATAATGCATTTTTCATTCCCCTATTCTTATCCGTTTTATAGATAAACAGGTACTCTTGACGCACGTTTGTTGCATATTACAGGATACAGACTCTTGGAGCGAATACAGTGAAAAAGATGAAAGTTGATACAGAAAAGGGACTTTTAACCAACAAGCAGACGGATCTTACTCAAGCCGAGACGAAGAACAGTGCAAGGTCCAAAAAGACGAAAGTGAAACGGTCAAAAGATCCTTACAAGTTTTTACTGAAGATCTGTAGAAGACCCAGAAGTCAAACAGAGAAAAGTGGTGAAGAAACAAGAAGCCCAAATGCCCATAATACAGCTCAAGAATTTTGGTGAGCTGAGCTCACCAAAGGGCCGTGGAACCGCAGCCCAAGGCCCATCATTGCCGCGGTTCCGCGGCCGTCTAATGCCCGTGTCGGCACAAAGTTTCTGAGTCGGTGCGTCGGTGCGGGGGTTTGGATTTTCAGTGGGCAAATCTGTATTTTCACATGTGCGAGAGTCTATAACCCTAGTTTCCCTCTTTTCTTATAAATTGTAGTCAAAAATTGTAAAACCCTATGCCTCTTTTCAATCAATAAAATTCAGAATTGCTGGGAGTTTATTCAGATCTGTTCTATATTGCTTGGAGGGAGCCATCGAACTAGTAAGTTAATTTTAATACTTTGTTTTAATTCTTTTAATTAGTATGTCTTTTCATCCCCTAATGAGCGAGTAATCTCCTCGCTTGTTAGGGTTAGCCTTAGGGAAAGGTTTGAGAGATGAGATCTCTCACCCCTTTCATGCCATTTCACACCTAAGAGTTAGAACTCCATGCATGCACGCACAACCGCTCCCTACGGCATCCTACCCCTCGTGGTAACGATGAACCGTAGTATAAAGGGCCGGTTGCGCGTGTTTTCCATGGGGGTTAGGGTAATTATCGATAAAGGAAGGATAAGAATCTAGAGGAAGAAATATCTTCCCAAAAGATTCTAATCCACTTTATTGATAATTACACCAACATCTAATAGATCAAAAATAGGGCAATGAAAGCGGTGAGGAAACCTTTAATCTCCAAACTTCTCCTAAACCTAACCCTAGCAAGACTTTAATTTAGATTAATTTGGTTTAGTGATAGATCTAGTATTTTAGATTAAAATCCAAACAACATTTGGAATCAACTCGTAAAGACACATTTAGAAAATTACCCATCTCTGTGGATCGACCCGTACTCACCAGCTAGCTGCAAAGCGACGCCGTTTCTGATTGCGATAAACACAATATTTTTGGACTAATCAAATGGCGCCGTTGCCGGGGATGGCGTAAAATTCTTTCTGTGTAATTTCAGGTTGATATAAATTTTAAAATTATAAAAATCTGAAAATAAAAAAAAGAGAAATAAAAAAATTATCAATTTTGATCTGTTTGAAGGGTTATCTTTTGAATTTTGCAGGAATAGCGAAGATTCTCGGATCTGGAATTTTACAGAGGGCAAATCAGAAAAGTGAACATTAAAACAGAGGAGAAATAGCACAAAAGAGGCATAGAAATTTTTTTGGAGCCACGATCCCACCACCTGACCGCGAAACCGCGGCAAAAGTAGGCCCCAGACCGCGGAACCGCGGCGATTTAGCCTCTTCTCTGCATAAAAATTTCAAGGTTTGATCCCTCATTCTCCCCTCTGTCAACCTCCATATATCTCTCTGTAAAAACTTTCTGCAGGAATTCTTTGCGCTAAAAATCTTCTCTCCCCTTCTAAATAACAGATTTTCTGCAGGTTTCTTTGCGCCGCGCTAAAAATTGATTGCAAGTGAATTTTATTGTTTTGCATAATTTAATCGGACTTTAAGGGGCTAATTGACCAAACTCAGATTGGGTGGGGATTTCATCACCCTTCCCAGGACCCCAGAAAACACCTAAAGCATGTGCATTGACCACAATTAATTAAAAAATACTAGACTCAGACCTAAGGACATCGAGCTCAATAGGAAAAGGACTAGTATAGGCATCAACCGTTTATCCTAACTGACTTTGCGGTGTCTAGGCTAGTGGTTTTTAATTAGGCCCACTACTGTGATTCCTTCCCACTTACCTGGCCGCAGTATCGGTGAAGAGGCGGTTTGAGGTCCTATTTCTAGCCCTAGTTAGGAGCTGTCTAGCAGACCTAGGTGACCCTAGATCTAGGCCTGATTGTGCATGTGTGGTTGATACATTTGTGTCACGAGTCTCTTTTCAAAAACCTCTTTTGCAAAACTCTCAAATAAAAAAAAAAAGAAAAATCTTTTCAAAACTTGCAACTTGTCGCTAAGAAACCTTGCAACTCACTTCCACTACTTCCATCCATTGACGTTATCTTACCCCCACATTCTGTTTTCCTATTTTTCTGACTACACTACTCCTTTAGTGTATGTCACTTTGGACTAGGGATACTAACGCCCGATTTGTCTGTGTTTCGTTGGTACCGACCGACGAACCCTTCGACGAACCCTTCGTCGACATTCCGTCAATTTCCTTATCTCCACCTTCAAGTTCTTCTTTCGAAGGTATGTCGGGATTCAACCCCAACGATACCTTACCGATGGGAATGATTCCACCTCTATTAGGTGCGAATAACCCGAATCTTCCGCCTGTTGTAGCGCCCGCACGAGTTGCGCTCCAGGATCTCTTCTACCCCGTCCGCACTTCCTTACCTACATGTCTTTCACCCCCACCCGCAAATGGGGACAACTTTAAAATAAAACCATATTTCATCAATATGCTGCCAAAATTTCATGGTTTGGAATCCGAAGATGCATATATCTTTATCAATAAATTCCAAAACGTTTGCGCTATGATGAAAACGACCCAATTAAGTGATGACGCTATAAGGCTAAGAGTCATTCCTTTCACCTTATGTGACCTAGCCGAGAAGTGGCTATATAGCACCGCATCACATTCCATTAGAAATTGGGACGAGTTTGTGAGAGCTTTTCTGAAAAAGTTCTATCCTCATCACAAAACTGCTAGAATCCGTAACGAGATTATACAATTTTCACAGCTTCCTTCCGAACCATTTTGGAAGTGCTTCGAGAGATTTAAAGACCTACTCGTTCAATGCCCTCATCATGGGATCGAAAGTTGGCAACTTTGCCAAACATTATACGAGGGATTGAACTCGGCAACGAAGCAGTTGCTAGAAACCATATGTCAAGGTCATTTTCTTTCCAAATCTAGCGATGAAGCTTGGCAGTTTCTTGAGGATCTTAGTAAGCAAACAATTCAGTGGGAGAGTACCAAGACCACATCATTTTCTTCTGTTGGTCAATCTAGGGCAGGCATACATCAAGTAGATATGTCAATCGCTATGAAGGCCGAGATGGCTGCACTTATGAAAAAGCTAGAAGCCATTGAGACCAAAATCTCATCGTCTTCTCCTGCCCCTGTTATGCCTCCACGAACTGTTTGTGCTTGTTGTTCGAATCCATCGCATCTTACCGAAGAGTGTCCTTACAATACATCTACTCAAGGACAGGATCAAGTCAATACTGCATTTCAGCAACGACAAAGAAACGATCCGTACTCTTCGACATACAATCCGGGGTGGAGAAGTCACCCAAATTTCGCTTGGAACCAAAATCAACAGGTCCAAGGAAATAACAATTTTCAAAGACCTCTTCCTCCACAACAACAACAAGCACCTCCACAAACTCAAAACCAGCAACCTTTCCAACAACAACCTTATACAAATCAAACGAACAATTTGATTCAACCAAATGATGATAAGGTTATCTCGCTCGAAAAAAGTCTAGATGCATTTCTCAAGCAATCTACAGAATCTGCAGCAAGATTTGAAAATTATGTTCAATCTTTGATGACTAACAATGCCTCACACGATCAAAGTATCAAATCTATTGAGGCACAAATTGCACAATTAACTGCTGCATTGAGCGAGAGAGAAAAGGGAAAGCTTCCATCTCAACCACTGCCAAATCCCGGTCACACACAAAACGCATATCACAATCACAATGTAAATGCGGTGACCACGTTGAGATCCGGAAGAGAGTTGCAAAATAATGTAGGAACTCATGATGACATCCCCGCCGGTGGTTCTTGTTCTTCTTTTTCTTCATCTTCTCCATCGTCACCTTCCCCTTCTTCATTTTCTTCACCTTCTTCTTCACCCTTTTCTTTAGAGCCTATTCTCCACCCTTCACATGGCTCTACTTCTTTTAGCTCGAACGGACCCATTTCTCACAACATGAACACATCCACACTGGGATCCGTTCCTACTCCACATTCTACTCCACAGACATTTGACTCAACAAATTTTCAAAATGCTCCATTTTCAAACAGGTTGAGTCCCAATAAATCAACTGCACAAGTGGAGAAGATTGTGGAATTATTTAAGCAGGTTAGCATAAATATACCTCTCTTGGATGCTATCCAACAAGTACCTTCATACGCGAAAATCTTAAAGGGCTTATGCACCTCGAAGAGAAAGGCATCTCAAGTACCCAAGAAAGTGCTAGTGGCTAGTGCAGTGAGCAATGCTATTAACCACCATCAAACCTTACCCCAAAAACGAAAGGACCCCGGCTGTCCTACGATTTCAATCACAATTGGGGATAAGAAAATTAATCGAGAACTTTTAGATCTTGGGTCTAGTGTTAACCTGATTCCCTACTCCGTGTACGAACAATTAGGGGTTGGAGAGTTGAAACCCACTCGTTGCACTCTCCAAATGGCTGATCGATCAATCACCCATCCAAGGGGTCAACTAGAGGATGTGTTGATCAAAGTTGGGGAATTCATATTCCCCATTGATTTTATTGTTATGGATACACAACCTGTTGCTAACCCAAGAAACCAAATTCCGGTGATCCTAGGTCGACCATTTTTGGCCACTTCCAATGCTGTAATAAACTGTCGCAATGGCTCCATGACTCTATCCTTTGGGAAGATGTCTAGTGAGTTCAATATTTATAAGATGGGAAGTCTGCCCCCCGTGCCTAAAACTAGTACACGAGATGTTTGCTCTATTCACGAAATCACGCAGGAGGACTGCGAGCTTGAAAGATTTCTATTTGATGAAAACAGTTTTGACGCCACTAGTGCGTCCCTCCTTGAGCCTACCACAGTTGACACAACCGATATGGATTATGAATGTTTCACTTTTTCGGATGATGACTCACAGCCCGAATATGAGTCTTTTGAATTTGTGGATGAGTTAGTTGAACCATCCGAATCGGTTGTTTGCAGTGATCTCGAACCTGTGTTGGAGTCCTTTGAGTTCGAGGTAGATTCCGCAATGATTCTTTCGCCTCTGAAACTCGAACTCATGTCCTTACCGCCTCACCTTAAATATGCTTACATAGGTGAGAATGAGACTTTTCCCATTATAATATCAGCCTCTCTAGCCTTCGAGCAAGACAACGCTATTTTAAAAGTCTTACAAGATAGGCGGCAAGTTTTTGGTTGGACTATGGCGGACATCGAGGAGATCAGTTCCATTATAATTGAATATCATATGCAATTGATGGATGATGCAAAGTCAATAGAGGACCCACAGGAACATTTTGAGGGTATTGTGGTTAGTCAACCTCCTCCTTTAGAAGTTGAACCACCCCCATTTCTTTTAATAAGCTACGAGAATGCCAATATTCCATTGATTGCTGATCATTCACATTCTCGTTTTGATTCATCACCACCTCCTGTCTATTCACCTCCACACCTTCCATACCACCACTTCTATCTTCCCCAATTCTTTTTGGACCGCCACAACTTATTCTTCCACCAGCCAATACTCTTTACTGATAATTTTTTCAACTGGTTGGTGTTGACTTTTGGGCTATGCAAAGTTTGGCAGTAATGTCTAATATAGTTTAAATGAAGTTTGGGGGAGGGCCTTTTTGTATATATTTTTGTTTTTCTTAACAATAAAAAATTATAAATAAATAAACAGGGAAGTGCCGGTATTTTGACCCTCTTGGTTTAGCATGACAGTGAGGACACTGTCAAGTTCAAGTTTGGGGGTATGCTCGGTACGTCTTCTTCCTTCGCATTCATTTGTACATATTTTTTGCATTTGCATACTTATTAGAAAACCCATAAAAAATTGAAAAATTTCAAAAATTATAAAAATAATTGTATTCAATTTTGGCCATATTTGATTTGAGTTTGACAGATAGGTTAACTAGCTAGGAGCAACTAGATCTTAGACTTAGTGAATTAAAAACCCTAAAAATAACATTCCTCAAAGTTTAACGGTAGAAAGTATATGCCTTGTAGTTTATTTAGAAATAGGCAAATTTAGGGTTCACTTCTTGGGCTAAGTCAAAACGAGGGAAGTGTATTGATGTTCTTATTAGAGTATAAGTTTGAAAAATAGTTTCTAGCTTAAGTCTAGATTCTGAAAATGTATACCCTACAATTTGCACAATCACGCACCTTGAAACTTGGAATAGTAGAAGAGACCTTGAAGTGCTCTTGTCTAAAGTCCTTAGTACAATGAAAATAAAGAAAAAAAAAGTGAATAAAGAATAAAAAAATGGACACTGGTTTTTGTGATTACTTAAGGCTGCAAAAATAGAAAAATATTTAGCGAGGGTGCTTCATCACCTAGTGCCTTAGACCAACTGGTTTGGGAGTCACTGCTAAAGCCTTGGGTGTTGCAAAACTAGGAAGTACGCTTTAAAGTGCTAACGCATCTTGTAATCGGTTGTTGGTATCTCAAGAAGTATTAACGGTCGCATGAAGGACGTGTAAGCGAAATTCAAAATTAACGAATTAATAAGTGCTTTGGACAATGGACGAGAGTACGATTGCTTGATTTGAATTTCCAAGTGTAGGTGTGATATTTACACACACGTGGGGATATGTGATTAGAGTTTGGATGAAAGAAAGGAATGAAAGATAGAACTTGTATCTTTAGTAGAGTTGATAGAAATTCTTAAGTAAAGATGAAACCCTAGAAGGAAGGCTTAAGAGATGCCAAAAGCTAAGTAGGTCTACATAACATATATAATCTTAAGTTAGATGATTAGGAAGTGTGAAGAATGTGGGTGGATAATTTGCGAGTAAAAAGATAATAGAGTTCTTAGTTAGAAAACCTAATTGGAGAACAAAAGTTAATGGGCCGAGTTGATAGGATTTTGTGGGTAGTATCCGCTGAAAACCCTCAGGAGACAACACTCCTCCTACTAGAGACACCTAGAGGTTTAACGGCTTGTTGCACGTGCTCAGTGCAATCGCATTTCCCTGCGAAAGTGCGGTTAGGATTTTAGTGAATAAAAAAAATAAGTTTGCTCGAGGACGAGCAAAAGATAAGTTTGGGGGTATTTGTTCAGACCATAATAATGCATTTTTCATTCCCCTATTTTTATCCGTTTTATAGATAAACAAGTACTCTTGACGCACGTTTGTTGCATATTACAGGATACAGACTCTTGGAGCGAATACAGTGAAAAAGATGAAAGTTGATACAGAAAAGGGACTTTTAACCAACAAGCAGACGGATCTTACTCAAGCCGAGACGAAGAACAGTGCAAGGTCCAAAAAGACGAAAGTGAAACGGTCAAAAGATCCTTACAAGTTTTTACTGAAGATCTGTAGAAGACCCAGAAGTCAAACAGAGAAAAGTGGTGAAGAAACAAGAAGCTCAAATGCCCATAATACAGCTCAAGAATTTTGGTGAGCTGAGCTCACCAAAGGGCCGCGGAACCGCGGCCCAAGGCCCATCATTGCCGCGGTTCCGCGGCCGTCTAATGCCCGTGTCGGCGCAAAGTTTCTGAGTCGGTGCGTCGGTGCGGGGGTTTGGATTTTCAGTGGGCAAATCTGTATTTTCACATGTGCGAGAGTCTGTAACCCTAGTTTTCCTCTTTTCTTATAAATTGTAGTCAAAAATTGTAAAACCCTATGCCTCTTTTCAATCAATAAAATTCAGAATTGTTGGGAGTTTATTCAGATCCGTTCTATATTGCTTGGAGGGAGCCATCGAACTAGTAAGTTAATTTTAATACTTTGTTTTAATTCTTTTAATTAGTATGTCTTTTCATCCCCTAATGAGCGAGTAATCTCCTCGCTTGTTAGGGTTAGCCTTAGGGAAAGATTTGAGAGATGAGATCTCTCATCCCTTTCATGCCATTTCACACCTAAGAGTTAGAACTCCATGCATGCACGCACAACCGCTCCCTACGGCATCCTACCCCTCGTGGTAACGATGAACCGTAGTATAAAGGGCCGGTTGCGCGTGTTTTCCATGGGGGTTAGGGTAATTATCGATAAAGGAAGGATAAGAATCTAGAGGAAGAAATATTTTCCCAAAAGATTCTAATCCACTTTATTGATAATTACACCAACATCTAATAGATCAAAAATAGGGCAATGAAAGCGGTGAGGAAACCTTTAATCTCCAAACTTCCCCTAAACTTCCCCTAAACTTAACCCTAGCAAGACTTTAATTTAGATTAATTTAGTTTAGTGACAGATCTAGTATTTTAGATTAAAATCCAAACAACATTTGGAATCAACTCGTAAAGACACATTTAGAAAATTACCCATCTCTGTGGATCGACCCGTACTCACCGGCTAGCTGCAAAGCGACGCCATTTCTGATTGCGGTAAACACAATATTTTTGGACTAATCAGTCTGCTACATCGGCCGCATCCGTTTAAACCTTCGATACACGGTGCCATAAATCAACTTGGCATCTTCGGAGAGGTGGACAGATAGCACCAATTAGCATATGCCCCCAGATTCAGGCAAGACTTTCGTCTTCCCGGTTTCCGGCGGTAAACAGATTCTGGCACACCCGGTGGGACCTTTTCCTCTTTCCACTCCACACTTCGTGTGTCGTGTTCGCGAACGAATCGCGGTTTGATATGGTTGCCCTTGGGTTTGAGATACTAAGATTTGGTTTCTTACTTAGCGCAGAAAACGAAACATCAATGGCGTCTACTTGCGCGAAGTGTTCCAGCTGCAACTGCAACTCACGTTCCGCCTCATCTGGAGGTATAGCATACGGGCCCAAAGCAGCCTCCCTGTTCACGATGCCGGTGGACCAAGTAACTCAGGCCACCCCTGGGATGTTCTTTGGGACTATGATCCCACCCATGAGCTTCAATGCCCCGATGTTGCAGCAAGAAGCCCCAAAGAAATCGGTCTTTGATCGACTTACCACTACTGCGACCCCTCTCAACGGGTCGTCCAGCTCCGGCGCCTCAGTTTTCGCCAGATTGGGCCAAAATTCATGTGGGCCCATGATGAACCCTGCAATTCCAAAAAAGGTTATTCCGAAGAGGATAGCCATCCCTGCTCCCGAAATCGTCAAGGCGGCTTCTCCTGCCAAAGGGTCGGTCTTCACAAGGCTGACTGTTCCGGCTCCCGCTCTAGTCGAAGTCCTCAAAGCTACTTCTCCCGCCCAGAGGTCCGTCTTTGACAGGTTAGACACTGCTGCTCAACGGACATCGGTCTTCAAGAGACTGGTACCAGCAGCGCCTCACCAGAACAAGGGGCATGACGAAGCCACCCCTAAAACTGAAACAATCCCAACGGCTCGACACGCTCGACGTCGCCACTGGCGTCGAGTAAGGAAGGCTGGGGGCAACTCCCCCTCTGGGCTAACTCCACCAGCCCCAACGGTGGAAGTCAATGTTGCTGTTCCAACCGGGAACAACTTTGAATTTCTGAACAAGATGCGCAGGAACTCTCCTACCGCCGTACTGAAAAGATCCCCTCTTCCCGCGGAGAATGTTACAGAAACAAAGCCGGAGCAGCCCCCTCAGCGGCTGTCCTCCAAAGTTTACAAAGTCTGGCGACAGGTTCAGAACTCAGTAATTGATCAATATAACTCTCGCCGACAGAAAAAGGTGAAGGTTTAGCAGTAAGAGAACCGTCCTGTCAAGCCACAAAGGACGACAACTACTTGGGTGCCCGCTGCAACGGCCCCCTCGACTTCAACTGCTCAAAAAAGAAAGAGGCCAGAGAAAGCCCCTGTGAACATGGCGGACCGTAAAGACCTGAGCCCAAACGCCCCAAGTCTGGGGGCATAATCGTGCATACTGTTTATATGGCTTCCGGAAAAGAGGAAAGCCGCACTTCGACGGGTCACCGACCGCTCACCCGATCCGTAACAAAAGCCCAGGAGCAGCAACAGAAGCTTCAGGAAATGCTGACGCAAATAGCCGCACTTACCAGGCCAAAAGAAAGCCCGGAGGCATCATCAGAACAACGTCATGAACAAGAAACCGATGCTGACTTCCTCCGCAGAGTCCTCGAAAAGAAAGACAGAGAAGCAGCAGAACAAGCGGCTAATATAAAACGAATGGCTCTCTTATTCCAGGACATGGCTGGGATGATGTTACAGCCAGAACCTCCAGCTGAAGACCCTCCGATCATCATTGAAGATGACAATGGGAGACATCGAACCCTCCTCCGGCTCTTTCAGCAGCCAAGGAAGAGACCATCTCTAAGGCCGCTCTGGATGACTACATTGCTCAGCAAATACGAGCTCACTAGGCGAATGAAGCGGCCGGCAAAGTTGTTAAGACTGGGCGACCATATCCAGGCTGGTATGACCAAATAAAGTACCCGCCGGGATATACGATCCCTAAATTTCATGTATACAAAGGGACGGGCAATCCCCACCAGCATGTCGCCCAGTTCAGGGCTCTATGTGGTAACACCGGGGGTGATGATAAACTTCTTCTCCGCCAATTCGTCGGCAGCTTGTCGGAGACGGCATTCAAGTGGTATTCTGAACTTCCAAACGACCCCGTCAAGACTTTCGCAGAGATGGAACTATTATTCACTCAGCGATTCGCGAGTGCTGGTGAACGCACCCTAATAACGGCATTGATCAATTCCAGGGTAAAGCCAGACGAGACATGGGTTCAATACGCAATACGATGACGGAATCTGTGGTCGAAATGCGAACAACGCATCGAAGAAGCGCCGGCGGTGGGCATGTTCGTGGGTACTCTTGATTCGCAGGCGACCATCTCCCAGTTCATGATGTTTTTCAAGCCGACTACTTTCCAAGCCTTGATTGACAAACTGGCCTAAATGGACCAGATGGGTCATAGACCGTCTCCTCCAAAGCCGGAGCCTCGTAACGAGAAGAGAAAGGGGAAAGTGACCGTTGTCGCCAATGCTGAACAAAAACCCAGTGGTCTAAGATTAGTTGATCTCCAAAATGATAGAACTCGATCTTTTGGAGATAAAATGAGACGCCCTTACTCGTTCCCTCGAGACAAGACGAAGAGGTTATTCGAGCTTGCACCGCGCAACAGGCTCATCACTCTGCCGGAGCCAAGACGCCCAGCGCAACCAGGCGACATTAGCAATCCTAACTATTGCCCTTATCACCGAATGTTGGGCCATCCGATCGAAAATTGTTACATCTTCAAAAGCTGGATAGAAGATCAGTACCAGCAGGGAAAATTCGTATTATCTGAGAACTGGAAGGTGAACCCGCCTCGGTCACACACTCCCAAGAAAACAGATACACCGGGGGCATCATGCTCTTTCGTAGAAGAAGCTCCATGGGAGGTCGCTCTTTCATCCAAGACAAAAAGAATGCTGAAGGATCTCCACACATGTCCGGCAATTAGATGGAAGAATCCACTGGAGCCTGAGATCATCGAAAGGATGCTGAAACCACACCCAACTCCAAAGATCGGCGGTGATAGCCAAAGCACGCACGCCCAGCCGTCGAAATCTTCGAAAAAGAAGAAGAAACCCAAGAAGCCCGTGAAGCCTGGCAACAAGCGCACGGACCTGCAAAAGCAGATTGACGCGTTGGAAGAGTATAACCAGAAGGCGCGGACTCCAATCACGCTTCAAGAGTTTCTCCGCCACGTCCTTGAGGACGAAGATGATGGGGAAGACTCGTCGGATGAATCTGAAGGTTATGTGGCAAGTTGCCATGTGATCTCTCACTCGTCGATAGACGGTGAGGAAGCTCCTCATACAGAGAAACTAGGGGCAGGGCCTGAGCCGAAACTTCTAGGGCCGTCAGATGAGATGATCGATGCATTCCTAAACGAAGCTCTTCTGAAAAGTAAAGCTGATCGGGAGCGTGAGACGGCCATATTTGAAAAAGCCAAACGCCGGTGACTGGAAGAAAGAGTTGAAACACCCCCGCCAGATCAAAGCACATCCGCCGCGGATAAAAACAGGTTCAAGACGAGGAAAAGATTCGCCAAAGCCATATCAATGGGAATGAAGCTGCCATCCTCCGAAGCGAACGCCCCTGGTGAAGCAGAAACATATCCTAGCCATTGCTCATATCATCGAAAGATTTCACACCCCATCGAAGAGTGTGGCGCTTTTAAAAGATGGTGGCAGGGATATGTTGCTCACCGACAACATTTTAAGCGAATGAAACGCAAAACTCGTCGAGAGCAAAAAAATACGACCGAGGAGCATAAAAGAACCACCGGCAACTGTCGCATGGTTAACGCCGGGGGATCGCAAGTTCTCACCTTCGGGAGCGACTCTGACGAAGAAATGGCTCTTAGCCCTCTCTTTTAAGAGTCCACTTTGGGAAAAGAGGAAGAACTGAAGGCCTGTGAAAATATTCAGCTGCGCAACCGTACGCTGCCTGAAAAGAATCTTGGGCCCTCGAACAGTGGGTCAAATAGAAAAGATAAGGGGAAAGAAAAAGTCCCTGAGGATATCATCCTTGATGACCAAGCCGTCAAAGAACTGACAGCCAAGGACCCGCCAAAGAAAAATAAGATGGACTATAACGTTCTCGCACACTTGAGGAAAATACCTTCGTAGCTTAGTATTCTCGACGCCCTTCTGCTATCCAAAGATGGAGGATTCTTTAATCAAGGCATTACAAGAGCCTGGGCAATTCCAAGCTTTCCTCGCCGAAGAAAAGATGAAAGAAAAGCTGGAAGAAGTGCACACAGCCGATATCACCTTCGGCGATGAAGATCTCCTCCTTGGGACATGCGAGCACAACCGTCCCTTATATGTCTCCGGGTACTATCATGACATCAAGATAGGTAAAATACTGGTCGACAATGGGTCTTCCGTCAACCTCCTTAACGTGAGGGTGTTAAAGGAAATCTGCATGAGTGTTCAACACCTCACTTGGGATAAGATCACCATCTCCGGGTTCGACTCTCAGTCATCACGGACTCTTGGGTCCGTGATACCGACGTTATGCTTTGGGCTGCTCGTCACTGACATAGTGTTCCATGTCATTGACGCCAAGACATGCTACAATGCTTTGCTCGGCCGACCCTGGTTACACGAGTACAACATCATCCCTTCTACACAATATCAGTGTATGAAGTATTTCAAAGATGGTCTCGAGTACACTGTGACAGGGGAACTAAACCCGTTCTCCATGAACGAAGTCCGCAAGTATGAAGATGCAAAATACTTCTTACCAAATTTTGAGGACACGGAAAGATGTCACAAACCGAAGAACAAAGCTATCACCACCATTCCGGTCTTCGGGAGTGATACCGAGGAGGAGGAAGAGATAGTTTATTCAGGTCCGCCCCAGTACAGCAAGCCGGGATCGTCCACCTCAATGTTGATCTTCGGCAGCGACTCGGAAGATGAGGTCAATGCCGTATTCTCTGCCCGGCCATCCATACAAACCTTTGCTGATGAAGAGCAAAGTTTGCAAGTTGCTATGGTTCCGTCCAAGCATCATAAAGAACTAGACGTGCTTGATACCTACAATGTGGAAGAGCTGCAGACGTTCTATGTCCTTCCCAGGCGAGAAAGTGAAAAGGCGATCCTATTCTACCGATCCGTGGAAACCAAAGTGGAGAAAGAAATCTGGCATGGCGCGGATTCTATACTTGACAGGCTCCAACCTATCCGTTTGCCCAGATATTACACAGACGGACTAAGGAGATGTTCCCGCCAAAAATTTCTGCGCAAAAGAGTCCAAGGTATCAAATGGCAGCGATACGCTTAAGGAAAATGCGAACCAGTATCTTCCGGGATATTTTTTGATAAACTCCTGAATGAGAAACAGATAAATTCTGATGATATTGGAAGCATCTCGAAAACCCCTTCGATTTGATATATTATGGGCCTCATAATTCACCCGGGATCAAAAGTTATGAGCAAATATGTTATGCACTGTTCCTTGATTAAAAATCAGGAACTACCTCAATGAGGTATCACGTGCTCGCACGTGATCAATGGTCACGTATTGACACGTGATAGTTAAAACAGAAATAAAAACAAACGGCTGAAGAAGGACCTAATTGGGGGTCACGTGCTCACACGTGACCAATGGTCACGTGTTGACACGTGATAGTTAAAGCAGAAATTAAAAAACAAAAAAAAAATGGCTGAAGGAAATACCTCAATGAGGTATCACGTGCTCACACGTGACCAATGGTCACATGTTGACACGTGATGGTTAAAACTGAAGTATAAATAAACGCCGAGAAAAGAACCAATTGGGGGTCACGTGCTCACACGTGACCAAGAGTCGCGTGCCAGTACGTGACAGGCTTTGAAAGCCTTACAGTTTAATAGAATTAAAATTCTGAATTTCTCTAAATCTTTCCAAATAGAATTAAAATTCTAAATTTCTCTAAATCTTTCTAAATCTTTCCAAATGGAAAATGATTATGGGGACCGTTGGATTAAAGATCCAAGGCTGATTAAAAATCACCAATTTATGGAAAGATTTGATACAAGGAAAGATATCCCCTAAATCTCACCAAAAATAACAAACAGAATATTTTTGGATTTAAAATCCAATGGTGAATAAAAACACTGAATGATCTAAACGATCATATTAATTATGAAAACAAATCAAATTTTTCAATGAAAGATTTGCTAAACAAATTGATTCTTTTCCTTCTCCTATAAATAGGAGCCAAGAAGAGAAGAGGAAGATAGAATTTTGGGGCATCTTGAAAATTCAGAGAGAAAAGAAAGGAGAATTTAATTCTCAGTAAAGAAAACCCTAGGTGAGAAAAAAAAGGGATCAAAATTTCAAACAGAGAATTTAATTCTCAAAAATCTAAGAGTTTAACTCTTTTGCAAAGGACTTAGTTCTTTCTCTGGTTGAAGATCTGAAAAGTGCACATCTTCCCATAAATTGAGAATTTAATTCTCATTGGGTTGAGATCCTGCCATGCAGATCTAAAACATAGAGGAGGAATTGAGCTTTGAGAATTTAATTCTCACAGAGTTATAGGAATTTAATTCCTCTTAAAATGAAATTAGGGTTTAACCCTACATAAGAATTTAATTCTTTTACATATATGGGAATTCAATTCCTTTAAAAGAAATTAGGGTTTTACCCTACATAAGAATTTTAATTCTTAATCCTACAGAAAATTTAATTCTCAAAATAAAATGAAGAGACTTAAAAGATCTCCATGCATGCAAAGGACTAAGGTCACGTGTTCCCACGTGACCCCTAAAAAGATCCCCCAAAATAAAAAGGAAACAGCTTTGAGGCAATGCCTCACGTGCTCCCACGTGACCTACAAAACACAGAAAGAAAAAGCAAAGGAAGGCTTTGGGCGCTCTCACGTGATACCATATGACCCCTCAGCAAATGCTTTCATAATTGGCGCACAAATCTCCATCACATGCCAGCACGTGATGCTCTAAAATAAAATAAAAAGTGTTTAACACTTAATTGCAGAACGAAGAAATGGGATCCGGTCCTACTTTTGGGCGCTCTCACATGTCCACACGTGACCCCTCTTTCTTTAGTGTTTAACACTAATTTGGGGATTTTATTTCCAGTGTTTAACACTGACTGTTTCTAGTGTTTAACACTAAATTGAAGATTATATTTCCAGTGTTTAACACTGATTGTCTTTTAGTGTTTAACACTAATTTGAGAGTTCTACCTCCAGTGTTTAACACTGTTGTTCTCTAGTGTTTAACACTACTTTTAGCCAAATTGGCTAAGTTTCCAGAGGCAAAAGGCCCTCCTCTAAATGAATCTCAAAATTGAGGAAATCAAAGACAAAAAGTTGTCAGAGCCCCTAAACCTCTGTTTAGCACTGCTGAATGATGAGAGGCTGAACCTAGACAAATGTCTAATGGTCCAAAGGGCCAATATTTCAAACATAACTGGACTTAACCCAATTCTGGCCATAAGTCCTCAAATTAAATTGAATCGAGCACCACTGCTCTCCAAAATCAATTTACATCCGGTTTGAGGGTACATCTCTGAACTCCTCTGGTATTTGTCGTTGTAATTCTTCAACGTCGTCAGAGAGGTGACGGGTCCCGACAACCACACATAATACGGACTGTGGGGTCCTTAAACTCATGCATCCTTAAACCAGTTTCCTTCTCCAAAATGGGAATGTTGGACCACCATGTCCCTAAACTGGTAATGGACCACTATGTCCCTAAACTAGAACAATAGAGCCCAAATGCTCTTTTGTCGGATCTAAATGATCCTGTTAAGTCGATCTTAGTCTCAAATTAGGCTAACGTATCCTTAACAAACGTTTAAGTTGATCTTAACCTCAAATATGGCTAACGCATCCTTAAACCAAAACTTTCAAAACAAACTTTAGTCCCAAATTGGACTATAGATCTCCCAACCAACTTTGGCTCAAGGGTACATCTCTGAACTCCTCTGACATCTGTCGTTGTAATCCTTCAACGTCGTCAGAGAGGTGATGGGTCCCGACGGCCATACATTCTATGGACCACTATGTCCCTAAACTGGAACAATAGAGCCCTCAAATGCTCTTTTGTCGGATCTAAACGATCCCGTTAAGTTGATCTTAGTCTCAAATTAGACTAACGTATCCTTAACAAACGTTTAAGTTGATCTTAGCCTCAAATATGGCTAACGTATCCTTAAACCAAAACCCCAAACCCAAATCTAAGAAAATACGGATTTGGACTAATCCACGTCCTACGGGCGACAACATAAATTAGTCTCCGTATACAATCCACGGGCAACCACAAACAAAACAAACACCCACAACACGAAGTGAAATTCCGGAGAAGAAGAAAGTTGTTACAGCGATGCGGTAGCGTAATTAACTGCAGGGGCTTGCGCCTACAGGGAAGAGCGTCCCCACAATCAAAAACCCCTCAAGCGAGGGGGAATCTGACGAAGTCTGCTACATCGGCCGCATCCGTCTAAACCTCCGATACACGGTGCCATAAATCAACTTGGTATCTTCGGAGAGGTGGAAGGATAGCACCAATTAGCATCTACCCCGAATCACAGGCAAGACGTCCATGTCTTCGCCGTTTTTCGGAGGGGAACAGATTCTGGCACGCCCGGTGGGACCTTTTCCTCTTTCCACTCCACACTTCGTGTGTCGTGTTTTTCCCGCGATCAAATAATCGCGGTGTGTATGTTTTTGGTTACCCTTAGGGGAGTGGATATTGAAGCCGGCATTTCGTCTCTATGAAGAAGGGCATTTGCTCCCACCCTAGCAACTCAGGCTCTGTCATATCCGGCAGAGTTAAGTATGGGTCACCTGCAGCCTCAAATCTCTGCAATCCGGCTCTTCAAGAAATCGACGGGCTTCTTTTTGGGTTGATGCTCCCACCTCCCACCCTCGGTGCCTCAACGCTGATGGAGGAAGCCCAGAGGATGTCTGTCGTCCACAGGCAGGCTCCCCAAGCAGCAGCCTTGCCGACGGAATCGGTCCTCAAACAACTGGCACATGCCAAAGACCAGGGTCGACGCAGGGGGCAGAATATTCAAGCTCTTCAAGAAATCAATGGCTTCGAACTGCACTAACTGCAACATCAACTCTCGCTCTGTCCCATCTAGAGGAGTAACCTACGAGCCCCAAGCGGCCTCCCTTTTCACTATTCCAGTGGAGCAGGTAACTCAAGCCACCACTGGGCTATTCTTCGGGACCATGCTCCCGCCAACGAGCTTCAGCACTCCTGTACCATCGCAAGAAGCTCCCAAGAAGTCGTTTTTCGGCGCTCCTGTGCTTATTTACGCCTTATTTTGCATTATACTATATATAAGCACAAAAAAAAAATTGTGATAATAAAAGAGTAGAAAGTGAAAAAAAAATTATATTTAAAAGATAGGAATCGTTTAAGAAAAACAAGAAAGTTAGATATTTTCTTAAATGAAACTAGTAATAAGTAGTTATGAGCTGTTGTCCTAAGGGTTAGTAAGATGAAGGAAATTACTAATCTGAGGATAAAATAAGCCTGATAAATAGTTCCTATTCTGGAAGCCAAACATTTGAACGTTGATACCCTACTATACGCACTTACACACATCTTGAAACTCGGGATAGTAGAGAATACCTTGAAATGCTTTTGTCTAAAAGCCAAAGTATGAAGAAAATAAAAGTGGAGAATAAAAGATAAAATGGTGAAAAGAAAAATGAACACTGGTTTTGTTATCACCGAGGCAGCAATAAAAAAATATAGCGAGGGTGCTTTATCACCTAGTGCCTTAGACCAACTGGTTTGGGAGCCACTGCTAAGCCTTAGATGTTGCAAGACGAGGAAAAATGCCTAATTAGCAAGCATATGAGTAATCGGTCGGTTAGTACCTCAAGAAGTATTAACGGTCGCATGAAGAATGTGTGAGCAAATTCCATCTAAATATCTATTAAAAAGTACTAAGGTAGATGGACAAGAGTATGATTGCTTGAATTGAATTCTCTGAGTGTAGGGATGTCCAGTTCACACACGTAGGGGTATATGATCAATGTTTGGAAGAAAGGTAGGAATGAAAACTAAAGGCGATGTTTTATTGAGGGATAATGTGATTTCTAACATTTTTTCATAACCATTAAGATAGGGCTCATAGCAACTGAAAAGCTGGTATAGTTGAAAACTCTTATTTTCAAGTTCTTTCTTTTATAGTTCTTATCTTTATATAACTTTCACCATCTCTCTTTTATTATAAGATTTTGTGGGTGTAATCCGCTGAAAACCCTCAGGAGACAACACTTCTCCTACTAGGGATATGCCACTGGCGCCGAGTAAGGAAGGCTGGGGCAACTCTCCTTCTGGACCGACTCCGCCGACTCCAACGGCGGAAATTGATGCTGCTGTTCCAACTGGGAACAGCTTTGAACCACTTAGGAAGGTCCGCAAGAACTCTCCGACCGCTGTGCTGAAAAGATCTCCTCCACCTATGGAGAGCGCTACAAAGGTGAAGCCGGAACAGCCCCCTCAACGGCTGTCCTCTAAAATATACAAGGTCTGGCATCAAATTCAAGACTCAGTAATTGATCAAGATTATTCTTGCCGACAGAAAAAGGTGAAAGTTCAGCGGAAAGAGGACCGTCCTGTCAAGCCACAAAAGGCGACAACTACTGGGGTGCTCACTGCAACGGTCCCCTCAACTTCGACCGTTCACAAGAAAAGAATGCCGAAGAAAATCCTTGAGTCTGCGATGAATCGTAAGACCACTGAACCTAAACGCCCCAAGTCTGAGGGCATGGTGGTGCACACCGTCTATATGGCGTCCGGAAAAGAGTACAGCCGTATCTCCACAGGTCATCGACCGCTCACCCGATCAATAACAAGGGCTCAAGAACAACAACAACAGAAGCTACAGGAGATGCTGACTGCAATGGCTGTGCTCACCGGACCAAAAGAAAGCCCGGAGGCGTCATCAGAGCAGCGTCATGAACAAGAAACCGATGCTGACTTCCTCCGCAGAATCCTCGAAAAGAAGGACAAAGAAGCAGCAGAACAAGCTGCCAACATAAAACGAATGGCGATTCTCTTCCAAGACATGGTCGGGATGATATTACAGCCGGATCCTCCAGCTGAAGACCCTCCGATCATTATTAAAGATGACTGAGCGAAGACGTCAAATCCCCTTCCGGCTTGTTCAACAGCCAAAGAGGAGACCATCTCAAAAGCTACGCTTGATGATTATATTGCTAAGAAAATAAAAGATTACCGAGCGAACGAAACGGCCGGCCAAGTTGTTAAAACTGGGCGACCATATCCAGGCTGGTATGACCAAATGAGTTACCCGCCGGGATATATGATCCCCAAATTCCATGTGTACAAGGGGACAGGCAATCCCCATCAACATGTCGCTCAGTTCAGGGCTCTTTGCGTCAATACTGGAGGTGATGATAAACTTCTATTTTGCCAGTTCGTCGGTAGTTTAGCAGGCACAGTTTTTGAATGGTACTCGGAGCTTCCCGACGACTCCGTCAAAACGTTTACAGAAATGGAGTTGTTATTCACTCAACGGTTCGCAAGTGCCAGCGAACGCACCCCGATCACGGCATTGATCAATACCAGGGTGAAGCCAAGTGAAACGTGGGTGCAATACGCAATACGATGGCGAAACTTATGGTCAAAATGTGAGCAGCACATCGAAGAAGCGCCGGCAGTGGGCATGTTCGTGGGTACTCTCGACCCTCAAGCGACCATCTCGCAATTCATGATGTTCTTCAAGCCGACCACCTTCCAGGCCTTGATTGACAAGCTGGCCCAAATGGACCAGATGGGCCATAGGCCTTCCTCTTCAAAGACGAAGCCTTGGAATGAAAAGGGCAAAGGGAAAGCAACCTTCGTCGCCAACGCTCAACAACAGCCGAGCAACTCAAAGCCGGTTGTTCGCCAAAACAACGTGCGTCCACGCCCATCCCTCGAGGAGAGACTGGGACGTCCTTACTCGTTTCCCCGGGATAAAACGAGGAGACTGTTCGATCTGGCAGTGCACAATAGCCTCATCAATCTGCCAGACCCTAAACGTCTGTTGCAGCCAGGCGATGTCAACAATCCTAATTACTGCCCTTACCACCAAGCAGTAAGCCATCCAATCGAAGATTGCTTCGTCTTCAAAGGCTGAATTGAAGACCAATACCAACAAGGCAAATTCGTATTATCCAAAAACTGGAGGGTGAGCCCGCCACAGCCTCATGCTTCTAAAAAGGTGGACACGCCGGAGGTATCATGCTCAGTCATAGAGAAAGCCCCATGGACCGAAAGGTCCGTAAACTAGAAATTCGTCTCAAATATGGCAACGACGGACCGAAACGTTCTTAAACTAACGATGGACCACTATGTCCTAAAACTGGATGCAGACCGAAACGTCGTTAAACTAACAATGGACCACTATGTCCTAAAACTGGCAAATGACCGAAATGTCGTTAAACTACTCCCAACCCGCGGCATCTTCAGGCTGACGTGGTAAAAAAAAAGGTACGTTCACAAGCAAGATGGGCACGGATGAAAACCCGAAAGGGCGCCGTGAGTAAAAACAGCAGGACTACCGGCGATGTTTGTGAAAACCCGAAAGGGCACAGACTCGTTAAAAAAATGGTATGTCCATAAGCAAAATGGGCACGGATGAAAACCCGAGAGGGCTCCGTGAGTAAAAACAGCAGGGCTACCGGCGAGTGTTTGTGAAAACCCGAAAGGGCGCAACCTCGTTAAAGGACACTTGCAAGGTCCTCTCGACCTTGTGAGGAGAAACTACCCGCGTGAGATCCTTACGACTCACAAAGGAAGCAACACACTTAGGAATCCCCACGACTCCTAAGGAAAAGTTACACTTGCGAGATCCTCACGACTCGTAAGGAGAACTCTCTTATGAGACCCTCACGGCTCATAAGATTTGAAAGTCTTAAGTTACAGAGATCTGAACCTGTTCTTAAGCAACCCCCACAAACTTCGATATTGCCCTACAAGCGGCTCATACTGACCCTTGTATACAATCCACATGCACGAATAAACATTTCCCTAACAAAGTCCTACCCGTGACTAGGGATATGTGCGCACGGTGAACAACCCTTGTAAGTCCTCTCGACTTATAAGGAGAAAACCCTCTTATAAGATCCTTACGACTTACAAAGGAATATACACTTGGGAATCCTCACGATTCCTAAGGAGAAAACACACCTACGAGATCCTCACGACTTGTAGGGAGAAATACCTTTGTGAGACCCTTACGGCTCATGAAGTCAAAAGCCTTAGTCGACGGGATCCTAACCCTGTTCGCTAAGCCGCCTTTGTTCGACATCGACAGAGGAAAATGATGATTCGCTCCTGGCAATATCCCAGTTGTAGCGATGTTGATGCCTAAACCGGTATCAAATTCCAAGTCCTTTCATGGCAAATGATGATTCGCTCCTGGCAATATTCCAGTCGTAGCGATGCTGATACTAAGATTGGCATCAGATTCCAAGTTTCACACTCGCGATAAGAAAAATCAGCGGGCCACAAATGCATATGAAATAGCCGAAATGATGGGGCAACTTGCAACAAAATCAGCAAGTAAAAATATATGCATGCAAAATAGCCGAAATGATTGGGCAACTCGCAATAAAAAACAGCGAGTAAATAAAACAGCCGAAATGATTGGGCAACCCGCAATAAAAAGAAGCGGGTAAATAAAAGAAATAGACGAAATGATTGGGCACCGCGAAAAATAGCCGAAATGATTGGACAATCGTGACCTTCGCGATATAAAAAGCTGAAATGATAGAGCATCGCGGAAAGAATAAAAAAATGAAATGATGAAAAAATGAAACCTTTTGCCCTACAGGTAAGATCACATCGATCCATGTATACAATCCAGGGGCACAAACAAAGAGGGAACCATACCTTCCCAACAGGCTCCACCAGAAAACGAAGCCAAATCTCGACGGTTCATAGACAACCTAGAGACAACCTCGACATTTGTCGCAATATTGCAGACATAATGTCAACAAATGAAGCAAAGGAAGATCCTTAGCTTCAGGGTCTCGACGTCGATATCGACAACTTAGAGATCACCAACAGCGTTTCTCCTCACTCCAACCAGATGCAGACATGACGTCAACAACCGACCTCAGAGTCGCAACGAAACGGAGCCATGGCGAAATCCCTAGTTCCAAATCTCAATGGCCACATCTACAGCCTGGAGACCAACAACGGTGTGCCTCCTCATTCCCGCATGACACAGAGGTTGCACAATCAAGCGGAGTGATGGCAAAGTCCCAGCTCCACCTCAGCATTCGTCTCGTTACAGCAGACGCAATGTCAACAACGGCGTTCCTTCGCAGTCCAGCAGGATGTAGATGCAACGTCAACAAAAGACCCCATGGTCAGTAAAGCGGAGTGACGGCAAAATCCCAGCTCCACCTCAGCATTCGTCTCGATACAACAAACGAGATGTCATTACAGCATCCTTCCTCCAACAGGATTCACACATGACAAAGCGAACGAAGCGAAGGCCAAATTCTTAGCTTCAACGTATTGACGGTAAGTCATATAAAATCGGAAAGACAATCAGAGATCATCCCACATAGAGTGGTCACCACCACGACATTCGTCTCGATACAGCAGACGAGATGTCACTACAGCGTCCTTCCTCCAACAGGATCCGGACACACCAAAGCAAACGAAGCGAAGGCCAAATTCTTAGCTTCAACGTCTTGACGGTAAGTCATATAAAACCGGAAAGACAATCAGAGATCATTTCACACCAACATGGAGTGATCACCACCGCGACATTCGTCTCGATACAGCAGACGCGATGCCAGCAAACGAAGCAAAGGCCAAATTCCTACCTTCAGGGTCTTAACGGTAAGTCATATAAAACCGGAAAGACAATCAGAGATCATCTTACACCAACATGGAGTGATCACCACCGCGACATTCGTCTCGATACAGCAGACGCGATGCCAGCAAACGAAGCAAAGGCCAAATTCCTAGCTTCAGGGTCTTAACGGCAAGTCATATAAAACCGGAAAGACAATCAAAGATCATCTCACACCAATATGGAGTGATCACCACCGCGACATTCGTCTCGATACAGCAGACGCGATGCCAGCAAACGAAGCAAAGGCCAAATTCCTAGCTTCAGGGTCTTAACGGCAAGTCATATAAAACCGGAAAGACAATCAGAGATCATCTCGGACAAACGCGGAGTAATCACCACCTCGACGTTCGTCTCAATACAGCAGACGCAATGCAGCAAACGAAGCGAAGGCCAAATTCCTAGCTTCAGGGTCTTGACGGCAAGTCATATAAAGCCTGAAAGACTATCGGAGATCATCCCACACCAGCGCGGAGTGGTTATGACTCATCGGGGCTCTCCAAAATGAGCCTAACCTCAAGTAAAAAACGGCATGGAAAAATTCCTAATGCTTGCTCTTCCGACGGTCAAACTGCCTAGGAGGATTGCTTGAAGACGTCTTGTCCAGCCCCCAAAGGGATCAGAGACACGGCAGTCGCAGGGCTACTCAAACAGCATAATTGCCTATCGAGGGATACATCAGCCAATGCGACGGTACGATGGGCAAAACCCTAGTACCACAGACCCTAACGGACCTCTATCGTAAAGAGCAGAGGTTAACTGTGACGTTAGGATATGCTTGCAAGAACTGCTCGATTCGTCTCGACTCGTGAGGAAATTGATGTCTTCGCGAGAACTTCTCGATTCGTCTCGATTCGTGAGATAAAGCTTTAGGCAGCGGGGATTAAAAAAACCTGTTTCCTAAGCACTGGGGCCCTGCAAGTCGGTCCAAAATGGACTTTTGCATACTATTCACGGGCCACACTCTCTAAAGTCGAATCTCGATAAGGAGGGAAACAACCGCTTATGAGTCCTCTCGACTTGTAAGAGGGAAAATTCTCTTGTAAGATCTTTACGACTTTCAGGAGAAAAACACACTTAGGAGTCCTCACGACCCCTAAGGAGAAAATACACCTACGAGATCCTCATGACTCGTAGGGAGAAAACTCTTTATAAGACCCTCACGGCTCGTAAAGTTGAAAAGTCTTAGGTGGCAGATCCTACCCCTGTCTCCTAAGCCATCACTGCCCTGCAAAGAGGTCAAGATGGACCATCTATGAGCCACACTTGCCAAAACTACATGCCACTGAAATGGAGAAGTTACTCATGAGCGTATAAACTACTTCACGCCAGAGTAAGACATAAGGAAATAGAAGGGTGCGGCTCATGGAGTTGAGAGTTTGGAACTATATCTCTTAAGGGTCGAGATTTGAGTCAATGATAAATGGCGACGCTTGTGTCCGCTCGTTATCTTCTCAGATCAAGATTCTGAAACTTATATACCAACCCGAAACTGGTCATACGCTATGCATTACTCTGCACTACTTCACCCACGTATATACTTACGTGGGCAAAGTAGTGGGGGGCATTTGTTCCCGCCAAAAATTTCTGCGCAAAAGAGTCCAAGGTATCAAATGGCAGCGATACGCTTAAGGAAAATGTGAACCAGTATCTTCCGGGCTGTTTTTTGATAAACTCCCGAATGAGAAACAGCTAAATTCTAATGATATTGGAAGCATCTCGAAAGCCTCTTCGATTTGATATATTATGGGCCTCATAATTCATCCAGGATCAAAAGTTATGAGCAAATATGTTATGCACTGTTTCTTGATTAAAAATCAGAAACTACCTCAATGAGGTATCACGTGCTTGCATGTGATCAATGGTCACGTGTTGACACGTGATAGTTAAAACAAAAATAAAAACAAATGGCTGAAGAAGGACCCAATTGGGGGTCACGTGCTCACACGTGACCAATGGTCACATGTTGACACGTGATAGTTAAAACAGAAATAAAAAAACAAAAAAAAACAAATGGCTGAAGGAAATACCTCAATGAGGTATCACGTGCTCACACGTGACCAATGGTCACGTGTTGACATGTGATGGTTAAAACTGAAGCATAAATAAACGCCAAGAAAAGAACCAATTGGGGGTCACGTGCTCACACGTGACCAAGGGTCGCGTGCTAGCACATGACAGGCTTTGAAAGCCTTACAGTTTAATAGAATTAAAATTCTGAATTTCTCTAAATCTTTCCAAATAGAATTAAAATTCTAAATTTCTCTAAATCTTTCTACATCTTTCCAAATGGAAAAAGATTATGGGGATCGTTGGATTAAAGATCCAAGGGTGATTAAAAATCACCAATTTATGGAAAGATTTGATACAAGGAAAGATATCCCCTAAATCTCACCAAAAATAACAAACAGAATATTTTTGGATTTAAAATCCAATGGTGAATAAAAACTCTGAATGATCTAAAGGATCATATTAATTATGAAAACAAATCAAATATTTCAGTGAGAGATTTGCTAAACAAATTGATTCTTTTCCTTCTCCTATAAATAGGAGCCAAGAAGAGAAGAGGAAGATAGAATTTTAGGGCATCTTGAAAATTCAGAGAGAAAAAAAAGGAGAATTTAATTCTCAGCAAAGAAAACCCTCGGTGAGAAAAGAAAGGGGATCAAAATTTCAAACAGAGAATTTAATTCTCAAAGATCTAGGAGTTTAACTCTTTTGCAAAGAACTTAGTTCTTTCTCTGGTTGAAGATCTGCAAAGTGCACATCTCCCCATAAATTGAGAATTTAATTCTCATTGGGTTGAGATCCTGCCATGCAGATCTAAAACATAGAGGAGGAATTGAGCTTTGAGAATTTAATTCTCACAGAGTTATAGGAATTTAATTCCTCTTAAAATGAAATTAGGGTTTAACCCTACATAAGAATTTAATTCTTTTACATATATGGGAATTCAATTCCTTTAAAAGAAATTAGGGTTTTACCCTACATAAGAATTTAATTCTTAATCCTACAGAAAATTTAATTCTCAAAATAAAATGAAGTGACTTAAAAGATCTCCATGCATGCAAAGGACTAAGGTCACATGTCCCCACGTGACCTCTAAAAAGATCCCCAAAAATAAAAAGGAAACAGCTTTGAGGCAATGCCTCACGTGCTCCCACATGACCTACAAAACACAGAAAGAAAAGGCAAAGGAAGGCTTTGGGCGCTCTCACGTGATACCACGTGACCCCTCAGCAAATGCTTTCACAATTGGCGCACAAATCTCCTTCACGTGCCAGGACGTGATGCTCTAAAATAAAATAAAAAGTGTTTAACACTTAATTGCAGAACGAAGAAATGGGATCTGGTCCTACTTTTGGGCGCTCTCACGTGTCTACACGTGACCCCTCTTTCTTTAGTGTTTAACACTAATTTGGGGATTTTATTTCCAGTATTTAACACTGACTGTTTCTAGTGTTTAACACTAAATTGAAGATTATATTTCCAGTGTTTAACACTGATTGTCTTTTAGTGTTTAACACTAATTTGAGAGTTCTACCTCCAGTGTTTAACAATGTTGTTCTCTAGTGTTTAACAATACTTTTAGCCAAATTGGCTAATTTTCCAGAGACAAAAGGCCCTCATCTAAATGAATATCAAAATTAAGGAAATCAAAGACAAAATGTTGTCAGAGCCCCCAAACCTCTGTTTAGCACTGCTGAATGATGAGAGGCTGAACCTAGGAAAATGTCTAATGGTCCAAAGGGCCAATATTTCAAACATAACTAGACTTAACCTAATTCTGGCCATAAGTCCTCAAATTAAATTGAATCAAGCACAACTGTTCTCCCAAATCAATTTACATCCGGTTCGAGGGTACATCTCTGAACTCCTCTGGTATTTGTCGTTGTAATCCTTCAACGTCGTCAGAAAGGTGATGGGTCCCAACAACCACACATAATACGGACTGTGGGGTCCTTAAACTCATGCATCCTTAAACCAGTTTCCTTCCCCAAAATGGGAATGTTGGACCACCATGTCCCTAAACTGGCAATGGACCACCATGTCCCTAAACTGGTAATGGACCACTATGTCCCTAAACTAGAACAATAGAGCACAAATGCTCTTTTGTCGGATCTAAATGATCCTGTTAAGTCGATCTTAGTCTCAAATTAGGCTAACGTATCCTTAACAAACGTTTAAGTTGATCTTAGCCTCAAATATGGCTAATGCATCCTTAAACCAAAACTTTCAAAACAGACTTTAGTCCCAAATTGGACTATAGATCTTCCAACCAACTTTGGCTCAAGGGTACATCTCTGAACTCCTCTGACATATGTCGTTGTAATCCTTCAACGTCGTCAGAGATGTGATGGGTCCCGACGGCCATACATTCTATGGACCACTATGTCCCTAAACTGGAACAATAGAGCCCCCAAATGCTTTTTTGTCGGATCTAAACGATCCCGTTAAGTTGATCTTAGTCTCAAATTAGACCAACATATCCTTAACAAATGTTTAAGTTGATTTTAGCCTCAAATATGGCTAACGTATCCTTAAACCAAAACCCCAAACCCAAATCTAAGAAAATACGGATTTGGACTAATCCACGTCCTACGGGCGACGACATAAATTAGTCTCCGTATACAATCCACGGGCAACCACAAACAAAACAAACACCCACGACACGAAGTGAAATTCTGGAGAAGGAGAAAGTTGTTACCACAATGCGGTAGCGTAATTAACTGCGGGGGCTTGCGCCTGAAGGGAAGAGCGTCCCCACAATCAAAAACCCCTCAAACGAGGGGGAATCTGACGAAGTCTGCTACATCGGCCGCATCCGTCCAAACCTCCGATACACGGTGACATAAATCAACTTGGCATCTTCGGAGAGGTGGATGGATAAAACTAAATAGCATCTGCCCCGAATCACAGGCAAGACGTCCATGTCTTCGCCGTCTTTCGGAGGGGAACATGAGACCCTTGAGACGCCAAGGTGTACCCCTTAAGCAAACTGCTCGACAAGCACGGTTCTATAACAGGATCTGGAACGTTCCTGGAACTCAACGAAAATTGCCCAACGGGAGAATGGAAATGACCGGGCTTGGGTATGTTCAATCCAAGAAACGGTAGTTACTCCGCGACTGCTACATAATATATGACTTTGATGAAGAAGGGGATGCTCTATGGGAAGAGCCTAACCCTGAACCAAAAAGAACTCCCACCGTGAAAATGCCAAGTCCGTCGTTCGAAGAACAGATGAACAAGCTTATAAGGGAAGCAAGTCAAAAGGTTCGAGACAACCATAATCGCGAAATGGCCATTTCGAGAAAGTCAGGACACAACGCCTCCTTCAACAGGCTCCGAAAAATGAAAATGCTCCTCCTTGTCAACCCGTTATACAAAAGGCCCGACGCAGAGGCAGAAACAAACCAAAAAACGGGAAAGGCGTTCGACAATGACAAACCGGGTCCAAGAAGCCATGCGATCAGGAATCAAGCAGTCCGGATTCGTCTCTTATAAAGAAGATGGGTCGAGCATACTCTTTTGCCCAAGACAAGACAAAGAAGATACCTGATCTTGCTATAAAATATCAAATGATTATCCTCCCGGAGTCCAAGCACCCCGAGCAAGCAGGCGAAGCCTCTCACCCGGACTATTGCTCCTATCACAGGGCAATAGGACATCCTCTCGAAGACTGCTTCACATTTAAAGACTGGGCAGAAGACCAGTATCAGTAAGGCAGGTTCGCTCTATCCAGCAGCTGGAGGGTAACCCCGCCGCAGAAGCATGAACCCAAAGCCGCGAGAGTAGAACCCGATCAACATCGGTCTTGGAAGCGATCTCGTACTTGTCATATGATAATGCTGTCAGAAGAAGAGCCCGAGAATATGGATGAACTCCCCTGGTGCTTCGAAAATGATGATGACGAGGTAATCTCAGAATTTCCATCGGCGCCAAAAGAGCTGGAAGATGGGATACATACTACTGCATACAACCTCAGAAAGATTGATTTGGGGGCGGCAAGTGACCCGCGGCCGACGTTCGTCAGTGAGCTATTGTCTGAAGAAAGGGTGGCTACGCTAAAGGACGTGCTCATGCAGCATAAAGATTGCTTCGCATGGAACTATTCCGAAATGCCAGGATTAGATCCAGAGATTGCTGTACACAAATTGGCGATATCTCCGGACGTCAAGCCGATCAAACAAGCGCCGAGAAGAATGCGGCTCGAGCTTGAGATGAGCATCAATGCCGAGGTCAAGAAGCTAATCGACTCCAGTTTTATCCAAGAGATTCAGTATCCTGATTGGATCGCCAACATCATCCCGGTGATGAAGAAGAATAGGACGGTGCGCATCTGCGTGGACTTTCAAGATCTCAATAAAGCCTGCCCGAAGGATGACTTCCCAGTACCGCTCACTGAGCTGATGCTAGACAACACGTCCACTCACGAAGTTTTCTCCTTCATGGACGGCTCATCAGGATACAATCAGAAAAAGATGCACCCTGAGGACTGGAAACATACCGCTTTCCAGACCCCCTTGGGCATATTCTGCTACAAGGTGATGCCCTTCGGCCTAAAGAATGCCGGCGCCACCTATCAGAGGGCCATGACGAAGTTCTTCGATGACCTCATACATGAAATTGTCGAATGCTATATCGACAACCTTGTGGTGAAAAGCAAATCATACGAGGAACATTTAGAGCATCTAAAGATCGTATTTCAACGCCTTCGGCAATACAACTTGAAGATGAACCCTCTCAAATGCTCGTTCAGAGTTTCCTCGGGCAAATTCCTAGGATTCATCGTCCGACACCGAGGCATCGAGATAGACCCGTCAAAGATCATGGCGATTATGGAAATGCCTCCGCCAAGGACTCTCAAGCAATTGCGGTCTCTTCAAGGGAAGCTCACGTATATCCGGCGATTTATAGCCAATCTTTCCGGCAAGTGTCGTCCCTACAGTCACTTGATGAAAAAGGGAACCCCGTTCGTCTGGGATCACAAATGCCAAAGCGTACTGGACGAAATCAAGCAATACCTGCAGAATCCGCCAGTACTAGCCGCTCCCGTTAAAGGAAAACCTCTCGTTCTGTACACAACAGCCCTTGAAGGTTCTTTAGGTGCGCTATGGGCATAAGAAAATGACCGAGGGAAAGAAAGAGCTCTCTACTACTTGAGTCGAGTTCTACTGGGGGCAGAAAGCAACTACTCCCCCATTGAAAAACACTGCCTGGCGTTAATCTTCGCAATAACGAAGCTCAGACACTATGCATTGGCACATGAGGTCCATCTTATATCAAAAGTGGATCCTCTCAAGTATTTGATGTCAAAAGCCATATTAACAGGGCGGCTCGCTAAATGGGCCCTGCTCTTGATGTAGTTCTCGATAACTTATCGGCCTCTTAAAGCAGTGAAAGGCCAGGCCATCGCCGATTTCCTTGTTGAGCATCCGATACCTTCCAATTCTCCTTTGAATTGCGAACTGCCAGACGAACATGGGTTTGGCCCGATCGACGGTGGTGATACCCGGTGGGAACTTTATTTTGATGGAGCGTCTTCCATGAAGAAGCGCAAACAAAGCACCCCTTTAATCAAATCGGGGATAGGCCTCATCTTCGTGACTCCACAAGGAGGGATAATGCGTTTTGCCTTCTCCTTAACAGAGCCGAGGACGAATAATGAAGCCGAGTATGAAGCTTTGATAGCAGGTCTCGAGATCACCATCAACATGGGAATTGAAAACCTTCTCATATACGGAGACTCCCAACCGGTCGTTAGTCAAATAAACAGCGACTACCAAACGTGCAAGCCTGAGTTGGTGAAATACGGCGAGAGAGTACAGAGACCGTTGACTCAAATTCCTTCCTACACCTTGGAAAGCATACCGCGTGCGGAAAATAACAAAACGGATGCATTAGCCAAGCTCGCTAAAAAACTGGCTGATGAAAACCTCAATGACGTGAGGATCGTTGTGCAAAGCCGTCGGGTTCTCGCACCGGAAAAAATATCTCCGGAGTCGTCCGAAGAAATGGGAGCGACCGAGCAAACGACTCTGCAAATAAAAGACCAGGAAAAGGCTGAGAATTGGAGAGAAGTCTTTATAGACTAATTCAAATCCCGTCGAACACCTGACGATGCGTCCTCAAGACATCGGCTTATGAAACGAGCTCTGTCTTTCGCCTTCGTCAATGATACTCTGTATAAGAGATCATTTGATTCTCTATGGCTAAGATGCCTGGGACCTGAAGAGGCAAAGAGAGTCGTCCAAGAAACTCACGACGGACTCTGCGGTTCTAACCAAGCCGACCCAAAGATGAAGCTGAAGATCAAACGGATGGGTTATTATTGGCCCACGATGATCCAAGACTGTCTCGAATACGCGAAGCAATGCCATTCGTGCCAGATTCACGGGACTTTATCCATCAGCATCCAAATCCACTATATCCAACAGTGGCTAGCTGGCCGTTCGAAATGTGGGGGACTGACATAATCGGCCCCATTGAGCCAGTATCGTCCAGAGGACATCGATTCATTTTGGCGACAACTGATTACTTTTCCAAATGGGCAGAAGCAGTACCGCTGAGGGAAGTGAAGACGGAGAATATCCTCCATTTCTTCAAGACACACGTCATTTATCGGTTCGGAACTCCACGATGGATTATCTCCGATAACGGGCCAGCCTATAGAAGCCACAAGATCAGCCGCTTCACACAACAGCATAACATAGATTGGAGATACTCTTCAGTCTATAATCCCCGAGCTAACGGTCTAGCTGAGGCTTTTAACAAGACCTTGACAAAGATCGTGAAAAAGACGGTGTCGCGAAATAAGAAGGACTGGCATGAACGACTGCATGAGCCTCTCTGGGCGTATCGAACTACGTTCAAAACGGCCACGAACACAACGCCGTACGCATTAGTATTCGGTACAGAGGCGGTACTCCCCCTCGAGATAGAGTTACCCTCTCTACGAGTGGCAGTTCATTACGAGCTAACAAACAAAGAAAATGCTCACCTTCGGCTTGAGGAGCTTGATGCCCTTGATGAAATCCGGCTGATAGCGCAACAAAATCTGGAGGCTTACAAAGCAAAGATGACACGCTCATATGAAAGATTGACTAGGCCGAGGACATTCCGCCAAGGCGAACTCGTGCTAGTGGTCAAAAGACCTATGATCCCCAATCGTGCCAAACGGGGGAAATTCGAGCCGAACTATGAAGGCCCGTATATCATAGACAAGGTCTACCAGGGTGGGGCCTATCTACTCATGGACATGCATGGCGAAAGGCCCTTCAGGCCAATAAATGGTCGCTTCCTGAAAAAGTACTACGCCTGACGAGTCACAGCCTAGGTCAATGATTGATGACGACGACTATGTCCGCTCGCTATCTTCCTAAGCCCAAACTCTATAAGTAGTAGCCGGCTAACGGACCGAAACGTCCTTAAACTAACAACGAACCGAAACGTCCTTAAACTAACAACGGACCGAAAGTACTTAAACTAATGATGGACCACTATGTCTTAAAACTAGCCGTTGACCGAGATGTCGATAAACTACGGTGAATTGCAGCATCCCAAAGCTGATAAAAAAACGGTATGTCCATAACCAAAAAGGGCACGGATGAAAACCCGAGAGGGCTCCGTGAGTAAAAACAGCAGGGCTACTGGCGAGTTTTGTGAAAACTCGAAAGGGCGCGATCTCGTTAAAAGATACTTGCAAGGTCCTCTCGACTTTGTAAGGAGAAACCACCTGTGTGAGATCTTTATGACTCACAAGAGAGCACACACTTAGAGATCCCCACGATTCCTAAGGAGAAATTACACTTGCGAGATCCTCACGACTCGTAAGGAGAACCCTCTTATGGGACCCTCACGGCTCATAAGATTTGAAAGTCTTAAGCTCCAGGGATCCGAACCTGTTCTTAAGCAGCCACCACAACTTCCAACACTGCACTACAAGCGGCTCAATGCTGGCCCTTGTATACAATCCACGGGCGCGAATAAACATTTCCCTAACAAAGTCCCATCCGTGACTAGGGATATGTTTACAAGACCTTGTAAGTCCTCTCGACTTATAAGGAGAAAGCACTATTGTAAGATCCTTACGACTTATAAGAGACCATGCACTTAGGGAACCTCATGATTCCTAAGGAGAAAACACACCTACGAGATCCTCACGACTCGTAGGGAGAAATACCTTTATGAGACCCTTACGGCTCATGAAGTCAAAAGCCTTAGTCGACAGGATCCTAATCCTGTTCGCTAAGCCACCTTTGTTCGACATCGACAGAGGCAAATGATGATTCGCTCATGGAAATATCCCAGTCGTAGCGGTGCTGATTCCGAAATCGGTGTCTAATGCCGGGCTGGCAGCAAGAAGCTAGCGAGCTACACATGCATACCAAATAGCCGAAATGATGGAGCGACTTGCAAACAAAATCAGCAAGTAAAAATATATGCATGCGAAATAGCCGAAATGATTGGGAAACTCGCAATAAAAAGCAGCGAGTAAAAATAAAGTAAATAGCCGAAATGATTGGGCACCGCGAAAAACAGCCGAAATGATTGGGCAATCGTGACCTTCGCGGTATAAAAGCTGAAATGATAGAGTATCGCGGAAAGAAATAAAAAAATGAAATTTATGCCCTGCAGGTGATATCACATCAATCCCTGTATACAATCCAGGGACGCAAACAAAGAAGGAATCACACCTTCCCTCCCCAGGCTCCATCAGAAAACGAAGCCAAATCTCGACAGTTCAGGGATAGCTTAGAGATCATCAACAACGTTCCTCCCCATTCCAGCAAAATTCAGACGCTGCAATCAACCCTGGAGCTACGGCAAAGCCCCTACTCCAAATCTCGATGGTTCCCACACAAACTGTAGACCACTTCGATATTCGTCTCATTACAACAGACAATACGTCATCCACATGACCCCGTCGCGGAAATACGTCATCCACATGATCCCGTCGCGGAAATACGTCATCCACATGACCCTGCCTCGGAAATACGTCATCCACATGACCCCGTCACGGAAATACGTCATCCACATGACCCCATCTTGGAAATACGTCATCTACATGACCCCGTCTCGGAAATAAGTCATCTACATGACCCCGTCGCGGAAATACGTCATCCACATGACCCCGTCGTAGAAATACGTCATACACAAGACCCCGTCTCCGAAATACGTCATCCACATGACCCCGTCGCGGAAATACGTCATTCACATGACCCCGTCGCGGAAATACGTCATCCACATGACCCGTCTCGGAAATACGTCATCCACATGACCCCGTCGCGAAAATACGTCATCCACATGACCCCATCGCGGAAATGTAAGTCTACGGTAGCGCCCCGGCCGTCAATCTGACGCCAAATGCGGAACAAAAACTTTTATAACTAGCGCTATCGCATATTATAACCCGGATCTGCCATTAACGCTAAACTAACAAACTACAAAGAGGGTAGAAAAGTTATACCGAACGATCTGAGTCCTTCGTTCTTTAACCATCATCCCACGCTCCGTTGCGGCTGCTCCGATCTTCTCGATCTCTGGTCTCGTCGTCCAGGTGGCACCACATCATCGGATCTTTAAACGGGCTCCCGCCTCTGACCCGAGGCAACTCGGTCATCAAGTTTGCTAAAAGAGATGACCAAGATTGATATAGAGAATGAGTAGAACACTTTGTCTCGCTTCGTCCAAAGCCATGGACGAACGATTAATGAAGTTGCCTTTTGGAATCGGGTGATGAAAAATGAGCTTGGAAACTTAGCAAATATTTCATATCATATTTCCAAATGAGAGTGAGTAAGAAAATCAATCAAGAGGGCACCATATAATGGCCGGCCACTTGATGAGGTGTGGGGGATGAACACAAGCATTAAATGAGGATGATGAGTCAATAATACACCTTGCATTTATCATTAATGCATACATGAATCATTAACCATAGTCATCATTCATTTAATGCTAACAATGAATCATCAATTCTAGAACTTTCTAGAATCACGACTCATCATATGACTCACCCTCATGAAGAAAAGATAAATCTGCATTAAACCGAATGTTTAAATACGGCCGATAGAAAACTGAAAACTGGCAACTTCCAAAAGTGATCCCGAAACGAATTTCAGGATAACCCCGTAACAGTATAAACATACCCGCATTTGTATTACGACCGAATACAAATGCAACTGAGACAAAGATATTATATCTACACAGTATAATACTCGGATCCGGCTTAAACCAAAGCCCACCAGTATTATCTACCCGAAATATGACACGTGCGTAAACGCACGTGCATTTTCCGAACCCTGCCATAAAACCATACGGCCTCTATAACGTTTCTCCCGAACTTGGGAAACTGTCTGTGGGGGACTCTAATGACTCGTCAGTACCCTGGCAGTGGGTTTAACTACAAGCCGTCAGCGGTACTAGCTGTGCGTAACGGCTGCCCATGGACTGACCTCAAGGGAGGCCGATGAGCGAACTCATCCGGAAACCCTACTGAGCCTAACAGTGACAATGTATATACAGTCCGGTCCGTTCGTCTATGAGTATCGCATATCCGGCCTAGGGGCTAGTAACGTCAGACCCCCAATAGCGGTATAAGTCGTGTCGGAGACAAGCCCTGAACACCCTGAGAAACTACCGGAGTACCTACCAGTAATTCTCACCTGCCTTGGCCAAGGACTTGGTGTAATGACTTTCCTAGACACAGCGCGATCTCCACCCCCAATACCGGGAGAGATGAATCCCCTGCCGATCCGCTCACGTGCCTCCATGTGGCTCGGGACTGTACCCAAAAAAAACCTGTTTGCACGACTCCTTTGAGCCGTGGTAGGGTAGAAATCAAAGCACAGTGGGAACTCACACGAGACAAATGATGACCTCAGGTCGATGAACTAACCTGTACACATGTCACCAGGGAACTGCTATCTGACGATATGTAAAATACCAACTAGCAGGTTCCCGGCGAGTCATGTCCGGTGTACTCATAACCCAATGAGCACCTGTATACATCTTAGGTGATCCAACTGACACCAGTGGCTTGTGAGACCGGCCACCGCCCCTCGTCGGGGTCTCGACTGTATACACTAGTCTACTCCGGAGTATCGATGCCCTGTCTCGAAACTCTCACGACTAGGGACAACTATTAAGGATGAGCTTATAGACCACCCAACTCTCACGTATATGATCGCCATCATACTGTTGGTAGTCAAGCAAGATCCTAAGGGCTCTATCAACGTGTAACAGTGATCAGTCACCTGAACCTGTACACGACTGATAAAGGTAAACCAGATAGCATACTATCATCTCGAGTAAGACTGTCCTACCGGTATAGGTCCTCCGCAATCATTGTAATCACGTACCTGTGATCCAATAATTGACTTTGAGGGTACTATATCCAACAATCTCCCACTTGCACTTAAGGTTAATTATTGCGATGTCGCATACTCAAGGCCCGTGTGATACCAAACATCCAACTCCTCTACTAATCAGTTTCATAAAGCCCATTTGTAAAACTATTGTGTTCGAGAAATAGCCTCAGTGAGTGGATCCGCCCTGATGTTTCTTTCTATGTCTCTCTTAATCTCAAGTTCGCGGAGAAAGCCATCTCCCGAATTGAGTAATACTTGTCTTAGAATATGTCTGGATATCTGATGGGACCTAGTTCATAAATGAACTCCAAATCCAAACTTCTTAGACTGTATCGATCACTGAACCTAATCAGTATCCTGCACTATGCCTCCCACAGTATCCACTTGGACCACCTGTCCATAATACTGTCCCTCGTCAGAGGGAAAACTATAACTCTGTCAACCATGTCACCTTTGAAGCCTGGAATGATAACTGTCCCCCGAAGGAGGCTGCCGTCATCAAATTCGTAGAACATGCACTTATGTTCTAAAACTGCTTCCTTATGTTTCTCCAGTATTGGATTAATATAAACATATCGCATCTAGTGAAAAAACAACATCTGGTGTGGTACTTGACATCTCACGATTGACTCAATTGCCTAAGCAAGTGATCTGCCAATCATGCATATCCCTCTCCCCTTTAGTCTGTAAGACACCTTTAGAGAGGGTGACTCCATCACCTGCAGGTACACCACTATTCCAGGAGTCATCTATTCTAAAAACCATTAGAATACTGTCAAAGTACCCACATTGGGAAACTACCCAAACCTAGATCTAAAACCATAGATCTAGTAACCAGAATGTCTGATATTATATCCATATCCTGTCTGGAGAAACAACTGCGTGACGACCACAGTACAACCGATGGTAGTATATGAATTTTACTTCCTACTCTGTGTATGTCATCCAAATACCAGGACATCACACCCTACTACCTTCTTAACAGATCCATCCCCTATTCTGATGAAGTCAAACCCATGACTGTCACATCAAAATTAGATGATCTATCTCCGCTATAACTACTCAAGTCTATAAATAGACATAAGCTACTTGCCCACTATACTTCCGCTGCTCCCACTGACCACAACAACCCTCTGGCAGAATAATATATACGTGCACTTCTAAAGCTAGTTTAGAACGACTCTATACTTATCCTCCTGCCGGGTCTCATAGTCTGGAACAACAGTAGTGTCAAGTCTGGGTAAGCAAGAACCTCCCTGTCACCGTCCTTGAGGCTACCGTAGTACCTCTCGGGTGTCTGAGGTTACCCACCATATCTGCGGAGTGGCTAATGGAATGTCAAACCTGATTGAATCTTTAGGTCCTATTAAATTTTCCGTAATCGTTTGCGGTTCTGGAATCACTTCCAGTTCTACCATACTCCCACTACTGTTTTCTAAAAAAATCCATTTTACTAAAACTGTGGCGAATCAAGAACAATATCACTATTGATCTTCCAGATGGTAGAAAGTCAACCCTCGACATAGCCCAGGTCAACCCACAAACTGCCATTACAGAAACGTGCCTTGAGTTATCCAGAGTCTGGTTTTAAGCATAAGCCGGACAACTCCCCGTATCTTAACATCGTTAAGATATGAACTATTCTATATCCAATATAGAAACTTTGCACTTATTTAATTGGAACCAGATTCAAATCATGCAGCTGTCTCCAGTGCATATCAACTTAATGGAAAGAGGTTAATCAGTATTACTCAACTTGGGAATACATCCAATTATGAGTAACCCGTAAGAGAAACAAGTTTCTCAAAACCATTACTATCATCTGAATACCAATCACAAGAATCTACATCTTCGATCTCTTTGAAGAATCCCGATACTTACGACATCTGGTTCTTTACTTTATTCCTTTACCCACAACTTCTCAAAACTTAGACCTTGTATTTCTACGAAACACTTGTCTAAAAAACTAGAGAAGTCATAAGTAAACAGAACATAGTAGGAGGACCAACCCCTTTGTCCTGATGGACACTGGACAACATACAATACTCTGTATAAGTCCGCTGAGTTGAATAACTCAAAACCTGTGCATCGTAGGTTGAAAACTGTACTTATGGTTAAGAACTACTCCGTTGTTCAATGCTCCTTACCCAATCGTCAACTGATACAGGTAAATGTCACGGACATAATTTCAAAAAGTTATATCTCACTTTATAAAAATAAACGTACAGATATATCATTTTGAAATTGGTGCACAACAACGGATACTCAAAACCAAATACATGCCTGCCGGCAATAACCCAGGCGACTTCCTCAAATATCACCAATTACAACGAATTCCGATATAATGAGGATGATCACCTTATTCCCAATAACTTACTCCCACTCATCATCTTTAAAACCATACAGATGTGAGAATCATACCCGGTAAATACATACCCTGGAGTAAGTATCTAATCGGGAACCTTTAACAATGCACTGAAATATGAAAATGTTTCGTAGGGGTATCCTGGTATTCCTAGTAATGCCTCTTTCATAATCCAATTCATGACTATAACCGTATATTTCATTGCCATCTCTCCAAATCCCTTTATTTGTCTTTAGTCGTTACCTTCTGTACACCATCGTTAGGCTAAATGGTTTTCTTCCTTCCCTACCGTTCGGCACCAGCCTTTGGTTTGGAAGAAGACTATCCAGTAAGCATAATAGGTGTAACCTCCTAAACCAAGGAGTACTCGCAACTTGAGAGAAGGTGATGATAAAATACAACTGAATAATACCTTATTCTATTTCTCCCGAACTGGGAGAAAAGCAAAGGTGAAATAGGAGTGGAGATGAAGTACGCGGTTTGGTCGTGAATGAAAGCAGTCGCAATTTACTTTGCCCTCTTTCTAATCCCTTTATTTTGTCTTTACATATTACCTTCTGTACACCCTACTTAGGCTAATTGGTTTTCTTTATTCCCTACCTTTCGGCACCTGCCTATGGTTTGGAATAAGACTATCCAATAAGCGTAATAGGTGTACTCTCCTAAACCAAGGAGCCCTCGCAACCTGAGAGAAGGTGATAATAAAAGACAACTGAATAAACCAATTCTATTTCTCCTGAACCTGGATCCATTCTCGAAGAAGTCCCTTCGAGTTCGTATATAACCATACGATGGATCTATCCAATGGAAGTGGATGTCCGTAGTAATACGGGGTGTTCTGAGAAATGCAAAGGGTAAAATAAGGAGTGGCAATGACTTATGCAACTTAGACAATCCAAACGCCAGTATTTTAAGAAGGTTCGGTCAATTTGGTCACCGAGTCATAGTCTAGGGTCGGTCAAAGGTCGCTGCCAAAGAGAGAGAGAAAAGAAACACTCTGCGTGCACTCTAACCTAGATCAGAATTGTTATCAGTTTATCTAATCCGGAAACCTCCCACTGTACTGTCAAATTCTCCTCCAAACCTGAAAGAAGAATCAATCGGGATCACCCGAAGAGTAAACCAACTCATCAGTGGGAATCGGGATCCAACTCTCATCGCATGATAATGTGACGGAATCCACTCACGTTATCACACTCCAGAAGGTATGCGCATGCCTGGCAAGTTTCAGTTTCTTTAGAAACTCCCGATATGATTTTTACCCCATGTTCTTATGACCTTGACGAAAGCCAACAAATCATAAGTCACATGTCAAGTTCTACCCGTCATATTCTTGTCAATTTGAACCCACCCGTACATACCCTTGACGAAAGCCAACAAGGTAATACGACTGTCCTAAACCAACACATCTATCTATGTAACAAATGAATACCCCAGCAGCTGCCAAACACTATGCCTTGACGAAAGCCAACAAACATAGCTTGAATACTACTGACCATCCATAAGACATGACGGAGGGCTACGGCTGGTTTTTGGCGAAAAATCTTTAACGTAATGAACGTGATCTCGTTGAAGGACCTTGATAGCTTTTTATAAAAATATAGTGGCGAAAACCTTTGCTAAAGAGGTCACTCCAGGTGAAGGGATCTCGGCTCTTTCCTCGTGGAATGAGGTGCAGGATATTCCAACTGAATACCGCGATGCAAATCAACTTGTAATCGACTATAGTGAAATTATTACCCTGACGCAAACTTCTGCCCAAGGGGTCATTCCCGGTGAAGGGATATCGGCCCTTGCCTCGTCGAATGAGGTGCAGGATATTCCAACCGAATACCACTGTGCAAAACAAAAGGAAACGCCTTTGTAATAACACTTTTTAAAACTGTTCCAACAACATCCAAACAGGTTTGTTTTCCTTTGCATTGATCAAAATCAACGCAGTCCCATCAATAATCACACCAGAAAAGAATGAAAATAAAATGTACGTATATGCCATCCGCATTCGTCACTGGGTCCCGTCATTACCCGTTAGGTTACTTAACCAACGACAAAGCGGGGACTGGACTAGCGCGGATGCAAAACATATACAACATCTACTAGTATATAAACTAATATACAATAATCGCTCCAGGCGTGATAATATGCAACATTACAGAAAAGTAATAAGCATCACAGAACAATGCAGATATCTGAGATCCCCGGGTTTCACAGAGCCGCTACTGAAACCCGACGTTCCCCTGGTCATGTGGATAGCCTGTGCAATGAAACCTAGACCCCTACGGGTGCGGTAAGTTACCCGCCAAAACCTGAAGCGAGGCAGCCCCCTACAGCAAAGTGAATGGACCACCCGGCACTTCACGGAATCCGGTAACTTGAGCACCCCTCCTTGGGTCAACCTGTACCCCGTACGAGTGCGGCGAATAATCTGCTAATTCTAGAGTGAGGCCCCTCTGCCTCTCAAAGCCATGAGATGCAGACCCGTTGCCCTCCAGAACCCGGCTATCCGTGCACCCCGTCGCGGGGTAAACCTAGTACAGAAATGAACAACGGGTACATCGACCTCAGCCCGGTCGTGCCCCAAAAGAATATTATACAAATAGGCAGTGACGGCAGTCCACATGTTGGACGCTCGCCCCGCAATATCAAATGTACAAATAAATCCAAACAGCACTACCATTGCACACTGCTATCCACCACGACAAATCCGCAACATCACAGCACAACACAGAACATCAACGCGAATGTCACGTTCGCAAACCCGTCTAAAAGAACTATAGCAATCAGACGCGGTTTACCGCTCGAATGACATTCACGGTCGGAGATATAATGTAAGTACTGTAAACTAACACGTTTAAATTTCGATCGACAAAATTTCCCGAAGTGGGCCCCACGTACATCTGCTGTACAGTAACAAAAACTGGGCCCAAAAGAACAGTTCCAGAAACCACAATTTCCCAAGTAGAAGTTACTGTAGAAATTTGACAAATTGAGCTCACTTTCCTGCAGCGGATTCGCGGCCAAACCCTAGCTTGGGCCGTGGATCAGCAGCGGAACAGTGATATCACTTGGTCGAATTTCTCCAGTTTTCCTTAAAAACCCTGCTCGATTTTCTGGTATGGTCAAAATGATTTTTAGACCAGTTTGAAAATTAACAGAAACTTTAGATTTGAAATTTGCGGTTTTCGAAAATCCGTTGGATCGATATTTTAAACGTGTTAGCATAAGTTAGTAAAACTTAATGGCGATGCTCTGATACCATGTAAGTCTACGGTAGCGCCTCGGCCGTCAATCTGACGCCAAATGCGGAACAAAAACTTTTATAACTGACGCTATCGCATACTATAACCCGGATCTGCTATTAACTCTAAACTAACAAACTACAAAGAGGGTAGAAAGGTTATACCAAACGATCCGAGTCCTTCGTTCTTTAACCATCATCCCACGCTCCGTTGCGGCTGCTCCGATCTCCTCGATCTCCGGTCTCGTCGTCCAGGTGGCACCACGTCATCGGATCTTTAAACGGGCTCCCGCCTCTGACCCGAGGCAACTCGGTCATCAAGTTTGCTAAAAGAGATGACCAAGATTGATGTAGAGAATGAGTAGAACACTTTGTCTCGCTTCTTCCAAAGCCATGGACGAACGATTAATGAAGTTGCCTTTTGGAATCGGGTGATGAAAAATGAGCTTGGAAACTTAGCAAATATTTCATATCATATTTCCAAATGAGAGTGAGTAAGAAAATCAATCAAGAGGGCACCATATAATGGCCAGCCACTTGATGAGGTGGGGGAGGGGGTGAACACAAGCATTAAATGAGGATGATGAGTCAATAATACACCTTGCATTTATCATTAATGCATACATGAATCATTAACCTTAGTCACCATTAATTTAATGCTAACAATGAATCATCAATTCTAGAACCTTCTAGAATCACGACTCATCACATGACTCACCCTCATGAAGAAAAAATAAATCCGCATTAAACCGAATGTTTAAATACGGCCGATAGAAAACTGGAAACTGGCAACTTTCAAAAGTGATCCCGAAACGAATTTCAGGATAACCCCGTAACAGTATAAACATACCCGCATTTGTATTACGACCGAATACAAATGCAACTGAGACAAAGATATTATATCTACACAGTATAATACTCGGATCCGGCTTAAACCAAAGCCCACCAGTATTATCTGCCCGAAATATGGCACGTGCGTAAACGCACGTGCATTTTCCGAACCCTGCCATAAAACCATACGGCCTCTACAATGTTTCGCCCGAACTTGGAAAACTGTCTGTGGGGGACTCTAATGACTCGTCGGTACCCTGGCAGTGGGTTTAACCACAAGCCGTCAGTGGCACTAGCTGTGCATAACGGCTGCCCATGGACTGACCTCAAGGGAGGCCGATGAGCGAACTCATCCGGAAACCCTACTGAGCCTAATAGTGACAATGTATATACAGTCCGGTCCGTTCGTCTATGTGTATCGCATATCCGGCCTAGGGGGCTAGTAACGTCAGACCCCCAATAGCGGTATAAGTCGTGTCGGAGACAAGCCCTGAACACCCTGAGAAACTACCGGAGTACCTACCAGTAATTCTCACCTGCCTTGGCCAAGGACTTGGTGTAATGACTTTCCTAGACACAGCGCGATCTCCACCCCCAATACCGGGAGAGACGAATCCCCTGCCGATCCGCTCACGTGCCTACATGTGGCTCGGGACTGTACCCAAAAAAAACCTGTTTGCACGACTCCTTTGAGCCGTGGTAGGGTAGAAATCAAAGCACAGTGGGAACTCACACGAGACAAATGACGACCTCAGGTCGATGGACTAACCTGTACACATGTCACCAGGGAACTGCTATCTGACGATATGTAAAATACCAACTAGCAGGTTCCCGGCGAGTCCTGTCCGGTGTACTCATAACCCAATGAGCACCTGTATACATCTTAGGTGATCCAACTGACACCAGTGGCTTGTGAGACCGGCCACCGCCCCTCGTCGGGGTCTCGACTGTATACACTAGTCTACTCCGGAGTATCGATGCCCTGTCTCGAAACTCCCACGACTAGGGACAACTATTAAGGATGGGCTTATAGACTACCCAACTCTCACGTATATGATCGCCATCATACTGTTGGTAGTCAAGCAAGATCCTAAGGGCTCTATCAACGTGTAACAGTGATCAGTCACCTGAACCTGTACACGACTGATAAAGGTAAACCAGATAGCATACTATCATCTCGAGTAAGACTGTCCTACCGGTATAGGTCCTCCGCAATCATTGTAATCACGTACCTGCGATCCAATAATTGACTTTGAGGGCACTATATCCAACAGAAAATACGTCATCCACATGACCCCGTCGCAGAAATACGTCATCCACATGACCCCGTCGCGGAAATACGTCATCCACATGACCCCATCTCGGAAATACGTCATCCACATGACCCCGTCGTGGAAATACGTCATCTACATGACCCCGTCTCGGAAATACGTCATCCACATGACCCCGTCTCGGAAATATGTCATCCATATGACCCCGTCGCGGAAATACGTCATCCATATGACCCCGTTTCGGAAATACGTCATCCAAATGGCCCGTCGTGGAAACACGTCATCCAAATGACCCCGTCGCGGAAATACGTCATCTACATGACCCCATCTCGGAAATACGTCATCCACATGACCCCGTCGGGGAAACACGTCATCCACATGACCCCGTTTCGGAAATACGTCATCCACATAACCCCATCGCGGAAATACGTCATCCACATGACCCCGTCTCGGAAATACGTCATCCACATGACCCCGTCGCGGAAATACGTCATCCACATGACCCCATCTTGGAAATACGTCATCGATATGACCCCGTCGCGGAAATACGTCATCCACATGACCCCGTCGCGGAAATACGTCATCCACATGACCCCATCGTGGAAATACGCCATCCACATGACCCCGTCTCGGAAATACGTCATCCACATGACCCCGTCGCGGAAATACGTCATCCACATGACTCCGTCGCGGAAATACGTCATACACATGACCCCGTCGTGGAAATACGTCATCCACATGACCCCGTCGTGGAAATACGCCATCCACATGACCCCGTCGCGGAAATACGTCATCCACATGACCCCCGTCGCGGAAATACGTCATCCACATGACCCCATCTTGGAAATACGTCATCGACATGACCCCGTCGCGGAAATACGTCATCCACATGACCCCGTCGCGGAAATACGTCATCCACATGACCCCATCGCGGAAATACGTCATCCACATGACCCCGTCGCGGAAATACGTCATCCACATGACCCCGTCGCGGAAATACGTCATCCACATGACCCCATCGCGGAAATACGTCATCCACATGACCCCGTCGCGGAAATACGTCATCCACATGACCCTGTCTCGGAAATACGTCATCCACATGACCCCGTCATGGAAATACGTCATCGACATGACCCCGTCGCGGAAACACGCCATCCATATGACCCGTTTCGGAAATACGTCATCCAAATGAACCCGTCGCGGAAACACGTCATCCAAATGACCCCGTCGCGGAAACACGTCATCGACATGACCCCGTCGCTGATACACGTTATCTACATGACCCCGTCGCGGATACACGTCATCCACATGACCCCGTCGCGGAAATACGCCATCCACATGACCCCGTCGCGGAAATACGTCATCCATATGACCCCGTCGCGGAAATACGTCATCCAAATGAACCCGTCGCGGAAACACGTCATCCAAATGACCCCGTCGCAGAAATACGTCATCGACATGACCCCGTCGCAGAAATACGTCATCGACATGACCCCATCTCGGAAACACGTCATCCACATGACCCTCGGAAACACGTCATCCACATGACCCCGTCTCGGAAATACGTCATCCACATGACCCCGTCTCGGAAATACGTCATCCACATGACCCCGTCGCGGAAATACGTCATCCACATGACCCCGTCGCGGAAATACGTCATCTACATAACCCCGTCGCGGAAATACATTATCCACATGACCCCGTCGTGGAAAAACGTCATCCACATGACCCCGTCGCGGAAACACGTCATCCACATGACCCCGTCGCGGAAATACGTCATCTATATGACCCCGTCGCGGAAATACGTCATCTACATGACCCCGTCTCGGAAATACATCATCCAACGACTCCGTGGAACACGGCCAAAGTTAACCTTGACCCCGTGGGAAACGCCCAGAACAACTCCTGATTCCGTGAAACGCGGATGATGTCGATCTCATCAAACACTTACGGGTCCTCTCGACCCGTAAGGAAGAAAACTCTCTTGTAAGATCCTTACGACTTATAAGAGAAAACGCACTTAGGAATCCTCACGATTCCTAAGGAGAAAATACACCTACGAGATCCTCTCGACTCGTAGGGAGAAAAGTCTTTATGAGACCCTCACGGCTCATAAAGTTGAAAAGTCTTAGGTGGCTGATCCTACCCTTGTCTCCTAATCCATCACTACCTTATAAAGAGTTCAATATGAACCGTTATCTACCATCTATGGGCCACACTTGCCAAAGCTACATGCCACTGAAATGGAGAAGTTACTCATAAGCATATAAAGTACTTCACGCCAAAGTAAAACATAAAGGAATAGAAGGGTGCGGCTCATGGAGCTGAGGGTTTGGGACTATATACCTTAAGAGTCGAGATTTGAGTCAATGGATAAATGAAGACGCTTGTGTCCGCTCGTTATATTCTCATTTCACGATTCTGAAAATTATATACCAACCCGAAACTGGTCATACACTATGAATTACTTTGCACTACTTCACCCACGTATATACTTACGTGGGCAAAGTAATGGGGGGCATTTGTTCCCGCCAAAAATTTCTGCGCAAAAGAGCCTAAGGTATCAAATGGCAGCGATACGCTTAAGAAGATGCGAACCAGTATTTTCCGGGCTGTATTTTGACAAACTCCCGAATGATAAATAGCTAAATTCTGATGGTATCGAAAGTGTCAAGAAAAATCCATCGATTTGATATATAATGGGCCTCATAATTCATCCGGGATCAAACGTTATGAGCAAATGTGCTATGCACGTTTAATCTAAAGTAATGCTCTACTACATGGGGAATGCATTTTAGTCCCACATTGGGAAAATGAGAGATCCCTTCTCTACCACTCCCATATAAATAAGAGGGGATACCTCTTAGAAAAAGTTGAGTTCAATTCTCAAAGGATTCAATTCTCAAAGGAGATACGTTCTCCATAGGAGCTTGCTCCCCCCATAATGCGCATATGCGCAAGCGCCATGTGCGCTACGTGCAACGCACGTGTGCCCTCCATGCACGCACCATGTGCAACGCACGTGCGCCCCACATGAGAATATTTAATAATATTAAAAGGAGATACGTTCTCCATAGAAGCTTGCTCCCCCATAATGCGCATATGCGCAAGCGCCAGTGCGCTACGTGCAACGCACGTGTGCCCACCATGCGCGCACCACGTGCAACGCACGTGCGCACCATATGAGAACATTTAATAATATTAAAAGGAGATACGTTCTCCATTGGAGCTTGCTCCCCCCAAAATGCGCATATGCTCAAGCGCCATGTGCGCTACGTGCAACGCACGTGTGCCCGCCATGCGCGCACCACATGTAACGCACGTGCACACCACATGAGAATATTCAATAATATTAAAAGGAGACTCGTTCTCCATAGGAGCTTGCTCCTCCCCATAATGCGCATATGTGCAAGCTCCATGTGCGCTACGTGCAAATATGTGCGCCCAATACGTGCGACGCACGTGCGCCCAACACGTGCGACGCACGTGCGCGAACGCAAAGAAGCCTTTTTCAGCAGCGAGAAGCTTAAGCTCCACCTTGTTCTTCCCCCCCGATGAGTGGGACATGGTTCAAAGGGTCCGCACCTTCGATATATGGCACTGTAATCTCTCAGTGTCGTCGGAGAGGTGGTGCGTCCCAACGACCAATAATCCTTCCTTCCAAAATAAAAAAATGATACAGAAGCATAGAGAGAAAGCTCCTCATAAACTTTGAGAAATTCAAAGAAAAAGAGCAAGCTCTCAGAAGAAAGTTTTCTTCAAGGTAAAAAAGGTGAATGATGATGAACATAGAGATGAAATCATCTCATAATTAAGAGAGAAAAACTCGCTTCTTTTAAGATCATAGATCTACAAAGACCAATGTCTTTTCAAAAGAGATCAAAAGATCCCATCACATAATAAAAGAAAAACATATTCTTCACACAGATTATTGATCTATAAAGGTAAAGCCCTTTCAAAAAAATAAGAACTATTGTTCTTGAATCTTGAGACAAAGTATCTTTTAAAAGAACATAAATTTGTTCACAGGTCATAAAAATTGATCAAATGCGCTTTGCGCTATTGAAATGCGCCTTGCGCTATTGAACTGTGCTTTTGCACTCCTTGGATCGGCGCTCAGCACCAAATGCGCCACGTGTCAATCACGTATGCGCCAATTAAACAACTTGCGCTTTGCGCTTCTGAAATAGCGCACTGCGCTCATGGGCTGGCGCTCAGCGCCAAGCGCGTCACGTGTCACTCACGAGTGTGCCACTAAATTGATAGTGCAATGCGCTCATGGACTAGCGCTTAGCGCTCATAAATTGGTGCAATGTGCCCATCATCTGGCACTTAGTGCCAAGCGCGACACGTGTCCTTCTCATGTGCGCTACTTGGCAGAAGCGCAATGCGCTCTTTAACTTACGCAAAGCATCTGGCGCGCCACGTGTTGCGCTGTCAGAACATGAATTGTTTTGATGAATGCTCTGCATTCAATATAATACAAAAAAATGTGTCAAGATCTAATGTTCAGCATTATTAAAAGGGCCAAGCCCAAATAAAGGCTCAAAAGCCCAGAACAATAAAATATTAAACATCCATTGGACTTAGCCCAATATTGGCCATAAGTCCTCAACTTATATTTAATTGAGCCCATCCGCTCATGAATATTTAACAAATCTTAGTCCCAAATTGGACTACAGATCTTTCAACCAACTCACACCGGTTTGAGGGTACATCTCTATACTCCTCTGATATCTGTCGTTGTAATCCTTCAACGTCTTTAGAGTGGTGACGGGCCCCGACAACCACACATTTCACTGATTGTGGGGTCCTTAAACTCATGGACTATGATGTCCTTAAATTTTACAGACTACGACGTCTTTAAGCTACGGATTGTGGGGTCCTTAAACTCATGGATTATGATGTCCTTAACCTGGACTGTGGGGTCCCTTTAAACCCACGGACTACGATGTCCTTAACCTGGACCGAGATGTCCTTAAACTAACACTGGACCGTAATGTCCTTAAACTAATCGACCGCAATGTCTCTAAACTAAACAATAGAGTCTAAATGCTTTTTTGTCGGATCTAAACGATCCTGTTAAGTTGATCTTAGTCTAAACATTGGACTAACGTATCTTTAACATACGTTTAAGTTGATCTTAGTCTCAAATGAGGCTAACGTATCCTTAAACCCAACCCCCAAACCCAAATCTAAGAAGATACGGATTTGGACTAATCCACGCCCTACGGGCGACAACATAAATTAATCTCCGTATACAATCCACAGGCAACCACAAACAAAACAAACACCCACGACACGAAGTGACCATCCGGAGAAGGAGAAAGTTGTTACCGCGATGCGGTAGCGTAATTAACTGCAGGGGCTTGCGCCTGCAGGGAAGAGCATCCCCACAATCAAAAAACTCTCAAGCGAGGGGGAATCTGACGAAGTCTGCTACATCGGCCGCATCCGTTTAAACCTTCGATACACGGTGCCATAAATCAACTTGGCATCTTCGGAGAGGTGGACGGATAGAACCAATTAGCATCTGCCCCCAGATTCAGGCAAGACGTCCGTCTTCCCGATTTCCGGCGGTAAACAATGAGTTTTCTCGGTTCTGGGCAATGATTATTATCCGATTCGAGGAGTAAGGAGTCACTGTCTGTGGATACATGGTGGATCTGGTACGGTACTCAGAAACAAGAAGATCGTATAGAAAAGCATTGAGCCTGGCTGGGAACACTACCTACCGGTGACAGTATGGGACTCGGCGGATATTTGGAAGATACCGACCGGAGTGATATGATACAAATGGATATGAGGGCCGGTCCAATGAGACGACACCTGAGAGAGGGCCGATCCAAGAAACGGCGCCTGAGATATGAGGATTTTATGTGTCAATGTTGGACATGGGATTTATGAGGATTTCGAGTGTCGATGCTGGACACTCAGTGTTTTATGATGATTTCGAGTGTCATTAATGGATACTTGTTGGATGATATATATAAATATGCTATGGATGATATGTTACCATATATTGATACAGACACGATATCATACACACACACACACACACGTTCACTTTCGTTACCACATAGCATGATATTATTATACAGTATGATCTAGATAGATCGTTATGCATTTGATTTCTACCTAATGATGTTTTCTACTTATGAGTTGGCAACTCACCCCCGTTATGTCATAGTTTTTTTGCAGGACCGACCACTCGAATCAGTAGCAGCTTGTAGGCATGTTTCTTCTTTTGGGTGATTGCTTGGTAGGTTGGTTATATTGTAGATCATAACCACCATTTGTATATGTATACTTATTTGTAATCTAGTTAAAAACTCCATTAACTAGACTTGTATATTTGTGGAATTAGAGACCGGACTTGTATATTCTTTTATATATCGAGTTGGATATGGTGAGTTGTTGATACTTTTGGTTTTTCCTTTTCCTTTTTCTTGTTTTAATCTTCGCCTTGGGCGTCGTATATACTGCGTGGTTGTGATTCCGCCGTTTGGACGATGAGATAGCTCCCAATTGAGGGATGCAAATTATATTAATGTATATGTATTGGGTTTATCAAAATTTACAAAGGAGGTGCTGCCAAAATTTTAAATGATGAAAATGTTTTCAAACCTTACTTTAAAACTACTTGTATTTCAAACGAACTCTACTTATATTTTAGAAAGAGGAACTTGATTTCATTTATACCCCCTTTTCAACACTTCACCTCCACTATTTACTTAAAAAGGTTTAAATTCTTGGCTATTGGTTTACTTGGGTTACGGTGGGGTCCTATAGACTTCACGTGATTTAAGTGCCGGTCGCGTGCCGTTTCTGAGTCGTGACAAAGTTGGTATCAGAGCGTTAGGTTTAAACTTTGTTGAGTCTAGATTTGACTATGTGGAGTCTAGAGCGTATGTTTCGGAACTTAGGTTTGACCTTATGGAACTTATACTTGACTTTGGGGGTATTAGACCCGAACTTTCGTTACGTAGGTTGACTTTGGTTAATGGAGTAGGTAACTCAAGTAGAGTAACGTACCGTGTGTATGTTCCGCAGCATATTTAGGATACGATACTCCACTTAAGTAACTTTAGGATATATATATCTTGAGATCCTTATTTTATTCATTCTTGTAACTTATCATCATCGATGTTTGTTTGTGGTTCCTGTCACCATGGCTACGTGAGCCGAGAGGGCTATGGCTAAATATGCGGTCAGGGTAAGCTCGTCAGGGACGAGGACTGACCAGGGTGTTATTATGGTGATACAGGAACAAATTGTTTATCCTTTTATGTTAGGATTTCTCGTTGAGGAGAGTGTTCTGGATCCGCACCGGATGGTCGGGTCATTGCTTGAGGCCAGTCGGATTGAGAGGTCTGCTGATGTCTAGCCTACTCCGGCCATCATTGTGTTGTCTACCATGCAGACGGATGTACCAGCCGAGATTGATGAGGTATCACTCTTAGAATTTATGAAGCTGAAGCTATATGAGTTTACAGGTAGGGATGTGACAGAAGATCCTTAGTCATTCCTGGATAGAGTGACTAGGATATTTCGTTTGAATGCTCCGATGCGAGATCGGTTAAGTTGACTAGTTCCAGTTTGAAGGGTCTTGCTCAGACTTGGTATCAGTCGATCGAGAGAGAACAAGCAGTGCATATTCCTCCGATGGCTTAGATGAGTTCTCGATGACGTATTTAGCTATACTTCTTCCACAGAGTGTTGGAGATGCCAAGTTCGTAGCTTCGAGTCTTTGTGTAAGACTTTGGATATGACTATAGCAGAGTATGAATTGCAGTTTATGCAGCTATCGAGATATGATTCCTATTTGGACGATAATGAAAAGAAGTGGATTAAGAGGTCCGTGCGAGATCTCATGAGTCGTTGTTCCTCTCCATTTATGCAAGAGATTGGATACGTATGCAGAGGCGTTGGATACGGATACACTTTCAAAGGAACGTCTTAATGACACTGCAGTTGTTTCGAAACGGAAGCGGGTTTGTTTAGGAGTTCCAGTTCCGGGCAGTACGGCAGAGATGATATTGGCAGAAGCCGTGACAGGTTCTTTCCCGGATATTACAGCGATAAATATTTGGACCCAGGATCAGTTGTATGGCACGTGCTCAGAGGGTCAGAGGCCGCCATCGTTGACGTGCTACACTACGACTGGCCAAGTTACTTGGCCAGGAGATGTTCAGAGAGGCGTAAGAGCGGGACTGTTTCCGTTGCTACTCCTTACCAAGCTATCAAGCCAAGAGGCCATGGATTTGGTGGTCCACAGAGAGAACAAGGACCTAGAGGTAGAGGACAGCAGACCGTAGGCAGAAGGCAAGTGGAAATTCTTGCTCTGCCAGCTACGGGTGCACATGCACCTTTAGACATTGAATACCTTAATGTCATTTATTTTTGAGTTGTGTTTTGGTGATTCGAGTATCATGCTTTTGTCGTTTTGGACTCTTGTGTTTTGATGATTGAGTTTCATGGCTAATATTTTCATGCACCATAGTTGCTCGAGATGGATATATTTTCTTTGTGCACAGCAGTTACACTTGATTTATATTTGTATACATCCATTACACTTGATTTACATTTTCGTGCATACCCATTGCACTCGATATTGTTTTGAGCACCCCGTTGCACATATTTATGATTTTGTTTACTTGGATGCACTTGATTTTGACTTCGTGCACGATGTATGTACCTGATTTTGATTCATGCACTTTAGATGCACTCGATGTTGTTTACATGCTCATTTGATGCATTGATATGGTTTTTATACACACCAGTTGCACCTATAGATGATTTTGTGCACTTAGTTGCATTTGATATTGATTTTCTTGCACCCTATTGCACTAGATACTTTTGTGTAGACCTGATGTACTTGATTTAGATTTTCGTGCACACTCGGCGCACTTGATGTGGTTTTGTGCACATTTGATGCACTTGAGGATTTTTGTGCACACCAGTTGTACTTGATTTATATTTTCATGCACTCTAAATGCACTTGATGTTGTTGTCATGCACACATATTGCACTTGACAGATGCTTTCGTGCACACCCATTGCATTCGGTTTTCGTTTTCGTGTACATTCGTTGCACTTGGCTTTGACTTCGATTTCCATGCGCACCTGTCGCACGTGGGTTGGTTTCCATACACACATGTTGAGGTTGATTTCTTTTTTTAGAATAGCATTTTTATGATATAAATTATGTTATATAGTAGCAGAGCAGGACTGGTCTGAGAGACAGTACCTGAATGTTTTGCATATATCGATATTTAAAGAAGAGGTATTCAAAGGAGCTATAGACTTATTATTTTCCTACGTGTCAGTGAGCAACACAAGATTTTACAAAAAGAAAACCCTTCTAAATTATTTCAAAAGGCAGAACAAATATTTTAAGCAAAATGTGTGTGTGTGTGTATTCATAAATGAACGTACGCTACTTGTGCCTTAATATACGCATCATACGGCGATTTTGAAAATAATTTTTCATACATACATTTTTTAGTTACTTAAATGATTTTACAAAGATGCGTACTATATACGTATTGTAGCCTTGACTATATTGTGCTTGATTTAAACAGTTGATTTCGCAAATTGCATATTTCATCGTAGCTTGTATGATTCACATGACACTTGTCGGAGTTTCGGCTATTTGAATTTTGCACTTATTTTCATGCACATGCGTTGCACTATGATATTTCTAGCTTGTCAGTGATTTCGGAGCTCCGTTGATTTGATTTACTGAAATATTTTAAGACTTGGGGGTTTAAATTTGAATTCAAGGACCGGATTTATTTAACGGGGGAAGATTGTAACATTTCAGAATATGGAAAATATTATTTTAGAATTTAAATAATAATATAATGAGTTGCGGATATTATATCGTGTATAGATTTGAGTTTTCGTAGATTGGTATAATTTTATACCTCTATTTTGGAAAATAATTGGAATTAAAAAATGAAATTATACTTATGAAATATTTATTTAAGTGGGCTTTCATAAATAAGCAAGTAATTATATTCATGCAAGATTAGCATGTTAAAACTAATTGGTGTTTTCCTACTTTGTACACTAAACCAAGCTTTATTTATTAAACCATGATTAGTGTGCATGACATGTTAACAAGTGGGTGTATATTAAGCTTTTCTTTTTTTATCCTTTCTTTCATTTGTGTTTTTAAAAGTATGGTTTTATATTTTTAAAGAATAGAAAAGATTTTTTAAATAAAGTGAGGGAGACATGGGCATGAGAGAGAGAAGGGGACATGGAGGCATGGCACACATCTATGCTCATGCCCATTCTTTGCACATAACCCTTTGGATTATTCCTCACATCCTCTCATTTTTCCCACCTTCACTCTCTCTCATTATTCCTTACCTCTCCCATGGCTGCCCTTCCTCCCTCACACACTCTTCCTCTCACCATAAACTCCTACTCAACTCAACACAACTCCAAACTTTCTCTCCTTGATGCCAAGCACAACTCTCTCAATGTGAAGCCTCATCAAATCTCCAAATAGCATCCTACAAGCTTAATCTTCTCCTTCATCTTTTCATTTAGGTAAAAATTCTTTCTTTATCAAGTTTTACTTGTGCTTAGAGTTTTAAATATCGGTTAAGTTTTCAAAAAATAGGAGTTTTAGCGAAGCTTTAGTGTTTAGCTTGAATCTGGAGTAGTTCGAGATCTCTGAAAAATATTTAGCATATAGACTAGACCCATTTAGACCACCAGAAGACCCCAGAAGAAACACGAGACCCTAACACCCTAACTGCACCACAATATGCAGCAAAATTGATTAAATTTGTGGCCCACTATTTGAGTCAGGTGTCGGGATTTGGTCGGTAGATATTTCATACTATTTACAAGCCTATTTTACATGCTAATTTGCCTTAGATTCCCTGAGTAAAAATCTGGAGTTGTTTTAGTTATTTTTTAGTGATATTTTGCAAATTTTGAAATTTGGTTTTCGGATTTCTATGTTATGACTTGGTCATTCGACGTTCATGTGTCGATGTCGGGAGTATTTTATCGGATTTAGCACGCGTTGACCATATGTTCTAACCTATGTGCGTTTCGCTCGTTGTATCGGTTTTGATATGGATTTTTATGCGATTCGATATGGTTTCGATTGTAAGTACGACCACGGGAACTTCCAAGACGACGAAGAAGGGCGAGGCATCCGTCGGCTTCGACTAGGGAGAAGTGTTTAGGTGAGTAGTGTATATCTATGGGAGAAGTCGGGTGGATGGCATTTAGCACCCCCGCAACCGTAGTAGTTAGGATACTATATATCCTAGAATTATATACCTAATCTAACCATATGCGATAGTAGTATACTTAGTAGATGATTATACCCCTAGCTTTATTTTGTAGCCATTGAGCTATATATATATATATATATATATATATATATATATATATGAAAATATAAACATGAGTACGTTATATGATATAAGTATATATATGACATGAGAATGGATACGGTATGAGTACACATGATATTATATAATATGATATGATATGAGGTGATATGAGATGATATGAGATAAGTTGATGTACGCGACTATAGATCCGTACCATGTTGATTGGATAATACCGTACGAAAGATATTCCGTACATGATATGATGAGGATTTATTGCTGAATACGGCCGATATGTATTTCGACTCGAGAAGCCTTGCAAAAAAATCACAAAAAAGGAAATTCATGAGATATTTTGAGCCATACTTACTTTCAAAACTAATGATTCGTTACGTACTTTTAATGATAACATCAAGGGTACGCTACGACTTTTCAAATGATATTTATTTCAAAAATATCGTAGTCCCTTATTTTCAAAACAACGTTTTGTGCTATTTTAAACTATAATTGTATGACTCATACGTAATTGGATATTTTTAATACCTGCTCACGTTACGATTTCATTATTCTATATATGCTCGCATTTTGATTTATTTATTTCTGCATACGCTCGCGCTCCGATTATTTACGATATATACCACGTTTATACCATTAGCTCTATTTAACTTCATTTGTTAGGACACGCGCTCCATTACCGATGATTCATGTTGCACTTGCACATATTCGCATGTTACACTTACGCTTCATTGGTAATTGCCATGCCATGTACACATATAGAACTTGCTATGTCACCCGTATCGCACTATACTATATTAGCATTATAGATTACTGTTTAGTATCCAACACCATGTACTGTTCCGGAGATTGTATTTTCTTTACATTCCTTATACGAACACGCTTTCCATGCTATAACACATTATACTATATTTCTACCAATACCTTAGATTGCTTCTCAATTCACATCAACATGCATTATATCACTATTTTGTGCCTTTACATAATGTTCCATTATTGCTATGTTTTTATGAGATAATGTTTTCATGGGATTTCTGAGATTTGAGATCCGCAGATACGATTTTATAAAACTTGTGGATGTTTTAAAAATGCGGGTTTCTCTTGATATGATATTTTGGCGTCCACCATGAGTTTTCTCGGTTCTGAGCTATGATTATTATCTAATTCGAGGAGTGAGGAGTCACCGTCTGTGGATATATAGTAGACCTGGTACGGTACTCAGAGGCAAGAAGATCGTATAGAAATGCATTGAGCCTGGCTGAAAACACTACCTATCGGCGATAGTATGGGACTCGGCAGATATTCGGAGGATACTGACCGGAGTGATATGATGCAGATGGATATGAGGGCCGATCCAATAAGACGGCGCCTGAGAGAGGGCCGGTCCGAAAGACGGCACCTGAGATATGAGGATTTTACGTGTCGATGTTGGAAACGGGATTTATGAAGATTTCGAGTGTCGATACTGGACACTCGGTGTTTTATGATGATTTCGAGTGTCGTTGATGGACACTCATTGGATGATATATATATATATATATATATATATATATATATATATATATATATATATATATGCGATGGATGACATGTTACCACATATTGTTACAGACACGATATTACACACACACACACACACATGTTCACTTTCGTTACCACATAGCATGATATTATTATACAGTATGATCTAGGTAGATCGTTATGCATTCTATTCCTGCCTGATATTGTTTTCTACTCACGAGTTGGCAACTCACCCCCGTTTTGCCATAATTTTTTTGCAGGACTGACTGCTCGGATCAGTAGCAGTTTGCTGTCACGTTTCTTCTTTCGGGTGATTGCTTGGTAGGTGGGTTACATTACAGATCGTAACCACCATTTGTATATTTATATTCATTTGTAATGTAGTTAAAAACTCCATCAATCAGACTTGTATATTTGTGGACTTAGAGACTGGACTTGTATATTTATGGACTTAGAGACCAGAATTGTATATTCTTTTATATATCGAGTTGGATATAGTGAGTTGTTGATGCTTTTGGTTTTTCCTTTACTTTTCTTGTGTTGATCTTCGCTTTGGGTGTCATATATACTGCGTGGTTGTGATTCCACCATTTGGGTGATGAGATAGCTCTCGATTTGGGGATGCGGATTATATTTATGTATATGTATCGGTTTTATCAAAATTTACAAAGGATGTGCTGCTAAAATTTTAAATGACAAAAATGTTTTCAAACCTTAGTTTAAGACCACTTGTATTTCAAACGAACTCTACTTATACTATAGAAAGAGAAATTTGATTTCATTTATATCTCTTTTTCAACACTTCACCCGCAGTATTTACTTAAAAATGTTTAGATTTCTGGTTTTTGGCTTACTTGGATTACGGTGGGGTCCTATAAATTTCACGTATTTAAATGCCGGTCACGTACCGTTTCTGGGTCGTGACACTAACGAATTGACGAAGAAACGGTATGTCGTTTTCTCCAGTGTTGTAGCACTTGGCTTTAAACTGCATGACATGCTGATGTGGATTATCGGTCCCATTGTATATATGGAACGTCAGGATTGTGTATCCCGGAGGATATTGCATTTGGTCGTACCATGCAAGATATGGTCGATCGATCCTGACTAGCATATTCAACGCTTCGCTGGCCTGGTGGGCTTTGATTTGCTAAGCGATATATTCATCCAGTTTTTCTTTAGAGATCATTTCCTCCTTATTTGTTGATGGGGCTTGTAGAGGATTTGCAGTGTCTCTTTTATCGTCGACAATGACTACTGGAGGTTCATCTGCCGGTGGTTCTGGTTGAACCATCATCCAAACCATATTTTGGATCAGGAGGGCCATCTTATTCATCCTAGCGGTCATTTCTGCCACTTCTTCATCTTTCTTACTGAGCGTATGTTTCAAGAAGTCCACATCATACTCCTGTCCTGTTTGCTCTTCTGGTTCCTTCTCCGATTTTTCTTTTGGTGAAGGACTAGCCTATGCAGCCTCCTGAACCAGCATTTCTTGCTGCCTTTGGGATGCTGTAAAGGATCGTGTGATGGGCCTATGACTGGACAAAGCGTTATTTTCTCTTGAGGAGTTTATCATGTATATTGTATGAACTATCATGCCCCCATGCTTGGGCGTTTGGAATCTCGGCCCTTAGGATTTTCTCGGGCACTCGAACCTTCTCTGGCCTTTCTCTTTTATAAGAAGCTGTTTCAGGAGGAACTATCATAGCAGAAGTCTCCTTTGGATGAGTCCCCTTGTATTTGGAAGATGAGTTTTTGGCCTGTGGTCGACTCTTCATCTTATTGGATCGGGGAGAATAACTTTCATCGATCACAGATTCTTAAACTTTCTTCCAGATCTTATGGATCATTGAAGAAAGCTACTTAGGTGAGCGAGTCGGCTTCGGTTCACTTGGTGTCGCAGAGCGGATGGAGATTTCTTTAGCACGGCAATGGAAGAGTTGTGTTTGACCTTCCACTGTAATTAAAAGTTATTCCTAATTGGAACAGCAGCATGGACAACAAGCATGGGAGTTGATGGAGTCAGCCCAGATGGAGAGTTGCCCCTAATTTGTCTTACTCGACGCCAGTAGCGACGTCAAGTGCCTCTTGTAGCAGGCACTTCTTCAAGTTTAGGAGCTCCTTCAGTGTGCCCCCTTGTGGGGCTTCATGGGGTGTCAACCGGTGAAAGACCGACGCCTTTGGTTGTGCTGGAGGAGGAGCTTAGGATGACAGCCTATTGAAGACGGACTATCGTGGAGGTGATGCATTCTTTGGTGCCTGAAGAGCAGGTGTCATCCTTTGAGTGACTGACTTCTTAGGAACGACCAGAACGGTTGGAGCATCCGGCGCAGCAAAGCTTAGCCACTTAAAGACTGATCTCTTAGGTATAGTGGGCTTCTTAGCGGGGCCCACAGAGCTCGTATTCAGCCTATGGAAGACCGAACCTTCAGACATAGCAGGGTTCTCGAAAAGGCATGTAGGAGTAGTCGCCAGACTGTCGAAAACTGATTCTTTGAGTTTCGTCCTTTGACATTGGAGCATCTAAGGCAAGGGTTGGGGGCATCATCCCAAAGAAAAGCCCGCTTATTCCTTTAGTCGTTTGCACTGCAGGGATATAGAACATCGGGGCTACGAGTGGCTCATATTTGATTCCCCCAGATGAGGTGGAGCTTGAGTTGCAGTGAGTGCAGGTGGAAGCCATTGATCTGCATGGAGATGAAACACCGGCTTAGTATCCCAACACCAAGAGCAACCATAAATATATATATATATATATTTATATATTTATATATATATACCGCGATTTTTTTTCGCGAAACACGACACACAAAGGTGTGGAGTGGAGAGAGAAAAAGGGTTCCATCGGGCGTGCCAGAATCTGTTTACCATCAGAAACCTGACTGAGGTGCGGGGAGCGCGTCCAGCTTGAATTTGGGGGCGGATGCTATTTGGAACATATCCATCCACCTCTCCGAAAATACTAAGTTGATTTATGACACCGTATATTGGAAGTTTGGATTAATGCGACCGATGTAACTGACTTTTCAGATTCCCCTTCACGGATGAACGTTTATTGATTGTGGGGATTCTTTTTCTGCAGGCACAAGCCGCTGCAGTTAATTACGTTACCGCAAAGCGATAAAAAATTTCTACACTTCGTGTTTATTCCTTTGTGTCGTCGTGTTTTGGTTTATTTTGGATTATCCTTGGATTGTATACAGAGATTAATGTTGTCGCCCGTAGGATGCGGATTAGTCCAAATCCGTATATATATTTCAAATTTGGGGGCAAACTTAGATAGAATTTCTCATATTAATGAGGTTCATCAGTTAAACTTAGGTAGAATTGCTCATATTAATGAGGTTCATCAGTTCAGGAGATACTTAAATTTATTTAAGAATCGTTGGTCTTGTTTTAGACTAAGATCAACTTAGAATTTTGTTTAAGAATCGTTAGTCGTATTTGAGACTAAGATCTACTTAAATGAACATATAGATTCGACTGATCTTAAAATCAAAGAAGCTTAGGCTTCAGAAAATTATCCAATATGGGCTAAGGATTAAGTCTGGCGCGTGACATATCTCTGGAGCATGTATGTTTGGAGCATATAGGCATGGCGCATGTCCACATGTATATCACGTAGCGTATGGAAGGGTATCGGCGCACAGTCATGTGGGTATCACATGGCGCATGGAAGGGTCACGTAGGTATCACGTGGCGCATACCCGTGGGTATCGGCGCACATTTTTATGGCGCATTTTCATTGGCGCGTGGTCACGTGTATATCACGTGGCACATAGCCGCTTAGGGTTTTTCCCTGAGATTAATCTCTACATTTTTTTTGAAACATAAGTTTCTGAAAGCTTAAGCTTCTGCGAATGGACTTTTCATCATTAACAAAATTAAGATCACCAAGTTTTATGATCTTAACACTTCTTCTTGTTCAAGGCATGACCTTTTTAAACTTCCTGAAGTTTAAACTTCAATTTTGTGTGATGTCCTTTAGAATCTTCATACTTTTTGTCATCATATGGGTGGATGGATTTTCTTAAATCTTTTCACGAACCTTAGATTTTAAGATCAAAGCAGATCTCTGTGAAAACTTAAGTTTTCAACAGGGAAGAATTTGATCCAAGGATCTTAAGATTCAAGAAAAGAACTGAAGTTCTTAACGAAGATTAACCTTCTCTTTTTCTGGGGATTTGGTGAAAAGGTCTTTTATTCTTTTCTTAAACCCTAAATTTTAAGATCAATACCCCTCTGTGAAAACTTAAGTTTTTGTGAGGAAGATTCTGACTTAAGAATTTTAAGATCTAAGGAAAGAACTTAAGTTCTATAAAGGTTAACCTTCTTTAATGGAGCTTAATCTCCTCTTTTTTTTACATTGGTCGATGATGGGGAAGATGAAGAGGAATTTTTGCAGAGGGAAAAGAACTTAGGTTTTATTGTTCACGTTATGGGGTTGATTGTGTATATGGGATTTGACCTCTAGGGTCTTTTATATAGGGTAGGAATATTGTTAGGCAGGTAGAGAAAATCTCTCTATGAGATTTCCTAATTGATCTTAAGATCAGCCCAGATGCTTAAGCATCGCTGGATCTTTGATCAAAAGATTTTTATTAACCCGGTTTTTATTTTTCTTTGTTTAGAAAAATACTCGATTGATTTATTGTTGATAAAGTGTGTATCTTTTTGTTTAGGAAAGATACGGGAAATTAATTTCCAAAACTAAAACTTAAGCTTCAAGGAAGCGAGGGCTTCGAGAATTGGCACTGCGCCAAAGATCATTGGTGCATGCTCATATGCATTGCATGTGGAGCAGCGCTAAGGGGCCCTGGCGCATGCTTGAGGCAGCGTTAATGGTCTTCTAGCGCATGGACTTAGGTCCTTAGGGTTACATTTTCTAGAAGGAACAAATGGTTCTGTTCATTCTGATACTGCACACATCAGTACTTACAAAAAATATTTGACTTTTTAGAAATATAAGAATACATGTAAAGATTTTTTGGTCCAAAACAATTCATAAAACAAACACAGAATTTTTGAGAAGAAAGGATAATATGAAAAACACAACCAAATATAAGAAATTCTTCCAATTTCTCTGCTTTTATTCAACTTAATACGAATTACAAAATCTTCTAATTCTCTTCTTCTTCTCCTAAAAAAAATACCCTAATCAATCTATATTTATAGACCTAGAATCCCTAATCTATTCCAATTAGGATCTCATCAATTCTCCAAAACAATCTCTAACAAATCTCCTAACAAATTTTCAAATAACACTCCAACAAACTTTCTTAATTAATCTCCAAAACGAATTTTCACCAAAACTAAAACTTAGAAGAACTCGTTGACAGAAGCTTGAGACGACTCAAAATTACCTCGAGCCGTCTCATACGAACAAAAAGAAATATGTAATTCCATACATGTTGTGAGCCGTCTCAGAATATATTGAGCCGTCTCAATTTCTAGAGATCGAGAATACGAGGCAGACTCAATAAATCTTCACCTTAACTTGTATTCAACGAGCAATTTTCTATCTTCTCTTCACAACTTCAACCCACGACATCTTCCGAGTTCTATACAAAGCTTCGACTTGACTCAAGTTTCCTCTACCTTACTCCAAGGTTGTTCTTCCAGGCCTAGGCTTCCCCATAAGTTAATATATATCGCTTAAGATTTTGACTCTTTTCATCACGACACAGTTCTTCTGGCACACCTTCATTACTCCACCTTAAATAATAATTGTGTAATCTTTTGTATCCAATCTTCCAAGAGAAATTACATTCCCCTTCAGTGTTGGGATATACATGACATCTCCAAGAACTCTTTGCTTCCCATCGAACATCCCGTCCTCCAGTCCTATTACTTTTGACTGACTGGGCCTACCTTGAATATGTGCAGTTTCTCCATCTTTACGGTGCACACGCCTTGCACTTGTACTTCAGAGTCATCCACTAACGTCACTGTCTCTTTTTTCTCCCCAATCTCATCAAACCACTCCTTATTTGAACATACGTGAAAGGATGCACTTGAATCCATGTACTACATGTCTTCCTTTTTAACTTCTCCATTACTAGTCATAAGCATATCATACTTTATTTCGGCATCATGGGCCACGTTCGCTTGCTCTTCCTCTCTAAGTCTCTTTAGATCATCTAAGTTCTCCTTCAACTTGGGGCAATCGGATTTAAAGTGACTCATCTCGTTGCAATGACGACACCTTATCTACGAAATATCTCTTGCACGCTACAATCTTTGATTTCTTCCATCATTACTTTGTTCCTTCCTCCACTTCGGGCCCTCTCTTATAGTAAGTGCAGATGAATCAGATGGTCTAATTGATAATTTCCTTCTTAGTTTTTTAAGAGATAATTTGTTACCGTGCTCATCGAAATAACTCCATCAGGAGACGAGTTGCTCAAAGAAACTGCCAGAGTTTCCCAACTATTCGGAAGGGAACCCAACACTGTAAACGCTTGCATTTCGTCTTCAATCGGTATTTTCATGGCTGATAGTTGATTCACAATATTTTGAACTCCGTTCATGTAACAACCATGAAATCCTTGTACAAATGTAACTTGTTCAATGTATAGAAAATGACACTTCAGCCTAATTAGAAGTTATAAGTTAAAATTTTCAATAAAATTAAGAAACAAGTTGTAGCTCACTGGTTAAGACTCTCCACTGCTATTTTTTAGCCTGCAAGTTCAAAACCCATCAGTCCCAATTATTTTAATATTTTTCTTTCTAACTTTTCGGAAGCCCAAAAGTTGCACGTGTAATTCACGGAGAAACGAAAAGTTTCAGAGAAAACAAACTGGAGAAATGAAGAGTTAACACGATTTAACACACTGGGCATGAATCTCGAGGCACTTGGACAAATCCTGGCCACCACTTTGTCGATATCAGCGGCTCCCCTTACTTCAAGTTCCTCCCTGTTTCGCCCATACAACCCTTCAGCTCCCTTCTACTCCTTTTTCCACTTTATTTTCTCCATACATTAACATAGAGCAATAAAACCTTCATTTTCTCTATTAACAATATTAAATCCATTTTAATTCAATTTCTAATTTTTCATACAATCATATTTTACCGTATAAATATCACCCCATCTCCTAAATCTCCCATATTCTGAAATCTATAGTAAAAATTCTCTTAAAATTTCCAAGCTCAAAGAGGAGTTAACTTAGTCAAGTGGAGTTAGCTCAAAGACTGGAGCCGTTCTTCGAAACTCGATGCTACCACGGTTCTATGGTGACCTCCTCCCATCTTTCTCTCTTTTCAAAGCTCGAAAACCCGTAAATCCCTTCTTTTTTTCTCTTTCGTTTCATCTCAAAACCGCTTCTTAAAACAATATCGACCAAAGTGGAGTTAAATTAAATAAACGTTCTTTTAAAAAATTTATCATCCTTGCTATATTAAATAATTCGCTGTAATCCTTCTAACACCACTTTAATTATTATTCATCTCGTTTACTTTTGAATTGTTTAAAATTTTCTGCTAAATAAATCATACAACAAAAATTACGTATAAATATCATGAACCTTACTAATACCTTTTAACTTATCATGAACCATAACTCTAGAAATTCACAGGGTAACGACATACCCCACAAACACTATGGTTTCAGAGCACAATATTTTGGTTAAATTTTTATCTAAATGAAACATTTTCATTAAAATACCTTCACTTTTAAAAATATTTTTTATCGCTATTTTTAACCATTTACAATTACGCTTCTACAATTCTCATTAGGGGACTCATTTACGGATGATGCAGCTTATCACACGTTCTTGGAATAGTAGAGCGAGATACAGAACTTTTTACGGAGAATTCGCTATCGAAAAGAATAAAAATACGAATTTAAAGAATACGACTTTTTAAAACAAATTAAATCATTTGAAATTTATGTAAATCATGAATCTCTAATTTCAATGAAAACAAATTGTAAAAATTATATTTTTTCAATGAAAGATTAAAGTTTTAAATAAAAATACATCATGTTTCCAAAAGTGGTATCTTTCATTAAAATACCATAAATTTTTAAAGCTGGATTTTTTTACACTAAAATACCGAAAAATATATAATACGTTTTCATACAATAATCTTGACTTTGTAAAACAACATATTTTTATTAAAAAATTATTCAAGATTTTAGGACGAATTAAAAACCCTCGAGAATTTTAAATAATATTTTTACTAAAATACCCTAGAAAATCAATAGACCGGTTTATGTTATATATTTAGGTTGCAAATTGGTTTGAGTGGTATTTTCTCTTGTCAGTTGCCCCGGGTTTACCAAAGACAATGATGCACCGCTTGCCTCTCCCTAAATATAGATCGTAAATTTAGGGTGGAAATTATCAATGATAATCATCTTTGAAAATGATACAAATCTTGCCGTTCATATGCAGTGGTTATTGATAATTGTCCAAACTCAAGAATATAAAAGATTAAAGCTATTTACACGATTTAAATCTAGTAATATGAAATGACTATAACTCAAATCCAAACTCGAATCTAAATTTGAATTTAAACTCGAACTCGAATCCAAACTCGAACCTGAACTTGAACTTAAATTCAAACTCAATCTACTCGAACTAACTTGACTCGACCTAGGATTGCAGTTGATATGACTCGCAATATACTTGACTTACTCGACTTCATTCTTCACCTTTTGCAATCTATGGTTTCGATCAAGATATGTTATAACCAACCAATCGAATCAACTAAGTCAATCTAACAATTATAATCTATTATACTCGGGATGTTTAGGATAGTTTTGGGTGTGAATCCAACAATACCTTATGAGTCTCGTATTAACCTACTCGAATTCTATTTACTCAAATCTCGGTCGGGTCGAATCCTCTACAGCTTGAAATCTCGATACTAACACATAAAATGGGCCCGTCTTTTCTTGCTCCTGAGACCCCACTTTTGAGCTCGTGAATATTTCTATGGCTGCGTTGACATTTACACTTGAACTTAACGTTAACGTAGTGACCATATAGAGACTTATAGGATATATACCCATGTTCATTTCCACATACTTTTTACTTGTCATTTACATTACTTCATGTTTATGTTATACCTGTCACTCTTTATTTTTTGGGACTTACTGAGCGCTAATTAGCAAACGGGCATTCCACCTATCTTTATTTACTTAGGAGAAGGTGGACGCCATAGAGGAGGAGTACGATCAGACCGCTGCTCGGGCTTAAATTAGCTTATCTTTTCTTTTAGTTTTTGTATGCCACATATTTATGCATTTATGTTATTGTACTTACTTTTCAGTTGAACTCTTGTATTTTAAATATTTCAAGTTTGAATGTAAATAAAGACGTTTGTTGAAAAATTTTCAGTTTTTATTTATTCTTGTATTGTGTATTATTATTTTAATACGCTTAGCATATTTATTTAGAAAATGATCTTCTCTGGATAAATATGCTATGAGCTAATCACATCACCGTTTCCGTCTACTGGGAAGCGGGACATGACAGTTCAAGTGCTCCGCTATTGTGGAATCTTCCTAGAACTTAAAATTCATTAATTCTCTCATTAGAAAAACCTTATTCGCAGCTGTCTTTCTCTCGCAGAGATCTGTCAACTTCTTCCATAATGGCTCTGTTGTCTTCTCCGACGACACATGGTGGAACACCGAATCTTTTATCCATCCCCGAATAAGACCCTTCGTCTTCCGATCCATCCTTGCCCAATTTTCATCAGAATTCTTCTCTAATTTGACACTAATCCCAGCAAGAGACGCATCTAAATCGTTGAGGCACAACATGTCATCCATCCTTAGCTTCCATATCGAACAGTTTGTGCTATTCAAGCACACCATCGTTATTTTGATTTGAGTCGTCTCTATTTTCGTCGTTCTTCTCTCAACCAAGCTCTAGTATCAATTTGTAAGGAATTTTAGATTCCAAACAATTCAGAAAACAAACACAGAATGTTTGAGAAGAAAGGATAATATGAGAAACACAAACATACACAAGAAAATCTTCCAACATCTCTACTTTTATTAAACTTAATATGAATTATAAAATATTTTACTTCTCTTAAACAAAATACCCTAATCAATTTATATTTATAGGTCTAGAATCCCTAAATCTATTTTAATTAGGATCTCATCAAATCTCCAAAACAATCTCTAACAAATCTCATAGCAAATCTTTAAATAACTTTCTAACAAAATTTCCTAATTAATCTCCAAAACGAATTTTCATCAAAACCAAAACCTAAAAGGGCTCGTCGACAGACGCTTGAGCCGGCTCAAAATTATCTCGAGCCGTCTCATACAAATAGAGAGAAATATGTAATTCCAGACATGTTGTGAGCGGTCTCAGAATTTGTTGAGCCGTCTCAATTTCTAGAGATCGAGAATACGAGGAAAACTCAACAGAGAAAAATAAAATGCAAGTCTATGTGTCTTACCCGCCAAGCAATAAGAAGATTTAAGAGACACGCCTTTCACATAAAAAAATGACTTGCTTTTTGGCTCTCACAAACACTAGTAAAATAGGGGTTTGCCCCTACGGATGAAAATATCCGTTGGGGCAGATTTTACTTGGCCCTACGGATTAATCCGTAGGGCTAAAAGGTTACCCCTACGGGCACAGACGTCCAAGAATAAAAATATTAATTCTTAATTTGGTGTTTGCCCCTACGGAGCCGCAAACAAAGGACCTACGGGTATATCCGTAGGGGCAAGTAAATATCTATTTAACAAAACCCCAGATCGATCGCCTACGCTCACTTTCTCTCTCTCTCTCAATCGCGCGCGAGAAAAAACCTCAAATCGCCTCCGTCGTCGCCACCGTCGCCACCGTCGTCGCCAACGCCTGTTTCGTCGCCACCGTCGTCGCCACCGCCGGTTTCGTCGCCAAGTCGCCACCGTCGTCGCTCCAGCCCACCAGCAGCCGTTCAGGTATAAATCTCGAGGTAAATTAAAGCATTTTTAGATTATTTTGGGCTTAGGGTTCATGGCTGGGTCTGGGTTGCGCGCGAGAGAGTTGGGGTTGGGCAGGGGTCGCGGTGGCGGTCGGGGTCGGGGTCGGGGTAGGGTTAGGGTTGGGGTTCGGCTGCTGCTGGGGTGGGGCTGGGGTTAGGGTTACGGTGGGGCTGGGGTTAGGGTTACGATAGTGGGGCTGGGGTTAGGGTTACGGTGGGGCTGGTTGAATGGCTATTCTGATTAGTTGACAAATACAATGTTAATCATAATTTACTCGACACAGATGGTAGAAAATCAGAAAAAGATCAAGAAAAAAATAATCGATTTTGATTTTAACATGCAGGGTGTTGATGCAAGATGTAATATCTAGTAGCAGATGCTAGGTATATAGACTAAAGAATAGTTGTAGATGAACCGCTAGCAAGAAAATCCTATAATTATACGTACACATCGCTTGACACATGAAGCCTGAAGCTCTTTCTTTTGGGGGATAAAACTAGTTATATTTCTGCATTGCCTAGAAATAGCAGTGAGTTGGTTAAAAATTTTCAAACACAACCCCCCACCCCCCAAAAAAAAGAAAGAAAGAAAGGACAAGGAAAAAAAAAGAATAGCAACAAGCAATACAAGCTAGCAACCGTAAATAACTGCTGAGATTATGTCTACCTTGGCAATTTGAACAATGATGGTCTTGTCTGGATTGTTAAGATCCACTTTATGGGGGTGAGGAACACATTTTGCAACTGTATTTATGATTTTCATTCTGTCAAGTGTTGAAATAAAAATCAACACTTGACAATCAATCCAAGATGCTCAATAACTTGCTTCAAAACCATAATCTAATCTTGATGATGCTCAATATTAGCGATTTCCATGATCACGACACGTGGCAGATGACGTGTCTCATAACGCTTTATGATATCAGTATCCTATATTTGTAGTTTTAATTGTTGATTGTTATAGATGTATACCATTGCAATAATAGTTTTTGGTTGATGAATGCTATTGCAATGTAGGATGATCAGTTCTATCAATCTTGATCTCAATGGTTTAAAATCATGTTACACATACAACACGAATGCACAACAAACGCATAATTAGAGAGCGACTCGAGATATTCAGGTTAAAACCAATATATGATACTCGATGATAATATGAAACCTTCATATTCCCATCGATACCCATATATAAAACTAAAAGCGTCACTTAGTCCCCGTCTATCGGTTAACATACGTGCGATGCTCGTCGTGACCTAGAACTATACGAAGGTTGTTAAATATCGGACAGTATAGCTCGATACTAACAACCGTCGTATAGTCTACGCGACGAGAAAATTCAATCGTATGGTAACCCATAGATTTGTCCCGTGTGGACAAGTTAAGAATGTATAAAGCAAACGCCTTCATTCACTTGTGTTTTCATCCGTTTCGAGATATTTCGTCGGTATCTTTCCGCTGGTTCTCCGTGTACAAAGATAGATTAGATGTTCATTTCAACGTTGTTTCACAGCTTTGAAATGATTATCTATTCTATTACAGTGTACTCGGAGAACAGCGGGGAGGTGCTGCCGAAATTTACTCGAAACGGTTGAAAGCACAAGTGATGGGCGTTCGCTCTATACATTCTTAATGGGATAGAAGTCTACCCCCGACAGCCGGAACACATACATACAAACGCATAATTAGAGAGCGATTCGAGATGTTCGGGTTAAAACCAATATATGATACTCGATGATAATATGAAACCTTCATATTCCCATCGATACCCATATATGAAACTAAAAGCGCCACTTAGTCCCCGTCTATCGGTTAACATACGTGCGATACTCGTCGTGACCTAGAACTATATGAAGGTTGTTAAATATCGGACAGTATGGCTCGATACTAACAACCATCGTATAGTCTACGCGACGAGAAAATTCAATCGTATGGTAACCCATAGATTTGTCCCGTGTGGACAAGTTAAGAATGTATAAAGCAAACGTCTTCATTCACTTATGTTTTCATCCGTTTCGAGATATTTCGTCGGTATCTTTCCGCTGGTTCTCCGTGTACAAAGATAGATTAGATGTTCATTTCAACGTTGTTTCACAGCTTTGAAATGATTATCTATTCTATTACAGTGTACTCGGAGAACAGCGGGGAGGTGCTGCCGAAATTTACTCGAAACGGTTGAAAGCACAAGTGATGGGCGTTCGCTCTATACATTCTTAATGGGATAGAAGCCTACCCCCGACAGCCGGAACACATACATACAAACGCATAATCAGAGAGCGATTCGAGATGTTCGGGTTAAAACCAATATATGATACTCGATGATAATATGAAACCTTCATATTCCCATCGATACCCATATATGAAACTAAAAGCGCCACTTAGTCCCCGTCTATCGGTTAACATACGTGCGATGCTCGTCGTGACCTAGAACTATATGAAGGTTGTTAAATATCGGACAGTATAGCTCGATACTAACAACCGTCGTATAGTCTACGCGACGAGAAAATTCAATCGTATGGTAACCCATAGATTTGTCCTGTGTGGACAAGTTAAGAATGTATAAAGCAAACGTCTTCATTCACTTGTGTTTTCATCCGTTTCGAGATATTTCGTCGGTATCTTTCCGCTGGTTCTCCGTGTACAAAGATAGATTAGATGTTCATTTCAACGTTGTTTCACAGCTTTGAAATGATTATCTATTCTATTACAGTGTACTCGGAGAACAGCGGGGAGGTGCTGCCGAAATTTACTCGAAACGGTTGAAAGCACAAGTGATGGGCGTTCGCTCTATACATTCTTAATGGAATAGAAGCCTACCCCTGACAGCCGGAACACATACATACAAACGCATAATCAGAGAGCGATTCGAGATGTTCGGGTTAAAACCAATATATGATAATATGAAACCTTCATATTCCCATCGATACCCATATATGAAACTAAAAGCGCCACTTAGTCCCCGTCTATCGGTCAACATAACGTGCGATAATTTATTCTTTTCAACGACAAACGCACACACAAAGCATATACACGGATTTTCTCCTTTGTCAGTAACTATCCCGTTCTTATATTTCTCAATATAGTCAGCATAACCTACAATTTATATGTTATTCAGTCTAACATGGCCCATGAGTACGTCAGAGTTAAGGACTGGATGTATGTGGATTGGAAACAACGTATGCAACCTAAGTTTGTCGCAGGAGTTGCTGCTTTCCTTGAATTTGCACGAGCACATAATAAGATCATAATAGAGAAGATTCTCTGTCCGTGCGATAGATGTGGCAATAAGTACTGGCAGAAGGTAGAATTGGCAGAGCTTCATATTGTAAAACATGGGTTTACTAGACTTTATTCAACTTGGAAATACTACGGGGAAGGAGAAGAATGTAGTACTGCGGTAGAAGAAGAAGGAGAACACGATAATGCGGCAGGAGAAGAAGAAGAATTCGGTAATACGGCAGGATACGGAAATTTATTTCCATCAGAAGAAATGGAGGATATGGTAGAGGCTGCCCTACGTGAATCTATTCGTACCGAAGATGACATTCCTTCCGGTCAAGGACCGCGTGCGGATAAATATGAAAATTTCATGAATGATGCTAGGAAACCAATTTATGAGAATGCGAAGTATTCCACCCTCTCATGGTTCGTCCAACTTTTCCAAATTAAGTGCCTAAATGGATGGAGCAACAAGTCATTCACAATGCTTCTTTCGTTCTTGAAAGATTCTATGCCTCCGGGAAATAATGTGCCCGAAAGCTGGTACGAAGCCCAGAAAATGATGTCTGATTTGGGTCTAAAGTGCGAGAAGATTCAAGCATGTCCTAAAAATTGCGTGTTGTACCGGAAAGAGAATTCAGATTTGAAAGAGTGTCCAACATGCGGAGAGACCAGGTATAAGCCGAAAGATTCTGATAAGAAGCCTGATATACCTGTGAAGATAGCACGATATTTTCCCATAACACAGAGGCTACAGAGGCTATTCAGGTGCAAGAAAACAGCCGAGGCAATGATTTGGCATCACCGTGCTCCTCCAAGCGAAAATGGAAAAATGAGCCATCCAAGAGATTCACCGGCATGGAAGGATTTCGATAGGAGGCACGCAATATTCAGTAGCGATCCTCGCAATGTCCGGCTCGGACTGGCTGCCGATGGCTTCTGCCCATTCAACTATATGGCTGGAAGTCACAGTACATGGCCCGTTGTAATGATAATTTATAATCTGTCGCCTTGGTTGGCTATGGACCAATCATACTTTATGATGCCTCTTCTTATCGACGAACCAAACTCACCGGGGAACAATATCGACTTCTATCTCCGACCTCTGATCGAGGAGCTGAAAACTTTGTTCATTGATGGTGTAGAGACATATGATTCAAACACAAATACAACCTTCATACTGCGTGCGGCTTTAATGTGGACAATTAATGACTTTCCTGCGTATGGAATGCTATCAGGTTGGTCCGTACATGGTCACAAAGCATGTCCTCATTGCCATGAACACACAACATCAATTAGCAGGAAGGTTTGTTATTGCGGCCATCGACGTTTTCTGCCTCCAGACCACCCCTATAGGTTAGACACGGTTCACTTTGATGGTCATCAGGAGTTTCTTGGGCCTCCATCCCCATTGTCCGGAGAGGACTTGACTGCTAAATGGGATGGTTACAATAACGTGACATTCGGGATGGATCCGACGAGACAGGTCAAACCACAATATTGGAACAAGTTAAGCATTTTCTTCGAGTTTCCGTACTGGTCTACAAATTCAGTGCGTCATTGTCTGGACGTCATGCATATAGAGAAGGGAGTATCAGAGCACATACTTAACTTGCTTCTGTGTAAAGACGGAAAATCGAAAGACAACATGAATGCCCGGATGGATCTACAAGAGTGGGGAATAAGAAGTGAACTGCACCCTAAACCGGTAGCGGGTAAACCGGGCAAGTTTGTACTTCCCAATGCCGCTTATCATATGTCACAACCGGAGAAGAAAAGATTCCTGCAGGTGTTGCATGATTTGAAAGTCCCCACAGGTTTCTCAGGATCATTCAGCAAGAAAATAAAAATTGTGAAGGGCAAGATCGATGGGCTGAAAAGTCATGATCACCATGTTATCGTGGAGCACCTTCTTCCATTAGCCCTCAGGACTTCTCTCCCCGACTCGGTTGGTCTAGTAATCAACGACCTATGTTGTTTTTTCCGGGAGTTGTGTGCTAAAACACTGGAGGTTGCGACGCTGGATAAACTAGAAAATTCTATTGCGTTGATACTTTGCAAGTTTGAGCGTATTTTCCCACCGTCATTCTTCGATATCATAATACACTTGACGGTTCATCTTGCAACTGAGGCGAAGTTAGCCGGACCGGTACAATATCGATGGATGTATCTCGTCGAGAGGTACGTGTAATTTTTCGTTTCGCGCAATTTATAATTTTATTTTTGTCCTGTATGCCCGTGTTTATTTATTCAACATATTCTCATTAGGTACCTTTACACTCTTAAGAAGTATATACGCAATAAAAATCGACCAGAGGGTTCTATCATGCAAGCTTATCTTCTTGATGAAGCAACCACATTTTGTTCCCGCTATCTGGACGAGAACATTGAGACAAGGCTTAACCGACCACGAAGAATTCAAGACGGGCCATATGGTAAAGCCGAGTATAAGAGGGTAGACACTATATTTATCAACAAGATATACCGGTTTATCTTGCTTAATTGCGCATGTCTTGAACAAATTAGAGAGTAAGTTCTTTTGGATTAATTGTTATATCTGTGTTTGTGTGTGTATGAAATGACATAATATTAATGTCACAATTATTTGTCGAAAACAGAACTCATTTTAACGAGGTACGTGAGGGGCATCCTGATTGGAACGAAGAGCGTTTGGAAAAATACCATCAGGATAATTTTTGTGATTGGGTCACAGAGCATGTAAGTTATTCGAATTACATTTTATTGCTATCAGTTTTAATTTAAACTTGTATCGTTATGTATTTATCGTAAAATTTGTTTTGTTAGATCCACGATCCGAACTTGTCTGCATCATTTGAGAGTGATTCAAGATGTTTAGCTCAATTTCCTAGTATGGAGGTTGCATATTACAAAGGATTTGGTGTCCTTGGATACAAATTCGAAGTTAAGGACATAGAAACATTTAGAATCACTCAGAATAGTGGGATTGCGACGGTAGGATCGGACGGTGTGATTTACTATGGGTACTTAAATTGTATACTCGGCATCCACTATCCCGGACGATCAGAACCCTTTTATATATTCCACTGTACTTGGTACGATCCGCGAACCGATACAGACAGGTGGAGAAGCAGTCTTGGGACTTGGAAAGATGAATATGGATTGACCAGTGTGAACACACTTCGATTTTACGGTCAGGACGATCCGTTTATCTTTCCGAACCAAGCGTTCCAAGTATACTACTCACAGTGTTTGAAGCATCCGGGGTGGAGTGTTGTATGCCGATGGAAACCTAGAGATGTCTACGATGTCCCAGAATACGAGGACAGCGATGAGGACGAAGAAGAGAGAAGGCTTAAAGTGCTCCGACCGTCTGTTTCGAAGGACGGGTTGTCTTCGACCGATCATGAAGTTACGTGGGTTAGAAATGACATCGACGATGAAATCCAAGTAGATATGTATGATGTGCCCACGAAACGAAAAAGGTTATCAGTAATGTTATATTATTACTTCACATTTTACGCTCTAGATCATATATAGTCAATACTTTTAATGATTGTCTAATGCGTCCACGAACCGTTTATCTAGATTTGATGATGATGTCGGGAGCAGCGAGGGGCGGCAGGAGCTCCAGCCGCGGCAGAGGCAGAGGCAGAGGCAGAGCGGTTCTGCCGCCCGGAGAGCTCCGTAGGGAGCTTCAGAGGGCCGGTCTTGCACCCAGATCGGAGACCCCTTCGGATGCCTCCTTCCGTGTGGATTTTGCCACTCCTCCAGGTATACTGCACGCATATCCATTTTCAATGTAATATTACAGATATTCATGCATGTTTATGTCAAAATTACTTATATTGTCAATGTTTGATTGTCTAGTTGTTGGTCCTGCGTCCACATCTGGGACAGAGGCCACCCCCGCTCCTCCAGGTATGTTTATATATCATATAGTGTATGTATATTGATTTAGAATGCTATATCATAAATATACACATTCCTTTTGCTCTTACTTAGCAATTTTTATTATTGTCTAGCTGTAGGTGGTGACACCACCGCACCTGCGGGTATGTTTATATGTCCTATAGTGCATGCATATTGATTTAGAACGTTATATTATTGATCTACACATTCTTTTTGCAATTACTTATAAAATCTATTTTTAATTGTCTAGTTGTTGGTCCTGCGTCCACATCTGGGACAGAGGCCACCCCCGCTCCTCCAGGTATGTTTATATATCATATAGTGTATGTATATTGATTTAGAATGCTATATCATAAATATACACATTCCTTTTGCTCTTACTTAGCAAATTTTATTATTGTCTAGCTGTAGGTGGTGACACCACCGCACCTGCGGGTATGTTTATATGTCCTATAGTGCATGCATATTGATTTAGAACGTTATATTATTGATCTACACATTCTTTTTGCAATTACTTATAAAATCTATTTTTAATTGTCTAATTATAGGTGGTGCGTCCACACCTTCCACAGGGGCCACTCCTGCTGCTTCCATACGCTCCGCATCGTCTGCAGGTTAGTATGAATAAATTTAAAATATTTATTTATTTTACATATGCTCTATAGAATAAATATGAACTTCATGGAGATTTAGCGTCGATATTTATTTTATAGTTGGAGGGGATGCGTCCGGGTCCGGGACCCCGGTTGTTCCTCATCGGAGGAACTATCGTCCCGCTCGTGCTGCTGCTCGGGCCCAGGCTCGTGCGCTATTCAACGGAGGTATATATCACACTTGAATTTTTGTTTAACCTTGATTTCTTAATACAACTTTGTCTTATTATTGATTGTCTTGATATTTCGTGCAGACGCAGGGCCTCTCCATCCCCAGAGGGGGACTCGAGGCCCGAATCAGTCCCATAGGCTGAGGCCTGATAGAGCTAGGGGGGAGGCAGCATTCCCCCTATTTTTTACCCTTGACTATCGCTATACCGGTCCTCATGCCGAGAGGTTCGGCCGGTATTTGGGGGACGAGAGCCGGATCGTGAAGAACTATCCACTTCACGTTGAGTGGGGCGAGCAGCACCAGCGCTCATTCGCCCTCTTCTTTGATCAGGCTCGGGTATGTATTAATATATATTTTCATTTGATCTATCCAATATATTTATTATTAACACTTGCAATCTAATAACAATGTTTTTTTTGTATTTTCAGTTGGATTACGATTTTCAGCCTGTAGCCGACCCTGATCACCCGGGGAGGGTGCTCGACCTTCATGCTCTGTACAATGGCCTGATGAAGAACATGCAGGCCAAGGTCCGATACAACAGGAATGAGCTGAAGGCCGAATGCTACTCCCTGTGGATAGCGACCCCCGAGGCAGAGAGAGCGGCCCTCCTATCTACTCCGGCGTTTGCGAGAGTCGACGTAGAGACATGGCCTCTATTGTGCGCTTATTTCGACTCCGAACGCAAACAAGTATGTATTTTAAATTTAATTCATTATTTATGATATAATTTATTTCTTTGTGTTTCTTAATTAGAAAACTAAATGTTAATGCGTTGTGCAGAAACAGGCCGCTCAGAATACGGAGAACAGGAAGTTGGCGAAGAGGGGTCGCCCCACTTACACAGGTGGCTCGAGGAACATTACTCGAGCCATGGAGTTATCGGTAAATTAAGAGTTATTCTCTAATATTCTGCAATATTAAGAGTTATTCTCTAATATTTCTAATATTAAGAGTTACTTTCTAATATTGCAGACATCTCGGACCGTGGCGTCAGGTGGTACACCGAGCGTGCTGTCCGCATATCTTGCCGTCCACGGCACCTCGACAGATCCCGCCACTGGCGAGCTTCGATGTCCCGACGTCGCTACCCAGGAGTACTGCGTAAGTGTTAATATTTTTTCAACCAAATTTGAAATTTTAGTTTTGGAAGGTTCAAGTTTAAATTTTATACTTATACTTTACTGCTTAATGTGGGTGTAGGAGCGGGTGGTTGAGCAGGCCCAGGCCTCGGGGATCGATTTTACCCGACAGAACGATCCGAGGCTGCTGACCCCAGTTCTGGACGCCGCACACGGAGGGCACCACGGAGGTTGGGAGAGAGGCCGGGGATTGGGCCCTAGCAGGGCCCATATGAGGTTGGACTCCACCCCGGCGGTTACTTCCTCCGTCTCCAGTGACCGGCATGTCCATCAGGAACTGGATAGCTTGAGGGCCACCGTTCAGGAGTTGAAGGAGATGCTGGTATGTATACTACTTTATAGTAAAATATCATTTCATATTATATACATATCAACATATCCATAATTAGTACGTAGCTTGAGCTTATTTGGTTTTAGACTTAAGTTTGATTAATCATACATACATATGTAATTAAAATAAACAACGCTTTTCCAAACTAGATATCCAAACAGGGTTTCGAAATAACTTAATAATGAAACAAATTCGAATAATACACAGTTCTTACACGCTTCTTACACACGTTATATCCAGACGCGACAGGGTAGATCGGCCGAGCCTCCACATGCATCTCCTTCGGCTGCGGCTCCGCAAGCCACTACATCGGCTGCGGTTCCGCAGACAGCTCCTGTAGCTCCACCGCCCACTCAGACTCCCGCAGCCGCGGCTCCGCAAGCGACTACCTCGACGGCGGCTGCGCAGACCACATCGCCAGCTCCACATGCCGCTCAGACACCCTTATATGTAGCATTGCAGAGTGTATTGACCGAGGAGCAGGCGTGCGTTATTCTAACGTTATTCGGAGGTGGAGCTGGACCGAACTAGGGTAGCTTTTTGGTTCTTATTTTTTGAAACATGTATTTATATCACATTGTACTACATTTTGAAACGATATTGATATTGGTTTGTATTTATATCATATTCAGTTTTTGGGTTTCTTTTGTATATTATATATATGCGTGAGATGTGATTATGAATACTGCAATATATGATTTGATTGATGTATATAGTATTGTGCACAGGGCGGGAAAAAATCTAGCAGCCTATTTTTAAAAAAAAAATACAGACAATATGTACCTACGGATTAAGCCGTAGGTATATATGTTGTCCCTACGGGCATATCCGTAGGGGCAAACTATCAGGAAACCTGATATTTCCCTACCTGATATCAGTGCAGGGTGTTGGGAGTGCCCCTACGGATATGTCCGTAGGGGCCAATGTTTATCCCCTACGAATTTATCCGTAGGGGCAAAATATCAGGTTTCTTGATATTTTCCCCCCTGATCTCAGTGCAGGGTGTTGGGAGTGCCCCTACGGACTTATCCGTAGGGGTCACTTTCTATCCCCTACGGAGTTATCCGTAGGGGTAGAGGCAAAATATCAGGTTTCTTGATATTTTCCCTCCTGATCTTAGTGCAGGGTGTTGGGAGTGCCCCTACGGACTTATCCGTAGGGGTCACTTTCTATCCCCTACGGAGTTATCCGTAGGGACAAAATATCAGGTTTCTTGATATTTTCCCCCCTGATCTCAGTGCAGGGTGTTGGGAGTGCCCCTACGGACTTATCCGTAGGGGTCACTTTCTATCCCCTACGGAGTTATCCGTAGGGGTAGAATAAGGACCTACGGCTTTATCCGTAGGTATATACAATATATTCAAAAAAAATAAATACATATATGATTTGATTACCCCTACGGAGTACTCCGTAGGGACTATAACACCTACAGATATATCCGTAGGGGCTAAAATTTGCCCGTAGGGGCAAGTTCAGGGCCTCAACTTGCACCTGCGGCCTTTGCACCTACGGGGTCTTTTTTCGCCCCTACGTACATATCCGTAGGGGCAGTGGGTTGCCCCTACCGATAAATCCGTAGGGACAACCCTTATTTATAGTAGTGAAAGCCCTCTCTCGCTCAAATTGGCAAGCCGCTTATCCCAAAACTCAACAGATTTATCTTCAACCGTATTCACCATTTTTTTACAAATCTTTGCATGCATCACCGAGCTTTTCAACAGAGATCAAGTAAGAGAATAGTCGAAACATGTCTGACATCCGGGGGTACCAACTTACAGCTGACATTGATTTCCAAAGAAATATATTACATGCCTACAATTTTGGACAAACCATTATTTTCCATCTGAATACAGCCGAAATCGGCACTAGCTAATGTAAGATGTGAAAAGGCAATATGGGACGATGTACGTGAATCAATAACCAAATTGCTATCTTGAGAAGCAACGTTGATGCATGCATCATCATGAACACTATTGACATCACATACAACTGCAATGGTCATATTCTCTCTTTTCTTTTCCTTGGTTTTCAACTTTCTGTACTCTTTGACTAAATAACTATATTTTATTATAGCAGTGACATTGGAAATCTTACGACGACTGTAATTTTCTATGAACCGATCTATGTTTCGATTTTAACGGGAGTTTCTGATCTAGCTTTCCGATTTTAATACTTTTTCGAGACAAGCGTACCTCCATCATAAGAAGTTGACTAAATAACCACATCCAAGGTTCAATTTCCATTCGGTGCTGAATTGCATAGTGTAACTATTAAGATATCCCAACTGTCGGGCAACGAACAGAGCAACAATAACACTTGGAGTTTATCTTTAATTAAGCAACATTTTCATACTAGTCAACTGATTCACTAACCTTCGGAAGTCACTCAGATACTTGGTGATATTCTTTTCATCTCTATACTTGAGATTCACACGACTTCTGACCAATGAAGCCTTATTCTGAGCCGTATGACACTCATATATGCATAGCTCATAATTATTCCAACATGACGTTTGCTTTGGTTTCTTATGGGACATGATGATGAAACACATTCTAATCTACTCATTCTAGAATAAAAGCAATAGTTTTTTATTGCATCACTTTCTATATTTATCGGACTTGTTATTTGGTCGGCCACTATCATCTTGAATAAGCTCATACACATTCTTTCAGTAAAGCAGATTCTCCATCTCTTCTAAATGGAATATTTTATATTTTGATGATGTCAATTTAATCATATTCGATGTGTATTCTTCCGTTCTCCATAATCAGAATTATTGAACTGAATAACCTATGGTTTAGATACCACTTTGTTAGGATAAATAAGACGGGAGAAATAAAAATCATCGTAACTAATGATCAACAAATCAAATACGATATACCATAGAGGAATAAATAAACCAACCAGCACACCAACAATAAATACCGATATTTACATGGAAAACCTTTACAGGAAAATCACGGGTCCGGTTTTGTTTTTATTTATTTTTCCACTATACAAAAATAATGGTTTACAGAAATACTAAAATCGTTATCTTTTAACGGTGGATTACACAAAGAAAAAAGCAATGGAAAAGGGTTTAGAGTATATCACCAGCAACCGAGTAGAAAATAGAGACTACGCCACCATCTGAACTGATGGATGTGTAGTGGAATTCTCGGAAACAAACTCATTTAGTTAGAAAACGATGGCAAAAGAACACAAACAAAGCAAGCGCTCTCTCTCTCTCTCTCTCAAACTCTCTGTTGCCTGCGCGTTAATTATTTGCGGCGGACAATTAAAGTCGCATTCATAAGGCTGCAAGCAACAGCGCCGAAATTTATGGAGCCTTGGTGATGGGCTTCGTTAGGTCCAGATTTTAACAAATAAAGCTCGGCCTATATTGGTATTGTTCCTAATGGTGGACCGAACAAATAACGACAAGTGGACTGTTTCAAAGGCTTAAATGCACTCGCCTTTGGGCCCAAAAACAGGAAACCCACCTAAAATTTTAAAAACCTACACTTTAAAAAAACCCCACCCCCACCCCACTTAACTACCATTAGATTTTTCATCCAAGAATTACATAACTTGACCAAAATGCCCATACAAAACAAAAGGGAACAAACATAGCATTTCGAGAAAGTCAAGGGTATTTTTGTCAAGTCACGAAAATTTTGAATAAAATTTATAACAGAAGTTAAGTAAAAACTGCAGGTTATCAAATGTTAAGAGGGTTTTCCGTTTTTGGACCAAACACGAGATGGGTTTCCTGCATTTATGCTTTTCAAACATATGGAACCACTATCTTAAAATAGAAGATTGAGGGAATAACTCAACCACTCTAAAAATACAGAAACACCGTTTTAATATAGAAGAGTGTTGCCGACTACATCGAGAATATGAAAAAACACCAAGACAAATACGACGAGCCAACAGCTTTGAGAATATAAAAACATTACCAAAAATTCGCCCCTCTAAACTCAATGGAATTCATCAAAAGAATTACAGAGGAGAGAAAAGCACAATGCTTATATGCAAAATCAACATATAACGTGTTCTATAATTATTTATACCCCAAGAAAAAATATATAATAAATCATAATAAATATAGCTATAAAATCGTAAAGTCACAATGTAATTTTAATATGCATCATGTAGTAATTCGGCCATAAATGTGTTTAGGGAATTCCAAATGTCGAAACTGTTTCTTGATTTAGATTCTAGACAGCTAGTAATATGATGAATTTGGACTTCTAGAGAAGAGTGGAAAGATGTTTTAAGTTCATTGAACTTTTGGGGTGCAGGTGTGAATGAGTGTAAATGCCATGGCTCTCTGGATCCAAAAATATCACTATTCTAACATATATTGCTCAAAAAATGAAGGATAAAAGATTACATTATAGAGATTAATGTACCATCACCCCCAGTGTCCTTGACCCAAAATGCATTCTCCTTAATTTTGGCCTGATGTAGGATAAACTATATATAAACCCTTCAACGATGTTTTAAATGTGATCATGATACTAGGGAAACCTTATCAGCACCAAGTATTGTATAAGGTATTACGAAAAATACATCTAATTAACACCAAATATATAGGTCGCAAATTAAACACATTGGTAAACAATCTTGGTCATATGCATGCAACGATGCATTTATATACATATAGAACCTCAAATTAACCTCAACATCACATAGATAGATTAGATAACCCCAAACAAACGAATTAAGAAAGATATCACTCACAAACTTATCGTTACTTGGAAAACTTTAAGAGTTCATGAGCATCACACGCAACATACTGAAATGGAAACCCCTGAGTGCTTGCGCTTGTATTAGGGTTAATGCACTTGTTGTGAAATAGTTGATCCAAGTTTTGGTGCGAGGCCAAGAGCTTGTCCAAAATCGACCAATCACCTCCGGTGAGCTTCATGAGATTTTGAGAGCACTCGAGATCGTAAGCGTTCAAGGAGAGAGATGGAGGCTTGAAGGTTTGCGCTGAGGATTCGGTGCTTAGCAACTGAGGAAGGTGCATCGAGTGGTCGATGGAAGTAAATTCGCATGGCGCGATTTGTTGGTAATTGTTGTTGTGATGTTTGAATTCAAGTGAGATGGAGCCGCCAGACCTCATGATCTGGCGATGATTGAATTGGTCTTGATTTTCTTCGGGGATGGATTCTGGCGGGATGCCCGTCCTGTGATGGCTCTTCTTCTTGAAAACCCTACACACAACCCATCCTTCCTCCTACAAAACCAAATGAAAGACATTTTATCTAATTTGTTTCTTGAGTATTTATGATTAGATATGCACTACCGCAAACCTTTAAAATTGGGTCGTCAGGATTAGAAGCAACGTCCCAAACTATTTTCCGATGCCGTCCCAATCACTTTGGGACTTCCTCAACCGTCCGTCCCAAAATTTCAAGTCTTGAAACTTTAGGACGGCTTCGGCCGTCCCAAATATTAACCTGTAACATTGAGACGGTCCAAGCCGTCCCAAAGTTTACCCCAAGTTGTTGGGATAAAAAAATATCTCATTACCAACACTGGTCTCTCTCCCTCTCTCCCTCCAAGACCCCGTCTCCAAACAAAATCAGCCCCTTTCTCTCTAGATCTCACGTGTTGCCAATACCCCATCTCCAAACTGATCGAAACCCTAGTTCGACTTCCCTTTCGCTCTTTATCGGCGGCGACGTTGACGGCGGCGGCTCTGAGACCTCTCTCTTTCATTACCGTAACTCTGGCCATCCCTAAACCGAAACCCTTATCCAACCCTTCTCTCGTTCTCTTCGCCGGCCACGGCGGTGGCGATGGCAACGACCATGGGAACAGTAACAGCGATTTTTGGATCTCGAGTTCTAGATCTAGTGGATCTCTCTCCTAGATCTCTCTAGATCTAGTGGATCTCGGCTTAACTATCAAAAATCGACCTATTTTCGGCAAGAATCGAACAAAAAGTATTTTTTGTTCTAGATTTAAAAAAAGCCCTAAATTTATTAGGGTTTCCCTAGTTACGTTTGTAAAGTTGGTTAATTTTCATGTTTAGAACGGTTACTATTTGAAAGGACTTCGGTTTGAAGTTGTAAAATACCAAAATTAAGGACTATGGTTATGATTTGAGAATCGATAGCCTTTAGCTTTGGAGTTTAGGAGTTTAGTTTATGAAAATAGTTTAGCTACGGCTATTATTATGTACCTTTGTATAAAACGAGTAATCACAATGACAAGCCAGCTAAAAGATCCCGAATTTAAACTATTAGAAATTAGTAAATTTTCTTTTAGATATAATTTAGCAAGCGATAATAAATTTAGCCTAAGAAGACTTTTGGTTGGTTTTCATCTATTCAGAAGTTTATTTCCATTCTCTTTTCTCAGATGATATTGATAACCTTTTATCTTCATGATCTCAGATCTTAAGGAGCAAATTAATGATCTGCTTTCGATCTCAGATCCTACATCTACACCGGTAAGTAATTTCGAACTTAGGATTAGTTTGTTTTTTTTTTTTTTTAAATTCCCAAAAGGATGGATCTTTGTAGAGGATGACAATAATTTTAGGCTTTAAAAATTTGAAAATTATCCCTTTTGTCTAACTGAGAACTTGCCTATGTAATATGTACGTTAAACTTGGATCAGTTTCTCTTTTTCTTATTTCTTTGGTTTCGATTATGGTAATTTTCATTCAATTTGGGCAAGGTGGTGATTTGTGAAAAAGCAGAAGAATACAGTGATGATACTCATAAGTGGGAATTCCCCAGATCATGACATGTGGTAGATGACGTGTTCCGGAGCTCACGGGACAGAAGCAAACACGATATATTAAAGGTATTCCCCGGACCTTCGTCCCGAGAATTGACCCGACCTTCGATGGCCTCCCAGAACACTCCTATGCTTGCCTTGAAGATAACCATTGGCTCGCCTCCGACTCCTCATACACGCTGAGCTTCCTCAACCCTCCCTGCTCGTCTCCGAGCTATCACAAAACCGAGCTTCCTCGGCCTCCCGTTCGCCTCTGAGCCTCCTGCTGAACTAAGCCTACCCGGTTCTACAGAGCAACCAAAAACGCAGAGCCCAAGCGCTTTCGCCACGGCTCCGCGTATCTCGCCAGAGGCGAGATATCCGTCATCCAACATCTCGAGTTCCATGTCGTCGTATCCCTATTAACGCACGCATCTCGTCATTAATGGGGGATCCTGTAATTCACGCAGGCATAACGTCAGGGGCGTAACCGACGGCGAAGATCTCGCGCCAGCTCGCTCCATGCGACCACTGGGAAAACCCTTCTCTCAGACGACTCAGATAAAGCAATTTTAATCCAACAAGTCTGCTCAAATTTCTCGGCTAACTTGATCGTCGGAGGATCCACGGTGATATAATCATCCCGGGACTTCTTTGCAGATAGCTCGGCTTCACCTCGAAATCAACCTCATTGAGATCCATATGCTCAAGAAGACAACCATCAACGTCAAATCTCAACCCTTCATCAACGCTCCTAACAGATCGGTGGAGAACAACATCTGAAAGAGATCCATGCCTCCATCATATAGGCAGCAAAGGATGGGGTATGGCCAGCTTTTTCTCTTGAAAAGGGTTCGAACTATGGTTTAAGAATGCAAAATACTCTTTTCTTTTTTCTTTTGGAATTTTCATCGTTCTAAGCATGGATCGAGTTTCATTTTTTCCCCCACTTTCACGGTACCCTGCTCGTATCTCCTGATTGGAGATCAATAAATCTACTAATAACCTTAGATCTGAGATCCGTTAGTCCCTTGGTATGAACTCAGGTATTGCATTTGGTTCATAATTTTCAAAATTCCTGCATAATTTACAGGTGTAGTGCAGGGTATTCTATTTTCCGAATGAATTCGATTGCTTTAATTTGCTCTTTTTTCATGCCTTTTAATTACGTTCTTCATTTATATGTCTTTCTCAATTTAATTTACCATTATGGAATTTAGTTCTCTAATATTGGCCCAATGCTTTGCATTTGTGTGAATTTACTTATTTATTATGTCAATGGTGTATTTCAATTTATCTCGCTTATGAAACCAGAAAATGATTCAGCATTCGTATTGTTAACAACTCATCAATTGTTTGATGGGGTACTTCTTAATCAGAAAAGTTATTTTTAGTTGACGTTCAGATTTTTCCTTCGGATTATTATTTTTTCGTTTGAATTGTAACATCTTAAAATAGGAACTATAGCTCCATGTTAATAGTATTAAACAAAGAGATTGTGCTAGCAGTAATTAATATAATTAATGTCTTATTGTCCATTTGCTTATATATATGATTACATATTGCGTGACAGTGAGAATTTTAGAGTGATATAACACCTTGAAATATGTTCTTTTTTATTGTATCTATATCTCCAATTATAATTATATCTTTTTCTGCCATATGCTATTTTTTTAAATTTGCGAATGTGCATATTTCTATTCGCCGTTATACAATTAAACCATTTGATATGTTATACAATTAAACCATTTGATATAGATTTCTATGACCGTTGAGCATAACCGGATGTATACCACACTTGTGTTCTTCACCGAAAGAAGGAGCATGACAATAACTTGGATGAGTAAGTATCCAGAGTTGATTAGTAAAATAAACTTCAAAATGTAAGAATAAGGATTGCATTCATTTGGAGAATGTACATTTATATTTGTTATATTCTTTGTATATAAACTAATTTGTCTAATGGTATAAATATTTGTTATATAACTTTTGTATATAAACTAATTTGTCTAATGGTATAGATATTTGTTATATTGTTGTTGTGGATCTATTCACGCACGATTTATTTTGTATGTGAGTGTTTATTTTGTATGTGAGCGCACGATTTGTATTGTTGTTTATTTATTTGCGCAATTTGTTTGTATAGCCGAATAATTATGTGATTTGAAATATATGTGTGTACCGTTTTTTAAATTTTGTCCGTATTTTTAAAATATACAAAATAAAAATTTTGGGATGGTCCGGGCCGTCCCAAAAATATAATTTGGGACGGCTCAAGCCGTCTCAACCAATTTGGGACGGTCCATGCCATCCCAAAGCTTTAGGACGGCTTGAGTCGTCTTTAATTGTTGGGACGGCCCCTGCCGTCCCAAAAAAAATTTAGGACATCTCTTTTAAGGTCTGCGTCCAAATGCTTGGGACAACTTTGGCCATCCCAAATCTAAGTTGTTGGACGGCCGGAGACATCCCAAAACCATATGGTCAAAATCACTTCAGAAATACTCACTTGACATGCATGATTAATAACTCTTTGATGTTCAGATTAATAAATAAGGTATTTTTAGGGCTAATCGCAGAAAAAACCCTTGTAATTTACCCCGTTTGGCACTTGCACTCATTCAAGTCATTTAATTATTAGCACATACAACCTCTCTACTCATCGTTTAATCATCTTAAAATATGTAAAATTCATTTCTAAATGACTCAAATGATGGTCTAGTTTAAATTTAGAACTTGTTTATCTTTAGTTTATGTTGTTTAGAGTAGATTTGATTGATTTTTAGGGTTTTGGTCAATGAACAGAGAAGGTGTATGCGCTAATAAATGACTTGAGGGGTTGTCATTGCCATCCAGGGTAAACTACAGGGTTGTTTTCTGCAACTAATCCTTTTTATTATAGTATATCCTTTCAATTATTCCAAATCGCTTAATTATATGAAGTTTGCTTCTTCCTCTTCTTCTTTTCTATAATTATCTTTTCTAATTTATCTTATATATCGTCCTAACCTGAGGGAGTCATTCAATAAAGCCATAAGATTGTTCTTGCTAGTAGGCCATATAAAGAAAAATAATTAATCCAGAAAAGAAAAAGGATAAATCCAACCGTATATAAAATATAGTCATCATAAAATAAAATAATTAAATGAATAAATAAAAATAAAGAAAAAGTAATAAAAAAAAAGAAGTTTGAAAATAGAATAACAAAGCCTCTTTTGATCTTTTCCTCCACAAAAGCGAGCAGATAAGGTTATTAATATTTGATTAACATCATATAATCAAGGCCATAGAGCTATCAGGCACGGCCACAGTTTCTTTTGCATGCATGCAATCTTATAACAACTTCATGATTTTAAGTATATTTATCTATAGATTTATAATGTGTACGAAACAGTACTGATATAAATTAAATCATATTAGTATGGTCGCAAAGGACTAATTGCTCCAAATAGCTTAACAAGTGTTGTCTATATTATTTTCTACCATTTGAGAATCTACCTAAAGTATAAATAATTAATAAGTTCATGCTCCTTATTTAATTATTTGTTACCTGAACATCCGAGCAACCTTCGTTGAGACGGTACTCGTGCATGATCCAGTCGGTCTTCTGTCCATGGGGCGCTCTTCCAGTGTAGAAGACGAGGGTTTTCCTCATCCCAATCCTCTTTGAACTGCTTAGATGTATAGCTTTGTCCCTCCCTGTTGCCTTCCAGAACCCAGCCATCGTCGCCCGATTGGTTCGGGTACCTGTCGGATATTTTTTGTCCTTGTGGCTGAAGAAGTACCACTCATTTTGTGGGCCGGTACCGATTCTACATTTATCTGGATGGAGAAATAATTTCAAATTAGTCATATAGTGGTCTGGTGAAGTTGAAAAAAGGACTAGCTAGGGTTCTCTAATTCATGAACATGACCAATCAAACGACAATATGGGGAGTACTACCCATACAAAACCCTAATGTGGTCTAGTCTCACATTTATTTTTTATTTTTTCAGAAAATAGATCGGGCCAATAAACCCTACCCTAATAAATACTTCTTTGAAATCACAAATAACATCATAAAATGACAAATAACATCATAAAATGAAAAAGATTAAGCCTTTTCAAGTAATTAATTCCACCCATATATAAGATAAAGATACCAATTGTATTAATAACAGTTATAAAACAACAATCGTTTTTCATTTGTCAGCAAAACAAGTTCTTACATATAAATCAATAGCTCTTATGACATCAAAGATCAAGGGCTAGCTTCAATCAAGCAAAAGTTTATTTCATACAAAACCCTAAGACCTAGTTTGGCAGCATGGCATCGATCGACGACTATAAAATTTGAAACTCGTACGTTGTTAGAAAAGCAAAAATAGAGCTTCTCAACTGGCCGGGGTTCGGAGGGCCAGCAAGGGTACTGAAAACCAATGTTTTGATAAATTCTAATCTGAGTGAATTTAATTAATTTGTCGAACCCTATAAGCTGAACTTTTAATTAGGTTTGCAGAACCCTATCATTTATCAGAAACTGGGTGTATCCAAGCATACAAAATTTAGTTTTAATTTAACTTGAACGAAACATGATCACACCGTGTTGCGAAACTAGGAATAACTAATTAATATGGGTTAATTAATATCTGCATAAATTGATTGGTAAGTACAAACCTTTGAGATCCCATGGTTCAAGCTTGTTGAGATCAATGTCTCTTATGACATCAAGATCAATGGCTTCATAAGCTACTTTCTTCCTCAGGTAATAATAAAGGAGCTCCTCGTCAGTAGGGTGGAATCGGAAGCCTGGTGGGACGGTAAGCTGTCCGTTAGCCGGCATCATGTTTGCTTTCTATGCAATCTTAAGAAGTTGGAATTTGGAACCTAAAGCAAATTAAGAAAAGTTGTATGGTTGAGAATAAGAAAAAGAGGAAAGAAGAAGAAGAAGAAATCAAATAAAAATGTTTTATTTTTCATATATGTCTTATCCAACACTTATAACTCCTCGACTAATATTCTTACATAACGCTTATCATGCATATCCCTCAGCCATAAATATTTGGGATGAGGATGCTAATTGATAAAACAGTTGAGAGTTTATAATTGCTGGACGAGCAATATAGACGGAAGATTTTCGCAAGCAATTAAGCTACCCTAAGGTTACTAATATTTTTGTACTAGATTAATAAGATTTTGTACCCATGGCCACATTTGATTCTTAGTTTTCATGATCCAAAAAGAAAAAAAAACAACAGCAAAAGAACAGCATAAAGCCACAGAAGAAAAGTTAACAAACTGAAAATTAAAACAAGAAAAGAAGAAAAAGAATAACTAGGGGCCCTTACTTTTCTCTGCAGCAGAACAAAAATACAAGCAAAAAGCAAGAGGCTGCCTTTGATGAGCAAAGGAGTATGATGGGTTTTAATGAGGTAGGGCTAAGGTCTGCATTCAAGGTTCAACCCACCACCAAAGAAAAAAAATTAAAAATAAACACATTAATATTAATATATATTTTAAAAGTAGGACTAAGAGAGTTATGGGAGCTGCAAATAGCAATATTAAAATAGTATATAACAAAAGAGTCTTAGGGTTACAAAAGAGGGGCTTGCATGAGGGTTTTGGAATTATTAAGAGAGAATGGGGAGTTGTCTGTTGATGAACAGGAGACCTTCCCAAAAATCGCCTCATAAATGGGGTAAGACTTTGTCAGTTAAGATCAAAAGAGAGAATCTAAGAGAGAATTACACCTCCCTCTCTCTCCCTCTCTCTCTCTCCCTCTCACACATTCCAAATTCCACTTCTATTCTCTATTCCTCTTCTATTCTTGCCTCCTAGTGATATAATATTGTCTTCCATTTTGTTTTCTATTATGCATGCATCTCATGTTGCATATAGTTTAGTTGTCCCTAGGTTTTGAATTGAATTACCCCACCCAGCTAGCTACACTGAACTCTAGATGGATGCTCCTTTGACTATTTTACCCCTCTTAATTTGTGTATCCATGTACTGTACATTGTACAGCGATACTCCTCTAAAAATGAAGGCTGTAGCTTTTTTGGCAACCTAATTTGGCCAGGTATTTTGTTTTTCTGGGGGAATGTTTATTCAACTGTACATTTTAGTAAACTAATTTAAGGGAAATTCTTTGTTCACAAGTCTAATTCTTTGTTCACAGTATTTAATTTGTTTCAATTTGCAGTCAAGTCTAGAGTTTCCTTGTTCACAAGGCTAATTATGGTTGCTTTCTACACCTTAAATGAGTTTCACAAGGCTTGGCTTTATAAGTTCTAGGCTAAATATATATTCTTAGGACTGGTCATTGTACTAAGGTTACTTATGCTATATATGTTTATTCATACTTTAGCTAGCATAATATAATTAGCACCAAGAACTTTTGAAGTTAGTCAGTTGAGAAGTTATAAGAATCAGTTGAAATAAATCTAAACTGAAAATATTATCTGCAATTTTACGAAATAGTATATGTCATGCCCGCTTCTCAAAATACGGAATACGAGGGGTGACAAGGCCAGTCATGCTCCTACGGTCAAGAAAATATCCCACCGTAATCATATTTCGGTTTCTAGTATTACGTGGTAATCAGTAAGGCACAACATGGATAAAGAGAAATGCAGTCACTAGAATAATCGGATGTAAAGAAACCGAGCGCAACGGATACAAACCAAGAGACAACTAATCAGTGATATCAGATGAATGATACCGTTGGTTTGCTGGTCCGGATCTCCACAATCTTCTCGAATGTAGTAAGGTCCACTTCTTCCTCTGAGCATGCTAACTCAGGTCGTCAGAGTGACATAATAACAATATATACATATAATGCGTGCAATGATGATAAATATGAAGCAGAAAACATAGAATAATGACGCGAGCATGAAATAACCGGTACATGTAACGATAAAGAAGGTGTATAAAACCAATAATCAATGTAATGTCTTATCAGTCTTACAGTCTCGTCCAAGTCACTAAACCTATCGTCAGTCCAAGTGTGGGCGTCAACCACCGCAAAAGTATTCCCAACCTAAGGGTAATCCCCAGGGGTAAGGAAACACGGGCCCGAATCACGATCAGCAAGGACTAGTAACACGATCGGTAATAATATCATGAAATCACGAAATATGCCGGCAATGAGACTTCTGAGATTCCGTTAATCGAACTCACACTCAAACTACCCCAACACCCACGGTCTACATCAAACACCGACCACGAATCTAAGTACTAGTCGCTCCATGACAAGTCTACGCGAGAATTGAAGACATGGTCTTCATCAAGCATGTCTCGACCGGTATCCAAGATATGTGGACAGTCCTCGATATCTTATCTATGACACTAATATAAGTGCTTCCATACCCGTACCATACCAGTTATAGTTATATTTATATATGCCCCATAGGCGTCGACAATGCAATAACTAAATGGTGGCGCTGACTGTGTACAAGTACGTGTCACTTCCACTATTCAGTCGTGCTTTTACACTAACGTACTTGCTATAATCCAATCAGTAACATTTATCACTTGTTAATGTAACACGATCGCTAGTATATCAATGTGTATGACCACTATTCAATGAGGGTATAACCGTTATATGATATGATAAGAATACAATCAAATATGTTACGAATAAAATATGGCAGCCAGTGTCATATAACTTGCAAAATTCACTATAAATCACACTGCAGAACTGAGCAAAACAATATGAAAGGAGTAAGCAATACATTTAATTATCTCTCTAGCAGAATTAGTTTCGAGTCAATCGGGTTTCAGGTTTGTGAGTTACGGTAATTCTAATTTAAATGTTCTCTGCTGGAAATCCAGTTTCAGAACTGGATGTCTGTTTCGTAACACGGTTTACTCCCTGTTGGGATCATAATTAGGCGATGCTACAGTTAGATAATATTTAGATTTATCTGTTATGTTTCCAACGCACCATACGGATCAATAATATCCACTGTACACAGGGAGATATGCACTGTCTAAGGTTAAGCTATATATTCTGTCTCTGCATGAAACTGCAGTACATATCGACGGTTTAAAAAGTGTTATAAATATCAAACGATACTGGAATACAATGAAACCAGTACCGTTAGAAATCTAATTCAATTATCTACACTTCTACATATGATTCCGTATACTTTCACTCTTAAACAGTGAAAAGTATGCATTCTAAAACAGGTAAAGGCCGAGATTCTTGCTCCGGACTGCAGTCCAGAGCCATGAATTGCCTCAGTTTTTATTGGCATAACATATTAAAATACAGAGATGAACTATAGGGTGCTATAAGTTTATCTGTTGTCTTCGATACGAGCCATAGAACACTAATATCTGATATATAAATGATTTATTATGATTTTAACAGTTCAGCTTGTCAAGGAAAATTCAGGTTTTGCAAGGGTTATCGAGAGTAACGTTTCATGGGTGAAACGGTGTCGTTTTGCCGTCCAATTTCTACAGAGTGTTCATTAAAAGTAATAGGGTTTAATGATCATGGGTTCCACCATATTTTCTGTCACGCCCCGCTTCCTAAAATATGGGGAGGGGATGCGGCGATGCCCGCTACGTATTTACTCAGAAATAAACACGCTAAGCGTATCTAAGTAAATATACACAAGAGACATGAATATAAATAAACATCAACTTTATTTATTAAATATTTTTTTATAGGTACAACTGGAATGTAAATATATGAATAGAAAGCAATGCCTAAACAATGGCATAATTGAAATGAAAAATATGTACAAGTGAAGTCTAATGCTCAGGGTCTTCTGTGAACTGCTCTAAGTGCTCCTAGCTGGTCTCGAACTCTTCAGAGTCGGGTTCTCCTGACAACATTTTAAAGGAGAAGAGAAATAAAAATGTCGTCAGCGAACAATCGCTCGGTAAGTCCCAAAGATGGGTAAGGATAGAATAGACAGAAAGAGAGTATAACTTGTAATATTTGATTATAATATTAACGCAGTTGTTTGTAGCTTGGTACAGAATATACCAGTGTATACGAAAGAAGTCCAACTTACACCGTAGACTTTGGTAACCTGTAGTATAAGGCTCCGTCGAAAATACCACGGAACAACGGTATGGATGTAATTACGTCTTTAGCGACCACCTCGTGCCACCTTTAACATGTTCCGTACCAGTCTACCCCTTTATAAACCCCGTAATGTCTTATTGTATTGGTTGTATTGATTGTACTGATTGTATTGTATTGTCTTGTAGTAAATGGAAGACTTGCCGAAACCATGATATCAGTATACGGAATGGATGTAATGGATAGTCATGTAAACGGAATATATCCATGATTCGGTTCAGTCAATATAGATTGATATATATTGATTAGACGGATTCATGGATTCATGTTGTATTGTAGTATATACTTGAATCATATTCAAGTCAAATTGATTTCAGATTTGACCATGACTCGAACTGAGTCAGACTTTTAAACAGAATTGAAGTCCTGATTGTTTTGGTATTATCGGTAACTGCTGCACATGGATGGCAGGATTTGTGTCTTTTTCAAAGACAATTACCGTGTTGATAACACCGTTTGTTAGATTGTCTATCTTAGATAGGCAATCACCTATATTCTCCGGCTCCCTGAGGCTCAAGAGAATTGGGCCCGCTTAAACCTATATTTACTAGAGTTCTTATTGTAATTTAGTATAACTTGAGAGGGTTTTATGTAAAAATAGTTTTGATATGTATTCAAAATACACCTCAAGTATTTAATTATCGTTTTTAGGGTTTTCATTAATGTAAATTTTAAAAAAGTGAACTTTCTAGTGAGTAAAAACCTAGTTTTCATTGTATATGGTATTTTATTGAAATATCGGTATTTTGCATTGAATTGTAATGGTATTTTCCTGTAATGGTGATTGCTTTGATTTAGAAAACTTGGAATATTTATATAATATAATTAAAATAGATATTTTGATAATAGTTATATATATATTTAATAAATTTTATTTATTTTTGTAGAAATCTCATTTTCTAAAGAAAATGCATTAAAATTCCATCGATATCGAATGCTCCTTTCGGAGGTCTGCATCTCACTCTATTAGGCCCGAGAATGTGCGATAACCCACACCATCCTTAACGGGGTCCCCAAAAATGGATTGTAGAGGCGCAATTGCAAGGAATTGATTAACACACATTTTAAAGAAATGGTTTTGCAAGTTGATGGTATTTATTTATAATGTCGTATTATCACATAACTAATGTCCCAAATTTTCATCGTGCTATGTCAAAAATGTGTATTGTGATGAGATAGGTCATTATTTTGTGTGTTTTCTAAAAGTAATACAAGTATTATGTTGATTTGTCGAAAGTAAAGTATATGGTATTTTACCGTAAAAATACAATAAAAGTTTCATAAATGATTCTTTTGACATGAAACTTGTTTCAATGTGTGTGTTAATGTTTGTTAAACATTATATGAGAGTATGGTATTTTATTGATTAAGAAAAATAGAATTTTTAAAGGAAAATCGAATCGGAAGTCGGATTAACTCCGCTTCCGTCGGCTTTTAGAAATGAAACTTTTTATAATAGGAGAAGAGAGGGGGAGAGAGGAATTACTGGTTATCGAGAAAGAAGAGAGGTAGGGGAAGACTAGGGAAGCGTCGGGGCGCCGTTTCGTCGCCGGAATCTTCTCAAAACATCATCGGAATTTCGCCCTTTGCTAACTCCACTTGCACAACTTGAGACTTGGAAATTTTATAGAGTTTTTGTGAGGAAATTCTGAATGAGGAGGGGTGAAATGTGGTGTGATATTTATAGCGAAAATTAGGGTTTTGGGGTAATGAAGAATGAATTAAAAATGCATTAAAATTTTTGTTTAATGCCACTTTAAAATTCTCTGTTTATTTTTAATAAAAACAAATAGTACAGGGGTTAAGGGGGGAGGCCAAGAGACTAGGGTTAGCAATATGGAGCATTACCTATGGAGGGGGGCCGGCGTCGCCGGGTCAAGAAGGAATCTCGCCGGTCGATTCTCGGTGAGGGGAGCTTGGATTCATGCCACGTGTCCGTGTCGCCTCATATACCCCAGTGCACGAGTTTGTTTAATCTGTGTCTTTTCGTTTTACGTATTGTGCACGTGCAAACCTTTGGGCTTCTAAAAGATTAAAAGAAAATTTAATAAAAAGATAATGTGGCTGGGGGGATTCGGTCACAGGGACTACGTCCCAGCAGTGTAAGGCTTTACCAATGAGCTACAAGTGCTTTCTTGCTGTTCACAAGCAAATCAAATTTATAACTTGTGCTCAGGCTTAGGTTCTCCTTTCTGTATTTTGAAAAAAATTCGTACAGAAAGTTTAGGATTGTTACATTATACCCTCCTTATAAAAATTCCGTTCTCGAAATTTGTAGAAGGAAACTGTAACAGATTCAAAGCAATTTGGTGATAGAACTATTGATAGTGCATGAAAAATATTTGAAAGAACGAAAGAATGCAAAAGTTTTGGTAAGATTGAAGAACATGTGAGGAAACTACCAGGGTTACCTTGGTCTACAGTCTCGGCTTCTACGGCCGCTAATGTGAAAGCCTAACGCCGAGGTACATTCCTCCTAATTAGAGGCACATTTCTCTGTTCTTGGGGCATGTTCCTCTGCCCTCGAGGCATGTTACTCAGTGCCTGTTGGAATTGGCGATTAGGCTGTGCAAGAGGTGGATGTGGAGGTGGAGCTGAAAGAGCAAGATGAGGTGCAGGAGGCTGGATAGCTGGCCGCTGCGGATAAGTGTTGTGAGTTGGAACTGTATTGCATTTATAAGGACATGTTCCAATCCCATGATTGGATGCGCCATAAATTAAGCACAGGCCCCTTGCGCGCCTACAGTCCTTCCACAAGTGTCCATCCCTTTTGCAATAGAAGTAAAAATCTGGACTTGGCTGGTTATTTGTTACTTCCGGTCTCCTGGGCACAAATTGTGGCCTTGAAGAGGCTCCTCCAGCCATCTAAGTGGCAGGGCGCTTCACTCCGGCAAATTGAGATCTGCCCTTCCTCTTCACTACTACCTCGTATCTTTGGGCAGCCTTCAAAGCCAAATCATGGGTTGGGAAATCCCCTGTAGCTAAGGCAGATTGGATTTCCTGGTCCAACCCTTGCTAAAATCTTCTAGCCCTGATCTCAGCATTCGGTATGAGATGGGCCGCAAACCTGTTACGGTCATGTGTTAGCTGTGTAGTATGTGATATAAAATCGAACATTGAGACATATCTTATCTGCTGAGCATAGTAAACTCAGCATCATACTCATCCACATATTTGGTCCACATCGAACCCTATTGTAGACGGATGAATTGATGTTCCATGTCAAATCGGGCAGTCTCAGCGAAGTACTTCGCGTCGAACATGTCGCGAAAAGTCCATTCGATCTGTTGGTCAAGACGTCTTTCTTCCGCTTTCGACCAAACTCGGGCGTTGTTAGTGAACTGCATCTTTACAATTCGAACCCAAGCGATTTCTGGCATTTGTGCCGCTGCCAGATCATCCTCAATATTTTGAGCCCACTCCTCAGTTTCTAGAGAGCTCTTTTTTCCCGAGAATTGCTTGGGGTGCAAAGCCCGGAATTGCTTTACCCCATGTGCTTCCGATTCTGGACGGTTCATCAAAATAGTAGTCTGCTGCTGTTGTCCCTCCAGGAGGCCGCGGATTGCTTCAAGCAGTACTGTCTGATCATTGATCGGAGCAGCGACGGTAGGTGTAAGCAGTAGAGATGGTGGTGTGTTGTTGAAATTGGTACTGGTGTTGTTTGAAGAATCCATAACCTTGAAAGAAAATTAGGGTTAGGACGGATTCAAAGTATATAAAATTGTAAGATTCAAGAAATATGTAAAGAATGTTCTTAGTTGCTGATTCTTGTGTTATATTGCTTAGAACTTCATGCAGAATTGACCCACATATCCATGCAGAATTGACCAACATATCCATGCAGAACTGACCTGCATGGGTGTTGGCTATAGTGCCCTCAAAGCAATTATCATAGTCGCAGGCTTGTGATCATAATGATTGAGGGAGAACCTATACCGATAAAACAGTCTTACTCGAGATGATAGTATGCTATCTGTTTTGTCTTTATCATCATGTATATGTTGATAAAGTCCTTAGGATCTTGCTTGACTATCAGCATTGTGATGGCGATCACATACGTGGGAGCTGGGGGTCTATAAGCACATCCTTAAATGTCCCGAGTCTGGGAGTATCAAGACTGGGCATCGATACTCCAGTATAGACTGGTGTATACTTATCTAGACCCTGACGAGAGGCGGTGGCCGGTCTCATAAGCCATTGGTGTTAGTTGTTCACCTAAGATAGTATACAGGTGCTCATTGGGTTATGAGTACACTGGACGGACTCGCTGGGAACTTGCTAGTTGGTATTATACCTATAGTCAGATAGCAGTTCCCTAGTGACATGTGTACAGGTTAGTCTGTCGACCTGAGATCGTCATTTGTCTCGTGTGAGTTCCCACTGTGCTTTGATTACTACCCTACCACGGCTCAAAGGAGTCGTGCAAACAGGTTTTAGTTGGGTACAGTCCCGAGCCACATGAAGACAGTGAGCGGATCGTCGGGGATTCGTCTCTCCCGGTATTGGGGGTTGATGTCGCGTAGTGTACGGGTGACCATCACTAGAAATCCTCGACCGGGGTATGTGAGAATTACCGATCCAGGATCGATAGTTTCTCGGGTAGTGATGGGTTTCATACCGACACGAATTATCGCGTTGTTAGGGGTCTGACTTTATCCACCCCATAGACTCGATATGCGATACTCTTAGAAGAACAGACCGGACTGTACGGATATTGTCACTGACAGGCTCAGTAGGGGTTTGGATGAGTTTGCTCGTCGGCCTTCCTTTCGCTCAATACCTGGGTAGCCGTTACGTACAGCTAGTGTCGCTGACGTGCTTGTGGTTAAACCCACTGCCAGCGTATTGACGAGTCTTTAGAGTCCCACACAGAGAGTTTCCCTGGTTCTGGCGAAATGGTGTAGTAGCCGTATTTGATACGTGTAGGGTTCCGATCGATTGATGTACATAGTACTCGGACTTTCGATCGGACAGCTGGTAATACTAGCCGGCTCGGGTTTGAGCCGGATTATTAAATCAGGTATTGATTTAATAATTTGCATATATGTATTTCGATACGTATATTCTAGTATTATATTCTTTGTGTTATTCTATCTCTTTGATATTCGTATTTCGGTACGGATACATGTATGTATATACAGTAGAATGTAATCCGTATTTTTTGCCGGATAACATTCTAGAAGGTGCCACCCCATTTTGGATTTGACCATTTTTATTAAAAATTGGATAATGAGGTGGAAAATGGTATGAAGAGGAATGGTGAGAACCATGCTTGGAATAGTGCTAAAAAATGAATTGTTAATTCATTTGGGTGCACTATTCAAGCATGGTAGGATTATTAAAATGAAAAATTGGTTTTTACAAAACCTAGGATGCTTTATTTTCTCTCTCCTAGGTCTTCATTTTTTGAAGCATGCTAGGTTTTCTTTTCTTGAGCTTGAGCTCCACCCTCACCATTTTTATTCTTCACCTCTTTTAGCTATCATGCTTGCTTCCACCTTCTTCATGATATGAGATAGCAAACACTAAGAATACATACACACTACATCCTAGGCTCTCTAGGGTAGCATTCTAGAGACCCTAATTGCTCCACTAGCATCTTGGCGTGGAACTAGAGCCGGAATTACATCTCTCGGGTGGATCATCGGAGATGGAGGAAGACCGGCGACCAAAGTCGATCCGCAACATCACTAGGAGCTTGGAGATGGTTGAAGACCCGAAGGACTTGGTTCATTAGGTATAACCATTCCTATCTCTTTTCTTAGATTGCTAGTTTTAGGTTTAATGGTTTCGATCTTGGAAATCGGGTAATGGTAGCGCCGGGTTTTAGAAAATTTTTGTTCCGCATTTGGCCACGGTTCGATGGCCGAGGCGCTCCCACTACCCAGCAGTGGTATCAGAGCCACCCATTAACCCCTACTAGCTAGTTTGCACAAGCTTAAAATCTCGATCGATCAAAATTTCGAAAACATTTTTCCGTATTGTCAAGTTTCTGTCGATTTCTGGAAGTGCTCCAAAAATTATTTCCAGTAGCTTAAAAATCCGTGTAGGCGATTCTATGAGAGCAGAAAAAATTTGGGCTCCTGAAGCCTCTAAAGAGCCGCGGAATCGCCGCACTAACTCCCTTTTGGCGGCGGTTCCGCGGCCGTTTAGTAGCGACGGGCCATGAAATTTTTACTGTAGCTCAGAACTTAAAAAAGATGTTTTTTGTGATGATTTGTTTTGGCCCAGAATCTTTTGAGTACTGGATTTGCTTTTGGGGCCTTTGCGGATAAATTTAGTCGATCGAAATTTTAACTGTGTAATTTTTCAGTACTTTACATTTCTATCTGTGACCGTGAATGTCATTTGATCGGTAAACCTTGTCTAATCGCTATAGTCCTTTTAGACGGGTTTGCGAACGTGACATTCACGTTGATGTTCTGTGTTGTACTGTGATGTTGCGGATTTTCGTGGTGGATAGCTTGTGTGCAATGGTAGTGCAGTTCGGATTTATTTGTACATTTGATATTGCGGGGTGAGCGTCCGACATGTGGACTGCCGTCACTGCCTGTTTGTATATTATTCTTTTGGGGCACGACCGGGCTGAGGTCGATGTCACCCTTGTATATTATTTTCTTTTCTGTACTAGGATTACCCCATGGTGGGGTGCATGGATAGCTGGGTTCTAGAGGGCAACGGGCCCGTATCTCATGGCGTTGAGACGGAGGGGGCTTCACTCTAGAATTGGCGGGCTATTCGCCGCACTCGTAGGGGATACAGGTTGACCCAAGGAGGGGTGCTCAAGTTACCGGATTCCGTGAAGTGCTGGGTGGTCTATTCACTTTGCTGAAGGGGGCTGCCTCACTTCAGGTTTTGGCGGCTAACTTGCCGCGCCCGTAGGGGTCTAGGAGTTCATTGCACAGGCTATCCACACGACCAGGGGAACGTCGGGTTTCAGTTGTGGCTCTGTGAAACCCGGGGCTTCCAGATTATCTGTATTGTTCTGTGATACTTATTACTTTTCTGTGATGTTGCATTTATCATGCCTGGGACGATTGTTATATATATTTATATATACTAATAGATGTTGTATATGTTTTGCACCCGCGCTAGCCCAGTCCCCACTCTGTCGTTAGTTAAGTAACCTAACGGGTGATGACGGGACCCAGTGGCGAATGCGGATGGTATATACGTACATTTTATTTTCGTTCTTTTGTAGTGTGATTAATTGATGGGACTGTGTTGATTCTTATCAATGCAAGGAAAACAAACCAATATAAAAATGATGTTGTTGGAACCAAGTTTTTTTAAAAACTGACATTACAGACGTACGCTTTTGCTTTGCACAGTGGTATTCGGTTATGAATATTCAGCACCTCATTCGACGAGGCAAGGGCCGAGATCCCTTCATCGGGAGTGACCCCTTGGGCAGGAGTTTGCGTCAACGTAATAACTTCATTATAGTCGATTACTTTTTGCTTTGTATCGTGGTATTCAGTTTGGAATATCCTGCACCTCATTCGACGGGGAAAGTGCCGAGATCCCTTCATCGGGAGTGACCACTTTAGCAAAAGTTTTCGCTACTATACTTTTATAAAAACCACTTGGATTCCTTCAACGATATCAAGTTCATTATGTTAAAGGTTTTTCGCCAAAAACCAGCCGTAGCCCTCCGTCATTTCAGAAAAGCAGCGCCTAATATTCGTGCTATGTTTGTTGGCTTCCGTCAAGGCATAGTGTGCGGTAGCTATGTGTTACTTTTCTGTAGTATGGATATGCATTAATCTAGGACAGTCGTTCAGCCTTGTTGGCATCCGTCAAGGGCGAGTACGGGTGGATCTAGATTAATCAGGACAATGACGGGTAGAACTTGACTTGCAACTTATGATTTGTTGGCATCCGTCAAGGTCATAAGCAGCTTGGGGTAAAAATCATATCGGGAGTTTCAAACATACAGGAAACTTGCCAGGCATGCGCATACCTTCTGGAGTGTGGCGACTTGAGTGGCTTCCATCAAGTTATCATGCGATGATAGTTGGATCCCGATTCCCACTGATGAGTAGGATTACTCCTCGGGTGATTCCGACTAATTCTCCTTTTAGGTTTGGAGGAGAATTTGAGAAAACAGTGGGAGCCATCCAGATTAGATAAAATGATTATCCATTCTGATCTAGGTTAGAGTGCACGCTGAGTGTTTCTTTTCTCTCTCTCTTTGGCATCGACCATGCCCCGACCTTAGACATTGACTCAGTAACCAAGTTAACCGAACTTTCTTAAAAACACTGGCTTTTGGATTGTCCAAGTTGCGTGTTGGAAATAGTGCCCTCAGAGTCAATTATTGGGTCGCAGGCACATGATTGCAATGATTGAGGGGAGGACCTATCCCGGTAGGACAGTCTTACTCGAGATGATAGTATGCTATCTGGTTTATCTTTATCATCGTGTACTGCTTTAGGTGACCTTACGAGTCGCTATTACACGTTGATAAAGCCCCTAGGATTCTTGCTTGACTTCCAGCAGTATGAGGGCGATCATATAAGTGGGAGCTGGGGTCTATAAGCACATCCTTAAATGGTCCCTAGTCGAGGGAGTTTCGAGACAGGGCATCGATTCTCCACAGTAGACTAGTGTATACAGTCGAGACCCCGACGAGGGGCGGTGGCCGGTCTCACAAGCCACTGGTGTCAGTTGGTTCACCTAAGATGTATACAGGTGCTCATTGGGTTATGAGTACACCGGACAGGACTCGCCGGGAACCTGCTAGTTGGGCATATACCAGACGTCAGATAGCAGTTCCCAGGTGACATGTGTACAGGTTAGTTCATCGACCTGGGATCGTCATTTGTCTCGTGTGAGTTCCCATTGTACTTTGATTACTACCCTACCACGGCTCAAAGGAGTCGTGCAAACAGGTTTTAGTTGGGTACAGTCCCGAGCCACATGGAGGCAGTGAGCGGATCTGCAGGGGTTCGTCTCTCCCGGTATTGGGGGTGAGGTCGTGCTGTGTCTAGGAGAGCCAGAACATGAAAAGTCCTTGGCCAAGGCAGGAGATTTGCTGGTAGGTATTCCAGTAGTATCTCAGGGTGTTCTGGGCTGCACTCCGACACGACTTGTACCGCTTTTGGGGGTCTGACTTTTACCAACCCCCTAGGCCCGCCATGCGATGCTCATAGACGAACGGACCGGACTGTACGGATATTGTCACTGACAGGCTCAGTAGGGTGTCAGGATGAGTTCGCTCATCGACGTCCCTTTTGGTCAATACCTGGTGGCCCGTCACGTATTGGCTTATACCTCTGACGTGCTAGTGGTTAAATCCACAGCCATAGTATTGACGAGTCTTTAGAGTCCACCACACAGACAGTTACTCAAGTTTCGGGCGAAACGCTGTAGAGGCCGTATGGAGATATGGCAGGGTTCGATCGGATACGTGCGGTATTGCACGGATCATGATCGGACAATTTTTACTAGACGGCTTTGGCTTAAGCCGGATCCTAGTATAAGATAGTGTAGTTTTGTCTCTTTACATTTGTGTTCAGTGGGAATACAAATGCGGGCATGTATTTGCAGTAGCGGGGTTTTCCTGTAATTTATTACGGGATCGGTTTTTCTGGGGTTGCCAGTTTGCATTCCGTTCCGGCCGGTTTTCTCTTTTTCCTTCACGGCCGGACTTTCCGTTGGAGGGGGTTAATTGCAGTTGGCAATTAACTTATTTGATGAGGGCTTTATTGCATTTGTGCCATTATCATCATGATATTCCATTTTGGTCATTCACTTGCATTTATGAGAAAGGGATTGAATTGGATATGGATTAGATTATGGTTGTGACCATTTTGATATTTGTTTATTCTTTTTTTGATTTTTCCTTCACCTTGGATGGGGCCGGCCACTGTTAAGGGATGGAGTGAGGTTTATTTTTTTTGGTGGGTTATTCCTTCATGTTATTTTCGTGGGCCCCCCATTAGTGTGTGTGTGTGTGTGCTGTGAAGAATATATTTCCTTTTGCATGGTTTAAATTAATGCACTCCACCCACATCATTTCCAGGGGGAAGAAAAATCCTGTTTTTGGCCGAGCTCTTTTCTAGCATGCTTCCCACTTCATTTTCCAGAGAGAGCAAAAATTCTTGCTTTGGCCGAGCTCCTCTTTTCCATAGCAAGCTCCAATTTCTCATCAAGCTTCCATGAAAACTCTTGTGCAAAAATCCTCCAACTCTTGTGCAAAAGTCTTGGACGCGTCGGCTAGCCAACTTCGCGCCCGAGTTGTCTCGGTTAAGAGGCGGGAGCCCGTAAAAGATTCCGGCTACGTGGTGCTTTTCCGACGAGCGAGGAGGTGACGGAGATTCCGCGGGAGATCGGAGTGGAGACGAAGACCGAAGGACACGGATCGCTTGGTATAGCATCTCTACTCTTTTCCTTTTTGCTAGTTAGCTAGGTTAATGGCCCGATCCGGGTAAAAAGTCCGCGGTGGTGCCGTTTTGCAAAGTTCGCAAAGTTTTTGTTTTCCGCGTTTCCGGCGTCGGGTCGACGGCCGGGGCGCCCCCGCGGGCTTACAATGGTATCAGAGCCTCGCCATTAACCTCGCCTAGCTTGCTCTAGCGCGTTTAGAACCCGATCGAACAAAATCCCCAAAATCCGTATTTTCCATGCATATGTTTCTGTCGAAATTTTTTCAAGCTCCAAAAATTTTTCAGGTCACTGCAGAAACACAAGCATAAAATTCTAAGACATCTGGTGAAATTTGGTGCACTGATCTCTTAGTACGAACGCGGAAGCGCGGCCAAACCCATGGTTTGGCCGCGGTTCCGCGGTGGGAAGGTTTCATCACTGCACCAAAATTTCTCGGTAGGCTTTGGACTTGGAAATAGGGCTTTTGGGATATTATTTTTGGGCCCAGATTTTCTGTAAGTGCTACAGTACTGCTTGGGGCCCACTTTGATAAATTTGTTCTATCGGAATTTTTAAACATGCCAGTTCACAGTTTTTACATTATATCTGCGACCGTGAATGTCACTCGATCGGTAAATCCGGTCTAACTGCTATAGCCCGGTTAGACGGATTTGCGAACGTGACTTTCACGTTGATGTTCTGTGATTGTACTGTGTTGTTGCGGATCGGTCGTGGGGGATAGCCTGGTTGCAGTGGTAGTACAGTTCTGTTTTATTATGTACATTTGATATTGCGGGGCGAGCGTCCGACATGTGGACTGCCGTCACTGCCCGTTTGTATTATTATTTTGGGGCACGACCTGGTTGCGGTCGATGTACCCGTTGTATGTATATTTTACTTTCTGTACTAGGATTACCCCGCGGAGGGGTGCACGGATAGCCGGATTCTAGAGGGCAACAAGCCCGCATCTCATGGCATTGAGACGGAGGGGGCTTCACTCTAGAATTGGCGGGCTATTCGCCGCACTCGTAAGGGGTATAGGGTTGACCCAGGAGGGGTGCCCAAGTTACCGGATTCCGTGAAGTGCTGGGTGGTCCATTCACGTTGCTGAAGGGGGCTGCCTCGCTTCAGGTTTTGGCGGGTAACTTGCCGCGCCCGTAGGGGTCTAGGATTACATTGCACAGGCTATCCACACGACCAGGGGAACGTCGGGTTTCAGCGGCTCTGTGAAACCCGGGGATCCCAGATATCTGTATTGATCTGTGTTGCTATACATTTCTGTGTTGCATTTTATCACGCCTTGAGCGAAAATTATATATTGGTATATATATTAGTAGATGTTGTATATGTTTTTCATCCGCGCTAGTCCAGTCCCCGCTCTGTCGTTAGTTAGCTAACCTAACGGGTGATGACGGGACCCAGTGGCGAATGCGGATGGCATATACGTACGTCAGTATATTTTCGTTCTTTGTGGTGTGATCAATTGATGGGACTGCATTGATTCGGATCAATGCAAGTTAAACAAACCTATTCTGATGTTGTTGGAACACTTTTTCAAAAAGCTGTTATTGCAAGGTCGTTCACTTTTGTTTTGCACAGTGGTATTCAGTTGGAATATCCTGCTCCTCAGTCGACGAGGCAAGGGCCGAGATCCCTTCACCGGGAGTGACCCCTTGGACAAAAGTTTGCGTCAGGGCAGTAACTTCACTATAGCCAATTATTTTTGCTTTGCATCGTGGTATTCATTTGGAATATCCTGCACCTCATTCTACGGGGAAAGAGCCGAGATCCCTTCACCGGGAGTGACCTCTTTAGCAAAGGTTGTCGTCACTATATTTTCTAAGAAGCTATCCGTTCCTTCAACGATATCAAGTTCACTACGTTAAAGGTTTTCGCCAGAAACCATTCGTAGCCCTCCGTCGTTTCATATGGATAGTCAATAGTATTCAAGCTGTGTTTGTTGGCCTTAGTCAAGGCACAGTGTTTGGTAGCTATTGGGTATTCATATGCTGCATAGATAGATGCGTTGGTTTGGGACAGTCGTATAGCCTTGTTGGCCTTAGTCAAGGGCTTGTACGGGTGGGTTCAAATCAACCTGGACAATGACGGGTAGAACTTGACATGTGACTTATGATTTGTTGGCCTTAGTCAAGGTCATAAGAGCATGGGGCAAAAATCCACATCGGGAGTTTCAAAAGTACTGAAACTTGCCAGATATGCGCATACCTTCTGGAGTGTGATAACGTGAGCGGATTCCGTCACGTTATCATGCGATGAGAGTTGGATCCCGATTCCCACTGATGAGTTGGTTTACTCCTCGGGTTATCCCGGCTAATTCTTCTTTCAGGTTTGGGGAAGAATTTGACGTTACAGTGGGAGGTTTCCAGATTAGATAAATTGGTAACCATTCTGATCTAGGTTAGAGTGCACGCTGAGTGTTTCTTTTCTCTCTCTCTTTGGCAGCGACCATTGACCCGACCCTAGACTATGACTCAGTGACCAAGTTGACCGAACCTTCTTAACACTGGCTTTTGGATTGTCAGAGTTGCAGACCTCTTTGCCACTCCTACTTTTACTCTTTTCTCCGGGACACCCCGTATTACTACGAACGTCCACTTCCATTGGACAAAACCATCGTATGGTTATATACGAACTCGAATGACTTCGAGGATGGTTTCCGGTTCTGGAGAAAACGAATAGGACTATTCAGTTGTCTTTTCCTTTTACCTTCTCTCAGGTTGCGAGTACTCCTTGGTTTAGGAGTAGTACACCTATTACGCAAATTGGATAGTCTTCTTCGAAACCTTAGGCTGGTGCCGACCGGTAGGGAATGAAGAAAACCAATTAGCCTAAACGGTGTACAGAAGGTATTAAGTTCAGACAAAGCAAGAGATTAGTAAGAGGGCAAAGTAAATTGCGACTGCTATTCACGACCAAACCATGTACTTCTTTGTCAATCCTAAATCACCTGTGAATTAAGTACATTCGGTTGTCTTTTATCCTCACCTTCTCTCGCATTGCGAGTGCTCCTCGGATTAGGACAGTACACCCATTATGCTTTTTGGATAGTCTTCTTCCAAACCATAGGCTGGTGCCGAACGGTAGGGAAGGAAGAAAACCATTTGGCCTAAAGGGGTGTACAGAAGGTAATGACTAAAGACATGTAAAGGGATTTGGAGAGGTGGAAAAGAATTATACAGTTATAGTTGTGAATCTGGATAATGGAAGAGGCATTACTAGGAATACCAGCATACCCCATTGAAACATTTCAATGTTTCAGTTTCACTGTGTACTGTTAAAAGAAAACTGATTTCCCGATTAGACACTTACTCCAGGGTATGTATTTACCAGGTTGGATTCTCACATCTGTATGGTTTTACAGACGATGAGTGGGAGTAAGTTATTGGGAATTAGGTGACCATCCTCATTATATCGGGATTCGTTGGAATTGGTGATATTTGAGGAAGCCACCTGGGTTGTTTGCCGGTCGGCAAATATTTGGTTTTGAATATCCGTTGCTGTGCACCAATTTCAAATTGATATATCTGTACGTCTATTTTTATAGAGTGAGATATACTTTTTGAAATTATGTCTATGACATTTACCTATATCTGTGGATGGTTAGGTAAGGAGCATTGAACAACGGTGTACTTCTTAACCAAAAGTACAGTTTTCAACCTACGACACACAGTGAATGAGTTGTTAGACTCAGGGGACTTATACAGAGTATTGTATATTGTCCAGTGTCCATGAGGACAGAGGGGTTGGTCCTCGTACTATATTCTGTTTACTTTTAACTTCTCTAGTTCTTAGACATGTGTTTCGTAGAAACACAGGGTCTAAGTTTTGAGGAGTTATAGGTATAAGAGTAAAGTAGAGAACCAAGCATTGCAAGTATCGGGATTCTTCAAGGTGATCGAAGAGTAGATACTTGTGAATGGTATTCAGTTGATAGTAATGATTAAGAGAACTTGCTTCTTTTTCAGGTTACTCATAATTGGAAGTACTCCTGAGTTGAGTAACGCTGATCGGCCTCTCTTCCATTTACTTGACATGCACTGGAGACAGCTGCATGATTTGAATCTGGTTCAATTAAATCAGTGCCTCTGTTTCTTGGATATAGAACAGTTCATATCTTGACATTGTTAAGATACGGGGAGTTGTCCGGCTTATGCTTGAAACCAGACTCTGGACAACTCAAGGCACGTTTCAGTAGTGGCTGTTTGTGGGTTGACCCGGGCTATGACGAGGGTTGACTTTCTACCATCTGGAAGATCAATAGAGATATTGTTCTTGACTCGCCACAGTTTTAATAAAAATGGACTTTTTCACAAAACAGCAGTGGGAGTATGGTAGAACTGGAAGTGATTCCAGAACCGCAAACGATTACTGAAGATTTGATAAGAACCTAAAGATTCAATCTGGTTTGACATTCCATTGGCCACTCCGCAGATATGGTGGGTAACCTCAGACACTCGAGAGGTACTTCGGTATGCTCAAGGACGGTGGCAGGGAGGTTCTTGTTTACCCAGACTTGCCATTGCTGTTGTTCCAGGCTGCGAGACCCGGCGGGAGGATGAGTATAGCGTCGTTCTAAACTGGCTTTAGAAGTGCACGTCTATATGACTCTGCCAGAGGGTTGTCGTAGTCAGTGGGAGCAGCGGAAGCATTGGTGGATATCAGGCTTATGTCTATTTATAGACTAAAGCAGATATAGCGGAGATAGATCATCTATTTCTGATGTGGCAGTCATAGGTTTGACTTCATCAGAATAGGGGATGGATCTGTTGAGAAGGTAGTAGGGTGTGATGTCCTGGTATTTGATGACATACACAGAGTAGGAAGTGATATTCCTATACTACGATGGGTTATACTTTGGTCGTCACACAGTGGTTTCTCCATATAGGACTTGGATATAATATCAGACATTCTGGCTACTAGATCTATGGTTTTAGATCTAGATTTGGGTGGTTTCCCAATCTGGGTACTTTGACCGCATTCTATGAGTATTTAGAATGGACGACTCCTGGCACGGTAGTGTACCTGCAGGTAATGGAGTCACCCTCTCTAAAGGTGTCTTACAGACTAAAGGGGGGAGGGATACGCATGATTGACAGATCACTTGCTTAGGCAATTGAGTCAATCATGAGATGTCAAGTACCACACCAGATGTTGTTCTTGCAGTAGGTGCAATAAGTTGATATTGATCCAATCCTGGAGAAACAGTCGGAAGCAGTTTTAGAACATAAGTGAATGTTCTAGGGATATGATAACGGCAGTCTTCTTCGGGAGACAGTTATCATTCCAGGCTTCCAAGGTGACCTGGATGGCAGAGTGGCTGTCAGAGTTATAGTTTTCCCTCTGACGAGGGGCAGTATTTTGGACAGTTGGTCCAGGTGGATACTGAGGGAAGGCATGGCGCAGGACACTGATTAAGTTCAGTTGTCGATACAGTCTAAGAAGTTTGGATTTGGAGTTCACTTATGAGCTAGGTCCCATCAGACATCCAGACATTCTAAGACAGGTATTGCTCATTTCGGGAGATAGTTTTCTCTGCGAACATGAGATATAGAGAGACATAGAAAGAAACATCAAAGCGGATCCACTCACTGAGGCTATTCCTCGAACGCAATAGTTTCGCAAACGAGCTTTGTGAGACTGACTAGTAGAGGAGTTGGGTGTTCGGTATCACACGGGCTGTGAGTATGCGACATCGCAATAATTAGCCTCGAGTGCAAGTGGGAGATTGTTGGAGATAGTGCCCTCAGAGTCAATTATTGGGTCGCAGGCACATGATTGCAATGATTGAGGGGAGGACCTATCCCGGTAGGACAGTCTTACTCGAGATGATAGTATGCTATCTGGTTTATCTTTATCATCGTGTACTGCTTTAGGTGACCTTACGAGTCGCTATTACACGTTGATAAAGCCCCTAGGATTCTTGCTTGACTTCCAGCAGTATGAGGGCGATCATATAAGTGGGAGCTGGGGTCTATAAGCACATCCTTAAATGGTCCCTAGTCGAGGGAGTTTCGAGACAGGGCATCGATTCTCCACAGTAGACTAGTGTATACAGTCGAGACCCCGACGAGGGGCGGTGGCCGGTCTCACAAGCCACTGGTGTCAGTTGGTTCACCTAAGATGTATACAGGTGCTCATTGGGTTATGAGTACACCGGACAGGACTCGCCGGGAACCTGCTAGTTGGGCATATACCAGACGTCAGATAGCAGTTCCCAGGTGACATGTGTACAGGTTAGTTCATCGACCTGGGATCGTCATTTGTCTCGTGTGAGTTCCCATTGTACTTTGATTACTACCCTACCACGGCTCAAAGGAGTCGTGCAAACAGGTTTTAGTTGGGTACAGTCCCGAGCCACATGGAGGCAGTGAGCGGATCTGCAGGGGTTCGTCTCTCCCGGTATTGGGGGTGAGGTCGTGCTGTGTCTAGGAGAGCCAGAACATGAAAAGTCCTTGGCCAAGGCAGGAGATTTGCTGGTAGGTATTCCAGTAGTATCTCAGGGTGTTCTGGGCTGCACTCCGACACGACTTGTACCGCTTTTGGGGGTCTGACTTTTACCAACCCCCTAGGCCCGCCATGCGATGCTCATAGACGAACGGACCGGACTGTACGGATATTGTCACTGACAGGCTCAGTAGGGTGTCAGGATGAGTTCGCTCATCGACGTCCCTTTTGGTCAATACCTGGTGGCCCGTCACGTATTGGCTTATACCTCTGACGTGCTAGTGGTTAAATCCACAGCCATAGTATTGACGAGTCTTTAGAGTCCACCACACAGACAGTTACTCAAGTTTCGGGCGAAACGCTGTAGAGGCCGTATGGAGATATGGCAGGGTTCGATCGGATACGTGCGGTATTGCACGGATCATGATCGGACAATTTTTACTAGACGGCTTTGGCTTAAGCCGGATCCTAGTATAAGATAGTGTAGTTTTGTCTCTTTACATTTGTGTTCAGTGGGAATACAAATGCGGGCATGTATTTGCAGTAGCGGGGTTTTCCTGTAATTTATTACGGGATCGGTTTTTCTGGGGTTGCCAGTTTGCATTCCGTTCCGGCCGGTTTTCTCTTTTTCCTTCACGGCCGGACTTTCCGTTGGAGGGGGTTAATTGCAGTTGGCAATTAACTTATTTGATGAGGGCTTTATTGCATTTGTGCCATTATCATCATGATATTCCATTTTGGTCATTCACTTGCATTTATGAGAAAGGGATTGAATTGGATATGGATTAGATTATGGTTGTGACCATTTTGATATTTGTTTATTCTTTTTTTGATTTTTCCTTCACCTTGGATGGGGCCGGCCACTGTTAAGGGATGGAGTGAGGTTTATTTTTTTTGGTGGGTTATTCCTTCATGTTATTTTCGTGGGCCCCCCATTAGTGTGTGTGTGTGTGTGCTGTGAAGAATATATTTCCTTTTGCATGGTTTAAATTAATGCACTCCACCCACATCATTTCCAGGGGGAAGAAAAATCCTGTTTTTGGCCGAGCTCTTTTCTAGCATGCTTCCCACTTCATTTTCCAGAGAGAGCAAAAATTCTTGCTTTGGCCGAGCTCCTCTTTTCCATAGCAAGCTCCAATTTCTCATCAAGCTTCCATGAAAACTCTTGTGCAAAAATCCTCCAACATGGCAACTTCAAGAACCCCAAAGAAATAACCTTCTACACTATTTCTATAGCAAGTCTTGGACGCGTCGGCTAGCCAACTTCGCGCCCGAGTTGTCTCGGTTAAGAGGCGGGAGCCCGTAAAAGATTCCGGCTACGTGGTGCTTTTCCGACGAGCGAGGAGGTGACGGAGATTCCGCGGGAGATCGGAGTGGAGACGAAGACCGAAGGACACGGATCGCTTGGTATAGCATCTCTACTCTTTTCCTTTTTGCTAGTTAGCTAGGTTAATGGCCCGATCCGGGTAAAAAGTCCGCGGTGGTGCCGTTTTGCAAAGTTCGCAAAGTTTTTGTTTTCCGCGTTTCCGGCGTCGGGTCGACGGCCGGGGCGCCCCCGCGGGCTTACATTGCGTACATCATTGCCACTCCTTCTTTTACCCTTTTCTTTTCTCCAGAACACCCGTATCACTACGAATATCCACTTCCATTAGATAAAACCATCGTATGGTTATATACGAACTCGAAGGAACTTTTTCGAGGATGGTTTCTGGTTCTGAAGAAAATGAATATGACTATTCAGTTGTCATTTTCTTTTACCTTCTCTCAGGTTCTGAGGGCTCCTAGGATTAGAAGACAGTACACCTATTACGCTTATTGGATAGTCTTCTTCCAAACCATAGGCAGGTGCCGAAAGGTAGGGAATGAAGAAAACCAATTAGCCTAAGTATGGTGTGCAGAAGGTAATAAGTAAAGACAAATAAAGGGATTAGAAAGAGGGCAAAGTAAAATGCGACTGCTATGATTCACGACCAAACCACGTATTTCATCTCCACTCCTACTTTACCTTTGTATTTCTCTAGAACACCCCGTATCACTACGAACATCCAATTCCATTGGATAAATCCATCGTATGGTTATATACGAACTTGAAGGAACTTTTTCGAGGATGGATTCTGGTTCAGGAGAAATAAGAATAAGATTTATTCAGTTGTCTTTTATCCTTACCTTCTCTCAGGTTGCGAGTGCTCCTAGGATTAGGAGAGTACACCTATTATGCTTATTGGATAGTTTTCTTCCAAACCATAGGCTGGTGCCGAACGGTAGGGAAGGAAGAAAACCACTTAGCCTAACGATGGTGTACAGAAGGTAACGACTAAAGACAAAGAAAGGGATTTAGAGAGATGGCAAGGAAGTATATGGTTTCAGTCATGAATCTGGATAATGAAAGAGACATTACTAGGAATACCCGGATACCCTTTTCGAAACATATTCATGTTTCAGTTTCACTGTGTATTGTTAATAGAAAACTGATTTCCCAATTAGGCCCTTACTCCAGGGTATGTATTTACCAGGTATGATTCTCATATCTGTATGGTTTTACAGATGATGAGTGGGAGTAAGTTATTGGTAATTAGGTGATCATCCTCATTATATCGGAATTCGTTGTAATTGGTGGTATTTGAGGAAATCGCCTGGGTATAGTTTTCAACCTACGACGCACAGGGTTTGAAAGATTAAACTCAGGAGACTTATACAAAGTATTGTATGTTGTCCAGTGTCCATTAGGACAAAGGGGTTGGTCCTCGTACTATATTCTGTTTACTTGTGACTTCTCAAGTTTTGGACAAGTGTTTCGTAGAAATACAAGGTCCAAGTTTGAGAAGTTATAAGTACAAGAATAAAGTAGAGAACCAGGTGTCGCAAGTATCGGGATTCTTCAAGGTGATCAAAGATGTAGATATTTGTATGAAGTATTCAGTTGATAGTAATGGTTTTGAGAAACTTGTTTCTCTTTCAGGTTACTCATAATTGGACGCACTCCTAAGTTGAGTAATGCTGATTGGCCTCTCTCCATTTAGTTGACATGTACTGGAGATAGCTGCATGATTTGAATCTGCTTCCAATTAAATTAGTGCTTTTGTTTCTATATTAGATATATATAGAATCAATTTATATTTTAACGATGTTAAGGTATAGGGAGTCGTCCGGCTGATGCTTAAAACCAGAATCCAGATAAACTCAGGGCACGTTTCAGTAATGGTTGTTTGTGGGTTATCCCGGGCTTTAACGAGGGTCAACTTTCTACCATCTGGAAGATCAATAGTGATATTGTTCTTGACTCGCCACAGTTTTAGTAAAATGGAATTTTTTTCAGAAAAACAGCAGTGGGAGTATGGTAGAACTGGAAGTGAGTCTAGAACCACAAACGATTACTGATGATTTAATAAGAACCTAAAGATTCAATCAGGATTGACATTCCATTAGCCACTTCGCAGATATGGAGGGTAACCTCAGCCACCCGAGAGGTACTCAGATAGCCTCAAGGACGGTGACAGGGAGGTTCTTATTTACCCGGACTTGACACTACTGTTATTCCAGACTATGAGACCCGGCAGAAGGATGAGTATAGCGTCATTCTAAACTAGCTTTGGAAGTGCATGTGTATATGACTTTGCCAGAGGGTTGTTGTAGTCAGTGAGAGCAGCGGAAGCGTAGTGGACAAGTAGCATGTCTATTTATAGACTAAAGTGCATATGGCGGAGATAGATCATCTATTTTGAAGTGACAGTCATAGGTTTTTGACTTCATCAGAATAGGAGATGGATCTGTTAAGAAAGTAGTAGGGTGTGTATCCTGGTATTGGGATGACATACACTTTATAGGAAGTGAAATTGCTATACTACGATCGGTTATACTTTGGTTGTCACACAGTAGTTTCTCCATATAGGTTTTGGATATTATATCAGACATTCTGGTTACTAGATCTATGATTTTAGATCTAGATTTGGGAAGTGTCCCAATCTGGGTACTTAGACAGTATTCTAAAGATATTTAGAATGGACGACTCCTGGCATGGTGGTGTACCTGCAAGTGATGGAGTCACCCTCTCTAAAAGTGTCTTACAGACTAAAGGGGAGAGGGATGTGCATGATTGGCATATCACTTGCTTAGGCAATTGAGTCAATCATGACATGTCAAGTACCACACCAGATGTTGTTTTTGTACTAGATACAATAAGTTGATATATTAATCCAATCCTGGAGAAAAATGAATGGAAGCAGTTTATGAACATAAGTGTATGTTCTAGGGATTTGATAACGGCGGCCTCCTTTAGGAGACGGTTATCATTCCAGACTTCCAAGGTGACCTGGATGACAGAGTGACTGTCAGAGTTATAGTTTTCTCTCTAACGAGAGACAGTAGTTTGGACAGGTGGTCTAAGCGGATACTGAGGAAGGCATGGCGCAGCATACTGATTAAGTTCAGTAGACAATACAGTCTAAGATGTTTGCTGTATTTGAAGTTCATTTGTGAACTGGGTCCCATCAGATATCCAGAAATATTCTATGACAGGTATTGCTCATTTCGGGAGATAGTTTTCTCCGCAAAGTTGAGATAAAGAGAGACATAGAAAGAAACACTGGAGCGGATCCACTCACTGAGGCTATTTCTCGAACGCAATAGTTTTACGAACGAGGTTTGTGAAACTGATTAGTAGAGGAGTTGGGTGTTCGGTATCACACGGGCTGTGAGTATGCGACATCGCAATAATTAGCCTTAAGTGCAAGTGGGAGATTGTTGGCTATAGTGCCCTCAAGGCAATTATCATAGTCGCAGGCTTGTGATCATAATGATTGAGGGAGGACCTATACCGATAAAACAGTCTTACTCGAGATGATAGTATACTATCTGGTTTGTTTTTATCATCATGTATATGTTGATAAAGCCCTTAGGATCTTGCTTGACTATCAGCATTGTGATGGCGATCACATACGTGGGAGCTGGGGGTCTATAAGCACATCCTTAAATGTCCCTAGTCGTGGGTGTATCGAGACTGGGCATCGATACTTCAGTGTAGACTGGTGTATACTTATCTAGACCCTGACGAGGGGCGGTGGCGCGGTCTCACAAGCCATTGGTGTTAGTTGTTCACCTAAGATAGTATACAGGTGCTCATTGGGTTATGAGTATACTGGACAGACTCGCAGGGAACTTGCTAGTTGGTATTATACCTATAGTCAGATAGCAGTTCCCTAGTGACATGTGTACAGGTTAGTCTGTCGACCTGAGATCGTCATTTATCTCGTGTGAGTTCCCACTGTACTTTGATTACTACCCTACCACGGCTTAAAAGAGTCGTGCAAATAGGTTTTAGTTGGGTACAGTCCCGAGCCACATGGAGGCAGTGAGCGGATCGTCGGGGATTCGTCTCTCCCGGTATTAGGGGTTGATGTCGCGCAGTGCACGGTTGGCCATCACTAGAAATCCTCGGCCGGGGTATGTGAGAATTACCGATCCAGGATCGATAGTTTCTCGGGTAGTGATGGGTTTCATACCGACACGAATTATCGCGTTGTTAGGGGTCTGACTTTATCCACCCCATAGACTCGATATGCGATACTCTTAGACGAACAGACCGGACTGTACGGATGTTTTCACTGACAGGCTCAGTAGGGGTTCGGATGAGTTTGCTCGTCGGCCTTCCTTTCCCTCAATACCTGGGTAGCCGTTACGTACAGCTAGTGCCGCTGATGTGCTTGTGGTTAAACCCACTGCCAGCGTATTGACGAGTCTTTAGAGTACCACACAGAGGGTTTCCCTGGTTCTGGCGAAATGGTGTAGTAGCCGTATTTGATACGTGTAGGGTTCCGATCGATTGATGTACATAGTACTCGGACTTTCGATCGGACAGCTGGTAATACTAGCCGGCTCGGGTTTGAGCCAGATTATTAAATCATGTATTGATTTAATAATTTACATATATGTATTTCGATACGTATATTATAGTATTATATTCTTTGTGTTATTCTATCTCTTTGATATTCGTATTTCGGTACGGAAACAGGTATGTATATACAGTAGAATGTAATCCGTATTTTTTGCCGGATAACATTCTAGAAGGTGCCACCCCATTTTGGATTTGACCATTGTTATTAAAAATTGGATAATGAGGTGGAAAATGGCATGAAGAGGAATGGTGAGAACCATGCTTGGAATAGTGCTCAAAAGTGAATTGTTAATTCATTTGGGTGCACTATTCAAGCATGGTAGGATTATTAAAATGAAAAATTGGTTTTTACAAAACCTAGGATGCTTCATTATCTCTCTCCTAGGTCTTCATTTTTTGAAGCATGCTAGGTTTTCTTCTCTTGAGCTTGAGCTCCACCCTCACCATTTTTGTTCTTCACCTCTTTTAGCTATCATGCTTGCTTCCACGTTCTTCATGATATGAGATAGCAAACACTAAGAATACATACACACTACATCCTAGGCTCTCTAGGGTAGCATCCTAGAGACCCTAGTTGCTCCATGATTGTCATAAAATCTTGTTGTGTAAATCAAATCAAATAGTCCCCAGCAACGGCGCCATTTGATTGAAACGATTTCTCGTTGTGTTTGTAGAAAATTGTATAGAAATTCACAACCAAAAATATTTGACCGCAATCAACTACGGTGTCGGATGTAGATTGTTAGTGAGTGCGGATCGTCCACAGGGAAAGTGTAATCGTTCGTCTTTTGAATTAGATGAGTCGAAACTTTAAGAAAAGAAAACAAAACAATTCATGATTTAAATTTTTGTATTTCAAGAAAAAGAAAATATCTATATCTAAGAAAAGTAAAGGATAGAATCAAGAATTGATCGTTTGATGATTTTTCCAAACCAAATATCAAGAATCGAAATGAGGCTCGTAGGAATCGATCGGATCTATAGATGTGATGTAATCTTACAATTACGTATTCTTATCCTTCGATGAATTGACACTAGATCGATGATGATCGATGAGAATTAGAGACTTCTTGTGAAACTAGGGTTTCATCTTATCTCTTGTTCTTTCATTGATATCATTCATATTCTAGCCTCTAGTAAATTCAAGAAACGATCGTAGATCCTTAATTTCGAGCGATCACAATCAAGAAAGTATCGCTACGAAACTAAGTCATCGATTCTTGAACTTGCTAGGGTTTACAAAACTCGTAGGACTTAAAAATCGTATTAAGATTTGTTACATCATCATTCTACAATCGTCTCGACTCCTTTACGAGCGGAGTTTTACTCAAACATCACAACAAGAGCAACAATTACAAATTGAGATCTAATCATGATGCAAGAATTAAAAGAAAGCAAGATTAAAGAATTTCACCTTTTATTTATATCAACAATTCCATTACATTCGCTCAAGAACTACAAGAGGAAGAATTCGATCGTCGACTTGGCTTCGCTCGTCTCCGTGGATCGCGGATCGGCTTGGATCACTTGCCCGATTGAAGATCGGCTCGGCTCCTAAAAGGTTGAAGGCTTCTCGCTTGATTTGGTACTCAAGATCTTGGATTTGGAGTGGAATTAGGGTTAGGGTTTCGCACAAGCCTTGTCACTAGACTTGTGGAAGAAGATGAAGAAAGAGGTAATGAAGAAGATTAAGGAACTAATGAACAACCATAACCATTAGATCTAGGTTCCTATTTATAGATAACCAAACCCTAGATCTAGGATTTCAAATTCTAGTTTCCCTCCAAAAGTTTGTTGAGGAAATTTGAATTTCCCTCCAAAAGTTAGTTAGAGGAGAAGCTTCTAGATGTGATTAGTTAGGAGGTTAATTATGTTTAGCCTTGCTTAATCTTCTTTGCTGATCTGGCAGTAGCTTCTGGAGAATTATAGAATTTAACGTATCAGAAATGAATGTGGGCCCTGAGAGATGAATTTTGCAGTAGAAATGGGGAGCTGAAGTTTTGGAACAGCCGCGGATCCGCGGCTCAAGTAGGTTTCTGCCGCGGATCCGCGGCTACTTGTGGGCTTTGGGCTTCTATTCTTCTGGTATTTGTTTGGGATGTCTCATGGGCCTTCTTTTGATGTATTGATTTGTATTTCTCCATCTGAATTGCTACCAGATCTGAAATGATTTAGTTGGCGTATTTTTGATCAACTCTTTTGCTTTTCTTCCGTATTTCCTGCACAGACTCAAGACAAGTGTTGCGCAAATACAGAAATGATGCGATGCCATGAAATGCGGTTAATTTCCCTTAAAGTGTCGGTTTAAAAGTTTAATACATGAAATCTGGTATTTTATGATTGATTTGCTAATATGTGAAATATGAATACCGAACACTTCTAAATGTATGCAAAAGATGGGGAAATTGCCGGCTAAAATATACAATATTTTCGACTGATCAAATACCCCCAAACTTAATTTCGATCGTCTTGAGCGAATGTTTTATTAAAAAGAGAAGGAGAAAATAAAGAAAGAAAAAAAAACTAACTAGCACACCTTCGTAGGCAACACGATTGCACTGAGCACGTGCAACAAGCCTTTAAACCTCTAGGTGTCCCTAGTAGGAGGAGTGTTGTCTCCTGAGGGTTTTCAGCGGATTGCACCCACAAAATCCAATAATAAAAGGAAGATCATGAATATTACATTTAAAGAAAAGAATCGTAAAAGAAAAGCCTTGAAAATTAGGGTTTCCAACTAAGCTAGCTTTTCGGTTGTCATGAGCCCTATCTTAATGGTCATGAAAAAATGTCAGAAATCACGTCCTCCCTCAATAAAACATCGTCTTATTCTTCATTCCTATCTTTCTTCCAAACATCGATCATATCACCCTGCGTGTGTGTAAAGGACATCCCTACACCCGGAGAATTCAATTCAAGCTATCATACTCTTGCCCATCAGCCTCAGTACTTTTTAATTAATGAATATTTAGATGAAATTGCTCACACACTTTCATGCGACCGTTAATACTTCTTGAGGTACTAACCGACCGATTACTCCTGTGCTTACTTACTTGGTGTATTTTCCTCGTCTTGCACCACCTCAGGCATAGCAGTGACTCCCAGACCAGTTGGCCTTAGGGCACTAGGTGAAGAAGCACCCTCGCTATATATTTTTTTTATTGCCCTCGGCGATAACAAAACCAGTGTTCATTTTTCTCACCACTTTATATTTTCTTCATTTTTTTTATTTTATTTCCTTGATACTTTTGGCTTTAAGACAAGAGCATTTCAAGGTATCCTCTACTATCCCAGGCTTTAAGACGTGTGTAAGTGCGAATAGCAGGGTATCAACGTTCAAGATGTTTGGCTTTCAGAATAGAAACTATTTTTCAGACTTATTTTTATCCTCAGATTAATGACGTCTTTCATCTTACTAACCCTTGGGACAACGGCTCATAACTACTTATTACTAGTTCGTATGAGAAAACTTCTAATTTTCTTAGTTTTCTTAAATTTTTCTAATCTCATGGATGTAATTGTTCACTATCTAAACTTTTATTATCTTATTTATGTACAAAAATTATTCTTATAGTTTTGAAAATTTTTAAATTTTTATAGGTTTTGAAAATGTTTTGTGCTTATGCAAAGTATGATGCAAATGATGCGAAAATAAGCACAAACCTCCCCCAAACTTGTTTTCAACAGTGTCCTCACTGTTGCCATCTGCTAAATCTCGAAAAATCTGTAAGCTTGGGAGGAATTTATTAGTGGGGGCAAAATATTTAAGTGAAGAACCTCCCCAAACTTATTTTTGGCTCAAAATTTTACAAAAAATTTTCTTTTCAGGAGCCCGATCATACCCCCCCAAACTTATGCAATGTTAATCTTTCAAAATCATATGAGGGGGTCAAAAATCAGTGGTCGATGCCAAGCTTTGCAAAGACCGAATGTTAACACCAACCATTCAAAAATTTTATCAATGCAGTGCTCGGGTTGGTGGAAGAAGAAGTAGGGAAAGGGTAAGTGGTGGAATAGAATGTGTGTGCGTCTCATATTGGAGAGACGATGCAGTGAATGTGATGGATTACTCGCATTCTTTTTACAGTTCAGAAGAAGGGGTGGAGGTTCAATTTCAGTGATGGAAAGATGATTCATCTCAACACCCGTGTTATTCAAAAATGCGAGTTTATCAGCGAAGATTTCCTCAAAAGTTCCATCTATACCCCGATGAATAATATCATCATAAGGTGCGGGGTGATCTTCAGACTCTAAGAGCAGTTCATAATCAGTGTTAATTGTTAACCCGGACATCTCGGTGGACGAGTCCGTATGTGTATGATACATAGTTGGGTCAAACAATAACGTATGAAAAGAGTCAAGATCAGTATCAGGAGGATCATCAAATTCGCTGCTGTCGACATCCATTAAGTCGACAGAACAGACCTGAGCAGTAGGTTCGGAGGGTACACTTCCCAACTTGTAAATGTTCAGCTCTATTGACCTATTCCCGAAAGATAGGGTCATAGAACCATTACGACAGTTGATTATTGCGTTGGAAGTGGCCAAAAAGGGGCGACCTAAAATCACCGGAATTTGATTCCGTGGGTTCGCTACAGGCTGTGTATCAAGTACAATAAAATCCACAGGGAATATAAATTCCCCGATTTTTATTAACACATCCTCCAGTTCACCCCTAGGTTTCGTGATTGATCGGTCAGCCATCTGGAGAGTTATCCTCGAAGGCTTTAACACTCCGATACCTAGTTGCTCGTATACCGAGTAAGGAAGTAAGTTAACACTAGCGCCAAGGTCAAGTAACGCACGGTTGATGTGTTTCTCCCCAATAAAAATGGAAATAGTAGGACAGCCAGGGTCCTTACGTTTCCGTGGTAATTGTTGGGGAAAAGCCGTGTCTACAGTACTCGACATGAAGATTTTTTTAGGCACTTGAGTCTTCCTCTTCCCAGTGCACAAGTTCTTAAGAGTTTTTGCATAGGACGGAACTTGTTGAATAGTATCTAGGAGAGGGATGTGGATGTTAACTTCCTTAAACATGTCCACAATCTTCTCCATTTGGGCATCATGTTTCTTGGGCCTCAACCTATTTGGAAATGGAGCTCTATCAATAAGTGTTGGGTCCAACATTTGTGGAGAAGTTTGTGGGGGTGGAAAAGATGAGGTGGGTGGAGGGTTCGAGCCTTTGGGAATACGGAGAATAGGCTCGGAAGAAGGTAAGTTAGACGAAATAGGGTAAGAAGTAGAAGTGTGAGTGGAAGTGGAAGTGGAAGCCGGGGTGTTAATTATCAAATCATAATTATCAATTTGTTCACCCAAATGATTGTCTAGCACTCTTCCAGATCTTAACGTTGTAAAAGCGTCCACATTAGTGTAATGTGAAGGTCTAGGATCAGGTACGGGTTGAGATGGAAGATTCCCTTCTTCTCTAGCACTTATTTCGGCTGTTATTCGTTCAATTTGTGCTTCCATTGATTTGATATTCTCATTTTGAGTGAGAATGATCTTTATCATATTATCGATGGAAGATTGAAAACTTGCCGACTCTTGGATGGATTGTTTCATGAAAGTAACCAAGGTTTGCACCAGTGCAGAGATATTATCAGTACCGGCCAATTGCAAAGAGTTTTCATGTAGTGCAAAAGTGTTGGCAGGATTTTGAAAATTTTGCGGTTGGAAGGGGTGCTGACTCAATTGAAGTGGTGGTTGCTGTTGTGGTGGAGGGACCCTTTGAAAATTGTTTAGGATTGGAACCGTGTTTTGAGATTGTGATTGGTTCCAAGCAAAGTTCGGGTGATTCCTCCAATCTTGATTATATGAGGAAGAAGAGGGATAGTTTCCAGGTCTTTGCTGAAGTGCAGCATTAGTGTGACCTTGAAACGGTACATTCAAAGCACATTCTTCCGTCAAATGTGAAGGGTTTGAACAGCAGCCACACACGGTTTTGGGAAGTGTGGATTGGTTTAGGGAGGCTGAAGAGATTTTGTTTTCTATAGCGTCGAGTTTCCTTTGTATTGCGGCCATTTCGGCTTTCAAGGTGACGGAAACATCGAGCTGATTGACATCTTCCCTAGGTGGTAGTGGTCTAACACTTTCCCATTGTGATGTGTTTTGAGCTAAATCTTCTAGGTATTTCCAAGCTTCACCATCATCTTTAGATAGGAATTGGCAATGACACATGGTTTCAAGCATCTGTCTAGTAGTGAGATCAATACCCTCATAGATAATTCGACACAAATCCCATCTGGGGATTCCGTGATGAGGGCATTGGATAAGAAGATCCTTGAATCGTTCAAAGCATTTCCAAAATGGTTCATTGGGAAGTTGGGTAAATTTAGAGATTTCGCTCCGAACACGGGCGGTCTTGTGATTAGGATAAAATTTCTTAAGGAATGCTGCAACGAATTCGTCCCATGTTGAAATAGAATGTGCGGGTGTGATGTAAAGCCACTTCTCGGCTAAGTCGCACAAAGTGAATGGGAGAAGCCGTAAACGCAGAGCATCCAAAGACAGTTGTGAATTCCCCATCAAAGCACATACGTTTTCAAATTTAGAAATAAACATGTATGCGTTTTCAGAATCAAGACCATGAAATTTGGGTAATAGTTTGATGAATTGGGGGTTGATTTCAAAATTTTCCCCGATGGCAGGTGGTATAGAAAGACAGGTGGGAAGGGTAACACGTGTAGGATAGCATCTCTCTTGGAGAGAAATGCGTGGAAGATTCTGCGCACCTGCGGGCGGTGGCAGAGTAGTGTTAAAGTTTGATGGATTTGGGTCCATCGCGGGTGTGGTGGGTGGTGGGGGAGAAGACGAAGAATTACCGACTCTGGGGTCGATAAAAGAAACGCGGACAAGACGAGAAATGGAATCCCGTGTCCAGCCTAACATTGTGCTAAATGGTTGTAGCACAAGTGGCAGCGTTGGTATAATTAGAGGAAATGAAGTGTTGGTGTTTGTTTTGAAAAGATACGGATTTTTGAAAATATGATGCAACACAACAAATGCAACACACAAAACCCTAAAATCTAGTGGTCACCTAGGTCAGACTCTAGACCGCTCCTAACTGCCAAAAGACAAGTCGCAGGATCAATCCTCCACTGCCTCTTTGTTCCCCTGTGGCCGGATAAGTGCCAGGTAAGTGGGAAGGTACTCCACTACGTAAGTAGTGGGCCTAATTAAAAACCACTAGCCTTAGACACACTCGCCTTAGACACCACAAGAAAACGCGGATAAGCAATGAATTACCCACGGCCTTCTCTTGTCCTAATTGAGCGCGACGGTCCTTAGAGTCATCTCTAGATATTTTTTAATTAATGAGGGTAATGCGGATGCAGGTTTGTGATTTTTGGGGCTTAGGAAGGGTAATGAACTCCCCACCTAATTTGAATTTGGTCGTGCCCCTTAATTTCCGTATTAATATGCAAACAACCAAAAATCAAAAACACGCACAAATTTTATTTTGCTTTGCGGCGCTGCGATTTATTTGCAAAGAAACCTGAAGCAAACTGTTAATTGGAGTAGACAGAGAAGAAGATAAGAAAGATAGAGATTTACAGAGAAAAATTGGTGCAGAGAAGATTCTACAGAGGCGCGGAACCGCCGCGGATGAGGCTCTAATGCCGCGGATGGGCGGTCAAAATGACTGTTCACTGCACCAAAATTCTTGACACTGTTCAACTTGAACTCTTCAGCTCTATGGAAAATTCAGAAAAAATTTTCTCCAGCTCCAATGATTCCAGAATTCCTCGCACAAATCACAACAACTTGTATTAGTGTTTGCGTGAATTTTGATCTTAAAAATTATGATGGAATAAATTGTTCAACTCAAATTTCAAAATACGAACTATTAGCGCACTATCCCCGGCAACGGCGCCATTTGATTGTCATAAAATCTTGTTGTGTAAATCAAATCAAATAGTCCCCGGCAACGGCGCCATTTGATTGAAACGATTTCTCGTTGTGTTTGTAGAAAATTGTATAGAAATTCACAACCAAAAATATTTGACCGCAATCAACTACGGTGTCGGATGTAGATTGTTAGTGAGTGCGGATCGTCCACAGGGAAAGTGTAATCATTCGTCTTTTGAATTAGATGAGTCGAAACTTTAAGAAAAGAAAACAAAACAATTCATGATTTAAATTTTTGTATTTCAAGAAAAAGAAAATATCTATATCTAAGAAAAGTAAAAGATAGAATCAAGAATTGATCGTTTGATGATTTTTCCAAACCAAATATCAAGAATCGAAATGAGGCTCGTAGGAATCGATCGGATCTATAGATGTGATGTAATCTTAAAATTACGTATTCTTATCCTTCGATGAATTGACACTAGATCGATGATGATCGATGAGCATTAGAGACTTCTTGTGAAACTAGGGTTTCATCTTATCTCTTGTTCTTTCATTGATATCATTCATATTCTAGCCTCTAGTAAATTCAAGAAACGATCGTAGATCCCTAATTTCGAGCGATCACAATCAAGAAAGCATCGCTACGAAACTAGGTCATCGATTCTTGAACTTGCTAGGGTTTACAAAACTCGTAGGACTTAAAAATCGTATTAAGATTTGTTACATCATCATTCTACAATCGTCTCGACTCCTTTACGAGCGGAGTTTTACTCAAACATCACAACAAGAGCAACAATTACAAATTGAGATCTAATCATGATGCAAGAATTAAAAGAAAGCAAGATTAAAGAATTTCACCTTTTATTTATATCAACAATTCAATTACATTCGCTCAAGAACTACAAGAGGAAGAATTCGATCGTCGACTTGGCTTCGCTCGTCTCCGTGGATCGCGGATCGGCTTGGATCACTTGCCCGATTGAAGATCGGCTCGGCTCCTAAAAGGTTGAAAGCTTCTCGCTTGATTTGGTACTCAAGATCTTGGATTTGGAGTGGAATTAGGGTTAGGGTTTCGCACAAGCCTTGTCACTAGACTTGTGGAAGAAGATGAAGAAAGAGGTAATGAAGAAGATGAAGGAACTAATGAACAACTATAACCATTAGATCTAGGTTCCTATTTATAGATAACCAAACCCTAGATCTAGGATTTCAAATTCTAGTTTCCCTCCAAAAGTTTGTTGAGGAAATTTGAATTTCCCTCCAAAAGTTAGTTAGAGGAGAAGCTTCTAGATGTGATTAGTTAGGAGGTTAATTATGTTTAGCCTTGCTTAATCTTCTTTGCTGATCTGGCAGTAGCTTCTGGAGAATTATAGAATTTAACGTATCAGAAATGAATGTGGGCCCTGAGAGATGAATTTTGCAGTAGAAATGGGGAGCTGAAGTTTTGGAACAGCCGCGGATCCGCGGCTCAAGTAGGTTTCTGCCGCGGATCCGCGGCTACTTGTGGGCTTTGGGCTTCTATTCTTCTGGTACTTGTTTGGGATGTCTCATGGGCCTTCTTTTGATGTATTGATTTGTATTTCTCCATCTGAATTGCTACCAGATCTGAAATGATTTAGTTGGCGTATTTTTGATCAACTCTTTTGCTTTTCTTCCGTATTTCCTGCACAGACTCAAGACAAGTGTTGCGCAAATACAGAAATGATGCGATGCCAAGAAATGGGGTTAATTTCCCTTAAAGTGTCGGTTTAAAAGTTTAATACATGAAATCTGGTATTTTACGATTGATTTGCTAATATGTGAAATATGAATACCGAACACTTCTAAATGTATGCAAAAGATGGGGAAATTGCCGGCTAAAATATACAATATTTTCGACTGATCACTCCACTAGCATCTTGGCGTGGAACTAGAGCCGGAATTACATCTCTCGGGTGGATCATCGGAGATGGAGGTGCTGGAGTTAGTGCCCTCAGAGTCAATTATTGGATCACAGGCACGTGATTGCAATGATTGAGGGATGACCTATCCCGGTAGGACAGTCTTACTCGAGATGATAGTATGCTATCTGGTTTATCTTTATCATCGTGTACTGCTTTAGGTGACCTGACATGTCGCTATTGCACGTTGATAGAGCCCCTGGGATTCTTGCTTGACGACCAGCAGTATGATGGCGATCATATACGTGGGAGCTGGGGTCTATAAGCACATCCTTAAAAGGTCCCTAGTCGTAGGAGTTTCGAGACAGGGCATCGATACTCCATTAGTAGACTAGTGTATACAGTCGAGACCCCGACGAGGGGCGGTGGCCGGTCTCACAAGCCACTGGTGTCAGTTGGTTCACCTAAGATGTATACAGGTGCTCATTGGGTTATGAGTACACCGGACAGGACTCGCCGGGAACCTGCTAGTTGGGATTATACCAGACGTCAGATAGCAGTTCCCAGGTGACATGTGTACAGGTTAGTTCATCGACCTGAGATCGTCATTTGTCTCGTGTGAGTTCCCACTGTGCTTTGATTACTACCCTACCACGGCTCAAAGGAGTCGTGCAAACAGGTTTTAGTTGGGTACAGTCCCGAGCCACATGGAGGCAGTGAGCGGATCTGCAGGGGTTCGTCTCTCCCGGTATTGGGGGTGAGGTCGCGCTGTGTCTAGGAGAGCCATTACGCAAAGCCCTCGGCCGAGGCAGGAGATTTACTGGTAGGTATTCCAGTAGTATCTCAGGGCGTTCTGGGCTACGCTCCGACACGACTTGTACCGCCTTTGGGGGTCTGACTTTTACCAACCCCCTAGGCCCGCCATGCGATACTCATAGACGAACGGACCGGACTGTACGGATATTGTCACTGACAGGCTCAGTTGGGTGTCGGGGTGAGCTTCCTCATCGACGTCCCTTTTGGTCAATAGCTGGTGGCCCGTCACGTATTGGCTTATACCTCTGACGTGCCAGTGGTTAAATCCACAGCCATAGTATTGACGAGTCTTTAGAGTCCACCACACTTACAGTTACTCAAGCTTTCGGGCGAAACGCTGTAGAGGCCGTATGGAGATATGACAGGGTCCGATCAGATACGTGCGGTATTGCACGTGTCAGGATCGGACAATTTTGTACTAGTGGCCGTATAGTTATATGGCAGGGTTTGATCTGATACGTACGGTATTGCACGGATCAGGATCGAACGGATTTTTCTAGCCGGCTTTGGCTTAAGCCGGTCCTAGTCTAGTACAGTGTAGATTTTGTCTCATTGCATTTGTATCCGGTCGGAATACAGATGCGGGTGTGTATGCACAGTGTCGGGGTTTTCCTGTAATTTATTACGGGACCAGTTTTCTGGGGTTGCCAGTTTGCATTCCGTTCCGGCCGGTTTTCCTTTGTTCTTTCCCGGCCGGACTTTTCTGATGGAGGGGGTAATTTGCAGTTTTGCAAATTACACTTTGTGGGGGGGTTTCTTGCATAAAGTTTGATTATGATAGATTTCATTTCTTTCATCCATCACTTGATTTAATAGAGAAGTGAAAGGTTATGGAGTGCATAGTGTTTTAAGCATGGTTGATGTTTTCTTTGACCTTGGATATGGTCACCTCTTTGTGCTCCTACACTCACCTCCCTTCTTGCTTCATATATTCTTTTCCTCCACCATTTCAAGATGAGGGTTTTCATTTTGGAAAAGAGAGAAGAAAAAGAGAGAAGAAGGAGAGAGCTTCATCTTCATCTTTGAGAGAGTATATCATTCCTCATCTCATTCCATTGTTAGAAAATTGAAAAGCACCAATTTTCTATACACCATTCCTCCATCCATGGCAACCAATACCCCAAAATGAGACTAGCATCCTCTACACTACATTCTACAGCACTTCTTGGGCATGTCGAGTTGCCGGCTTCATGCTCGAGTTGCCTCGGTATTGAGGCGGGAGCCCGTAAAAGACGAAGGCGATGTGGTGCCCTTTCCGGCGAGGAGGCGACGATATGGAGACTACACTTTCCGCGGGAGATCGGGGCGATGATGAGAAGACCGGAGGACTCGGATCTCTTGGTATACTTCTCACCCCTTCTCTAGTTAGCTAGCGTAGGTTAATGGTAAACGATCCGGGTTTTCTTTGTCCGCGGTAGCGCCGGTTTCCGAGTAAGGAAAATTTTTGATTCCGCAATTTGGCCTCGAGTAAGACGGCCGGGGCGCTGCCGTGGCGCAACATGGTATCAGAGCCACGCCATTAACCTTACCTAGCTTCGTTTGATGTGTTTGCGTTTCCGATCGACCGAAATTTCCAAAAACCGTATTTTTATTGCACATCAGTTTCTGTCGAATTTTTTTGAAGTCCAAAAATTTTTCAGGTGGTTGCAGAATGATATGCAGGGAAATATAAGAGATCTGGTAAAATTTGGTAGCCTCATTCCTCCTTTTCACCGCGGAAGCGCGGCCAAAGCCTTGCTTTGGCCGCTCTTCCGCCGCGATTTAAATTATTCACTTTACCAAATTTTTCCAGATTGTCTTGAACATGAAAATGGGGTATTTGGAATATTAAAATTGAGCCCAAGTTTTCTGTGAGTGCTACAGTTTTGATTGGGGGCCCACTTGTTAATTTTTGGTCAATCGGAAAATTTTAAACACATTTTTCACAGTATTTATATTATATCTGCGACCGTGAATGTCACTCGATCGGTAAATCCGGTCTAACTGCTATAGTCCGGTTAGACGGATTTGCGAACGTGACTTTCACGTTGATGTTCTATGTTTATGCTGAGTTGTTGCGGATCGGTCGTGGGGGATAGCCTGGATGCAATGCTAGTACAGCTTTGTTGTATTATGTACATTTGATATTGCGGGGCGAGCGTCCGACATGTGGACTGCCGTCACTGCCTGTTTGTATTATTCTTTTGGGGCACGACCTGGTTGCGGTCGATGTACCCGGTGTATGTATATTTTACTTTCTGTACTAGGGTTGCCCCGCGGTGGGGTGCTCGGATAGCCGGGTTCTGGAGGGCAACGGGCCCGCATCTCAGGGCATTGAGACGGAGGGGGCTTCAGTCCAGGATTGGCGGGCTATTCGCCGCACTCGTAGGGGGTACAGGTTGACCCAGGAGGGGTGCCCAAGTTACCGGATTCCGTGAAGTGCTGGGTGGTCCATTCACGGTACTGAAGGGGGCTGCCTCGCTTCAGGTTTTGGCGGGTGACTTGCCGCGCCCGTAGGGGTCTAGGATTTCATTGCACAGGCTATCCACACGACCAGGGGAACGTCGGGTTTCAGCAGCGGCTCTGTGAAACCCGGGGCTTCCAGATATCTGTATTGTTCTGTGATGCTGTACATTTCTGTCATGTTGCATTTTATTCACGCCTTGAGCGAAATACTATATATTGGTATATATATTAGTAGATGTTGTATATGTTTTTCATCCGCGCTAGTCCAGTCCCCGCTCTGCCGTTAGTTAGCTAACCTAACGGGTGATGACGGGACCCAGTGGCAAATGCGGATGGCATATACGTACGTCAGTATATTTTCATTCTTTGTGGTGTGATCATTTGATGGGACTGCGTTGATTCGGATCAATGCAAGATAAACAAACCTATTCTGATGTTGTTGGAACGCTTTTTCAAAAAGCTGTTATTGCAAGGACGTTCACTTTTGTTTTGCATCGTGGTATTCATTTGGAATATCCTGCTCCTCAGTCGACGAGGCAAGGGCCGAGATCCCTTCACCGGGAGTGACCCCTTGGACAGAAGTTTGCGTCAGGGCATTAACTTCACTATAGCCGATTACTTTTGCTTTGCATCGTGATATTCATTTGGAATATCCTGCACCTCATTCTACGGGGAAAGAGCCGAGATCCCTTCACCGGGAGTGACCTCTTTAGCGAAGGTTTTCGTCACTATATTTTATAAAAGGCTATGCAGTTCCTTCAACGATATCAAGTTCATTACGTTAAAAGGTTTTTCGCCAAAAACCAGTCGTAGCCCTCCGTCATTTCTTACAAGTATTACTTAGTATTCGTGCTGCGTTTGTTGACTGTGTCAAGGCGTAGTGTGCGGTAGCTAAGTAGTGTTTGTTTGCAGCATATTAATGGGATTGGTTAGGACAGTCGTGCGGCCTTGTTGACTGTGTCAAGGGCTCGTACGGGTGGGTTTAATGCAATCCAGGATAATGACGGGCTGAACTTGACTAGGACTCTTTGATTTGTTGACTGTGTCAAGGTCACTTGGGTCCTAGGGGTAAAAAATCACATCGGGAGTTTCAAAAGAACTGAAACTTGCCAAGCATGCGCATACCTTCTGGAGTATGGTGACTTGAGTGGATTCCGTCAAGTTATCATGCGATGATAGTTGGATCCCGATTTCCACTGATGAGTTGGTTTACTCCTCGGGTGATCCCCGACTAATTCTTCTTTCAGGTTTGGAGGAGAATTTGAGGTACAGTGGGAGGTTTCCAGATTAGATAAAGTGATAACCATTCTGATCTAGGTTAGAGTGCACGCTGAGTATTTCTTTTCTCTCTCTCTGGCAGCGACTATTGACCCGACCCTAAGACTATGACTCAGTGACCAAGTTGACCGAACCTTCTTAACACTGGCTTTTGGATTGTCAGAGTTGCAGACCTCATTGCCACTCCTACTTTTACCCTTTTCTCCAGGACACCCCGTATTACTACGAACGTCCACTTCCATTGGACAAAACCATCGTATGGTTAGATACGAACTCGAAGGACTTCGAGGATGGTTTCTGGTTCTGGAGAAAACGGATAGGATTATTCAGTTGTCTTTTCTTTTCACCTTCTCTCATTGCGAGTACTCCTTGGTTTAGGAGTAGTACACCTATTACGCAAATTGGATAGTCTTCTTCCAAACCATAGGCTGGTGCCGACCGGTAGGGAATGAAGAAAACCAGTTAGCCTAAACGGCGTACAGAAGGTATTAAGTTAAGACAAAGCAAGGGATTAGTAAGAGGGCAAAGTAAATTGCAACTGATATTCACGACCAAACCAAGTATTTCTTCGCCAATCCTAAATCACCTTTGTATTTCTCCAGGACACTCCGTATTACTACGAAGATCCCAGTTTATTGGATAATCCATCGTATGGTTATATACGAACTCGAAAGGAACTTGTTCCAGTTCGGGGATGGATTCTGGTTCAGGAGAAATAGGAATAAAGTACATTCAGGTGTCTTTTATCTTCAACTTCTCTCGCGTTGCGAGTGCTCCTAGGATTAGGACAGTACACCCTTTATGCTTTTTGGATAGTCTTCTTCTAAACCATAGGCTGGTGCCGAACGGTAGGGAAGGAAGAAAACCATTTGGCCTAAAGGGGTGTGCAGACGGTATTGACTAAAGACATATAAAGGGATTTGGACAGATGGCAAAGAGATATACGGTGACAGTTGTGAATCTGGATAATGGAAGAGGCATTACTAGGAATACCAGGATACCCCATCGAAACATTACAATGTTTCAGTTTCACTGTGTACTGTTAAAAGAAAACTGATTTCCCGATTAGACACTTACTCCAGGGTATGTATTTACCAGGTATGATTCTCACATCTGTATGGTTTTACAGATGGTGAGTGGGAGTAAGTTATTGGGAATTGGGTGATCATCCTCATTATATCGGGATTCGTTGTAATCGGTGATATTTGAGGAAGTCACCTGGGTTGTTTGCCGGTCGGCAAATATTTGGTTTTGAATATCCGCTGTTATGCACCAATTTCAAATTGATATATCTGTACGTCTATTTTCATAGAGTGAGATATACCTTTTGATATTATGTCGATGACATTTACCTATATCAGTGGATGGTTAGGTAAGGAGCATTAAACAGCGGTGTAATTCTTCTTAACCATAAGTACAGTTTTCAACCTACGACACACAGTGAAAGAGTTGTTAGACTCAGCGGACTTATACAGAGTATTGTATGTTGTCCAGTGTCCATTAGGACAGAGGGGTTGGTCCTCATACTATATTCTGTTTACTTTTAACTTCTCTAGTTCTTAGACATGTGCTTCGTGGAAACACAGGGTCTGAGTTTTGAGGAGTTATTGGTATAAGAATAAAGTAGAGAACCAGGTATTGCAAGTATCGGGATTCTTCAAAGAGATCGAAGATGTAGATACTTGTGTATGGTATTCAGTTGATAGTAATGATGAAGACAGATTGCTTCTCTTTCAGGATACTCATAATTGGAAGCATTCCTAAGTTGAGTAACGCTGATTGGCCTCTCTCCATTTAGTTGACATGCACTGGAGACAGCTGCATGATTTGAATCTGGTTCAAATAAATCAGTGCCTCTGGTTCTATATTGGATATAGAACAGTTCATATCTTAACGATGTTAAGGTACGGGGAGTTGTCCGGCTTATGCTTAAAACCAGACACTGGACAACTAAAGGCACGGTTCTGTAATGGCTGTTTGTGGGTTGACCCAGGCTATGACGAGGGTTGATTTTCTACCATCTGGATGAACAATAGCAATATTGTTCTAGACTCGCCACAGTTCTTATTAAAAATGGATTTTTTCAAAAACAGTAGTGGGAGTATGGTAGAACTGGAAGTGATTCCAGAACCGCAAACGATTACTGAAGATTTGATAAAGAACCTAAAGATTCAATCTGATTTGACATTCCATTGGCCACTCCGCAGATACGGTGGGTAACTTCAGGCACCCGAGAGGTACTCCGGTAGCCTCAAGGACGGTGACAGGGAAGTTCTTGTTTACCCACAATTACCATTGCTGTTGTTCCAGGCTGCGAGACCCGGCAGGAGGATGAGTATAGCGTCGTTCTAAACTAGCTTTGGAAATGCACGTCTATATGACTCTGCCAGAGGGTTGTCGTAGTCAGTGGGAGCAGCGGAAGCATTGGTGGACATCAGGCTTATGTCTATTTATAGACTAAAGCAGATGTAGCGGAGATAGATCATCCATTTCTGATGTGACAGTCATAGGTTTGACGTCATCAGAATAAGGGGTGGATCTGTTGAGAAGGTAGTAGGAAGTGATATTCCTATACTACAATCGGTTATACTTTGGTCGTCACACAGTGGTTTCTCCATAAGGGACTTGGATATTATATCAGACATACTGGTTACTAGATCTATGGTTTTAGATCTAGATTTGGGTGGTTTCCCAATCAGGGTACCTTGACAGCATTCTATGAGTATTTAGAATGGACGACTCCTGGCATGGTAGTGTACCTGCAGGTAATGGAGTCACCCTCTCTAAAGGTGTCTTATAGACTAAAGGGGAGAGGGATACGCATGATTGACAGATCGCTTGCTTAGGCAATTGAGTCAATCATGAGATGTCAAGTACCTCACCAGATGTTGTTCTTGCAGTAGGTGCAATAAGTTGATATTAATCCAATCCTGGAAAAACAGTCGGAAGCAGTTTTAGAACATAAGTGAATGTTCTAGGGATATGATAACGGCTGCCTCCTTTAGGAGACGGTTATCACTCCAGGCTTCCAAGGTGACATGGACGACAAGGAGGTTGTCAGAGTTATAGTTCTCCTTCTGACGAGGGACAGTATTTTGGACAGGTGGTCCAAGGCAATACTGAGGGAGGCATGGCGCGGGATACTGATTAGTTTCAGTTGATGATACAGTCTAAGAAGTTTGGATTTGGAGTTCATTTATGAACTAGGTCCCATCAGACATCCAGACATTCTAAGACAGGTATTGCTCATTTCGGGAGATGGCTTTCTCCGCGAACTTGAGATATAGAGAGACATAGAAAGAAACTTCACAGTGGATCCACTCGCTGAGGCTATTCCTCGAACGCAATAGTTTCACAAAAGAGCTTTGTGAGACTGACTAGTAGAGGAGTTGGGTGTTCGGTATCACACGGGCTGTGAGTATGCGACATCGCAATAATTAGCCTTGAGTGCAAGTGGGAGATTGTTGGAGTTAGTGCCCTCAGAGTCAATTATTGGATCACAGGCACGTGATTGCAATGATTGAGGGAGGACCTATCCCGGTAGGACAGTCTTACTCGAGATGATAGTATGCTATCTGGTTTATCTTTATCATCGTGTACTGCTTTAGGTGACCCGACATGTCGCTATTGCACGTTGATAGAGCCCCTGGGATTCTTGCTTGACGACCAGCAGTATGATGGCGATCATATACGTGGGAGCTGGGGTCTATAAGCACATCCTTAAAAGGTCCCTAGTCGTAGGAGTTTCGAGACAGGGCATCGATACTCCATTAGTAGACTAGTGTATACAGTCGAGACCCCGACGAGGGGCGGTGGCCGGTCTCACAAGCCACTGGTGTCAGTTGGTTCACCTAAGATGTATACAGGTGCTCATTGGGTTATGAGTACACCGGACAGGACTCGCCGGGAACCTGCTAGTTGGGATTATACCAGACGTCAGATAGCAGTTCCCAGGTGACATGTGTACAGGTTAGTTCATCGACCTGAGATCGTCATTTGTCTCGTGTGAGTTCCCACTGTGCTTTGATTACTACCCTACCACGGCTCAAAGGAGTCGTGCAAACAGGTTTTAGTTGGGTACAGTCCCGAGCCACATGGAGGCAGTGAGCGGATCTGCAGGGGTTCGTCTCTCCCGGTATTGGGGGTGAGGTCGCGCTGTGTCTAGGAGAGCCATTACGCAAAGCCCTCGGCCGAGGCAGGAGATTTACTGGTAGGTATTCCAGTAGTATCTCAGGGCGTTCTGGGCTACGCTCCGACACGACTTGTACCGCCTTTGGGGGTCTGACTTTTACCAACCCCCTAGGCCCGCCATGCGATACTCATAGACGAACGGACCGGACTGTACGGATATTGTCACTGACAGGCTCAGTTGGGTGTCGGGGTGAGCTTCCTCATCGACGTCCCTTTTGGTCAATAGCTGGTGGCCCGTCACGTATTGGCTTATACCTCTGACGTGCCAGTGGTTAAATCCACAGCCATAGTATTGACGAGTCATTAGAGTCCACCACACTTACAGTTACTCAAGCTTTCGGGCGAAACGCTGTAGAGGCCGTATGGAGATATGGCAGGGTCCGATCAGATACGTGCGGTATTGCACGTGTCAGGATCGGACAATTTTGTACTAGTGGCCGTATAGTTATATGGCAGGGTTTGATCTGATACGTGCGGTATTGCACGGATCAGGATCGAACGGATTTTTCTAGCCGGCTTTGGCTTAAGCCGGTCCTAGTCTAGTACAGTGTAGATTTTGTCTCATTGCATTTGTATCCGGTCGGAATACAGATGCGGGTGTGTATGCACAGTGTCGGGGTTTTCCTGTAATTTATTACGGGACCAGTTTTCTGGGGTTGCCAGTTTGCATTCCGTTCCGGCCGGTTTTCCTTTGTTCTTTCCCGGCCGGACTTTTCTGATGGAGGGGGTAATTTGCAGTATTTCAAATTACACTTTGTGGGGGGGTTTCTTGCATAAAGTTTGATTATGATAGATTTCATTTCTTTCATCCATCACTTGATTTAATAGAGAAGTGAAAGGTTATGGAGTGCATAGTGTTTTAAGCATGGTTGATGTTTTCTTTGACCTTGGATATGGTCACCTCCTTGTGCTCCTACACTCACCTCCCTTCTTGCTTCATATATTCTTTTCCTCCACCATTTCAAGATGAGGGTTTTCATTTTGGAAAAGAGAGAAGAAAAAGAGAGAAGAAGGAGAGAGCTTCATCTTCATCTTTGAGAGAGTATATCATTCCTCATCTCATTCCATTGTTAGAAAATTGAAAAGCACCAATTTTCTATACACCATTCCTCCATCCATGGCAACCAATACCCCAAAATGAGACTAGCATCCTCTACACTACATTCTACAGCACTTCTTGGGCATGTCGAGTTGCCGGCTTCATGCTCGAGTTGCCTCGGTATTGAGGCGGGAGCCCGTAAAAGACGAAGGCGATGTGGTGCCCTTTCCGGCGAGGAGGCGACGATATGGAGACTACACTTTCCGCGGGAGATCGGGGCGATGATGAGAAGACCGGAGGACTCGGATCTCTTGGTATACTTCTCACCCCTTCTCTAGTTAGCTAGCGTAGGTTAATGGTAAACGATCCGGGTTTTCTTTGTCCGCGGTAGCGCCGGTTTCCGAGTAAGGAAAATTTTTGATTCCGCAATTTGGCCTCGAGTAAGACGGCCGGGGCGCTGCCGTGGCGCAACAGGAGGAAGACCGGCGACCAAAGTCGATCCGCAACATCACTAGGAGCTTGGAGATGGTTGAAGACCTGAAGGACTTGGTTTATTAGGTATAACCATTCCTATCTCTTTTCTTAGATTGCTAGTTTTAGGGTTAATGGTTTCGATCTTGGAAATCAGGTAATGGTAGCGCCAGGTTTTAGAAAAAATTTGTTCCGCATTTAGCCACGGTTCGATGGCCGGGGCGCTCCCACTACCCAGCAATAGGCCGCCAACAAAACCTGTCACGTCCCGCTTCCCAATATACGGGGAAGGGATGCGGCGATACTCGCTACGTATTTACTCAGAAGTAAACACGCTAAGCGTATCTAAGCAATATAAAGTAAATGTACACAAGAGACAGGAATATAAATGAACAACAACTTTATTTATTAAACATTTTTTTACAGGTATAACTGGAATGTAAATACATGAATAGAAAGCAATGCCTAAACAATGGCATAACTGAAATGAAAAGTATGTACAAGTGAAGTCTAATGCTCAGGGTCTTCTGTGAACTGCTCCAAGTGCTCCTGGCTGGTCTCGAACTCTTCAGAGTCGGGTCCTCCGGACAATATTCCAAAGGAGAAGAGAAATATGAATGTCGTCAGCGAACAATCGCTCGGTAAGTCCCAAAGATGGGTAGGGATAGAATAGACAGAAAGAGAGTATAGCTTGTAATGTTTGATTATAATGTTAACGCGGTTGTTTATAGCTTGGTACAGAATATGCCAGTGTATACGACAGGAGTCTAACTTACACCGTGGACTTTGGTAATCCGTAGTGCAAGACTCCGTCGAAAATACCACGGAACAATGGTATGAATGTAATTACGTCTTTAGTGACCACCTTGTGCCACCTTTAACATGTTCCGTACCAGTCTACCCTTTTATAAACCCCGTAATTTCTTATTGTATTGATTGTATTGCATTGTCTTGTAGTAAATGGAAGACTTGTCGAAACCATGATATCAGTAGACGGAATGGATGTAAATGGATAGTCATGTAAACGGAATATATCCATGGTTTGGTTCAGTCAATATAGATTGATATAAATTGATTAGACGGATTCATGGATTCATGTTGTATTGTAGTATATACTTGAATCATATTCAAGTCAGATTGATTTCCGATTTGACCATGACTCGAACTGGGTCAGAATTTTAAACAGAATTGAAGTCCTGATTGTTTTGGTGTTATCGGTAACTGCTGCATATGGACGGCGGGATTTGTGTATTTTTCAATGACAATTACTATGTTGATAACACCGTTTGTTAGATTGTCTACCCTAGATAGGCAAGCACCCACATTCTCCGGCTTCCTGAGGCTCAAGAGAATTGGTCTCGTTTAAACTTATATTTACTAGGGTCCTTATTGTAATTTAGTATAACTTGAGAGGGTTTTATGTTAAAATAGTTTTGATATGTTTTCAAAATACACCTCAAGTATTTAATTATCGTCTTTAGGGTTTTGCTAGATGTATATTTTATATAAGTGAAATTTCTAGTGAGTAAAAACCTAGTTTTAATTGTATATGGTATTTTATTGAAATATCGGTATTTTGCATTGAATTGTAATGGTATTTTCCTGTAATGGTGATTCCTTTGATTTAGAAAACTTGGAATATTTATATAATATATATAATGAATATAGATATTTTGATAATATTTATATATATATATATAACAAATTTTATTTATTTTTGTAGAAATCTCATTTTCTAAAGAAAATGCATTAAAATTCCATCGAGATCGAATGCTCCTTTCGGAGGTCTGCATCTCGCTCTATTAGGCCTGAGGATATGCGATAACCCACACCGTCCAAAACGGGGTCCCCAAAAGTGGGTTGTAGAGGCACAATTGTAGTAAGGAATTGATTAACACACTTTTTAAAGAAATGGTTTTGCAAGTTGATGGTATGTATTTGTAATATCGTATTATCCCATAACTAATGTCCCAAACTTTAATCGTGCTATGTCAAAGATGTGTGTTGTGATGAGGTAGGTCATTATCTCGTTAGTTGTCTAAAGGTTATACAAATATTATGTTGATTTGTTGAAAGTAAAGTATATGATATTTTACCGTAAAAATACGATAAAAGTTGCATAAATGATTCTTTTGACATGAAACTTGTTTTAATATGTTTGTTAATATTTGTTAAACATTATATAAGAGTATGGTATTTTATTGATTAAGAAAAATAGAATTTTTAAAGGAAAATCGAATCGGAAGTCAGATTAACTCCGCTTCCGTCGGGTTTTAGAAATGAAACTTTTTATAATAGGAGAAGAGAGGAGGAGAGGGGACTTACTAGTTATCGAGAAAGAAGAGAGGTAGGGGAAGACTAAGGAAGTATCGGGGCGTCGTTCCGTCGCCGTAATCTTCTCGAAATTTCGTCGGAACTTCGACCTTTGCTAACTCCACTTGCACAACTTGAGACTTGGAAATTTTATAGAGTTTTTGTGAGGAAATTCTGAATGAGGAGGGGTGAAATATGGTGTGGTATTTATAGGGAAAATTAGGGTTTTGGGGTAATGAAGAATGGATTAAAAATTTGGTTTAATGTCACTTTAAAATTCTCTGTTTATTTTTAATAAAAACAAACAGTACAGGGGTTAAGGGGGAGGCCAAAGGACTAGGGTTAGCAATATGGAGCATTACCTACGGAGGGGGGCCGGCGTCGTCGGGTCAAGAAAGAATCTCGCCGGTCGATTCCTGGTGAGAGGAGCTTGAATTCACGCCATGTGTCGCTGTCGTCTCATATACCCCAGTGCACGTGTTTGTTTAATCTGTGAATTTTTGTTTTACGTGTTGTGCACGTGTAAACCTTTGGGTTTCTAAAAGATTAAAAGAAAATTTAATAAAAAGATAATGTGGCTGGGGGGATTCGATCACAGGGGTTATGCCACAGCAGTGTAAGGCTTTACCAATGAGCTACAAATGCTTTCTTGCTATTCAAAAGAAAATCAAATTTATAACTTGTGCCCAGGCTTAGGTTCTCCTTTCTGTATTTTGAAAAAATTTCGTACAGAAAGTTTACGGTTGTTACATTCGCTTAAGTTATCGCATAGGGTCCTATATTGAACACTTAGACTATGCAAACGGTTATCGATCGAAATATCGATTCCTTTAACCCGATCAACATGAAATTAATTCAGGAGTTACTGTATGATGTTACTATGGCATAATCGACCCAAGTCGTGTCTCAAACACGATGATGGTACTTGTTCAATATTAACTTCGCAAACGATGTATATATGAAATATCTATATTTATACATACATCATTATATATTATATATAATGATTACTATAGCATGATGTACAAGTGAAGGGAGTTCACTTACCTTTGGTCGCTGCTATAGGAGTGGCGTGACGTGTAGGGTTCGTCTCGACACACGAGACAACGCGATACTGGACACGGTGTTGGCGCGTGCGCGATGCATGGTGACCCGGTACTGGACGCGGTGGCAACGCAGACGTGATATGGTAGTAGGCGTGGTGATGACGCGGCCGTGACACGGTACTGGATACGGTCTTGACTCGATGCGTGGTGCGGGTGTGGCCCGGTACGACACGGTACTGGACGCTACTGAACATGGTGCTGTGCATGAAGCGGGCATGAGCCGTGGCACATCTAGGCATGCAGGCGACATAGGGATGGGCATGAAGCGGGCACGGTCTTGGCACAAAGGTGGGCACGACTTGGGTACGAGCTGGGGTATTGCGTGTAGCGCTGAGGCTTGGGCTTGGCGACAAAGGCTAGAGAAACGGTCACAAGTGCCCGATGATATGCCTAGAGGCTCGGATAGATGGGGAGATTCTCTGTGACGTAGTGGCGGCGGCGATGGAAGCAACTCCGGTAAGGTGGTCGATGGTGCAGATGGTAGCAAGGTGGTCGGCCTAGGGGTGTTGGCTTGGCTCGGAGCTTTGTGGAGTCGAAGGTCGGCTAGGCTGTAGATAGGGAGGACAGAAGAGTTGGTGGCGGCCGTCGTGCTGGATTCAGGGGGCTTGATGTCGACGATGGTGGCAGCGGGATTGCGGAGATCGTCAGCGGTTCAGAGGCGTGGCCGGAGTGCTTGGAGGTGGAGCGAGGTGGTCACGGCAATGGGAGCTCAGGTTTGGTGAAGGAGAAGGACGATGGTGAGGTCTGGTGGAAGGTGCTTACCGGCGATGAGGTGTCTCGGGGAGGATGAAAAGAGAGAAAGTGCGAGGAAGAGGGAATGAGGTGAAGAGATAGAGAGAGGGAAGTTAGAGAGATGAGGATTTGGAGACCGGGGATCTCGGGGTAGTTGCGACGAGGGCGCGGTCGTGGAGAAGCCGTTGCAAAGGAGGAGGGATCTGAGATCGAGAGGAGATGGAAAGGGAAAAGGAAAAGAGATGAGAGAGAAAGAGAGAAAAGAGAGGGAGAGATGGGATCGGGTCGGGTTCGGCTTTAGGTTAGGGTTTGGGATAATAGAAAATAGGATAGGAAAAAATAGAGTTAGGGTTTAATTTAAAATAGGAAAATAAGAATTTAAAAGAAGTTGGGTTTGAGGATAGGAATTTAGAAATAATCAATTAGGAAAATATTTTATTAAAAATATGGTTACTAGGAAAAATGTTTAGATAATTATTAAAAGAATTTTTTTGTTTTTTTTATGAAAACATAAAATACTTCGCACAGCGGATACCGGTTATTACATCATACTCCCCTTAAAGGAAATTCCGTTCTCGAAATTAAAATAAACAATAGGTTATAAAAGTCATGCAAAAAATAACTAGAAAAATCAGACATTACTGTATAGTAATTCATGCAAAAGTAAAGAAACTCAAATATTTGTTCGTAAGAAATAACGCAGCTAAAAGAAATAATCATATGTAAGAGCAAGGACATGACAATTGGCAGTAATAAACTATATATATACAAATACAATGAAAGATATAATACAATAATAAACAATAGTGAAGAATTTGATGATAAGCCTTAAGAACCAAAACTATTTTAGTAAAACTACAGATTAAGCAATTACAAAAATAACTTGCGAATACTCTTACGGTAAAATATAAAAGAAAAAGAAAGCGAAAAATAGGTGGGCTGGTAAACAACCTAAATATCAACAAATAACGTAAGGTCCAAGACTTAACTATATATGCAAAAGTGCAGAGATGATACATTACAAAAGAAACTAAGATAATAATACTGAAATACTGACGATGTTTGTTCAAGTAAATAAAATGTATTAGCATACGAGATAGCCTTATTTCATTTTACAGTAAATAGAAATTTTAAATCGACTGGAGCACCAGTATACGTAAGAAAACGTAAATACGAAAATAAAAGGTAGTTAGCATACATATGAACAAAGAAAAGGGAATACCATATAGAAAATCAAGATGAAATTCATTTTAAAGAAAATCCAAAACCGCTTATAATATAAATTTTGAGAGTTAAACAAAAGAACACCAACGAACTAAATGAATATGAATGATAACACTATAATAAACAATATAACGTTAGAGAAAAATATAAAATAGAAGATAACCTGAAATGACATTCTGTCGTTAAGAGCGAAGGAGATTAAAATAAAAGTATGAAAAACAGAATCACATATTAAAAGGACAATAACATGAAGAGTATTTGTAGGAACAATTTACTAGAAATAGAATATACGGTGTAAATACATACCATTAAAATCCGGGGAATAGTATATCATTTGAAGTAACCAAAGAAGTTAATAATGCGCACTTTTAGGAAAACATAAAAAATAGAGGAAAACTAAATTTCAAACTTCACTAAATATAACTACAGTAATAGAAAATAATACCGGTAACGTATAGTAGACTAGCCAGGGCATGAATTACGGTAAGATACGACCCAATCTAAAGATGAAGTTAGGAAAGTGATGCTCAGTTATAGTGTCAACGAGACTGGAGGTCAGGTTACTACAGGGTTCAAGAATGAGATAACGATAATGAATCTCAAGGAGGGGAAGAAATTATTGGAAGGAGAAACAATCAATGCATCATGCAGACCTTAAAGGTACAATACTCAAGGAAAAATTTGCTCAACTGAAATTTATTATCCGGAAAATTTTGACAGAGCACAACTGAGAGATAAACGTGGCCCTAAGCTATACATTTTTTTTATTTGGCCAGAAGAAAAGAAATAAATCGCGTCAGTCGCGATTGTGGAAGTTCAACAAGTTACGATAAGCTCTCGCGCTAAGATAGGGGCATCCATTCCCATAGTGCCTTGCAGGGATTGCTGCTTGAGGATCTTCAATCTTGAGTTCCTCCTTACTCAAGATTTCATCTTCCGACTCTTCCTCGACTGGAGCCTCGTTTTCGGACTCTTCCCCCATGGGGTTTTCTTCTCCTAACCCATCTTCTTCGGCGGGAGCTTCCTCATCGAGGTTCTCTTCCACATTATCCGCCTCTTCTAGATCCTCTGCCACCGGGTCCTCATTAGGATCCTCCTCTTCAGGATCTTCATCTGGATCGTCTTCCAATGGGTCCTCCTCAAGATCCTCTTCTATTGGGTCCTTTTCGGGGTCCTCTTCTTCATCATCAGAGTCACTGATCATATTGATCTTTAGAGCTACGATTGTGACTCCCTCATCCTCGGAATTGCTATCGTTGAAAATAACCCGTGGCTCATCAACCTCGTCATCTGAACCCACTAGTATGCAGTAAAAAAAATGCAGGACCGAGTGTCCTCATCGAGAGGCGGCGCTGCCCCAGGGTTGGCCATGGCTTGAAAAAGAGGGTCATAATCAGATAGTGGAACACACAAAAATAACTAAAGATGTAGATCACATGGAAAATATAAGGTGGATAAAATTAAAAATCATAAACTTGAGCGATGATACAATAAGTAGTATATAAAAGTGAATGGTAAGGAAACGATATCCAAATCACAACCCACATTTTTTTTCATTTAAACTAAGGGGTTTAACAAAATACAAGGTTCAGAAGAAAAGAAACGATTACTAAATAAAATAACAATGTCTTTATTGAAAGGGCGAAGGGGGACAACTCCGCGTTGATTTCTAGGTCTCTGCGATCTCGTAAAGCGAGCCTGAATCATATGTTGTGTCGGGACCTGGTTCTTGTTCACGGAGTAAAGTGCCACACAGAACAAAGTGTCACGCCAATTATCATGCTAAGGCGGCGGGGGCCACTTCTTGAATCCGTAGGGGCCACCTTTAGAGTCCGTGGGACCCACTGTAGAACAATGGGGAATTTTCGGAACACATTTCGAAAGAGGACCGAACTGCATTATTAATATAATGATACCACTCTCAATTATAGAGGCGCCTTTTAAGTGAATCGGTACTACAGGAGCTTGAGAACTCCGTAGTTAAATGTGCTCGGGCCAGGAAAGTCTTGGGATGGATGACCACCTGGGAAGTGGCCCCTGGATGGTCAGGTCCGGTTCTCTCTAAAAGGCAAAACCGTGTGGTTTCGGCCAGAGAGGACAATACCATCTGTACTGGGGTGTGTAGCGTTAAATTTATGGTGGCCCATGCAGGTCCTTTAGTAGTAGGTCTGTGGTTCGAGAACGAACCATTGTTCAAAGGTGGGGAGAATGTCGGGACCCGGTTCTTGTTCACGGAGCAATGTGCCACACAAAACAAAGTGCCATGCCAATTGTCATGCCAAGGGGGCAGGGGCCACCTCTTGAATCCGTAAGGGCCACCTCTAGAGTCCGTGGGACCCACTGTAGAACAATAGGGAATTTTTGGAATACATTCCAAAAGAGGACCGAACTGCATTATAAATATAATGATACCATCCTCAATTATAGAGGCGCCTTTAAAGTGAATCGGCCGTACAGGAGCTTGAAAAATCCGCAGTTAAGCGTGCTCGGGCCAGGGAAGTCTTGGGATGGGTGACCTCCTGGGAAGTGGCCCCTGGTCGGGTCCGGTTCGCTCTAAAAGGCAAAACCGTGCGGTTTCGGCCACAACAGACAATACCATCTGTACTGAGGCGTGGGGTGTAACAACTCCAATTTCTCGAAATTCAAGGTACGAAAACAACTGTAACAACTCCAATTTCAATGTACAGAAAATTGTTTAAAAGTTAATATACAATCGGGGTATTTACAATCCTATGTATATTATAAGTATTTGTTTTAATTTAAAACAGCATGAAAGTACTTGTAGCACATTGGTAAAACCTTGCACTGCTATGACGTAGCCCCTGTGATTGAATCCCCCCAGCCACATTGTCTTTTTATTAAATTTTATTTTAATCTTTTAGAAGTCCAAGGGTTTGCACGTGTACTGCACGTAAACTGAAGAGATACAGAATAAATAAATACGTGCACGAGGGTATATGAGACGACGGGGACACGTGGCATCAAATCCAACTACATCCGATGGTATTGGACCGGCGAAAAGCTCAAAAAGGCCGGTACCGCCGGGATTGACCGTCGGTGTTGCCTCGAGATTTTTCCCTCTGCCTCTCTTCAGCTACCCCACTCCTCTCACACTGTTTATTTTCTCCACACATTTCTAGAGAACAATAAAACCCCATTTAATCCAAATTTTAATGCAATTTTTAAAGCATTCTTTCATCCCCTAAACCATAATTTTCCCTATAAATACCACACCATATTTCACCCCTCCTCATTTAGAATTCTCTGTCAAAACTCTAAAAAATTCTCAAGACCCTTTTGTGTGCAAGTGGAGTTAGCGATGGGAGAAGTTCAGCAACGTTCCAAGGAGTTCCCGGCGACGAAACGACGCCCTGAGACCTTCCGTAGCTTCATCTCTCTCTCTCCTAGTCCAAAAGCCAGTAAGTCCCTTCTCCCCGTCTCTTCTCCTATTATAAAAAGTTCTATTTCTAAAACCCGACGGAAGCGGAGTTACTCAGACTTCCAATTCGGTTTTTCTTTAAAACTCTACTTTTCTTAATCAATAAAGTTCCATACTATCTCATAATGTTTAACAAACATAAAAAACCTATTAAAAAAAGTTTCATCTCAAAAATATTCTTTTATACAATTTTTATTGTATTTTTACGGTAAAATACCACATACTTCATTTTCGACATAAAACAACACAAAACTTGTATTACCTTTAGATAACTCACGAGGTAATGACCTAACTCATCACAACAAACATTATTGACATAGCACGATGAAGTTTTGGGAATATTTTCATGGGTAACACGACTTTACAAATAAATACTATCAACTTATAAAACTATTTCTTTAAAAAAATGTATTAAACAATTCCTTGCAATTGCGCCTCTACAATCCACTTTTGGGGACCCCGTTCGGGATGGTACGGGTTATCGCACATCCTCGGGCCTAGTAGAGCGAGATGCAGACCTCCGAAAGGAGCATTCGATCTTGATGGAATTTTTATGCATTTTTTTTTAGAAAATGAGATTTCTACAAGAAAATAAATAAAATTTATTTTCATTAAATATATATGTATATAACTATTATCAAAATATCTATTTTAATTATATTATATAAATATTCCAAGTTTTCTAAACCAAAGGAATCACCATTATATGAAAATACCATCCAAATACAAACCAATACCAATATTTTAATAAAATACCCTGTACTATGAAAACTAGATTTTACTCACTAGAATTTTCACATTTATAAAATATACATCTATGAAAACCCTAAAGACGATAATTAAATACTTGAGATGCATTTAAAAATTATATCAAACTATTTTTACATAAAACCCCTCAAGTTATGTTAAATTACAATAAGGACCCTAGTAAACATATGTTTAAGCGGGACCAGTCTCTTGAGCCTCAGGGAGCCAGAGATATGTGTGCTTGCCTATTTAAGGTAGACAATCTAACAAACGGTGTTATCAATACGCTAATTGTCTTGGAAAAAGACACAAATCCTGCCGTCCATGTGCAGCAGTTACCTATAACATCAAAACTAATTTAGGATTTCAAGTACTTTTCAAAAGTGTCTGACTCAGACTGAGTTTCAATCTAATCAATCTGACTTGAATGTGATTCAAGTATAAACTACAAATGTAACATGAATCCATGAATCTGTCTATTCAATCTATATCAATCTATATTGACCGAACCGAACCATGGGTATACTTCGTCTACATGACTCTCCATTTATATCCATTCCATTTACTGATATCATGGTTTCGGCAAGTCATCCCATCCATCTAACAAAACAATACAATCAATACAAAAGACATCGCGGGGTTTATAAGGGGTAGATTGGTACGGAAGGTGTTAAAAGTGACACGAGACTGTAACCATAATGCACCTAACCAAAATATCCATTGCCGTTGTACCGTGGCCGAACGGTTTCTTGTGCTCCGTATACCTTTGTCTCCGAAATACTGGGACTCCTCTTGTATACACTGGCATTTTCTGTACGAAACTACAAACAACAGCGTTAACAATATAATCAAACATTATAAAATATATTCTTTTTCTGTCTATTCTATCTCTACTCACATTTGGGACTTACCGAGCGATTGTTCGCTGACGATATTCCTTCTTCTTTCTTTGGAATGTTGTCAGGTGTTTCGGACTCATTGGAGATCGAGCCCAGCACTGAAGATTTGGAGCAGATACCTTTTGACCAAGAGCTGTAGGCACTTGTACATATTTATTTCATTTCAGTTATGCCATTTTTAGGCATCGCTTTCTATTCAAGTACTTTCATTTCAGTTGTACTTGTAAAAGAATGTTTAATAAATAAAGTTGATGTTCATTTACATTCATGTCTCTTGTGTACTTTACTTTATATTGGTTAGTTACGCTTAGCGTGTTTACTTCTGTGTAAATACGTAGTGGCCTCGTCGTGTCCTCTTACCGTACACCGGGAAACGGGGCGTGACAGATTTTGTTGGCGGCCCATGCAGGTCAGCTTTGTATGGACATGCGGGTCTGCTCTGCATGGACATGCGGGTTAATTCAGCATGAAGTCCTAAGCAATATAATACAAGAACCAACAACTAAAAACATTCTTTACATATTCATTGAATCTTCCAATTTCATATATTTTGAATCTGTCATAACCCAAAATTTTTCTTTCAAGGTTATGGATTCCCCAAACAATACTAGCACCAACTTCAACAACACTCCACCACCTCTTCCGCTTACACCTACCGTCGCTGCTCCGATCAATGAGCAGACGACACTGCTTGAGGCGATCCACAGCCTCCTAGAGGGACAGCAGCAGCAGACTGCTATGTTGATGAACCGCCCAGAAGTGGAAGCTCCTGGAGTAAAACAATTCCGGGATTTGCACCCCAAGCATTTCTCAGGAAAAGAGAGCCCTCTAGAAGCTGAGGAGTGGGCTCAGAGCATTGAAGATGATCCGGCAGCGGCACAAGTTCCAGAGATCGCTTGGGTTTGAGTTGCAAAGTTGCAGCTCACTGACAATGCAAGGGTTTGGTGGAAGGCGGAAGAAAGCCGTCTTGACCAACCTATCGAATGGAAGACCTTCCGTGATATGTTCGATGCGAAGTACTTCCCTGAGACTGCCAGATTCGATATGGAACAACAATTCATCCATCTACAACAGGGTTCGATGTGGACCAAGTCAGTAGATGAGTATGACACTAAGTTTACCATGCTCAGTCGGTAAGATATATCTCAATATTTCAATTTTCAAATATCACATACTACACGGCTAACACAATACCTTAACAGATTCGCGGCACACTTGATACCGATGGATGAGATCAGAGCCCGTCGATTTCAGCAAGGGTTAGATTCGGAAATCCAAGCTGCCTTAGCTACAAGGGATTTCCCAACCCACGAGTTGGCTCTGAAAGCTGCCCGCCGATATGAGGCAGTGGTGAAAATGAGGGGCAAACCTCAATCTACCGGGATGAAGCGCCCTGCCACTCAGATGGTAGGAGGAGCCTCTTCAAGGCCACCATTTGTGCCCAGGAGATTGGGAGTACCGAACAACCGGCCCAACCCAGCCTTTTGCACCTACTGCAGGAGAGATGGACATTTGGTGAAAGACTGCCGATATGCAAATCTCCTTTGCTTAGTCTGCGGCTCAGCTACTCATGACATTGGGTCTTTTCCTTGTAGACACAACCCAAATGCTGCACCCAGGCCAGCAATTGCTTATCAGTAGCGCCCAGCCATCCAGAACCTGCTCCACGACTCGCACTACCTGCTCCACCTCCTCGTGGACCGACTGCACCTCCTCCTCATCAGTTCCATCAAGCTCAACGGAACATACCTCAAGGACCAAGGAACGGACAGAGGAATCTCCTCCAGCAAGGAGAAATGTGCCGAGGCGATAGGCTTTCACTATGACTGTGGAAGAGGCTGAAGCAACCGGCCAAGTCATTACTGGTAACATTTTCCCTTCAAACTATACTTTTCTATCTATATATACATATCCATACATCTTCCTTATACCTAAAACTATCCCACATAACTTAGGTACAATCTTAGTAGCCTCACTCTCTGCACTAGCACTCTTTGATACTGGAGCATCTTATTACTTTATGTCGCAACGGTTCATCCGAACTCATGCGATTCCAGTCAAACCTTTCGTATCCAGCTGGAATGTCAGTTCAGGGAACGACATTCTAAAGGCAGTAATGGGATACGATCTGTGTCCAGTGGTCGTCTGCAGCAGAGAATTCTATGCTGACTTCAAGATGCTGGACATACCGAATTTCGATGTCGTATTGGGTATGGATTGGCTCGGAACATTCTATACTACCATTGACTGTCGTCAAAGGAGGGTAGTATTCGAGATTTCAGATCATCCGGTCTTCTATTTCAAAAGTGGAGACTGTACCCTGGAGCCAAGTACATACAAGGCGAAACCAAAGAAGGCAGTGATTGCATCAATTCAAGCGGAGGAAGGATCAAAGCCAGAAATAGTTCGAGAGTTCGACGATGTGTTTCCTGAAGATATATCAGGTTTGCCTCCTGATCAAGCTCTTGAATTCAGCATTGATTTAGTACTTGGAGCACAACCGGTTATCAGGCACTGTATCGATTAAGTCCGGAGGGTTTGAAGGAATTCCCAACTCAGTTGGACGAATTATTGGTAAAAGGATGGATTCGTTCCAGCACTTCAAGTTAGTAATCACCAGTTCTGCTTGTAAAGAAGAAGGAAGGTTCATATCGAATGTGCATTGATTATAGAGCCTTGAACGATGAAACTATAAAGAATAAGTATCCACTCCCGCGCATCGACGACATGTTCGATCAATTAAGTGGATCTTGTGTTTTCTCCAAGTTAGATCTTCGTTCGGGTTATCATCAGGTGAAGGTCAAAGAATCTGATATCCATAAAACGACATTCAGAACTCGCTATGTCCATTACGAATTTCTTATGATGCCATTTGGAGTGACCAACGCACCGGCTATATTCATGAACCTAATGAATCAAGCTTTCCGAGAGTACCTAGACAGGTTTGTTGTCATCTTCATCGACGACATCCTGGTGTATTCGGAAAGAACATGCCGAGCACCTATGAATTGTCCTTGAAACCCTACGACAATATCAACTCTATTCCAAGTACAGCAAATGCGAGTTTTGGCTAGATCAAGTTGGTTTTTTTGGACATATTGTATCAGGCGATGGAATCGCTGTGGACCCAGCTAGCTGACACCGAAGTCAGTGAAGGATATTCGAAGTTTCTTGGGTCTAGCAGGATATTACAGAAGGTTCATTGAAGGATTTTCGAAGATTTCAACACCCCTGACCAAACTTACACATAAAAATGAAGAATTCGTGCGGTCAGAAGCATGCAGATGAGCTTTCGTAGAACTCAAGTCAAGATTGACATCAGCGCCTATTCTCGTTATACCGGACCAACCTGGAGTTTTCGAAGTGCATTGCGATGCATCCGGTTAGGGATTAGGATGTGTTCTACATCAGCACGGAAAAGTTGTGGCTTATGCTTCAAGATAGCTGAAGATTCATGAGCGCAATTATCCGACGCATGATTTGGAGTTGGCGGACGTTATCTTTGCTCTTAAGATTTGGTGCCATTATCTTCTTGGTGAACGAGTGGACATATACACAGATCACAAGAGTCTGAAATATGTGTTTACTCATAAAGAGTTGAATATGTGGCAGAGAAGATGGTGAGAACTCATGGCGGACTTTGAAATCAACCTGCAATATCACCCAGGGAAGGTGAATGTAGTACCCGATGCCCTTAGTCGCCAACCATTAGCATTGAACCTTACCATACAGTAGAAGCTTCAACAATACTTGCATCAAATAGAGATTGAAGTGGTCATGCCAGGTAACGCTTCAAGTTTGATGAACTTACAAGTTCAATCTACCATTGTCAATTAGATCAAAGCAGCTCAAGCAAGTGATGCTAAGATATAAAAGATCAGAGAACAAGTGGAAACTGGACTTCGAACAGACTTCATTATCCATGAAGACGGATCTTTAAGATATGGCAGTAGATTGTGTGTACCAAAAGGCTCTGTGCGAGAAGAGCTGATGAAAGAAGCTCACAGCTCTCCTTATTCAGTACACCGTGAAGGTACAAAGATGTACAAAGATCTGCGTCAAAATTACTGGTGGCATGAAATAAAGCGTGAAGTAGCCAGAAGCGTCGCTAAATGCTTGATGTGTCAGCAAGTAAAGGCTAAACATCATAGGACAACTGGTTTACTTCAACCGTTACCTATCCCAGAATAGAAATGGCAACACATCACAATGGATTTCGTGACTGCACTTCCTCGCAGCACAAAGGGTAACGATGTGATATCGGTTATTATGGATCGACTCACAAAGTCGGCTCACTTTGTTCCTTTTAAAGTTGGTCAATCTACTGAGACACTAGTAAAGAAGTACATAGAGGTAAGAATCTAAGTAAGATTTAAACTCTTCAATATGTACTATCTCTGATACCTATGAACTCATGCATGAAATCGTGAGATTACATGGAGTACCGGTTTGCATTGTCTCCGATTGTAACACCAGATTCCGATCACAATTTTGGCAAAGTCTGCAAGCTAGCTTGAGAACAAGTCTGAACTTCAGCACGGCTTATCATCCATAAACAGATGGTCAATCTGAGTGAACTATTCAGATCTTAGAAGATATGCCAAGAGCGTGTATGCTAGACTTCGGAGGATCGTGGGAAGATCACCTACATGTTGTGGAGTTTTCATACAACAACAGCTACCAAGTAAGTATAGGAATGGCACCTTTTGCAGCACTTTATAGAATGAAGTGTCGATCACCATTAAGTTGGGATGACATCGAAGATAGAGAACTCCTTGGACCTGAGATGATAGTAGCAACTGTTGACGTAGTTTGTACTATCAGGGAATGAATGCGCATAGCTCCAGATCGACAGAAGCACTGGGCTGATGCAAAGCGCTGTCACTTGGAGTTTTAACCGGGAGAACATGTATTTATGAAGATATCTCCGAACCGTAGAGTGATACGTTTTGGAAGACGGGGTAAGCTTAGTCCAAGGTACATTGGACCATTCGACATACTCGAATGAGTCGGTGAAGTGGCTTATCGCTTAGCACTTCCACCTTCATTGGAAGGAGTGCACAACGTGTTTCACATATCCCAACTCAGAAGGTATGTGGGTGACTCCAGCCATATTCTTGATCACTCCGAACTCACTGTACAGCCAGACTTATTCTGTGAGCAACAATCTGTTGAGATCCTGAATAGAAAAGTGAAGTCACTTCGGAACAAGGAAGTCAACTTGGTTCGAGTGATGTGGAGAATGGACATACCAGGAGAATCAACATGGGAAAGGGAAGATGAGATGTGTGCAAGATGCCCTCATTTATTTGTAAACTAGTTTTTAAAATAAATTGTAAATTTCGAGGACGAAATTTTTGTAAAGAGGGTAAACTGTAACAACTCCAATTTCAATGTACAGAAAATTGTTTAAAAGTTAATATACAATTAGGATATTTACAATACTGTGTATATTATAAGTATTTGTTTTAATTTAGAACAGCAAGAAAGTACTTGTAGCACATTGGTAAAGCCTTGCACTGCTGTGACGTAGCCCCTGTGATCGAATCTCCCCAGCCACATTATCTTTTTATTAAATTTTCTTTTAATCTTTTAGAAGCCCAAGGGTATGCACGTGTACTACACGTAAACTGAAGAGACACAGAATAAACAAACACGTGCACGAGAGTATATGAGAAGACGGGGACACATGGCATCAAATCCAACCACATCCGACGGTATTGGACCGGCGAAAAGCTCAAAAAGGCCGGTGCCGCCGGGCTTGACCGTCGGTGTTGCCTCGAGATTTTCCCCCTGCACCTCTTCAACTACCCCACTCCTCTCACACTGTTTATTTTCTCTGCACATTTCCAAAGAACAATAAAACCCTATTTAATCCAAATTTTAATGCATTCTTTCACCTCCTAAACCCTAATTTTCTCTATAACTACCACACCATATTTCACCCCTCCTCATTCAGAATTCCTTGTCAAAACTCTCAAAAATTCTCAAGTCCCTTTTGTGTGCAAGTGGAGTTAGCGATGGGAGAAGTTCCGCGACGTTCCAAGGAGTTTCCGGCGATGAAACGACGTCCCGAGACCTTCCGTAGGTTCATCTCTCTCCCCCTTAGTTCAAAAGCCAGTAAGTCCCTTCCCCTCTATCTTCTCCTATTATAAAAAGTTCTATTTCTAAAATCCGACGGAAGCAGAGTTAATCAAACTTCCGATTCGGTTTTTCTTTAAAACTCTACTTTTCTTAATAAATAAAATTCCATACTATCACATAATGTTTAACAAACATAAAAAAACCTATTAAAAAAAGTTTCATCTCAAAAATATTCTTTTATACAATTTTTATTGTATTTTTACGGTAAAATACCACATACTTCATTTCTGACATAAAACAACACAAAACTTGTATTATCTTTAGATAACTCATGAGGTAATGACCTATCTCATCACAACGCACATTATTGACATAGCACGATGAAGTTTTGGGAATATTTTCACAGGATAACACGACTTTACAAATAAATACTATCAACTTATAAAACCATTTCTTTAAAAAAATTTATTAAACAATTCCTTGCAATTGCGCCTCTACAATTCACTTTTGGGGACCCCGTTCGAGATGGTACAGGTTATCACACATTCTCAGGCCTAGTAGAGCGAGATGCAGACCTCTTAAAGGAGCATTCAATCTCGATGGATTTTTTATGCATTTTTCTTTAGAAAATGAGATTTCTACAAGAAAATAAATAAAATTTATTTTCATTAAATATATATGTATATAACTATTATAAAAATATCTATTTTAATTATATTATATAAATATTCCAAGTTTTCTAAATCAAAAGAATCACCATTACATGAAAATACCATCAAATACAAACCAATACCAATATTTCAATAAAATACCCTGTACTATGAAAACTAGGTTTTACTCATTAGAATTTTCACATTTATAAAATATACATCTATGAAAACCCTAAAGACGATAATTAAATACTTGAGGTGTATTTGAAAATTATATCAAACTATTTTTACATAAAACCCCCTCAAGTTATGTTAAATTACAATAAGGACCCTAGTAAACATAGGTTTAAGCGGGACCAGTCTCTTGAGCCTCAGGGAGCTGGAGATATAGGTGCTTGCCTATTTATGATAGACAATCTAACAAACGGTGTTATTAACACGGTAATTGTCTTGGAAAAAGACACAAATCCTGCCGTCCATATGCAGCAGTTACTGATAACATCAAAACTAATTCTGGATTTCAAGTTTTTTTTTAAAAGTGTCTGACTCAGACTGAGTTTCAATCTAATCAATCTGACTTGAATGTGATTCAAGTATAAACTACAAATGCAACATGAATCTGTCTATTCAATCTATATCAATCTATATTGACCGAACCGAACCATGGATATACTCCGTCTACATGACTCTCCATTTATATCCATTCCATTTATTGATATCATGGTTTCGGCAAGTCATCCATCTATCTAACAAAACAATACAATCAATACAAAAGACATCGCGGGGTTTATAAGGGGTAGATTGGTACGGAAGGTGTTAAAAGTGGTACGAGACTGTAACCATAATACACCTAACCTGAATATCTATTGCCGTTATACCGTGGCTGAATGGTTCCTTATACTTCGTATACCTTAGTCTTCGGAATAGTGGGACTCCTCTCGTATACACTGGCATTTTCTGTACCAAGCTACAAACAACAGCGTTAACAATATAATCAAACATTATAAGATATATTCTTTTTCTGTTTATTATATCTCTACTCACATTTACGACTTACCGAGCGATTGTTCGCTGACGACACTCCTTCTTCTTTGTTTGGAATGTTGTCAGGTGTTTCGGACTCATTGGAGAACGAGCCCAGCACTGAAGATTTTGAGCAGATACCTTTTAACCCAGAGCTGTAGGCACTTGTACATATTTATTTCATTTCAGTTATGCCATTGTTTAGGCATCACTTTCTATTCATGTACTTTCATTTCAGTTGTACTTGTAAAAGAATGTTTAATAAATAAAGTTGTTGTTCATTTACAATCCTGTCTCTTGTGTACTTTACTTTATATTGCTTAGTTACGCTTAGCGTGTTTACTTCTGAGTACATACGTAACGGCATCGTCGTGTCCTCTTGCCGTACACCGGGAAGTGGGGCGTGACAACAACCAAATTACTCAAGCGGATGTGTAAGGCGTTGATGAATCTCTTTCTTGCAGCTCTTTCCTTCTAGGGCAACTATTGACAAGATGTTCACCGGATCCACAGATCAAGCACTGCTCTTTGGCCCGACGACAGTCCTTTTGAAGGTGTTCTAGCCTTTTGCAATAACCACAACTTTGGGTTCTCTGCTGCTTCTGTTCCTGAGGAACAAAAGGGCGGTTCATCTGCACACCTCCTCTTTATTTAACAGGGATTCCCCCACGATCAGGGACTCCCGCTGGTGCCGGAGCCATTCACCTTCGTAGTCCTTCAGCTAAGAGATCATTCATTCGCTCTTGGGCTTTCATCAAACCTTGCAGTACATCTAAAATCTCGGCGGTATGACTCCAGGGAGTGGAGGTGGAAGGAGAGTCGTTGAAAGCCATGGTCCTGAAGCAATAAATTTTCGGATGGCTTAAGGTACAAGATTCAAGATAGGATATCGGATTAATAACTGAAAATAAGATCAAGTGGAAGGACAAGACTTTGAACGATGGCGTAATGAGGATTATATGGAAGCGAAGAGCAACATCACTGGATATAAGTCAAGGGATCCCTAGACTAAACTGTAATCTCATTCTAAACCTGGCTCTGATACCAACAAAACCATGTCATGCCCTGCTTCCTAAAATACGGAATACGAGGGGTGACAAGGCCAGCATGCTCCTATGGTCAAGAAAATATCCTGCCGTAGTTACACTTCGGCTTCTAGAATTACGTGGTAATCAGTAAGGCACAACACGGATAAAGAGAAATACAGTCACTAGAACTATCAGATGTAAAGAAACCAAGCGCAACAGATACAAACCAAGACATAACTAATCAGGGATATCAGAGGAATGATACCGTTGGTTCGCTGGTCCGGATCTTCGCGATCTTCTCGAATGTAGTCAGGTCCACTTCTTCCTCTGAGCATGCAAACTCAGGTCGTCAGAGTGACACAATAGCAATATATACATATAATGTGTGCAATGATGATAAACATGAAGCAGTAAACATAGAGTAATGGCGCGATCATGAAATAACCGGTACATTTAACGATAAAGCAGGTGTATCAAACCAATAATCAATGTAATATCCTATCAGTCTCACAGTCTCAATATCCAAGTCTCTAAATTTATCGTCAGTTCAAGTGTGAGCGTCAACCACCGTAGGAGTATTCCCAACCCAAGGGTAAGCTCCAGAGGTAAGGAAACACATGCTCGAATCACGATCAGCAAGAACCAGTAACACGATCGGTAATAATATCACGAAATCACGAAATATGCCGGCAACGGGACTCCTCAGATTCCGTTAATCGAACTCACACTCAAACTACCTCAACACCTAAGGTCTATGTCAAACACCGACCACGAATCTAAGTACTAGTCTCTCCATGACAAGTCTACGCGAGAATTGAAGACAGGGTCTCCATCAAGCATGTCTCGACTGGTATCCAAGATATGTGGACAGTCCTCGATGTCTTATCTATGACACTAATATAAGTGCTTTCATACCCATCCTGTTGGCTATAGTGCCCTCAAGGCAATTATCATAGTCGTGGACAGATGACTATGATAATTGAGTGAGGAGCTATACCGATAGAACAGTCTTACTCGAGATGATAGTATGCTATCTGCTTTGTCTTTATCAACATGTTGATAGAGCCCATAGGATTCTTGCTTGACTGCCAGGATTATGATGGCGATCATATATGTGAGAGCTGGGGGTCTATAAGCACATCCTTAAATGTTCCTAGTCGTAGGAGTATCGAGACCGGGCATCGATACTCCAGTGTAGACTAGTGTATACTGATCGAGACCCCGACGAGGGGCAGTGGCCAGGTCTCACAAGCCATTGGTGTTAGTATGTTCACCTAAGATAGTATACAGGTGCTCATTGGGTTATGAGTACACTGGACGGACTCGCCGGGAACCTGCTAGTTGGTATTATACCTATTGTCAGATAGCAGTTCCCAGGTGACATGTGTACAGGTTAGTCTGTCGACCTGAGATCGTCATTTGTCTCGTGTGAGTTCCCACTGTGCTTTGATTACTACCCTACCACGGCTCAAAGGAGTCGTGCAAACAGGTTTTAGTTGGGTACAGTCCCGAGCCACATGGAGGCAGTGATCGGATCGTCGGGGATTCGTCTCTCCCGGTATTGGGGGTTGATGTCGCATTGTGTACGGGTGGCCATCACCACAAATCCATGGCCATGGTAGACGAGGATTACCGATCCAGGATCGATAGTTTCTCAGGTGGTGATGGGTATCATGCCGACACTAAATATCGCGTTGTTAGGGGTCTGACTTTATCCACCCCCTAGACTTGATATGCGATACTCTTAGACGAACAGACCGGACTGTACGGATATTGTCACTGTCAGACTCAGTAGGGGTTCAGGATGAGTTTACTCGTCGGCCTCCCTTTTCGCTCAATATCTGGGTAGCCGTTACGTACAGCTAGTGCCGCTGACGTGATTGTGGTTAAACCCACTGCCAGTGTATTGACGAGTCTTTAGAGTCCCACACAGAGGGTTTTCACGGCTCAGGCGATATGGTGTACATGAGGGATGTTGATACATACAGGTGTCCGATTAAATAAGTGCATATGCTGCGCAGACTTTAATCGGATGGTTGATAATACTAGCGGCTTAGGATTAAACCGGATTATTAAATCGGGTTTTGATTTAATAATTTATATATGTATTTGTATATACGTATTCTAGTATTATTGTTCGCTACTTATTTTCTCTCTTGGCTATTCGTATTTTTGTACGAATACGCGTATATGTATTTCGATACATGTACCGGGAAGTATTCCGTATTTTATACGGAATAGTTTCTAGAAGATACCACCTCATTTATATGACTTTCTATTTATGGAAATTCATTTGTTTTTTATAAATGAGGTGGAATATGTGAGGTGGCATGAACATAGTTCATGGTATGGGCATGAGTCAAAGCATGGTGTATAGTATGGTTTGCATTGTTTAATGAAATTAGAAAATGATATTTTTTTGGGTGATGGAGAGAGGGGGGCCGGCCACTTGCTTGATGGGGGTTCTCTTTTTCATTTGGTTGATTAATTTTCATTACATCACAATGCTAGCCCACTCTCTCACTCTCTCAAGTTCACAAAATACTTAGCCATTTTTGCTCATGCCAAAGTTCACCTCCTCCATCTTCTTCTTGAGTTTCTCATTGAGCTCAAGGGTAGAGAGAAAAACATAGTGACACACTACTACACCTCGACTCTCCATAGCTAGCGACTTTGGAGCGTCGGTTACCTCGTTCGTCGAGGTTGGAGCTTGCGCCGTTTCCCTCGGGTGGATCATCGGAGATAGAGGAAGACCGGCGACCAAACCACATCAAGGAGCCGCTAGGAGGTTAGAATGAAGACCGAAGGACACGGATCAACTCGGTATAATGGTTCTGACTCCTAGTTAGCATGCTAGTTTAGGGTTTAAGGTCGATCCGTAAATCGGGTAGCGGTAGCGCCAGTTTAGAAAATTTTTGTTCCGTATTTTGGTCGCGTTTTGTTGGCCGGGGCGCTGCCGGAACCCTTCATGGTATCAGAGCCACCCTTTTAACCCTACTAGCTTGTTTAAACGTGCTTAATAAATCGATTGACGGAAACTTACGAAATCACGATTCCATTTTCACAGTTTTCTGCCGATTTTCAAAAGTGTTCAAAAATTATTTGCAGAGGCTTAAAAATCCGTGCAGGCGATTCTAAGGGTACAGAAAAAATTTGGGCACCTAATACGTCCAAGTAGCCGCGGAACCCCCGCAATTACCCCCTATTGGCGGTGGATCCGTGGCCATTTAGTGGCGACGGGCTTCGAAATTTTTCCTGTAGCCCCCTGACTTGGAATTGTGATTTTTGTAATATCCTGTTTTGGCCCAGGTTTATGTGAAGTGTTAGTTTTGCTATTGGGGCCAATTTGGAACTTAGTCGATCGATATTTTAACTGCGCGTTTAATAGTACATACATTTCTATCTGTGACCGTGAATGTCATTTGATCGGTAAACCCGTCTAACTGCTATATGTTCTTTTAGACGGGTTTGCGAACGTGACATTCACATTGATGTTCTGTGTTGTGCTGTGATGTTTGTTGGATTGTCATGGTGGATAACCAGTGGTGCAATGTTAGTACAGTTTAATTTCATTTGTACATTTGATATTGCGGGGCGAGCGTCCGACATGTGGACTGCCATCACTGCCAGTTTGTATATTATTCTTTTGGGGCACGACCGGGCTGAGGTCGATGTCACCCTTGTATATTATTTTATTTTCTGTACTAGGATTACCCCGCGGAGGAGTGCACAAATAGCTGAATTCTAGAGGGCAACTGGTCCGCATATCATGGCGTTGGGACGGAGGGGACCTTACTCTAGAATTGGCGGGCTATTTGCCGCACTCGAAGGGGGTATAGGTATGACCCACGGAGGGGCGCTCAAGTTACCGGATTCCGTGAAGTGCTGGGTAGTCCATTAACGTTGCTGAAAAGGGCTGCCTCACTTCTGGTTTTGGCGGGTAACTTGCCGCACTCGTAGGGGTCTAGGTTTCATTGCACAGGCTATCCACACGACATGGAACGTCGGGTCTCACTTGCGGCTCAAGTGAAACCCGGGGCTCCAGATTATCCACCATTCTGTGTTGTTTCTGTGATGTTTCTGTGATGTTGCTTTTATCATGCCTGGGACGAATGTTATATATATATATATTTATATATACTAGTAGATGTTGTATATGTTTTTGCACCCGCGCTAGCCCATTCCCCGCTCTGTCGTTAGTTAAGTAACCTGACGGGTGATGACGGGACTCAGTGGCGAATGCGGATGGCATGTACGTACATTTTATTTTCGTTCTTTTCTGGTGTGATTAATTGATGGGACTGCATAGATTCTTATCAATACAAGGATAAAACAAACCTATATATATATATGATGTTGTTGGAACCAACTTTTTAAAAAACTGACATTACAGACGTACACTTTTGCTTTGCATCGTGGTATTCATTTTGGAATATCCTGCACCTCATTCGACGAGGCAAGGGCCGAGATCCCTTCATCGGGAGTGACCCATTGGGTAAAAGTTTGCGTCAACGTAATAACTTTACTATAGTCGATTATTTTTGCTTTGCATCGTGGTATTCAGTTTGGGATATCCTGCACCCCATTCGACAGGGAAAGAGCCGAGATCTCTTCTCCGGGAGTGACCTCTTTAGCAAAAGTTTTCGCCACTATGTATTTATAAAACCACTTGGATTTCTTCAACGATATCAAGTTCATTATGTTAAAGGTTTTTCGCCAAAAACCAGCCGTAGCCCTCCGTCATTTCCTACAAGTAGTACTTAGTATTCGTGCTGCGTTTGTTGACTCCGTCAAGGCGTAGTGTGCGGTAGCTGAGTGGTGCTTGTTTGTAGCATAGATATATGATTGGTTAGGACAGTCGTGCGGCCTTGTTGACTCCATCAAGGGCTCGTGCGGATGGGTTTAATGCAATCAAGATAATGACGGGTTGAACTTGACTAGGACTCTTTGATTTGTTGACTCCGTCAAGATCACTTGGGTCCTAAGGATAAAAATCATATCGGGAGTTTCAAACATACAGGAAACTTGCCAGGCTTGCGCATACCTTCTGGAGTGTGGTGACTTGAGTGGCTTCCATCAAGTTATCATGTGATAATAGTTGGATCCCGATTCCCACTGATGAGTAGGATTACTCCTTGGGTGATTTCGACTAATTCTCCTTTTGGGTTTGGAGGACAATTCGAGGAAACAGTGGGAGCCATCCAAATTAGATAAAATGATTAACTACTCTGATCTAGGTTAGAGTGCACGCTGAGTGTTTCTTCTCTCTCTCTCTCTGGCTGCGACTATGGCCCGACCTTTGACTAAAACCATGAAACCAAGTTGACCGAACCTTCTTAAAACATTTTGGCTTTTGGAATGTCACGGTGTCGCATACATCATTGCCACTTCTATATCACCTTTGCTTTTCTCCAGAACACCTCGTATCACTACGAACATCCACTTCCATTGGATAAATTCATCGTATAGTTACATACGAACTCGAAGGAACTTTTTCGAGAATGGATTCTGGTTTTGGAGAGATTGAATAGGATTATTCGGTTTTCTTTTCTCTTTACCATCTCTCAGGTTATGAGGGCTCCTAGGATTAGGAGAGGGTACACCTATTGAGCTTATTGGATAGTCTTCCTCCAGACCATAGGCAGGTGCCGAACGGTAGGGAAGGAAGAAAACCAACAAGCTTAACTGTGGTGTACAGAAGGTAATAAGTAAAGACATATAAAGGGATTAGAATAATGGCAAAGTAAATTGCGATCACCATCATTCACGACAAAGACCGTGTATACCCCTGCCACTCTTACATCTACTTTTCTTTTCTCTAGAACACTCCGTATCACTACGGATATCCACTTCTATTGGATAAATCTATCGTATAGTTACATACGAACTCGAAGGAACTTTTTCGAGGATGGATTCTGGTTCAGGAGAAAAAGAATAGGATTATTCAGATGTATTTTCCCATTACTTTCTCTCAGGTTGCGAGGGCTCCTAGGATTAGGAGAGTACACCTATTACGCTTATTGGATAGTCTTCTTCCAAACCTTAGTCTGGTGTCGAAGGGTAGGAAAGGAAGAAAACCAATTAGCCTAAAGAAGGTGTACAAGAGGTAATAAGTAATGACATAATAAAGGGATTGGAGTGAGGGCAGGTATAGTATATGGTAACTGTCGTGAATCAAGGTTATGGAAGAGGCGTTACTAGGAATACCAGTTAACCCTTTTGAAATATTTTCATGTTTCAGTTTTACTGTGCGATATTAATTGAAAACTGTTTTCCCAATAAGAATCTAACTCCAGGGTATGTATTTACCAGATCAGTTTCTCACATCTGTATGTTATTACAGATGGTGAGTGGGAGTAAGATATTGGGAATTGGGTGATTAGATCCTCATTATATCGGAATTCGTAGTACTTGGTGATATTTGAGGAAATCATCTGGATTTTGCCGGATAGCAAATATTTGGTTTTGAATATCCGTTGTTATGCACTAATTTCAAACTGATATATCTGTACATTTATTTTATAAAGTGAGATGTAACTTTTTGATATTGTGTCTATGACATTTACCTATATCAGTTGGTGATTAGGTAAGGTGCATTCAACAGCGGTGTAACTCTTCTTAACCAAAGTACAGTTTTTCAACCTACGGCGCACAGTGTTTGAGTTATTGAACTCAGGGGACTTATACAAAGTATTGTATGTTGTCCAGTGTCCATTAGGACAATGGGGTTGGTACTCGCACTGTATTCTGTTTACTCATAACTTCTCTGATTCTAGACATGTATTTCGTTGAAGTGCATGGTTCAGATTTTGAGAAGTTATAGGTATAAGAATAAAGTAGAGAACCATTTATTAGAAATATCAGGATTTTTCGAAGTAGTCGAAGATGTAGATACTTGTGTTTGGTATTTAGTTAATAGTAATGGTTTTGAGAACTTGCTTCTCTTTCAGGTTACTCATATATGGATACACTCCTAGATGAGTAATGCTGATTGTCCTCTTTCCATTTGGTTGATATGCACTGGAGACAGCTGCATGATTTTGAATCTGGTTCAAATTAGATTAGTGCTTTTGTTTCTATATTAGATATATATAGAATCAATTTATATCTTAACGATGTTAAGGTATAGGGAGTTGTCCGGCTGATGTTTAAAACCAAAATCCGGATAAACTCAAGGCACGTTTCAGTAATGGCTGTTTGTGGGTTATCCCGGACTTTGACGAGAGTTAACTTTCTACCATCAGGAAAATCAATATTTATATTGTTCTTGACTCGCCACAGTTTTAATAAAATGGATTTTTTCAGAAAACAGAAGTGGGAGTATGGTAGAACTGAAAGTTATTCCAGAACCACAAACGATTACTGGAAATTTAATAAAACCTAAGGATTCAATTGGATTTGATGTTCTATTAGCCACTCTGCAGATTTAGTGGGGAACCTCAGGCACCCGAGAGGTACTTCGGTCTTCTCAGTGACGGTGACAGGGAGGTTCTTGTTTACCCAGACGTGCCATTGCTGCTGTTCTAGACTATAAGACCCGGCAGGAGGATGAGCATAGCATCATTCTAAACTAGCTTTAGAAGTGCACGTGTATATGACTCTGCCAGAGGGTTGTTGTAGTTAGTGGGAGCAGCGGAAGCAAAGTAGGCAAGTAGCTTATGTCTATTTATAGACTAAAACAGATATAACGGAAATAGATCATCTATTTTTGATGTGACAGTCATAGGTCTTGACCTCATCAGAATAGGAGATGGATCTGGTAAGAAGGTAGTAGAGAGTGATGTCCAGGTATTGGGATGACATGCACTTGATATGAAGGGATATTCCTATACTACGATCGGTTATATTGTGGTTGTCACAAAGTTGTTTCTCCACATAGGATGTGGATATAATATCAGGTTTTCTGGTTACTAGATCTATGGTTTTGGATCTAGATTTGGGAAGTATCTTAATCTGGGTACTTTGACATTAAATGGACGACTCTTGGCATGGTGGTGAACCTGCAGGTAATGGAGTCAACCTTTCTAAAGGTGTCTTACAGACTAAAGGGGAGAGGGATCTACATGATTAACATATCACTTGCTTAGGCAATTGAGTTAATCATGAAATCTCAAGTACCATACCAGATATTGCTTTTGCACTAGATGCAATAAGCAGATATATTAATCCAATCCTGGAGAAACATTGGGAAGCAGTTTATGAACATAAATGGACGTTCTATGGATATGGTAACGGCAGCCTCCTTCGGGAGACGATTATCATTTCAGGCTTCCAAGGTGACCTGGATGACAGAGTGACTGTCAGAGTTATAGTTTTTCCCTCTTTTGAGGGACAGTATGTTGGACAGGTAGTCCAAGCAGATACTGAGGAAAGGCATGGAGTAGGATACTGATTAAATTCAGTGGACGATACAGTCTAGGAAGTTTGCTGGAATTGGAGTTCTTTTGTGAACTGGGTTCCATCAGATATCTAGACAAATTCTAAGACAAGTATTGCTCATTTCGGGAGATAGTTTTCTTCGCGAAGTTGAGATTAAGAGAGATACAGAAAGAAACATTGGAGCGGATCCACTCCTATTTCTCGAACGCAATCATTTTCATAAACGGACTTTGCGAAACTGATTAGTAGAGAAGTTATGTGTTCGGTATCACACGGGCTGTGAGTATGCGACATCGCAATAATTGGCCTTAAGTGCAAGTGGAAGATTGTTGGCTATAGTGCCCTCAAGGCAATTATCATAGTCGTGGACAGGTAATTATGATGATTGAGTGAGGACCTATACCGATAGAACAGTTTTACTAGAGATGATAGTATGCTATCTGGTTTGTCTTTATCATCATGTTGATAGAGCCCATAGGATTCTTGCTTGACTGCCAGCATTATGATGGTGATCATATATGTGGGAGCTGGGGTCTATAAGCACGTCCTTAAATGTCCCTAGTCGTAGGAGTATCGAGACCGGGCATCGATACTCCAGTGTAGACTAGTGTATACTGATCGAGACCCCGACGAGGGGCGGTGGCCAGGTCTCACAAGCCATTGGTGTTAGTATGTTCACCTAAGATAATATACAGGTGCTCATTGGGTTATGAGTACACTGGACGGACTCGCCGGGAACCTGCTAGTTGGTATTATACCTATTGTCAGATAGCAGTTCCCAGGTGACTTGTGTACAGGTTAGTCTGTCGACCTGAGATCGTCATTTGTCTCGTGTGAGTTCCCACTGTGCTTTGATTACTACCCTACCACGACTCAAAGGAGTCGTGCAAACAGGTTTTAGTTGGGTACAGTCCCGAGCCACATAGAGGCAGTGATCGGATCGTCGGGGATTCGTCTCTCCCGGTATTGGGGGTTGATGTCGCATTGTGTACGGGTGGCCATCACCATAAATACATGGCCATGGTAGACGAGGATTACCGATCCATGATCGATAGTTTCTCAGGCGGTGATGGGTATCATGCCGACACTAAATATCACGTTGTTAGGGGTCTGACTTTATCCACCCCCTAGACTTGATATGCGATACTCTTAGATGAACAGACCGGACTATACGGATATTGTCACTGTCAGACTCAGTAGGGGTTCAGGATGGGTTTGCTCGTCGGCCTCCCTTTTGGCTCAATATCTGGGTAGCCGTTACGTACAGCTAGTGCCGCTGACGTGCTTGTGGTTAAACCCACTGCCAGCGTATTGACGAGTCTTTAGAGTCCCACACAGAGGGTTTTCACGGCTCAGGCGATATGGTGTACATGAGGTATGTTGATACATATAGGTGTCCGATTAAATACGTGCACATGCTGCGCAGACTTTAATCGGACGGTTGATAATACTAGCGGCTTAGGATTAAACCGGATTATTAAATCGGGTTTTGATTTAATAATTTATATATGTATTTGTATATACGTATTCTAGTATTATTGTTCGCTACTTATTTTCTCTCTTGGCTATTCGTATTTTTGTACGAATATGCGTATATGTATTTCGATACATGTACCGGGAAGTATTCCGTATTTTATACGGAATAGCTTCTAGAAGATGCCACCTCATTTATATGATTTTCCATTTATGAAAATTCATTTGTTTTTTATAAATGAGGTGGAATATGTGAGGTAGCATGAACATAGTTCATGGTATGGGCATGAGTCAAAGCATGGTATATAGTATGGTTTGCATTGTTTAATGAAATTAGAAAATGATATTTTTTTGGGTGATGGAAAGAGGGGGATGGCCACTTGCTTGATGGGGGTTCTCTTTTTCATTTGGTTGATTAATTTTCATTACATCACAATGCTAGTCCACTCTCCCACTCTCTCAAGTTCACAAGATACTTAGCCATTTTTGCTCATGCCAAAGTTCACCTCCTTCATCTTCTTCTTGAGTTTCTCATTGAGCTCAAGGGTAGAGAGAAAAATATAGTGACACACTACTACACCTCGACTCTCTATAGCTAGCGATTTTGGAGCGTCGGTTATCTCGTTCGTCGAGGTTGGAGCTTGCGCCGTTTCCCTCGGGTGGATCATCGGAGATGGAGGAAGACCGGCGACCAAATCACATCAAGGAGCCACTAGGAGCTTGGAATGAAGACCGAAGGACACGGATCAACTCGGTATAACGATTCTGACTCTTAGTTAGCATGCTAGTTTAGGGTTTAAGGTCGATCCGTAAATCGGGTAGCGGTAGCGCCAGTTTAGAAAACTTTTGTTCCGCATTTTGGCCGCGTTTTGTTGGCCGGGGCGCTGCCGGAACCCTTCACGTCCTATACCAGTTATAGTTATACTTATATATGCCCCATAGGCGTTGACAATGCAATAACTAAATGGTGGCGCTGACTGTGTACAAGTACGTGTCACTTCCGCTATTTAGTCGCGCTTTTACACTAACGTACTTACCACAATCCAATCACTAATACTTATCACTTGGTAATGTAACACGGTCGCTAGGATATCAATGTATATGACCACTATTCAATGAGGGTATAACTGTTACATGATATGATAAGAATACATTCAAATATGTTATGAATAAAATTTGACAGCCAATGTTATATAACTTACAAAATTCACTATAAATCACACGTGCAGAACTGAGGAAAACAATATAAAAGGTGCAAGCAGTAAATTTAATTATTTCTATAGCAGAATTGGTTTCGAGTCAATCGGGTTTCAGGTTTGTGAGTTACGGTCATTCTATTTTAAATGTTCTCTGCTGAAAATCCAGTTTCAGAACTGGAAGTCAGTTTCGTAACACGGTTTACTCCCTGTTGGAATCATAATTAGGTGACGCTACAGTTAGATAATATTTATATTTATCTGTTATGTTTCTAACGCACCAGACGGATCAATAATATCAGCTGTTCACAGGGAGATATACACCGTCTAAGATTAAGGTATACATTCTGTCTCTGCATGAAAGTGAAGTATACATCGACGGCTTAAAAGGTGTTATAAATATCAAACGATAATGTAATGCAATGAAACTAGTACCGTTAGAAATATAATTCAATTATCTACACTTCTACATATGATTCCGCATACTTGCGCTCTTAAACAGTGAAAAGTATGCGTTCTAAAATAGATAAAGGCCGAGATTCTTGCTCCGGACTGCAGTCCAGAGCCATGAATTGCCTCATCTTTTATTGGCACAACTTATTAAAATATAGAGATGAACTATGGGGTGTTGTAGCTAGGTTTATCTTTTTTCTTCGATACGAGCCATATAACGCTAAGATACGATATATAAATGATTTATTATGATTTTAACCGTCCTTTTTCGGGAAAATTCAGCTTTTGCAAGGGTTACCGAGGGTAACGTTTCATAGGTAAAACGACGTCATTTTACCTTCCAATTTCTACAGAGTGTTCATTAAAAGCAATAGGGTATAATGATCATAGGTTCCACCATATTCGCTTAAGTTATTGCATAGGGTCATATATTGAACACTTAGACTATGCAAACGGTTATCAATCGAAATATCGATTCGTTTTACCCGATCAACATGAAATTAATTCAGGAGTTACTAAATGACGTTACTATGGCATAATCGACCCAAGTCGGGTCTCAAACACGATGATGGTACTTGTTCGATATTAACTTCGCAAACGATGTATATATGAAATATCTATACTTATACATACATCATTATATATTATATTTAATGATTACTATAGCATGATGTACAAGTGAAGGGAGTTCACTTGCCTTAGGTCGCTGATATAAGAGCGATGCGACGTGCAGGGTTCGTCTCGACATACGAGACGGTGCGATGTTGGACACGGTGCGTGGCACGTGCACGATGAATGGTGACTCGATACTGGACGCGGTGGCGACGCGGGCGTGATACAGCAGTAGGCGTGGTGATGACGTGGCCGCGACACAGTACTAGGCACGGTTTTGACTCGGTGTATGGTGCGGGTGTGGCCCGACACGACACGGTACTGGACGCTACTGAACACGGTGCTGAGTACGAAGCGGGCATGAGCCATGACACATCTGGGCACGCGGGCGACACGGGGCTGGGCATGAAGCGGGCACGGTCTTGGCACAGAAGTGGGCACGACTTGGGTACGAGCTGGTGTACTATAGGCAGCAGTGAGGCTTGGACTCGGCGACAACGACTAGAGCGACGATCACAAGTGCCCGATGATATGCCCAGAGGCTCGACTAGACGGGGAGATTCGCTGTGACGTAGTAGCGGCGGCGATGGAGCCGGCTCCGGCGAGGTGGTCGATGGTGTAGATGGTAGCAAGGTGGTCGGCTTAGGGGTGTTGGCTCGGCTCGGAGCTCTGTGGAGTTGAAGGTCGGCTAGGCTGCAGATGGAAAGGACAAAGGGGTTGGTGGCGGTCGCAGTGATGGATTCAGGGGGCTTGATGTCGACGATGATGGCAGCGGGGTTGCAGAGATCGTCGGCGGTTCAGAGGCATGGACAGAATGCTTAGAGGTGGAGCGAGGTGGTTACGGCAATGGGAGCTCGGGTTTGGTGAAGGAGAAGAACGGTGGTGAGGTCCGGTGGAGGGTGCTTACCGACGACGAGGTGTCTCGGGGAGGATGAAAAGAGAGAAAGTGCGAAGAAGAGGGAATGAGGTGAAGAGAGAGAGAGGGGGAGGTTAGAGTGGTGAGGATTTGGAGGCCGAGGATCTCGGGATAGTTGCGGGGAGGGCGCAGTCGTGGAGGAGCCGTTGCGAAGGAAGAAGGAGCTGAGATCGAGAGGAGAGAGAAAGAGAAAAGGAAAAGAGAGGAAAGAGAAAGAGAGAAAAGAGAGGGGGGGATGGTTTCGGGTTGGGTCAGGTTGGGCTTTTCGTTAGGGTTTGGGATAATAGAAAATAGGATAGGAAAAAATAGGGTTAGGGTTTAATTTAAAATAGGAAAATAGGAATTTAAAAGAAGTTGGTTTTGAGAATAGGAATTTAAAAATAATCAGTTAGGAAAATATTTTATTAAAAATACGGTTGCTAGGAAAAATATTTAGAGAATTATTAAAAGATTTTTTATGTTTTTTTATTAAAACATAAAATACTTCGCACAGCGGATACTGGTTATTACAGTATATTATTAATTCTTGAAGAATTTAAAAATTCATTGAGTCTTGGTTTAGGCAAAACTGGTCATCGAGCTGTGATGAGGGCGAATTACATGAGGACCTGAATATGTTGCTATATTTTAGCTTAGTTATCATAAACTACCAAATTCTTGTTAAATACATAAGAAGAAAAAACAAAAACTATCAAAATTATGAAAAACTATCATTACTAATGGTGTCGCGTCAGCACCGTTAGCCTCAAGTCACTTGAATTTCCATATCATTAAATTTTTTTTAAAAATTTGATGATACACCGTTCTTCTTTCTTTCTAATCCTAGCTCTAATCGCCGACGATTTCCCGCCTCCTCCTCCTCCCTGACATCTCCTCTCGTCGAACCCCTCCCCCTCCTCCCTTCTTCCTCTGCCCCCTCCTTGTCCTCCCCTTCTCGGCCCCCCTCCTCCCTTCAATCCCCCACCTCCTCCAGCCGTCCAGCCCCGCCACTCTTCCCCTCTCTAGTAGCTCTCCCTCCCTCGACCCCCACCTCTCATCCTCCCGCTCCCCTCCTTCGGCAGTCCCATTCCCGTCCCTTCCTCATCCATCTCCACTGCTAATTAAAAAATAATTAACGATTAATTAATGATTAGGATATAATTAAATTAAATTAATTAATTAAAAGGGAAATGGTTATTTTACACACAAAATTAACACCATTAAGGTTGATTAGGTCTGACAGTTAGCCATTGTAGTTTCTCCTACTTTTGAAAGATTTTAATAGTTTCTCACTTTCTTGTAATTATACCAAAATATTTAATACCTTTTGGAATTAAGCATAGTCTAAATCTTTCTTTTTCCAATACCGTTTTACCAGCCTGTAGTTTAGCGTTGCGCTTTGTAGGCAACATGGACCCAAAATTAGGGTAGGCCCAATTGTAGTATTCACCGCATCTACTATATCCAACACAGTCTTTAATAAGAAAAGTTAAAAGCGATAAAGAAGGTTTCAAATACGATTAAATCGTGAAGTTCGCTATAGTTTATTGTGACTGTTCTTAAACACATACGGTCTTAGGCATTGGACACACACACAGCATTTGTTTCATATTTGATTAAACATGCTTATCAGCCTAGACGATCGATCAAAACTGTGTGTTGTGTGTGCATGCAAATAAGAACCTGACTTTTAAGGCAATATACCAGGTCATCATAATTGGTACTGGAGCGTATTATGTTGACAAAATGATAGCTAGGGGCGTATAATATGATGGGTGTAACACGGCTGTCATGCATGATGATCAAGGAATGAAGAAAAAGATGATGCGTACTTGAGTTAATTTGAGCTTGAGACTGTGCATGCACAGAAATCAAAGGAAAGATCGATAAGAGAGGAGGGGAGGCAGCAATTTGCAAAAAGGGCAAAAGCCTAAAAGTCCGTGGAGGGTGCACGTGCAAATAGATCCCACAACACGCTTCCTTAACCTCAGTTCAAGGATTACCTCCTCGATTCTCTTAAACTAAACCCCAATGCATCCTACTATTAATTAACTTCTCTTTCTCTCTCCCTTTATTATTGCTGGCCTATTGAAGGGATTCTCACGCTATCTCTCGGAGCTCAAGTTCAACACCTAACTGGTCAAACACGGAGATATGCATGATCATATGTACGGATACATCATTTGATTTTCAATAATAATCCTATCATTGCCCGTTTTATATATGCTCGTAACCTATGGGAATCTGTCCAACGGTTCGTATCATATTCCTGAAAAAAAGATCAAACACGATATTTGACGAGCCCAGTGGTAAAACCTCTTAACAGTTGAGCACGTAAGGGATATGTTGATCATATACTCTACAAATAAATTAAAAAAGAAAAAAAGTGAAAAGATCATAATCTAATCCTCTAACTAATTAAGTGAACTTAATTAGAATCAATACAGCATGACCAACTTCGTCAATCTTTTCCATATTATATATTAGGGTTTATGGAAATTGGAAGGCATATTTTTGACCATAAACATAATCTGACATAAGAGCTATTCAATTTTGTCTCTGTCTTCGGACTATATGTACATAATTAGTGAGATGAGAGAATGCATATGACAAAATGGAATGATCAATCTATATGGGACAAAATTTTCCTTCTTCGTACAGTAAGTAGATAAGGAAAGCTGCCTGCTACATACAAGTCATGTATTCCAATAGAAACATAAAACATAGCATTATAAAGCCTATAAAACTTGACAAAGGATGCAAAAAATTATATGGCATAACTAACTTAGTTATATCTACCAAGTAAAATAACCAATCACACATAAGTTAACGATGAACGGAAAGTCAAGACATACAGCTACAAGAAGCCAAGGAGAGTTGAAGATACATTTAATAGAAAATCAAACTAAGGAAACGAATCGATGATTCCTACCTACATGGGAATAAACTTATTTTAAAAAAAGAAGAAAATGTCCTTTCGTCCCAAAAATTTATGCTAATGCAGATAGCTATAGGTCTATTATTTTCCTTTTCTCAGATCATTATGTCCTTGGTATTCTTATCCCCTTTTTCCAAAAGTATCCTACGATACACCTAGGTGCAACTAAATAAACTGTTTGAAAGTAGACAATTTTTCTACAATTAGCTGAAATTGCGTATGCATGTTTAGCTATAGCTCATTTGTCTATTGTTTTATAATTTTGAACAGATAGGTAAAAGTTGACTGTATAAATTAATTTAATTAATATTTATATATATATTAGAGTGTAAATATTGCCGAGGGTAGTAATGGAACTAGAAAAAGTTTTATATACCTCAAGGATAACAAATTGAAGTTAAAAAAAATAGCAATTTGCACGATGCACCTATATGTCAAATCTGATCAATAACCTTATTTGTGTTTTTTAAAATTATTTTTCATTAAAACTATAATGCAGCACATGTAGTTTTAAGTAATGGGGTTAATTTTTTTGATAATATATAAGTGATGGGAGTTGTGGTTATGAATTTTGGTTGGATTCTTATGGGTTTTTTTATTGATTTTTCTTGAAAGAATGAGAAGATCATCTTAGCAATCAATTTCAAAATGAAAAGACTCCTTTCATTTGCACTATAATAGTAGAATAGTAGATGCAGGGAGAATTATGTAAATAGAAAATAAATGTATATTTAGTCACTTTAAATCAAAATACTAAGGATCTATGTATTTTTATTTTCAATTTACTTAAAAATACCGTATCTATTCTCTTGAATCTCCTGTATATATAATGCATTTTGGATAAAAAAAATTAATCCAACAAGATATAGAATTCCAGCTTACTTTCAATCAATTTTCTATTTTTGGCCCTTCTCTTTTATTGTAATGAAAATTGAGCTACTCACATCATAAATATATTTATAAAAATAAAGTTTAATTACATCAAAGGCTAGATAACTTGGCCCAAAGAAAAAAATAAATATAAAAATGAATTCCTGGAAATAGAGAATATTCCAAAACTGATATGGTAGAGCGCAACAATTGGATCCTTTCTGTATCCACCGTGACCGTTTATAAAAGAAATAAAATAAATTATTTTGTTAAAGAAAAAGAATTGTGATTTTTAAGCTTTAATTAAAAAAGGATATTATTTATTTTTTGAAAGAATAGAATTGATGTATTTAAAGATTTTATTAGATTTTAGAAAAATAAATTTTGTTATAGAAAGAATTTTTATAATTATTTATTAAGTATATTTTAAAGAAGAGAAAAGAAATTATTTTAATTAAAACCATTTTTTTCAGAATTTCTTTTTATAAAACCTGTAAACCCATTTTTGTAAAACCCAACGCAGTGGGTTTGGATGCGGGTTTTGGCTCATATTCAACCCGTTAGGGTTTATTTTATATACAACACCCTCTCTAGCTCAATCTGCTTATCCAAACGACCTCCGAAAATTCCCAATACGTTCATGAAAAATCCAAAGACACCGCTCTTGTTCGTGTAGAAATTTCAAAAAGACAGGAGTTCGGAAGTAGGAGTTATGGCCTCGGAAATCAAACCCCGATGTCTGTTTTCGATGTACGTCCCTCATCCTTGCCTTGATTTCCATCCCATTTCCTAAGCTTAAAATTTTTAGAAAATTCCTAAAATTCTCAAACACCTTCGTCTAGCTGACTTAGAAGGAGAGATCAGAGTTGAGGATTTTGAGATATATCGTCGGAAAGTAAAGCGGTATACCGATTTGCATCTCCAATAAGTCTCCACCCCATTTCCTCTCACCCCGTCGCGTTCTTCTCCTGCCATGCTTGATGTTGTTATTAAGACCCTGAGATGTTTCACCGAATATTATAAAGCGCAATTCTATTGAACTTATTTTAAATAATACATTTAAAAAAAACGGCAGTTCATGTGTATTAATATAAGTTCTTTGATTTGTTAGTATGAGTTCTACCCTATCACTCTCGTTGCTAATGATCCTTTCCATGCTCGATGTTTTGTCCATGTTCCCCTGTTTAAAAGAGGCATGAATTCTTATTACTTTAGTTTTTGTAAGTCTTCCGAACGATTTTACCGATTATCGTATTTTCCGTAAATCTTTAATTTTCATAAGTTTACCTTGCTGCATGTCCAATGTGATTAAATTCCTACCGCAATTTCATATTCTAGAAACTTTCTAAAATATTTACTTGTCAATTTACTGGACCTTATCAAGTTAATACGGATTGAATATCATCATGAAAATATTGTTTACCGGCATTAAAATACTTGATATACTTGATACATGCACAATTCTTGATATGGAAAGCCCATACTTGATACAACAAACCATTTTTATGACATGAGGTAATGAGATAGTTAGAAAATGAATAGAGCCGCATATAAATCGAGAAGGAGATATATGCTATGGTATTCAAAACTAAGTGCCACATGAAGCAGAGTGTCATGCTATGCTGGCATGGGCTATCTCTTGATTCCATAAGGGCCACCTCCAGAATCCTCATATGATATTTCGACATGGCGAATGGAATACTCATGATACCTATTCCATTTCTCCAGACTAGTAAAAATTTAAAAAAAAAAGGTTTTAAAAGAATAAACATGTCAATATCTTCTAACATAAGCTTATAATTTTCTTGGTTATTTATTGTGTCAGCAATTGATTTACCATTTTGGCTTTGTTTTACCAACATCATATTTTCATTACGCAGTTACTGGATCTTGAGAGATTTATCCGAGCGAAAACTCACCGACGGAGGTTTCCATGTTTGAAATGTCTTTCAGATTTAGAGTCGATTGGTGACAAGGCAACCAATGATGTCACGCCTCGCTTCCCAAAATACGGAATACGAGGGGTTGACAAGGCCAACCATACTCCTACGGTCAAGGAAAAATCTTGCCGTAGTCACACTTCGGCTTCTAGCACTACGTGGTAATCAGTAATCAATGCACAGGTAATGAGAAATGCAGTCATTAAATCAAAACTGATACAAAACTAACCAGATAGAGATCAAGGAAAGATAACGATGAGTCGCTGATCAAGATGTCCTCAATATCCTCGAGGTACGTCAGGTCCTGGTCCGAGCTAAATCCACTTCTCACTCTGAGCATGCATACTCAGGTCGTCAGAGCGACACAATAGCAATATATATAAATACAAATGTGAACACGTGCAATAATGATGAATATGAAACAGTACGCAGGAAGTAATAACATGAGCATAAAGCATCCAGTATAGGTAAACAGTAAAACAGGTAAACAACATGGCAGGTATATTGAATCAGTAATCAATGCATGTCACTAACCCTATCAATCTCTAAGTCTCACTGTCCAAGTCGCTAAACCTATCGTCGGTCCAAGTATGAGAGTCAACCACTCGTGAGTATCCCCCATCCAAGGGTAGGACCCAAAGACAAGGGAACACGGGCCCGAGTCGCTCGCTAATAATCAGTAATATCACCCATATATCTCCAGAATCGCTATATGTGCCGGCAATGGGACTCCCGAGATTCTGTTGAACTCACACTCAAACTACCTCACACCCCGTGGTCTACATCAAACACCAACCATATACTCAAATACTAGTCGGTCCATGACAAGTCTATGCGAGAACTGGAGACAGAATCTCCATCTAGCATGTCTCGACTGGTACCAAAGGTAAATGGACAGTATTTGTTGCCTTACCTATGACACTAATATAAGTGCTCCATAACCGTCCCATTCCAGTTATGGTTACATTTATACACGTCCCATAAGCGTCGACAATGCAATAAATCAATAGGGTCCGCTGATTGTGTACAAGTACGTGTCACTTTCACTTATTCATTCACACTTTATCACTACGTACTTCCCATAACCAAAACACTAATATCTAACACTGGGAAATGCACACGATCACTAGGTTACCAATGCAATGACATCTACATGATATGATGAGATTACAATAATTACGATATGAATAGAATAGCATTAGTCAGTATCTAATCACTTGCATAATTTACTATAAATCATACATGCAGAATTAAGCAAAACAATGTAAAGGGGGTAAATAGTATGTTTAATTATCTATCCATCAAAATTGGTTTTGCGCCAATCGGGTTTCAGGTTTGCTAGATACAGCCATTTCAATTTAAGTGTTCGCTGCTGGGAATCCGGTTTCAGAATTGGAAGTCCGTTTCGTAACACATTTTAGTCTCAGTTGGGATCGTAATTAGGCAATGCTTTGGACAATATTTAGGGTTATCAGTTAGGTTTCTAACGCAAATGACAGATCAGTAGTATCCTACACAGGGATTTATGGCCAGATTAAGGTTGATGTGTAAAATCTGTCACTGCAGAATTCAGCAGAACATATTGACATCATAAAATGTGTTAAAAATCTCATACAGAACAGGAATCCAGTGAAACTAGTGGAGTAAGAAAGCTAACTTAATTTTCTACGTAACGATATAGGGTTCCGCACATTCTCGCATTTGAATAAGGATAATACAGCAATTTAAAAACAAGGGTTAACTGAGATTACTGCTCTAGACTGCAGTCCAGAATCATAATTCTCCACAGTGTTCACCATCATAACTAGTTCAAATTTAGACATCAACTATAGGGTACTGTAGATTATTCTGTTAGCTTCAAAACAAGCCATGGAACGCCAAAATCTGATTCGTAAAAGATTTAATGTGAATTTAACGGTCTAGCATGTTTAGGAAATTTAGGTTTTGTAATGATTATTGAGATTAACATTTCATAGGTGAAACGACCGTGGTTTTCAACCAAAATCTTACGGCACATCGGTAAACAGTAGACGGGTCAAGGATCATAAGTTCCACCATTTAAAGTTATGTTTTCACCTAAAATTCCAAACCAAACACTTGTATCGTATAGGCTTGCACGAAATATATATCTACGATATTAATTCTAACTGAATTAACTACGAACTAATAGTATGAAGCAAGTAATATACTTGCCTAGCGATGTGTCGACGACGGTACGGCAGCGGCAACGGCACGATCGCGTCACGGACACGGCATGGCGACGACTAGGCTCAAGCTCGACTTTGACTGCGGCGGGGAGGCGTCGATGGTGGCAGGGTTGCTTGCTGTAGAGGTGAGAGGGTGTCGCAGATGGTCGGCGCCGGAGAGAGAAGACAGTGAGGCGCACGGTGAGGGGGCAGGAACCGGGGGCGAGGCTCGGGGTTTGGAGTTGGGTACTGTGGGAGGGTGAAGCAGTGAAGAGCTTGGTGAAGGAGTAGGAGGTGATGATGGTGATGCTGAAGGAACGACGAGATGGACGGCGGCGAGAGGGGACGGCGACGAGGTCGGAGGTGGTGGCTGGGGTCGGGGTCCGGTGTGCAGGTGAGGGGGTGTGCTCGGGGCCTGCAGCTTGGAGGGGGCGAGCTCTATCACGCTCCGCTTCCCGGTGTACGGCGAAGAGAACGCGACGAGGTCCGCTATGTATATACTTAGAAGTACATACGCTAAGCGTATCTAAGCAAAGTAAATCACAAGAGACAAGAGATATAGAAATAACAGCAACTTTATTAATAACATTCTTTTGTACAATGCATGAAAAGTAAATATAACTGGAATGAAAAGCGATGCCTAAATAATGGCATAACAGGAAATGAAAATACCGAATAGAACAAGGTACAATGTCTAGACCTCGAGGTCTTCGTGAAACTGATCCAAGTCTTCACCGGTGGGCTCGATCTCTGCCGGGTCCAAAACACCTGACGACATTCAAAGAAGAATGAAATAGAATGTCGTCAGCGAACAGATCGCTCGGTAATCCCAAAGATAAGGAAGAATTAGAAATCACAGAATAAGAGGTATCATCTAAAGTATAATATTTTAGGATATTGTGTTTACGCTGTTGTTTGTAGCTTGGTATGGAAGGATGCCAGTGTATACGAGAGGGGTCTCAGTATGCTAGAGACCAGGGAAAACGGAATGTACAAAGAACCGTTAAGCCACGGTACAACAGCAACGGAATATAGGTTAGGTGTCTTAATCTTACCGTCTCATGCCACTTCTAAAACTTTCCGCACCAATCCACCCCTTAAACCCCGTAGTGTTTTGCTTGTATTGTTGTATTGTATTATGTAAGTTGGATGACTGACCAAAACCATGATATCAGTAAACAAATTGTAACTGCATAATCAGGTAAATGGAATAATGGGATAATAGATGTATATCCATGGTTTGATTCAGTCAAGTTATATAGATTGTTAACTGAATTCTGGGATTCATGTGTTCATATTGAGTTGGAATATTAAAGAATGTAGATTGACTTGAATCATATTCAAGTCACAAATAATCAGACTCAAACCCGAGTCAGACCAAAAGAAATGTAAGTCGAAGTTCTATAATTGTTAGGGTCCTTATTGTAATTTATAAAACTTGAGGGGGTTTTATGTAAAAATACTTGTTTATAGTTTTCAGGATACACCTCAAGTATTTATTATTCGTCTTTATAGTTATAATGAGTGTAAATTTTATTTGTGATATTTCTAGTGAAAATATCCTAATTACATAAATAAAGGTATTATTCTGTAATATTGATTTATTTGAAATTCATGGTATTTTAATGTAACATTTAGTCTTGTGATTTTTAGGAAAAAGTGGGATATTTATATTATAACAAAATAGATCTTTTAATGATAATATACATATATTTATACAAAAATAATTTCAATAAATATTTTATATAAAAATATCATTTTCTTCAGATATCGTATTTTAAACCTTTCGAAACCGAATGCTCCTTGCGGAGGTCTGAATCTCGCACTACTAAGTCGAGGGTGCACGATAAACCGTACTATCCCTAACGGTTTCCCCAAAGGTGGGTTGTAGTGGCACTTTGTAAAGATTTATAAATACTAAACCTTTAGAATACGGTTTTATTAAAGTAAAAGGTATTTATTTGCAAAAGTCGATTTTCCGTATTTTAGGTTTTAGGGTTTCCTATTTAAACTAGACTAATTTTAAATGATCTAAACAACAAGTTGTTAGAATCCTCAAATCGCCTCTTCACCGCCAATCATGGCCAGGTAAGTACAAGTGAGGAAGGAGGGATCCGCTCACGAATCGTGAGACGGGCCTTTTAAAGTTACCTTTGCTCACTTGCCTAGCCTAGACACCACAAAGTCAGGTTTAGATAAACGATCGATATCCACAACTTATCGTATTAAAAGATATTTGTTTTATTAAAAGATATTTGTTTTAAAAGTGTAGCAACCTAAAACTTTTAGAAAAGCTTTTATTAAGAAAATGGTATTTAATTGTAAAATCTTGTTTTATCGTATTCTAAGTTTTCAAGGTAGCATATTATGTTTGGATATGAGTGTGTGTGGAGGTAGGTCATTACCTCGTGATCTGCTTTAAGGTATAGCAATGTTAAAGGGTTAAATGTGAAAATTAAACATTATGGTATTTAAGTGAAAGAATACGATATATTGCAAAAACTATCATTTCATGTGAGAAAACTTGTTCAAATTAGTTGTTAGGTGATTAACAGTCAACATGAAGATGTTTAAGCATTATGGAATTGATGATAAGTGAGATTTGATAGAAAACCGAATCGGAAATCGGTTTGTTCCGATTTCCGTCGGGTTTGTAAATTCGTATTTTAATGAAAGAAATGGAAGATAGAAAAAGAGGACTTGCGGTTTGGACAACACTAGAAAGTGAGAGGGAAGTAGAGGGTTTGCCGGTGCGTCAAATCGTCGTTGGGAGGTCCTAACACGATCACCGGAATTTCGCCGTCGATTTCGTCAGCGCTTCGCTTTTCGCTCGTTTTCTAACGTACCAAGTTCTCTTGGAATTTTGAGAGAGTGGACTTAAAAATTTAGGAAGAGAGGGTAGAGGGTATGGGGGGGTTTATATAGGATTAGGCTAGGGTTAGGCTAGGGTTAGGGTTTTAATTAAAAAAAATATAAAAATATATAAAAATCATTAAAAATCATTACACTTTGGAGTAAAAGAGATTTATTGGGCTTTCTGTAACCGGTTAAGGAATTTAGTGTGTGCAGGGGGGAAGACCAAGTCAAGATGCTCAATTTCGATGTTGACGACTCGGCCGTCCGGCCGAGTCCGGTCGGCGGCACCGGCCCGAGTCGGCCGGTCCGCCGGCCGAGTCGGGGGCCGGGGAATCTCGAGGGGGGATTTATGGTATATTTAGTTTTTTTACGTTCAGTTCAAGTTTTATGAGTTATGGCGTTTTGACTGTTGGACTTCTAAAGGATTTTTAAAAAAATAAATACAAAAATAATGTGGGGCATGGGATTTGAACTCTGGTGGCTTGGTTCAGCAGTGTAAGGTATTACCAATGAGCTACAAGCTCCTTCTTGTAATTATGGAGTGAAATAAATACTTAAAGAGATATCAGCCACAATAAATACTCCAAGTATCCATTGAATTTAAATCAATTCTTTGTACATCAAAAATGGAATTGTTACAGTCTACTCTCCTTACAAAAATTTCGTCCTCGAAATTTACAACTTTTATTTGAGGACTAGTTTATAAAGAGGTGTGGATATCTAGTACGCATTTCATCCTCTCTTTCCCAAGTGGACTCTCCTGGAATGTCTTTCCTCCACATCACTCGAACCAAGTTAACTTTCTTGTTCCGGAGTGTCTTCACTTTCCTGTCTAGGATCTCCACAGGCTGTTGCTCACATGACAAATCGGGCTGTATAGTGAGCTCGGAATGATCAAGTACATGGCTAGGGTCACTCATATACTTTCTGAGTTGGGATATGTGGAACACATTCTGCACTCCTTCCAATGAGAGTGGAAGTGCTAAACGGTATGCCACTTCACCGACTCGTTCGAGTATGTCGAACTGTCCAATATATCTCGGACTCAATTTACCCCGTCTTCCAAATCGGATCACTCCGCGGTTCGGAGATATTTTCAGGAATACGTGATCTCCTGGCTGGAACTTCAAGTGTCGCCTCTTTGCATCAGCCCAGTGCTTCTGTCGATCTTGGGCTATGCGCATCCTTTCCCTGATAGTACGAACCACATCAACAGTCGCTACTATCATCTCTGGTCCAAGAAGTTCCCTATCTCCGATGTCTTCCCAACTTAATGGTGAACGACACTTCCTTCCATACAATGCTGCAAAAGATGCCATTCCTATGCTTGCTTGGTAGCTGTTGTTGTACGAAAACTCCACAAGATGTAGGTGATCTTCCCACGATCCTTTGAAGTTTAACATACATGCCCTGAGCATATCTTCCAAGATCTGAATAGTTCGTTCTGACTGACCATCTGTTTGGTGTCACGATCGGAGACAATGCAGACCAGTACTCCATGAAGTCTCACAATTTCCTCCATGTACTTCTTTACTAATGTCTCAGTAGATTGGCTAACTCGAAATGGGATGAAGTGAGCCGACTTTGTGAGTCGATCCACAATGACCCATATGGCATCTTTACCCTTTTTGCTGTGAGGAAGACCAGTCACAAAGTACATCGTGATATGTTGCCACTTCCATTCTGGGATTGGTAACGGTTGAAGTAATCCAGCAGTCCTGTGATGTTCAGCCTTTACTTGCTGACACACCAAGTATTTTGCGACGCTTCTGGCTACTTCACGCTTCATTCCATGCCACCAATAATTCTGACATAGATCTTTGTACATTTTGGTACCTCCAGGGTGTACTGAGTAGGGAGAGTTGTAAGCTTCTTTCATTAACTCTTCCCGAGCAGGACCTTTTAGCACACACAATCTGCTGCCGTATCTCAAAGATCCGTCTTCATGGATGATGAAGTCTATTCTGAGTCCATTCTCTGCTTGTTCTCTGATCTTTTGCAACTTAGCATCACTTGCTTGAGCTGCTTTGATCTGATTAACAATGGTTGATTGAACTTGTAAATTCATCAAACTTGAATCATTACCTGGCATGATTACTTCAATCTCCATCTGATGCAAGTCTTGTTGAAGCTTCTACTGAGCGGTGAGATACATCGATAATGGTTGGCGACTAAGAGCAACAGGTACTACATTCACCTTCTCTGGGTGATATTGCAAGTTGATGTCAAAATCCGCCATGAGTTCTAACCATCTTCTCTGCCGCATATTCAACTCCTTCTGAGTAAACACGTACTTCAGGCTCTTATGATCTGTGTAGATGTTCACTCGTTCACCAAGTAGATAATGACACCAAATCTTGAGAGCAAAGATGACAGCTGCCAACTCCAGATCATGCGTCGGATAATTGCGCTCATGAATCTTCAGCTGTCTTGAAGCATAAGCCACAACCTTACCGTGCTGATGTAGAACCCATCCTAATCCCTTACCGGATGCATCGCAATGCACTTCGAATCCTCCAGATTGATCCGGTATGACGAGAATAGGTGCTGACGTCAACCTTGACTTGAGTTCTACGAAAGCTTGTTCGCATGCTTCTGATCACACAAATTCTTCATCTTTACGTGTGAGCTTGGTTAGGGGCGTTGCTATCTTCGAAAAGCCTTCAATAAACCTTCTGTAATATCCAGCTAAACCCAAGAAACTTCGAATATCCTTCACTGACTTTGGTGTAGGCCATTCGGTAACTGCCGAAACTTTCGCTGGATCCATAGAGATTCCTTCTCCTGATACGATATGTCCAAGAAAACCAACTTGCTTTAACCAAAACTCGCACTTGCTGTACTTGGCATAAAGCTGATGTTGACGAAGAGTTTCCAGAATAATTCGTAGATGCTCTGCATATTCTTTCCGACTCTTAGAATACACCAGGATGTCGTCGATGAAGATGACAACAAACCTGTCTAAGTACTCCCGGAAAACTTGATTCATTAGGTTCATGAATATTGCGGGTGATTTGGTCACTCCAAATGGCATTACTAGAAATTCGTAATGTCCATAACGAGTTCTGAGAGCTGTTTTGTGAATATCAGATTCCTTGAGCTACACTTGATGATAACCTGAACGAAGATCTAATTTAGAGAAAACACAAGATCCACTTAGCTGATCGAATAAATCATCGATGTGCGGGAGTGGATACTTGTTCTTTATAGTGACTTCGTTCAAGGCTCTGTAATCGATGCACATTCTGTATAAACCTTCCTTCTTCTTCATAAGTAGTACAGGTGATCCCCAACTTGAAGTGCTGGGACGAATCCATCCTTTCGCCAGTAATTCGTCCAACTGTGTTCGGACTTCCTTCAAACCTTCCGGACTTAAACGATAGGGTGCTTTGATCACCGGTTGTGCTCCTGGTACTAAATCAATACTGAATTCAAGAGCTCGATTGGGAGGCAAACCTGATATATCGTCAGGAAATACATCATCGAACTCTCGAACCACATCTGGTCTTGATTCTTCCTCCGCTTGGCTCCTGCAAATACTGCTTCTCTTGGCTTCGCTTTGTAGGTACTTGGCTCCAGTGTACGGTCTCCGCTTTTGAAATAGAAGACCGGATGGTCTGAAATCTCGAATACTACTCTCCTTTGACGACAGTCGATGGTAGCATAAAAAGTTCCAAGCCAATCCATTCCTAGAACTACATCGAAGTTCGGTATGTCCAGCACTTTGAAGTCAGCATAAAATTCTCTGCTGCAGACGATGACTGGGCACAAGCTGTATCCCATAGTTGCCTTTAGAACGCCATTTCCTGAACTGACATTCCAGCTGGATACAAGCGGTGAGACTGGAATCGCATGGGTTCGAACAAACCGTTGCGACATAAACCAGTGTGATGCTCCAGTATCAAACAGTGCTAGTGCAGGGATTGAGGATACTAAAATTGTACCTAAGGTATGTGGGATTTATTTTAGGTATAGAAAATATGTAAGTAAGTAGCAGGATAGAAAAGAAAAGTTTGAAAAGAAAAGTTTACCAGTGATGACTTGGCCAGTGGCCTCAGCTTCTTCCACGGACATCGTGAAAGCCTGGCGCCTTGGTACATTCCTCCTGGCTTGAGGAGCATTCCTCGGAACGTTCCTTTGAGCTTGATGGAACTGACGAGGAGGTGGTGCAGCTTGTGGTCCTCTGGGTGGTGCAGGTAGTGTAGGTCTGGGAGCAGGTGCCTGAAGAGCTGGTCGCTGCGGATAAGTAATTGCCGGCCTGGGTGCAACAACTGGGTTCTGTCTTTGGGGACAAGACCCAATATCATGAGTAGCTGAGCCGCAGACTAAGCAAAGACGGTTGGCTCGGCGGCAGTCTTTCATCATATGTCCAGTTCTCTTGCAGTAAGTGCAAAAAGCTGGCTGGGACGATGGTTTGGTACTCCGGGTCGCCTTGGCATGAAAGGTGGCCTGGACGAGGCTCCACCTGCCATCTGATTGGCAGGGCGTTTGACTCCTGCAGACTGAGGTCTGCCCCTTACTTTTATCACTGCCTCATAACTGCGGGCAGCTTCCAGAGCATCCTCATGAGTCAGAAATTTTCCCGTGGCTAGAGCAGCCTGAATCTCCATGTCCAGTCCTTGTTGAAAGCGACGGGCTCTGATCTCGTCCGTCGGTATCAAGTGTGCCGCGAATCTGTTTAAAGATTGTGTTAGCTGTGTAGTATGTGAGATTTAAAAATTGAACTGTTGTGACATATCTTACCGGCTTAGTATGGTGAATTCAGCGTCGTACTCATCTACTGATTTGTCCCACATTGAACCCTGTTGTAGATGAATGAACTGTTGTTCCATTGCAAACCTGACAGTCACAGGGAAGTATTTCGCGTCGAACTTCTTGCGAAAAGTCTTCCACTCAATAGGCTGTACCAGACGGCTTTCTTCCGCCTTCCACCAGTTGCGAGCATTGTCCGTGAGCTGTAGTATTGCCACACGGACCCAAGCGATGTCTGGCACTTGAGTTGCTGCCAGATCGTCTTCTATACTTTGTGCCCATTCTTCAGCTTCAAGAGGGCTTCCTTTACCAGAGAACTGCTTGGGGTGTAAAGCCCTGAATTACTTTACCCTTGGTGCGTCGGTCTCAGGACGGTTCAGGAGTTGTTGTTGTCCCTCGAGAAGGCTGCGGATCGTCTCAAGTAGCACTGTTTGCTCGGTGGGTGGCACAGGAACAACTGGTGTGAGAGGTAGTGCTGGAGGTGTGTTGTTGACATTGGTGCTGGTGTTGTTCGGGGAATCCATAACCTTGAAAAAAAATTTGGATTAGGACAGATTCAAATACATGAAATGATAAGATTCAAGGAATAGAAATTTGTAAGATTCAAAAAACATGAATTGTAAAGAATGTTTTAGTTGCTGGTTCTTGTGTTATATTGCTTAGGTTGTTCACGCAAACCAGAACTGCATGATAGGGATTCATACAGCTCGGACCTGCATTGGCCACCAACAAAACCTGTCACGCCCCGCTTCCCGGTGTATGGCGAAGGGAACGCGACGAGGTCCGCTACGTATATACTCATAAGTACATACGCTAAGCGTATCTAAGCAAAGTAAATCACAAGAGACAAGAGATATAGAAATAACAGCAACTTTATTAATAACATTATTTTGTACAATGCATGAAAAGTAAATACAACTGGAATGAAAAGCGATGCCTAAACAATGGCATAACAGGAAACGAAAATACTGAATAGAATAAGGTACAATGTCTAGAGTTCGGGGTCTTCGTGAAACTGATCCAAGTCTTCACCGGTGGGTTCGATCTCTGCTGGGTCCAAAACACCTGACGACATTCAAAGAAGAAAGAAATAGAATGTCGTCAGCGAACAGGTCGCTTGGTAAGTCCCAAAAATAAGGAAGAATTAGAAATTACAGAATAAGAGGTATCATCTAAAGTATAATATTTTAGGATATTGTGTTTACGCTGTTTTTTGTAGCTTGGTATGGAAAGATGCCAGTGTATACGAGAGCGGTCTCAGTATGCTAGAGACTAGGACAAACGGAATGTACAAGGAACCGTTAAGCCACGGTACAACAGCAATGGAATATAGGTTAGGTGTCTTAATCTTACCGTCTCGTGCCACTTCTAACACTTTCCGCACCAATCTACCTCTTAAACCCCGTAGTGTTTTGCTTGTATTGTTGTATTGTATTGTATAAGTTGGATGACTGACCAAAATCATGATATCAGTAAACAGATTGTAACTGCATAATCAGGTAAATGGAATAACGGGATAATGGATGTATATCCATGGTTTGATTCAGTCAAGTTGTATAGATTGTTAACTGGATTCTGAGATTCATGTGTTCATATTGAGTTGGAATATTAAAGAATGTAGATTGACTTGAATCATATTCAAGTTAGAAATAATCAGACTCAAATCCGAGTCAGACCAAAAGAAATGTAAGTCGAAGTTCTATAATTGTTAGGGCCCTTATTGTAATTTATAAAACTTGAGGGGGTTTTATGTAAACATACTTGTGTATAGTTTTCAGGATACACCTCAAGTATTTATTATTCGTCTTTATAGTTATAATGAGTGTAAATTTTATTTGTGATATTTCTAGTGAAAATATCCTAATTACATAAATAAAGGTATTAGTCTGTAATATTGATTTATTTGAAATTCATGGTATTTTAATGTAACATTTAGTCTTGTGATTTTTAGAAAAAAGTGGGATAATTATATTATAACAAAATAGATCTTTTAATGATAATATACATATATTTATACAAAATAATTTCAATAAATATTTTATATAAAAATATCATTTTCTTAAGATATCGTATTTTAAACCTTTCGAGACCGAATGCTCCTTGCGGAGGTCTGAATCTCGCACTACTAAGCCGAGGGTGCACGATAAACCGTACTATCCCTAACAGTTTTCCCAAAGGTGGGTTGTAGTGGCACTTTACAAATATTTATAAATACTAAATCTTTAGAATACGGTTTTATTAAAGTAAAAGGTATTTATTTGCAAAAGTCGATTTTCCGTATTTTAAGTTTTAGGGTTTCCTATTTCAACTAGACTAATTTTAAATGATCTAAACAACAAGTTATTAGAATCCTCAAATCGCCTCTTCACCGCCAATTGTGGCCAGGTAAGTACAAGTGAGGAAGGAGGGATCCGCTCACGAATCGTGAGACGGGCCTTTTAAAGTTACCTTTGCTCACTTGCCTAGCCTAGACACCACAAACTCAGGTTTAGATAAACAATCGATGTCCACAACTTATCGTATTTTCCTATTAAAAGATATTTGTTTTAAAAGTGTAGCAACCTAAAACTTTTAGAAAAGGTTTATTAAGAAAATGGTATTTAATTGTAAAATCTTGTTTTATCGTATTCTATATTTGCATATGAGTGTGTGTGGAGGTAGGTCATTACCTCGTGATCTATTTTAAGGTATAGCAATGTTAAAGGGTTAAATGTGAAAATTAAACATTATGGTATTTAAGTGAAAGAATACGATATATTGCAAAAGCTATCATTTCATGTGAGAAAACTTGTTCAAATTAGTTGTTAGGTGATTAATAGTCAACATGAAGATGTTTAAGTATTATGGAATTGGTGATAAGTGAGATTTGATAGAAAACCGAATCGGAAATCGGTTTGTTCCGATTTCCGTCGGGTTTGTAAATTCGTATTTTAATGAAAGAAATGGAAGATAGAAAAAGGGGTCTTAGGGATTTGGACAACACTAGAAAGTGAGGGGGAAGTAGAGGGTTTGCCGGTGCGTCGAATCGTCGTTGAGAGGTTCTAGCACGATCACCGGAATTTTGCCGTCGATTTGGTCAGCGCTTCGCCTTTTGCTCGTTTTCTAACGTACCAAGTTCTCTTGGAATTTTGAAAGAGTGGATTTAGAAATTTAGGAAGAGAGGGTAGAGGGTATGGGGGGTTTATATAGGGTTAGGCTGGGGTTAGGGTTTTAATTAAAAAAAATATATAAAAATATATAAAAATCATTAAAAATAATTAAACTTTGGAGTAAAAGAGATTTATTGGGCTTTCTGTAACCGGTCAAGGAATTTAGTGTGTGCAGGGGGGAAGACCAAGTCAAGATGCTCAACTTCGATATTGACGACTCGGCCGTCCGGCCGAGTCCGGCCGGCAGCGCCGGCCCGAGTCGGCCGGTCCGCCGGCCGACTCGGTCGAGTCGGGCCGAGTCGGGGTGTCGGTGGCCGGGGAATCTCGAGGGGGGATTTATGGTATATTTAGTTTTTTTACGTTCAGTTCAAGTTTTATGAGTTATGGCGTTTTGACTGTTGGACTTCTTAAGGATTTTTATAAAATAAATACAAAAATAATGTGGGGCATGAGATTTTAACTCTGGTGGCTTGGTTCAGCAGTGTAAGGTATTACCAATGAGCTACAAGCACCTTCTTGTAATTATGGAGTGAAATAAATACTTAAAGAGATATCGGCCACAATAAATACTCCAAGTATCCATTGAATTTAAATCAATTTTTTGTACATTAAAAATGGAGTTGTTACAAGCTCCGACGATGGAGCGACGAGGACGAGGGCTCGGTGTCGGGGGTGGTCGAGGCAGTGATGGGTGCTCGTCGGAGGAGGGTTGCAGGGGTGCTCGGGAAAAGTGGTCGGCGGTGAGGATCTCGAGGGTGAGCAGGGGCGCGAAAGTGATGATGATGAGGGAGAGAGGGGAGGCAGTGTGTGAGGGGGATTGAGAGATGTAAGAATAGAAAGAGAGAGAGAGAGAGGCGTGGGGCGTGGGCACGGGACTCGCGGGGAGCCGTTGGCGAAGTGGGGAGAAAGGTCGTGGGGGTGCGCGAAGGAGAAGCGGGAAAGTAGGAGGGGAAGAAGAAGAGGGAGAGTGGTTTTTCGGGTCGGGTATGGAATTCCGGGTCGGGTTGAGGTGTTAGGGGACGGGTCGGGTTAGGAAAGGGTTTGGGTTAATGGGCCGGGCCTGAAAATTAAAAAGAGATAGTGAGGGAGTGGGCTGGGCTGAGAGAAAAGAAAAGGGAAAAGGAAAAGGAAAAGGGAGTTGGGCCTGGGTAAAAGAGAGAGAGGGTTTGGGTTTTGGTTAAGAGAATGGAAAAATAAAAATAAAAGGAAATAGGGTTAAAGTTTTAAGATATATAAAATAATTATATATATAAATAAATAAATTTTGTAAGCAACGCTTTATAAAAATACGGATATTGGTATGTGAAAAGAACTGGATATTAGATCATACCCCACTTATAAAAAAATTTCGTCCTCGAAATTTAAAATAGACGATAAGCTATAAAAATATGCGAAAAAGCCACGAAATCAAACACTAACATATAGTGATTTAGGCAAAAGCAACTAGATGAAAGTCAAAGGTCTATATATGTATAAGTAATAGCGCAAGTAAAAGAATAGACACAGAAAGCACAATTCATAATCATCTATAATGATAACTATATATATAATACACGGAAAATTGAAAATAAACAATAGTGTAGGATTTGCCGATAGGCCAAGATATTTTAGAAATAATATATCGATCAAATAATTTAAAATAAACTGAGGAACCCCATATGGTGAAATAAGAAAATAAAGTAAAAATAGTATGTGCGACATATATTTGCTCTATTGAAAATGGGACGAATCGTAAGGTACTCAGAATAAGTAAAACGGAAGTAGTTAATGACACGCAAAATATATATAATTTTTTTTGATAAACATACAATAACGAAAACTAGATTTCAAATAGCAATGTCACTGAATGTAATTATAGTAATAGGAGATAGCACTAAAATGTATAGGGGCTAGTCAGGGTAGGGATTACAATGGAGTATGGTCCATTCAGAAAGTCTGAGAGTGCGGTACTTCAATCTGAATGTCGAAGAGATGAGGGTCAGGTCAGCACAAGGTGCAAGAATGAAGAATAGTAATGAATCTCAAAAGGGAAAGAAATGTATTGGGGGTGGGGTGGGACAGTCAATGCATCATGCGAATCAATATTCAAACGATTTGCGAACTCAGAAACTTTATTATTATTCCAGAAAATTTCAAACAAAGCATTCTCGAAAGATAAAAGGTGGCCCTAAGCTATACATAGATTTATTTGGCCAGAGCAAATAAAAGATAAATCGCGTCAGTCGCGGTTATGGAAGTTCAGCAGGTTACGGTAAGCTCGCGCGCTAAGATAGGAGCGTCCATTTCCATAGCGCCTCGCAGGATTTGCCACTGGCGGTTCTTCTGCCACGGGGTCTTCTTCTCCTGGTCCTTCTTCCTCAGCTGGAGCTTCTTCATCGAGGTCTGCTTCCACTTGATTCATTTCTTCTGGATCTTCTTCCACGGGATTTCCTTCCGCTGGATTCTCCTCAAGATCTTCGTCCCCTGAATTTTCTTCTATCGGGTCCTCCTCGGGATCTTCCTCTATCGGATCTTCTTCGGGGTCCTCTTCTTCGTTGTCAGAATCACTGATCATGTTGACTTCTGGGGTTGCGACTCCCTCGTCCTCGGATTCGCTGTTTCCGAAAATAACCTATGGGCCATTGATCTCGTCATCTGAACTCACCAGCATGCAGTCCAAGGAAACGCATGACCGTGTGTCCTCATCGATAGGCGGTGCTGCTCCAGGATTGGCCATGGCCTGAAAAGGAAGAGTCATGATCAGACAGTGGAACGCACCAAGAAAAAAAATCAATGATATGGAGCACAAGGAAAATATACGGTAGGTAAGGACCAAAAAATCAAAATTTAGAATACTGATGCAATAAGCAGTATAAGGAAAATGAGTGGCAAAGGGACGATACATACATCACAACTTAAAATTTTATTACATTCAAACTAAAATGTTCAACGGATACAAGATTGTAAACGAAAGGAAACATTTACTAAAGAGTGACAATATTTTATTGAAAGCGGAAAGTGATAATTCTTTGTTGATATCTAGACCGCTGCATTCTCGTCAAGCGAGTGGAATCCTGCGCTGGGGCCATACTATCCTCGAAGTTCGAACTACGAATACCAAGTCACTCAGTAGTAGTGGAGAGTGTATACGAATCTCCTCCTTGTAGCTCTTTCCTTCTAGGGAAACCGTTGACAAGATATTCGTTGGATCCACAAATCAAGCACTGTCCTTTGGCGCAGCGACAGTCTCTCTGAAGGTGTCCTGGTCTCTTACAGTATCCACAACATTAAGTCCCCCGCTACTTCCGTTGCTGAGGAACAAATGGGCGCTTCATCTTCACATGTTTTCCTTGTTTAACAGGGATTTCCTTACGATTGGAGACTTCCGCTGGTGCTTGTGCCATTTGCCTTCTTATTTCTTCAGCTAAGAGGTCGTTCGTTCGCTCCTGGGCTTCCTTCAAGCCTTGCAGTTGTAACAACTCCAATTTTTGTATACCAAAATTTTTGCTTTAAATATGATATATACTTGGAGTATTGATGTTGCTGGAAACAATTTAAATATCTATTTCCTTACAATAATTACAAGAAGGAGCTTGTAGCTCATTGGTAACACCTCACACTGCTGAACCAAGCCACCAGAGTTCGAATCCCATGCCCCACATATTTTTTATTATCTTTTTGTTTTAAATTTTTGGGAAGTCAAACGGTCAAACAGCCATAACTCACAAATTAATGCAATTTATAAAAAATAAAATATACCAAAATTCCCCCCAGACAATTCCCCACCCAACGAGACCTGACTCGGCCCTGACTCGGCCGAATCGGCCGGCGACGCCGGCCGGACTCGGCTGGTCGGCCGAGTCGTCAACACGAAAATTTTTCGTGTTGACTTGGTCAACCCCCCTGCATGGTCCATTTTCCCAGAACTGTTACACAATTTCCATTACACCTCTTTTAAGTCCAAATTTAATGAATTTTTAATCAATTATATATATTTTTAAAATATTTTTTAATCCTAACCCTAACCCTAGCCTAGCCTTATATAAAGACCCCTACCCTCTACCTTTTCACCTCACAACTCTAAGTCCACTGTCCCAAATTCTTGAGAACTCGGTACGAAGAGCGAGAAGCGAAGCGCTGCCGAAACCGACGACGGATTCCGGCGACCGGACTAGAACCTTCGCGACGTTTTCGACGCATCGACAACCACCACATTCCTTAGCTTCTTTAGCTTGTCCAAACCCGTAAGTCCCATCTCTTCTATCTCTCTTTTCCTTTAAGAGAAAATACGACTTTTTGGAACCCGACGGAAATCGGAACAAACCGATTTCCGATTCGGTTTTTCTACAAATTTCCACTTGTCACCTAATACATAATACCTAAACCTATCTATGATGACTATTAATCACCCATAAACCAATTTAAACAAACTTTCTCACATGAAATGATAGCTTTATTGTAAAACAGTATTCTTTTCATAAAAATACCATTAAGTTTATTTTTCTTGTTCTAGTCAATTCCCTCACTCCTAAATATGTTTATCTTGATAAATAAACTTGAAGAAATCAATTTGAATGAAATTTCACACATGAAATGATAACGTTTTCAAATACCGTATTCTTGCGCTTTAATACCTTCAAGTTTAACATATCATGTTTAACCTCTAATCTTCATCAAAACTTAAAATAAGTCACGAGGTAATGACCTACCTCTACACACACTCAATTATAACCCTAACTGATAAATGTCAAAACATAGAATACGACATTACAGGACTTTTCACTAAAATACCATAATCTTTATAAGCTTTATTGAAAGCTTTAAGTTGTAAATATTTCTAAATAAAATCTTTTAAAATGAAAGCACGATATGTCATGGACATCGATCGTTTATCTAAACTGTCTTGTGGTGTCTAGGCAAGTGTGTCTAAAGCTAGTGGTTTTTAATTAGGCCCACGACTGTGGTTCCTTCCCACTTACCTGGCACTTACCTGGCCGCAATTGACGGTGAAGAGGCGATTTGAGGCTTCTAATGACTTGTCGTTTAGAACTTAGAAATAGGCTAGTTGTCTTAGGAAACCCTAACAACTAAAATACGGAAAACTATACTCTTTTACGAATAAATACCTTATATTTATAAAACCGTTTTTCTAAATGAATAGTAATTATTAAACCTAAGCAAAGTGCCACTACAACCCACCTTTGGGGAACCTGTTAGGGATAGTACGGTTCATCGTGCACCCACAGGCTAGTAGTGCGAGATTCAGACCTCCGCAAGGAGCATTCGGTCTCGAAAGGTTTAAAATACGGCATTTAAGAAAAGAATGAGATTTTGGAAAATAAATTATTATTTAAAATTATTCTTGTATTATTATATATATAAATATCATTTAAACACCTACCTTATCATAAGACAAAGTTTCCGCATTTTTCTAAAATTACAAGTTTAAAAGTTACATTAAAATACCATGAATTTCAAATAAATCAATTAATACTTTTATTAGGATATATTCACTAGAAACACAAATAAAATTCACACTCATTATAACTATAAAGACGAATAATAAATACTTGAGGTGTATTTTGAAAACTATACAAAAGTACTTTTTACATAAAACCCCCTCAAGTTTTACAAATTACAATAAGGCCCCTAACTAATATTGAACTTCAAATTATCTTTCTTTTAGTCTGACTCGGGTTAGAGTCTGACTATTTCTGACTTGAATATGATTCAAGTCAATCTATATTCTTTTATATTCCAACATAATTTGAATACATGAATCCCTGAATCCAGTTAACAATATATTCTTTTTGACTGAATCAAACCATGGATATTCATCCATTATCCTGATATTCCATTTACCTGATTATACAGTTACAACATGTTTACTGATATCATGGTTTTGGTCAGTCATCCAAATTACATATTCCAATACAACAATACTATCAAAACACTACGGGGTTTAAGGGGTAGATTGGTACGGAAGGTGTTAAAGGTGGCACGAGGTGGTCAGATTAAGACACCTAACCTGAATCCTATTGCTGTTGTACCGTGGCATAACGGTTCCTTGTACTTTCCTTTTGCCCTGATCTCTAGCATATAGAGATCCCCCTCGTATACACTGATATCCTTCTGTACCAAGCTACAAACAACAGCGTTAACTCAATATTCCATAATATTCAACAATATAATACTTTAGAAATTACTTTTACACTGTCTTCCTAATTCTTCTTTATCTTGGGACTTACCGAGCGACCTGTTCGCTGACGACATTCTATTTCTTTTTTCTTTGAATGTCGTCAGGTGCGTTGGACCAAGCCGAGATCGAGCCCACAGGTGAAGATTTGGAGCAGTTCCACGAAGACCCAGAGCTCTAGATATTGTACCTTGTTCTTTCCAGTATTTCCTTTTATTGTTATGCCACTGTTTAGGCATTGCTTTTCATTTCAGTTGTATTTTCCTTTCATGCATTGTACAAAGAATGTTATTAATAAAAGTTGCTGTTATTTCTACATCATTTGTCTCTTGTGATTTACTTTATATTGCTTAGTTACGCTTAGCGTATGTACTTCTGAGTATATACGTAGCGGGCCTCGTCGCATCCACTTCGCCGTACACTGGGAAGCGGGGCGTGACAGGTTTTTTTGGTGGCCCATGCAGGTCAGAGCTGTATGAATCCCTGTCATGCAGTTCTAGTCTGCGTGAACAAGTTAAGCAATATAACACAAGAACCAGCAACTAAAACATTCTTTTCAATTCATATTCCTTGAATCTTGCAAATCTCTATTCCTTGAATCTTATAATTTGATGTATTTTAATCTGTCCTAATCCAAATTTTTCTTCAGGGTTATGGATTCCCCAAACAACACCAGCACCAACGTCAACAACACCCCTCCAGCACTACCTCTCACTCCAGTTGTTCCTGCACCACCCACTGAGCAAACGATGCTACTTGATGCGATCCGCAGCCTTCTCGAGGGACAGCAACAACTTTTGAATCGTCCTGAGGCCGATGCACCGGGAGTAAAGCAATTCAGAGCTTTGCACCCAAAGCAATTCTCGGGTAAAGGAAGCCCTCTCGAAGCAGAAGAATGGGCACAAAGTATCGAAGACGATATGGCAGCAGCTCAAGTGCCAGACCACGCTTGGGTCCGTGTAGCGAAACTACAGCTCATGGATAATGCACGCAATTGGTGGAAGGCGGAAGAAACCCGTCTGGTACAGCCGATTGAATGGAAGACATTTTGCGAGAAGTTCGACGCGAAATATTTCCCTGTGACTGCCAAGTTCGCCATGGAGCAGCAGTTTATTCATCTACAGCAAGGATCAATGTGGGACAAATCGGTAGATGAATACAACGCTGAATTCACTATATTGAGCCGGTAAGATATGTCACAATAGTTCCATTTTAAATATCACATACTACACAGCTAACACAATCATTAAACAGATTCGCGGCACATCTGATACCGACGGACGAGATCAGAGCCCGTCGCTTTCAGCAAGGTTTGGACACAGAGATTAAGGCTGCTCTAGCCACAGGAAAGTTTTTGACTCATGAGGAAGCCTTAGAAGCTGCCCGCAGTTATGAGGAAGTAATAAAAGAGATGGGCAGATCTCAGTCTGCAGGAGTCAAACGCCCTGCCAACCAGATGGCAGGTGTAGCCACGTTCAGACCCTCTTTCGTGCCAAGGCGACCCGGAGTACCAACACATCGTCCTAGCCCAGCCTTTTGCACCTACTGCAAGAGAACTGGACATATGATGAAGGACTGCCGTCGAGCCAACCGCCTCTGCTTAGTCCGCGGTTCAGCCACTCACGATATTGGATCTTGTCCCCAAAGGCAGAACCCAGTTGCTGCACCCAGGCCAACAAATACCTATCAGCAGCGACCAGCTCTTCAGGCACCTGCTCCCAAACTTGCACTGCCTGTACCACCCAGGGGACCACAAGCTGCACCACCTCCTCGACAGTTCTATCAAGCTCAAAGGAACGTTCCGAGGAATGCTCCTCAGGTCAGGAGGAATGTGCCAAAGCGCCAGGCTTTCATGATGTCTGTTGAAGAAGCTGAGGCCACTGGCCAAGTCATTACTGGTAAACTTCCTTCTCAAACTTATCTTTTAGTCTTGTTTATCTACACACTTTTCCTATACCTAAAACCTATCCCATATACCTTAGGTACAATCCTAGTAGCTTCACTACCTGCACTTGCACTGTTTGATACTGGAGCATCCTACTGCTTTATGTCGCAACGGTTTGTCCGAACCCATGCCATTCCAGTCTCACCGCTTGTATCCAGCTGGAACGTCAGTTCCGGAAATGGTGTTCTAAAGGCAACTATGGGATACAGCATGTGTCCAGTCGTCGTCTGCAGTCGAGAATTTTATGCCGACTTCAAGGTACTGGATATACCAAACTTCGATGTGGTTCTAGGAATGGACTGGCTTGGAACCTTTTATGCTACCATCGACTGTCGTCAAAGGAGGGTAGTATTTGAGATTCCAGATCATCCGGTCTTCTATTTCAAGAGTGAAGATCGTACACTGGAACCAAGTACTTACAAAGCAAAGCCAAGGGAAGCAGTAGTTGCAGCAGCTCAGGCAGAGGAAGAATCAAGACCAGAAGTAGTTCGAGAGTTCGACGATGTATTCCCTGACGATATATCAGGTTTGCCTCCCGATCGAGCTCTTGAATTCAGTATTGACTTAGTACCAGGAGCACAACCAGTGATCAAAGCACCTTATAGATTAAGTCCGAAAGGTTTGAAGGAAGTACGAACACAGTTGGACGAATTACTGGCGAAAGGATGGATTCGTCCCAGCACTTCAAGTTGGGGAGCACCTGTACTATTGGTGAAGAAGAAGGAAGGTTCATACAGAATGTGCATCGACTATAGGGCCTTGAACGAAGTTACTATAAAGAACAAATATCCACTTCCGCGCATCGACGATTTATTCGATCAGCTAAGTGGATCTTGTGTCTTCTCTAAACTAGATCTTCGTTCAGGTTATCATCAAGTGAAGGTCAAGGAAGCTGATATTCACAAAACAACTTTCAGAACTCGCTATGGGCATTATGAATTTTTAGTAATGCCATTTAGAGTGACCAATGCACCAGGAATCTTCATGAACCTTATGAACCAAGTTTTCCGGGAGTATTTAGACAGGTTCGTTTTCATCTTCATCGACGACATCCTGGTATATTCTAAGAACCGGAAAGAACATGCGGAGCACTTACGAATTGTCCTGGAAACTCTTCGACAACATAAGCTTTATGCCAAATACAGCAAGTGCGAGTTTTGGCTAAACCAGGTTGGTTTTCTTGGACACATCGTATCAGGAGAAGGGATTTCTGTGGATCCAGCAAAAGTTTCAGCAGTCAGCGAATGGCCTACACCAAAATCAATGAAGGATATTCGAAGTTTCTTGGGTTTAGCTGGATATTACAGAATATTCATTGAAGGCTTTTCGAAGATAGCAACACCCCTGACCAAGCTCACAAGAAAAGATGAAGAATTTGTGTGGTCAGAAGCATGCGAGCAAGCTTTCGTAGAACTCAAGTCAAGATTGACATCTGCACCTATTCTCGTCATACCGGATCAATCTGGAGGATTCGAAGTACATTGTGATGCATCTGGTAAGGGACTAGAATGTGTTCTACATCAGCACGGTAAGGTTGTGGCTTATGCTTCAAGACAACTGAAGGCTCATGAGCGCAATTATCCGACGCATGATCTGGAGTTGGCAGCCGTCATCTTTGCTCTCAAGATTTGGCGCCACTACTTACTTGGTGAACGAGTGAACATCTACACAGATCATAAAAGTCTGAAGTATGTGTTTACTCAGAAGGAGTTGAATATGCGGCAGAGAAGATGGTTAGAACTTATGGCGGACTTTGACATCAATTTGCAATATCATCCAGGAAAGGTGAACGTAGTACCTGATGTTCTTAGTCGCCAACCATTAGCAATGAATCTCACCGCTCAGTGGAAGCTTCAGCAAGACCTACATCAGATGGAGATTGAACTAGTCATGCCAGGTGATGTTTCAAATTTGATGAATCTACAAGTTCAATCAACTATTGTCAATCAGATCAAAGCAGCTCAAGCCAGCGATGCTAAGTTACAAAATATCAGAGAACAAGTGGAGAATGGACTCAGAACAGATTTCATCATCCATGAAGACGGATCCTTGAGATACGGCAGCAGATTGTGTGTACCAAAGGGTCCTGTTCGGGAAGAGTTAATGAAAGAAGCTCACAGCTCTCCCTATTCAGTACATCCTGGAGGTACCAAAATGTACAAGGATCTACGCCAGAATTATTGGTGGCATGGAATGAAGCGTGAAGTAGCCAGAAGTGTCGCAAAATGTTTGGTGTGTCAGCAGGTAAAAGCTGAACATCACAGGACAACTGGACTATTCCAACCGTTACCAATCCCAGAATGGAAGTGGCAGCACATCACGATGGACTTTGTAACTGCTCTTCCTCGCAGCACAAAGGGTAACGATGCGATTTGGATCATTGTGGATCGACTTACAAAGTCGGCCCACTTCATCCCATTTCGAGTTGGCCAATCAACTGAGACATTAGCGAAGAAGTATATGGAGGTAATAATCTAAATTAGATTTAAAATCTCTTCATAATGTACTATCTCTGATACCCATGAACTCATACAGGAAATTGTGAGACTTCATAGAGTACCGGTCTGTATTGTCTCCGATCGTGACACCAGGTTTCGATCGCAATTTTGGCAGAGTCTGCAAGCTAGCTTGGGAACAAGTCTGAACTTCAGCACGGTTTATCATCCACAAACAGATGATCAGTCGGAATGAACTATTCAGATCTTGGAGGATATGCTCAGAGCATGTATGCTCGACTTCAAAGGATCGTGGGAAGATCACCTGCATCTTGTGGAGTTTGCGTACAACAACAGCTACCAAGCAAGTATAGAAATGGCACCTTTTGAAGCATTATATGGAAGGAAGTGTCGATCACCATTAAGTTGGGACGACATCGGAGATAGAGAACTCCTTGGACCAGAGATGATAGTAGCGACCGTTGATGTGGTTCGTACTATTAGAGAAAGAATACGCATAGCCCAAGATAGACAGAAATATTGGGCTGATGCGAAGAGGCGACACTTGGAGTTCCAGCCAGGAGATCATGTATTCCTGAAAATCTCTCCGAACCGCGGAGTGATCAGATTTGGAAGACGGGGAAAGTTGAGTCCAAGATACATTGGACCATTTGATATACTCAAACGAGTCGGTGAAGTGGCATATCGTTTAGCGCTTCAACCCTCATTGGAAGGAGTGCATAACGTGTTCCACATATCCCAACTCCGAAGGTATGTGAGTGACCCCAGCCATGTACTTGATCATTCCGAGCTCACGATACAGTCCGATTTGTCTTGTGAGCAACAACCTGTGGAGATCCTGGACAGGAAAGTGAAGACACTTCGAAACAAAGAAGTTAATTTGGTCCGGGTAATGTGGAGAAAAGACACTCCAGGAGAATCCGCGTGGGAAAGGGAGGATGAGATGCGTGCAAGATATCCGCACCTTTTTGTAAACTAGTCCTTAAATAAAAGTTGTAAATTTCGAGGACGAAATTTTTGTAAGGAGGGTAGATTGTAACAACTCCAATTTTTGTATACCAAAATTTTTGCTTTAAATATGATGTATACTTGGAGTATTGATGTTGCTGGAAACAATTTAAGTATCTATTTCCTTACAATAATTACAAAAAGGTGCTTGTAGCTCATTGGTAACACGTCACACTGCTGAACCAAGCCACCAGAGTTCGAATCCCATACCCCACATATTTTTTATTATCTTTTTGTTTTAAATTTTTGGGAAGTCAAACGGTCAAACAGCCATAACTCACAAATTAATGCAATTTATAAAAAATAAAGTATACCAAAATTCCCCCCAGACAATTCCCCACCCAACGAGACCTGACTCAGCCCTGACTCGGCCGAGTCGGCCGGTGACTCGGCCGAATCGGCCGGCGCCGCCGGCCGGACTCGGCCGGTCGGCCGAGTCGTCAAGACGAAAAAATTTCGTGTTGACTTGGTCAACCCCCTGCATGGTCCATTTTCCCAGAACTGTTACACAATTTCCATTACACCTCTTTTAAGTCTAAATTTAATGAATTTTTAATGAATTTTATATTTTTTTAAAATATTTTTTAATCCTAACCCTAACCCTAGCCTATCCCTATATAAAGACCCCTACCCTCTACCTTTTCACCTCACAACTCTAAGTCCACTGTCCCAAATTCTCGAGAACTCGGTACGAAGAGCGAGAAGCGAAGCGCTGCCGAAACCGACGACGGATTCCGGCGACCGGACTAGAACCTTCGCGACGTTTTCGACGCATCGACAACCACCACATTCCTTAGCTTCCTTAGCTTGTCCAAACCCGTAAGTCCCATCTCTTCTATCTCTCTTTTCCTTTAAGAGAAAATACGACTTTTTGGAACCCGACGGAAATCGGAACAAACCGATTTCCGATTCGTTTTTTCTACAAATTTCCACTTGTCACCTAATACATAATACCTAAACCTATCTATGATGACTATTAATCACCCATAAACCAATTTAAACAAACTTTCTCATATGAAATGATAGCTTTATTGTAAAACCGTATTCTTTTCATAAAAATACCATTAAGTTTATTTTTCTTGTTCTAGTCAATTCCCTCACTCCTAAATATGTTTATCTTGATAAATAAACTTGAAGAAATCAATTTGAATGAAATTTCACACATGAAATGATAACGTTTTCAAATACCGTATTCTTGCGCTTTAATACCTTCAAGTTTAACATATCATGTTTAACCTCTAATCTTCATCAAAACTTAAAATAAGTCACGAGGTAATGACCTACCTCTACACACACTCAATTATAACCCTAACTGATAAATGTCAAAACATAGAATACGACATTACAGGACTTTTCACTAAAATACCATAATCTTTATAACCTTTATTGAAAGCTTTAAGTTGTAAACATTTCTAAATAAAAATTTTTAAAATGAAAGAACGATATGTCATGGACATCGATCGTTTATCTAAACTGTCTTGTGGTGTCTAGGCAAGCGTGTCTAAGGCTAGTGGTTTTTAATTAGGCCCACGACTGTGGTTCCTTCCCACTTACCTGGCACTTACCTGGCCGCAATTGACGGTGAAGAGGCGATTTGAGGCTTCTAATGACTTGTCGTTTAGACCTTAGAAATAGGCTAGTTGGCTTAGAAAACCCTAACAACTAAAATACGGAAAACTATACTCTGTTACGAATAAATACCTTATATTTATAAAACCGTTTTTCTAAATGAATAGTAATTATTAAACCTAAGCAAAGTGCCACTACAACCCATGTTTGGGGAACCTGTTAGGGATAGTACGGTTCATCGTACACCCGCAGGCTAGTAGTGCGAGATTCAGACCTCCGCAAGGAGCATTCGGTCTCGAAATGTTTAAAATACGGCATTTAAGAAAAGAATGAGATTTTGGAAAATAAATTATTATTTAAAATTATTCTTGTATTATTATATATATAAATATCATTTAAACACCTACTTTATCATAAGACAAAGTTTCCGCATTTTTCTAAAAGTACAAGTTTAAAAGTTACATTAAAATACCATGAGTTTCAAATAAATCAATTAATACTTTTATTAGGATATATTCACTAGAATAACACAAATAAAATTCACACTCATTATAAATATAAAGACGAATAATAAATACTTGAGGTGTATTTTGAAAACTATACAAAAGTACTTTTTACATAAAACCCCCTCAAGTTTTACAAATTACAATAAGGCCCCTAACTAATATTAAACTTCAAATTATCTTTCTTTTAGTCTGACTCGGGTTAGAGTCTGACTATTTCTGACTTGAATATGATTCAAGTCAATCTATATTCTTTTATATTCCAACACAATTTGAATACATGAATCCCTGAATCCAGTTAACAATATATTCTTTTTGACTGAATCAAACCATGGATATTCATCCATTATCCTGATATTCCATTTACCTGATTATACAGTTACAACATGTTTACTGATATCATGGTTTTGGTCAGTCATCCAAATTACATATTCCAATACAACAATACTATCAAAACACTACGGGGTTTAAGGGGTAGATTGGTACGGAAGGTGGTAAAGGTGGCACGAGGTGGTCAGATTAAGACACCTAACCTGAATCCTATTGCTGTTGTACCGTGGCATAACGGTTCCTTGTACTTTCCTTTTGCCCTGATCTCTAGCATATAGAGATCCCCCTCGTATACACTGGCATCCTTCTGTACCAAGTTACAAACAACAGCGTTAACTCAATATTCCATAATATTCAACAATATAATACTTTAGAAAATACTTTTACACTGTCTTCCTAATTCTTCTTTATCTTGGGACTTACCGAGCGACCTGTTCGCTGACGACATTCTATTTCTTTTTTCTTTGAATGTCGTCAGGTGCGTTGGACCAAGCCGAGATCGAGCCCACAGGAGAAGATTTGGAGCAGTTCCACGAAGACCCAGAGCACTAGATATTGTACCTTGTTCTTTCCAGTATTTCTTTTTATTGTTATGCCACTGTTTAGGCATTGCTTTTCATTTCAGTTGTATTTTCCTTTCATGCATTGTACAAAGAATGTTGTTAATAAAAGTTGCTGTTATTTCTACATCATTTGTCTCTTGTGATTTACTTTATATTGCTTAGTTACGCTTAGCGTATATACTTCTGAGTATATACGAAGCGGGCCTCGTCGCGTCCACTTCGCCGTACACTGGGAAGCGGGGCGTGACAGGTTTTGTTGGTAGCCCATGCAGGTCAGAGCTGTATGAATCTCTGTCATGCAGTTCTGATCTGCGTGAACAACCTAAGCAATATAACATAAGAACCAGCAACTAAAACATTCTTTACAATTCATATTCGTTGAATCTTGCAAATCTCTATTCCTTGAATCTTATAATTTGATGTATTTGAATCTGTCCTAATCCAAATTTTTCTTCAGGGTTATGGATTCCCCAAACAACACCAGCACCAACGTCAACAACACCCCTCCAGCACTACCTCTCACTCCAGTTGTTCCTGCACCACCCACTGAGCAAACGATGCTATTTGATGCGATCCGCAGCCTTCTCGAGGGACAGCAACAACTTTTGAATCGTCCTGAGGCCGATGCACCGGGAGTAAAGCAATTCAGAGCTTTGCACCCAAAGCAATTCTCGGGTAAAGGAAGCCCTCTCGAAGCAGAAGAATGGGCACAAAGTATCGAAGACGATCTGGCAGCAGCTCAAGTGCCAGACCACGCTTGGGTCCGTGTAGCGAAACTACAGCTCATGGATAATGCTCGCAATTGGTGGAAGGCGGAAGAAACCCGTCTGGTACAGCCGATTGAATGGAAGACATTTCGCGAGAAGTTCGACGCGAAATATTTCCCTGTGACTGCCAAGTTCGCCATGGAGCAGCAGTTTATTCATTTACAGCAAGGATCAATGTGGGACAAATCGGTAGATGAATACGACGCTGAATTCACTATATTGAGCCGTTAAGATATGTCACAATAGTTCCATTTTAAATATCACATATTACACAGCTAACACAATCTTTAAACAGATTCGCGGCACACCTGATACCGACGGACGAGATCAGAGCCCGTCGCTTTCAGCAAAGTTTGGACACAGAGATTAAGGCTGCTCTAGCTACAGAAAAGTTTTTGACTCATGAGGAAGCCTTAGAAGCTGCCCGCAGTTATGAGGCAGTAATAAAAGAGAGGGGCAGATCTCAGTCTGCAGAAGTCAAACGCCCTGCCAACCAGATGGCAGGTGGAGCCACGCCCAGACCATCTTTCGTGCCAAGGCGACCCGGAGTACCAACACATCGTCCTAGCCCAGCCTTTTGCACCTACTGCAAGAGAACTGGACATATGATGAAGGACTGTCGTCGAGCCAACCGCCTCTGCTTAGTCTGCGGTTCAGCCACTCACGATATTGGATCTTGTCCCCAAAGGCAGAACCCAGTTGCTGCACCCAGGCCAACAAATACCTATCAGCAGCGACCAGCTCTTCAGGCACCTGCTCCCAGACTTGCACTGCCTACACCACCCAGGGGACTACAAGCTGCACCACCTCCTCGACAGTTCCATCAAGCTCAAAGGAACGTTCCGAGGAATGCTCCTCAGGTCAGGAGGAATGTGCCAAAGCGTCAGGCTTTCATGATGTCTGTTGAAGAAGCTGAGGCCACTGGCCAAGTCATTACTGGTAAACTTCCTTCTCAAACTTATCTTTTAGTCTTGTTTATCTACACACTTTTTCTATACCTAAAACCTATCCCATATACCTTAGGTACAATCCTAGTAGCTTCACTACCTGCACTTGCACTGTTTGATACTGGAGCATCCCACTGCTTTATGTCGCAACGGTTTGTCCGAACCCATGCGATTCCAGTCTCACCGCTTGTATCCAGCTGGAACGTCAGTTCCGGAAATGGTGTTCTAAAGGCAACTATGGGATACAGCATGTGTCCAGTCATCGTCTGCAGTCGAGAATTTTATGCTGACTTCAAGGTACTGGATATACTAAACTTCGATGTGGTTCTAGGAATGGACTGGCTTGGAACCTTTTATGCTACCATCGACTGTCGTCAAAGGAGGGTAGTATTTGAGATTCCAGATCATCCGGTCTTCTATTTCAAGAGTGAAGATCGTACACTGGAACCAAGTACTTACAAAGCAAAGCCAAGGGAAGCAGTAGTTGCAGCAGCTCAGGCAGAGGAAGAATCAAGACCAGAAATAGTTCGAGAGTTCGACGATGTATTCCCTGACGATATATCAGGTTTGCCTCCCGATCGAGCTCTTGAATTCAGTATTGACTTAGTACCAGGAGCACAACCAGTGATCAAAGCACCTTATAGATTAAGTCCGAAAGGTTTGAAGGAAGTACGGACACAGTTGGACGAATTACTGGCGAAAGGATGGATTCATCCCAGCACTTCAAGTTGGGGAGCACCTGTACTATTGGTGAAGAAGAAGGAAGGTTCATACAGAATGTGCATCGACTATAGGGCCTTGAACGAAGTTACTATAAAGAACAAATATCCACTTCCGCGCATCGACGATTTATTCGATCAGCTAAGTGGATCTTGTGTCTTCTCTAAACTAGATCTTCGTTCAGGTTATCATCAAGTGAAGGTCAAGGAAGCTGATATTCACAACACAGCTTTCAGAACTCGCTATGGGCATTATGAATTTTTAGTAATGCCATTTGGAGTGACCAATGCACCAGCAATCTTCATGAACCTTATGAACCAAGTTTTCCGGGAGTATTTAGACAGGTTCGTTGTCATCTTCATCGACGACATCCTGGTATATTCTAAGAACCGGAAAGAACATGCGGAGCACTTACGAATTGTCCTGGAAACTCTTCGACAACATAAGCTTTATGCCAAATACAGCAAGTGCGAGTTTTGGCTAAACCAGGTTGGTTTTCTTGGACACATCATATCAGGAGAAGGGATTTCTGTGGATCCAGCAAAAGTTTCAGCAGTCAGCGAATGGCCTACACCAAAATCAATGAAGGATATTCGAAGTTTCTTGGGTTTAGCTGGATATTACAGAAGATTCATTGAAGGCTTTTCGAAGATAGCAACACCCCTGACTAAGCTCACAAGAAAAGATGAAGAATTTGTGTGGTCAGAAGCATGCGAGCAAGCTTTCGTAGAACTCAAGTCAAGATTGACATCTGCACCTATTCTCGTCATACCGGATCAATCTGGAGGATTCGAAGTACATTGTGATGCATCCGGTAAGGGACTAGAATGTGTTCTACATCAGCACGGTAAGGTTGTGGCTTATGCTTCAAGACAACTGAAGACTCATGAGCGCAATTATCCGACGCATGATCTGGAGTTGGCAGCCGTCATCTTTGCTCTCAAGATTTGGCGCCACTACTTACTTGGTGAACGAGTGAACATCTACACAGATCATAAAAGTCTGAAGTATGTGTTTACTCAGAAGGAGTTGAATATGCGGCAGAAAAGATGGTTAGAACTTATGGCGGACTTTGACATCAATTTGCAATATCATCCAGGAAAGATGAACGTAGTACCTGATGCTCTTAGTCGCCAACCATTAGCAATGAATCTCACCGCTCAGTGGAAGCTTCAGCAAGACCTACATCAGATGGAGATTGAAATAGTCATGCCAGGCGATGTTTCAAATTTGATGAATCTACAAGTTCAATCAACTATTGTCAATCAGATCAAAGCAGCTCAAGCCAGCGATGCTATGTTACAAAAGATCAGAGAACAAGTGGAGAATGGACTCAGAACAGATTTCATCATCCATGAAAACGGATCTTTGAGATACGGCAGCAGATTGTGTGTACCAAAGGGTCCTGTTCGGGAAGAGTTAATGAAAGAAGCTCACGGCTCTCCCTATTCAGTACATCCTGGAGGTACCAAAATGTACAAGGATCTACGCCAGAATTATTGGTGGCATGGAATGAAGCGTGAAGTAGTCAGAAGTGTCGCAAAATGTTTGGTGTGTCAGCAGGTAAAAGCTGAACATCACAGGACAACTGGACTATTCCAACCGTTACCAATCCCAGAATGGAAGTGGCAGCACATCACGATGGACTTTGTAACTGCTCTTCCTCGCAGCACAAAGGGTAACGATGCGATTTGGGTCATTGTGGATCGACTTACAAAGTCGGCTCATTTCATCCCATTTCGAGTTGGCCAATCAATTGAGACATTAGCGAATAAGTATATGGAGGTAATAATCTAAATTAGATTTAAAATCTCTTCATAATGTACTATCTCTGATACCCATGAACTCATACAGGAAATTGTGAGACTTCATGGAGTACCGGTCTGTATTGTCTCCGATCGTGACACCAGGTTCCGATCGCAATTTTGGCAGAGTCTGCAAGCTAGCTTGGGAACAAATCTGAACTTCAGCACGGCTTATCGTCCACAAACAGATGGTCAGTCGGAATGAACTATTCAGATCTTGGAGGATATGCTCAGAGCATGTATGCTCGACTTCAAAGGATCGTGGGAAGATCACCTGCATCTTGTGGAGTTTGCGTACAACAACAGCTACCAAGCAAGTATAGGAATGGCACCTTTTGCAGCATTATATGGAAGGAAGTGTCGATCACCATTAAGTTGGGACGACATCGGAGATAGAGAACTCCTTGGACCAGAGATGATAGTAGCGACCGTTGATGTGGTTCGTACTATTAGAGAAAGAATGCGCATAGCCCAAGATAGACAGAAATATTGGGCTGATGCGAAGAGGCGACACTTGGAGTTCCAGCCAGGAGATCATGTATTCCTGAAAATCTCTCCGAACCGCGGAGTGATCAGATTTGAAAGACGGGGAAAGTTGAGTCCAAGATACATTGGACCATTCGATATACTCAAACGAGTCGGTGAAGTGGCATATCGTTTAGCGCTTCCACCCTCATTGGAAGGAGTGCATAACGTGTTCCACATATCCCAACTCCGAAGGTATGTGAGTGACCCCAGCCATGTACTTGATCATTCCGAGCTCACGATACAGCCCGATTTGTCTTGTGAGCAACAACCTGTGGAGATCCTGGATAGGAAAGTGAAGACACTTCGGAACAAAGAAGTTAATTTGGTCCGGGTAATGTGGAGAAAAGACACTCCAGGAGAATCCACATGGGAAAGGGAGGATGAGATGCGTGCAAGATATCCGCACCTTTTTGTAAACTAGTCCTTAAATAAAAGTTGTAAATTTCGAGGATGAAATTTTTGTATGGAGGGTAGATTGTAACAACTCTAATTTTTGTATACCAAAATTTTTGCTTTAAATATGATGTATACTTGGAGTATTGATGTTGCTGGAAACAATTTAAGTATCTATTTCCTTACAATAATTACAAGAAGGAGCTTGTAGCTCATTGGTAACACCTCACACTGCTGAACCAAGCCACCAGAGTTCGAATCCCATGCCCCACATATTTTTTATTATCTTTTTGTTTTAAATTTTTGGGAAGTCAAACGGTCAAACAGCCATAACTCACAAATTAATGCAATTTATAAAAAATAAAGTATACCAAAATTCCCCCCAGACAATTCCCCACCCAACGAGACCTGACTCGGCCCTGACTCGGCCGAGTCGTCAACACGAAAAATTTTCGTGTTGACTTGGTCAACCCCCCTGCATGGTCCATTTTCCCAGAACTGTTACACAATTTCCATTACACCTCTTTTAAGTCCAAATTTAATGAATTTTTAATGAATTTTATATTTTTTAAAAATATTTTTTAATCCTAACCCTAACCCTAGCCTAGCCCTATATAAAGACCCCTACCCTCTACTTTTTCACCTCACAACTCTAAGTCCACTGTCCCAAATTCTCGAGAACTCGGTACGAAGAGCGAGAAGCGAAGCGCTGCCGAAACCGACGGCGGATTCCGGCGACCGGACTAGAACCTTCGTGACGTTTTCGACGCATCGACAACCACCACATTCCTTAGCTTCCTTAGCTTGTCCAAACCCGTAAGTCCCATCTCTTCTATCTCTCTTTTCCTTTAAGAGAAAATACGACTTTTTGGAACCCGACGGAAATCGGAACAAACCGATTTCCGATTCGGTTTTTCTACAAATTTCTACTTGTCACCTAATACATAATACCTAAACCTATCTATGATGACTATTAATCATTCATAAACCAATTTAAACAAACTTTCTCACATGAAATGATTGCTTTATTGTAAAACCGTATTCTTTTCATAAAAATACCATTAAGTTTATTTTTCTTGTTCTAGTCAATTCCCTCACTCCTAAATATGTTTATCTTGATAAATAAACTTGAAGAAATCAATTTGAATGAAATTTCACACATGAAATGATAACGTTTTCAAATACCGTATTCTTGCGCTTTAATACCTTCAAGTTTAACATATCATGTTTAACCTCTAATCTTCATCAAAACTTAAAATAAGTCACGAGGTAATGACCTACCTCTACACACACTCAATTATAACCCTAACTGATAAATGTCAAAACATAGAATACGACATTACAGGACTTTTCACTAAAATACCATAATTTTTATAAGCTTTATTGAAAGCTTTAAGTTGTAAACATTTCTAAATAAAATCTTTTAAAATGAAAGCACGATATGTCATGGACATCGATCGTTTATCTAAATTGTCTTGTGGTGTCTAGGCAAGTGTGTCTAAGGCTAGTGGTTTTTAATTAGGCCCACGACTGTGGTTCCTTCCCACTTACCTGGCACTTACCTGGCCGCAATTGACGGTGAAGAGGCGATTTGAGGCTTCTAATGACTTGTCGTTTAGACCTTAGAATTAGGCTAGTTGGCTTAGGAAACCCTAACAACTAAAATACGGAAAACTATACTCTTTTACGAATAAATACCTTATATTTATAAAACCGTTTTTCTAAATGAATAGTAATTATTAAACCTAAGCAAAGTGCCACTACAACCCACCTTTGGGGAACCTGTTAGGGATAGTACGGTTCATCGTGCACCCGCAGGCTATTAGTGCGATATTCAGACCTCCGCAAGGAGCATTCGGTCTCGAAAGGTTTAAAATACGGCATTTAAGAAAAAAATGAGATTTTGGAAAATAAATTATTATTTAAAATTATTCTTGTATTATTATATATATAAATATCATTTAAACACCTACTTTATCATAAGACAAAGTTTCCACATTTTTCTAAAATTACAAGTTTAAAAGTTACATTAAAATACCATGAGTTTCAAATAAATCAATTAATACTTTTATTAGGATATATTCACTAGAATAACACAAATAAAATTCACACTCATTATAAATATAAAGACGAATAATAAATACTTGAGGTGTATTTTGAAAACTATACAAAAGTACTTTTTACATAAAACCCCCTCAAGTTTTACAAATTACAATAAGGCCCCTAACTAATATTGAACTTCAAATTATCTTTCTTTTAGTCTGACTCGGGTTAGAGTCTGACTATTTCTGACTTGAATATGATTCAAGTCAATCTATATTCTTTTATATTCTAACACAATTTGAATACATGAATTCCTGAATCCAGTTAACAATATATTCTTTTTGACTGAATCAAACCATGGATATTCATCCATTATCCTGATATTCCATTTACCTGATTATACAGTTACAACATATTTACTGATATCATGGTTTTGGTCAGTCATCCAAATTACATATTCCAGTACAACAATACTATCAAAACACTACGGGGTTTAAGGGGTAGATTGGTACGGAAGGTGTTAAAGGTGGCACGAGGTGGTCAGATTAAGACACCTAACCTGAATCCTATTGCTGTTATATCGTGATATAAAGGTTCCTTGTACTTTCTTTTTGCCCTGATCTCTAGCATATAGAGATCCCCCTCGTATACACTGGCATCCTTCTGTACCAAGTTACAAACAACAGTGTTAATTCAATATTCCATAATATTCAACAATATAATACTTTAGAAAATACTTTTACACTGTCTTCCTAATTCTTCTTTATCTTGGGACTTACCGAGCGACCTGTTCGCTGACGACATTTTCTTCTTTGAATGTCGTCAGGTGCGCTGGACCAAGCCGAGATCGAGCTCACAGGTGAAGATTTGGAGCAGTTCCACGAAGATGCAGAGCTCTAGATATTGTACCTTGTTCTTTCCAGTATTTCCTTTTATTGTTATGCCACTGTTTAGGCATTGCTTTTCATTTCAGTTGTATTTTCCTTTCATGCATTGTACAAAGAATGTTATTAATAAAAGTTGCTGTTATTTCTACATCATTTGTCTCTTGTGATTTACTTTATATTGCTTAGTTACGCTTAGCGTATGTACTTCTGAGTATATACGTAGCGGGCCTCATCGCGTCCACTTCGCCGTACACTGGGAAGCGGGGCATGACAGCAGTGCACCCAAAATCTCGACGGTCTGACTTTGGGGAGTGGAAACAGAAGAAGATTCGTTGGAAGACATGGTCCTGAAACAACAAATTTAGGACGGCATAAGGTATAAAATATAAGAATCAGAATAAGATACAGAATGGAACAAGATAGGTGGTGAGGTGAAACTCAATCGAGCGGGAATCAAATGTAGAACTCTAAGTCACTTAAACAGAGTATAATATTGTAACTATACTGTAGTTCATAATTACAATCACATAACTCTACCAGGTCACCCAAAACTCTAGCGGATGGATCAAAATGTGTAGCAGAACACACTATGTGAGTTAAGATCAAGGATAACAAGTTTACAATCTAAGCCGAAAGGGTGGCTTAAATTGTCAAGCTCTAGTTAGAAACTGAAATCTCAATCCAAACCTGGTTCTGATACCAACAAAACCATGTCACGTCTCGCTTTCCAAAATACGGAATATGAGGGGTTGACAAGGCCAGCCATGCTTCTACGGTCAAGGAAAAATCCTACCGTAGTCACACTTCGGCTTCTAACACTACGTGGTAATCAGTAATCAATGCACAGGTAATGAGAAATGCAGCCATTAAATCAAAACCGATACAAAACTAACCAGATAGAGATTAAGGAAAGATAGCGCTGAGTCGCTGATCAAGATGTCCGCAATATTCTCGAGGTACGTCAGGTCCTGGTCCGAGCTAAATCCACTTCTCACTCTGAGCATGCATACTCAGGTCGTCAGAGCGACACAATAACAATATATATAAATACAAATGTGAACACGTGCAATAATGATGAATATAAAACAGTACGCAGGAAGTAATAACATGAGGATGAAGCAGCCAGTACAGGTAAACAGCATGGCAGGTATATTGAATTAGTAATCAATGCATGTCACTAACCCTATCAGTCTCTAAGTCTCACTGTCCAGGTCGCTAAACCTATCGTCATTCCAAGTGTGAGAGTCAACCACTCGTGAGTATCCCCCACCCAAGGGTAGGACCCAAGGACAAGGGAACACGGGCCCAGTCGCTCACTAATAATCAGTAATATCACCCATATATCTCCAGAATCGCTGTATGTGCCAGCAATGGGACTCCAGAGATTCTGTTGAACTCACACTCAAACTACCCCACACCCCGTGGTCTACATCAAACACCAACCATATACTCAAATACTAGTCGGTCCATGACAAGTCTACGCGAGAACTGGAGACAGGATCTCCATCAAGCATGTCTCGACTGGTACCCAAGGTAAATGGACAGTATTTGGTGCTTTACCTATGACACTAATATAAGTGCTCCATAACCGTCCCATTCCAGTTATGGTTACACTTATACACGTCGCATAGGCGTCGATAATGCAATAAATCAATAGGGTCCGCTGATTGTGTACAAGTACGTGTCACTTTCACTTATTCATTCACACTTTATCACTACGTACTTGCCACAACCAAAACACTAATATCTAACACTGGGTAATGCACACGATCACTAGGTTACCAATGCAATGACATCTACATGATATGATAAGATTACAATAATTACGATATGAATAGAATAGCATCAGTCGGTGTCCTACCACTTGCATAATTTACTATAAATCATACATACAGAATTAAGCAAAACAATGTAAAGAGGGTAAATAGTATGTTTAATTATCTATCCATAAAAATTGGTTTTGCGCTAATCGGGTTTCAGGTTTGCTAGATACGGCCATTTCAATTTAAGTGTTCACTGCTGGGAATCCGGTTTCAGAATTGAAAGTCCGTTTCGTAACACATTTTAATCCCTGTTGGGATCGTAATTAGGCGACTCTATAATTGAACAATATTTAGGGTTATCAGTTAGGTTTCCAACGCAATTGGAGGATCAGTAGTATCCTACATACACAGGGAGTTATGGCCAGATTAAGCTTGATGTGTAAAATCTGTCACTGCAGAATTCAGCAGAACATATCGACATCATAAAATGTGTTAAAAATATCATACAGAATAGGAATCCAGTGAAACTAGTGGAGTAAGAAAGATAACTTAATTTTCTACGTAACGATATAGGGTTCCGAACATTCTCGCATTTTAATAAGGATAATAGAGCAATTTAAAAACAAGGGTTAACTGGAATTGCTACTCTGGACTGCAGTCCAGAATCGTAATTCTCCGCAGTGTTCGCCATCATACTAGTTCAAATTTAGACATAAACTATAGGGTACTGTATCTTATTCTGTTAGCTTCGATACAAGCCATGGAACACCAAAATATGATTCGTAAAAGATTTAATGTGAATTTAACGGTCTAGCATGTTCAGGAAATTCAGGTTTCGTAATGATTATTGAGATTAACATTTCATTGGTGAAATGACCATGGTTTTCAACCAAAATCCTACGGCACATCGGTAAATAGTATACGGGTCCAAGGATCACAAGTTTCACTATTTAAAGTTATGTTTTCACCTAAAGTTCCAAACCAAACACTTGTATCGTATAGGCTCGCATGAAATATATATCTACGATATTAATTCTAAACTGAATTAATTGCAAACTAATAGCATGAAGCATGTAATATACTTGCCTAGCGATGTGTCGACGACGGTACGGCAGCGGCAACGACACGATCGCGTCACGGACACGGCACGGTGACGACTAGGCTCAAGCTCGACTGCGATTGCGACGGGGAGGCGTCGATGGTGGCGGGGTTACTTGCTGTAGCGGTGAGAGGGTTTCGCAGATGGTCGGCGCCGGAGGGAAAGGACAGTGAGGAGCACGGTGAGGGGGTAGGGATCGGGGGCAAGGCTCGGGGTTTGGAGTTGGGTGTTGTGGGAGGGTGAAGCAGTGAGGAGCTTGGTGAAGGAGAAGGAGGTGATGATGGTGATGCTGAAGAAACGACGAGATGGCCGGCGGCGAGAGGGGATGGCGACGAGGTCAGAGGTGGTGGCTGGCATCGGGTTCCGATGTGCAGGTAAGGGGGTGTGCTCGGGGCTTGCAGCTTGGAGGGGGCGAGCTCCGACGATGGAGAGACGAGGACGAGGGCTCGGTGTTGGGGGTGGTCGAGGCAGTGATGGGTGCTCGTCGGAGGAGGGTTGCAGGGGTGCTCGGGAAAAGTGGTCGGCGGTGAGGATCTCGAGGGTGAGCAGGGGAGAGGAGAAAGTGATGGTGACGAGGGAGAGAGGGGAGGCAGTGAGTGAGGGGGATTGAGAGATGTGAGAATAGAGAGAGAGAGAGAGAGAGAGAGAGAGACGTGGGGAGTGGGCGCAGGTCTCGCGGGGAGCCGTTAGCGAAGTGGGGAGAAAGGTTGTGGGGGTGCGCGAAAGAGAAGCGGGAAAGTAGGAGGGGAAGAAGAAGAGGGAGAGTGGCTTGTCGGGTCCGGTCTGGAAGTCCGGGTCGGGTTGAGGTGTTAGGAGACGGGTCGGGTTAGGGAAAGGGTTTGGGTTCATGGGCCGGGCCTGAAAATTAAAGAGAGATAGTGAGGGAGTGGGCTGGGCTGAGAGAAAAGAAAAGGGAAAAGGAAAAGGAAAAGGGAGTTGGGCTTGGGAAAAAGAGAGAAAGGGTTTGGATTTTGGTTAACAGAATGGAAAAATAAAAATAAAAGGAAATAGGGTTAAGGTTTTAAGATATATAAAATAATTATATATATAAATATATAAATTTTGTAAGCAACTCTTTATAAAAATACGGATATTGGTGTGTGAAAAGAACTGGGTATTACACATGAGGAGGTGAACGTTGCGGAGAAGGATCTTTCACACTTCTAACCCCATACAGAGTATTAGCCAACTCTGCCTTCTTTTCCTATTGATTTATCATTGTAATAAGCGGTATGCCTCGTGTTTGAAGGCCTTATTTGTACCATCTTGAAAACTTGTTTCATTTATTGAATCTCGAAATAAATTGTTTAATAAATGTTATTTGGTTGATGATGTAATCCTTATTTTAATACATACTTGATGTAAGAGCATAAGACCGAGCATATGGCCAAGATCTAGACTGAATAGGAAAAGCAAGAGTCGATTCGACATGATCGATTTTGGAAAGATTGCGAGAAGATTTTGCAGAAAATTCAGGATTTAATTGAAGATTTGGAAAGATTGGACAGAAGATTCATTTCAATTTAAATTGTGATTTGATTAAATTTAAATTGTTGTTTATTTAGATTAGATTAGATTAGATTTAATTAATATCTTTTATATCTTTTTAATTTTTTAGTTAAGATTTATTTCATTAGGGTTAATATTTTTGTCTCCTATTTAAAGAGATAAGAATAATTGTAATAGGGGGTTGGATTTGATTATTGAATAAAAGCTGCTTGTTAGCAAAGTAAAAGTTGCGGCTTTTGTGTTTAAGGAGAGGCTGTCATATCTCATCCTTGGTTTATCTTTAGTTTTGTTCTTATGATTTCTCTTTAGAGTTAGAGATCGTGCTGAGCATCGAGCCTCCGCAGGCTGATTCTCATCAGTTGGTATCAGAGCGTAGGCGTCGTCGCATTTTTAGTGGTACGTGGTATGATTGATGTTTGTAAAGGGATGAAAATGATTAAGATGATGATTTACTTTGTTTTAATTAAAATATATATTTGGTAGGGGTGAAGTCTTGGGTGTAGGTGGATTCTTCAATTTTTCAATATTTGGGCAATTCTTGTTAAAATTAACTACTCTTAAAGTCTATAAATGCGTTAAGCTTATATATCATTTTTGTGTAATTTTGAATTTTTTTTGTTAGGGTTAGGGTTCGGGGTTTGGGTATTTTAGTGAAAAAACAATAGGTTTGTTCCCTGAATAAAAATCAGGAATGAGGTATCACGTGCTCACACGTGACCAATGGTCACGTGTTGACACGTGATAGTTAAAGCAGAAACATAAATAAGAGGCTGAGAAAAGGACCCAATTGGGGGTCACGTGCTCACACGTGATCAAGGGTCATGTGCAAGCACGTGACAGGCTTTGAAAGCCTTACAGTTTAATAGAATTAAAATTCTAAAATTTTCTAAATCTTTCCAAATAAAAATGGTTTATGGGGAATCGTTGGATTAAAAAATCCAAGGGTGATTAAAAATCACCAATTTATGGAAAGATTTTGGACAAGGAAAGATATTCCTAAATCTCACCAAAAATAACAAACAGAATATCTTTGGATTGAAAATCCAACGGTGAATAAAATTCACTAAATAATCTAAAGGATCATATTAATTATGAAAACAAACAAAATCTTTCAATGAGAGATTTACTAATCAAATTGATTCTTCTTCTTCTCCTATAAATAGGAGCCAAGGGATAGAATTTTGATAGAGAATTCTGGGATCTTGAAACTTTCTAAACACAAATAGCAGAGAGAAAAGAAAGGAGAATTTAATTCTCAACAAAGAAAACCTTAGGTGAGAAAAGAAAGGGGATCAAAACTTCAAAAAAAAAAGAGAATTTAATTTTCAAATCCAAGAGTTTAACTCTTCTGCAACAAGAACTTAGTTCTTCCTCTGGTTGAAGATCTGCAGAGGCAAATCTCCCTATAGGTTGAGAATTTAATTCTCATCGGGTTGAGATTTTGCCATGCAGATCCATGACTTAGGGAGAGAATTGAATTTAGAGAATTTAATTCTCCCAAATTTACAGGAATTCAATTCCTTCATGATAAAACCAGGGTTTAACCCTATATGAGAATTTAATTCTCCTAAAATTATAGGAATTTAATTCCTTCAAGATGGACAGAACTAGGGTTTAACTCTAATTGAGAATTTAATTCTCTCATATTTACAGGAATTTAATTCCTCCTAAATGAAATTAGGGTTTCACCCTATACAAGAATTTAATTCTTTTACATATATGGGAATTTAATTCCTCCAAAAAGAGATTAGGGTTTAACCCTATATAAGAATTTAATTCTTTTACAATAGGAATTTAATTCCTCCAAAATCATAATTAGGGTTTAACCTTACAGAGAATTTAATTCTTTAAAATAAAGAGACTTAAAAGATCTCCATGCATGCAAAGAACTAAGGTCACGTGGCCCCATGTGACCCCTGAAAAGATCCTCAAAAATGAGAAGGAAAAAAGCTTTGAGGCAATGCCTCACATGCTCTCACGTGACCTCCAAAACAGCAAGAATAAAAGCAAAGGCAATACTGGCATCAGGAGCCCTCACGTGTTACCACGTGACCCCTAATAAATGCCTTAATAGAACAGTGCATGAGCGCCTATCACGTGCCCACACGTGATGGCCAGGAAATTAAAAGTGTCAAACACTTATTTGTAGAATAAAAGAAAGGGGATCTGGTCCCACCTTTGGGTGCCCTCACGTGGCCCCACGTGGCCCATTCCTATTCAGTGTTTAAACACTAATTTAAGGGACTTATTTCCATTGTTTAACACTATTGTTTTCTAGTGTTTAATATTAATCTAAAAGTTTTATTCGCAGTATTTAACACTGTTGTCTTCTAGTGTTTAACACTAATTCGAGAATTCTATTTCTAGTGTTTAACACTAAATTGAGAATTGTATTTCCAGTGTTTAACACTGTTATCTTCTAGTGTTTAATACTAATTTGAAAGTTTTATTTCCAGTGTTTAACACTGTTGTTCTCTAGTGTTTAACACTATTTTTAGCCAAATTGGCTAATTTTCCAGAGGCAAATTTCCCCTTCAACTGAATCGCAAATTTGAGTAAAATTCAGAGCTACAATGTTTAATGCTCAGTCAAAGATAGAAATATTATCAGAGCCCTCAAACTCTTGTTTAGTATTGCTAAATAATGTGGGCTTAAACTCAGACAAATGTCTAATGGTCTAACAAAGGGCCAACATTTTAAATCTAATTGGACTTGGCACAAACTGGCCATAAGTCCTCAATTTAGACTTAACTGAGCCATTGTGCTCATAATATAATTAATGGATCTTAGTTCCAAATTGGACTACAGATCATTCAATTCACCCTGGTTCAAGGGTACATCTCTTCATTCTTTTGATATTTGTCGTTGTAATTCCTCAACGTCTTCAAAGAGGTGACGGATCCCGACAACCACACATTTCATAGACTATGGAGTCTCTAAACATCGGACTGTGGGGTCCTTAAACCCATGAACTATGATGTCCTTAACCTTGACCGTGATGTCTTTAAACTAATATCGGACTGTGGGGTCCTTAAACTCATAGACTATGATGTCCTTAACCTCGACCGTGATGTCTTAAAATTAACATTGGACTGTAGGGTCCTTAAACCCACGGACTATAATATCCTTAACCTCGACCACGATGTCTTTAAACTAACAATGGACCGTAATGTCCTTAAACTACCAACGGACCGTAATATCACTAAACATGTCACTAAACTAAACAATAGAGCCCAATTGCTCTCTTGTTGGATCTAAACGATCCCGTTAAGTTGATCTTAGTCTAAAATGAGACTAACGTATTCTTAACAAATGTTTAAGTTGATTTTAGTCTCAAATAAGACTAACGTATCCTTAAACCCAAACCCCCCAAACCCAAATCTAAGAAAGATACGGATTTAGACTAGTCCACGCCTTACGGGCGACAACATAAATTAGTCTCCGTATACAATTCATGGGCAACCAAACACAAAACAAACACCCATGACACGAAGTGACCATCTGGAGAAGGAGAAAGTTGTTACCACGATGCGGTAGCGTAATTAACTGCAGGGGCTTGCGCCTGCAGGGAAGAGCGTCCCCACAATCAAAAACCCCTCAAACGAGGGGGAATCTGATGAAGTCTGCTATATCGGCCGCATCCGTTTAAACCTTCGATACATGGTGCCATAAATCAACTTGGCATCTTCGGAGAGGTGGACGGATAGCACCAATTAGCATCTGCCCCGAAATTCAGGAAAAGCGTTTATCACGTCTTTGCCGCGTCTTTCGGAGGGGAACAAGGTTAGGTTATTTTAGAGTAATTTAGTTATTGTTGTGAATATTTATATTCCCAGCTTTCGTGCCAAGTTACCGGCCTTCATGCAATGTTACCGGCCTTTGGCCACATATATAAATATAGAGGAGGTGCTGTCGAAATGTTCAAAAACTTCTTGTATTTATCTTGTACCTACACACACACTACACAACACACACGTGCAAGACACACACATACAACACTCTCACACAACACACACATATACAAAGCACATACACACTAACAATCCTACACCCAAATGAAATCATTAATTGAAACTTAAATGATTTATCAAATTAAATTATGCGCCATAGAACCCGTTTGTTCCTTTATAAAAAAAGGAAAGAAAGAAAAGACAAAGAAAGATCAAAGGAAGCACTTCCAGCACTCACATGCAAAGCATGTGACCGCCGGCTTCAGTAAGGATTAAATCCTGTGATATCGCCCCCACGTATTGAACACGTGAGCGCTCACATGCAAGGCATGTGAGTGCTAAATTTAGATAAAATTAAAACCTATATAAAAGCCCCACATGTTAAACACATGAGCGCTGCCGCCATACATATATATGGTAGTACTCACGTGCAAAACATGTAAGCGCACCAATCTGAAGCGCTAGTTTCAAGCAGAATTAAATTCTATCTCGGAAATATTTCCCCTGATCTATCTGATACTAGAAACATTTTCTCTGTTAAACAGAGAGCCTTTCGATTTTAAATCCAACGGTGATTATAATATCACCAATCAAATCATCAATTCTTTATTAAGAAAATATTTTCCTAAATCTTGTTAAGACGAACAGAAAATATTTTCTGTTAAACAAAATTCTTTGGATCTTAGATCCAATGGTTGATATAATTCCCCGAGTGATCTTTGAGATCAATTAGATCAATCGAGATCTCTCAATGAGAGATTCTCTCAAACTAATTGATATTTTTCCCCCTCTTATATAAAGGACCCGAGACTTTAAGTCTCAGAGGGAGATATACAGAGAGAATACCCTCCATAAACTTCAAGATATACAAGACTCCATCTAAGCTTGTGCGAAACACCCTCCTTAACCTTCCATAACAACAACAGAGAATTTAATTCTCACCTTAAAGAAGATCATTCTTTGTTCGATCACTAGGTAAAGGTAGATAAAAGAATATCTCCTCCCTCTCTTTTTGCCTATTTCATATATGATATAAAGGTTTAACTCTTCTTTAAGAACTTAATTTTTTCTCTGGATCTAAAATCTACAAGACAAATCTTCCATAAGGTGAGAATTTAATTTTCATCGGGAAGATCTTATTCTTCAAATCAAAGATCCAGTGAAGAACTATGGCGTTTTAACCTTTGCACGTAAAAGAGAGAACATGGAAAACAGAACATGGAATTGATATTCCAGGAACTTAGTTCTTCCAAAATATAATAGGGTTTTATTCTAATAAGAACTTAGCTCTCACAAAAAAAGAGAAACTTAGTTTCTTGCAAAGTCTGCAAGACTTTAAGAGTTTATCTCTAATCTTCAGAGCTAATCACTGCATGAACATGGAAAAAATCATGTGGAAGACTCGTGAGAACCTTATAAAATGAAGAACGAAGTCTCACATAAGAATTACGTGAGTGCTCAAATTAAGGAGCCCCGAAGATAGATCTTACATGGAAGACACGTGAGCGCTGAGACTCTAGTGCTTACCACTACTCACGCGGAAGACACGTGACCAATCATTCACGTGAGCGTCATAATGAACCGGTGCTTAGCGTTTCTCACATGGAAGACACGTGAACACCAAGAAATCAGGCTTCACGTGAAGCGGAATCTATGATGAAGCTTAAGCTTCCGAGCTCAGTGCTCGGCACTGTTGGGTTATCTAAAATGCAAAACAAAATGTTTGGCCTAGTACTTAGCACTGTTGGGAAACATATCCCGACATTTAATCTAAAGTTAGACCAATTCCCTGAAGTTTCAAACTTCTTTGATTTTCAAAGGAAAATCAATCTTGATCATACATATTTTAAGTCGGCCTTAATCTAAAACAAGATTAACGGTTTTTAAATATATTTTAAGTTGATCTTAATTTAAGACTAGATTAACGATCCTTAAATCCCCCTAAATTTATGAACCTCATTTATATGAGATCTACGTCCTCAGTTCACTCAAAAATATGATTTATGGGTTTGGACTAATCTGCGCCCTACGGGCATGACAAGATTAGTCTCCGTATACAATCCAAGGAAAACCCCATATAAACAAATATAACACGACATGAAGTGATCTGCTGGAGAAGGTGAAAGTTGTTATCGCTTTACGATAACCTGATTAATTGCAAGGGCTTGTGCTTGCAGGGAAAAGTGTCCCTACAATCAAAAACCCCTCATCATTGAGGGAGAATCTGATAAGTCAGCCATATCGGTCGCATCTATCCAAATCTCCGATATACGGTGCCATAAATCAACTTGGTATTTTTGGAGAGGTGGATGGATATATTCCATATAGCGTTTGCCCTCAAATTCAGGCTAGATGTCTCCAACGTCTCAGTCCGGTCTTCGACGGTAAACACTCGTGTATCGGTTAACATACGTTCGGTGTTCGTCGTGATATAAAACTACACAAAGGTAGGAATGTATAAAGTAAACACATGCATTCACTTATATTTTTATTTATTTCGAGTTGTTTCGTTGGTACCTTTCCGCTGGTTCTCCGTATATAACGATGGATTATATGTTTATTTCATTATTATTTAAAGGAATGGAAATGATACCTATTCTATTACAGTGCACTCGGAGAACAACGGGGGGGGTGCTGCCAAAATTTTCTCGAAACGGATGAAAGCAAGAGCGAATAGGTATTTACTCTATACATTCTTAATGGGATAAAATCCTTACTCCCGACAACCGTTGTAATTCTTAAACCGTGTGATATTGTTAAGAGCTAAAATCTCTTCAAATTGCGTACTTTATTTGGTTTATTATGAATGAAGAAGGATGAATAGGTAAAACAATGTAGTGACATATAATAGGGTTTAAATCACATGAACAACAAATACTTGAGAGCGATAATCTTATACACATACACATGTGCTTTTAGGATCTGTAACGATATGTGTGTGTATTATACAATCTAACATGGCCCATGAGTACATCAAAGTTAAAGTCTGAATGTACGTGGATCGGCAACAATGCACGAATCTTGAGTTGATCGCAGGAGTTTCTTCTTTCATTAAATTTGCACGCAAACATCATAAAATCGTGTCGGGAAAGATTCTTTGTCCATACGACAGTTGTGGGAATAAGATGTACCGGAAGATAGGGGAGGTAGAGCTTCACTCCGTTAAATATGGTTTTAATAGATTTTATATAATTTGGTTATATCACGGGAAAGAAGAAGAAGACAATAATGCGGCAGAAGAAGGAGACGGTAACTTCTTTTCAGAAGAGAAAATAGAGGATATGGTAGAGGCTACTCTCGGTGATAGTAATTCTACTGAAGAAGACCTTCCTTTCAGTCAAGAACAGCGTGCGGATAAATATGAGAAGTATATGAATGATGCTAGGAGACCAATTTATGAGAATGTAAAGTATTCTACACTATCATGGTTCGTCCATCTTTTCAAGATTAAGTGCTTAAATAGATAAAGTAATAAATCATTCACGATACTTCTTAAGTTTCTGAAAGATTCTATGTCCCGGAAAAATAATGTGCCTGAGAGCAGGTACGAAACCCATAAGATGATGCATAATTTAGGTCTGAACTGTGAGAAAATTCATGTATGTCCCAAAAATTGTGTACGGTACCAGAAAGAAAATTCAGATTTGAAAGAGTGTCCCACCTGCGGGGAGGACATGTATAAGCCGAAAGTATCTGATAAGAAGCCAGCTAACATGATAATTTCTCATAATACTGAGGCTGCAAATGCTATTCATATGTAAGAAGACAGCGGAGGTAATGATTTGACATCACCATACTCCTCCAAGCTAAGATGGAAGAATGAGTCATCCAATAGATTCACCGGTATGGAAGAATTTCAATAGAAGACACCTAATATTCAGCAGTGATCCTCTTAATATTAAGCTTGAACTGGCTAGTGATGGCTTCTGCACGTTCAACTATAAGGGTGGTAATTAACACAACACATGGCCCGTTATAATGATAGTTTATAATCTATCGTTAAGTTGGGTATGAATCAGTCCTATTTTATGATATCTTTTCTTATTGACGGATCGAAATTACCAGAAAACAATATCGACGTCTACCTCCGACCTCTGATCAAAGAGTTAAAATCCTTATTCATTGATAGTGTGGAAATTTATAATGCAAATACGGATACAACCTTCATGATTCGTGCGGTTTTAATGTGAATAATTAATAACTTTCCTGCATATGGAATGCTATCAGGTTGGTTCGTATATGGTTACAAAGCATGCCCTTATTTCCAGCAAGATACAATATCGAGACCGTTGAATTTTATCAACAAGATTTCTTTTTGCGGTCATTGGTGTTTCCTACCACCAGACTATCCTATAGATTTGACGATATTCACTTCGATGGTCATCGGATGCTTCGTGAGCCACCAACCCCATTATCGGGAGAGGACGTAATTGCTCAGTAGAATGGTTGCAATAACGTAACTTTCGAAATAGATCTTAGAACATAGGACACTCCACCCGGCTAGAACAAGTTAAGCATTTTCAACGAACTACCGTACTGGACAACAAATTTAGTGTGTCACTGTCTGGACATCATGCACATTGAGAAGGGAGTATCTAAGTACGTACTTAAATTGCTTCTTTGTAAAGATGGAAAATCAAAAGACAGGCTCAGTGCTCGGATGGATATTCAGGATAGGAAAATTAGAGATGATTTGCATCCTAAACCGATAGCGGGTAAACCAGGAAATTTTGTACTTTCCAATACTGCATATCATATATCACAAGCAGAGAAGAAAAGGTTTCTACAGGTGTTATATGATTTGAAAGTTCCCACAGGTTTCTCAGGATAATTTAATAAGGAGATAAAGATTGTGAAATACAAGATCGATGGGCTGAAAAGTCATGATCATCATATTATTATGGAGCGCCTTCTCCCATTATCTCTCAGAACTTCCCTTCCTGAATCGGTTGGTCTAATAATCAATGAATTTTGCTATTTTTTTTAGAGAATTGTACGCTAAAAATATCGAGGTTGTGGCGACGGAGAAGCTAGAAAATGTGATTCTCTTGATACTTTGCAAGCTTGAGCGGATTTTCCCGCCAATGTTCTTTGATATCATAATACATATGACGGTTCATCTTACATCCGAGGCTAAGCTTGCCAGACCGGTTTAATATTGATGGATGTATTCCGTCGAAAGGCCCTTTAAATTTTTCGCTTGACGCAATCGATATATTTTTACTATCTTATATGCTTATATTTCTTTATGTAACATAAGTTTTTTAGGTACCCTCCGACTCTAAAAATATATATATGCAATAGAAATCGATCAGAGAGTTCTATTATGGAAGGTTATTTTCTATATGAAATAATCACATTTTGTTCGCGCTATCCGGACAAAAACATTGAGATGAAACTTAATATGCCCTGGAGAATTCAGGACGGACTATATGGTAAAGCAGATGAGAATGGAATTCATATTTATCAACAAGATATATCGATTTATCCTCCTCAATAGCGTATATCTAGATGAAAATCTATTTTGCATTAATTGTTATATATATATATATATATATATATATATATATATATATATATATATATATATATATATATATATATATATATATATATATGAGAATAATGGAGGAAAGATGTCATAGGAGGGAATTTCCTCCTATGGCGTCGAAAAAATACATCCTCCATTTTTTCCGCCGATCGACACCCACCATCTTTATCGTTATCATCTAAGATGTGGATACACCAAATTTCATGCGACTTTACAACCTTTTCACCGTTGATTTAGCAATGTAAAAAGTTCTATTGTTGGTAAACCGTTAATTTTGAACCCACTAAATCAACGGTGAAAAAGTTGTAGAATCACATGAAACTTGGTGTACCCATATCTTAGATGATAATGATGAAGATGGTGGGTGCCGATAGTCGGAAAAAATGAGAGAAGATGTATTTTTTCAACACCATAAGAGAAAATTCCCTCCTATGGTCTCTTTCCTCCATTTATATATATATATATATATATATATATATATATATGAAATAATATAATGTTGACGTCAAAATTTAATGTGGAGAACAGAATTCATAAGAATGAAGTACGTGGTGGACATCCTAATTGGAATGATAATCGATTGGAAAAATATAATCAGGACAATTTTTGCGACTGGTTTGCACGTCATGTAAGATATTCGAATCTCATGTTTTTGCGACTAGTTTTAATCTAAACTTATATTATTATATAATTGCCTCATAATTTGTTTTATCAGATCCAAGATCTGAACATGTTTGTATTATTGGAGAAAGACTTGAAATGTCTAGCTCAGTTTTCTAATATAGAGCTTGCATACTACAAAGGATTTGGTATGCTTGGATATAAATTTGAAGTTAAAGACATAGTAGAATCTCGAACCACCCAGAAAAATTGGATTGCGACCGTTGGTTCAGATGGTGTGATTTATTATGGGTACTTGGTATCTAATATTCCGGACGAGCGGAACTATTTTATATATTTTAGTGTATTTGGTATGATACACGAACCAGAACTGGAAGGTGGAGAGACAATCTAGGGACTTGAAAAGATGAATATGAATTGACTAGTGTAAATACACGTTGATTTTGTTTTGAAAATGATCCATTTATATTTCCGCAACAAGCATTTCAAGTATATTACTTAATGTTCTTGAAGAGTCCAGAATGGAGTGTTGTATGCCGATGAAAACCTAGAGATATTTATGATGTCTCAGAATTCGAGGATCGCATGGATGATAGTAATGAGGAGGAAGAAGAGGGAAGAATTAGAGTGCTCCAACCGCCTGTCTCCGTAGAAGGGTTATTTTCGGATGATCGTGAAGTTACGTGAGTTAGGAATGATATTGAAGATCAAATCCAATTAGATATTCCTACGATATCTAAAGCGTCTATGAAACGAAAAATATAATCATTAATATTATATTATGAGTTTACATTTTCTATGATATATACATGTATTGTTGTTATTATTTCTCTTACGTACATGTATTGCATGATATGTAATGATTGTACTTTTATCTAGGGGTGATGGTGACGTCAGTACCAGCGAAGGGCAGGAGCACTATGGGCAGCGCAAGAGGAGACTCCAGAGATAGGGGTAGAGCAATTATGTCCGGAGAGCTGCGTAGGGAGCAACTCCTACAGCAGAGAGGTGGTGTTGCACCCCCCGTCTAGATAGAGTCCAGCTGACTCTTTCCGTTTGGATTTTGCCACACCTGCAGATAAATTTATATATTATATATTGCACGCATATTCATTTTGAACGAAATATTATAGATACACGCATATTCATATAAACGATATATTATAGATATACACACGGAGAGACCAATCCGGGCATACTGACCCTATCCTAAACACCGTACACGGAGGGCATTACGGTGGCTACGAGAGAGGCCTGGGTCTTGGTCCCTGCAAAAGCCCATCGCCCATCCGAGGTTGTATATTTTTGACATTTTTGTAGGATGTCTGTATTATATTTGCGACATACTGCATATTTTGGATATCGGCTGTTGTATGTGATGATTATGATCATGATTTTGTATTGTATTTGTTTATTTTATGTTTTTACATTTCTGTATTTCGTTATATATATATTATGTGTGGGTTGTTATTGATGTATATTTTTGTATTTGGGCATATAATACAGTGTGTGATATATTATTGTGTAAATGACGGGAAAAAAAATACAGAAAGTGGTAATTTTTAAAAAAATTTAAATTTTTCCCCCTGTGGTTAGCACTGTTGGGGCGCAATATTCCCCTACGGGTTTTATTATAGGATCGAAGTATCAGAAAAAAAAATTGATACTCTATTTTTACGGTTTACACCGTAGGGACAAGTTTTACCCCTACGGTGACCACCGTAGGGATATAAAGTTCCACTGTAGAGGCTAAGTTCCTCTCATATTAAAATATTTGCTCTTAAAAATGTATAAAATGGTGTCCTTACGATGAGACATGTAGGGGAAGTGATTTTCTCCTTCCGGTGCACTCCGTAAAGACATGATTGCCCCTATATTGAAAACCGTAGAGATAGTGGTCTTTAAGGGTTTCGCCGTAGGTGCAAATTTATAACCGTATGGGTTTTTATCTTCCCCTACGGTTTTTGTCCCTATGGATTATAATGTTGTTCCTATGGTGGACACCGTAGGGACAGTGGTTTGCCCCTACGGTTCCAATCGTAGGGACAAACCATATTTGTAGCAGTGTTAATCCAGCTAATTTTTCCATGAATAGATCTAATTTTATTATTGAAAATTCCTTTGATTCGTTTCTTTCAAATCATCCAACACCCTAAATATCCAAGATCGGTAATTCTACTCTAGGTATGGATTGAACCCTCCAAGACTTCGAAAGGTCATGGAAGATATTAGGCGAACACTGCCAGCCTAATTTTTTCTTCGACCTATCTTAAATCCTAGTAGACACTGGACATCAAATAAAAAGATGATCGGCTATCTTCTCTTCATCTCCACATAATATATGATTAACCCGATAAGTCCATTTCTTTTTATGCAGATTGTCCTTGGTAATTAAGGATGACATTTCAATGTGCTAACCATATGAATATCTTAACTTTGTGCAAAAGCCAGATCTTCCAGAATATGGATACAAAGTTGTCTCCTAAACCCTCCATAGTTAAGCACCAGATAGAAGGACTTAATCAAGAAGATATTATTAGATCCCCACATTCAGTTCATACGATCTTCTATCTCTCTATCTATCGCTTTCCAACTCTATAAGTACTGAGTTAAAGCATTGCGCTTCCTCCTTTCCGCGGATGAAAATGCTCTCCTAAATGTTAACCACATTTATCAGTTTTCCATTGCTTTGCCACCAAGGCTTTCAGATTCTTGGCCAAATTATAAAACAGCAAGAACCTTTCCTGCAAATTCTGCTCTCCACACTGGTAATCCTACCGGAAGTTAATCCGTTTTCCACTCCTAATAGTGAAGGCCCCCCTTTAAAAAAAATACTTCTCTTATCGAATGCACACCTCTCCCCAAGATCCAGTGGGCGACCCCATGTTCTTACTCGTAGCATTGATTACCCCAGATCTGTTAGAATATGTAATTAAATCCAATAGTCTTGACCCAGCCAATCTTCTTTTTTGACACCCACAACCACCCATTGCAAAATTTTACTTGCAAGGCTTTGCTCATATCCATTAGATTTCTTATTACCAGTCCTTCATCTTCTTTTTGTCTACAGACCAAGCTTCGCCTCACAAGGCTGTAACCTTAATTAATTTGGTTTGTTCTCAACTTCCTTTCCATAAGAATTGATATAGTCAATCCTTTTTACCACCCACTTTTCTAGCAAATCAAACCACATGTAATATATCAGTCGCTGCAGATATGGAATTAATCAGTGTAATCCTTCCTCCGATCAATAGGCTAGTCGCTTTCCATCCTTTCAATTTTTATTCGAATTATTCTATTAAAGGCGTTCAATTCATCGCCGGTCTTAAAAGGTAAGTCCAAATATATTTGATTGGAAAGTGCACTGTTATGCAGTTAAAGATTCTTGTCAGGGTTTCTTCCCACTCTGAGATATCACCTGGACATGTTAGCTAATTTTTGATGTAGCAAGTTTCCAAGCCCAACCAAAGTTCAAAAGAATACGGGATCCATTTGATCGTGAGTACAGCTCCCACTACGTCATAGACTTGTTAAACATATGGAAGTTTTCTTTGATGATTAGGCTATATATGGAGTGTAACGCAACTCTTCTATTAAATGGTGTATCTTCAAGTTGAGTGGGAAAATAATAGTGTAACTAATGGTGGAATTAATGCATTGTTAAATCTTGAGCTAGTTTTTTGGTAATCGTGAATAAGGAGTTAATTAAGGCTCCCAACTTCTAAAACCAAAAGTTACAGACTCCGAGTAATTAAGAATTTACAGAGCCTTAAACCTTCCCTTTAATTATCTTCGCCTACATTTCTGTGTGCCTTCTCTCTTACAAATTTCTCTTTAAATTTGTCCTTCTTTTCAATAATTTCCTAACACGTCCTTTATCTTAGTCTCTCCGGCCCATGTGGGCCCAGTATTTGATTTGCATGCATTCATAGCGAAAGACATGCACGTATGGGATAGAACCAAATGATCGATACTTGCATAGTATATTCAAGTTATATGTGATGATCGTTCTCTTGTCCAAAATTGAAACAAGAAACCTAGCGTTTGGAAAATTAATCTAGGGTTTGACCCCATTGCTTTGCAGTCATATCCATATCAAGCGCTAGCTAGGGTTTCAGCTGGCCCAACTTTTGATTGGTGTACTTAGAAGTTATGTTTTTTTTAGGGTTTGTATTGAGTTGTGCTCTCGTTTGCTTGAAAGCAAAGGTTCCTTCTTATTAACTAATTAAATCTTCTCCTAGAATTTCTGAGAGGATATATACCATTAACTTTGTGCCTTAGTTTGTGCTTATCATGTGAAATGTTTTTTGTTGTTGATACCTTCCGAAAGTGAAGTTTTAGAGCAACATACATGGGGATGCCTTTATGTATATGAATGTAAAGTGCACACAATAATAAAGTGACAATAAGATGAAATTTAAAGCACTCATGTATAATTCATTTACAATTTTTTTTCTTTCAAAGAAATGTATAACATAGGATGAAACACACAATGGATATATATACGTACAAGAATTTCTATCTAGTGCTTAATCACAGGATTCACTAACTATTTTCAGGAAGAAATGTACCATTCAAAGCTTGATTGGAATATACTATCTGATCTTTAATTAATTTACATTAAAATGTATTAATTCTTTATAGTGCAATAGATTTAACACAACTATAACTGCTACAATGTTATGTCTGCAGGTATCTCAAGTTAAGGATTAATCAATGAGCAACATGACAGCCATGTTCTATGCACCTTTTCGATTCGAGCTACGATGCCTTTTTAATAATTGTCTTTGAATTCTTAGATTAGATTTCTTTAACTCAATCATGAACTGCACTGAGCTTACGATAGATACTTCATATTCACGCAATCGCTTTAAGTCTACAATTGAATGCGACAGCGATATTTCGATATGCATCGGGAACATCGCACATCATGTGAATGCGTACTGTCTAAGCACCGAAATCAGCGGTGTTCCAATTATTTGCCGCATAGTTTGTACTAGGCGATTGAATTGTTCAGAGTAATCTTAACTATACAGCATTCTATCTAACTGGCTAAATTTCTTGTTAGTTATAACAAACCCACATGCATTCACCATGCAATAAGGCCTAATTAGATGAAATCAGGGCTTTTCTTTTATATAATTATAGCTGCATTATGATCTATGTTCCATTCACCCATGCTATAAGATTCACAGAATATTGTTTGCTAAGCCTCTATATTAATTCTTGAAAACACACACACACACACACACACACAGACAAGAATCGGTTAAGGAAAGATAAGTTACCTTTTAGCTAGCTTTTCCTGATACAATATGATCAAGTTAGAGACCTAAATACATGCATGCTAAACCCTAAAGAGAGATATATAAGTCAATCGATACTGTAACAAAGGTATTTAAGAAGAGAATTAAACAAGCTTACAGTATTAAAAAAATTAATTTGCAATGGCAAAAAAATATTATATATCGTGGAAAAAATGGCAGAATTAATTGAATGATAGCCTATCTCATATGCTTGGGATAAAAGTCACAGTTGTAATTGTTGTGTCAATGAACTGTCCACTTCTTACTTGTAATAATTTGAAGGTGTAGCGTGTTGAGAATTTTCCTCTCCGATACGTATCAAGAAAAAAATCACGTCTTTAACGTTCGAGCATTTGAGACAGCGATCCATAAGAATTAGTAGTAATCAACACAGAGCTTTTAACATGGTTCGACCGATGGCCTACTTCACGAGACAAATATGAGAATTTCATTGATATAAGAAAAAGTACACCCAACTCCTTATTTTCTCTTTGATTTAATCTTCTAATATAATAGCATATCTTAAATCTATATTAGAACCCTGATCTCTCGATGAAGATAAAAAATACAAGATCTCACACATCTCAATTTCTCTCTCACATCTCATTCTCTCTTGATTTCATCTCAAGAGAGGGGAGTTACAGCCGTCATAAACCTAGAGACTACATCTCTCTTGTCTTTGCCCATCTGGGCTTTTCCTCATTCGCCGTTTTGCCAATTCGTCCTGATAAAAGCATCTCCCCATTTATAACATAGAATAATTCTTCCCATATTTATATTAGGATTAACATAAATCTCGTTTATCCTTATCTAATAGAATATTTCATTTTATTTAAATTAGATCTACATCTTTATTTAAATAAGATACATATCTTAATTCTATCTATAATTTCTAACTATTTAGATTTAAACTAATCTTAACAATCTCCATCTTAGTTTAAATATAAATAAAATATTTGAGTATGCGCTCATCTCCATATCCATTAGTAGCCTATACTAACGGATTATTTTGGCCCAACTGTCCAAGTCCAATCCAGACTTCCTGTAGTCCACGAACCCTCGATAAGTGATCAGCTGAATATGAGACACAACTCTAACAATCTCCACCTTAACTCAAATCCGTTAAGCCTAATAACTTGAGATTAATTCATTGTTATTCTCATAATACTCTTCGCCGATGTTCTCGCATATGCATCATGTTCCTTCTCAGAACCCTTGTAGCATCTTCGTTATTCCCATCTCAAGCATACGATAGGATCGTTACTTCCGAGTACTCACGATCATTACACCATACTCTATCTCCGAGCACTCATGACCACTATACCGTACTCCATCTTGGTCCAAAACATTGGAACCCCTAATCCGGAAATACACGAAAAAATACTTGTAATGTGTCATGTCTGTAAGCAACCCTCCACCTATCACCATGAGCTTGCACACCTTACCGTGAATCACCGTACAAACCTTGAGCTTTACTTGATGCTTTAACCGTTACCATATACTCAATCTTTGTTGTCGACAACGTCACAATACGCCACAACGTTTCTCCAACTAATGGACTCAACCATCTAACGAGTATATGCCATGCAGTCGATCTCTTGGCCATCACGAACACGTGCATAGTCTCATCTAAATGCTTGATCAAAACTGCAGTGTACTTAATGCACTTTCCATGAATTCGATATCTATCCACCAAACCCACAACAAATAATTATCATTTGACTTGGTTTATACTATATCATATACGTGTGATCTTATTGCCCTTGCATATGGTATCCGGGACATCTCTCTCTTCCTTGCTAGATGAACACATTGTGGAAGAGAGTCGAAGTGATTGGCGATAAGGGTGCTCGCCAACCAACTTCTTCATTCTGAATCGCTTCAGAATCATCTCGATGTACATCCATCAAGATAGCCTAAGCTGCCAGTTTCTACGTCCTGTTCTATTATGAGGATTTTCCACAAATCAAGATTCTTCATGTCGAACCCTAATCTGAACTGATGACTCAGTTCCCATAGCATACTCTTCATCAGTACCACCATCATGAAAATATGCTTGACTACATGAGAAAAATTCTCATTGTAACCATCCTTTCCATTTGGACATATCTCTTGGCTACTAGCTTGACCTACATTGCCCACAACTTTTCTTGCGAAATACCCACAAGCAATCCACAACTCTCGTCCTTTGTGGTACCTCCATTGATCTCCACGTCCGAACAACGTGGCACCTATGATAATCAACGTGGTATATCCTTTGCTTGGATTTCATGGGATTGGTGATGATCATATGCTTTTGGGCTCCCGGTCCACCGAAACATCCTCTGGCTCTGTAGCTGTGTCCCCATCCCGTCTCTAAGAAATCATGTAACTCTATCTTAATTGTGTTAGTGGACGGGGGCAAGGGTCGTGACAGTCACGGCTTTATCCAAACTATGCCCCAATTCACAACCACAAGATCAATCAATACAATGCAATAGATAAAACTACAAATATCAAGAAAGCAATTAGAGACTACAATCTTTGTAGCATTTTCATGTGCGCCAATAGTGAACTAGGACCCAAGCTAGACTCTGTCGACCTCACGAAAGTATCCTCTAGCCGACCGCCACTTCGTAGATGATCCACGGTGAAGAAATAATGCTCGTAGCTCCATCTCCATCACCGGATAGAGAAACTCCATTTCGTCACATGTTAAGCACTCATGGAGGCAAGTGGAATAATGGGTAAGCTCTCAATTTTCATTTTGACCTCATAGGATACACTTTCCATTAGAGAGGAGAGGGAAAGCTCAAAGAGCTTGAAGAAGAAGAAGAAGATGGCATAAAAAAGAAAAGAGTTGGAATTCGCCTTTTCTTTTTCCTCTTTCTCATTTTAACCAAAATGAGACTTGTCATTCTAACCAAAATGAGACTTGTCATTCTCATTCTCTCTCTTCTTAGTTGTCATGCAAATAAAGAGAGAGGAGGGTCTCACCATCTTATGGTTAATAATAATATAAATATTTATATGTATACACACACACACACAAAAATATATAAAGTATTAACCATTTAGATAATGGGTTTATTTATGTATCAAAAAACATAAACAAAAACTTGATATATATATATATATATATAAAGAGAATGAAGAAGGAAGTATATGTATCCAATACACATACCCTTCGTGTATCCCATACACGAGAAGCCATCCATATCTTCTAGTAGAGAGAGTGTATCCTATACACATATATTAGAAACCGCATCTTAAATACGGTTATCAAGTCAACACTTGACTGATATTCCGGCTTTTAAACCCGGACGTTCGATTAAATCAACTATTTAATCGAAGTTCCATACGTATCCTATACGTACATGACTTCACATTTTACCCGGGTAGGCACCTTCGTTGCGGGACTCTAAAGACCCGTAAATATGCTGACAGTAGGTTGTACAGAATCATATCCGATTGAATCCGAAACACATTCAAATTCAATCCCTTTTTGGGTTAACCCACAAGCTCGTCGGTGGCACTAGTTGTACATAACGGCTGCCCAGGTACGATCAAGATAAAAGCAGGTCGACGAGCGAACTCATCCGGACCTGATGATGTCTATAAGCGACGAATACCATACTGTCCAGTCTCTTCATCAAAGACTGTTGCATATCTGGTCCGGGGGTGGAAACTGTCAAACTCCCAATAACCAGATAAGTTGTGCGACACTGGACTCATAACTTTTCGAGATACAACTGATAACACTTATAAGTTAATCTCTCCTGCTCCGGCTGGAGGCTTTTGGTTATAGCCATGTCCTGCACTGTGCGATATTAACTCTCTATACCGGGAGAGACGAATCCCTTCGACAGCTCACTGCCTCCATGTGCTTCGGGACTATACCAAACTAAAATCTGTTTGCTAGACTCAGTAGAGCCATGATATGGTAGTAATCTAAGTATAGTAGAAACACACATGATACACCGTAGCGATCTCAGGTCTAGAGAATACGCTATACTATCTTCACCAGAGAACTGCTACCTGGCATTGGTATAAACCATATAGGAGTTCTCGGTGAGTCCGTCCAGTTTAACTCATCCGATGAGCACCTGTATACAACCATTGGTGTCAAACACCAATGGTTATGGGATCAGCCATCGCCCCATACAAAATCAGGAAACATATACACTATTCTAAACTAGAGTGCCGATACCCAGTCTCGATACTCATACGACTAGGGACATTTAAGGATGTGCTTATGGACTACTATACCCTACTAGTATGATCCCTATCATAGTCCTGCTAATCAAGCAAAATTCTAATGGCTTCATCTCATGCATTAGCGATATGTGATAATGTGTAAAACGTATTCATATGTAAGATAAAGACAAACCAGATAGTATACTATCATCTCGAGTAAGACTGTTCTCCGTATAGATCCTCCTTCAATTACGTAATTGCCATCTTGAAATTATAATAATTATCTTGAGGGCACTATATCCAACAATCTCTCACTTGCACTTAAGGCTAATTATTGCGGTATCGTATACCCACATCTCATGTGCTACTGCATACCCAACTTCTGTACCGACAGTTTCGCAAACTGTGTTCGAGAAATAACCTCAGTGAGTGGATCAGCTACACTGGTTCTCTCTATTTCTCCCTATATCTCAATTTCGCGAAAATCAACTATCTTCTGAAATAAGCGATACCTTCATTGGAACTTTATGTGGATAGCTGATAGGAACTTGTTCATAAGTGAATGTATTTATCTATACAAATTCTTAGGATTTATCCTTTGCTGAGTCACAATTAGCATACCGTGCTACGACCGCCAAAGTATTCGTCTTGGAACTCATTCCAATAAGGAGGGTAAACTTACAACTCTGCTATAGACACTCTGTCATTCTTGTCACCTTGGAAGCTTGAATCGGTAATCGCCTTCCGAAGTAGGCTGCCATTACTATTCACCAAGAACATCTCATATGTTTTTAACTGCTTTCGTTTTCCCAGGATTGGGTTAATATCTGTTTACTACAACAATTTTAAAAGCATTATCCGGTCTTATACATGACATCGCATGAATAACTCAACTGCCGAAACAAGTGGAAAGTCACTCATGCGAGTCGCTCTCCTCATCAGTCCTGAAGTCATCTCTTTTGTAACGACTCTGAAATGTTTGTATGGAAATTTTTCTATAAGCTTGAGTTTGAGTTATAAGTCACTTTTGTTAAATAAAAGAATGAAGCCACTTGTAGCTCACTGATAAAGCCTTTGCACTGCTGTGATGTAGCATGTGTGTTCGATTCCCATCAGACACAATTTTTTCTGAATTTTTCTTTTTAACTTTTTGGAAGCCCAAAAGATTACATGTGCAATACACGGGGAAATGAAAAGTTCAGAAAAATCAAACATGTGGAAAATGGTGTAAATACAGGATTTATCAAATGGCACGAATCTCGAGGCCAGATCTCAAGAATCGACCGAAGGAAATGAGCATGGGTCCAGCTCGGACGGTCAGATCAAGGCCAAATTGATCCGTGCTTTGTACACATGTTTTTTCAACTCCCCTCAACTCCTCTGCACTGTTTGATTTTCCTGTAATCAAACAGAGACCATACATTTCACCAATTAACATCATTTTAATACTTTTTTAATCCATATTTTTAATTCTCAAACCCTAATTCTCCACTATAAATACCACCCCATGCCCTAGCTCTCCATCATTTTGAAAATTCTAGCAAAAACTCTCTCAAAAGTTCCTAAGTGCAAGTGGAGTAAAGTGGAGTTAGCGAGCAAGCTTCTTCCGTCGAAAATCGAAGCCGATTCCGGAGCTCCCGCGACGCCACAACGACACTCTTTCCTTCCTAACCCTTTCTTTGAGTTTTCCAAACCATAAGTCCCTCCCAAACTCTTTTTCTCTTCCATGAAATTCAACTTTAAAATTTATATCGGTAAATGGAGTTATTACCGATATTCTTTTTCTAAACCGTAGAAACTCTTTCTCCTTTATAGTTTGATCAACCTAATTTTTACACAATACTTGCAACCTTAAATACCAATGGTTAGAATCAAGTTTAACCTAGAATCTCATGTGAAACATCCATAATTAAAACTTTTTCATTAAAATAGGTTGAACTTTAATATCGCTCTTTTCGTTTTCAATAAAACTATACTTTTAGGAAAAACTTTATGGGGTAACGACCTACCACACGAACACTTTGGTTTCATAGCATGATACCTATTTGTATGTATTTTTGTTTGAAGAAGAAAATCTTACAATAAAATACCACATACTTTAAAACCGGGTTTTTTTAAACAGTATTTCGTATTCCTTTGCAAATATACATCTACAACCCTTGTTAGGAGACCCGCTAATAGATGGTGCAGATTATCGCACATCCTGGAGATAGTAGAATGAGATGCAGCACTCCTCACGGAGTATTCGATCTCGAAAGGATATAAATACGGTTTTTAAGAAAAACGAATTTTTCTAAATAAAACTAATTTTTTAAAATTATAAATCCATATTTTCATTATATTATGAAAGTATATTTTTATAAAAATGAAAGATTAAAAAATGTCAATAAAATACTATCAAGTTACTAAAAGGAACTAGTTTTCAATAAAATAGCATAAACTTTTGAAAGCAAAGTATTTATCATGAAAATACCCCAATACTTAAAACACATGCTCATGAAAACCCTAAGTAATACAAATCACCATCGTGGTTTTATTTTTAATCCGTATTAATATATTTTTCATAAAACCCCCTCGAGATATACAAAACAATATTTAAGGACTTTAGTAAATATAGGTTTAAGCGGGATCAATTCTCTTGTGCCCCGGGGAGTTGGAGAAAGTGAATGCTTGCCTATTCAGGTTATAAAACTTAACTAGAGTTATCAATGGCAATTGTCTTGCAAAAAGACACAAATCCTGCCGTCCATGTGCAACAGTTGCAGCTGACTTCCGAACCTAAGAATTCAAGAGTTAAATCAGTACATGTGTCTGACTCAGTTTGAGTCCAATCTCAAATCTGAATCCAAACTCAAACACGAATACTTGATCATGAACATGAATACTTGAATTCAAACATCAAATTCAAACATGTATACTTGACTTGACTTGACCGAACCATGCTTATAACTTGACTTGAACTTTACATGACTGCTTGAATATATGATTACATCCTGAACATGAATATTTGAACATTTTGTATCCATGGTTTTGACAAGACTTATAAACATAATCTATACAATACATTACACGGGGATAAAGGAATAGATTGGTACGGAACGTATATCGTGGCACAAGAGGTCACTTAAAAGACACCTATATGAATTCTCGTGCCGTTGTCCCGTGGGTTATGACGGGGCCTTATATTACAAGTTACTATAGTCCACGGGGTAAGATGGACTCCTCTCGTATACATGAATACTTTCTTTACCAAACTACAAATAACCACGTTATAATAACTATCATATACCAGTAATCGGCCATATACAACTTTACCTGTTCATTTCACTTTATATACTATCTTCTCTTTCTTTTTTTGGGACTTACCGAGCGTTAGTTCGCTGATGACATTCCTTTCTATTTCTTTTTTTGGGACTTACCGAGCGTTAGTTCGCTGATGACATTCCTTTCTATTTCTTTCTTTGAAATGTTCGTCAGGAGGACCGGACACTGAGGAGACAGAGCCGAGCCAGGAGGACTTGGACCAGCTTACAGCTCAGCCGGACTACTAGTTCTTCTTGCACTTATTTTCTGTATGCCATTGTTTAGGCATTTGCTTTATATCATTGTATATTTTCATTATAAACAGTTGTATGTAAAGTTGAATGTAAATAAAGTTTTTGTTCATTTTATTACTCTTGTCATTCTTATTCAGTTATATATTGCTTAATTACGCTTAACGTATTAAATACGTTGTGGCCTGCCACGTCACCGTTTCCGTCTACTGGGAAGTGGGGCATGACATCTTTAGAGAGGGTGACTCCACCTTATGCGGATACACTATCTCGCTTGGAGTCGTACATTCTAAACCTCTTTAGAATGGTGCCAGAGTACCTAAATTGGGACAATCCTAAAATATACTAGATCTATCTGTATAGACCGAGACACCAGAATTTACGATACCTTTTATCCAAGTCCCATATCGAGAAACATCCGTGACTACCAATGTTTAACCGATTTGTAGTATAGGAACATCACTTCCTATCAGAAGAATGTCATCCATTATCTATATGACTTCATTGACATTCCACCCTACTACCTTCTTTTAGATCACAAGTTCATCTTTCTTTTTGATGAAATCAAACACTTTGACCATTACACTAAAAACAGATGATCCTTCTCCGCTATATCTGCTCTGGTATATAAATAGGCTTAAGCAAATTGCACGCTTTTCGATGCTCCCACTGACTACGATAACCCTCCGATAGAGTCATATACATGTGCACATCTAAATCACTTATTTAGAAAGATTTATAGTCATTTACCTGTCAAATATCATAGTTAAGGAAACATTCGTGATAAATTATATCCATATGGACTTCAGTTTAGACACTGTAGCAATAGCTTCATCACAATCTACGTCGGGTTTTTGATGAAAAACCGATTACTACAAGTCCTACCTTTATAAAGCCACTTCCTTTCCAATTGCACCGATCTCAAAAGATATACTTTCTCGTATGGGTTTTACCTCATCAGGAGCACCCAACAAATTCTATACTTTGTTGCAGCGCATGGAGTCCATTATGGATAATTTGGCATTGAGCCATCAGTCGGAAGTCACTATTCCATACGGCCTGCTAATAACTAGCAGGGTCATCATCACATGATGCAATCCTCCTTGACACCATCTACGATCAAACCGAAATATCTCTCGGGTCACTCAGCTTACCTACTAAATCTGTAGAGTTTCTAAGGTTTGTCAAAGTCAATAGAGGCATCTCAACATCACTCATCATGGAGCGCATTTGCAGATGAGCAATATGAGAGAATCAAATTCTTAATACTGAATACCTGGCGTAAGTATCCACATTTTTTATCACTTTGAAAATTCATGATACTACTAACATCTGGTTCCGTAAGCTGTCCCTATACTTTTTGAAGTTCTCACTGCTTTGGATTTTGCGTTTCAATAAGAACGCACATCCAAAATTAGAGTACTCAAAAAGTAGATAGAATGAAATAAGAGAACCAGCCCCTTATCCCAAAGGACAATGAACCATATACATCCCATGTATAAGTCTCAAGAGTTCATTAACTCAAAATCTGTGTGTTATAATTTAAGAACCGAATTTTGGTTAAGAATATTAGTCCCGTTATACTTTGCAACTTACCTAATCAACACTTGATTTAGGTAATGTCAATGAAATAATTTTGAAAATTATATCCCACTTCATCAAATAAAGAGATGGATATAAAAAAATTTCTTAAAAAGTTGGTGCACTATAACGGCTATTCAAAACCAAAAGTTTGCCATTAGGCAAACCTGGTGATTTTCCCAATAGCAACAATTGCTTTGAATTCCGACATTGGGGAACAAATCACCCATTTCCCGGTACTTGACTCCCTGTCACCATCTGTAACAGCTTACAAACATGGGGTTTTAATCCGGTATCCATATATCCAGGAGTAAAAAGTATCTGAGAAACATTTTTCAATCATAATCACAAAGAAAAATTGAAACATCAAATGTTTCAAAGGGTTGCCGGGTGTTCCTTGTAATGCCTTTATATTACCCATGCTACTGACAGTAGTTGAAATTTCCTTTCCCTCACAATTACCTCTTTGGATGTCTCTCTATCTTACCTTCTGTGTACCGAACTTATGGTAGTTGGTTTTCTTCTCTCCATTCTTTTCAACACCAGCGTCAGGAATGGAAGAATACTATCCAATAAGCATAACTGGTACACTCTCCTTACTGAAAATGAGCTCTCGTACTTGAGATAAGGTAGAAGGGAGAGACAAATGAACAATTCATCCACTCCAGAGCCGGTGGCCCGTCCCTGTACTGAAGCAATTTCTTTGGGTTCGTATCTAAACATACGAGGTCGTCCAAACAATATGGATCTCTGTATCGTATACAGAGGGTTCCGGAGTAAGTGAAAAGGGAAGTGGAAGGGGTAAGGTTATTTACGACAATGTTGCGAATTAGGATAGTAAAGACATGCCAAAGCCATTGATTGTAAAAAGGTCCGGTTAAAAATGGTTATGAGTTTTAGTTTAAAGGTAAGTCAAAAGTCGCTGCCGGAGAAAGAAAAGAAACACTCGTCATGCACTCTATCAAAATTAGATTGGTTTATATTTTCATCTAATCGGGATGGTTCTCACTGTTCCGTCGAATCCTCCTTTAAACCCTAAAAGGAGAACTAATCGGGATTATTTATGAAATATATCCCAAGAGTTAGATTTACTTACAGTAGAAATCGGGACCCAAACAATCGTATAGAATGCTATGCAATTCTATGCAAATTTCAACACTTGAAACTCCCAATATCTGTTTTTACCCCTAACTACTTATGACCTTAATGAAATCAATAAATCATAAGTCGCTAGTCAAATTCAGCCCATCATTTCTTGATTAATTTAGACCCACCCGCATAAGCCCTTAACGAAGTCAACAAACCTATATGACTGTCGTAACTAATCACATCACTATGCGAGCAGGAGGCACAACTTAGCTACCGTACACTACGACTTAACGAAGTCAACAAACGTAGCACGAATACTAAGTACTACATCCTGAAATGACAGAGGGCTATGGCTGGTTTTGAATAAAACCATTAACGTATTGAACTTGATATCATCGTAGGAACCGCGTGGTTTTTCATATTTATAGTTATGTAGACTATTGTTGGTGTTGGGTGCTCGCGCCGCGGAAGCCGCGGCCAAGACGGAAGCGATAACAAAATTTTTATGCAAGCACAAAACACACATACCCAAGAATTCGTTCTAAACACCTAAACTAGCAAACTAAACATGCAAGGGTGTAGAAATACAACCTTCGACGCGTGTCTACCTAATTGTCGAAGACCCCTCCAAGCTTGTAGACGCCGGAAATGCGCTTGAAAGGTGACCACCCTTGCCGAAGAAGATCCATCCGAGAGAAATTGGAAAAGACTCCAACCGACGCTCCAAACTTACTAAGGATGGATTGTGGATGATGTAGGAATTTTTCCACTAATTATTTTCTCTCAAAACCATGCTCAAGAGAGAGCAAGAAGAAGAAGGAGAAGGAAGTGAGGAAATGGCTAAGTGTTGAGCTCAACCATGAAGCATGAACTCAAGAATATGGAATAAGAAAATTGTCAAGTGTAGAATTGAATGGCTTTACTTTTTACAACCATGGTTTAATAGTGCAACCAAATCATATCAACATTAAATACCAAAGCCATACCCTTCTACATGCACAACCATGCTTCATGCCACCTCACTTTTCAGTTCATTTCCATTTATTTTTCTAAATAGAAAAATAAATATGAGGTGTTCTTCTTCTAGAATCATTCTCGTATAAATACGGAATACTTCACCTGGAATATATATCGCTACATATTCGCGTATCCGTATAAAAATACGGATAGCACTAAAGAGATAAAATGAATAGTGAACAATAATACCAAATATATATATATATATATATATATATCAATTATTAAATCAAAACCTGATTTAATAATCCGGCTTAATCCTAAGCCGACAAGTATTATCAACTGTCCGATTATAGTCCGTGTATCCCATACACGTATTTAATCGGACCTCTGCATGTACCAACGTATGGCTCCTACATCTATCGTATGAACCGGGAAAACTCTCTGTATGGGACTCTAAAGACTCGATAATACACTGGCAGTGGGTTTAACCACAAGCATGTCATCGGCACTAGCTGTACGTAACGGCTACCCAGGTACTTGCCAAAAGAGGGGCCGGCAATCAAGTATGACCTTACCCTACCGAGTCTAAATGTGACAATCTCCATACAGTCCGGTCTCTTCGTCTGAGAGTATCGCATATCGGGTCTAAGGGTAGATAACGTCAGACCCCTACTAATCCGATAAGTCATGTCAGACTCAAGCTCAACACCAACAGAGATACTACGGATCAACTATTAGTAAATATCATCCACCGTGGCTATGGATTTAGGATGATAGCCAACTGAACATAGCGCGATATCGACTCCTAATATTAGGAGAGACGAATCCCTGACAATCGACCATTGCCTCCATGTGGCGAGGGACTGTACCCAACTAAAACCTGTTTGCATGACTCCTTTGAGCCGTGGTAGGGTAGTAATCAAAGTACAGTGGTAACTCACACGAGACAAATGACGATCTCAGGTCAAAGGACTAATATGTACTCATGCCACCTGAGAACTTCCGTCTGACGATGGATATAATACCATTTAGAAGTTCTCAGTGAGTTCGTCCGGCGTACTCACCTCCAATGAGCACATGTATACTATTTTAGGTGACACAACACCAATGTCTTGTGAGACCGGCCACCGCCCTTCGTCGGGGTCTAGAAACGTATAAACTAGTCTACTCTGGAATATCGATGCCCAGTCTCGATACTCCCACGAGTAGGGACATTTAAGGATGTGCTTATGGATAACACATCTCCCATATATATGATCGCCATCATAATACTGGTAGTCAAGCAAGAATTCTATGGGCTTCATCAATGATGAAAACAAACCAGATAGTATACTATCATCTCGAGCAAGACTATTCTACCTGTATAGGTCCTCCTTCAATTATCATAATCGCCTACTTGTAATCACAATAATTGCCTTGAGGGCACTATATCCAACAATCTCTCACTTGCACTTAAGGCCAATTATTGCGGTATCGCATACCCACAGCTGGTGTGCTATATAATACTCAACTTCTCTACTAATCAGTTTTGCAAACTATGTTTGTGAAACTTAATGTGTTCGAGAAATAGCCTCAGTGAGTAGATCCGCTACAATATTCCAACTTCATCTCTCTATATCTCAACTTTGCTGAAATCAACAATCTCCCAAACTGAGCGATACCCCGCCTCAAGAATTTGTCTGGATTCTTGATGGGACCAAGTTCATCAATGAACAACTCCATACTACAAACTTCTTGGGCTGTATCCTCTGTTGAGTCATAACCAGCATCTTGCACCATGATTACCTCAATATCCCTATTGGAACACTATCCAATATACCGATCCTCAGAAGAGGCTAAACTCAAAACTCTGACAGTATATCTGTCATCTAGGTGACAATGGAAGCTTGAACCGATAACCGCATCACAAAAGAGGCTGCCGTTACCTTATACCAAGAACATCCTCTTATGTTTATAATAGTTTCCCATTATTTCTCCAAGATTGGATTAATATCTGCTTGCTATAGCAAGTATATAAGCAACATCTGGTTTTATACAAGACATTGCATGATTGACTCAATTGCCTAAGCAAATGATATGTCATTCATGTCAGTCCCTCTCCTCATCAGTTTAGAAGACATCTCTTTAGAGACGGTGACTCCATGACCTGCGGGTACACCACCACACCAGGAGTCGTCCATTCTAAAATACTTTTAGAATGCTGTCTAAGTACCCGATTGGGAAACTTCCCAAATCTAGATCTAAAACCAGAATCCCTGATACATTATCTATCTGGTTTTGTACAAGACATTGCATGACCCACTCAATTGCCTAAGTAAATGATATTTTATTCATGCCAGTTCCTCTTCTCATCAGTATAGAAGACATCTCTTTAGAGAGTGTGACTCAATCACCTGCGGGTACACCACCACGTCAGAAGTTGTCCATTCTAAAATACTTTTAGAATGGTATCTAAGTACCCTATTTGGGAAACTTCCCAAATCTAGATCTAAAACTATAGATCTAGTCACCAGAATTCCTGATATATTAACCATATCCAACATGGAGAAAACACTATGTGACAACCAAAGTTTGGCGGCTTATAGTATAGGAATATCACTTCCTATCTGGAGTATGTCATCCAAATCCCATGATAGTACTCCCTACATCCTTCTTATTAGGTTCATCTATTATTTTGATGAAATCAATCACCTTGATTGTCACATCAAAACAATAGATCCGTCTCCGCTATCCATGTTTTAGTCTACGAATAGACATAAGCAACACGCATACCTTCTGCTGTTCCAACTGGCTACGATAACCCTCTGGTAGAGTCATATACATATGCACTTCCAAATTCCCATTTGGAAAGACGTTATAGTCATCCACCTGCCGGATATCATAACCAAGAACTGCATCAGCGCCAAGTCATATCCATATGGACTTCGGCGTAAACACTGAAGTCACATCACAATCCACAACGGGTATTTGATAAGAACTCTTTACAACAAATCTAGCCTTATTATGTTAGTATATTTCCACTTGCATAGATCTCGAAAGATATACTTACTCCTAATGGTTTTACCCCTTCAGGAGCAACCGGTAAAGTCCAAAATCCATAATTTGCTGAAATGCTTGAAGTCCATCTTGGATATGAAGCATCTGGTTATCTGGAAATTACCACTTCCTATGACCTGCTGATAACTAGTAGGGGGAACAGCAGTGCCAAGTCATATCGGTATGAGCTTCAGCATAGACGTTGAAGTAAAAGTCTCATTATAATCCACAACGGGTATTTGATGAAAACTTTTTATAATAAGTCTAGCCTTATTAGATTAGTACATTTCCACCTGCACAGATCTCGAAAGACTTATTTGCTCCTAATGGGGTTTACCCTTTCGAGAGCACCTAGCAAAGTTCAAAATCCATAATTTGCTGAAGTGCGTGTAGTCCATCTTGGATATGAAGCATCTGATCACGTGGAAGTTACCACTTCCTATGACCTTATGATAACTAGTAAGGCCATCATTACCATGATACTGACCTCCCTGTCACCGTCTACGAGAAAATCAAAGTACCTCTTGGATGGCTGAGATCACCTACTTAATCTGTGGAGTGGTTAATGGTTTGTCAAGTCCAATTGAATACTTAGGTTCTACTAAATTTTTGGTAACCGTTTATGGTTCTGGAATCACTTCCAATTCTACCATACTCCCACTAGTTTCTTTTGCAAAAAGATTCATTTTATTAAAAAGGTGGCGAGTTAAGAACAATATAACTATTGATCTTGAAAATGGTAGAAACAAAATCCTAGCGAATACTTGGGATAATTCACAAACCGCCATTACTGAAGCGTACCTTGAGTTTGTCCGGATTCTGCTTTTAAACAGAAACCGGATAACTCTATATCTTAATAACCTCAAAATATACAACCATTCTATGTTAGAATCATGGCACTAATTTAGATGGAACCGGATCCAAATGTCATGCAGTTTTTTCCAGTGCATATCACCTAATGGAAAAAGGCAAATACAGTATTACTCATCAAGGAGTACACCCATGGATTAGCAACCTGCGAGAGAATCAAGTTTTCAATATTACTATGATGGAATACCTAGCATAAGTATCTACATTTTCGATCACCTTGAAGAATCCTGATTCTTCCAACATATGGTTCTCTACTTTATTCTTATACCGATAAACTTCTCAAAATCTTTGGACCTTGCATTATAACGAATGTGTGTCTAAAACCAGATAACTCATAGGTAAACCTAAATGAAGTAAGAATGCCAACCCCTTGTCCCGAAGGACACTGGACAATATTCATTTTCATGTATAAATCCCAAGAGTATACTAACTCAAATTTAGTGTTTTATAAATTGAAAACTGTATTTTGGTCGAGAATGTCTTACACCGTTATTCAATGCACCTTACCTTATCCTCAACCGATAAAGGTAAATGTTTAGAACATAATTTTCAAAATATATATCTCACTTTATAAAATAAAGGTACAGATATTTCATTTTAAAATTTGGTGCATAACAACGGTTATTCGAAACCAAATATTTACCGTTAGGCAAAGCCAGGCGAATTAATCCAATATCACCAATTGCAACGAATTTCGATATTGAGAATCAAATCGTCCATTTCCTAATATTTTACCCTAACTCGGCATCTGTAATACCGTACTGATATGAGATCCAAATCCGGTAAATATATACCCTAGAGTCAGAATTAATTGGGAAAACAGTTCTCTTTTACAAGTATACAGGAATACTGAAATATGAAAATGTTTCAAGGGGGTGGCCGGATATTCCTAGTAATGCCTATTCCATTATCTAGATTTATTACAGCAATCACAATTTTCTTTGCCATCATTTCAATCCCTTTATATATCTCTGTTCCCTCATAGGAACTGAATAAAGAAGCAAGGAAATAGACAAGAGGAGCACCACGTGTCCACACGTGATCGGGCATCATGTGGGGACACGTGACCTTCTATGAGCAAAATTATAGGCGCTGAGATACAAAATTTGAGATGGGGTCACGTGCCAGCACGTGATGGGTTCCTGAACCCTTTGAACTAATAGAATTGAATTCTGATCAAAAGGGGTCACGTGCCCACACATGATGGGCCTTTAAACCCACTGAAAGGAATTAAAAGGTATAATAAAACAGAAAGAAAAAACCCTAATGGGGCATCACGTGCCCACACGTGACCAGGGGTCACGTGCCGACACGTGATGAGTTTCCGAGTTCTTTAAAATAATGGAATTAAATTCTGGTTAAATGCTTAATCAGTGGGTCACATGCCACTACGTGATACGGTCTTAAAAAACTCTCTGAGTTAATGGAAAGAAAACCCTAAATGGGGCATCACGTGCCCACACATGACAAGGAGTCACGTGCCAACACGTGATGGGTTTCTAAGATCTCTGAACTAATAGAATTAAATTCTAATTAAATGGTCAATCAGTGGGGTCACGTGCTAACACGTGATAGGCTCTTAAACCTTCTGAACTAATTGATTTAAATTCTAATTAAGGGAAATTAAAAACCCTAATATTTCCCTAGATTTTTCCAAACAAAAAGATTGCGCTCTGTAAAGTGGAGCACCATTGGATTAAAAATCCAATGGTGATTAAAAATCACCAACTTATAGAAAGATTCTATACAAGGAAAGATTTTCCTAAAATCTGCCAGGAATAACAAATAAAATATCTTTTGGATTAAAAATCAATGGTGAGAGTGGTCTGAAAGATCATGTTGGTTACAAAATCAATCAAAATCTTTCAATAAAAGATTGACTAAACAAACCGATTCTTATCTTTCTCCTATAAATAGAAGACAAAAAAAGAAGAGAAAAAAAGATATACAACAATAGAGAGAAAAAAGAAGAGAATTTAATTCTCCAAAAAGAAGAAGATCTCTTCAGAAAAGAATGAAACCCTAGGTAAGAGAGGGAAAGAGATCATTCTATAAGCTCCTACAAAACAAAAAGAGAATTTAATTCTCAAACTAAGAGTTTAACTCTTCTGAATAAAAACTTAGTTCTTTCTTTGGTTGAAAATCTGCAGAAGCAGATCTCCCCATAAGTTGAGAATTTAATTCTCATCGGGGGGATTCTGCCATGCAGATCTAAAGCGTAAGGGAGGACCCAAGTTCAGATAATTTTATTCTTCCACAAAACATATAGGAATTTAATTCCTCCAACAAAGAAAGGGTTTAACCCTTAATTTAAGAACTTAGTTCTTCTTCATGGTAATAGATCTGCAGAAGCAGATCTCTCCATAAGTTGAGAATTTAATTCTCATCGGGGAGATTCTGCCATGCAGATCCAAAACTTAGAGGGAGAATTGAGTTTAAAGAATTTAATTCTTTCGAACATATAGAAATTTAATTTCTCTAAAAAAAATTAGGGTTTAACCCTATAAGAGAATTTAATTCTACAAGGGATTCATCTCTCCATGCACGTAAAAGAAAAGATCAAGTGCCCAACATGATTACGTGGAAACACGTGACCCTCCCTCCAATGACCAAAAGAGAATGAATAAGATTAGGTTACGTGCTCCCACGTGATCCTTGAACAGACTTCTCAAAATAAAAGGGCAGAATCGATTTTGGGTACCTCACGTGTCCCTATGTGACCCCTGGCAAACACCTCTCTATAAAAGAGAAGATGGAAAAAACTGAAGGATTAATACCCAATGCATGGGCGCCCTCACGTATCCCCACGTGACCCCTAACAAATCTTTTTAATATCTAATGCATGGGTACCCATCACGTGCCCACACGTGATGGCCATGAAGACTAAGTGTTTAACACTTATTTGAATATTCTGAGAATAAAATAGGGGAAGTCTGGCCCAATACTTAAGCGCCTCATGTGACCACACGTGAGCGCTTTTTCTTTTTTAGTGTTTAACATTATTTTGCGCGCTTCATCCCTAGTGTTTAACACTGTTCTAAGCGCATCACGTGGGAGCACGTGATAGCTGAGTGTACTCTAGTGTTTAACACTATATCCAAGCCAATCTTAGCTTGAACTAGCCAAGTTTTCCAGAGGCAGTACCCCCTTTTGATTGAACCTCAAACACACTTTTGTCTTCCAAAATTGGTCTTCTCATATGACATTCAAAATAAAACCCAGAGCCTTTCAGTCAACTTTGGTTCAAGGGTACATCTCTTCACACTTCTGATACATGTCATTGTAATTCTTCAACGTCTTCAGAGAGGTGGTGGGTCCCAATGGCCAATAACTATCTGGTGGATTTCCAAACCCATGTTTGCATCTGAACTTGGACTGTAATGTCCTTAAACTAACTATGGACCGTAATGTCCTTAAACTAAACAATAGAGCCCAAATGCTCTTTTGTTGGATCTAAATGATCCTGTTAAGTAGATCTTAGTCTAAAATTAGACTAACATATCCTTAACAAACATTTAAGTTGATCTTAATCTCAAACGAGATTAACGATCCTTAAATCAATCCAACTACAAATCCCCTAAACCAATATTGGTTCAAGGGTACATCTCTTCACTCCTCTGATATTTGTCGTTGTAATCCTTCAACGTCTTCAGAGAGGTGACGGGTCCCGACAACCAGACATTTCACGGACTGTGGGGTCCTTAAACTCATGGACTATGACGTCCTTAAACTTTACGGACTGTGGGGTCCTTAAACTCATGGACTATGATGTCCTTGAACTTTACAGACTATGATGTCTCTAAACTGGACTGAGATGTTCTTAAACTAACATTGGACCGTAATGTCCTTAAACTAACAATGGCCCGCAATGGACCTAAACTAAACAATAGAGCCAAAATGCTATCTTGTCGGATCTAAATGATCCCGTTAAGTTGATCTTAGTCTGAAATTAGACTAACGTGTCCTTAACATACGTTTAAGTTGATCTTAGTTTCAAATGAGACTAACACATCCTTAAACCCAACCCCAAACCCAAATCTAAGAAAATACGGATTTGGACTAATCCACGCCCTACGGGCAACATCATAAATTAGTCTCCGTATATAATCCACGGGCAACCAAAAACAAAACAAACACCCACGACACGAAGTGACCATCTGGAGAAGTAGAAAGTGGTTACCGCGATGCGGTAGCGTAATTAACTGCAGGGGCTTGCGCCTGCAGGGAAGAGCGTCCCCACAATCAAAAACCCCTCAACGAAGGGGAATCTGACGAAGTCTGCTACATCGGCCGCATCTATTTAAACATTCGATACATGGTGTCATAAATCAACTTGTCATCTTCAGAGAGGTGGATGGATAGCACCAAATAGCATTTGCCCTCGAAGTTCAGGCCTGATGTCCCAATGTCCCGGTCGCGTCTTCGGCGGAGAACGGATTCTGGCACGCCCGGTGGGACCTTTCCTCTTTCTACTCCACACTTCGTGTGTCGTGTTCGCGAACGAATCGCGGTTTAATATGGTTGCCCTTGGGTTCGAGGTACTAAGATTTGGTTTTGCTCCCGTGCAGAAAAAAGATCAATGGCCTCTAACTGCTCCAACTGCAACTGCAACTCCCGTACCGCTTCGTCTGGAGGAGTAACCTACGGGCCCCAAGAGGCCTCCCTTTTCAAGATGCCAGTGGAGCAGGTAACTCAGGCCACCACTGGGCTATTCTTCGGGACCATGTTCCCACCGATGAGCTTCAACGCTCCTGTACCATTACAAAAAGCTCAGAAGAAGTCGGTCTTTGATCGGCTTACCACCACTACGGCCCCTCTTAACGGGTCGCCCAAACAAAGCGCCTCGGTCTTTAACAGATTGGGCCGAAGCTCCAATAGGCCTGTGAAAAAGCCCGCGATACCGGAAAGGGTAATCCCGAAAAGGATAGCCATTCCTACTTCTGAAGTCGCCAAAGCGGCTTCCTCTGTTAAGGAGTCAGTCTTTGCAAGACTGATTGTTTCGGCTCCCGCTCTAAAGGAAGTCACCAAGACTGCTCCTCCTGCTCAAAAGTCTTCCTTCGACAGGTTGGCTATCCCCGCTCAGCGGACGTCTGTTTTCAATAGGCTGGCGCCAATAACAGCACCTGACCAGAACAGGAAGCATGATCAAGCCACCCCTATAGCTGAGCTAGTACCGTCGGCTCGACACGCTCGACGTCGTCATTAGTGCCGAGTAAGGAAAGCTGGGGGCAGTTCACCCTCTGGATTCACGCCGCCAGCTCCAACGGTGGAAGTTGATGCTGCTGTTCCAACTGGGAACAGCTTTGAACTACTTAGGAGGGTACACAAAAACTCTCCGACTGCTGTATTAAAAAGATCTCCTCCACCAATGGAGAACGCTACAAAAGCGAAGCTAGAGAAGCCTCCTCAGCGGCTGTTCTCTAAAATTTATAAAGTTTGGCGACAGGTCCAGGACTCCGTGATAGATCAAGACTATCCCCGTCGACAGAAAAAGATGAAGGTTCGGCAAGAAGATGACCACCCTGTCAAGCTACAGAAGATGTCATCTACTCGGGTGCCCGCTGCAACGTCCCCCTCGACTTCGACCGCCCACAAAAGGAGAAGACCAGAGAAGGTCCCTACGACCAATCTCAAAGGCGCTGAACCTAAACCCCCAAGTCTGGGGGCATGGTGGTCCACACTATTTATATGGCATCCGGGAAAGAGGATAGCCGTATCTCTACGGGTCATCGACCACTTACACGATCCGTGACAAAAGCCCAGGAGCAGCAACAGAAGCTTCAGGAAATGCTAACGCAAATGGCCGCACTCACCGGGCCAAAAGAAATCCCGGAGGCATCATCAGAGCAGCGTCATGAACAGGAAACCGATGCTGACTTCCTCCGCAGAATCCTCGAAAATAAGGACAGAGAAGCTGCGGAACAAGCGGTCAATATAAAACGAATGGCGCTTCTCTTCCAAGACATGGTCGGGATGATGATACAACCGGATCCTCCGGCTGAAGACCCTCCGATTGTCCTTGAAGATGACAGAGGGGAAACATCGAACCCTCTTCTGGCTTGTTCAGCAGCCAAAGAGGAGACCATCTACAAAACCGCCATGGATAATTATATCGCTCAACAGATACGAGCTTAACAGGTAAATGAAGTGGCCGGTCAGATTGTTAAGACTGGACGACCCTATCCGGGTTGGTACGACCAAATAAAGTACCCACCGGGATATACGATCCCTAAATTCCATGTATATAAGGGGACGGGAAATTCACACCAGCACGTTGCTCAATTTAGGGCACTGTGCGGCAACACTGGAGGGGATGACAAACTATTGCTTCGCCAGTTTGTTGGCAGCTTGTCGGAGACGGCATTCGAGTGGTATTCGGAACTCCCGAATGACTCCGTCAAAACATTTGCAGAGATGGAGCTGCTACTCACCCAACGTTTTGCGAGCGCTAGCGAACGTACCCCAATCACGGCGCTGATCAATGCCAGGGTGAAGCCGGGAGAAACTTGGGTCCAGTACGCGATACGGTGGCGGAATCTATGGTCGAAGTGCGAGCAGCGTATTGAAGAAGTGCCTGTGGTAGGCATGTTCGTGGGTGCTCTCGAACCTCAGGCAACTATTTCCCAATTCATGATGTTCTTCAAGCCAACTACTTTTCAGGTCTTGATTGACAAGCTAGCCCAAATGGATCAAATGGGTCATAGACCATCTTCTTTGAAGTTAGAGCCTCGAAACGAAAAGGGGAAAGGAAAAGCAACCTTCGTTGCCAATGCTCAACAGCAGCCCAGTGGTCAAAAACTAACTGATCGCCAAGACGAGAGACGGCGATTCTTTAATGAGAAAATGAAGCCCCTTATTCGTTTCCCCGGGACAAAACGAGGAGATTGTTCGAGCTGGCGGTGTGCAACAGGCTCATCAACTTGCCGGATCTAAAACACCCATTGCAACCCGGTGAGACTAATAATCCCAATTATTGCCCCTATCACCAAGCGGTAGGCCATCTAATCGAAAATTGTTTCGTCTTCAAATGGTGGATTGAGAACCAATACCAACAGGGCAAATTCGTACTGTCCGAGAATTGAAAGGTAAACCCGCCCCAGTCGCACGCTCTCAAAAAGGCGGACAAACCGGGGGCATCATACTCTTTTATAGAAGAAGCTCCATGGGAGGTCGTTCTTTCAGCCAAAACGAAAAGAATGCTGAAGGATCTCCAAACATGCTCGGCGATCAAATGGAAAAGTCTGCTGGAACCCGAAGTCATCAAGGGAATGCTGAAGCCACGCCTAACTTCAAAAATTGGTGGTGATAGTCAAAGCGCCCATACCCAACCGTCAAAGTCTTCGAAGAAGAAGAAAAAGACCAAAAAGCCCGTGAAGCCTGATGACAAGCGTACGGACCTGCAAAAACATATTGACGCACTGAAGGAATATAACCAGAAAGCGCGGATCCCAGTCACACTCTAAGAATTTCTCAGCCACGTCCTTGAGGACGGAGATGATGACAATGGAGAAGACTCGTCAGATGAACTTTAGAATTATGTGGCAAGCTACCATGTGATCTCTCACTCGTCGATAGATGGTGAAGAAGCTCTTGATGCAGAGAAACTGGGGGCAGATCCTGAATCGGAGCTCCTAGGACCGTCAGACGAGATGATTGATGCATTCCTGAACGAAGCTCTTCTGAAAAGCAAGGCTGATCGAGAGCGCGAAACGGTCATATTTGGAAAAGCCAAATGCCTGCGACTGAACGGAAAGATTGAAGCACCCCAACCAGATAGGAGCACTTCGGCCGCCAACAAAAGCAGGTTCAAGACAAGGAAAAGGTTCGCCAAAGCCATATCGATGGGAATGAAGCTGCCACCCTCTGAAAGAAACACTCCTGATGGGATACACCTTGACGAAGGGGACGCACATCCAAATTACTGCTTGTACCATCGAAGGACTATGCACCCTACTGAGGAATGCAACGCCTTTAAAAATTGGTGGCAGGGATACGTTGCTCATCGACAACAGTTCTAGCGGATGAAGCACAAAACTCGTCGAGAACAAAGGAGTACGACAGATGGGCGCGGAAGAACAGCCGGCAACTGTCACATGGTTGACAGCTAGGGATCGCAAGTTCCTACCTTCGGGAGTGATTCTGATGAAGAAATTCCCCTTGGCCCTCTCTTCAAGGAATCTACCTCCGAAGCAGAAGAAATGAAGACCAGCGAGAACATCCAGCTGCATAATCGCACATTACCTGAAAAGAATCTCGGACCGGCAAACAAGGGATCGAACAAAAAGGATAAAGAGAAGGAAAAAGTCCCTGAGGATATTGCCCTCGACGATCGAGTCTTCAATGCGCTAGCAGCCAAGGACCGGCCCAAGAAAAACAAGGTGGATTATAACGTTCTAGCACACCTGAGAAAGATTCCTTCACAGTTGAGTATTCTCGATGCCCTTCTGCTATCTAAAGAGGTGCGGGACTCCCTAATCAAAGCGTTACAAGACCCCGGACAGTTTCAAGCTTTCCTCGCCTAAGAAAAGATGAATGACGAGTTGGAGGAAGTGCACACTGCTAACATCACTTTCGGCGATGAGGACCTCCTCGTCGGGACGTGCGAGCATAACCGTCCGCTATATGTCGTCGGATATTGTCATGACATCAAGATAGGCAAAATCCTAGTCGATAATGGATCCTTCGTTAACCTTCTCAATGTAAGAGTGTTGAAGGAGATCTGCATGAGCGTTCAACACCTTGCTCGGGATAAGATCACTATCTCCGGGTTAGACTCCCAGTCATCACGGACGCTTGGGTCTGTGATACCGACGTTACGCTTTGGGCTGCTCGTCATTGATATCAAGTTCCATGTCATTGACGCCAAGACTTGCTACAACACTTTGCTTGGCCGGCCTTGGTTACACGAGTACAACATTATCCCTTCTACACAACATCAGTGTATGAAGTACTTCAAAGATGGTCTCGAATACACTATGACAGGGGAACTAAACCCATTCTCCATGAACGAAGTCCGCAAATATGAAGATGCCAAGTACTTTCTGCCAGATTTCGAAGACACAGAAAGATGTCGCAAACCAGAGAGCAAACAAAAAGCTATCACAACCATTTCGGTCTTCGGGAGCGATACCAAGGAGGACGAAGAGATAGTCTATTCCGGGCTGCCCCAATACACCAAGCCGGGACCGTCCACCCCTATGTTGGTCTTCGGCAGTGACTCTGAAGACGAAATCAATGTAGTATTCTCTGCTCGTCTATCAATACAAGCCTTCGTTGGCGATGATCGAAGTTTGAAAATTTCCATGGTTCCGCAAGAGCATTACAAAGAGCTCGATGCACTTGAAACCTATAGTGTGCAGGAACTGCAGACGTTCTACGTCCCTCTCAGGCGAAGAGATGAAAATACAATCCTCTTTTATCAATTCACGGAAACCAAAGTGAAGAAAGAAGTCTGGCATGGTGCCGATTCGACACTTGACAGATTTCAACCCATCCGACTGCCCAGATGCTACACAGAAGGATTGAAGAGGCCGTTGAGGCACCAAGGCGTATCCTTTAAACAGACCGCTCGACAAGCTCGGTTCTACAATAGGATCTGGAACGTCCCCGGAACTCAGCGAAAATTGCCCACCGGGAGAATGGAAACGATCGGGCTTGGATATATTCAATCCAAGAAACGGGAGCGAGTTCATGACAGTTACGTCATACATGACTTCGATGAAGAAGGAGATGTTCTATTAAAAGACGCTAACCCTGAACCAAAACGAGGTCCCACCATGAAAATGCCAAGTCCTTCGTTTGAAGAACAGATAGACAAGATAATAAGGGAAGTGGGTCAGAAGGTCCGGGATGACCATAGCCGCGAAATGGCCATTTACGAGAAAGACAGGACGCAACGCCTCCTTCAGCAGGCCACGGAGAATGACAATGCTCTTCGTCGCCAGCCCGTCATACAAAAGACCCGGCGCAGAGGCAAAAATAAACCCAAGAACGGAAAAAACATTCGACAACGGCAAAGCGGGTCTAAGAAGCCGCGCGATCGAGAATCGAGCAGACGGGATCCGTCTCTTATAAAGAAGATGGGTCGAGCATATTCTTTTCCCCAAAATAAGACAAGGAAGATATTCGACCTCGTCGTGAAACATTGGATGATTACGCTCCTGGAGTCCAAGCACCCCGAGCAAGCAGACGAGGTCTCTCACCCAGACTATTGCTCCTATCACCGAGCAATAGGACATCCTCTAGAAGACTGCTTCACCTTCAAGAAGGAAGGTTCGCTCTATCCAGCAGTTGGAGGGTAACCCCGCCACAGAAGCATGAACCGAAAGCGACGTGTATAGCGAGAGTAGAACCAGATCAATATCGGTCTTGGAAACAATCTCATACCTGTCACGTAATAACACTGACAGAAGAAGGAGTGCTCGAGAATATGGATGACCCCTCCTGGTGCTTCGAAAACGATGATGATGAAGTGATCTCAGAGTATCCACTGGCGCCAAAAGAGTTGGAAGATGGGATACATACTACTGCGGATAACCTCAGAAAAATTGACTTGGGGACGGCAAACGACCCGCGACCTACGTTCGTCAGCGAGTTGCTGTCTGAAGAAAAGGTGGCTATGCTAAAAGACATGCTCATGCAATATAAAGATTGCTTCGCATGGAACTATTCCGAGATGCCGCCTCGGCTTCATAATTTGTTATCACTACGAGACGGGCCTCCGCTTGAGACTGTTGGGACTGGTACGAGGCAAGCCGACTTTCAAGCTCCTGTTCGGTGTCTTTATGGGCTTCAACTATCTCGCGGGTAAAGATGACGGCTTTATCAATAGCTACCATCTCCCTAATAGCTTCTTGAAGCACCCATCAGAGTTCATACGCCCGAGTGGTCTTGGACGTAAGTTCAGCTTGAAGTTCCCCCCAGCGCATTTGAAGCCAGCTCCCTCTCAGAAAATTTTCGGCTAAGCCTCTTCTCGCATGACAGCATATTTGCGGCGCACCGTTCAATCAGCCCCCGCAAGCTCGCCTTTGCAGCCACAACCTCTGAAGGAAGGTGCGTACATTCAAGACTATGCAAACAAGCCTCCACCCGACGACAAAACTCAACCCAGACTTGCACCAACATTTCACTATGGTAAGCAGCAAGAAAGGGGAGAGAACTGTTGGCTTCGGCGGCAAATTCTTCGGCCGTGATCAAGCTACCAGCACGAAGGTCTTCGAGCAGAGCTGACAAAGAGTGAAGGCTGAGCTTTTCCATCCGTTCAGAGGCACGTAGAGCATAGGGGCCGGGTGTCATGACGATGCGAGATTCCAGCATGGTAAGAACTGGCAAAGCTGTTAAGATTTATAAATAATCAGCGAGACTTGCAAGCAAAGAGTAGATGGAACAACGTCGAAACTTTACTTACCCACAGTCATGCAAGAAGGGTCCAAAAGATCCCCAGGCCTGTCAAGAATCTCAACTTCGTCATCGGCTTCCAGAACTACAGAAGACATCAGTATCGTTATATGAAATAATAATAATGCCGTGAGAAGAAGGCAAATAACACTAACCTTACCCGGAAGAGAGGACGATGCGTTGAGAGGATATTGCCTGAGGAGCGGCCATCTCTAGTAAACGCTGAAAGGATTTTCTAGGAGACAGATCAGCGATAGACGCCGCCAACTCGCGTAATTCTGAAAAGACAGAAAGGTTCAGATGATGGAGAGATTATTAAAATAAAATATAGAAGGCTACCTTCGATGCTCCTCCCGCTCTGAACTGGAGGGATAGCAGCTTCGGCAGCCTCCTCTATACCCCCAAGCACATCATCAGGGACATGGGCCGGTATAACAGCTTCCAATTGAGGAGCAGCGGCCACCGCTTCAGGCTCCAATAAAAGGACGGTGGCCTCGACTACCTGTTCCATAGTCTCCGGGCCGTCCCCAAAAAGATCTATTGAATCTGCGACCAATGAAGATGCCTCTTCCGGGAGAGCAAGCACCGGGAGAACGGAAGCCGCCGGTGGAAGCTCTGCAGCAGGAATAGCGACCGTAGCGACCCTCTCCACACATACTGGTGTTTCATCGGGGATATTTACAGGGTCCACGGTCAAAGCGCTGCTCGAACTCAAATTCTCTGCCATCGCCGAGGTCCCTGCAAAGTTTTACGAGGATAAGAATACATAGAAAGCAAAGCAAGTTACTTGCCAAAGAAAAAATACAGAAAAAATGCTTACCGATACGCCAAGATGCCTCTAAGATGGCTTTTTCAAGCCGACGATCTTTCCTAAGGAGGTATGCTCGCCGAGGTTCGAGGGTAGACTCATGGCCACCAGTCCACAACGACAGCACATCTTCGGCATCGGCCGAGATAGGCCGCTTAAGGGCTATCTCGCCTCCCTCTTCCAAAGGACCTATAAATATCCACCGTATCGATGGAGGATCTTCGTAGAAGATGACGGCAGGATAAGGCCTCTTTGGGACCCTCACATTTTCAGTCTCATCCTGGGAGCGTCTTATAGCCTCAGCTAATTGTGTGGCTTCCTCGGCAGATGAACCTGGAAAAAGAAGACCACCATCCGGCTCTTACATAGCTATTGGTTCATCTTGAAAGATAGGCTCAGATTCCACTAAAAAGTCGAGCAGATTGGTGACCGTCTTCTTTCGCCTCTTTGACCCAGAACTAACACCAGAATACGATCGCTTCTTTCCCCTCGGTGCTTTGGTACGACGTTGACCCACTTCGCCTTCAGTATCCTCTCTCGGCGGTGCTACCGATGATGAGACTGCCATTGTTGACGCCGCAGTTGATGAAACTGCTACTGGCGCCTTATCAGAAGCCCTTGCCTGAGATCTAGTGTGCGTCGGCATACCAACTGTCGGAGTCAAGTCCACATCCGCCGCCTCAGGAATAAGTACGGTACCAGTATCCCTCAAGGGAGGGCGAACCATTGTCCGCAGTCACTGCGGGACTCCCGTAGCCTGGAGCGGGGCGGGAGCTCTAAGCCTAAAAAGTATCCTCCTCTCCTCAGCAATGATTGGACTAACCCGGTGGCGATACCAACCCGTGAAAGCACCCATGCACCTCGGAATGTAGTCGGCCTCGGGGATCATGAAATGAGAACCGGTGTTCAGCCTCATGAAATGGTGGGTGGTGTCATGAACAGCTTCCAAAGAAGGGCTGGGCTCCACTGTGAATGCCTCGAAGGGGACACCCTGGTTATATCCCAATTGCCGGGCAAAGCGGTGTGGATTGTACCATATGAAAAGAGACGCATCGTTTCGACGGAACACCAGATAACTGGGTCTGATCGAATACAAGTGCATGGCTTCCTTGGGCTTCAAGAAGGGTGCTCCCTCTTTCGACGAGTCAAAAAGCTGTTGAATAGGTCCCGAAGGAGCAGAGAGGACTCGATCATTAAATACCATCCCATCTTCGTTGGCATAAGGATTGAGCAGCACACGAAGAGCCCCTAATTGAGTAGGGTCAGGAGCAGAAGCGTCCACCAACCTCATGAACCGCGGAAAGGTATAAGCATCATAAAAGATGGGTCTTTGGTGTGCAGCAAATGCCCCTAGCACGTACATCTCAATCCATGACGTAAAATAATGAAGAGAGAAACTCACCACGTTCACGCCTGGGGTTGAGGTATTGGCTGCAGTGCTTAGCCCATGGTACAGATGGGAAAGCCCCGCAATGCCCACAGCTAATCACGTCCCTTCGGCAATGCGATGAGCAGGGTAAATTACCGAGGCTCTCATGAATCGACGGTGCGTTGGAACGACAAACCAACTGAGCCAAACGCTGATAAAACCGATGAAGAAAGTTTCTTCATCCATGCCAGGAGCTGTGATCGATTCGAAAGGTACAGACGACAAGACTGGAATGTAAAACTGGGGCAAATCCTCTTCTCTAGCCGGTAGCCTATTTAAACCAAACCTGAAGGGGTCGTTGATACTCGCAAGAATCGGAGCCGCCTTTGATAGAACATCTCCATGAAGGAAGCAGGTGATAAAGCTTTTAAAAGTGACACCCTGTTCTTATGACTCTGTGAACAGCTTCTCAAAAATCCCCAGAGTCTTGATTAGACTCGGGTACTTGTGGCGGATGGCATTTTCAGTCGATAAGCCGTCAAGCGTAGTGGGCACAGTCTCGAAGTCATACTCATCAGAGGGCAACAATTCTTCGTAAGGCGCTCCCCTGATCGGTAAACCCGAGATCTCGCGAAACTCTTCCAAAGAGATCGAAACTTCGCAGTCCCCTAGCAAGAAAATGTTGGTGGGAAGATTCCATTGATTTAGGAAAGCTTTAACCCACCATACATGGGGAGATGGATAATGGAAGAGGGACGCATATATCGCCTGGTAAAGCCCGACCCTCTGCAGTCGCACACGATGAGCGGACAAGATGTAACGAGCCCAGAGAAGATAGCCCGTGGGATGGCGAGGGGTAAGCCCTATCTTGTAAACCTGTCCCCAGGGCTGGGCTTCACCTTGGCAGATACGACGCCCTAAGATGTCTATGGCTGGCACAGGGTGGTTTGGTATCCCAGTTGTCGACGGCTCGAGCCGGCCTGTAGGAGTCCAATCCGCTACCTCTACAGCAAAAGCAGTCTGTGGACGGTTTATCGGAAAGAACGAGCGGAGAGGTTCTGTTGGCACCTCGCAAAGAAAGCTTCGGCGACCGCGGATGATATGACCGTACCAGGTCCCCCACAAAAGTAAGTTGGTGCAATCCGGGTCATGAGACTTGATCATTGCCGTCACTTCTTCATCCGACGGTGATTGAGGAAAAGCTACCTCCGAGCGAGTAAAAGGAAAGTATGGAAGAGAAGCCATTGTTCCTGAAATAAAAGAAGGGGAAACTGTTAGTGAAGCCCACACATGTATAAATATATATATATATATATATATATATATATATATATATATATATATAAGAAGACAATGGAAGAAAACAACAAACAACTTATTTCATGGAACCAGGGGTTACAAAACACGTGGGCCCCACAAAATCAATATGGCGGCTCACTAATAATGAGGCTGAGCAATCATCATGAGAACAAAAGGAAGATTCTCAATAAATTCAAATAACTCTACACATTCCCCCAAGGAGAAAACCCATTGCAGAAACTCTGTGCAAATCGAGAAGGAACTCTCCTAAACTATTTTTGCAAGAACAACTTAGGATGAAAAATCCCAAGAAGTCTTCTTTTAAGAACTAAGTTCTCTAGAGGAATTAAATTCCTTTTGAACAGAGGAATTAAATTCCCAGAATTTTTTTTCCAGAGATAAGCTCTTTGAAATGGAATTAAATTCCAGAAGGAAACAGGTACCATCATTAAACCCCTGAAATCAGAAAATGCCCAACATTCGGGGTTTACTACCTAAAGATCGAAAAGATGAGTTCTTTGAAGGGAAATACCCTTGGTGTGGATTTAAAATCCAAAGAGTTTTTTTTATATAAAAGTTCTTCGGTCGTTCAAAACCATTACCGGAAGAAAAGATTCTTTCTTGGACAGAGTTAAACTCTGAAATTTTTGGAACAGAGAACTGAGCTCTAAGGAAGAGAATTAAATTCTCAAAGGAAAATGAACAAAGAAGAAGATGAAAGAGTGGATGTGCTTCTGAAGAGACTCTTGCATTTATAGGATGTGATGGAAAACGGTTCATCTGCCCTCTTCCCTAGGCAAATCCAACGGCCATAAGGATGACAGCGTTGCACTCACTTGCAAACACGTGAGAACAACGCTATGGGGGCATTTGTTCCCTCATGGGAACTGAATAAAACAGTAAGGAAATACACAAGAGGTGCACCACGTGTCCACACATGATTGTGTATCACGTGGGGACACATGACCTTCTATGAGCAAAGTTATAGGCGCTGAGATACAAAATTTAAGATGGGGTCACGTGCCAGCACGTGATGGGTTCCTGAACCCTTTGAACTAATAGAATTGAATTCTAATCAAAAGGGGTCACGTGCCCACACGTGATGGACCTTTAAACCCACTGAAAGGAATTAAAAAGTATAATAAAACAACAAGAAAAAACCCCAATGGGGCATCATGTGCCCACACGTGACCAGGGGTTACGTGCCGACACGTGATGAGTTCCCAAGTTCTTTAAAATAATGGAATTAAATTCTGGTTAAATACTTAATCAGTGGGTCACGTGCCACCACGTGATAGGGTCTTAAAAAACTCTCTGAGTTAATGGAAAGAAAACCCTAAATGGGGCATCACGTGCCCACACGTGACAGGGAGTCACGTGCCAACATATGATGGGTTCCTAAGATCTCTGAACTAATAGAATTAAATTCTAGTTAAATGGTCAATCGGTGGGGTCACGTGCTAACACATGATAGGCACTTAAACCTTCTGAACTAATTGATTTAAATTCTAATTAAGGGAAATCAAAAACCCTAATATTTCCCAAGATCTTTCCAAACAAAAAGATTGTGCTCTGTAAAGTGGAGCACCGTTGGATTAAAAATCACCAATTTATAGAAAGATTCTATACAAGAAAAGATTTTCCTAAAATATGCCAGGAACAACAAATAAAATATCTTTTGGATTAAAAATCCAATGGTGAATAAAATTCACCGAGTGGTCTAAAAGATCACGTTGGATACAAAATCAATCAAAATTTTTCAATAAAAGATTAACTAAATAAACCAATTCTTTTCTTTCTCCTGTAAATAGGAGCCAAGAAGAGAAGAGAAAAAAAAAGATATACAATAACAGAGAGAAAAAAGAAGAGAATTTAAGTCTCCAAAAAGAAGATCTCTTCAGAAAAGAAAGAAACCCTAGGTAAGAAAGGGAAATAAATCATTCTATAAGCTCCTACAAAACAAAAAGAGAATTTAATTCTCAAACTAAGATTTTAACTCTTCTGAATAAAAACTTAGTTCTTCCTTTGGCTGAAGATCTGCAGAAGATCTCCCCATAAATTGAGAATTTAATTCTCATCGGGGGGATTCTGCCATGCAGATCTAAAGCCTAAGGGAGGACCCAAGTTCAGAGAATTTTATTCCCCCACAAAACACATAGGAATTTAATTCCTCCAACAAAGATAGGGTTTAACCCTTAATTTAAGAACTTAGTTCTTCTTCATGGTAATAGATCTGCAGAAGCAGATCTCTCCATAAGTTGAGAATTTAATTCTCATCGGGGAGATTCTGCCAGATCCAAAACTTAGAGGGAGAATTGAGTTTAAAGAATTTAATTCTTTCGAACATATAGAAATTTAATTTCTCTAAATAAAATTAGGGTTTAACCCTATAAGAGAATTTAATTCTATAAGGGATTCATCTCTCCATGCACGTAAAAAAAAAAAGATCAAGTGCCCAACATGATCACGTGGCAACACGTGACCCTCCCTCCAATGAACAAAAGAAAACGAATAAGATTAGGTCACGTGTTCCCATGTGACCCTTGAACAGACTTCTCAAAATAAAAAAGGCAGAATCAATTTTGGGTGCCTCATGTGTCCCTACGTGACCCCTAGCAAACACCTCTCTAAAAAAGAGAAGATGGAAAAAATTGAAGGATTAATACCCAATGCATGGGCGCCCTCACGTGTCCCCACGTGACCCCTAACAAATCCTTTTAATATCTAGTGCATGGGTACCCATCACGTGCCCACACGTGATGGCCATGAAGACTAAGTGTTTAACACTTATTTGAATATTCTGAGAATAAAATAGGGGAAGTCTGGCCCAATACTTAAGCGCCTCACGTGACCCCACATGAGTGCTTTTTCTTTTTTAGTGTTTAACACTATTTTGCGTGCTTCATCCCTAGTGTTTAACACTGTTCTAAGCACATTACGTGGGAGCACGTGATAGCTGAGTGTACTCTACTGTTTAACACTATATCCAAGCCAATCTTAGCTTGAACTAGCCAAGTTTTCCAGAGGCAGTACCCCCTTTTGACTGAACCTCAAACACACTTTTTTCTTTCAAAATTGGTCATCTCATATGACATCCAAAGTAAAACCCAGAGCCTTTCAGTCAACTTTGGTTCAAGGGTACATCTCTTCACACCTCTGATACATGTCGTTGTAATCTTCAACCTCTTCAGAGAGGTAGTGGGTCCCAATGGCCAATAACTATCTGGTGCATTTCCAAACCCATGTTTGCATCTGAACTTGGATCGTAATGTCCTTAAACTAACTATGGACCGTAATATCCTTAAACTAAACAATAGAGCCCAAATGCTCTTTTGTTGGTTCTAAATGATCCTGTTAAGTAGATCTTAGTCTAAAATTAGACAAATATATTCTTAACAAACATTTAAGTTGATCTTAATCTCAAACGAGATTAACGATCCTTAAATCAATCCAACTACAGATCCCCCAACCAATATTGGTTCAAGGGTACATCTCTTCACTCCTCTGATATTTGTCGTTGTAATCCTTCAACGTCTTCAGAGAGATGACTGGTCCCGACAACCAGACATTCCACGAACTGTGGGGTCCTTAAACTCATGGACTATGACGTCCTTAACTTTATGGACTGTGGGGTCCTTAAACTCATGGACTATGATGTCCTTAAATTTTATAGACTATGATGTCTCTAAACTGGACCGAGATGTCCTTAAACTAACATTGGACCGTAATGTCCTTAAACTAACAATGGACCGCAATGTCCCTAAACTAAACAATAGAGCCCAAATGCTCTCTTGTCGGATCTAAATGATCCCGTTAAGTTGATCTTATTCTGAAATTAGACTATCGTGTCCTTAATATATGTTTAAGTTGATCTTAGTTTCAAATGAGACCAACGCATCCTTAAACCCAATCCCAAACCCAAATCTAAGAAAATACGGATTTGGACTAATCCACGCCTTATGGGCGACATTATTAATTAGTCTCCGTATACAATCCACGGGCAACAAAAAAAAAAACAAACACCCACGACACGAAGTTACCATCTGGAGAAGGAGAAAGTGGTTACCGCGATGTGGTAGCGTAATTAACTGCAGGGGCTTGCGCCTGCAGGGAAGAGCGTCCCCATAATCAAAAACCCCTCAACGAGGGGGAATCTGACGAAGTCTGCTACATCGGCCACATCCGTTTAAACCTTCGATACATGGTGTCATAAATCAACTTGGCATCTTCGGAGAGGTGGACAGATAGCACCAAATAGCATCTACCCTCGAAGTTCAGGCCTGACGTCCTAACGTCCCGGTCGTTGTTCATACCATAATTTTGCATTATTATATTCCCCATTCTTAGTCATTTTACAAATAAACAGGTGCTTTTGACCCATGTCTACTACATACTTGCAGGTTACAGGTTCTCGGAACAAAAACAGTGAAAAAGATGAAAAAATGATACAAAAGTGAGACCACGACCGACAAATGGAAGAATCTTGATCAAGCCTACAGTTTGAAGGCTAAATGAAGATCAAATGAACAAGTTCACAAGTACAAAGGCAGTGCAAGGTTCAAGACTTCAACATGAAGCAAGCGGTAAAGTCCATGAAATTATTCACTGTGGAAATCTGGAAGAAAACTAGAAGACAATCTGAGAAACCAAGTGAAGAAACAAGTACCCAAATGAAACCAGACCAAACCCAAAAAATTCCAGCTCAAGAAGCCACTAGTCGGCCGCCGATCCGCGGCCAAACAGGGGTTTTGGCCACGGTTCCGCGGCCATGGGAAGCGTATGTCGGTGGAAAAATTCTGTGGCGGCGCGTCGGTGCGTTGACTAGGTTTCTTAGGGGGTAAAATTGTAAAAAAAGATGTGCGTCGATTGTAACCCTAGGGTTTTCTATGATATATAAATCGAAGCGCTAAAACCTTTTATAGGTTATGCCTCTTCTTGTGCCTCATTTCATCTATCTAAATTCAGATCTGTAAATTTCTGTAAAGAAGGAAGAGAGCATCAAATAAAAATTAGGAGTAAGTTTTCTTTTCATTGCCCTAGTTAAATTTTATTTCCATGCCCTAGGTAATTTCTTTCTTTCCCTAGCATAAATCTTTATTATCTGCCCTAGTTAGATAGTTAGAAAATGTTTTTCAATTCCCTAATGAGTGAGTAGTCTCCTCGCTTGTTAGGGTTAGATTTGAGGAAGGCTTGAAAGATGAAGATCTCTCACCCCTTTCTTGCCCATCACACGTTTTTATAGGACTCCATGCATACATGCACACACCGCTCCCTACGGCACCCTATCCCACGAGGTAGCGGTGATACCGTAGTATAAAGGACCGGTTGAGTGTGTTTTCCATGGAGGTTAGGGTAAGAATTAAGAAAGGAAGGACAAGAACCTAGAGGAAGAAACACCGTTTCTTCCCGATGGTACTAATCCACTTTATTAATTATTACCATAACACCTCATAGATCTTAAATAGGGCATAGAAAGCGGTGAGGAATATTGACTTTCCAAACTTAACCTAAACCTAACCCTAGCAAGATTTTAGTCCTAGTCTAGATCAACTTTAGTTTTTAGATTTAATCAATCCGACAACAATCGGAATTAACTCGTTGGAACAATTTGAGAATACACAAAATCCCTGTGGACTGACCCGTACTCACTGGCTAGCTACCAAGCAACGCTGTTCTTGATTGCGGTTATAAAATATTTTTGATTCATCTTTAAAAAGCGCAAGCACGCAGAATAGCTTTCAATCAAATGGCGCCGTTGCCGGGGATGGTGTGCTATTTTCTTTTTGCAATTTCGGGTTAATATAAAATTAAAAAAATCATAAAAAACTGAAAAATAAAAAAAATATAAAAAATTTATCATCTTATTATTTTGTGAAGGGTATTTTCGTTGGAATTTTGGAGGATCGAAGAACAAATTCAGATCTGGAAAAATCCAGAGATCAAAACAGAAAACGGCAGATCTGAAAAACAGAGGAAAATAATAACAGAGAAGCAGAAAATTTCTCGGGATCTGAACCATTCAACGGACCGTGGAACCGCGGCGAGGAAGGGCTTTTGGCAGCGAAACCGCGGTGGCCTGGTGACTTCAGCAGGTGGAAAAAGCGCTGTAAGTTTTCTTTTCTCCTTCTCTTCAACCCCTGATATCTCCTCTGTAAAAATTTCCTGCAGGATTCTTTGCGCTAAAAAATCTCTCCCCCTTCCAATAATTGATCTTGTGCAAGATTCTTTGCGCCGCGCTAAAAAATTTTTTTTGCAAGTGATTGTTTACTGCTTTGCATATTTTAATTGACTTTAAGGGGCTTGAACACCAATCCAGATTGAGTAGGGATTTCATCACCCTTCCCAGCACCCCAAAAATCACATAAGGCATATTGCATTGACAATCAATTAATTAAAAAAGATTAGACTCAGCCCTAAGGACTTCGCGCTCAATAGGACAAAAGACTAGTTGTAGGCATCGACCGTTAATCCTAACCTGACTTTGTGGTGCCTAAGCTCGACAGGTAGTGAAAGGTAACTTTATAAGGCCCGTCTCACGGTGATTCGTGAGCGGATCCCTACTTTCTCTACTTGTGCTTACCTGGCCACAATTGGCGGTGAAAAGGCGGTTTGAGGTCCTACTTCTTGCCCTTTGGAACAGTTAGGAGCTGTCTAGCTGACCTAGGTGACCCTAGATCTAGACTTGATTGTGCATTTGTGATTGATTGAACGTGTGTCTAAGCCTTTTATCGAAAATCTTTTTTGCAAAAAGCTCCACATAAAAAAGAAAAAAAACACAAAAAGGAAAAAGGAATTTTTTTTACAAAAACTTGCAACTTGTCGCTAAGAATTCCGTGCACCCCACTTGCACCCCACATTCTTTTTCTTCTCCTTTCTTACATCATGGGTACCCCACCTCGCAAAACTCTTGCCGAACTTTGGTACCCTGAACCAAACTTTGCTTCCTACGCGAATTGTTTTGGTCGAATTACGGACGACCCCTCCATGCCCAAAATTTCTTTGAAAGATCGAATAGAAGCGTCTAGGAGAAATGGTTCGACTCCACAATGCACTTTGTATCAACCATTTCAACCTTCACCACCTTCTTATGTTGATACTACCTTTTCGAGTCCTGTTGTAACTCCGAAACCCATGTCTATCGCTGAACATATTGAACAATCTCGTAACCGATCTTTCACTCCTTTCAACACTTCCAATTCTTGGAATCAACAAGTCCATTCACCTTTTTATCCAAATGTTGATCCTACTCTTATCCAACCATTCAATTCCTACCAGTCCTACCCGACTTTCACACCTTCCCTAAACATTGGTTCTACACAGCCATTTGGGAGTTTCACGTATCCAAACAACTTTGTATCTTTTACTGAAACCCCTTCACAACCCATGTCTAGTCTGGAACAATCGTTGGAAGCGTACATTGCAGCAACAAACCGACAGATAAGGAATTTGGATGCGTCCATTGTTGCTCTTAGACAACCTAGTGAACCGGTAGCTAGTTTCCAACTAGCTCCAAAAATTCCAATGTATGATGAGGCGATTGGACGGAGTAAGAATTTGAGTGGTGAGAGTGAGTTCTACACACTTCCAAATCAAACCTACACATCACCAATTGAATCCCACAACTCTGGTTTTCAAACAAGTGTCCCAAATGATTCACCAGTTAAAGATAAAACGTGTAATGAGTTGTGCGACTTTGTAGTGTTTAATTTACCTGATTGTGAAGAGCCCTTTTCGAGTGAACCCAAACCTAATCCTTTTGAACTTTACAACTCCACTCTAGAACCTGAATTGATAAATATCCATGCCTTTGATAAGGTGTCTAAAAAAATCGATTTTCACTTGATTAAGGATATTGACGCCGGGAATATTTTGGATGATGAACCCGTTGATTTGACTGAAATTTTCTCTCCAATTCATCATCCCGAGTTATTAAATGTTTCTCCCGAACTTCATATGCATCTTGATTTTTATGATAATTGCATGGATGAGATAACTTTTGAGGAGAATTATGAGGATAGTATTGAGGAGAGTATGGAGGATAGTATTGAGGATGAACCATTTTTGTTTGATGAGTCGGATTTTCCAATTCATCCTCCTGAACTTTTAACTGTTATACTTCCTAAATCACCCCTCATCCTTCCAATCGTTTCGACCACGCAAGAAATCACGCTTGAGAACTGTAAGCTTGAAAAATTTCTATTCAATCACAGCAGTTTGGATGCCACTAGTGCGTACCTCTTTGAATCTGACACAGTTCTCACGGCCGATAACGATTACGAGTGCTTCACTTTTTCGGACGATTTTGAAGACTCACCGCCTGAGTTTGAGTCCTTTGAATTTTCAGATGAGTTAGTTGAACCATCAGACTCGGTTGCTTACAGTCATTTCGAGCCATTGATGGAATCCTTCAAGTTCGAGACAGATTACTTAGGTGAGAATAAGACTATCCCTAAATCACTCCCCTTCGTCCCTTCTATCGTTTCGACCGAGCAAGAATTCGTCGCGCTTCCATTTTCAATGAATGGTTTACTAAGTTCAACGTACCTATGTTTTCTTGCGAATCTTGAGGGATTTGACCCCATTTCTCGACGGGTTGATAGATTAGCACAATCGCTTTTAACATATCGGTCATCACAAATTATGCTAATTTATTCACTCGATTTACACCCTCAAGTTCGTGCTACACTTCTTTCTCTTTTCCGCCATTCTTCTCCGAATATAGCGAGACCATATTCCACCCTTCTTCCCATACGGTCTCGTGTGTTTCTAAATTCCTTTCTCTACACTCTATTCTTCCACCAACCCTACCATTATAACGATAAATTTTTTGAATGGTTGGTGCTAACCTTTGGCCTGTGTAAGGACTTGTATAGTTTGATTTTTCTCCTCCCTAACTCTGAACTTTAAACGCTTAAAACAGTGGAAACACTGTTTCACTTAAGTTTGGGGGGAACCTTGTTGTATATATATTTTTTGTTTTTCTTTTAACAATAAAAAATTTAAAAAAATTATTATAAATAAATAAACAGGAGAGTGCCGACATTTTGACCCTCTTGGTATAGCATGACAGTGAGGACACTGTCAAGTTTAAGTTTGGGGGTATGCTCGGTAAGCTTTCTTCCTTCGCATTCATATGTACATTTTTGCATTTGCATACTTATTTTAAAACCCATAAAAATTGAAAAATTATACAAATTGAAACATTCAATTTTGGCCATAATTGACTTGAATTTTACAAAAAGGTTAACTAGTTAGGAACAACTAGATCCTAGACTTAGTAAATTAAAAACTCTAAAAATAACCTTTCTTAAAATTTAACGGTAGAAAGTATATGTCTTTGTAGTATATTTAGAAATAGACAAATTTCGAGTTGACTTCTTGGGCTAAGTTAAAACAAGAGAAAAGTATTGATATCTTTATTAAAGTATAAGTTTGAAAAATAATTCCTAAGCTTAAGTCTAAATGCTGAAAATATATACCCTACAAATTGCACAAACACGAACCTTGAAACTTGGAAGAGTATAAGAGACCTTGAAATGCTCTTGTCTAAAAGTCCTTAGTATGAAGAAAAATAAAATAAAAATACTAGTGTGAATAAAGAGATAAAAAAAATAAACACTGGTTTTTGTAATTACTTAAGGCTGCATTAATAGAAAACAATATTTAGCGAGGGTGCTTCATCACCTAGTGCCTTAGACCAACTGGTTTGGGAGTCACTGCTAAAATCCTTAGGGATTACAAGACTAGGAATTACGCTTTAATGTGCGAACACATTTTGTAATCGGTTCTCAAGAAGTATTAATGGTCGCATGAAGAATGTGTGAGCAATTTTCATCTAAAAATTCACCAATTAAAAGTACTTTGGACAATGGACAAGAGTATAATAGCTTGATTTGAATTTCTAAGTGTAGGGGTGATATATACACACACGTAGGGGTATGCGATTGGGATTTGGATGAGAGATAGGAATGAAAAATAGGACTTATATCATTAATAAAGATGATAAAAATTCTTAAGTTGAGATGGAACCCTAGAAGGAAAACTCAAAAGATGCCAAAAGCTAAGTAAATTCATAAGAATATATATAATCTTAAGTTAAATGATGAGGAAGCGTGAAAAATATGGGTGGATAATTAATGAGTCAAAAATAATAGAATTCCTTGTTGGAAAACCTAATTGGAGAATAAAAGTTAATAGGCCGAATTGATAGGATTTTGTGGGTAGTATCCGCTGAAAACCCTCAGGAGACAACACTCTTCCTACTAGGGATACCTAGAGGTTTAACGGCTTGTTGCACGAGCTCAGTATAATCGCGTTTCCCTGTGAAAGTGAGGCTAGGTCTTTTTTCAAGAATAAAACTAGGTTTGCTCGAGGACGGGCAAAAGATAAGTTTGGGGGTATTTGTTCATACCATAATTTTGTATTATTATATTCCCCATTCTTAGTCATTTTAAAAATAAACAGGTGCTTTTGACCCATGTCTGCTACATAGTTGCAGGTTACAGGTTCTCAGAACAAAAACAGTGAAAAAGATGAAAAGATGATACAAAAGTGAGACTACGACCGACAAACGGAAGAATCTTGATCAAGCCTACAGTTTGAAGGCTAAATGAAGATCAAATGAACAAGTTCACAAGTACAAAGGCAGTGCAAGGTTCAAGACTTCAACATGAAGCAAGCGGTAAAGTCCATGAAATTATTCACTATGGAAATCTGGAAGAAAACTAGAAAACAATCTGAGAAACCAAGTGAAGAAACAAGTACCCAAATGCAACCAGACCAAACCCTAAAAATTCCAACTCAAGAAGCCACTAGACGGCCACGGATCCGCGGCCAAACAGGGGTTTTGGCCGTGGTTCCGCGGCCATGGGAAGCACATGTCGGTGGAAAAATTCTGTGGCGGCGCGTCAGTGCGTTGACTAGGTTTCTTAGGGGGTAAAATTGTAAAAACAGATGTGCGTCGATTGTAACCCTAGGGTTTTCTATGATCTATAAATAGAAGCCCTAAAACCTTTTTTAGGTTATGCCTCTTCTTGTGCCTCATTTCATCCATCTAAATTCAGATCTGTAAATTTCTGTAAATAAGGAAGAGAGCATCAAATAAAAATTGGGAGTAAGTTTTCTTTTCATTGCCCTAGTTAAATTTTATTTCCATGCCCTAGGTAATTTCTTTCTTGCCCTAACATAAATCTTTATTATCTGCCCTAGTTAGATAGTTAGAAAATGTTTTTCAATTCCCTAATGAGTGAGTAGTCTCCTCGCTTGTTAGGGTTAGATTTGGGGAAGGTTTGAGAGATGAAAATCTCTCACCCCTTTCTTGCCCAACACACGTTTTTATAGGACTCCATGCATACATGCACACACCGCTCCCTACGGCACCGTATCCCATGAGGTAGCGGTGATACCGTAGTATAAAGGACCGGTTGAGCGTGTTTTCCATGGAGGTTAGGGTAAGAATTAAGAAAGGAAGGACAAGAACCTAGAGGAAGAAACATCGTTTCTTCCCGATGGTACTAATCCACTTTATTAATTATTACCATAACACCTCATAGATCTTAAATAGGGCATAGAAAGCGGTGAGGAATATTGACTTTCCAAACTTAATCTAAACCTAACCCTAGCAAGATTTTAGTCCTAGTCTAGATCAACTTTAGTTTTTAGATTTAATCAATCCGACAACAATCAGAATTAACTCGTTAGAACAATTTGAGAATACACAAAATCCCTGTGGACCGACCCGTACTCACCGGCTAGCTACCAAGCGATGCCGTTCTTGATTGTGGTTATAAAATATTTTTGATTCATCTTTAAAAAGCGCAAGCACGCAGAATAGCTTTCAATCAGTCGCATCTTTCGGCGAAGAACAATCTCTACATCTTATCTTTTGTATACCGCACTTAGGCTAATTGATTTTCTTCCTTCCCTACCTTTCGACATCAGTCTAAGGTTTGGAAGAAGACTATCCAATAAACGTAATAGGTGTACTCTCCTAGTACAAGGAGCTCTCGCAACTTGAGAGAAGGTAAAGGAAAGAGACAACCAAATAATCCTATTCAATTTCTCCAGAACCAGTGGCCATCCTCAACTGAAATAAATTCTTCGAGTTTGCATGTAACTATACGATAGTTGTTCCAAGTAATATGGATCATCATAGTGATACAAAGTGTTCTGAAGAAATGCAAAAGGTAAAGTAGGAGTGGCAGGGATATGTGCGACTTTATCGTGAATCATGACAATCCAAAGCACAAGTGTGTAAGAAGGTTCGGTTCACTTGGTTAAAGAGTTTTAGTTTTAAGGTAAGTCATAGGTCGTTGTACCAAAGAGAGAGAGAAAGAGAGAGAGAGAGAGAGAGAGAGAGAGAGAAGAAACACTCAGTATGCACTCTATCAATATTAGATTGGTTATCACTTTATATAACTAGGATAGCTCCCACTGTTTTCTCGAATTCTTCTTCAAACCCTAAAAGGAGAACTAGTCGGGATCATATACACTTTACAAGTTCACTGACCGTTCAGCCAATCCAGTGTTGGTACTCTGAGAGAGGTCCCCCGTGCTTTCGCACGGACCCAATTAATAACCTTGTTTCTGTAAAGGCATAAACTCATTAACACTTTCTAGACACCTAATAGGTTAGCTAATTGTGAAGTGAAAATCTCTCGAGGAGTAATACCTACTCATCAGTAGAAATCGGAACCCAACCATCATTGTGTGATAAGTTTGATGGAAGCCGACCAAAATTACCACACTTCAGAAGGTATGCGCAAACTTGGCAAGTTTCCCATATGTTTGAAACTCCCGATATGGTTTTTGCCCCTAACGGTTTATGACCTTGACAAAAGCCAACAAATCATAAACCATTAGTTAAGTTCAACCGGTCATTATCCTGGATTACTTTAAATCCACCCGTATAAGCCCTTAACAAAGGCCAACAAGGCTATATAATTGTCCTAGATAATCGCATGTCCATACAACAGAAAAGTATTACAGATCTACCGCACACTACGCTTCAGCGAATGACAACGACAAACGTAGCACAAATACTAAGCAATACTAATCTGAAATGACAGAGGGCTACGACTAGTTTTTGGCGAAAATTTTTTAATGTAAAGAACTTTATATCGTTGAGGAAACTCGAGTGGCTTTGAAATGGAGTGGTTTAGACTCAGCTTTTTAAAACTAGTAACATAAACCTTTGCTTAAGAGAGAACTTCCCAGTGAAGGAATCAAGGCTCTTCCCTCGTAGAATGAGATGTAGGATATTCCTAACCGAATACCTCTATGCAAAGCAAAAGAATACGACTATAAGAAAACTGAGTAGTTTTAAAAATTGGTTCCGACAACATCATATAGGTTTATTTTCCTTGCATTATTCAGATAATGTGTTCCCATCATTTTAAGTTTCCAAGCCATAAAAGAAACAACCAAAATAGCATGGTTTTATATGCTATCTGCATTCGCCATGGGGCCCCGTCATGCACAATTAGGTTACTTAACAAACGGCAGAGTGGGGGCAGGACTTGCACGGATGCAAAACATATAAAAGCATCTACTAAAGATAATATATATATATATATATATATATATATATATTAACATCAAAACATCACAGGTATGCGAACAATAATATGGAATATCGGATAAAGTAGGAGCCCCGCGTTTCATTTGAGCCGTATATGAAACGCGACATTTCCTGATCGTGTGGATAGCCCGTACAAAGTCGATCCTGGACCCATACGAGTGCGGCAAGCCACTTGCCAATTCTAGAAACTGGGTAACACGCCCTCAACGATATGAGTCGATCACCCGTCGCTTTCTAGAATCCACGGACTTATGCACCCCTCCGCGGGTTGATCCTATAACCCCTACAAGTGCGGCGAGCAACCCGCCAATTCTAAAGTAAGGAGACCCAGTCTCAACTCCATGAGATGGCCACCTGCTGCACTCTAAAACCCGGTTACTCGAGCACTTCTCCTGGGTTAATCCTAGTACAGAAATGAAACATATACAAGGGTGACAATGACTACAACCCGGTTGAGCCCCAATAAAAGAATATACAAAACTGGCTGAAACGGCAGTCCACATGTTGGACGCTCGCCTTGCAATAATGAATATACAAACTGAATTAAAACTGTACAAGCAATATTGCACTAGGGGCTATCCAATACGACAATTCGACTGAACCATAACTAAAATATATATAACCACAGAAACAAGTAACACCACTATATGTGCAACCCTGTCTAAATGAACATATAGCAATTAAACGACGTTCAGCAACACATATACCACATCACAGATATCAACGATTGTTCACACCATAATATTGTATTATTATATTCCCCATTCTTATTCTTCTTATAAATAAACAGGTGCTTTTGACGCATGTCTGCTACATGTTACAGATTACAGGTTCGTGGATCTAAAACAGTGAAAACGATGAAAAGACGATGCAAAAGTGGATTTTGACCAACAAATAGGAGGATCTTAGTCAAGCCTACATCAAAAGACAGTTCACAATTAACAAGGCAACGCAAGATCCAAATTATCAAGGCAAACGGTTAAAAGATCGCTACAAGTGTTCACTGAAGATCTGGAATCAATGTAGAAGCCCAAATGGAGAAAAAACTGAAGAAATGAAAAGCCCAAAGAAACCTGAACCAGCCCAGAAAAAATAATCATCTAAGCTCACCAAAGGGCCGCGGAACCGCGGCCCAAGCCCACCATTGCCGCGGTTCCGCGGCCAGAAGAAGACAAAAGAAAAATTGTTTTTTACCAAAACGTCGATGCAGCGCTGGAAAGATTTCCTAGGGGTATATTTGTAATTGTAGACATGTGGATCAAAATGTAACCTAGGGTTTCCTATTCTCTATAAATAGGAACTCTAAAGATTGTAAACTTTATGCCTCCTTTTAATAATAAAATACAAAATTCTTTTGGAGAGCATCGGTGTTTCTTTTCCATTCAGAAATTCAGATCTGACAACCCTGCATGAATGATTGGAGGGATGCATCTGTAAGTATAGATTTTATTTCTCTCCTTAGTTTAAATTTCAATTCCTTGCCCTAGGTAGATTTAATTTCATGCCCTAGGAACTTGTTTAGGGTTTAGCTTTGGGGAAGGATTTTGAGAGATGAGATCTCTCATCCCTTTCTTACCCATAATACATTTTGAATAGGACTCCATGCATACACGCACACACCGCGCCCTACGGCATCCTACCCCTCGAGGTAACGATGACACCGTAGTGTAAAAGCCCGGTTGCGCGCGTTTTCCATGCAGGTTAGGGTAAGGATCTCTAAAGGAAGGACAAGAACCTAGAGGAAGAAACACCTTCCCGAATGGATCTAATCCCCTTTATTGATAATTACCATAACTCCTCACAGATCTTCATTCGGGTATAGAAAGCGTTGAGGTTTACTTGCATTTCCAAACCATCCCTAAACCTAGCCCTAGCAAGAGTAGATCTAGATAATTGCCCTAGGTTAATTAGGTTTTTAGATTTAATAATTAATCCGAACACCCTTCGGAATTAACTCGTTAGCGTGATTAGGAGATTCACAATATCCTTGTGGACCGACCCGTACTCACCGGCTAGCTTCATGCGACGCCGTTCTTGATTGCGGTAAATAGATAGTTTTTGAGATCAATCAAATGGCGCCGTTGCCGGGGATCGAACCCGGGTCACCCGCGTGACAGGCGGGAATGCTCTCCAAAACCCACCTTAGGCCGCGGAACCACGGCCATCTAGTCGCATCAGAGCTTACAAAAAATTTTGGGGATCCGTTCTATCCAGAGGACCGCGGAACCGCGGTGTTAGTGCTCTGTTGCCGCGGAAGGGCGGCGATCTAGTGACATCTTCTCGTGAACATTTTTCTGTAAGTTTCTCTGTTCCTCCTCTATAATTTTTGAAATATCTTTTCTGCAAATTCCTGCAAGATTCTGTGAGCTATAAAATATATTTCCCCTTCCAAATAACAATCTTGTGCAGGATTTTTGCGCCCCGCTTAAATTAGAAATTAGATTGCAAGTAATATTTTGCTGTTGCATATTTTTTCTATAAAATATTTTGCCGTTGCATATCTTTTCTCTAAAATCTTTTTTGCAACGAAATTTTTCCAAATAAAGAGAAAAAGAATGAAAATAAAAAGGATAAATATTTTATAGAAACTTGCAAAATCTTTAGCCGCAAATAAATCCTTGCACCACAATAAACTTTCCTTCTTTCCCTTTTCTTACAACATGGGTACCACACATAATAAATCTTTAGCCGAACTTTGGTATCCCGAACCTAATTTTGCGTCATATGTCAATTTGTTCGGTCAATTTAAAAACGATCCCTCCATGCCTAAAAAATCTTTAAAAGATCACATAGAGGCGTCTAGGAGAAACAGTTTGACTTATCAACCCACTTTGTGTCAACCTAGTCAACCTTTACCACCTACATATGTTGATACCACTTCTTCAAGTCCTTCTGTCACTCCTAAACTGATGTCCATTGCTGAGCATATTGCTCAATCTCGCAGTCGATCTTTCACCCCTCTCCACTCATCTAGTTGTATGGATCCACACGATTATTCACCTTGTTATCCATATGTTGACCCTACCCCTGTCCTACCACCCACTTCCTACCAGTCCTACCCGACTTTCCCACCTTCACTAGACACCGTTTCTACACAGCCTGTTGGGAGTTTTGCATATCCAACCAATTTTAAATCTTTTACCGAAACCCCCTCACCACCTAAATCTAGTTTGGAAGAGTCGTTGGAGGCTTATATTGCAGCAACAAATAAAATGACTAGGAATGTGGAAGCGTCCGTGACCGCCTTTATGCAACCTAGTGAACCGGTAGCTAGTTTCCCGCTAGCTCAAAAATTTTTAATGGTTAAGGAGGAGGTTGGACAGAGTGAGAATGAGAGAGGATTTCCAAATCAAACCTACCCTTACCCAATTGAAGCCCACAACTACTGTTTTCCATCGAATGTCCTAAATGATTCACAAGTTCAAAATAAAAACGAGTTGTGTGATTTTGTAGTGTTTGATTTTCCAAATTGTGAGGAACCCCTTTCGAGTGACACCGCACCTAATCCTTTCGATCTTTACACCTCCCATCTAGAACCTAAATCGGTAGATATCCATGCTTTTGATGAGGTGTCTAAGGAAATTGATTTTCACTTGATTGAGGATATAGACGCCGGGAATATTTCGGATGATGAACCTGTCGATTTAATTGAGATTTTATGTTCAAATCATCATCCCGAGTTATTAAAGGTTTCTCCCGAATCTAATATGCGTCTTGAATTTGATGATAATGGCATGGGTGAGTTGAATTTTGAGGAAAATTATAAGGATAATATTAAGAAGAGTTTTGAGGATAATATTGAGGTTGAACCATTTTTTGTTTAATGTGTCGGATTTTCCAATTCAGTCTCCTGAACCTTTGACTGTTGTATCACCCTCCCTCCTTCCTATTGTTCCGACCGAACAAGTGACCGTTACGCTTTCATCTACTATACCAAGTTCGGCGTACCCATGTTTTCTTATGAATCTTGAGGGATTTGACCCCATTGCACGACGAGTTGATAGGTTAGCGCAATCGCTTTTAACACATCGGTCATCACAAATTGCGCTAATTTATTCACTCAATTTACACCCTCAAGATCGCATTCCACTTCTTTCTTCTTTCCGTCTTTCTTCTCCCCCACCGAGACCATATTCTACCATTCTTCTTTCCACACGGTCTCACGTGCTTTTCATCTCTTTTCTTTCCATCCTATTCTTGCACCAACTCTACCATTACCATGATAAGATTTTTGAATGGTTGGTGCTAACATTTGGCTTGTGTAAGGCCAAGCTTAAGTTTGGGGGGAATCTTGTTGTATATATGTATATATCTTTTTGTTTTCTTTTTCTATAAAAAATAAAAAAAAATTCAAAACAAATAAAAAAATAAAAAAATTGTAAATAAATAAACAGGGGAGTACCGACATTTTGACCCTCTTGGTTTAGTATGACAGTGAGGACACTGTCAAGTTCAAGTTTGGGGGTATGCTCGGTAAGTCTTCTTCCTTCGCATTCATTTGTACATATTTTTGCATTTGCATACTTATTTGAAAACCCATAAAAATTGAAAAATTTCAAAAATTATAAAAATAATTGTATTCAATTTTGGCTAATTGACTTGAGTTTGACTAATAGGTTAACTGGTTAGGAACAACTAGATCTTAGACTTAGTAAATTAAAAACCCTAAAAATAACCTTCCTTAAAGTTTAATGGTAGAGAGTATATGTCTTTGCAGTTTATTTAGAAATAGGCAAATTTTGGGTTCACTTCTTGAGCTAAGTCAAAATAAGGGAAGAGTATTGATGTTCTTATTAGAGTATAAGTTTGAAAAATAGTTCCTAGCTTAAGTCTAGATTCTGAAAACGTATACTCTACAATTTGCACAATCACGCACCTTGAAACTTGGAATAGTATAAGAGACCTTGAAATGCTCTTGTTTAAAGTCCTTAGTACAATGAAAAAAAAAGAAAAAAAAAGTGTGAATAAAGAATAAAAAAAAAATGGACACTGGTTTTTGTGATTACTTAAGGCTGCAAAAATAGAAAAATATTTAGCGAGGGTGCTTCATCACCTAGTGCCTTAGACCAACTGGTTTGGGAGTCACTGCTAAAGCTCTGGGTGTTGCAAGACTAGGAATTACGCTTTAAAAGTGCAAACGCATTTTGTAATCGGCCGTTGGTACCTCAAGAAGTATTAATGGTCGCATGAAGGATGTGTAAGCAAAATTCAATTAAAAATTCACCAACTAATAAGTACTTTGGACAACGGACAAGGGTATGATTGCTTGATTTGAATTTCAAAGTGTAGGGGTGATATATACACACACGTAGGGGTATGTGATTGGGATTTAGATGAGAGAGAGGAATGAAGAATATAACTTGTATCTTTAATAGGGTTGATAAAAAGTTCTAAGTTGAGATGGAACCTTAGAAGGAAAACTTAAGAGATGCCGAAAGCTAAGTAAGTCTATAGAATATATATAATCTTAAGTTAAATAATGAGGAAGTGTGAAGAATATGGGTGGATAGTTTACAAGTCGACGGTAATAGAATTCCTTGTTAGAAAACCTAATTGGAGAATTAAAGTTAAAAAGCCAAATTGATAGGATTTTGTGGGTGTAATCCGCTGAAAACCCTCAGGAGACAACACTCCTCCTACTAGGGACACCTAGAGGTTTAACGGCTTATTGCACGAGCTCAGTGCAATCGCGTTTCCCTGCGAAAGTACGGTTAGGATTTTAGTGAATAAAAATAAGTTTGCTCGAGGACGAGCAAAAGATAAGTTTGGGGGTATTTGTTCACACCATAATATTGTATTATTATATTCCCCATTCTTATTCTTTTTATAAATAAACAGGTGCTTTTGATGCATGTCTGCTACATGTTACAGATTACAGGTTCGTGGATCTAAAACAGTGAAAACGATGAAAAGACGATACAAAAGTGGACTTTGACCAACAAATAGGAGGATCTTAGTCAAGCCTACATCGAAAGACAGTTCACAATTAACAAGGCAACGCAAGATCCAAATTATCAAGGCAAACGGTTAAAAGATCGCTACAAGTGTTCACTGAAGATCTGGAATCAATGTAGAAGCCCAAATGGAGAAAAAACTGAAGAAAAGAAAAGCCCAAAGAAACCTGAACCAGCCCAGAAAAAATAATCATCTAAGCTCACGAAAGGGCCGCGGAACCGCGGCCCAAGCCCACCATTGCCACGGTTCCGCGGCCAGAAGAAGACAAAAGAAAAATTGTTTTTTACCAAAACGTCGATGCGGCGCTGGAAAGATTTCCTAGGGGTATATTTGTAATTGTAGACATGCGGATCAAAATGTAACCTAGGGTTTCCTATTCTCTATAAATAGAAACTCTAAAGATTGTAAACTTTATGCCTCCTTTTAATAATAAAATACAAAATTCTTTTGGAGAGCATCGGTGTTTCTTTTCCATTCAGAAATTCAGATCTGACAACCCTGCATGGATGATTGGAGGGATGCATCTGTAAGTATAGATTTTATTTCTCGCCCTAGTTTAAATTTCAATTCCTTGCCCTAGGTAGATTTAATTTCATGCCCTAGGAACTTGTTTAGGGTTTAGCTTTGGGGAAGGATTTTGAGAGATGAGATCTCTCATCCCTTTCTTACCCATAATACATTTTGAATAGGACTCCATGCATACACGCACACACCGCGCCCTACGGCATCCTACCCCTCGAGATAACGATGACACCGTAGTGTAAAAGCCCGGTTGCGCGCGTTTTCCATGCAGGTTAGGGTAAGGATCTCTAAAGGAAGGACAAGAACCTAGAGGAAGGAACACCTTCCCGAATGGATCTAATCCCCTTTATTGATAATTACCAAACTCCTCACAGATCTTCATTCGGGTATAGAAAGCGTTGATGTTTACTTGCATTTCCAAACCATCCCTAAACCTAGCCCTAGCAAGAGTAGATCTAGATAATTGCCCTAGGTTAATTAGGTTTTTAGATTTAATAATTAATCCGAACACCCTTCGGAATTAACTCGTTAGCGCGATTAGGAGATTCACAACATCCCTGTGGACCGACCCGTACTCACCGGCTAGTTTCATGCGACGCCGTTCTTGATTGCGGTAAATAGATAGTTTTTGAGATCAATCAATGATGCAAAAGTTTTGAGTTCTAAAACTTCCGAGTTGCCCCAAAGTAAAGATAACACTAAGTGAAATCAGGGGCAAAACAAACAAGACCAAAAATACCAATTTCCAAAACCCAAGACACTGGATGAAAACAAGAACCAGATGCTACAGGAAAATCACCCATAGTGGACAAAACGAGAAAAATGACGGTTTTTTCATGATGGATTCTTCTCGTTTTCATTGTGTGTCACTATCTTATCAGGAGTAAGCCTCTGTACTTGTTTTAAAAATTTTCAGAGATCAAAATTTTTTCGAACAGAGAACGGGTTTTGAAAATCAGAGTTTTTCGATTTTGAAACTAAAGCATCGTAAACTACTAATTTAAGGTATTTGGGTCGCTCTGATACTATGTTGATGTTGGGTGCTCGCACCGCAGAAGCATAGGTCAAGGCGGAAGCGATAACAAAAATTTTATGCAAGCACAAAGCACACATACCCAAGAATTCTTTCTAAACACTTAAATTAGTAAACAAAACATGCAAAGGAGTAGAAATACAACCTTCGACGCGTGTCCACCTAATTGTGGAAGACCTTTCCAAGCCCGTAGACGCCGGGAACACGCTTGAAAGGCGACCACCCTTACCGAAGAAGATCCACCCGAGGAAAACCGGAAAAGGTTTCGTCCGACACTCCAAACTTGCTAAGGATGGATTGTGGGTGATGTAGAAAATTTTCCACTAATTATTTTCTCTCAAAACCATGCTCAAGAGAGAGCAAGAAGAAAAAGGAGAAAGAAGTGAGGAAATAGCTAAGTGTTGAGCTCAACCATGAAACATGAACTCAAGAATGTGGAATAAGAAAATTGTCAAGTGTAGATTTGAATGGATTTGCTTTTTACAACCGTGGTTCAATAGTGCAACCAAATCATATCAACATTAAATACCAAAGCCATACGCTTCTACATGCACAATAATGCTTCATTCCATCGCACTTTCCAGCTTATTTCTATTTATTTTTCTAAATAGAAAAATAAATATGAGGTACCTTCTTCTAGAAGCATTCCCGTATAAATATGGAACATTTCACCTGGTATATGTATCGTTACATATACGCGTATCCGTATAAAAATACGAATAGCACCAAAGAGGGAAAATGAATAGTGAACAATAATACCAAATATATATATATATATATATATATATATCAATTATTAAATCAAAACCTGATTTAATAATCCGGCTTAATCCTAAGCCGGCCAGTATTATCAACCGTCCAATTAAAGTCTGTGTATCCCGTACACGTATTTAATCAGACCCCTGCACGTACCAAAGTTCGACTTCTACATCTATTGCCTGAACCAGGAAAACTCTCTGTGTGGGACTTTAAAGACTCGACAATATACTGGTAGTGGGTTTAACCACAAGCACGTCAGCGACACTAGCTGTACGTAACGGCTATCCAGGTACTTGCCAAAAGGGAGGTCGACAATCAAGTACGTCCTTACCCTACTGAGCCTGAATGTGACAATCTCCGTACAGTCCAGTCTCTTCATCTGAGAGTATCGCATATCGGGTCTAAGGAGTGGATAACGTCAGACCCCTACTAACCCGATAAGTCGTGTTTGAGTCAAACTCATCACCAACAGAGATACTACTGATCAACTATCAGTAAATATCATCCACCGTGGCTACGGATTTAAGGTAATATCCAACTGAATACAGCGCGACATCGACTCCTAATACCAGGTGAGAAAAATCCCTGACAATCGACCATTGCCTCCTTATGGCTCAGGACTGTACCTAACAAAAACATGTTTGCGTGACTCCTTTGAGCCATGGTAGGGTAGTAATCAGTACACTAGGAACTCATATGAGACAAATGACGATCTCAGGTCAAAGGACTAACCTATACTCATGCCACCTGAGATTTCCATCTGACGATAGATATAATACCATTTAGAAGTTCTCAGCGAGTCCATCCGGTATACTCCCCTCTAGTGAGCACATGTATACTATCTTAGGTGACACAACACCACTGGCTTATGAGACTGGCCACCTCCCCTAGTCGGGGTCTAGAAACGTATACATTAGTCTACTTCGGAATATCGATGCCCAGTCTTGATACTTTCACGACTAGGGAAATTTAAGGATGTGCTTATAGACAACCTAGCTCCCACATATATGATCGCCATCATAATGCTGGTAGTCAAGCAAGAATCCTATGGGCTTCATCAATGATGAAAACAAACCAGATAGTATACTATAATCTCGAGTAAGACCGTTCTACCTGTATAGATCCTCCTTTAATTATCATAATCGCCTACTTGCAATCACAATAATTGCCTTGAGGGCATTATATTCAACAACTATTGCTTAAGTGCGGATTCCACATGAAGGGATCAGGGCTTTTACCTCATCGAATGAGGTGCAGGATTTTCCAAACCGAATACCACTGTGTAAAGCAATAGGATACGGCTATTCAATTTGTAAACTTATAGTATCACAATCTTTTGCCAAAGAGATCACTCACTGTGAAGGGATCTAGGCTCTTTCTTCATAGAATGAGGTGCAGGATATTCCAAACCGAATACCTCAATGCAAAACAAAAGAATCGACCATAACACCAATATCTAATATTTAGTTCCTACAATGTGTTTTTGGTTTATTTAACTTTGCATTAATCGTATTAACGCAATCCCATCATTTAGATAATCTTATTATCTAGTATCTTTTCACACAAACATCACATAAAAAGCATGAAAAGTAAATAGAATGCATATATGTGTTATCCGTATTCGCCACAGGGTCTTGGGTCTTCACCATAAGAATACTTAATTTACGGCAGAGCGGGGACAAGACTAGCGCGGATACAAACTGTATACAGTATGTATATATATATATATATATCACATATATCAATATATCACACGCATATAATCACATAACAATATGCAGGAGAAATCATCACAGGCAGGTAATCATATTACAAGCATGTAATGAACATCACAAAAATAGAATGGTCGGATTACCTAGGAATTCCGCATTTCGTTCGAGCCTTAAATGATATGCGAAATTCCCGAGTCGCGTGGATAGACCATGCGCAGCCAAAGCAGACCCCTACAAGTATGACAAGCCACCAGCCAATCCGAGAAACGAGACAACCCAACATCATCACTATGAGGGGCTACCCAACACTTTCTCGAATCCGGTGACTTGAGCAGTCCTCCGCGGGTCTATACTATACCCCCTACAAGCGCGGCAAGCAACCCGCAATCTTAGAATCAAGTGAGCCGGTCTTAACGCTTTGAGATGGCCACCCGCTACAATCTAGGATCCGGTTGCTCATGCACTTCTCCGCGGGGCAATGCTAAACATGTATTAATACAACGGCAACTTCGACCGCAACCAAATCGAGTCCCGACAAATAATAATACTTACAAGAGGTGACTACGGCCATGTGAACCGCTATGTCCCGAATAAAAGAATATACATATGGCTTACACGAATGAAAAAGAAACATATCATTACAATTCCGCACGGGGCTATTCATTTCGCGACAATCCAATCACCCAACCAAACATTCTCAGACATAGAATATCTTAGACGCACAAACGTGTAACCCCGTCGAATTGATCATATCAATTCGTCGGGGTTAAACACTGCATATCACATATGCCATTGAATAAACTTGATTAAACACTTTAATCTTGTTCATCCAGAAACCATGGCCGATGAATCCCAAAACGCACGAGTCCGATCTTGAAATTCCAAACATTGAATATCACAATCAGCCCCGTTCCAAAAACACCATCATTTATTGCTCAAAACAATACCCGAACGACCCGAAAACTACCCGAGATCCCTAGGGGGCCTCGGGTACGACCCATAAGGCCCCGAAAGGCATTGGGTGGGGACCCTAACCCATGGCCACAAAATTATGGCCATGGGTTGGCTGCTGCGACAGTGAGCGCCCAGCCACGTGCTTGCTATCCTAATGCCACACCCGAGACCATTTCGTGATGGTCTCGGGTGTGGGAGCCCATCCAAGCCCTCGGGAACATCCCTGGGGCTACTCCCATGAATCCACGGAGCTCCCGGTCCGAACCGTAAGTCCTAAAACGCAACATTTTGCAAGAAGGGTTACTGTTTTTGGATAGTTTTAAAAACAATGAGGATATTGATTTGAAAATTGGCTATGGAATTCCAATTGTGCACAAAACTATTGCTAAGCATTTGATTTGGCTTTCATACCATGTTAGTGTATGGGGGCAAGGGTCGTGACGGCCACGGCCACGACAGAAAATGGACAACAAAAATTTATTCAAACTATGCCCCAATTCAAAACCACAAGATCGATCAATACAATGCAATAGCTAAAAATACAAATATTAAGAGTGCGATTAGAGACTAGAACCTTTGTAGCATTTTTATGTGCTCCAATGGTGAACTAGGACCCAAGCTAGACTTTATTAACCTCATGGAAGTATCCTGTAGCCGACCGCCTTGCGGTTGATGATCCGCGGTGAAGAAACAATGCTCGTATCTCCATCTTCATCACCGGATGGAGGAACTCTACTTCGTTGTTCGCTAAGCGCTTATGGAGACGAGTGGAATAATGGGTAAGCTCTCAATTTTCATTTTGACCTCATAGGCAACACTTGCCATTAGAGAGGAGAGGGAAATCTCAAAGAGCTTGAAGAAGAAGAAGATGGCATAAAAAAGAAAAGAGTTGGAATTCTCCTTTTTTTTTTCCTCTTTCTCATTTTAACCAAAAGAAGACTTGTCATTCTCATTCTCTCACTTCTTAGTTGTCATGTAAAGAAAGAGATAGGAGGGTCCCACCATCTCATGGTTAGTAATAATATAAATATTTATATGTATATATATACACAAATCTATAGAGTATTAACCATTTAGATAATGGGTTTATCTATGTATCAAAATACATAAACAAAAACGATATATATATATATATATATATATATATATATATATATATATATATATGATGTTAATTGAGGAAAGAGGCCATAGGAGGGAATTTCCTCCTATGGCGTCGAAAAATACACCCTCTCTCATTTTTTCCAACGATCGGCATCCACCATCTTCATCGTTATCATCTAAGATGTGGGTACACCAAATTTCATGTGATTCTGCAACTTTTTCACCGTTGATTTAGTGGGTTCAAAATTGACGGTTTACCGACAATAGAACTTTTTCCATTGCTAAATCAACGGTGAAATGGTTGTAGAATCACATGAAATTTGGTGTACCCACATCTTAAATGATAACGATGAAGATGATGGGTGCCGATCGGCGGAAAAAATGAGGGAGGGTGTATTTTTTCGACGCCATAGGAGGAAATTCCCTTCTATGGCACCTTTCCTCCGTTATTCTCTCTCCATATATATATATATATATATATATATATATATATATATCAAGAGAATGAAAGGAAGTATATGTATCCAATACACATACCCTTCGTATATCCCATACACGAGAAGCCATCCGTATAAACTAGTAGAGAGAGTGTATCCTATACAAATATACTAGAAACCGCATCTTAAATACAGTTATCAAATCAACACTTGACTGATATTCCATCTTTTAAACCATCTTGTAAACCCGGACGTTCGATTAAATCAACTATTTAATCGAAGTTCCGTACGTATCCTATACGCACATGACTTCACATTTTTCCCGGGCAGGCACCTTCGTTGCTGGACTCTAAAGACCCATAAATACGCTGATAGTAGGTTCTACAAAATCATATCAGGTTGAATCCGAAACACTTTCAAATTCAATCCCCTCTTGGGTTAACCCACAAGCTCGTTGGTGGCACTAGTTGTACGTAACGGCTATCTAGGTACGATCAAGATAAAGGCAGGTCGACGAGCGAACTCACCCGAACCCGATGATGTCTATAGGCGACGAATATCATAATGTCCGGTATCTTCATCAAAGACTGTTGCATATCTGGTCTGGGGGTAGAAACTGTCAGACTCCCAATAACCAGATAAGTCGTGCGACACTGGACTTATAACCTTTCGAGATACAACCGATAACACTTATCAGTTTTTCTCTCCTGCTCCTGCCGGAGGCTTTCGGTTTTAGCCATGTCCTGCACTGTGTGATATCAACTCCCTATACAGGAAGAGACAAATCCCTTCGACTGCTCACTGCCTCCGTGTGCTTCGGAACTATACCCAACTAAAACTTGTTTGCACAATTCAGTAGAGCCGTGGTAGGATAGTAATCTAAGTATAGTAGGAACAAACATGAGACACCATGGCGATCTCAGGTCGAGAAACTACATTGTACTATCGCCACTAAAGAACTGCTACCTAACATTGGTATAAACCATCTAGGAGTTCTCGGGGAGTTCGTCCAGTGTAACTCATCCGATGAGCACATGTATACAATCATCATTGTCAAACACCAATGGTTATGGGATCAACCATCACCCCATACAGGGTCATGAAACGTATACACTAGTCTAAACTAGAATATCAATGTCCGGTCTCGATACTCCTACAACTATGGACATTTAAGGATGTGCTTATGGACTACCAGGCCCCATTAATATGATCCCTATCATAGTCTTGGTTATCAAGCAAAATTCTAAGGGCTTCAACTCATGTATTAATGATACGTGATAACATGTAAAACATATTCATATGTAAGATAAAGACAAACCAGATGGTATTCTATCATCTCGAGTAAGACTATTCTCCGTATAGGTCCTCCTTCAATTACGTAATTGCCATCTTGCAATTACAATAATTGCCTTGAGGGTACTATATCCAACAAATTGAAGTCTCCTTACGCACTTTGACTCCACCATAATTGAACTTCCTTGTGCTGCAGTAATTTTGACTCAAATTTGATCCGCACAAACACGTGAATAAGCAGGAAACCTAAACACTCTCTGCGAACCATAACGTACAGACTCTCCAATCCATATCTTTTTTGGGATTTGAAAATATATGGCTGTAAACAACGATCAATCACTAAGTGACAGGCATGATTAACTGCTCCTACCCAAAATCTGGCAATCTGGATTGCACTCTATACTATGAGCCATCTGTAGTGTATCCTCATCATACGGTTCGGCCACCCCCATTTTTCTTTGGCCTTTTACGACCATAACACCGTGATCTTTGCAGAACTTTGCGAAAACTTCGGAAGAAAACACTCATAGATGCGATACCCTTACCGCAACACCGCTCTCCATCATGACTAATAAACCTGCTCGATTTCTTCCACTGTTCTGCTTCATTGTTCACTGTTGCAAGCCCTTATGCTCAAATCCGATAGAATCCGAACACTGTCAGTCATCTAACACAAGATCAGATCTCCAAACGTATCCGCTGGCACACCTTAAATCATCTAACTTCGACAACCGCCAATCCAACACTCCGTCGGATCAAAACCTCTTCTTTATGATACCTTCGCCGCTCTGACTTGACATCACATCGATCGTCTCGTTCAAGATCTGGTTTCTAAACATCTCCACCGGTATCTCCTTGACCGATCTATCTTGACAACCACCAATTTGACGCTCTGTTGGATTAAACCTTCTTCTTTTTGGTTTCTCCGCCGGTCCGACTTGACATCACATCGATCATCTAATACAAGATCAGTCTCCAAACGTCTCTGCTGGTATCTTCTTGACCGATCTAGTATTGACAACCGCCAATCTGACACTCCGTTTGATCAAATTATCTTTTTTAAGATGCCTCCGCCATTCCGAATTGACACCACATATACCGCTATCTCGCGAACCCAAAACTCCAATCGAACACAATGAGCTATGATACTGCTTGTTGGGAATCTTTCCCTGTGATACGTATCGCCGAGAGAAAAATCCCGTCTTTAACGTCCGAGCATGCGAGAAAACGATCCATAAAAAGTAGTAATCAACATAGAATTTTTAGCATGGTTCGACCGAAGGCCTACTCCATGTGGAAAACATGAGGGATTCCATTGATATGAGAAAGAGTACTCCCGACACCTTATCTTCTCCTTAATTCGATCATCTTATATAATAGAATCTCTTAAATTTAGATTAGAAACCTAATCTCTTATTTAAGAAATAAGTTACAATATCTTACACATCTCAATCTCTCTCTCACATCTCATCCTCTCTTGATATCACTTCAAGAGAGGGGAGTTACAACTATCATAAACCTAGATACTATATCTTTCTTGCCTTTGCCTGTTGGTGGGAATTCACCCGCGCGCGCAAACGCGTATATTTTGGAAATGGAAACGTTTTAAGGAAATGGATGCGCAAGCGAGCTCGTTCTCGTTTTAAAATTTATAAAACCGTAAGTGCACGGCGCGTTGTAGTGAGCCGGCAAGTACGGGTCAATCCACAGGGAATTGTGTATTAGGTCTTGTTGTTTAAGGTTCAACAAATAACGAATGGTTTGATTTGTCACAAATATATAAAATACGAAAACAAGGAAAACAAAGAAAACAAGTCAAGAAAGAAGTGATTGTTGCTTTGGCTTGGAAGGTCAAGTCGCGACGATTCCTTCGACGCTCCCTTAATCATGAGTTGTCCGTCCTTATGTCTATCCCGGCATGAAGCATGAATTATCAAAGCGGTTGCGGAGCACAAATCATCAAATTCCAATATTCGCCGCAAAACAAGAAACGAGTCTCTTTTGTTCACTTACCGTTTGTATGTCCAAGCTTGAGGTATCTACACTAAGCACGAGGGTTAGCAAGCATACGACAACATAAAAAACACAAAGTAGCGAGTGAGAGCAAATAGTTTTAGTGTTAACTTTGCTAAGGGTTTGTGATAGCATAGGGTATATGAAAACCGAGGGTTTGTCAAGTACTTGGTCACAAAATACCGTATCTAAACTTAGCAAATTTAACACCAGATTGATTTTAACTTAAACATTGTGAAATGGGGATAGGGAGTGAGTATGGTATATGAAGAGGTTACAAAATAACCATGGTTTCAAAATACCATATCATATCAATACATAAACAATCTTTAAGTTAGAATCACATATATATAGGCACATTAAACATTAACAAGAGGAGGATGAGGTAAAGCCTTTCATCTCATTTCCTCAGCATTACCACAACCAAAGATATTAGTTAAGCATGATAAAAAGAAAAGCAAATAAGAAAAAGAAGCAAGTAATCAAAGAAACAACAATATTATTAACACTTGAAGAAGCTTAGGTACAAGATATTGGTAACTTGTTCAACCCTCATAATGAAGCTCTCAAAAGAAAGCTTCAAGAGGGAAGAAGAAGAAGAAACCAAGTTGAAGCCCACTCAACTCTCAAGCTAAACCAAAAACAAAAGAAAAAAGGAAAATGGTATATACTATGCACACCCTATGTGAGATCCCTTCCCTTACTCACTGATCTGGCTTTTATAGGCACCAAAAAAGATTAAACAAGTAATAAAAATAAGGTGATGTGACTGCAAGGGAGGGACAGGAGAAAGATAGGGACAAATGGGGCAAGGGGGCCGGCGAGCTCGGATTTATAGGGTGTGTCGCCGGTCTTGGTCCGAGCAATGAGGCTCGTATTGATGTGGTGGTCTCGTGTCTACTCCAACATCATCCTGGTGCTGTTTGATTTGTCTAAAATAACCTGGTTTGCATTCAGAGATTTGGAGGGAAACTTGAAGCAATGTATCACATCAAAACTTTTAGCATTTATCACACATGTCCCCCCACTTGCATAAGCTATCATTTGTGTGTGCCATGGGCAGCCCCACCATGGTCCATGCCAAAGAGTTGTGTGTACACTTGTATTGTGTTGGACCAAAATTGTGTGCACACATTTATTTGCAAAAGAACTCTTTGGATATCGGTCGGTTTCCTATTCTGATTGTAGTGTTGGCTCCCAAGCGTTATATCCATGATATTAAGTGTGTTTCTAGTATTTAATCACGAATACCTGTAAACTGTAATTACTGAGTAGACACTGATTAATAGTACCGATATATAACAAAATAGATAATGAATGAGCGGTATTAAAATGCAATTTTCTGTGATGAACAAATACCCCCAAACTTATCTTTTGCTCGTCCCGAGCAAAACAAAAAATTCTAGCCTCGCTTTCGCAGGGAACGCGATTGCACTGACATGTGCAACAAGCTGTTAAACCTCTAGGTGTCCCTACTAGGAGGAGTGTTGTCTCCTGAGGGTTTTCAGCGGATTACACCCACAAAATCCAGTCAAGTTAGTATTGTGGAGAAACTGTTGATTCTAATCTTAAGTTTAGAGATCAAAATTGGAAGTTCTAATACCCAAGTTAGAAACGTTAGACCCTATTTTTCACTCCTCACAATTTGTTTAACATAAACGTATACGTGTCTTTTCGTGATTGTGAGGATAGTGTCCATAAGTTTTTAAGAACTTTGATTAGGGTCATCATATCATAATTACAGACCAGGATAGATTTCTAAAGGATCACACGAGTTTAAAAGGAGTTAAGATTTTCTCAAGTTTTATTCTCTAGTTAGGTTTCAAGTCAGAATATATATCATTTTTAACAGAGAATCTAAGTCTTATACTTCACTCCTACCTTTCACCTATTTTTATTCATACACTCCCAAGTTATCGTGAAAAACGTCTTTTATAAATATACCTTCATATCTCCGCGAAAAAACTGTTTTAATAGAAAACCCGTCTCTGCCAAGATTATTCTCCCACAAAGAACCATGAGGACTTTTAACTCGGAGAGAACACTTTCTTAGCTTGTTTTATTTGGCGTTTGGAAACATAGCGAGCTTTGGGTCAATAACTCCCAAACCAGATGGTTTTAGAGCGTTAGGTGTGGAGACACCCTAAGGACTTAATTATCCAAGTTACTAAGGCCACAAAATAAAAGACTCATTTTATTTTAAAATATTCTGAATTCAGTGAAAACGGAGATATAGCCAGCTTTTCTTTTAAATCCGAAGACGTTACATGTGGATAATGTGTGTAATTACTCCAACAAGGTTTCAGATGGGTTATTTTTCAGATTTATAGCTTTTGTTAAAACCTCAATAATATCTTTTATACTCACTTTACTTTATGAACTATTCTTGATATTACTTAACTCAGACAAACCTGTTTGATCCTAAAGATATTAATCAATTTAAAATTTTTTACAGACATGTCAGACTTTCATCAAATTCTCAAAAACATACGACACGTGTAAAGTGTTTATAAAAGACGTATATCAGCTATGGTTAAACACAAAAGAGGGTTATTTTTCGGGTCGTCAATCTCACAACAAGGATTTAGTTATTTCTAACTTATCAACCGAACCGTCAGACTTCGAATCTAAGTTCCCCCACTAGCTACCACGAAAACTTTTTTATATTTTTGTGAATTTTTTTCAATTTTTATGGGTTTTTTAATATGTATGCAATGCAGAATATACACATGATGCAGCGAAATAAACGCAGTGCTCACCCTCAAACCTGAGTTTTACGATGTCCTCATCGTTGCCCCCGTCTCCGGTAGCTAGACTTAGACATCAGAGTGAGAATTTTATTCAACGAAAAAGAAAAAACCTAAGACTAATTATAGTATATACAAGTTAAAAGATTGGGTTAGTTCAGAAATTAATACCAGCCATTTAAATTTTTTGTCTATATAGTGCAATGGCTGGTAAAAGAATATGTATATAAAAAAGAAAAAGAAAAAGAAAAAGAAAGGTATATGTTAGATGTTAGTGAAGGGCATGGACGTGTAAAAGTAGGGATCAGAAGATGTTGAAAGTGAAAATGAAATTTTGAAAAGGTCAAAGAATT